>JAIOJX010000030.1:197425964-198675964 GCA_022376925.1 Tragulus kanchil | reverse complement strand
CACTTTTATCCAGAACCAACTTGGGCAGCATAGGATATCCAGGCTTTCATTTCTGACTACCATGTTTATTAGCCTGGACACTGTACTCATGGAACAATCATACAAATCTTACAGTCTCTAGAAGTGAAAGGAAGTGGGCTTCTTTTGTTAAAAAATCAGCTGATTCATCTTAACAAACCACACACATACACAAACACACACTGGAAAAGATCCTTATGCTGGGAAAGACTGAAGGAAAAAGGAGAAGGAGGCAGAGGAAGAGATGGTTGAATCGCATCACTGTCTCAATGGACATGAACTTGGGCAAACTCTGGGAGATAGTGAAGGACCAGGAGGCCTAGTGTGCTGCAGTCCATGGGGTCACAAAGAGTTGAACACAACTTAGCTACTGAATAACAACACCACCACCCATGTCTGTGTGTATGCATGTCTGTGTATCTGTGTATCCCCCATCCCCAAAACAGGTGCTGAATTCTAGACTTTAGTCAACATAGTTACGCAGAGAGAATATTCTTTGATTTTAGGGCAATTCCTCATTCTAATCTTCTGAATTTTTCAATTAGGATGGTATTGTGGCTAAGACGATGAGAATGCTGGAAATTCTAGACTTTAGTCAACATGTTAGCAGAGAGAAATTGATCCTAGTTGAAGGCTGAAATCCTGAGATTTCAGCATTCTCTTGTGTCTGTGAAAAGGGAAGCGGGGGAGAGAAGAGGTGGAGTATTTAGGGGAAGATGTGGGCAGCTTGTTGAATTCCAGTGGTTTAAAAGCATTTGCTTTACATTATTGGGACTAATTGAAATAAAAGGTTCGAGGCTCTAGAGAATTGACTCTTTCCCCGTCATCCTAATATTAGATGAATTAAGTTCCATGTGGTTGACGGTCTGTACCAAATCTCTCAGTGTTGGCTGACAGCTTCGGAAAGATCTGTTCATTTTTTCACAACGTTTCGGTGAGTCATTCCACACACACTGCCCGCACTGGTTCCCCAAGGGGAGGTGGTGGAGGCAGGAAGGTTTCCAAGCGAGAGTGAAGGGCTTGGAAATTCACCAGAGAGCAGCAAGCCACAAGCAGCACTTTTATCCAGAACCAACTTGGGCAGCATAGGATATCCAGGCTTTCATTTCTGACTACCATGTTTATTAGCCTGGACACTGTACTCATGGAACAATCATACAAATCTTACAGTCTCTAGAAGTGAAAGGAAGTGGGCTTCTTTTGTTAAAAAATCAGCTGATTCATCTTAACAAACCACACACATACACAAACACACACTGGAAAAGATCCTTATGCTGGGAAAGACTGAAGGAAAAAGGAGAAGGAGGCAGAGGAAGAGATGGTTGAATCGCATCACTGTCTCAATGGACATGAACTTGGGCAAACTCTGGGAGATAGTGAAGGACCAGGAGGCCTAGTGTGCTGCAGTCCATGGGGTCACAAAGAGTTGAACACAACTTAGCTACTGAATAACAACACCACCACCCATGTCTGTGTGTATGCATGTCTGTGTATCTGTGTATCCCCCATCCCCAAAACAGGTTCTTCCATGTACAAAAGGCAGTCTGGCATACTGCAAAAGTGCAGGATTTTGAGAAAGTAGTAACTCATGGTATTTAGCTTCTCAGAGACCTGTCAGTACTTCTGACTTAGCCACTTATCAGTAGGTCAGTTATTTCGCCTTCTCTCAGTCTCAGTTTCCTAGTCTACAAAATGAGGTAATAATACTCTGTAGGATTATTAGTGGATTGAGACATTATTAACTACTGTAATTACTGCCAGTAATTATAAATCTCTTCATTGTCTTAAGCCCTTTCATATAATGTCTATAAACACTTCATACATTTACTACCACATAGTAAACAATGAATAAACATTAGTTATTACTAGGTTACCCAATGTAAGCTGCTATTATTCAATCATTTTGGCCTACAAAGATGGCAATTTCACATGGCTCCATTGAATATGATTGTTCCTAAAAGGTAGCTGTAATTGCCAAGATTCTGTGGCTAGTAACCCAGTAGCCTGGATTCTCTTGTTTTGTTTGACTAGTAGAAACCTGAGATTAATGACTACTTTTCAGTGCTTTGGGCAATGATTGATTGAACTTCTCAAGAGTCTAATTAATTCACCAGATTCTGGTGAACTTCTCAAAAGCTTCAGAAGCCAGCTGTCCCTCCTAGTGGTATGGGGGTGGGAAAAAACCTTAGAAAGAATAGCTAAGCTGGAAAGAATATATGTGGCCTGGTGCCAGGTTATATCAGCTCAAGTTTTGCAGCATGGCACTCAGATCTCTGATTCTCAAGAATTCCTGGACTTTTTCCTGCATTAAGAAAATTCATTACATGGTGCTTTGATTTCTCTAGCTTGCAGTGAATAATCCTTGGTTAAGTATGATCTTCAAGGTGTCTAAGGACAACAAGGAGAGATGGTTGAATCGCATCACTGTCTCAATGGACATGAACTTGGGCAAACTCTGGGAGATAGTGAAGGACCAGGAGGCCTAGTGTGCTGCAGTCCATGGGGTCACAAAGAGTTGAACACAACTTAGCTACTGAATAACAACACCACCACCCATGTCTGTGTGTATGCATGTCTGTGTATCTGTGTATCCCCCATCCCCAAAACAGGTTCTTCCATGTACAAAAGGCAGTCTGGCATACTGCAAAAGTGCAGGATTTTGAGAAAGTAGTAACTCATGGTATTTAGCTTCTCAGAGACCTGTCAGTACTTCTGACTTAGCCACTTATCAGTAGGTCAGTTATTTCGCCTTCTCTCAGTCTCAGTTTCCTAGTCTACAAAATGAGGTAATAATACTCTGTAGGATTATTAGTGGATTGAGACATTATTAACTACTGTAATTACTGCCAGTAATTATAAATCTCTTCATTGTCTTAAGCCCTTTCATATAATGTCTATAAACACTTCATACATTTACTACCACATAGTAAACAATGAATAAACATTAGTTATTACTAGGTTACCCAATGTAAGCTGCTATTATTCAATCATTTTGGCCTACAAAGATGGCAATTTCACATGGCTCCATTGAATATGATTGTTCCTAAAAGGTAGCTGTAATTGCCAAGATTCTGTGGCTAGTAACCCAGTAGCCTGGATTCTCTTGTTTTGTTTGACTAGTAGAAACCTGAGATTAATGACTACTTTTCAGTGCTTTGGGCAATGATTGATTGAACTTCTCAAGAGTCTAATTAATTCACCAGATTCTGGTGAACTTCTCAAAAGCTTCAGAAGCCAGCTGTCCCTCCTAGTGGTATGGGGGTGGGAAAAAACCTTAGAAAGAATAGCTAAGCTGGAAAGAATATATGTGGCCTGGTGCCAGGTTATATCAGCTCAAGTTTTGCAGCATGGCACTCAGATCTCTGATTCTCAAGAATTCCTGGACTTTTTCCTGCATTAAGAAAATTCATTACATGGTGCTTTGATTTCTCTAGCTTGCAGTGAATAATCCTTGGTTAAGTATGATCTTCAAGGTGTCTAAGGACAACAGTAGTGTTGTTGGAAAGCACTTCTCTTCTTATCAGAACTGTCACATGATAATCAATTTAGGTCAATTCAAAGCTCACTGATAGACTAGCTAGGGTTTCAGGAGACTAGGCAAGAGGTGATGGTGATTTGAACTAGGGTGATAGCATTGGCAGTAATGGAAGAATGTGGGGTCATTATGTATCTAAGAGGTAGGACTAGTAAGACCTGCTACTGATTTGGATATGAGGGATGAAGAGAAAAGCAAACTCAGTTGGGTCAGAGGTAAGTGGTGGTGCCAAGAAGACCAACCTTGGGACTGTGAAGGAAATCTAGAGTTCTATTTTGGATATATTAAACTCGAGGTGCCTACTGGAGATCTAAGTGGAGTCATCAAGAGTGCAGTTGAAGATAGGCATGTGTTGGGGCAGGAGTTGATGGAACACCACTCTGTTCTCCATTTCACTCTATCTTGGGAGAGGAACAAAGAAGTATGGTCACCAAGACATTGATCAAGAGAGACATAACAAGGAGAGAAAGCCAAGCAATTGAGAGTCTGAGAACAAAAGGAAATAATGGAAAGGAAAATGAACAAGCATCCAAAACCTCTTGATGTGAGCTCATACAATGTGCAAGGCATTGTGCTGTGTGTTTTTATACACAGTAGCTTGTATAATGCTCACCAAAATCTATATCTCTGCTGAGAAGACTGAGACTCATAGCATTTAAGTAACTTACCTAAGAATTATGGCTAGTTATGGGCAGAGCAGAGACTATGAACAAAATCTACTTGACTCTAATGCCTGGGTTCAATATGAAAGAGGTTCTTTCCCACTTGTCTGTGAAATAATTTGTTAACAATCAGTAAGGTATAAGGTTTCAGCAAGACAAAGGTTTTCCAAGGCCTGCCAAATCATCCACCGGAGGTCATATTCTTTTTGTCTGCATAATATAAACCACATTCAGAAGGAATGGGTAAAAAAGTAAAAAGGAAACAATTCAAGAGACAGTCACTTGTTGAGAAGAGGGAGCTGATATTCATTATTATTATGGAATGCCATCTCTATGTACTGTATGCCTTCTTTTTGTTTTGATTCCTATCAATGCTCCTTATTGTTCCACTGGGAATTCTGACAGGTATCTGGATAACGCTTGTCCTTCCACCCATCTTAAGCAGTCAAATGTAGTTCACATATAATTGCATCATCATCTCAGCACATGGCTACTTTTTGTTCTGACTTCAGCAACAGTTTTTTAGGAATTCATCGATTTAATTGGAATGTCTAACTTTATAGGCACCGTTGGATCTGGAATGCAACTGTATTGTCATGTACTGGAAGACAACTGGCCATGTCCAGGTCATGTCCTTTCCCTTGAATGTATACAGTGGGAAGCCTTTGAGATCTATAGTTCCATTGGTACTATATTGGGCAGGCGAAGGGGGTTTCCAACACGAAAACAATGGAGATCTATGTCAATGCTTAGACTGGATGGAGGCCACTGATGTTACCGTTGCAGCTACTGGCTTCATTGCTATTTTTATTCCAGCCCTGGGGCAGTAGCCCAAGCCACACAATAAACCTGAGATTAGCAGCCAGTCCCTGGTTTGATCATTGCATAGAGAGGGTTTTCTTTTCTTCCTCTTTTGATGAGTTACATGAAGCCTGAGCTCCAAGTACCTCTGCAATCAGTTTCTGAGATCTTATCAAAAGTATGACAAATCAATTTGGAAAACAGACCCATTGAAATGTCTGAACAGATTCAATCTTCTCTATGACCTAATAATTCAACTTTCCTTTTAAATCCAAGACTAGAATTGCAAGGAGAAGTCGCTGCTTTTCTTCTGGAGTCTAGGAAGGCAAATCCGATTTCTTACAACTGAAGGATTTAGTGCTCACATAATAATTGCTTTTTGATGCTCCTTATCTGAGTTTCTTATAAGACCAGTCTGAAAAAGGGGGCAGTTAATTTAAGACAGAGCTTATAAATTTGTTACCTATAGTGCCCCCCAAAAAAGCTCTCAGATCTGGCTTGAAGGTATATGTTGTTCGGTATGCACAATGTTTTACTAATTTGATAAAGGAACAATTCAAGAGACAGTCACTTGTTGAGAAGAGGGAGCTGATATTCATTATTATTATGGAATGCCATCTCTATGTACTGTATGCCTTCTTTTTGTTTTGATTCCTATCAATGCTCCTTATTGTTCCACTGGGAATTCTGACAGGTATCTGGATAACGCTTGTCCTTCCACCCATCTTAAGCAGTCAAATGTAGTTCACATATAATTGCATCATCATCTCAGCACATGGCTACTTTTTGTTCTGACTTCAGCAACAGTTTTTTAGGAATTCATCGATTTAATTGGAATGTCTAACTTTATAGGCACCGTTGGATCTGGAATGCAACTGTATTGTCATGTACTGGAAGACAACTGGCCATGTCCAGGTCATGTCCTTTCCCTTGAATGTATACAGTGGGAAGCCTTTGAGATCTATAGTTCCATTGGTACTATATTGGGCAGGCGAAGGGAGTTTCCAACACGAAAACAATGGAGATCTATGTCAATGCTTAGACTGGATGGAGGCCACTGATGTTACCGTTGCAGCTACTGGCTTCATTGCTATTTTTATTCCAGCCCTGGGGCAGTAGCCCAAGCCACACAATAAACCTGAGATTAGCAGCCAGTCCCTGGTTTGATCATTGCATAGAGAGGGTTTTCTTTTCTTCCTCTTTTGATGAGTTACATGAAGCCTGAGCTCCAAGTACCTCTGCAATCAGTTTCTGAGATCTTATCAAAAGTATGACAAATCAATTTGGAAAACAGACCCATTGAAATGTCTGAACAGATTCAATCTTCTCTATGACCTAATAATTCAACTTTCCTTTTAAATCCAAGACTAGAATTGCAAGGAGAAGTCGCTGCTTTTCTTCTGGAGTCTAGGAAGGCAAATCCGATTTCTTACAACTGAAGGATTTAGTGCTCACATAATAATTGCTTTTTGATGCTCCTTATCTGAGTTTCTTATAAGACCAGTCTGAAAAAGGGGGCAGTTAATTTAAGACAGAGCTTATAAATTTGTTACCTATAGTGCCCAACAACCGCAGAACTATAGCTCTCAGATCTGGCTTGAAGGTATATGTTGTTCGGTATGCACAATGTTTTACTAATTTGATATAGTTGCCAGTATTTTAAAAGTGAATGATTTCACAGTTTTTAAAAATCCAGATTTCTACTTAATGGAAGATATGGCAACAGTGGGCCCACATTTCCATAATCAGTAGTCAGCAGGAGCTGAATAGCAGCTGCCTCTGTAGTTGGGGCATAGAACTGCAAGTAACAGAGGCTTAAACCACAGGGACATCTGTTGTTTGCTTAAGGCATCTGAAGGTAGCTTTGGGGGTTTTATTCAAAAGCTTTAACAACGGTATCTTTCTGGATCTTTCTACTCCTTTAATTTTTTAAATAGGAGAATCATTCCTACCCCACCAGATTGTTGAAGAATTTTTTAAAAGTAATGGAGGTTGGGCTTCCCTGGTGGTCCAGTGAGTAGAGTCTGCCTTGCAGCGCAAGGGGCACCGGTTCCATCCCTGGCACGGGAAGATCCCACATGCTGCAGAGCGGCTGGACCAGTGTGTCCCATTATGAGCCAGTGCTCTGGAGTGCATGCCCCCAGAGCCAGTGCTCTGCAACGAGAGAGGCCACTGCGATGGGAAGCCCACACAGGCCAAAGAATTAAGATGGATGAAAATAAATAAATGAAGGACCAGTAAAAGAGGCCAAAATTAAAAAAAAAAAGAAACAAAGAAAAAGAAAAAGTAATGGAGGTTAAGTACTTAGTTTAGTGCCTGGAATAGTGAGATAGCTAATTGGTAGTATTAGTTGCTCTTAATATGTCAAATATTGTGCAGTAATGCTGCATAAAAAGTCACCCAACTTGATGACTTATGATGCTAAGCATTTTTTTTTTTTTTTTTTTGCCTACAGGCCTGAGGGTGAGTCAAAATGGTTCTGAGTTGTGTTATGGGCTGACTGGGCTTGGGGCACTCAAGGCAATCGTTTGTGTTCAGTTCTGCTCATCCTTCCTGGATCACTGCCTACCTGGGGATGTTCCTTCTCATAACGAATGGCAGGAGTACAAGAAAGCAAACCAAAGTATGCTAACATGTGAAACACTAACTTCATGAGCACATTCTATTGGACAAAATGAGTCGCATGACCAGGCCAAAGTTGGTGGAGCAGGAAGTGTTCCACTCAAAGTAGGGAAGTAAATCCTGGCTAAAAATAATCCCACCTATCACCATTTGCAAATTTGGCATCCAAGTAAAACAACATTTTCTTTAAATGTTCACCTATCTTTGTTGTATCCTTTTTTTGCTTCACAATGGCACCGCCATCCCCTCTATAGCACAAATAGACATTCTATGCCTTTTCTGAATGTGTTATGGGATTTAGGTACTTTGACTTAATTCATACTAGGGCTTCCCTGGTGGCTCAGCAGTAAAGAACCTACTTGCCAACGCAGAAGATGTGAGATCAACTCTAGGTCAGGAAGATCCCCTGATAAAGGAAAGGGCAACACACTCTAGGATTCTTGCCTGTGAAATTCCATGGAAGCCTGGCAGGTTACAGTTCATGGGATCTCAAAAGAGCCAGACATGACTTAGCAACAGAACAACAAAGGCAATAGTAATAATGTGTTACCTTCTCCCAGGAGCATTTGCATTTTAAATAAGATCTGCTGCAGGAAAAGGGGTAACCCCAAGGAGTGAAGGAGCGATGCTGATATGTTTTAGTGCTATAACCCTTGGAAGTGGGAGCAGAGATACCTGTGGATCAATGAGACCCAAGGCAGTGTGACGAGGCCTAGCAATAGATCAAGCAAACCTCCACTGCTGGAAAGCTATTCCTCTGTAGTGTTGCCAAAGACGTAAAGTGCTTACTAAGATAAATCTCCTGGGTTTCTTGAGCTGAGAGGAGTCCTTGAGAGGAATATTTATTTGACATCTTTTGGTTCCTTATTTAATTGGAGTCACATATCTTCTCTAAAGCCACTTATAAACTGTACTACATTCTACTAATGCAAATTCTGTATGGAGACAAGCTTTGTGTTTATTCACATTTACACTTTTCTATTATAAATTCAGGAGAATATTTTCCATGGAAATTAATGGAAAATTCTTGTCAAATAGCAGTCATCAGTTAGTGCTTTTACTGTGGTATTAGCAATAATATACGCTTTACCATGAATATGTTTCACATGATATTTTAAAGCTACCTCTCTGAAGAAAACAAAAAGTCATGGAACTTTGACTTATTTTTTATGCTTTGTCTCCATTTCGGCAACTCTGATGTGTTTCCTGGGGAACCCTACATTATTATTATGTGATATTTGCTTCAGTGAGCTTAACCATCTACTTGGTCTGATATTAACCCTGAAATTCTAGTAAGTCAGTCAGAGGATTATATAATTTCACAGTACAGTGTTCTGTAGCTCAGGTATGTTTTAAATTATTTTGATCCTGACATGAACATGTTTTTGTCTTTGTTACAAAGCCAGATCGTATTTCAGAGACATTTCTTACAAAAGTTTACTATTTTACTACCGAATTATTTGTCAATGCTGTGTTAGACCCTGGGTGCATACGGATTTAGGAGTTCAGTTATTTGTAAGTGACCCTGAAGAATGATACTATAAAGGAATTTTAAAACTTTTTCTAGGACACAAACATGAGTTGAATATAGGATGAGTTACCTAGCTGGTAAATGAACCTTGTTGAAAACCCAGCACACATAATTTAAGGCGCTTTGCTGTTCTCTATTCATTATTGCAGAAGCAATTGCTTTCCTAAGATAACTTTTAAAGCCTTTTTAAAAAGTAGTAGCTCATGTATATTGAGCATTTACGAAGTACCAGACACTTAACAAAGTACTTAACATGAATCATCATGACACCCTTTCCCAGGTGAAGGAAACAAGACTTCCTCAAGAGAGGTCTGGTCAAGTTCATGAAGTACTAAGTGTTGTAGCCTGGGTTTCAACCTGGGAAGTCAAACTTTGGAGTCCTCCTCCTAGGCAGGAAGAGGTTTACACAACTGGGAGTTCCTATCTAGAAATTCCATGTATTGAAGCCATCCAAGAGGAGATGTTATATTAGGCAGTGAGTCAGATCTCTCCACTATTACGAAAGCAAAAACAAGTCATTTGTGAAAGTGTTTCAGTGAGCGCTCCAGCCAGTATTTATTTTAATGGCTGTGTAAATGACTTTAGTCCCATATTTATAGAATCTTTAAAGACGGAGGGGATTATTTATAGTTTCTCGGCTATGCTTTACTGCATTTTGTGGGGAAAAGTATAATTCAAAGAGATATGCTTGAGAATTTGGTGGTTTTTCAAAGGCCTCAGAATATATCCCACTGGGCTTTCAAGGGCTGTCGTATTATCATCATTATTTTTTGTTTTACACTATAGAGTTTTCCTGAACAATGGTTGAATAATAAATGTAAAATTTGTATTTGTATTTTACCTAGCACAGGAAATATAATGTCAAATTTCTAGCACATAGCAACTTGCCATGTATTTGAATGCAGAGATTCACAATTTGTGCCTCAAATGTGAGTCTTGAAGGCCACAACATGCAAAGGTTGAGCAGACAGTAGGGCTACTCCATGTTTAGAATTTGGAAGGATAAATGAGAAAGAACAGTGGAGATTCAGGGCCTAGGGGTGAAAGTCAGCTGGTGGTAAGAGGGGATGTCTTTCAAAGTGATGCCTTTCCAAAAAATTCTAGTGTTCCTATGATAATTATTAGGGCTATAAAGGAAGTATTTTGGACAATGTAGAAAAATAGCAAGACCATGAAACAGTGACACAAAACTCCAATGCAGGTCCTTTTTATTCCTTCTTATAAACTTGTCTCATTGAACATTTACCAATACCTCTAACCACTGCTCTATCTCCCCCTTTTCTGGTTCCCATACCTAATTTCCTTTGGGGGAATGAGTTTTCTTCCACTGCATGCCAGTTTAGTGAAACAGTCGTTCCAGGTGTACCACTCTCCTCTTGTCCAGAAGGAGATCTGTAACCCAAGCTTTCTCACTATTCTAGATCTTTAATAGCATGACATAAAAGCTACAAAAGCAATTGGAAATGCTTCATTCCAGCTCCTGTAACTGATGAATTTGTCCATTTGTTCTTGCTGCTAGCATTCTCAGAGCATCACTGGTTCCTGGTAGCCTTTTCTCTGGTTCCTCAGCCTTTCTGGTAAGTCTGACCGTTCTCCCCCAAAACTCCCAGTGGGCTTACTTTGTGCTTAAGTTAGTTAGTCCTTCAGTTTCTGTTGTTTGAAAACTAAGACTTCTAACTGAAATCATTGATGTTATTACAGTTATATGTATAAGAAGGGACCTAATGATAGGATTTTCTGAAAACATCTAATCAATGATTTCAGAAGAGTAGCATTAGCAAGTTCTCAGGAAAAAACACTGTAGCACAATTGCTTTCAGGAGCTTTACAACAGTGTATTTTCCTCTACAATCCAATGGATGCCTGAACTGTAGAACTGAAAACAAATTTCTAAATTGATCTCTCCCCTGGTGATTCTAGCAAGAATGGAAACAGATATTCTGAATGTTTGAAAGAGTGCTCCAAGCCCCTCCCCTGCTATATATACATATATATTTGTTATACATAGACGTATCCTCCAAATTTAAGATTTTGTGTTCTTACTATGTGCTCATTATTGAAAAAGTATCTTTCTTTTTTCTCTTTATGTCAGGGAACAAATCATGATGCTATTGTTTATTCTCAAATTCTTCTAAAAGCCCATGGATCCCAGAACACAAAATGGGATGATCTCCACGGCCATCAGATTGCCAGAAATAGACACATTCTGTAATTATCATCAGAATGACTTGTTACTATTTGAAAGTAGATGAAGAACGGAGATGCCGATTATTCATCAGCATTCAAATCCTAAGAAACAGTTTTCTATCCATTTAGTTTTGAGTAAATCAGTGGGTCTGGCTGGTGTTTGGTTGGCTTTTTCCACTCCTTTCTCATTCCTATTCTGCCAAGCATCCAATCATGCTGGGATGCATCCTGCATAATAAACATACTCTTTGCACTTTCAACAACTATTTTAGTACAATAACATGTTAATATCAGTCTCTTCCTTCCCTGCATCCTTCTTTGGAATAACTATATAGCATAATTTGGGCTACATGATTTTTGCAAAGTTAATGGTAAAAGTAGTAATACGAGTAATACAATCTCAGTCTGATAGCTGAAGGCATGGGTACTCGTTTTCATGTTGAATACTGAGGAATCCATTTTAATTTAAGTCTTGGCTTGATTCCTTCAGACACTTGACTGGAACCTCTTCCTTGATGTAATCTGAAGGCACTTATTATCTCTAACAACAATGAAAGCACAGCACAGAAATTTCACAATTAGACATACATGAATGTTTGCTTAGGGTTTCCCAGAAAGATAACTCTGAGATAAGGATTAGAGTGCTGCCCATGTATAAGGGAAGTGATCACAAGAAACAGTAGAAGAATAGAGAAGAAAGCCCCTGGAGGAAACTTTCACAAGTCAGTTACCATGGTGGACAACTGGAGAATGACACTTTGGAGGAGATTCTGAGAGGCAGTATAGAAAAGTGAAGGAGAAAGCTGGGCTATATATTTACCAACTCCCCAACTGATCTTGGTTGAAGGCAGCCTTGGGGGAGTTCATTCTCCAGTCTTGCACCTAGACAAACCTGAGTGAAGTGTGTTCCTCTGGACAGACAAAAAACCTTAGACATCCAGACAAAAACTATACTTTAAAGGGACACACGCACCCCTATGTTCATAGCAGCACTATGCACAATAGCCAAGATGCAGAAGCAACCTAGATGTCCATCAGTGAGTGAATAAATAAGATGTAGTAGATATACACAATGGAATATCACTCAGCCATAAAAAAGAATGAAATAAGGACATTGGCAGAAACATGGATGCAACCAGAGATTGTCACAGTAAGTGAAGTCTTGGCACAGACAAACCTATCTATGAAACAGACTCACAGTTATAGATAATAGACATGGCTGCCAAGGAGGAGGAGGAGGCATAGAGGAGGGATGTACTTGGAGTCTGGGGTTAGTAGATGCAGACTATTGTATATAGAATGGATAAACAATACATAGCACAGGGAACTAATATCCTGGGATTAAACCATAATGGAAAAGAATATAAAAATACATATATATGTGCATAACTGAGTCACTCTTCTGTACAGCAGAAATTAACACAACAATGAGAGAGGCTCATGCATCACAGTGAACAGTCTTCGATGAGAAAAGATTGTTACCATGGGCAGGGCCCTGATACTATCTTTTATCGACTTTCAAAGCCCAGCGCAAAGAAGTCAGGTTGGATACTTTAAAAAAAGACCAGATTTGATGCTGCTTATGCAGTATGCTTTGAAGTGAAAGGAATTCTTGCTCCAAAGTTTCTGTTTGTCCAGAGAAATTTAGAGATTTCTATACTCTAGGCCTAGTCATTAGAGAATACTTCCTTTGGGGTAAGCCAGTGAGACTCAAAGTAAGTTCCCTGAAGCATCTTCAAAATTTCCAGGGAATGCTTTATAAAAATCCAGATTCCTGGTTCTTAACTTCCAGACTGACTGAATCACATCTCTGGGTGTTGGAGGACAGAAAACAGCTCCAAGAAATATTTACGGACTTCAGTTTGAAAATACCTGAGTATTTGCCCTTTGTCTGATGGCCTTAGCATTTTAAAAATGAAAACATAGTTGATTTTTTCCATTACAGTATTAATACACATTCAAATCTAGGTAAGTCAGATCTGTCTTGTTTCACTTCTGCATCCGTAGTGCTTACCTGGCATAGGCCTGTCACATAGTGCATGCCTAGACAGACACTACTCAATAAGTGAAGGTTTATTAGACAAACTAGAATGTTTCTAGTGATTGAGTGACTCCCACTTCAGTGTGCACTAGTTTGTCAACTCTTTTCCTCTAAGGAAGGAGGAACAGGTGCAATAATAGAACACTAGGACCCAGAGGGAAGAAATTGACCAAAAAAAAAAAAAAAAAGGCATAAGGATTTGTTTTCCGGCTACAAAAGATTATTCATCTGCCAAACAAGGATATGGTCAGCACCTGATGTTTTGCCAGTCTGGTGTCCGGCACTTCGCTATTTGACCCCTCACCTTGATATTCCTTCGGAAAACCACTCCTCTCCTGCATATAGTCCATGTTGCTTACAAGTCTGACTTCAACGTGGTCAATCACCTTTATTCATCTCCTGGATCACAAATGACTGGTTCAGGAATGGATTTGTGATCCAAGTGAGATCAGTTAGAGCTTAATCTAAATAGGAAATTAAAGAGCCTTTCTTAAATTTACACAGAAGTGAAGTTAAATACCCGTTGGGTGGCTTTGCTCAAATGGTAGGATATAGGCCTGTAACTGGTCATGGTTATTTTTATCATCACCTCGGGAGATGCTCCTCCAGAATGAAACCAGAAGAAAAAGAAAGGGAACCAAAAGCTGGAAAGGGTCAGACTCACAAGGACACAGCTGGAGTGCCTGGATCCAGGCATGCCTGAAGCTCCTGTAATAGGTATGGCTTGCCACTTACATGAGCCAATGATGCCAATATTTCTGTAACCTGAAACAAACAAATGAAAATTCTGACTGAAAAGGGTTTGAGATGAACTGATCAGGAATATCACCAAATTGATCACTGAATGTCTACAAGCTGTCTGAAAGAGTTGGGCCTGAATCCCTGTTTACTACTTCTTATCTGAGGGGAATTTGAACCGTCACCTAAGGTTTTCAGTCCTTGATTTTCTTATTACAGAGAATTTGGGGCATTATTTACTTCATTGGGTTGTGAGGATTATATACACATTAAGAGGAGCCATGAAAATGCAAATGAATGGTAGGGTTGTTTACTAAAGTTTCTTTGTACGGATTTTTCTCACTTTAGGACATCTTTGGCCACCCTCAGTTACCTAAGACCTCGTGATAACCCCCCAAGCCTCTGTTAAATACTACTGCTCATGAATTAAGTCATGCTCCATACAGAGGGCAATTTTTTTTTGAGGGTGTTCAAGACATTGGCTAAGCTCTATTTCTCCTCATTGCCAGATCATCTGAGGTTGGCAGGCAAGCTATTGGACTCCTGCAAGGTGTCTGATGCTCCATATAATGAAATGGGGAAAGTGTAAAGTTGAAGACTGTAGCAGACTGTACTCTGCAAAGACTGACACAGCAATAGCTTCTGTTTCATGCATCCTTCAGCCTTGTGACTTTGCTTCCCTTTCATCAAGAGATAGAATCTAATTCCTCTCCCTTGAATCTGGGCATTTCTTGGTGATCCATATCTACCACAGAACACAAAGGAAGGGACACCAAAGCTGAGTCTGATGCCTCGAGTGAAACTAGTGCTCCACATGCTTCCACTTGGGATACTATCTTACAGAACTGAGCTGCCATCCTGGGAGAAGCCCACACCACATGGAAAGCCCACAATGTAGATACAGTTAATGGTCTCAGCCTTTGAATCATTCTGGCCCAAGTTCTAGGCCTGTGAGTGAAGACAGTGCTAGATGGCTCTCAAAACCTTGATTTTTCAGGGTCAGACTCACAAGGACACAGCTGGAGTGCCTGGATCCAGGCATGCCTGAAGCTCCTGTAATAGGTATGGCTTGCCACTTACATGAGCCAATGATGCCAATATTTCTGTAACCTGAAACAAACAAATGAAAATTCTGACTGAAAAGGGTTTGAGATGAACTGATCAGGAATATCACCAAATTGATCACTGAATGTCTACAAGCTGTCTGAAAGAGTTGGGCCTGAATCCCTGTTTACTACTTCTTATCTGAGGGGAATTTGAACCGTCACCTAAGGTTTTCAGTCCTTGATTTTCTTATTACAGAGAATTTGGGGCATTATTTACTTCATTGGGTTGTGAGGATTATATACACATTAAGAGGAGCCATGAAAATGCAAATGAATGGTAGGGTTGTTTACTAAAGTTTCTTTGTACGGATTTTTCTCACTTTAGGACATCTTTGGCCACCCTCAGTTACCTAAGACCTCGTGATAACCCCCCAAGCCTCTGTTAAATACTACTGCTCATGAATTAAGTCATGCTCCATACAGAGGGCAATTTTTTTCTGAGGGTGTTCAAGACATTGGCTAAGCTCTATTTCTCCTCATTGCCAGATCATCTGAGGTTGGCAGGCAAGCTATTGGACTCCTGCAAGGTGTCTGATGCTCCATATAATGAAATGGGGAAAGTGTAAAGTTGAAGACTGTAGCAGACTGTACTCTGCAAAGACTGACACAGCAATAGCTTCTGTTTCATGCATCCTTCAGCCTTGTGACTTTGCTTCCCTTTCATCAAGAGATAGAATCTAATTCCTCTCCCTTGAATCTGGGCATTTCTTGGTGATCCATATCTACCACAGAACACAAAGGAAGGGACACCAAAGCTGAGTCTGATGCCTCGAGTGAAACTAGTGCTCCACATGCTTCCACTTGGGATACTATCTTACAGAACTGAGCTGCCATCCTGGGAGAAGCCCACACCACATGGAAAGCCCACAATGTAGATACAGTTAATGGTCTCAGCCTTTGAATCATTCTGGCCCAAGTTCTAGGCCTGTGAGTGAAGACAGTGCTAGATGCCTCAGGCTCTAGACAATAGAGTCATTTCCTTTCCCCAGAGTATTTTTAACTAGGGCTGTAGACATTGCAAGCACAGAAGACCTGTTGCTATTATGCCCTTTCAAAATTCCTGACTCATAATCTGCCATTGTTTTACACCACTCAAGTATAAGATGGCTGCTAATCCTTAGCAACAGATAACTAGAACACAGGGACAGCACAGCCACCAAGGAGCATCCCTGTATCTTGAAGACATGATGATGTTCACTGGATCAAAGCTCTATCAAACAGGCCATATCTACAGTGGCAAAAACAAATGGAAAATAAATGAACAAAATCAATCAAAATAGAACTCAGAATCTTAGGCTGCTAGAATTGGAAGTACTTCTGATGAGGGGCCACCAGAACTCTTTCATTTATAGAATAGAGAACCACCCCAAGAGTTGGTGTTAAGATGGAAATATTTCCTGTTCTGAAGTCAAGACAAAAAAGTCTGTACTTATGTGAATGACACAACTAGCAGGTGGTTGGTTGAATACTACCAGAGTCTGAAGGTCAGCCAGACCTAGGCTTAAATCTTTACTCCTACCCTAGCCTAGTGATCTTTTACAAACCCTTTCACCATCCTAAGTTTCAGTTTCCCCTATCTGCAAAGTGGAGGAAGCCATATATATTTCATGGATTTATTTTCAGTATGAAATGAGAAAAAAAAGCACTTACATATGGCCGTGTACACAGTAAATATACCAAGTGTTAACTATTAATATTCTAATCATTGTGTTGAATATTGTGCTCAAAGCCACTTGCAAATTCTTTTTTAATTGGATATATTCAACATACAGTATATTGTGTAAATTTACACTGTACAGTATGTTACTTTGATACATTTATATATTGCAGTAGGATTGCTGTAATAATGATATTTATCACATTATAATTATATCTATCAATACTGAGCAATATTACTATCTATATTCAATACACTGTGCATTAGATACCTATGCCTTATTTAGTGCTTGTTATTCATAATAGCCATCCATGTTGTTGCAAGATGGTCTCCTTTCTCATGGCTGAATAATCCTCCATGTGTATATGTATCTCATCTTTTTTATCCATCAGTCTGTTGATGGGCATTCTGGGTTGTTTGCAAATCTTGGCTTTTGTGAATAATCCTGTGATAAATATGGGGATGTGTATATCTAGTCAAATCCCCTTTTTATCCACTTTGATATATTCATAGAATTGGAATTGCTGGATTGAAATATAACTTTCAATAAATATAATAACAATATTCTACAGAGGAACAGAATAAGAGCTCTAGCTAATATTCATTGATATGCACATATGCAATGAACTATGCCAAGTTTTTTTACAAGAATTGCCTTCCTTAATTATCACAACATTGCTATCAATCAGGTTCCATTATATCCCACTTAAGAGCAAGAGATTCAGGCATCAGAAGCGTAGGTATTATGCTCCAGATCACACAGGGATTAAGTGGTAATCAGACTGCAGACCAATAGCTCTTAATTACTCTGCCTTATTCTGTTTCCCTATTGGGTACATTTCATTTCAGTTTTGAGGTGGGGAGCTCTCTTTTAGGTCAACACACCACCATATTATCCTACCAAGCATTTTCCATGCCTCTACAGAAACTTGAGGTCTTTCAGACTTACCACACTGAAGTGTCGAGCAGGTAACTCTCTAATGCATGCAACAGAGAGATCAAAAGAAAGGGAGATATAACTGAACAGGGAATGAAAATAGATTCATCTTGGTTCCTCATGGGTAATTCAGCACTTTCAAGGTGAATTTAATATGGAAAGTCTTGCCAATTCCCATTCATTGAAGGCTTGATGCCTGATGCCAAAACCACTTAAGTGACTCAGGAAAACCTGTCCTTATCATTTTGCATTGGATGTGCCTTTTAAGGATGGGATTGGCTTTTTGCTTTGATCTTTGGCAGGCTAGCAAACATCTTTAATGTTTTTTTACAAGGATCATCAGCTTAAATTCCATTTCCTGCCCTACAGGTAAAGCAGCAAAATATTCACTTGACTCTTCCTGCTCAAAGAGTGGTCCATCCACCATAGGCATCCACATCTTTTGGAGGCTTTCAACATGCAGAATTTTAAGATATCCCTGACCTACTAACTAAGAATTTGCATTTTAATAAGACACTCAAGTGTTTAATATACACATTTAAGTTTGAACAGCAATGACTCTTCTAGACACTTATTTATTGAAAACCTCCTCTGTCCCAATACTTTTCTAGGCTTTAAAGAATCTGAGAAACTCTGGATTCATGGGAGAGAATTTATAAAATTAAGTGAAAAAACAACAATAAGTTCTTAATAAATTTTAGCAAGAAAATCAGACTAGAGTGACTGAGGCTCTTGGGAATCTTTAGCTTGATTGAGAAAGGCTACTCCAAAGATCTGAGACCTAAATGAATGGAAGAAGTAGATGTGCAAAGATCACGAGGAAGGATACCAAGGCAGAGGACAAAGGCAAGTGCAAAAGTTGGGAGGCAAGAATGAACCTGGAGTGTCCTGAGAACTGAAGGAGGGTCAGAGTAGTGTGTGACAGCAAAAGCAATAGGAGATGTGGTCATGTATTCAACAAATAGTTCCTGAACAAACTGGCAGTGCTAGGGTACATTTCATTTCAGTTTTGAGGTGGGAGCTCTCTTTTAGGTCAACACACCACCATATTATCCTACCAAGCATTTTCCATGCCTCTACAGAAACTTGAGGTCTTTCAGACTTACCACACTGAAGTGTCGAGCAGGTAACTCTCTAATGCATGCAACAGAGAGATCAAAAGAAAGGGAGATATAACTGAACAGGGAATGAAAATAGATTCATCTTGGTTCCTCATGGGTAATTCAGCACTTTCAAGGTGAATTTAATATGGAAAGTCTTGCCAATTCCCATTCATTGAAGGCTTGATGCCTGATGCCAAAACCACTTAAGTGACTCAGGAAAACCTGTCCTTATCATTTTGCATTGGATGTGCCTTTTAAGGATGGGATTGGCTTTTTGCTTTGATCTTTGGCAGGCTAGCAAACATCTTTAATGTTTTTTTACAAGGATCATCAGCTTAAATTCCATTTCCTGCCCTACAGGTAAAGCAGCAAAAATATTCACTTGACTCTTCCTGCTCAAAGAGTGGTCCATCCACCATAGGCATCCACATCTTTTGGAGGCTTTCAACATGCAGAATTTTAAGATATCCCTGACCTACTAACTAAGAATTTGCATTTTAATAAGACACTCAAGTGTTTAATATACACATTTAAGTTTGAACAGCAATGACTCTTCTAGACACTTATTTATTGAAAACCTCCTCTGTCCCAATACTTTTCTAGGCTTTAAAGAATCTGAGAAACTCTGGATTCATGGGAGAGAATTTATAAAATTAAGTGAAAAAACAACAATAAGTTCTTAATAAATTTTAGCAAGAAAATCAGACTAGAGTGACTGAGGCTCTTGGGAATCTTTAGCTTGATTGAGAAAGGCTACTCCAAAGATCTGAGACCTAAATGAATGGAAGAAGTAGATGTGCAAAGATCACGAGGAAGGATACCAAGGCAGAGGACAAAGGCAAGTGCAAAAGTTGGGAGGCAAGAATGAACCTGGAGTGTCCTGAGAACTGAAGGAGGGTCAGAGTAGTGTGTGACAGCAAAAGCAATAGGAGATGTGGTCATGTATTCAACAAATAGTTCCTGAACAAACTGGCAGTGCTAGGAACTGTCCTAGGTGCTGGAGATGTGGGTGTCCACCAAAGGTCCCATTCTAAACAAAGCTCATATTCTGGAGACTGAGCCATACAAGTAACAAACCAGTGTAAAAACATGTGGCAAAAACTAAAGAAGAGTATGGTAAATTATATTAAATGTTATTTTAGAGAAGGGGTTGGCAAATTATATAACATGGGCCAAATCTAGATGTCTACCTGTTTTTGTAAATGAAATTTTCTCAAATACAGGCATACTCATCAATTTATACATGTCCTATAGATGCTCTTATACAACAATGAAGAGCTTCAGTGATTGTCACAGACTTGTTCCCCAAAGTCTAATATATTTACCGCCGGGCATTTCCCAGGAATAGTCTGTCTTAAAAGACACAGCATCTGGTAGACTAAGGAGATGGCTCTCTGAGAAAATGGCAGTTGAGTAAAATGACAGGAAGGACCCAAGGGACATAGGGCCTTTTAAACTATGGTAAATAGTTAAGGTTTTAAGAGTTACAGCATGTCACTAGACAGTTTTTTTTTTAATTCTTTATTTTAAAGGTTTTACAGAGTTTTTTTGTTCACTGACATGTATGTTCCCAGATCAGTCATATGCATATCCCCACTGGACAGTTTTAATTAGGGGGAAGGGGGTGAATAATTTATCTTTTTCAAAGCTCACTAGAAGTCCATAGAGTTCACAATTATAACTGGGTTTCTGCCAAGTTTTAGTCAACCAAGGCACCTGGAGACAAGAGCCAAGGTGTTTTCCCTTTGATCTTTGCTCTGTCTAGATTTTGTGGGGTTTTGGCCAGAATAAGAACCAAAAGATGCTTAATGCATTGGAGATGTCCCATTTCCCATCCTTGTGTATTGGTTCAGCATTATGATTAATAGGGATTTGTATAATTCTTCATGAATGACTGATTTGGAACAATTGTATGAAGGGGATGTGGTAATTTAGCACCACTGACTGTCTACAGAGGAACAAAGCTGCCCTTATTTTTATCTTAATACCACGATTACTTTTGAATGTCTTGGCTACCTTTATTCATTCATCCATTCAACAAATATTTATCAAGTGCCTATTATGGACAAGGCCCTGCATTTGACAGGGTAGATGAAAGGCCTGTCTTTGAAAGGTCTTATTTAGTATTGCCAGAAAGACAGATGAGGCAGCCACAGGAAAAATTGCCAGGCGACTATTCCATTCAAAGAAGTGAAAGAAATGTGGACTCTCTAAAAGGATTAGGGCTTTCCTATTACAAAGAGGTTGAAAGGGGATATAATTGAAACCATTCCAATCCTAAAGGGTATGGACCTCAACAAACCCAGAGATACTAAAATGATGGTCACACAACAGGATAAGAAGTTAAGAGTTCATACACCTGACATTTAGATGGCACTTAGTCCTTTTCAGGTACTGGAAAATGCATTGACTGATTCAATTCTCACAATAATTATTAGTAAGAATGATGGCACAGAGAAACGGAAAGTATAAGCAACATTCCCAAGATCACACAGCTTGTAGTGGTGGAGTGAGGACTAGCAACCAGGGATGCTTGACTCCCAAATGGAATGTCCCTCATTCATTTGTTTACAATCTAGGGAATACTGCTAGATTCAAGAAGTTTGGAGGAGAAGGAGGGGAACTGGAAGTATTCTTTCTCTACCTCCTAAAGTTGATTTTTAGGAAGATAACTATCTCATCTATGGTTTTCTTCTTGATACCTTTAATAGGAATGAACGTTGGCCCAGAGTGGGAATCTTTATATCGTGAGGTAAAGAGAATGTAACAGAGTACGAATCACTTCATTCTCTGGCTCAGAACTGAAAATCCTGAAGTCACTCCTACAGATTCCTACAGTCTAAAGGTAATTGAAGGACTTATGCCAATTCTAAGTTTATTTATTTATGAAAGAGAATATATAAAAGCATTGGTGGAGGGCTTCCTGGTGGTCCAGTGGATAAGGACACCACCTTGCAGTGCAACGGGCGCCGGTTCAATCCCTAGCCTAATGTGCCATGGAGTGGCTGGACCCATGTGATTTGGAACAATTGTATGAAGGGGATGTGGTAATTTAGCACCACTGACTGTCTACAGAGGAACAAAGCTGCCCTTATTTTTATCTTAATACCACGATTACTTTTGAATGTCTTGGCTACCTTTATTCATTCATCCATTCAACAAATATTTATCAAGTGCCTATTATGGACAAGGCCCTGCATTTGACAGGGTAGATGAAAGGCCTGTCTTTGAAAGGTCTTATTTAGTATTGCCAGAAAGACAGATGAGGCAGCCACAGGAAAAATTGCCAGGCGACTATTCCATTCAAAGAAGTGAAAGAAATGTGGACTCTCTAAAAGGATTAGGGCTTTCCTATTACAAAGAGGTTGAAAGGGGATATAATTGAAACCATTCCAATCCTAAAGGGTATGGACCTCAACAAACCCAGAGATACTAAAATGATGGTCACACAACAGGATAAGAAGTTAAGAGTTCATACACCTGACATTTAGATGGCACTTAGTCCTTTTCAGGTACTGGAAAATGCATTGACTGATTCAATTCTCACAATAATTATTAGTAAGAATGATGGCACAGAGAAACGGAAAGTATAAGCAACATTCCCAAGATCACACAGCTTGTAGTGGTGGAGTGAGGACTAGCAACCAGGGATGCTTGACTCCCAAATGGAATGTCCCTCATTCATTTGTTTACAATCTAGGGAATACTGCTAGATTCAAGAAGTTTGGAGGAGAAGGAGAGGGGAACTGGAAGTATTCTTTCTCTACCTCCTAAAGTTGATTTTTAGGAAGATAACTATCTCATCTATGGTTTTCTTCTTGATACCTTTAATAGGAATGAACGTTGGCCCAGAGTGGGAATCTTTATATCGTGAGGTAAAGAGAATGTAACAGAGTACGAATCACTTCATTCTCTGGCTCAGAACTGAAAATCCTGAAGTCACTCCTACAGATTCCTACAGTCTAAAGGTAATTGAAGGACTTATGCCAATTCTAAGTTTATTTATTTATGAAAGAGAATATATAAAAGCATTGGTGGAGGGGCTTCCCTGGTGGTCCAGTGGATAAGGACACCACCTTGCAGTGCAACGGGCGCCGGTTCAATCCCTAGCCTGGGAAGATCCCACGTGCCATGGAGTGGCTGGACCCATGTGTCCAATTACCGAGCTGGAGCTCTAGAATGCACGTGCCCAGAGCCCGTGCTCTGCGACAACAGAGGCCACTGCGATGGGAGGCCCACACCGGCCAAAGAACAAAGATGGATGAAAAATAGATAAATGAAAGACCAACAGAAGTGGCCTGCCTGCCCCCCACCCTCCCCAACCCGGCCCCCACCCAAGGAAAAAAAAAAAAGCATTGGTGGAATAAAAAGAAGCATTGGTGGATGTGATGAAGAAAGTCTGAAAAGCTGATGAATAATAATCTCACCTAAAATGTGTTGAATGTTAACATGAGGTCAGTTTTGTGCTAAACACATTATGCCCATTATGTGCAGCAATCCTTTGAGTTAATTATTAGCTATGTCCATTTATATGCAAAAGAATCAAGGATTAGGTGTGTTGACTGTGTAACTCTTGGGTGACAGCATTAGGATTAATGTACATCTGTCTGGATATAAACAAAGCTTATGCACTGAAACACTCTCTATTGGACTAGTGTAATTTTCTCTGTTGCTGACTGCATATATCATCCACAGACACATGCCAATGTGAGTTTTTTAAACCCTTTTAAATTTAACTGACCTGCTGGTTGCTAGCAAGACAGCCAAGAAAGAACACACATAAAGCTGGTAATCTCTCTGATGGGCAACTCCTGATCACGCTCCTGATATGTCTTCTGCTGTGAATTGGAGCCAGGCTGACCTTTCCACCAGTGACCTGGGAAATGAGTCAGCCTGAATTTTACTCCAAAGGAGGCAATGCCCATTGCAACTCCAGATAGAGCAAGAAATAAATAGGTGAAAAACAGCTTGATAAATTCCAGTCTTGCCATTGTTTTTAGCATTGAGTCATATGAAACACCACAGGGAGAGAAGGGGTAGAGCCTTTCATAGCTTTGCTAAAATGTAAAAGCCATTTCTATGAATTCCTTTTTATCAGGGTTTTATGATACTGATGTAGTGATGGATTTGCTCTGATTGGCTGATTGTCCATCCATTAATTTATCCATCCAACTACTTATTAAGCTTAACTGTGTTCTAATTTAATATTCCACTTCATCAGGTCAGTGGCCTTAAAAGTGTGATCCCCAGATCAGTAGCATCAGCATCACCAGGAAACTTGTTAAAACATGCAGAATCTCAGGCTCACCCTGGAAAAAAATCCCACGTGCCATGGAGTGGCTGGACCCATGTGTCCAATTACCGAGCTGGAGCTCTAGAATGCACGTGCCCAGAGCCCGTGCTCTGCGACAACAGAGGCCACTGCGATGGGAGGCCCACACCGGCCAAAGAACAAAGATGGATGAAAAATAGATAAATGAAAGACCAACAGAAGTGGCCTGCCTGCCCCCCCCCCTCCCCAACCCGTCCCCCCCCCAAGGAAAAAAAAAAAAGCATTGGTGGAATAAAAAGAAGCATTGGTGGATGTGATGAAGAAAGTCTGAAAAGCTGATGAATAATAATCTCACCTAAAATGTGTTGAATGTTAACATGAGGTCAGTTTTGTGCTAAACACATTATGCCCATTATGTGCAGCAATCCTTTGAGTTATTAGCTATGTCCATTTATATGCAAAAGAATCAAGGATTAGGTGTGTTGACTGTGTAACTCTTGGGTGACAGCATTAGGATTAATGTACATCTGTCTGGATATAAACAAAGCTTATGCACTGAAACACTCTCTATTGGACTAGTGTAATTTTCTCTGTTGCTGACTGCATATATCATCCACAGACACATGCCAATGTGAGTTTTTAACCTTTAATTCAACTGACCTGCTGGTTGCTAGCAAGACAGCCAAGAAAGAACACACATAAAGCTGGTAATCTCTCTGATGGGCAACTCCTGATCACGCTCCTGATATGTCTTCTGCTGTGAATTGGAGCCAGGCTGACCTTTCCACCAGTGACCTGGGAAATGAGTCAGCCTGAATTTTACTCCAAAGGAGGCAATGCCCATTGCAACTCCAGATAGAGCAATAAATAAATAGGTGAAAAACAGCTTGATAAATTCCAGTCTTGCCATTGTTTTTAGCATTGAGTCATATGAAACACCACAGGGAGAGAAGGGGTAGAGCCTTTCATAGCTTTGCTAAAATGTAAAAGCCATTTCTATGAATTCCTTTTTATCAGGGTTTTATGATACTGATGTAGTGATGGATTTGCTCTGATTGGCTGATTGTCCATCCATTAATTTATCCATCCAACTACTTATTAAGCTTAACTGTGTTCTAATTTAATATTCCACTTCATCAGGTCAGTGGCCTTAAAAGTGTGATCCCCAGATCAGTAGCATCAGCATCACCAGGAAACTTGTTAAAACATGCAGAATCTCAGGCTCACCCTGGACAATCAGAAGTTGGGAGTCAGGTCCAGCAATCTGTGTTTTCAAGCCCTAAAACTGATTATGATAGGTGCCATTCATCTCTATAATGGACAGAGTGTGAGGGGATATACTTTATCTAGAGCAAGAGAGAATCTTAGAGAAGAAAAACTCCCAACAACGAAAAAAGTAGCAACAATTCTTCACAAGGCTCACCTTTGGTCATTCGTTCATTTGTTCAGTCATTCATTCAACAATATTTACTGAGCATTTACTATGAGACAGGCATTGTGCAAGATGCTAAAGATATATCAGTGAGACAAATCAGAAAAATTGATTAGTTGCAATTGAACTAAGGGCTGTGAAGGAAAATCATATAGATTCCATGAAAGTTTTTAATCTGGGACCTCAACTATTCCAGAAGGGTTAAGGAGGGCTGCCCTAGAAAGTAACATATAATCTGGGATCTGGAGGGAGAACAAGAATCAGTGAATTAATTCCCGTTTGAGAAACATTTTAAGTGTTCTTGTCAGGATGCTTTATCTAGGTTATAGAGGAGGCACAGGCAGAAAGGAATGTGTGCCCAAAGCTGAAGCCCTTGATAACTTCTCAGAGCCTTTTGTCACCTAAGTATTTAGAGTCTGGTTACATCTGTCAAAAGAGTATGAACTCAAGGCAAGATTCAGGACCAAGATTAGATCATCTTTTGTTTGTTTCTAAAGGCAAACCTTGGAATAATGACCATGGTCAAGTAATCAATAGACAGGCTCCTAAAAGACAGTGTGCTGTGAAAGATAAAGATGATTTGCTTTGACTTTTTGTGTCATCTGGTGTCTTGGTTATTGGAAGTGCCTGAGGACAAAGATAGGAGTGTGGAGACGTGATCTGGAAATGCAAAGTCTAGCTTCTGCAGAGACATGGCTTGCTTATTTATTTTTGAGCAAAAGTGTTGAGAGAGACAGAAGAAATAATAAACAGAAGAACACCTAACTTTTATACACTGCTTGCAAAAGACAGACCAAGAGAATGAGGATTATCATAATTTGTGTTCAGGAGAATATGTGATATTGACTGGGAACAGGGCTGTCCTACTGGAAGTAGAATAATCCTTACACCAGATATAACTGAAACATCAAGGGGTTCTGTGTTTTCAAGCCCTAAAACTGATTATGATAGGTGCCATTCATCTCTATAATGGACAGAGTGTGAGGGATATACTTTATCTAGAGCAAGAGAGAATCTTAGAGAAGAAAACTCCCAACAACGAAAAAAGTAGCAACAATTCTTCACAAGGCTCACCTTTGGTCATTCGTTCATTTGTTCAGTCATTCATTCAACAATATTTACTGAGCATTTACTATGAGACAGGCATTGTGCAAGATGCTAAAGATATATCAGTGAGACAAATCAGAAAAATTGATTAGTTGCAATTGAACTAAGGGCTGTGAAGGAAAATCATATAGATTCCATGAAAGTTTTTAATCTGGGACCTCAACTATTCCAGAAGGGTTAAGGAGGGCTGCCCTAGAAAGTAACATATAATCTGGGATCTGGAGGGAGAACAAGAATCAGTGAATTAATTCCCGTTTGAGAAACATTTTAAGTGTTCTTGTCAGGATGCTTTATCTAGGTTATAGAGGAGGCACAGGCAGAAAGGAATGTGTGCCCAAAGCTGAAGCCCTTGATAACTTCTCAGAGCCTTTTGCCACCTAAGTATTTAGAGTCTGGTTACATCTGTCAGAGAGAGTATGAACTCAAGGCAAGATTCAGGACCAAGATTAGATCATCTTTTGTTTGTTTCTAAAGGCAAACCTTGGAATAATGACCATGGTCAAGTAATCAATAGACAGGCTCCTAAAAGACAGTGTGCTGTGAAAGATAAAGATGATTTGCTTTGACTTTTTGTGTCATCTGGTGTCTTGGTTATTGGAAGTGCCTGAGGACAAAGATAGGAGTGTGGAGACGTGATCTGGAAATGCAAAGTCTAGCTTCTGCAGAGACATGGCTTGCTTATTTATTTTTGAGCAAAAGTGTTGAGAGAGACAGAAGAAATAATAAACAGAAGAACACCTAACTTTTATACACTGCTTGCAAAAGACAGACCAAGAGAATGAGGATTATCATAATTTGTGTTCAGGAGAATATGTGATATTGACTGGGAACAGGGCTGTCCTACTGGAAGTAGAATAATCCTTACACCAGATATAACTGAAACATCAAGGGGTTCTAGATCTCTTGTTTCAGCAACTCAGCCCACTCTTCTTCTAATTCTGTTGTGCCTGGTGTCGAATGATATCCAGTGCAATCCTAGGTGATTAACATCTGTTGCAATTCAGCCCTGCCCTTGTGGTCATGTCTTATCTAAGAGTACTGTTATTATTCAGGATGGTCATGGGCTTTTTCTTGCAACTGGAATTAGTACTAACTTCACCTTGTAACAGCTGCAGTGTAGACAGATAAATCTTTCTTTCTTTCTTTCTTTCTTTATTTTGGGCGGGGGTCGGGTTGGGGAGGGAGGGGAGCGAGCGGGCCACTTCTATTGGTCATTCATTTCTCCATTTTCATCCGTCTTTGTTCTTCGGCTCCTGTGGGCCTCCCATCGCGGTGGCGTCTGTCGCTCCAGAGCTCCGGCTCGGTGATTGGACACATCGGTCTAGCCGCTCCGTGGCACGTGGGATCTTCCCAGGCCAGGGATCGAACCGGTGCCCCTTGCACTGCAAGGCAGTGTCCTTACCCACTGGACCACCAGGGGAAGCCCTAGACAGATGAATCTTACTGTCAAGTGGCAGGCTGACGTTACCAACAAGGCAACATTTAGTTTCTTAAAGGCAAGGATAATAGCTTCTTCCTCTCTGTATCCTTTATTCCTAGAACATTGCCTGACACTGTGCACCCAGAGAATTAGGGAGAGGAAGACTTGTGGGGGTAAATCTGGGGAGAGAAGAGACAAAGGGAGGGAAGAAACCAGATATGACCTCTAGACAGATGGATTTTCAACTGGCTGCATATTAGACTCACCAAGCGGACTTGTTTACTGAATTAAAACAAGCATAAAGAGAATGGATCTGGAAATGCAAAGTCTAGCTTCTGCAGAGACATGGCTTGCTTATTTATTTTTGAGCAAAAGTGTTGAGAGAGACAGAAGAAATAATAAACAGAAGAACACCTAACTTTTATACACTGCTTGCAAAAGACAGACCAAGAGAATGAGGATTATCATAATTTGTGTTCAGGAGAATATGTGATATTGACTGGGAACAGGGCTGTCCTACTGGAAGTAGAATAATCCTTACACCAGATATAACTGAAACATCAAGGGGTTCTAGATCTCTTGTTTCAGCAACTCAGCCCACTCTTCTTCTAATTCTGTTGTGCCTGGTGTCGAATGATATCCAGTGCAATCCTAGGTGATTAACATCTGTTGCAATTCAGCCCTGCCCTTGTGGTCATGTCTTATCTAAGAGTACTGTTATTATTCAGGATGGTCATGGGCTTTTTCTTGCAACTGGAATTAGTACTAACTTCACCTTGTAACAGCTGCAGTGTAGACAGATAAATCTTTCTTTCTTTCTTTCTTTCTTTATTTTGGGCGGGGGTCGGGTTGGGGAGGGAGGGGAGCGAGCGGGCCACTTCTATTGGTCATTCATTTCTCCATTTTCATCCGTCTTTGTTCTTCGGCTCCTGTGGGCCTCCCATCGCGGTGGCGTCTGTCGCTCCAGAGCTCCGGCTCGGTGATTGGACACATCGGTCTAGCCGCTCCGTGGCACGTGGGATCTTCCCAGGCCAGGGATCGAACCGGTGCCCCTTGCACTGCAAGGCAGTGTCCTTACCCACTGGACCACCAGGGGAAGCCCTAGACAGATGAATCTTACTGTCAAGTGGCAGGCTGACGTTACCAACAAGGCAACATTTAGTTTCTTAAAGGCAAGGATAATAGCTTCTTCCTCTCTGTATCCTTTATTCCTAGAACATTGCCTGACACTGTGCACCCAGAGAATTAGGGAGAGGAAGACTTGTGGGGGTAAATCTGGGGAGAGAAGAGACAAAGGGAGGGAAGAAACCAGATATGACCTCTAGACAGATGGATTTTCAACTGGCTGCATATTAGACTCACCAGGAATGTTTCTGGTACATTTTAAGATTTACTGAATTAAAACAAGCATAAAGAGAACTGTCCACATCATTTGCATATATACATTAAGAAGCAGAACATCATCAGTATCTCAGAAGTTCCTCCTAGGCCCCTATCCAGTAACTACCAGTTACAAAGGGGAAACATTCTTTGGACTTCCAGAAGAGTCTTGGCTGTTGGGGAAATTCACATACTGGCATTATCAGAATCCAGGAGGAGGGCATGGCAATCCACTCCAGTATTCTTGCCTGGCAAATCCCCATGGACAGAGGAGCCTGGCAGGCTACAGTCCATGTGGTCACAAAGAGTTGGACAACTGAGTGGCTAAGCATAGCACATTATCAGAATATACTTTGCTGTCTGGCTTTTCACCCAACATTAGATTTGAGATACTGTGTGGTATGGCCATAAGTTCATACTCGTGTTTATTTTGTTCCTCAGTATGACTGTAAAATTTACCTAATCTTAATGGGACACTGGTTTGTCTTTTGCTTTTGGCTATTTTGAGTAGCACTGTTGTGAACATTTTTTGAATATATATTTTGGTCTACATAGGGGAATTTCTGTTGAAATATATTTCTGTTAGTAGTGAAATTTCTAGGTCATAGGGTATGTGAAAGTTCAGCTTGAGGAGCTATTGCCAAGCAGTTTTCCAAAGCAAGTATACCATTGCTGCCCATATGCACTTGTACTATAGAAGAGTCTTGTTGTTTCACATCCTCAAATGCCCTTAGTTTTGAACATCTTTGTCACTTTCACCTTCTTGGTGAGTATATGGTCATACTGCTTTGTAGGTTTTCTTTTGTTGTTTTTTTTTTTAAAGATTTATTTATTTATTTACTTTGAGCGGCGGTCGGGTTGGGGAGGGAGGGGAGCGGGCGGGCCACTTCTATTGGTCTTTCATTTGTCTGTTTTCATCCGTCTTCGTTCCTTGGCTCCTGTGGGCTTCCCATCGCGGTGGCGTCTGTCGTTGCTGAGCGCCGGCTCTGGGCGCATGCGCTCCAGAGCTCCGGCTCGGCCATTGGACACATCAGTCCAGCCGCTCCGTGGCACGTGGGATCTTCCCAGGCCAGGGATCGAACCGGTGCCCCTTGCACTGCAAGGCGGTGTCCTTACCCACTGGACCACCAGGGGAAGCCTTGCTTTGTAGTTTTAAGGTGAGCATCCCTGATGAATAATGAAACTGAGTTCCTTTTTCCTATGTTTACTGATCCTTTACAAAACCACTGTTTCAAATTTACTGCTCTAGTCTTTTGCCCAATTTTCTATTGGGTTTTCTGTCTTTTTCTCCCTGATTTGTGGGAGTTCTTACTACATTCTGGGTATGAGTCATTGAGAAATTTATGTGTTATAAATATCTTCTTCCACTCAGAGGCTTACTTTTAAACTTTCTTGTTCTGCTTTTATGAACAGAGTTCTTAATTTTAATAGTCTGATTTATCATATTTTTCTTTATGGTTAGTGCTTTTAGTTTCAATTCAAAAATTTTTACCTATTCTATGGTCATAAATATTGGTGTTACTTTCTCTTCTAAAAGTTTTACTATTGTACTTTCTTCAATCAGTCATGAAATCTATTCAGAATCAACATTTGTATATAATGTGAAGTAGAGGTCAAGATACATGCTTTTTTCTCCATTTGGATACCCAGTTGATTCAGTTTCCTTTACTTTCCCAACTCACTAGTCTTCCTTTGTGATAAATTAGATGACCATACATGTGTTAGTCACTCAGTCGTATGTGACTCTTTGCAACCCAATGGACTGTATACCACAGGCTCTTCTGTCCATGTAATTCTCCAGGCAAGAATACTGGAGTGGGATAGACCAGATCTTGGGCCACAAATCTAACCTCAGTCAGTTCAAGAAAACTGAAATTATATCAACCATCTTCTTGGACCACAATGCAATGAGACTAGAGATCAACTACCGAAAAAAAAACCCATAAAAACACAAACACATGGAGATTAAACAACACATACCTAGAAAACCAACTGATTACTGAGGAAATCAAAGGAGAAATTTAAAAATTCCTAGAAGAAAATGACAATGAACATACGACCATGCAAAACCTATGGGATACAACTCTGGGCGCATGCGCTCCAGAGCTCCGGCTCGGCCATTGGACACATCAGTCCAGCCGCTCCGTGGCACGTGGGATCTTCCCAGGCCAGGGATCGAACCGGTGCCCCTTGCACTGCAAGGCGGTGTCCTTACCCACTGGAACACCAGGGGAAGCCTTGCTTTGTAGTTTTAAGGTGAGCATCCCTGATGAATAATGAAACTGAGTTCCTTTTTCCTATGTTTACTGATCCTTTACAAAACCACTGTTTCAAATTTACTGCTCTAGTCTTTTGCCCAATTTTCTATTGGGTTTTCTGTCTTTTTCTCCCTGATTTGTGGGAGTTCTTACTACATTCTGGGTATGAGTCATTGAGAAATTTATGTGTTATAAATATCTTCTTCCACTCAGAGGCTTACTTTTAAACTTTCTTGTTCTGCTTTTATGAACAGAGTTCTTAATTTTAATAGTCTGATTTATCATATTTTTCTTTATGGTTAGTGCTTTTAGTTTCAATTCAAAAATTTTTACCTATTCTATGGTCATAAATATTGGTGTTACTTTCTCTTCTAAAAGTTTTACTATTGTACTTTCTTCAATCAGTCATGAAATCTATTCAGAATCAACATTTGTATATAATGTGAAGTAGAGGTCAAGATACATGCTTTTTTCTCCATTTGGATACCCAGTTGATTCAGTTTCCTTTACTTTCCCAACTCACTAGTCTTCCTTTGTGATAAATTAGATGACCATACATGTGTTAGTCACTCAGTCGTATGTGACTCTTTGCAACCCAATGGACTGTATACCACAGGCTCTTCTGTCCATGTAATTCTCCAGGCAAGAATACTGGAGTGGGATAGACCAGATCTTGGGCCACAAATCTAACCTCAGTCAGTTCAAGAAAACTGAAATTATATCAACCATCTTCTTGGACCACAATGCAATGAGACTAGAGATCAACTACCGAAAAAAAAACCCATAAAAACACAAACACATGGAGATTAAACAACACATACCTAGAAAACCAACTGATTACTGAGGAAATCAAAGGAGAAATTTAAAAATTCCTAGAAGAAAATGACAATGAACATACGACCATGCAAAACCTATGGGATACCACAAAAGCAGTTCTAAGAGGGAAATTTATAGCAATACAATCCTACCTCAAGAAACTAGGAAAATATGAAGCAGATGACCTCAACCTACGCTTAAACAATTGGAGAAAGAAGAACAAAAACACCCCAAAGCCAGCAGAAGAAGAGAAAATATAAAGACTAGAGCAGAAATAAATGAGAAAGAAATAAAACAAACTATAGTACGGATAAATAAAACAAAAAGCTGGTTCTTTGAAAAGGTAAACAAAATTGACAAGCCACTGGCCAGACTCATCAAGAGAAAAAGAGAGAAGAACCAGATCACCAAAATCAAAATGAAAAAGGAGAGATTACAACAGATAATACAGAAATCCAAAGGATTCTAAGGGACTATTATGAACAACTCTATGGCAACAAACTGGACAACCTGGAAGAAATGGACAGTTTCTTAGGGAAGATTAATCTCCCAAGACTGAGCCAGGAAGAAACAGAAACTTTGAACAACCCAATCACAAGCTCAGAAATCGAATTTGTGATTAAAAATCTACCCCAAAATAAAAGCCCATGGTCAGATGGCTTCACAGCCGAATTCTACCAAACATTTAAAGAAGGGCTAATGCCTGTCCTTCTAAAACTCTTTCAAAGAATTGCACAGGAAGGAAAACTTCCAAACACATTCTACGAGGCCACCATCACCCTGATACCCAAACCAGGCAAAGACAACACAAAAAAGGAAAATTAGATGACCATACATGTGTTAGTCACTCAGTCGTATGTGACTCTTTGCAACCCAATGGACTGTATACCACAGGCTCTTCTGTCCATGTAATTCTCCAGGCAAGAATACTGGAGTGGGATAGACCAGATCTTGGGCCACAAATCTAACCTCAGTCAGTTCAAGAAAACTGAAATTATATCAACCATCTTCTTGGACCACAATGCAATGAGACTAGAGATCAACTACCGAAAAAAAAACCCATAAAAACACAAACACATGGAGATTAAACAACACATACCTAGAAAACCAACTGATTACTGAGGAAATCAAAGGAGAAATTTAAAAATTCCTAGAAGAAAATGACAATGAACATACGACCATGCAAAACCTATGGGATACCACAAAAGCAGTTCTAAGAGGGAAATTTATAGCAATACAATCCTACCTCAAGAAACTAGGAAAATATGAAGCAGATGACCTCAACCTACGCTTAAACAATTGGAGAAAGAAGAACAAAAACACCCCAAAGCCAGCAGAAGAAGAGAAAATATAAAGACTAGAGCAGAAATAAATGAGAAAGAAATAAAACAAACTATAGTACGGATAAATAAAACAAAAAGCTGGTTCTTTGAAAAGGTAAACAAAATTGACAAGCCACTGGCCAGACTCATCAAGAGAAAAAGAGAGAAGAACCAGATCAACAAAATCAAAATGAAAAAGGAGAGATTACAACAGATAATACAGAAATCCAAAGGATTCTAAGGGACTATTATGAACAACTCTATGGCAACAAACTGGACAACCTGGAAGAAATGGACAGTTTCTTAGGGAAGATTAATCTCCCAAGACTGAGCCAGGAAGAAACAGAAACTTTGAACAACCCAATCACAAGCTCAGAAATCGAATTTGTGATTAAAAATCTACCCCAAAATAAAAGCCCATGGTCAGATGGCTTCACAGCCGAATTCTACCAAACATTTAAAGAAGGGCTAATGCCTGTCCTTCTAAAACTCTTTCAAAGAATTGCACAGGAAGGAAAACTTCCAAACACATTCTACGAGGCCACCATCACCCTGATACCCAAACCAGGCAAAGACAACACAAAAAAGGAAAATTACAGGCCAATTTCTCTAATGAACTTAGATGCCAAGATTCTCAACAAAATCCTAGCAAACAGAATTCAACAACACATCAAAAAACTCATACATCATGACCAAGTCAGGTTCATCCCAGGCATGGAAAGACTCTTCAATATCCGCAAATCAATCAATGTGATACACCATATTAACAAACTGAGAGACAAGAATCACATGATCATCTCAATAGATGCAGAAAAAGCCTTCGACAAAGTACAACATCCATTTATGAGGAAAACTCTTCAGAAAATGGGCATAGAAGGAACCTATCTCAACATAATAAAAGCCATCTATGAGAAGCCCACAGCAAACATTATCCTTAATGGTGAAAAACTGAAAGCATTCCCTCTAAGATCAGGAACAAGACAGCGGTGTCCACTTTCACCACTACTATTCAACATAGTCCTGAAAGTGCTAGCAACAGCAATAAGAGAAGAGAAAGAAATCAAAGGAATCCAGATTGGAAAGGAAGAAGTCAAGCTCTCTCTTTTTGCAGACGACATGATATTATACATAGAAAATCCCAAAGACACTATTACAAAGCTACTAGAGCTAATCAACGAATTCAGCAAAGTCGCAGGATACAAAGTCAACACACAGAAATCACTGGCATTCCTATACACAAACAATGAAAAATCAGAAAATGAAATCAAAGAGGCAGTCACCTTCACCATTGCAACCAAAAGAATCAAATATCTAGGAATAAACCTACCCAAAGAAACAAAAGAACTATACACAGAAAATTACAAGACACTCATGAAAGAAATTAAAGAAGACTTAAACAGATGGAGAGATATTTCATGTTCCTGGAAGAATCAGTATTATGAAAATGACCATACTACCAAATATCATCTACAGATTCAATGCAATACCTATTCAACTTCCATTGAAATTTTTCACAGAACTAGACTAAAGAATAATACTTTGAACAACCCAATCACAAGCTCAGAAATCGAATTTGTGATTAAAAATCTACCCCAAAATAAAAGCCCATGGTCAGATGGCTTCACAGCCGAATTCTACCAAACATTTAAAGAAGGGCTAATGCCTGTCCTTCTAAAACTCTTTCAAAGAATTGCACAGGAAGGAAAACTTCCAAACACATTCTACGAGGCCACCATCACCCTGATACCCAAACCAGGCAAAGACAACACAAAAAAGGAAAATTACAGGCCAATTTCTCTAATGAACTTAGATGCCAAGATTCTCAACAAAATCCTAGCAAACAGAATTCAACAACACATCAAAAAACTCATACATCATGACCAAGTCAGGTTCATCCCAGGCATGGAAAGACTCTTCAATATCCGCAAATCAATCAATGTGATACACCATATTAACAAACTGAGAGACAAGAATCACATGATCATCTCAATAGATGCAGAAAAAGCCTTCGACAAAGTACAACATCCATTTATGAGGAAAACTCTTCAGAAAATGGGCATAGAAGGAACCTATCTCAACATAATAAAAGCCATCTATGAGAAGCCCACAGCAAACATTATCCTTAATGGTGAAAAACTGAAAGCATTCCCTCTAAGATCAGGAACAAGACAGCGGTGTCCACTTTCACCACTACTATTCAACATAGTCCTGAAAGTGCTAGCAACAGCAATAAGAGAAGAGAAAGAAATCAAAGGAATCCAGATTGGAAAGGAAGAAGTCAAGCTCTCTTTTTGCAGACGACATGATATTATACATAGAAAATCCCAAAGACACTATTACAAAGCTACTAGAGCTAATCAACGAATTCAGCAAAGTCGCAGGATACAAAGTCAACACACAGAAATCACTGGCATTCCTATACACAAACAATGAAAAATCAGAAAATGAAATCAAAGAGGCAGTCACCTTCACCATTGCAACCAAAAGAATCAAATATCTAGGAATAAACCTACCCAAAGAAACAAAAGAACTATACACAGAAAATTACAAGACACTCATGAAAGAAATTAAAGAAGACTTAAACAGATGGAGAGATATTTCATGTTCCTGGAAGAATCAGTATTATGAAAATGACCATACTACCAAATATCATCTACAGATTCAATGCAATACCTATTCAACTTCCATTGAAATTTTTCACAGAACTAGACTAAAGAATAATACAGTTCATATGAAAACAGAAAAGACCTCGAACAGCCAAAGCAATCCTCAGAGAGAAAAACGGAGCTGGAGGAATCAGCCTTCCTAACTTCAGACTATACTACAAAGCAACAGTCATCAAGACAGTATGGTACTGGCACAAAAACAGAACTATAGACCAATGGAACAAGATCGAGAACCCAGAGATAAACCCACATACCTTATTTTTGACAAAGGAGACAAAACTATAAAATGAGACAAAGACAGCCTCTTCAACAAGTGGTGCTGGGAGAATTGGACAGCTACATGCAAAATAATGAAGTTGGAACATTCCCTGACACCATACACAAAGATCAACTCAAAATGAATTAAAGACCTAAATGGAAGACCAGAAACCATCAAACTCTTAGAGGAGAATACGGGCAAAACCCTCAAGGACATCAATCAAAGCAAGATCTTCTCTGACCCACCTACTAGAATAGCGGAACTGAAAAGAAAAATGAACATGTGGGACCTCATGAAACTTCAAAGCTTTTGTACAGCAAAAGAAATTACAAAAAAGCTGAACAGACACCCCACAGAGTGGGAGAAAATCATAGCAAATGAAACAACAGACAAAGAATTAATCTCCAAAATCTACAAGCAACTCAGACAACTCGGCACAGGAAAAACGAATAACCCAATGAAAAAATGGGGAAAAGATCTAAAGAGACGCCTCTCCAAAGAGGACATACAGATGGCCCAAAAGCACATGAAATGATGCTCAACCTCGCTTATTATTAGAGAAATGCAAATTAAAACTACAATGAGATATCACCTCACACCCGTCAGAATGGCCATCATCAAAAAATCTGCAGACAATAAATGCTGGAGAGGATGTGGAGAAAAGGGAACCCTCTTGCATTGCTGGTGGGAATGTAAACTGATACAACCTCTATGTAAGACAGTCTGGAGATTCCTTAAAAAACTAAAAATAGAAGTACCCTACGACCCAGCAATCCCACTATTAGGCTTATATCCTGATGAAATCAAACCTGAAAGAAGCACCTGTACCCCAATGTTCATTGCAGCTCTCTATACAATAGCCAGAACATGGAAGCAACCAAGATGTCTACCGACGAATGAATGGATAAAGAACCTTTGGTACATATATACAATGGAATACTACTCAGCTGTTAAAAGAAACGCAGAAGACTCAGTCCTAATGAAGTGGCTGGCTCTAGAACCTATCATAAAAAGTGAAGTAAGTCAAAAAGAGAAAGACAAATACAGTATACTAACACACATATATGGAATCTAGTAGGATGGTCTTGATAACACACACAGTTAACACATGGAAAAACAGACAGAGCATAGACATAGGGACATTGTGGGGAAAAAATAGGGAAGGGGAAGCATGGAGGGAGAAACATGGAAAACCATGGCTACATGCAAAATAATGAAGTCATCCCCTCAAAATTGGATTAAAGACCTAAATGGAAGACCAGAAACCATCAAACTCTTAGAGGAGAATATAGGCAAAACACTCAAGGACATCAATCAAAGCAAGATCTTCTCTGATCCACCTACTAGAATAGCGGAACTGAAAAGAAAAATGAACATGTGGGACCTCATGAAACTTCAAAGCTTTTGTACAGCAAAAGAAATTACAAAAAAGCTGAACAGACACCCCACAGAATGGGAGAGAAGCATAGCAAATGAAACAACTGACAAAGAATTAATCTCCAAAATCTACAAGCAACTCAGACAATTCAGCACAGGGAAAACGAACAACCCAATCAAAAAATGGGAAAAAGATCTAAAGAGACGCCTCTCCAAAGAGGACATACAGATGGCCCAAAAGCACATGAAATGATGCTCAACCTCGCTTATTATTAGAGAAATGCAAATTAAAACTACAATGAGATATCACCTCACACCCGTCAGAATGGCCATCATCAAAAAATCTGCAGACAATAAATGCTGGAGAGGATGTGGAGAAAAGGGAACCCTCTTGCATTGCTGGTGGGAATGTAAACTGATACAACCTCTATGTAAGACAGTCTGGAGATTCCTTAAAAAACTAAAAATAGAAGTACCCTACGACCCAGCAATCCCACTATTAGGCTTATATCCTGATGAAATCAAACCTGAAAGAAGCACCTGTACCCCAATGTTCATTGCAGCTCTCTATACAATAGCCAGAACATGGAAGCAACCAAGATGTCTACCGACGAATGAATGGATAAAGAACCTTTGGTACATATATACAATGGAATACTACTCAGCTGTTAAAAGAAACGCAGAAGACTCAGTCCTAATGAAGTGGCTGGCTCTAGAACCTATCATAAAAAGTGAAGTAAGTCAAAAAGAGAAAGACAAATACAGTATACTAACACACATATATGGAATCTAGTAGGATGGTCTTGATAACACACACAGTTAACACATGGAAAAACAGACAGAGCATAGACATAGGGACATTGTGGGGAAAAAATAGGGAAGGGGAAGCATGGAGGGAGAAACATGGAAACCTATACTGTTATGTGTGGCAAAGATAGCTAGTGTCATTGTGCTAAGGGAATAGGAGTGCTCACAAAGGCATGGGGTGATGGTCCGGAGGGGTGGGATGGGGGGAACTGGAGGGGTGGGGACCAGGGATATGCATATGACTGATCTGGGAATATACATGTCTGTGAACAACAAAACTCTGTAAAACCTTTAAAATAAAGAATTTAAAAAAAAAAAAAAAAAAAGCTGTGGCTCCAAGGCTCTAGAGCACAGGCTCTACAGCTGTGGCTCACGGGCTTATCTGCTCTGCAGCATGTAGGATCTTCCCACATCAGGGATTGAACCCATGTCTCCTGCATTGGCAGGTGAACGCTCAACCACTGAGCTACCAGGAAAGCCCAACCTGGGCAGTTTTTAGGCAATGCTGAGGGTAGACCTCCCTATCTAGTGATGCTGATATAATGAATCTGGTATGAGGCCTCATTCTCAGTGTTTTCATACACACCTAATGTTGAACACCTAGGCTCCAGATCCAGCCCTCTGCCTGCTTTGAGCAACTTGGTTAACCCTTTGAGTTATTATTTCACTACTTGAAAACACGGAATAAGAATATCTGCCTTGGGCTTCCCTGGTGGTCAAGTGGGTAAAGGGTCCACCTTGCAGTGGAAGGGGCACCGGTTCGATCCCTGGCCTAGGAGGATCCCACATGCAGCAGAACAGCTGAATGGGTGTGTCCAATTACGAGTCAGTGCTCTGGAGCACATGCACCCAAAGGCGGTGCTCTATGCTGAGAGTGGCCACTGCAATGGGAGGCGCACACATGCCAAAGAGTTAAAAAGATGGATATATACAATGGAATACTACTCAGCTGTTAAAAGAAACGCAGAAGACTCAGTCCTAATGAAGTGGCTGGCTCTAGAACCTATCATAAAAAGTGAAGTAAGTCAAAAAGAGAAAGACAAATACAGTATACTAACACACATATATGGAATCTAGTAGGATGGTCTTGATAACACACACAGTTAACACATGGAAAAACAGACAGAGCATAGACATAGGGACATTGTGGGGAAAAAATAGGGAAGGGGAAGCATGGAGGGAGAAACATGGAAACCTATACTGTTATGTGTGGCAAAGATAGCTAGTGTCATTGTGCTAAGGGAATAGGAGTGCTCACAAAGGCATGGGGTGATGGTCCGGAGGGGTGGGATGGGGGGAACTGGAGGGGTGGGGACCAGGGATATGCATATGACTGATCTGGGAATATACATGTCTGTGAACAACAAAACTCTGTAAAACCTTTAAAATAAAGAATTTAAAAAAAAAAAAAAAAAAAAGCTGTGGCTCCAAGGCTCTAGAGCACAGGCTCTACAGCTGTGGCTCACGGGCTTATCTGCTCTGCAGCATGTAGGATCTTCCCACATCAGGGATTGAACCCATGTCTCCTGCATTGGCAGGTGAACGCTCAACCACTGAGCTACCAGGAAAGCCCAACCTGGGCAGTTTTTAGGCAATGCTGAGGGTAGACCTCCCTATCTAGTGATGCTGATATAATGAATCTGGTATGAGGCCTCATTCTCAGTGTTTTCATACACACCTAATGTTGAACACCTAGGCTCCAGATCCAGCCCTCTGCCTGCTTTGAGCAACTTGGTTAACCCTTTGAGTTATTATTTCACTACTTGAAAACACGGAATAAGAATATCTGCCTTGGGCTTCCCTGGTGGTCAAGTGGGTAAAGGGTCCACCTTGCAGTGGAAGGGGCACCGGTTCGATCCCTGGCCTAGGAGGATCCCACATGCAGCAGAACAGCTGAATGGGTGTGTCCAATTACGAGTCAGTGCTCTGGAGCACATGCACCCAAAGGCGGTGCTCTATGCTGAGAGTGGCCACTGCAATGGGAGGCGCACACATGCCAAAGAGTTAAAAAGATGGATGAAAATAAATATAAATAAAAAAGAGGCATGACGGGAAAAAAGAGAAAAATACAAAACAAAACAAAGAATATCTGCCCCACCAAGTCAAGAGTGTTCTGTATTTATAATTCACTGCTTCATGTAAAACTCATGAAGTTTACATAATGTGAACTAGATTTTTTTTTTTTTAAGATTTATTTATTTATTTATTTTGGGCGGGGGTCAGGTTGTGGAGGGAGAGGAGTGGGTGGGCCACTTCTGTTGGTCTTTCATTTCTCTATTTTCATCTGTCTTTGTTCTTTGGCTCCTGTGGGCCTCCCATCGCGATGGCCACTGTCGTCACAGAGCGCTGGCTCTGGGCGCATGCGCTCCAGAGCTCCAGCTCGGTAATTGGACACATCAGTCCAGCCGCTCCACAGCACGTGGGATCTTCCCAGGCCAGGGATCGAACCAGCGCCCCTTGCACTGCAAGGCGGTGTCCTTACCCACTGGACCACCAGGGAAGCCCTGAACTAGATATTTTTAAAGGATAAATGGAAAGATAAATTTTATTTAGAAAATACAGTAAAAGCAAATTAATCTGAAGTTGACTTGATCACATCCTCCTGGGGCCGATAAAGGCTCCACAGTGGAAATAGTCATCATCAAGGCAATGTAATTCTTTCCTTACAGAAGAGCCTCCACTACTTTATTTAGAACTTGTTCACTGTTATGTTCAAAACACTTCTCACAGGCTTAGTGATTTGGATTCCCAGAATTCAATAGATGAGCAGAGGCAAGAATAGACCAAGAGGCAAGACCACTAGAAATAAACCCACAGGCATCAGGAGAAGTGACAGAAACAGCAAAGATAGATGAGCTCGAAGGACAGCAGGCTGGAGTCATTTAGTATGAGTTTTAGGGAAACATGAGTCAGGAACACTGGAGTGTATTGTTTTTTTATGCACAGTTTTATAATAAATTATTATTATTTAAGCTCCAAATCAGCACAAAAATGCTGTGGGCTTCTCTTTTTTTAGGATGGTCAAAAAATGGGTAATGGAATTTTAGAGTTTTTGACAATGAATGCTTACAGTGAAATTCTGGCACTTCCGCTATCTGAAAATACACTTAAATGGTGGTGGTTCTTGTCTCTTTGAAGTATCAGATAAATGGTATTTTCATTGACTACATCTTTGTGGGTAAAGGTAAGGGCCTTTCAACCTTTCTCATTTCATTCCATCTTACAAGGAAATGGTATTAATTATCACCTGCATACCTGTGTCATGGAGGAGGAGAGGATGGGACACCCCTGAAATCATTCCTTGATGAGTAAGTATCCCAGACTTAACCTTTTGCTTTCTGACCTTGTTTGTCATTTAGTGAGTGGTTGCAACCCTGCTTGACTCACACACTGCATTTCCCTATGTTGTCTTTAGGAGCAAACTTAGAAGCAAAATATTTCCATGAGGGATCTGAATTATTCCTTTCTGGAGTTACATTGCACCAATTTCTGCTCCAAAACCTCAGTGCCCAGTCCTAAAATATAATGATCAACACTGTGTTTTATCAGTGGAAACATACCCTATGAAACCATTATTCAGCACACAAGAAGCCAGAGCACATGTTTACTCACCAAGACAAATCAGTCCCAGATAACTGTCCTGCAAACATCTGGGGAAAACCCAGGAATCTGGGTAGCAGATGCTGCTTTCTGCCCACAAGCAACTGAAAACATCTGTGAGGAATCAGACCTCTGAGCATACCTCAACCTGAACTCAGCAAACATTTACTCCATCAACAAACATTTATTTAGGCACTTGCTCTGTGTTTGCTACTGCAGATAGCTGGTCAACAGAATTATGGCTTTTGACCTACAGGCTTGTTACTCTAGGAACCTCATAACTTGCTGTATTATTACACTTTCCTAATAATTAAATTATAGAGAAATTTGGTCACATTTAAGTTGCTCTATTTTCTGACAGAAAGATACCTAATGTGTTAGGAGAATGGAGATATGGTTCCTCAAAAGATTTACCCAGCTCTAATTCGAGGTGACCAGAGATGCATTACCAAGTCAATCTCGGTTTCTGATGATGAGCATAGTCTTGCTTAGGGTAAAAGTGTTGACTCTTCAGAGACTGAGGGCTTCATTCTTGGATTCTATGCTTACCTATCTGGACTCAAGTTACCTTACCTTTAAAATAAAGGTACTAGATCAGATGTTTCTTCTATTTCATGGATCACATTCCCAAGTACTAAATTGCTTGTATTAATTCATTGGTACTTTGAGACTTCGCTTTTTCATCTACAAACCAGAAAGAAATACTGGTGTTGCTAAGAGAGTATATGACTTGGAAAGACAGAATTCTGACCAAGAAAGTGCAAGTAAGGTAAGGATTTTTTCTCTGTGCTTTGCATTCTATAACTGACTGAATTATGGAGCAGCTGGCCTGGTGCATTTGTCTCTGCCTGTGTTGCCTGGGTGCCGGCACCATTAAAGCTGCGCTACCCAGGAGGCTCAAAGGTGATTAAGGAAAAAAACCCACAAATCTCTTCTGTGGACAATCTGGCTAGACTTAGACTGTTCTTGACCCACCAAGATGTTTTGGGCTAACAATATCTAAAACTATGGATAAGCACTCCTAAAGGGAGCTGAGAAGGAAACTTTTGGCAAAGATGTCATGTCTCCTTCTCTAAAAGGCTGAGATGTTTTTCTAAGCAACCTGATAAAGGTTTCTGCTTTCTGTCTCCTGCCTGCTGTTCTTTCTCAGGATGTCCTTGGAGTAAAAAATGGTACTGAGACAATACCAAAACTAAGGAAAGAAAGAAAGTCATTTTTACTGTAGAATTTTTTAAAAGGCTAGAGAGGGCTTCCCTGGTGATCTAGTGGTTAAAGAATCTGCCTTGCTGTGAAAGGGGCACCGGTTTGATCCCTGGTCTGGGAAGATCCCATGTGCCGTGGAGCAGCTGGACCAGTGTGTTGGATTACAAGTCAGCGCTCTGGAGCACATGCACCCAGAGCCCGTGCTCTGCAACAAGACAGGCCACTGCAATGGGAGGCCTACATGGGCCAAAGAATAAGAAGATGAATGAAAATAAACATAAATAAAAGAGGCATGATGGGGGGAAAGAACAACAACAATAACACCAAAAGACTAGAGAAAGTAAAAACAAATCAAAAACCACAAAATGGATCAACAGAAGGCCTCTTGGGGTGTGATTTGTTCATTGAGGTCACGAAGTACATGGGGGTCACATAGAGTCAGACATGACTGAGCAACTGAGCAAACACAAAGAAATTAGTAAACAGAAACTTCAATTAAGACAAAACAGTTCTCTAATGCCAGTTTACCTTTCCTGCTTTCAAGAGGAAACACTGTCCTGAATTTTTTTTTATCATTCTCTTGCTTTTCTTTATAATTTTAACCCGTGGCATATACAATACAAATTATACCAATATTGATTGTACTAACCCAAAACTTATATCAACCCAAATAGCCACAAAAAGAGAATACTGTTCAGTCAATTCATACAAAGGGAAAATAAACATGATCAAAATAAACTAGTCATATGAATCAGCAAGATGATTCTGAAAAACATAATTTTGGCAAAAGTGTAATGTAGCAGAAATACATCTAGTATGAAGCTATTTATACAAAATATAAGATCTATCTGAGGGCTTCCCTGGTGGTCCAGTGGGTAAACAGTCTGCCTTTCAGTGCAAGGGACACCCGTTCAATCCCTGGCCGGGGAGGATCCCATGTGCAGTGGAGCGGCTAGACTGGTGTGTCCAACTATGAGTCAGCACTCTGGAGCGCATGCGTCCAGAGCAGGTGCTCTGTGGTAAGAGAGACCACTGCAAGGGAAGGCCCACACAGGCTGAAGAATAAAAATGGATGCAAAATAAATAAATAAAATGAGGCCAAAATTAAAAAAAAAAAACAAAAACACTCATGATCTGTCTGAAGCCAAACTATATTGTTTAGGATAAAGCATATTACTATTCTACTTTGCAAAACCGAATTATCAAAAACCCTGAAGCTTTGGAGGGGATACAGGAGAAATTGATTAAATGTCTTCAAGATAATCTAGCAGTGCAACATCAATGACCTTTAGAACTTCTTTTGATGACCCTGGTTCCCTTTTAGAATCTGCTTCCATTCCCTGGCAAATGATTTGAAGTGAAAATAGTGTCATTTCCCCCATTTCTGAGATGTCACTTGAAAGATGGTGCTGGCTGCCTTTTGAATTGGTTCTGGGATAATAAAAACTCACCTGAAGTTCATCTCATTGGAAGTGCTACAGAGAATCGCATTACTTGGCAGTTGCTGAGAACCTATGTAACCCATCATATCACTTATGTAAATACTCAATCACAGTTATTATTAAGTGGGCAAGGGCTAGTGAGTGCAAGTGCTGAGGGATGAGAATTGGTGCCATTAAAAAAAGAAAATCAGTTTATTTTCCTTTCCTTTGAGAATACGCATTTATGGAGTTACGACTCTCCTGATGCTTGATGACCTATTGAGTACTAACAAAGTCCTTACTCCTTTCTATGCACTAAGACCAGATATGTTAGATTATTTAATTCTCATAACTTGATGGAAGAAACTGAGGCATGAGGGGGTCAGAAAATCTCCTCAAGATCACAGGGCTGGCTTGAGGCAGAGCTAGGATTCAATCCCAGGTGATCCACATTCACAAGAATCATAGGGAAAGCTGAAGACATATATATTTGCATTTTTCACGTGTAGACATACTTCGAAATGGACAATGGAAAAAGTCAACCTGAATGGTGAAAAATCTGAAATACATTTAAGGTATATGACTTTATAATTCTTTAGCTCGATAAACTCATTCTGTAAGTAGTATTTGTACTGACAGAGACAAAACAGGAACAGCTGCTAACTAGGGCTATTTTCTTGTGGCTATATGTTAGGCTTTAGATTTCACTAGGGAGCATAAGAACCACACACACACACACACACACACAATTGACCCTTAATAAGCTCAGGAAATTTTTCTTCAGTGAATGTGTATGAGAAGAAGCAATAGGGGCCAGTGTCTCTATTTTTAATATTTCCCTTCCTTTTTCCACCTCTTTTATTTCACCTCCTCCCACCTCCCTTCTTTCCACCCCTGTATCTTCCCACTTCTGCCCCCTTCTCTCCACGTTAATGCTTAAGCTCAGTCAGGGTTTAAGAGCACTGGATCATCAGTTAACTGTTCTTCTCAAAGAAGAGATCCCTGAATTACCAGAATCAGAATCATCTAAATACTTGTTCAAAGATAAAGTCACGGGCCTCCTGGGTCAGAACCTCTTACAGACACATATATTTGAAGATCACTCTTTTCTAAGTAAGCACCATCTTCAAATAAGAAGATGTGATGAGAAACAGTGCCCAGTGGTGGGCAGGGTGTATAGTAATTGTAATGAAAACATTCCTTTAATTCCAGCTTAGGTCTATTATCTTGTCCTATGTTTATGGTCTTATGAATTTCTTCACTTGAAATGATTGCTAGTTTCCTCAACCAGACTCTATTCATTGGTTTGTCTTTTTCCCCTTAATTGGAACATGGTATATATTCTCCATTTATTCAGCTTCTGATAGATATTTATTGAGCATTGCACTATAGTGACACCCTGTTTGAGGTGCCAAGAAAAAGGTTGTATCCTTAGAATTATTTAATTCTCATAACTTGATGGAAGAAACTGAGGCATGAGGGTCAGAAAATCTCCTCAAGATCACAGGGCTGGCTTGAGGCAGAGCTAGGATTCAATCCCAGGTGATCCACATTCACAAGAATCATAGGGAAAGCTGAAGACATATATATTTGCATTTTTCACGTGTAGACATACTTCGAAATGGACAATGGAAAAAGTCAACCTGAATGGTGAAAAATCTGAAATACATTTAAGGTATATGACTTTATAATTCTTTAGCTCGATAAACTCATTCTGTAAGTAGTATTTGTACTGACAGAGACAAAACAGGAACAGCTGCTAACTAGGGCTATTTTCTTGTGGCTATATGTTAGGCTTTAGATTTCACTAGGGAGCATAAGAACCACACACACACACACACACACACAATTGACCCTTAATAAGCTCAGGAAATTTTTCTTCAGTGAATGTGTATGAGAAGAAGCAATAGGGGCCAGTGTCTCTATTTTTAATATTTCCCTTCCTTTTTCCACCTCTTTTATTTCACCTCCTCCCACCTCCCTTCTTTCCACCCCTGTATCTTCCCACTTCTGCCCCCTTCTCTCCACGTTAATGCTTAAGCTCAGTCAGGGTTTAAGAGCACTGGATCATCAGTTAACTGTTCTTCTCAAAGAAGAGATCCCTGAATTACCAGAATCAGAATCATCTAAATACTTGTTCAAAGATAAAGTCACGGGCCTCCTGGGTCAGAACCTCTTACAGACACATATATTTGAAGATCACTCTTTTCTAAGTAAGCACCATCTTCAAATAAGAAGATGTGATGAGAAACAGTGCCCAGTGGTGGGCAGGGTGTATAGTAATTGTAATGAAAACATTCCTTTAATTCCAGCTTAGGTCTATTATCTTGTCCTATGTTTATGGTCTTATGAATTTCTTCACTTGAAATGATTGCTAGTTTCCTCAACCAGACTCTATTCATTGGTTTGTCTTTTTCCCCTTAATTGGAACATGGTATATATTCTCCATTTATTCAGCTTCTGATAGATATTTATTGAGCATTGCACTATAGTGACACCCTGTTTGAGGTGCCAAGAATACAATCCAGTGAACCACACTGAGGTTGTATCCTTTGTGGGAATCTGTTCTATAGATGCTTGGGAAACAGACAATAAAGTGCAAAAGAAATGCTGCAGTATTAGATTTTGCTAAGTATATAATGAGAATTCTTCATATAATGAGAAAGCTACTAGTGCAAGAGGGAATAGTTGTTCTTCTGGAACTGGCTTGCATTTGCTTGTGAGAGCTGAATGCTAAATTTCCAGAAGTTCTTTAAGATGGTTGTTAAACACAGCCTTTATTAAAATTTTAATTATATAAACTTAAAATGAAATAAATTTAATTAAAAACAAAAGCAGTAAGTACTCAAAAACTTTGTTTCCTATTTACTGCAGGACCTTGATCAACACTATGAGTTATGTAAAGTATGTCCTCTTACTAACTCCACCTTCAGGATGTCATCTTGGTAGCTTGAAAGAGGACATGGTGTGGGTACCTAGACCACAGAGATTGGCAGAGGCTACACATCGCGGAGTGATTTACTGTTTTGTTGGTTATGTAAAACTTAAGTTATGGAGAGAATATGAATAATGCAAATCTACCTGAAAAGGGTCTCCTATCAGTTGCTGTTTTGTTGGGTTAGCACCAAAAAAAGGAACAAACTATTCTTTCAGTAAAAAGGAAATGTTCTCCAATTCCACATTTTCTGTTGACCAGGCCATCAGTGTTTTCTTCCCAAATGCAAAGTCCTCCAAGTTCTGAATATTTAGAAATAAAACCAAAACCCCTGGGGAGAAATGCTGATCAGCCCAGGAACTGACCTTTCCTCATTTCTCTCTGCGGTCCCTCCCTTGGCTGAGGCGTCAGTCCCCATTACAGCTTAATAGGCTGGATCTGACAGAGCGTAGTGCTGACATCCACAAGGCCTGGATTGTTTCCCATTCCTGCTGTCAGTCAAGTCTCTATATTGGAGACTCTACCAGTCCTATCCAGTGCCTCCTGGAGATAGCTTTGATTGAACAAACCTGAAACTATCCCTAGGAATGCCATACCTTGGAAGCTTTTTTTTTTTGTCTTTCGGGTTTCCCTCGGAGATGGTAGTTTGTTTTTGTTTTAATTTTTACAGAGTTTTGTTGTTCACAGACATGTATGTTCCCAGATCAGTCATATGCATATTCCTGGTCCTTTTTCCCCTGCCAGTCCCCCCCATCCTACCTCTCCAGGCTGTCGCACCGTGCCCTTGCTGGATCTCCTATTCCCACAGCACAATGACTATAGCTATCTTTTTCACATATGATAGTATAGGTTTCCATGTTACTCCCTCTATGCCTCCCACCCACTGTTCATTTCCCACAATGTCCATATGTCTGTTCTCTATGTTTTTTCCCTTCCTTTCTTACCCACTGATTCATATACATGGTAGTTTTTGTTTCCTATTTACTGCAGGACCTTGATCAACACTATGAGTTATGTAAAGTATGTCCTCTTACTAACTCCACCTTCAGGATGTCATCTTGGTAGCTTGAAAGAGGACATGGTGTGGGTACCTAGACCACAGAGATTGGCAGAGGCTACACATCGCGGAGTGATTTACTGTTTTGTTGGTTATGTAAAACTTAAGTTATGGAGAGAATATGAATAATGCAAATCTACCTGAAAAGGGTCTCCTATCAGTTGCTGTTTTGTTGGGTTAGCACCAAAAAAAGGAACAAACTATTCTTTCAGTAAAAAGGAAATGTTCTCCAATTCCACATTTTCTGTTGACCAGGCCATCAGTGTTTTCTTCCCAAATGCAAAGTCCTCCAAGTTCTGAATATTTAGAAATAAAACCAAAACCCCTGGGGAGAAATGCTGATCAGCCCAGGAACTGACCTTTCCTCATTTCTCTCTGCGGTCCCTCCCTTGGCTGAGGCGTCAGTCCCCATTACAGCTTAATAGGCTGGATCTGACAGAGCGTAGTGCTGACATCCACAAGGCCTGGATTGTTTCCCATTCCTGCTGTCAGTCAAGTCTCTATATTGGAGACTCTACCAGTCCTATCCAGTGCCTCCTGGAGATAGCTTTGATTGAACAAACCTGAAACTATCCCTAGGAATGCCATACCTTGGAAGCTTTTTTTTTTTGTCTTTCGGGTTTCCCTCGGAGATGGTAGTTTGTTTTTGTTTTAATTTTTACAGAGTTTTGTTGTTCACAGACATGTATGTTCCCAGATCAGTCATATGCATATTCCTGGTCCTTTTTCCCCTGCCAGTCCCCCCCATCCTACCTCTCCAGGCTGTCGCACCGTGCCCTTGCTGGATCTCCTATTCCCACAGCACAATGACTATAGCTATCTTTTTCACATATGATAGTATAGGTTTCCATGTTACTCCCTCTATGCCTCCCACCCACTGTTCATTTCCCACAATGTCCATATGTCTGTTCTCTATGTCTTTTTTTCCATTGCTTCACTGCATGTGTTATCATTACCCTTTTACTAGATTTCATATATATGTGTTAGTTTATTGTACTTGTCTTTCTCTTTTTTGACTTACTTCACTTTTTATGATAGGTTCTAGCTCCAACCACCTCATTAGGACAGATTCTTCTGCATTTCTTTTTACAGCTGAGTAGTATTCCATTGTACATATGTACCACAGCTTCTTTATCCATTGTTTCATCAATAGACATCTAGGTTGCTTCCATGTTCTAGCTATTGTATAAAGAGCTGCAATGAACATTGGGGTACAGGTGCTTCTTTCAGGTTTGATTTCATCAGGGTACAAGCCTAATAGTGGGATTGCTGGGTCGTATGGTGCTTCTATTTCTAGTTTTTTAAAGGAAACTCCATACTGTCCTCCATAGTGGCTGTATCAATTTACATTCCCACCAGCAATGCAAGAGTGTCCCCTTTTCTCCGAGAATGGATACACAAGGACCTACTGTCAGAGTACTTTCTACTCCCACAGAAACCTGTATTAAATATCCCAGGATAAACCATAATGGAAAAGAATATTTAAAAAGTTATATGTGTAACTGAATCATTTTGCTGTATAGCAGCAATTAACACAACACTGTAAATCCACTATACTTCAACTGAAAAAAAAAAAAAAAGAATATTACATCTCGGCCAACTATATTGAGCTGCCACATGGCTTCCACTCATGTTCTACTATCAGTTTTTCCAAACTGCTCTCCATTGTATCTTTCAGAGAAGATTGAAAAAAAAAAAAACAAAACAAAACTCTGCACCCAGGAGTGCTAGAAAACAGGAAATCAAGGCATGGAAACCAAGGGTCTCTAATTTCAGGGATTTTCAGGTTGGGCTATAGGAGAAGTTGTGTTTGTGTATAAGTTCAAAGTTATTCCAGCGGTTGGATTCAGTAGGATCTATTAGAATTGTGGTTCAGAAAAGTGGCACTCTGAACTAAAATGATCAGAAATAGTCTAAATATGGATATGACGAAAATCAGGGTTTCAATTCACATTTGTCTCAGTTTACAGGACATAAGTATTTAGGAAAAACAGTCAAGGAAGAGAAACGAGATATAATGAGCAGAGAGGTCATGAGAACGGTGGTGCTAATATCTGCATCTCTGCATGTAATGGAGAGGCTGTGGGACAAGGGAACCGCGAATGGCTCCTGTTTTCTCTTTTTCTTTGGCTCCCCATCCTGCACTTATTTCCCATATTGCATTTCTGCTTCCTCACAGCAGCAAACAAGGGAAATTATTGCTGGAATTTACCTCTCAAAAATGATGAAAACACAATAAATTTCCCTGAAGCATAGACAGCATTTCCTTTAACTTCACCTCACCTCTCATGCCAAGAGCATAGAATTTGGAGACAGATCCCAATCCAAGCCCCTCTATTTCCAGGCCATGTGATTTTATGGGTGCTTTGTCTTGTTTTGTCTTTCAGCCTATTTGAACCTAATAGGCATCTATGAATCCTAAAAAAGGATTCAGGATATTTTTTCCTCCATAGTGGCTGTATCAATTTACATTCCCACCAGCAATGCAAGAGTGTCCCTTTTCTCCGAGAATGGATACACAAGGACCTACTGTCAGAGTACTTTCTACTCCCACAGAAACCTGTATTAAATATCCCAGGATAAACCATAATGGAAAAGAATATTTAAAAAGTTATATGTGTAACTGAATCATTTTGCTATATAGCAGCAATTAACACAACACTGTAAATCAACTACACTTCAATTAAAAAAAAAGAATATTACATCTCGGCCAACTATATTGAGCTGCCACATGGCTTCCACTCATGTTCTACTATCAGTTTTTCCAAACTGCTCTCCATTGTATCTTTCAGAGAAGATTGAAAAAAAAAAAAACAAAACAAAACTCTGCACCCAGGAGTGCTAGAAAACAGGAAATCAAGGCATGGAAACCAAGGGTCTCTAATTTCAGGGATTTTCAGGTTGGGCTATAGGAGAAGTTGTGTTTGTGTATAAGTTCAAAGTTATTCCAGCGGTTGGATTCAGTAGGATCTATTAGAATTGTGGTTCAGAAAAGTGGCACTCTGAACTAAAATGATCAGAAATAGTCTAAATATGGATATGACGAAAATCAGGGTTTCAATTCACATTTGTCTCAGTTTACAGGACATAAGTATTTAGGAAAAACAGTCAAGGAAGAGAAACGAGATATAATGAGCAGAGAGGTCATGAGAACGGTGGTGCTAATATCTGCATCTCTGCATGTAATGGAGAGGCTGTGGGACAAGGGAACCGCGAATGGCTCCTGTTTTCTCTTTTTCTTTGGCTCCCCATCCTGCACTTATTTCCCATATTGCATTTCTGCTTCCTCACAGCAGCAAACAAGGGAAATTATTGCTGGAATTTACCTCTCAAAAATGATGAAAACACAATAAATTTCCCTGAAGCATAGACAGCATTTCCTTTAACTTCACCTCACCTCTCATGCCAAGAGCATAGAATTTGGAGACAGATCCCAATCCAAGCCCCTCTATTTCCAGGCCATGTGATTTTATGGGTGCTTTGTCTTGTTTTGTCTTTCAGCCTCTTTGAACCTCATAGGCATCTATGAATCCTAAAAAAGGATTCAGGAGATATTCCTTGCAGAATTGGAAGGATTGAATGAACCCATGTTATAACATCTATCATGCTATGATCTCTGTTATGGCTAACAGACGGAGGCCACAAATGTCAACTTTTCTACCACGACATTTTCTATGACATTTATCTTTGAATTTATTCCTGGAGGCTATTTTCCTCCTGCAATCCCTCTGAGTCAGCTTTGTTCTTCCAAGTCTCACTTGGTTCTTTTGGTGTGGAATCTGTCACATAGTTGATAGATGGTTGGTCAGCACTTGGTGAAGGAATGAATGAATGGGTGGATGGAGCAAGCAGCACCCTGAGTTCTTATTTCTGCAGAGGAGATTGGGGGAAGATTGTGTGTTACTTTGCTTCCTTTTTGGTTCCATTTACCTCTTTGTCTTTTTTTAAACTGTAACATCACAGCAGGCCTTGATACTGCTCTAACATCGCAAGAATGGCTTCTGAGACATTGGCTGGAAGAAAATAGAACTTGATTTTGAGTTCTATGAACAAAGAAGTTCTGAATACTGTTCTCACAGTATTTGATGACATTATTTCTCCCATTGTATGCTGTTTCCTGTGTTCTTGCTGCTATGTATTGATTGAAAGAATCTAAAATGGGAACTGGAAAGGGAAAAATAAAATCATCATAGGATGGGTCTCCTATAGAGCATAAACAGAGTTAGGGGTATAAGTGGGGAAAGAAAGCAAATATAGAAGAAGACAATTTGGGCAAGAGAAAATTAGAATGAAAAGAAAAAGAAAGAACTTTACAGTAGTAGGGATAAAAGGAGAAATATGTAAAAAAAATGCCTCTTTCATCAATTCTTAGAATGTTCAGGTATAGGGAATTCCCTCACAGCAAACAAGGGAAATTATTGCTGGAATTTACCTCTCAAAAATGATGAAAACACAATAAATTTCCCTGAAGCATAGACAGCATTTCCTTTAACTTCACCTCACCTCTCATGCCAAGAGCATAGAATTTGGAGACAGATCCCAATCCAAGCCCCTCTATTTCCAGGCCATGTGATTTTATGGGTGCTTTGTCTTGTTTTGTCTTTCAGCCTCTTTGAACCTCATAGGCATCTATGAATCCTAAAAAAGGATTCAGGAGATATTCCTTGCAGAATTGGAAGGATTGAATGAACCCATGTTATAACATCTATCATGCTATGATCTCTGTTATGGCTAACAGACGGAGGCCACAAATGTCAACTTTTCTACCACGACATTTTCTATGACATTTATCTTTGAATTTATTCCTGGAGGCTATTTTCCTCCTGCAATCCCTCTGAGTCAGCTTTGTTCTTCCAAGTCTCACTTGGTTCTTTTGGTGTGGAATCTGTCACATAGTTGATAGATGGTTGGTCAGCACTTGGTGAAGGAATGAATGAATGGGTGGATGGAGCAAGCAGCACCCTGAGTTCTTATTTCTGCAGAGGAGATTGGGGGAAGATTGTGTGTTACTTTGCTTCCTTTTTGGTTCCATTTACCTCTTTGTCTTTTTTTAAACTGTAACATCACAGCAGGCCTTGATACTGCTCTAACATCGCAAGAATGGCTTCTGAGACATTGGCTGGAAGAAAATAGAACTTGATTTTGAGTTCTATGAACAAAGAAGTTCTGAATACTGTTCTCACAGTATTTGATGATATTATTTCTCCCATTGTATGCTGTTTCCTGTGTTCTTGCTGCTATGTATTGATTGAAAGAATCTAAAATGGGAACTGGAAAGGGAAAAATAAAATCATCATAGGATGGGTCTCCTATAGAGCATAAACAGAGTTAGGGGTATAAGTGGGGAAAGAAAGCAAATATAGAAGAAGACAATTTGGGCAAGAGAAAATTAGAATGAAAAGAAAAAGAAAGAACTTTACAGTAGTAGGGATAAAAGGAGAAATATGTAGAAAATGCTCTTTCATCAATTCTTAGAATTTCAGGCCCCTAAGGGAAATTCTGAATGAACTCTTTTATTTGAATGTTAGGAGGAGACCTAATTTTATTCTTAAAAGAGGAAGGCCAGATGACAGAATTCTTAGGGATGTAAGGAAATGTAGGTTCAAATACCATCAACAGTGGTATAGTCTCCTGTTCTGAATCATTTGTCTAAGAGGAATCTAAGTTGAACTTGCTTTCCACTGAAGGAGCAGAGCTCACTACATATACCCATTTCCTACTTCTCCTTCCAATTACCCCTGTTGAGGGACCTTTGGAAAATTATAAGTTCTGAGTTTTAGTTTCTCCATAAGTAAGATTAGTATAATAGTATTTAGCTGAACCAGTTGTGGTTAAAAAAATTAAGGAAAAATAATAGATTTAAAAATAAGGAGCATCCTCAGGTCCTTCCATAGTTTATCAGCTGTGCTTTCCACGTTTCTCCCCACTCTGAAAATCTTTCAGCTCAACCAACATCCTCCAAGATACTTCCTGGTTCTCCAACTCCATTTCAATTATTTGTGACTACTTTTCCCTCTAATCTAATGTTTACATCTCCTACACAGAGAACTCACAGGATTTTAAGAATGTGAAAGGATGCAGCTAACCTGATCTATGAATCAGACTCCCTCCCATTAGGTTAAAGGTCTGAGAGTTGTTTTTGCACCCCTGAAGAGATCCCCCAATCTACAGAAGCCCGAAGTTTCTTCATTGTGTGCTCAAATCACGTCCAGTTCTTTGGAACTCCATGGACTGTGGCCCACCAAGCTCCTTTGTCCTTGGGATTTCCAGGCAACTATGGAACTGTGGCCCTGAACAAAGAAGTTCTGAATACTGTTCTCACAGTATTTGATGATATTATTTCTCCCATTGTATGCTGTTTCCTGTGTTCTTGCTGCTATGTATTGATTGAAAGAATCTAAAATGGGAACTGGAAAGGGAAAAATAAAATCATCATAGGATGGGTCTCCTATAGAGCATAAACAGAGTTAGGGGTATAAGTGGGGAAAGAAAGCAAATATAGAAGAAGACAATTTGGGCAAGAGAAAATTAGAATGAAAAGAAAAAGAAAGAACTTTACAGTAGTAGGGATAAAAGGAGAAATATGTAGAAAATGCTCTTTCATCAATTCTTAGAATTTCAGGCCCCTAAGGGAAATTCTGAATGAACTCTTTTATTTGAATGTTAGGAGGAGACCTAATTTTATTCTTAAAAGAGGAAGGCCAGATGACAGAATTCTTAGGGATGTAAGGAAATGTAGGTTCAAATACCATCAACAGTGGTATAGTCTCCTGTTCTGAATCATTTGTCTAAGAGGAATCTAAGTTGAACTTGCTTTCCACTGAAGGAGCAGAGCTCACTACATATACCCATTTCCTACTTCTCCTTCCAATTACCCCTGTTGAGGGACCTTTGGAAAATTATAAGTTCTGAGTTTTAGTTTCTCCATAAGTAAGATTAGTATAATAGTATTTAGCTGAACCAGTTGTGGTTAAAAAAATTAAGGAAAAATAATAGATTTAAAAATAAGGAGCATCCTCAGGTCCTTCCATAGTTTATCAGCTGTGCTTTCCACGTTTCTCCCCACTCTGAAAATCTTTCAGCTCAACCAACATCCTCCAAGATACTTCCTGGTTCTCCAACTCCATTTCAATTATTTGTGACTACTTTTCCCTCTAATCTAATGTTTACATCTCCTACACAGAGAACTCACAGGATTTTAAGAATGTGAAAGGATGCAGCTAACCTGATCTATGAATCAGACTCCCTCCCATTAGGTTAAAGGTCTGAGAGTTGTTTTTGCACCCCTGAAGAGATCCCCCAATCTACAGAAGCCCGAAGTTTCTTCATTGTGTGCTCAAATCACGTCCAGTTCTTTGGAACTCCATGGACTGTGGCCCACCAAGCTCCTTTGTCCTTGGGATTTCCAGGCAACTGGAGTGGGTTGCATATCCTACTCCAGGGATCTTCTGGACCCAGAGGTCAAGTTCATATCTCCTGTGTCTCTTGCACTGCATGAGGATTCTTTACCACTGAGCCACCAGGAAAGTCCAACATGGGACAATTACATCTACATACATGTGTTTTATGTAAATATAATACATAATATGTATTCATGTTCTTATTTTCTCATCTAGTCTATGATTATTAAATAGAAAGCATGATGCTCAATAAATGTTAGCTATTGTGTTCACAATCACTATTATCTGATTACTGTTGTTTCTTGACATTGTCATCATTTCAGTTTTCCCAGGGGATATCTGTGATTGCAATTAAAATGGACAATTTGCTTTTATTCCTAAAAGGATCCCACACCTCAAACCTCTATCTTGCTCATGTTTGTTCTGTTTGTACTGTCTTTCTATTTCATTGTCAGCTGTCAAGATTCTCCCCAACCTTCAGGGTCTATGTCATATAAACATACCCAATTAAGTTGCTTTTTAAGTCCTCAACTGCATAATCTATTTCTTCATCCTCTGAATTCCTAACAGCACTCAGGAAATCTCTGTCTGAATATAGCCATTTGCGCTTAATTTTCAATGTACCTACAGTTGAGCCTTGAACAACTCCAAGGTTAGAGGGATGACCCTTCTTGCAGCCAAAAATCCACAAACGACTTTACAGTCTGCCTTCCATATGGCAATGGTGCATCCTCGGTTCAACCAAATGTGAATCATATAATATGATTGTATACATTTATTGAAAAACCAAAATGGATCCACACAGTTCAAACCCATGCTGTTCAAGGGACTAATCTAATGTTTACATCTCCTACACAGAGAACTCACAGGATTTTAAGAATGTGAAAGGATGCAGCTAACCTGATCTATGAATCAGACTCCCTCCCATTAGGTTAAAGGTCTGAGAGTTGTTTTTGCACCCCTGAAGAGATCCCCCAATCTACAGAAGCCCGAAGTTTCTTCATTGTGTGCTCAAATCACGTCCAGTTCTTTGGAACTCCATGGACTGTGGCCCACCAAGCTCCTTTGTCCTTGGGATTTCCAGGCAACTGGAGTGGGTTGCATATCCTACTCCAGGGATCTTCTGGACCCAGAGGTCAAGTTCATATCTCCTGTGTCTCTTGCACTGCATGAGGATTCTTTACCACTGAGCCACCAGGAAAGTCCAACATGGGACAATTACATCTACATACATGTGTTTTATGTAAATATAATACATAATATGTATTCATGTTCTTATTTTCTCATCTAGTCTATGATTATTAAATAGAAAGCATGATGCTCAATAAATGTTAGCTATTGTGTTCACAATCACTATTATCTGATTACTGTTGTTTCTTGACATTGTCATCATTTCAGTTTTCCCAGGGGATATCTGTGATTGCAATTAAAATGGACAATTTGCTTTTATTCCTAAAAGGATCCCACACCTCAAACCTCTATCTTGCTCATGTTTGTTCTGTTTGTACTGTCTTTCTATTTCATTGTCAGCTGTCAAGATTCTCCCCAACCTTCAGGGTCTATGTCATATAAACATACCCAATTAAGTTGCTTTTTAAGTCCTCAACTGCATAATCTATTTCTTCATCCTCTGAATTCCTAACAGCACTCAGGAAATCTCTGTCTGAATATAGCCATTTGCGCGCTTAATTTTCAATGTAACTACAGTTGAGCCTTGAACAACTCCAAGGTTAGAGGGATGACCCTTCTTGCAGCCAAAAATCCACAAACGACTTTACAGTCTGCCTTCCATATGGCAATGGTGCATCCTCGGGTTCAACCAAATGTGAATCATATAATATGATTGTATACATTTATTGAAAAACAATCCACATATAAGTGGATCCACACAGTTCAAACCCATGCTGTTCAAGGGTCAATTGTATTAGAACATAGCTTATTTACCTTTGAGGAATGTGTCTTTTGCATAGTTACATCTCCAGCAGTGCCTAGCACCCTGACAGGAATATCTTAAGTGTTAAATAAATGAGTGTAAAATTGAAGACGCCAGATGCTAACTAGGTACCATCATCATCATCTTAAGTCTCTTTACATATAACCAACAGTTTATTACAAATAAACTAATTATAGGCAGAAACCATGGAAGGTGACTTACATCCCTTTTAGCAGTGTATGTTGCCTTTAGGGACTCTTGGCACTTAACCATATTTGAGGCTGCTTTTATGGAAATTTATATCCCAGAAGACAGATTTATGTTTCATTGACTTCCCCAGGGCTCACAAATCACACTGCCTTCTTCCCCTTTCTCTTGGTCACATAACATTTGCATTGAAAGATCCAAGACGATCTGTCACACAGAAGTTAATGAAAAGTCTGTTTGATAACAATAAAGATTCTTTGTTTGGGCATGGAGATATTGAATTTATAAAGTGACTTCACCAGATGTTATTGCACATTATCAATGCCAACTGAATAAGATGAAAACTGTGGTTCCAAAAAAAAAAAAAACAGATTAGCAAAGTTTTGCATTTCCATTGATGTATCAGATAGCACTGAGTGAAATGTTTTTAGTGGATTCTCAATAAAGTATGGTCCACTTCCAGACCTTAAGACCACAGAGTCCAAACTTAAGCATTCGTACTTGTTTCTTATGCTTTGGCTGAGATGAGAGCTTGAGTGTGATTAAGGAGTTGTCAGACAACAAGTTAAAAGGTCTATGTCATATAAACCCAATTAAGTTGCTTTTAAGTCCTCAACTGCATAATCTATTTCTTCATCCTCTGAATTCCTAACAGCACTCAGGAAATCTCTGTCTGAATATAGCCATTTGCGCGCTTAATTTTCAATGTAACTACAGTTGAGCCTTGAACAACTCCAAGGTTAGAGGGATGACCCTTCTTGCAGCCAAAAATCCACAAACGACTTTACAGTCTGCCTTCCATATGGCAATGGTGCATCCTCGGGTTCAACCAAATGTGAATCATATAATATGATTGTATACATTTATTGAAAAACAATCCACATATAAGTGGATCCACACAGTTCAAACCCATGCTGTTCAAGGGTCAATTGTATTAGAACATAGCTTATTTACCTTTGAGGAATGTGTCTTTTGCATAGTTACATCTCCAGCAGTGCCTAGCACCCTGACAGGAATATCTTAAGTGTTAAATAAATGAGTGTAAAATTGAAGACGCCAGATGCTAACTAGGTACCATCATCATCATCTTAAGTCTCTTTACATATAACCAACAGTTTATTACAAATAAACTAATTATAGGCAGAAACCATGAAAGGTGACTTACATCCCTTTTAGCAGTGTATGTTGCCTTTAGGGACTCTTGGCACTTAACCATATTTGAGGCTGCTTTTATGGAAATTTATATCCCAGAAGACAGATTTATGTTTCATTGACTTCCCCAGGGCTCACAAATCACACTGCCTTCTTCCCCTTTCTCTTGGTCACATAACATTTGCATTGAAAGATCCAAGACGATCTGTCACACAGAAGTTAATGAAAAGTCTGTTTGATAACAATAAGGATTCTTTGTTTGGGCATGGAGATATTGAATTTATAAAGTGACTTCACCAGATGTTATTGCACATTATCAATGCCAACTGAATAAGATGAAAACTGTGGTTCCAAAAAAAAAAAAAACAGATTAGCAAAGTTTTGCATTTCCATTGATGTATCAGATAGCACTGAGTGAAATGTTTTTAGTGGATTCTCAATAAAGTATGGTCCACTTCCAGACCTTAAGACCACAGAGTCCAGTGGCAGCTTCAATCCATTTAAGCATTCGTACTTGTTTCTTATGCTTTGGCTGAGATGAGAGCTTGAGTGTGATTAAGGAGTTGTCAGACAACTTCAATACCTAAAGACTGATACTCACGCCTGAAAGCCAGAGGTACGGATCATGTCTAATCCAACCCTAAAATATGCTTTTTCATGTTAATCTCCCAGGTCGAAGTTGTTTTTATTATAGTAGCTGACACACTGTTCTTTTTGAAAAGTCCAAAGGGGAAATAGGGTATTTATGTTTAGAAGGGTATTTATATCTAGAAGCTCAGACCTGAATAGTACTTAAATTCTAAGTTCAGTTCTACTGTTGGATGATTTGTCATTTTCTACAAGGTCCCACTAGGATCTGCTATAGCTGGAGAGACTGCCACTGGATCAATATTTACACTGCAGAGTTTCAGGCCGCAGTTTCTATAGTCAGGGACGACTGAGAGGCCCACTGAAGAGAGAGATCTGGAGAAGAAGGGTATAATTAGTAGAGCCAGGAAGCCTCCTGCCTCGTAAGTGGTAGACAAAATCCTTCATGGCTTCATATTAAGATGTACTCTCTATTGTTTATGTTATTATGAGGAAATGAATGAAATTCCCACCATAATATATAATATGACTTCTCTTTCTCTGCAATTCAAGTAGACCCACTTTTAAAATGTTACGAACAGAGCCTTCAGGTATATTAGTAATGTTTTATTTGAAGTGACTTAGCATGCACACACTGGGAAATAAGTACTTTTTGAATTTCATGAAATGTCCAAAGCATATTAAAAAAAAACCCACTCATGAAGTTAATGAAAACTGTGGTTCTGTTTGATAACAATAAAGATTCTTTGTTTGGGCATGGAGATATTGAATTTATAAAGTGACTTCACCAGATGTTATTGCACATTATCAATGCCAACTGAATAAGATGAAAACTGTGGTTCCAAAAAAAAAAAAAACAGATTAGCAAAGTTTTGCATTTCCATTGATGTATCAGATAGCACTGAGTGAAATGTTTTTAGTGGATTCTCAATAAAGTATGGTCCACTTCCAGACCTTAAGACCACAGAGTCCAGTGGCAGCTTCAATCCATTTAAGCATTCGTACTTGTTTCTTATGCTTTGGCTGAGATGAGAGCTTGAGTGTGATTAAGGAGTTGTCAGACAACTTCAATACCTAAAGACTGATACTCACGCCTGAAAGCCAGAGGTACGGATCATGTCTAATCCAACCCTAAAATATGCTTTTTCATGTTAATCTCCCAGGTCGAAGTTGTTTTTATTATAGTAGCTGACACACTGTTCTTTTTGAAAAGTCCAAAGGGAAATAGGGTATTTATGTTTAGAAGGGTATTTATATCTAGAAGCTCAGACCTGAATAGTACTTAAATTCTAAGTTCAGTTCTACTGTTGGATGATTTGTCATTTTCTACAAGGTCCCACTAGGATCTGCTATAGCTGGAGAGACTGCCACTGGATCAATATTTACACTGCAGAGTTTCAGGCCGCAGTTTCTATAGTCAGGGACGACTGAGAGGCCCACTGAAGAGAGAGATCTGGAGAAGAAGGGTATAATTAGTAGAGCCAGGAAGCCTCCTGCCTCGTAAGTGGTAGACAAAATCCTTCATGGCTTCATATTAAGATGTACTCTCTATTGTTTATGTTATTATGAGGAAATGAATGAAATTCCCACCATAATATATAATATGACTTCTCTTTCTCTGCAATTCAAGTAGACCCACTTTTAAAAATGTTACGAACAGAGCCTTCAGGTATATTAGTAATGTTTTATTTGAAGTGACTTAGCATGCACACACTGGGAAATAAGTACATAATTTTCTTTGTATTATATTTTCTATCCTGTGCTATAAAATGTCACAAAGCATATTTCAAAAGGGAAGGGAAAAAACAGGCTTTCTCTATGTTCTCAGTCACTCAGTTGTCTCAGACTCTTTGCAATCCTATAGATGATAGCCCAGCAGGCTCCTCTGTCCATGGAATTTTCCAGGCAAGAATACTGGAGAGGGTTGTCATTTCCTACTCCAGAGGATCTTCCTGACCCAGGGATAGAACCCATGTCTCTTCCATCTCCTGCATTGGCAGGCAGATTCTTTACCACTTCACCACCTGGGAAACCCAATGTAGTTAGCTAGTAAGTGGCTGATTCATAATATTACAATACTTTTCCTTTACACATCAATTCCATTTCTGGTGATATGGGTAGGATAAGTGAAGCCCGAGGGTCACTTAAAATACATGACAATAACGTTACCACATAGTTCTGACAGCATTGTGACAAGATGAAAAGAGAGGCTTATCTTTCAGCCTTGTAGGACTGGACCACATAGCCTGAAGTGCACTGTATTGTTAAAATAAACAATTATATATATTCTTAGATGCACCAGTATTGGTTAGACTCATGCATTGGTATTTCATACACTAAGAGCCTCCCTCTATTGGAGGAGTTTTGCCTTTTCCTGGTTATAAAGGAGCCTGTGTTGGTGATCCACTCCAGGGCAGAGAAACACAGTGAACTGAGCATGGAGCAAAAGATTTTAGTTTCAGGCTTCCCTGGTGGTCCAGTGGGTGGAGAGTCCACCTTGCAGTGCAAGGGGCGCAAGCTCAATCCCTGGCCTGGGAAGATCTCACATGTCACTGAGTGGCTGGACTGGTGTGTCCAATTGTGAGTCAGTGCTCTGAAGCATATGCGCCCAGAGCCGGTGCTCGCAACAAGAGAGGCCACTGCAACGGGAGGCCCACACAGGCAAAAGAACAAAGATGGATGAAAATAAATAAATAAAGGACCAGTAAAAGTGGCCAAATAAAAAAAAAAAAGTTTTAGTTTCATACCCAATGGGCCATGGAAGTCCGTTTTTAGAGCTCTCCTGTCTCTTCTAAAGGCTCAAATACAGTGAAATATAGGACTCTGATGAGTGGTGGCTCCTTCAAGGTTTTAAGAATAATTTGTAAATATCAATAATGGCTAAAGCTGATTAAACCTTTTTTTCTGTACTTAAGCTCTTTTTTTTTTTTTTTAATTTTATTTATTTATCTTTTTTTGGAGGGTGGGGTGGGGAGGGAGGGGGATGGGTGGGCCATTTCTATTGGTCTTTCATTTGTCCATTTTCACCCATCTTTGTTCTTCGGCTCCTGTGGGCCTCCCATCGCGGTGGCCACTGTCGTCACAGAGCACCAGCTCTGGGCGCACCTGCGCCAGAGTTCTGGCTCGGTAATTGGACACATTGGTCCAGCCACTCCGCGGCACATGGGATCTTCCCAGGCCAGGCATCAAACTGGCGCCCCTTGCACTGCAAGGCAGTATCTTTACCCATTGGACCACCAGGGGAAGCCCTGTACCTAAGCTCTTTACCTATATTATCTCATTTAATTTTCCCAACAACCATAGGTGATAGGCTCCATGATCATATTCATTTTACTAAAGAAGACATGAAAGCTTAGATTAAAGTGAAGATGGCTACAAACAAGTCCAGTCTTATAGTTTGGGACTAGAATGCCATCTTTCTTTTTTTTTTTTTTTTCAAAGCAAAGTACAGGGGTGAGTTTTAAAGGAAGATATTGGTTATGTCCCCATTTCTCAGGATCATTCTGGTTAAAAGCATCATGTACTCTGGAGCTAGACCTGTGCCCAGCTTCCCCACAATCATGTTAGGTCACTATAGGGGAGAAGGCTTTCCTTGAGACAGTTTGAATACTTCACTAAAGATGCGAGTTGATGAATGTGGGCAGTCAAAACAGTAAAATCCTACACAGACACCTATTCTTTAGAAAGATCTGGGCACTACTGGGTACAAACAGGACTCATTCCCTCACTGGGGCAAAATACACGTTCTTCCAGAAGGAGGCTTGCCAGCCACCTGATGGATGGGTCTGTTGCTTTCTAGACTGTTCTGAGCTCTACAGTAGCTGCTGGTTTGAAAAGTTCCCTCTTGCATAACCATGACACCTGGCACACTCACATAAGAGCACAAGGGGGCATTTTCTTCATCCTTTCTTAAGGATGTAATTGTTTCTGACAGCCAGTGTCATCTGCGGTGAGCAATATCACTTGTGACTCTCAGTCCCAGCAGACAGCTGAGCTCAAGGAGACTGCTAGTCTTTGATGATGCTGTTAACTCTTACCTAGAAAAGCAGGAGCACTGAAATGTTAGGGTTCAAGAGATTTTCTTAGCATAATGTGCAGTAAGGCAAGGGCTCCACTGCAATCGCACACAACACACATACTTCCCCTATCACTAGGCCTTATATGGTGCTTGATTCATTTGTTCAAATATATTTCAATATAAATTCCAAGAGGAGAAACTTTGGGTCTTGTTGTTTGCTTTGTCTTTTGTGGGTAGCACAGTGCTGGGCAGGCAGTAGAGGTTTTAAAAGTATCTGCTGAATGGTTAAGTGAATCACTGAATATAGGAATTTTAAAAGAAATTTTTCACTAGTGTAGATACATTTTTGTGTGTGTTTATACACACACACATATATGTGCATATATATATATATATACATATATATATATATATGTATACAGTCTGTCATTTCCATCTATTGTTCACATGGGAAGTACAGTCTGTCATTTCCATCTATTGTTCACATGGGAAATTGGGGAATAGTGGCTAAAGAATTTGTATAAAGCCAAAGGAGAAATTAATACCATGGCTATAATATAGATTATTTTAGCACTATTTTTGAAGTCTTTCAGGGAAACTACTCATCTAGTTCAAATAGTTTCCCTTTTTGCAGTGCTTTCCAATCCATTTGTATCTTAGTTCATTCAATATATAATCACTACAGGATTAGTCTTCCAGACGTGATTACCTTCTTATTTTGTTGCTGAACCTCACAACTAGCAGGTATTATTCTCCAATCTACAAAGGAGGAATAGAGACTTAGCCAGTAATATGACTTGTCCACAAGCAAGAAGAGTAAACGACAGTCAAGAAGCACACTGAATTCTCCTGATCCAGGGTTGATGTTCATCTCCACTGGGAAATGGTACTTTGTCGTACTCTTGAGTATGGTCTCATGGAGTATCAGCAACTCTGTCTAGTGAACTTGGTAAGTGACATGCCCATTTACTGGACTGTGATGATGCATAGGTATAAAGCAAGTGCAGTCAGGCACATTATTTTCCACAATTATGACAGATGCTAGAATTCAGTCTAGACTTGCTGTTGATTTCTCATTCATCCTTTTCAGACATAAGTTAATGAAATGGAATAGAAAACTAAAGGTCACAATAGGCACAGTTCTCTTTGGCTCTTGAGATCTGAGTCACAATTTTTCAATGATTGATCTTCTGGCAGAAAGAAAACTTCTGATTTTGATCAGCTCATCAAAAATAAGGACAGGAGAATAACAGTTTCCAAGTACAAGAAGGATCAGATCTCTGTCTATTAATATGTTTCTCATCTGAGAAAAAAAGGAGAAACTTTGGGTCTTGTTGTTTGCTTTGTCTTTTGTGGGTAGCACAGTGCTGGGCAGGCAGTAGAGGTTTTAAAAGTATCTGCTGAATGGTTAAGTGAATCACTGAATATAGGAATTTTAAAAGAAATTTTTCACTAGTGTAGATACATTTTTGTGTGTGTTTATACACACACACATATATGTGCATATATATATATATATATATATATATATATATATATGTATACAGTCTGTCATTTCCATCTATTGTTCACATGGGAAGTACAGTCTGTCATTTCCATCTATTGTTCACATGGGAAATTGGGGAATAGTGGCTAAAGAATTTGTATAAAGCCAAAGGAGAAATTAATACCATGGCTATAATATAGATTATTTTAGCACTATTTTTGAAGTCTTTCAGGGAAACTACTCATCTAGTTCAAATAGTTTCCCTTTTTGCAGTGCTTTCCAATCCATTTGTATCTTAGTTCATTCAATATATAATCACTACAGGATTAGTCTTCCAGACGTGATTACCTTCTTATTTTGTTGCTGAACCTCACAACTAGCAGGTATTATTCTCCAATCTACAAAGGAGGAATAGAGACTTAGCCAGTAATATGACTTGTCCACAAGCAAGAAGAGTAAACGACAGTCAAGAAGCACACTGAATTCTCCTGATCCAGGGTTGATGTTCATCTCCACTGGGAAATGGTACTTTGTCGTACTCTTGAGTATGGTCTCATGGAGTATCAGCAACTCTGTCTAGTGAACTTGGTAAGTGACATGCCCATTTACTGGACTGTGATGATGCATAGGTATAAAGCAAGTGCAGTCAGGCACATTATTTTCCACAATTATGACAGATGCTAGAATTCAGTCTAGACTTGCTGTTGATTTCTCATTCATCCTTTTCAGACATAAGTTAATGAAATGGAATAGAAAACTAAAGGTCACAATAGGCACAGTTCTCTTTGGCTCTTGAGATCTGAGTCACAATTTTTCAATGATTGATCTTCTGGCAGAAAGAAAACTTCTGATTTTGATCAGCTCATCAAAAATAAGGACAGGAGAATAACAGTTTCCAAGTACAAGAAGGATCAGATCTCTGTCTATTAATATGTATCTCATCTGAGCTGTTTTCTCCTGATGTGTCAACCCTTGGGGCTCTGACTTCTTAATCAAGATTATTAAGAAAAATATTTTGGACTCTGAGCTTTTGTTATGATACTTCACAGATTTTCTTAAATGTGTATGCTTTAGGGGACTCCCAGGTGCCACAGTGGTAAAGAATCTACTTACAGTTTTAAATCATGAATAGTAGAAATAATCCTGATAGTGACATGGATAAATAGTCTTGAGTCTAACTAGTATCTTTCTTTCAATGAGGTTAAAAAAATCCCCCTGACTGATATTTCATATACTTTTCTTATTTCCCATGTGAGCTAATTAGGGTATGGAGCATTTTAGAAATTTTCAAAAGGATGCATTATAGACACAGAGGTACATCCTTTGATCACGTCTTTTCTACCAGGTTGCTACTTTTGGTTACACATTTTTGGATATAAGGAATAGAGTCTTAAAGAAAACGTTCAAATAAGGTGAGTATTTTTGGAGGATAGGACATTTTTGGAGGGTAATAACTACAACAGGAAATATCACACGTAACTTCCAGGGCTTAGATGCTTTGCTTTGCTTTATTTTCCATGGGGCAGGAATCTTGTTCTCATTCATCATTATATCCCTTGTATAATGGAGGACTATCGAAACTAGAGTCACAACATATATTTGAATGAATAACAAAAAATAATTTGAGTGAAAAATGGTTGCCATTGATTGAGTGCTTACTGAATGCCAGTTACTATGCGAAGACTCTTACATGGATTACTTGATCTTCAACCCAGTGAAGCTAGAGCTCTCTTCACCCCACTTTACAGGCAACGAAATGGTGTCATAGTAAGTTTTAAATTATCAGCTCAAGATTGAAGAGGCATAGGCACTGAACTGAGAATACAGGACCACAAAAAGCCTGAAGCCCTCTGACTAGTAGAACCCCAAACCAAGAACTGTTAAAGTTCGGTCTGGTGAGAAAGGGAATTTGAAAGCCACTTAATATTATCTCAGAGCTTATATCTCTCTCCATCTTTCACCTTTCAAGATCTTCTGTTATTTTTGCTAATTTTCTGTTTATCTTGCAGTCTTTTTTTAATTTAATTTTCTTGTTGGAGCATAACTGCTTTACAGCATTGTGATACTTTCTGCTGTACAATGAAGTGAATCAGCCATATGGGTACACATGTACCCATCCTTCTTGTACCTCCCCAACTCCATTCCACCCCTCTAGGTCATCACAGAACACTAAGGTGAACTTCCTATGCATTATAGCAGGTTCCCATGAGCTACCAATTTTACACATGGCAGTGTGTCTTGCATTCTTGATTTGCCTGTTCCTTCTCTCTTCTCTGAATTTGTTTTCTGTATTTCATGGCTTATGCTTCCTTATGGATCTTGCAGCTTCATCATTTGGAGTTACCATGACTCTTCAGAAGACTAAATATACCTTCATCTTTAGGGGGAAAATATTATTTGATATTTTAAGCTCTAGTTCCTTTGGCCATCAATGCTAGTCAGTTCAGGTTGCTACCAAAATAAAAAAATAGCACCATTGATTGAATAGTTTATAAACATTTATTTCTCACAGTTCAAAGAGCCTGAAACCAACATAGCTTCTAGTTTGGAGAATGCTGATGGCTGACTGTTTACTGTATACTCCCATGGTGGAAAGAAAGCAGTGAAGCAAGCTGTCTTGTGATTCTTATCAGGGCACTGCTCACATTCAAGAGAGTCCTGCCTTCCTGATCTCATCTAATCCTAATTATCTCCCAAAGGCCCTCTCTTCTAATACCATCACATTGAGAGATAGGGTTAAATGTGACATATTGTGAGGAGACACACACATTCAGTCCAGAGCAGCAACCATCTCATTTCTTGTTGAGGTTTATAATTAAAGTTGTTGACAGCAAGAATCCAGTTAGTCCAGCTCACTGGCTACCCTAATCTCCAGTGTGCAACCCAGGCCTGCTGGCATTTAAGGCAACTTAGAAATTCAAAAGCTCAAGATTGAAGAGGCATAGGCACTGAACTGAGAATACAGGACCACAAAAAGCCTGAAGCCCTCTGACTAGTAGAACCCCAAACCAAGAACTGTTAAAGTTCGGTCTGGTGAGAAAGGGAATTTGAAAGCCACTTAATATTATCTCAGAGCTTATATCTCTCTCCATCTTTCACCTTTCAAGATCTTCTGTTATTTTTGCTAATTTTCTGTTTATCTTGCAGTCTTTTTTTAATTTAATTTTCTTGTTGGAGCATAACTGCTTTACAGCATTGTGATACTTTCTGCTGTACAATGAAGTGAATCAGCCATATGGGTACACATGTACCCATCCTTCTTGTACCTCCCCAACTCCATTCCACCCCTCTAGGTCATCACAGAACACTAAGGTGAACTTCCTATGCATTATAGCAGGTTCCCATGAGCTACCAATTTTACACATGGCAGTGTGTCTTGCATTCTTGATTTGCCTGTTCCTTCTCTCTTCTCTGAATTTGTTTTCTGTATTTCATGGCTTATGCTTCCTTATGGATCTTGCAGCTTCATCATTTGGAGTTACCATGACTCTTCAGAAGACTAAATATACCTTCATCTTTAGGGGGAAAATATTATTTGATATTTTAAGCTCTAGTTCCTTTGGCCATCAATGCTAGTCAGTTCAGGTTGCTACCAAAATAAAAAAATAGCACCATTGATTGAATAGTTTATAAACATTTATTTCTCACAGTTCAAAGAGCCTGAAACCAACATAGCTTCTAGTTTGGAGAATGCTGATGGCTGACTGTTTACTGTATACTCCCATGGTGGAAAGAAAGCAGTGAAGCAAGCTGTCTTGTGATTCTTATCAGGGCACTGCTCACATTCAAGAGAGTCCTGCCTTCCTGATCTCATCTAATCCTAATTATCTCCCAAAGGCCCTCTCTTCTAATACCATCACATTGAGAGATAGGGTTAAATGTGACATATTGTGAGGAGACACACACATTCAGTCCAGAGCAGCAACCATCTCATTTCTTGTTGAGGTTTATAATTAAAGTTGTTGACAGCAAGAATCCAGTTAGTCCAGCTCACTGGCTACCCTAATCTCCAGTGTGCAACCCAGGCCTGCTGGCTGGGGTTTGGGCAGGGCAAAACTAGCCTTAAAACAGAGCTGGTTCAGGCCTTTCTAAAGTTTGGGTGCTCTACTAGACATTTACATGTCTCTAAGACATCTTCTTTTTTGGGGCCGTTCTTCACTTGGGACTCTTTCAGTTGACTATGATTTTTTTAAATGCAATATAAAAAAAAAAAAACAGTTTAAAAATAAAAGGAAATATTTATGCTCGATTCAGAGTAGTAGCAATGTTACCCAATGCCAGAGTCTTTCTCTGTTCTGCTCTCGGCTCAGCTTTTCTCTCTGTTAGTGTCACTCACTCTCACACAAAACCCTTCTGCATATAGCCCAGGGAAGCTGAAAGCTTACATTTTACCACTTCTAAGTTTAGAAAAAAGACAAACTATGCTTCTATCCTTCAATAAGACATAACCCCTAGCAAAAGGAACCCAGATTGTGTCTTCATGGCTCAGATTGGGTGATGAACACATTCCTGAGCCAGTCTTAGTGACTGGGATGAGCATGGATGCAATGAAACGCTCAAATAGGTCAGACTGAGCAACTTGCTAGAGATGAATCAACCAGTACCACGTGGATAAGATGGACTCTACATGGATCAGGGGAATTATTCAGAGGAAAATCAAGGGGCTACACTCAGGAGGAGAGTGAATGAGGGTTGGGCCCACAGATTTCCCAGTTACAGCCTAGAATGCTGTGCTGGGTTTTGAAGCTGAAAGGGAAGTAGTAAAAATCCAAGCTTTCTATTCTATGTCACTAGTAGCCTCATCATAATTAAAATTAGGAGAAATAAAGAAAAGGAAGTTCTTCCTATATGCCTTCTGGTCTAAGGCCTGTAGCAAGACTTCCATTTCAGAACTAAGTAGACTGACATTTCCTCAGCAGAAATGCATCTGTGAGTTTGGTCACAACTCCTGACTGCTGTAAGAAAGCACTGTCTTTCACTTACCAAAGATGATTTGATGGGTTCTGCTGCCCATTACTAGAAGAAACAGGGTCCTTTAAAGGAAGAACTATAAATCTCACAGGAAGTAAAGATGGAAGAGTAGAAGGCTAAGGTATGAGAAGAGCCAGATCATTCATAGGAAATCGGTTTTTTAAAGTTTTATTTTTATTCTTGATTAGTTGTGTGATCTCATGATCTCGTGTGTGATCTCATGCTCTTTGGGCACCCGTTTCATCATGTGAAAGATGATGAAACTGGATTAGTTGAGCCTTCTACTTATCTCTGCATTTAATCTGTCCTTCTTACTAGCTTCCGAAGACAAAAATCTTAGTTGAATTTAGAGCTCTCTTGTGCACTAATATAGGCACTGGAAACCTATATATCCCACTCTAAGCACTACTGTTGCTGCATTGCCAAATTTTGATTTACAGTACTGTGTTTTCATTTTACTTTACTTCAAAATATGTTTAATTTCCCCTGAGATTTCCATTTTGATTCATAGATTATTTACAATGGTGTTGTTTACTTTCCAGATATCTGAGTATTTTCTAAACATCTTGTTGCTAATAATTTCTAACAATGTTGTGGCACGAGAATTTCAATCTTACCATTGGGTCATAAAATAAGTCAAAATATATCTTACAATGAATTTTCTAAGTGCATTTGAAAATCATATATTCTATAGTTGTTGGATATAGTGTTTTATGGGTTTTTAAAAAGACTTTTCTTATGTGGACCATTTTAAAAATCTTTATTGGAGTCATTACAATATTGTTTTTCCTGTTGATGTTGTGGTTTTTTGCCTGTGTGAAAAGGTGTGGAGATGTTGGCTCCCCAACCAGGGATCAAATCTGCACCCCCTGCATTGGAAGGTAAAGTCTAAATTCTTGGAATTCCAGAGTCGTCCCTATAAATATTTATTAGATACAGTTGGTTAACAGAATCGTTCAAATTTTCTCTTTGCTTGTGGGACTTTTTTTGATCTTTGTGTTCTGGCAATTCACGAGACAGAGATGGTCTCTTTCCTTAGTTCTGTCAGATTTTGCTTTGTGTATTTTAAAGCTTGGAATTGGATGCATACAAATTTAGGATGTCTGACTTTCCAATGAGTTGACCCTTGTTAACAAGCAAATTTGTCTTTATGTCTGGTAAATACTCTTTTCTTGAAGTCTACCTTCTCTGACATTATAGTAGTCCTTACAGCTTTCTTATGCTAAATGTTTGCATAGTCTACATTTTGCCACCCTCCAAATTGGTAATATTTCTTTTCCTCACCTTGGCTTCTTTTTATATGTTTTCTTTGCCTTTGTTTTTAGCAGTTTGGCCTCTCTTTATCTAGTAACAGTTACCTTTTATCTCGCTGACTACATTTATGGGTCGATGTTCATCAATGTTCAATTATTTTTTCTGTCCTATTCTTTCTCTGCTTTTTCTGGGATTCCAGTCACAAATATGGTGGACAGTCTTTGATAGTGATTCACAGATTGCTGACATTTTTTTATGGTTTTCCCTCTTTTCATCTTTGGGCCAGTGGGGCTAACTTTTCTTGACCTAACTTCAAGCTTGCTGATCCCTGCTTTTGTTGTATTTGGTTTTCCATTAAACCCAAATGAATTTTCTCTTTCTGACTTTTTTTTTTGTAGCATTTCAGTTGGCTCTTTTTATAGTTTCTGCTAAAATTCCCCATCTGTTCACATACATTGTCCACCACAGCTTCTAGATCTTTAATCTATTTTGATCATTATTTTAAATTCCCTCTCATAATATTAACAGTTGGATCATCTCTGAGTCTTTGTCTTATTTGACCATCAATCAGATGATCTTGCTTCCTCAGAACTCTCACATTTTCTACTATGTCTTACATATTCTGTGCAAAAGACCAGCAGAGATATAAACAAACATTCTTCTCCTGAAAATGGTATGTTTTTTATTCTGTGGGGCCAATCATGTTGGAAACTGAGTCAGTCACATCTATATAGCTTGGACATAACTGCAGTTATATTTAGTTCACATGAAGGATTTTCCTTCAGGGAATTTTAACATTATTAGATACAGTTGGTTAACAGAATCGTTCAAATTTTCTCTTTGCTTGTGGTACTTTTTTTGATCTTTGTGTTCTGGCAATTCACGAGACAGAGATGGTCTCTTTCCTTAGTTCTGTCAGATTTTGCTTTGTGTATTTTAAAGCTTGGAATTGGATGCATACAAATTTAGGATGTCTGACTTTCCAATGAGTTGACCCTTTTTAACAAGCAAATTTGTCTTTATGTCTGGTAAATACTCTTTTTCTTGAAGTCTACCTTCTCTGACATTATAGTAGTCCTTACAGCTTTCTTATGCTAAATGTTTGCATAGTCTACATTTTGCCACCCTCCAAATTGGTAATATTTCTTTTCCTCACCTTGGCTTCTTTTTATATGTTTTCTTTGCCTTTGTTTTTAGCAGTTTGGCCTCTCTTTATCTAGTAACAGTTACCTTTTATCTCGCTGACTACATTTATGGGTCGATGTTCATCAATGTTCAATTATTTTTTCTGTCCTATTCTTTCTCTGCTTTTTCTGGGATTCCAGTCACAAATATGGTGGACAGTCTTTGACAGTGATTCACAGATTGCTGACATTTTTTTATGGTTTTCCCTCTTTTCATCTTTGGGCCAGTGGGGCTAACTTTTCTTGACCTAACTTCAAGCTTGCTGATCCCTGCTTTTGTTGTATTTGGTTTTCCATTAAACCCAAATGAATTTTCTCTTTCTGACTTTTTTTTTTGTAGCATTTCAGTTGGCTCTTTTTATAGTTTCTGCTAAAATTCCCCATCTGTTCACATACATTGTCCACCACAGCTTCTAGATCTTTAATCTATTTTGATCATTATTTTAAATTCCCTCTCATAATATTAACAGTTGGATCATCTCTGAGTCTTTGTCTTATTTGACCATCAATCAGATGATCTTGCTTCCTCAGAACTCTCACATTTTCTACTATGTCTTACATATTCTGTGCAAAAGACCAGCAGAGATATAAACAAACATTCTTCTCCTGAAAATGGTATGTTTTTTATTCTGTGGGGCCAATCATGTTGGAAACTGAGTCAGTCACATCTATATAGCTTGGACATAACTGCAGTTATATTTAGTTCACATGAAGGATTTTCCCTTCAGGGACTTGAAATCTGAGTACTGTAAGTCATCTGGGACCTCTGTTTTACAGCCTTTTGGAGCATTTTGATCTCAAAGAAGTTCTCTCTTCTCTCAGTGCTGTGTACTTGGGGGAGTTTCTTTTGGCCCTCCTGCTCTAGTCCCAGTCTTTGGAGGGCCAACTTTCAAAGTCTGGGGTCCTTTGAAAGCTTTTCAGTGAGCTCTTCTGTATCTCTCTCAGTCCTCCTCATCACACCCTCCAGCATTCAATGAAAGCCTATGGTAAAGAATTGATGGATAGGTGTAGAATTTCTCTAAGGTTGAGGCCTCTTAGGATACTCATCTCTCCTAGAAGCTTGCATGTAGCCACAGGCAGCATTAAAAGTTTGTTAAATGTTTGGTTAGTTTACTTTAATCCATGTTTTCACAGATTCCTCTCTCCCTCTCCCGCAGTTCTAACCAGAGATAAAATAACTATTTGCTCTCTCCTCTCTTAGGATGACCCTATCACTTTCTGGAATTTTAATTCATTAAATTTCCTTGCACACTCAGTTCTATGTAGCTAATCTAAGAAGTTCCTTTAGGGGCGTTTTAATGATAGCTTTTCAATTCTGAAGACACAGGAAATCTGAATAAACTGTTGGAGACAAAATGAGCACTATCTATTTGTATCATCAGAACATGTCTCATAACTCCCCTTTGGGGCAATTTTTTAATAGTTGCATAACACAGTCAATTACCAACACAGCAGCCAATGGCCAAAACAAAAAAATTGGTGATGGAAAGTGGCATACCAACAGTCACCGAAGACAGTCTCAAGCTGGGACTCAGCACTGATAAAGCATGTCATGTGTCTGTTACTTTATTTTTGTTGCTATTGCTGTTTTCTGTAATAAATATTATTTTATTTGTGTAAAAAAGTCTTCCTGATGTGACGGATGTTGAGACGGTTTACTTTCAGCAAATGCATAGAAGGAACATTTAAGCTACATTCTGTGGCAAGGACACAACTGACCAAATATCAGGTAGTCAGGTTACCAGTGGAGACAGGATCCCTGCTGGGTGTCTTCACTCTGAGTCAAGCTGTTTTGGATCTTCTGTGACACTGATGTTTAGACAAGAAAGAAAGAAAACACCTTGCACCCCAAAGAAGTGAAAGATAGACGCTAGATGTAGATCTCATTGCTTCTTTTAGTGAAGCAACGTCTCTTGCTTACTCGAGAGTTCTTGTCCCTCAATATCCTGGGTCCAAGTGAAGTCCCTAATACTATGCCCTATTAAATCACCCAGTTCACACAGACATAAGGAGATTCTACTCACTTCCAAAAAGTCTCAGCTTTCTAGCACACTCTTACATCTCTCAATATTGGCCTTTTATCATATAAACACTTAGGTCCCTAGAAAACCTATTCAATCTTCTACAAGGGCAAATGAATGACAGGAAGTAGAAGGTGAATTTGCAGTGGAATTGATTGTTTCTTCAGCAGATACTAGTGGAAATCTACTGAATCTCTACTGCAGTCATGAAAAACAGATCATGTTTGACAAATGTGACTGGATATTTTTATACACTTCCCCTATTGCCTGATAAGTAGGAGTGAGGGAGGTGGAATATTTGTAAAGTGTGTGACATTGAATCCATCCAATGGAATAATTTATAAACCCAGCAATGCTTCCTCTTTGATAGAGTGTAAGTCATCTAGCATAGGACTTAGAAAGAGAAGCTTTGAAATTAGACTTTCCTGAGTCTGAGTCTTGACTATACCATTTATTGGGCCAAATGTCTATGCCTCAACTTCTCAGAGTAATAGAAGCATTTATCATTTATCTACTTCTTGTTAGTCCCTAAATACAGTAGTATTCATATGCAATTTTCCATACTGCTTGACATACAGTTGGTGCTTACTAAGTGGCAATAACTATAATATATGAATAAAATTAGATCCATGATTCTGTTGTTGCTGTTTTCTGTAATAAATATTATTTTATTTGTGTAAAAAAGTCTTCCTGATGTGACGGATGTTGAGACGGTTTACTTTCAGCAAATGCATAGAAGGAACATTTAAGCTACATTCTGTGGCAAGGACACAACTGACCAAATATCAGGTAGTCAGGTTACCAGTGGAGACAGGATCCCTGCTGGGTGTCTTCACTCTGAGTCAAGCTGTTTTGGATCTTCTGTGACACTGATGTTTAGACAAGAAAGAAAGAAAACACCTTGCACCCCAAAGAAGTGAAAGATAGACGCTAGATGTAGATCTCATTGCTTCTTTTAGTGAAGCAACGTCTCTTGCTTACTCGAGAGTTCTTGTCCCTCAATATCCTGGGTCCAAGTGAAGTCCCTAATACTATGCCCTATTAAATCACCCAGTTCACACAGACATAAGGAGATTCTACTCACTTCCAAAAAGTCTCAGCTTTCTAGCACACTCTTACATCTCTCAATATTGGCCTTTTATCATATAAACACTTAGGTCCCTAGAAAACCTATTCAATCTTCTACAAGGGCAAATGAATGACAGGAAGTAGAAGGTGAATTTGCAGTGGAATTGATTGTTTCTTCAGCAGATACTAGTGGAAATCTACTGAATCTCTACTGCAGTCATGAAAAACAGATCATGTTTGACAAATGTGACTGGATATTTTTATACACTTCCCCTATTGCCTGATAAGTAGGAGTGAGGGAGGTGGAATATTTGTAAAGTGTGTGACATTGAATCCATCCAATGGAATAATTTATAAACCCAGCAATGCTTCCTCTTTTGATAGAGTGTAAGTCATCTAGCATAGGACTTAGAAAGAGAAGCTTTGAAATTAGACTTTCCTGAGTCTGAGTCTTGACTATACCATTTATTGGGCCAAATGTCTATGCCTCAACTTCTCAGAGTAATAGAAGCATTTATCATTTATCTACTTCTTGTTAGTCCCTAAATACAGTAGTATTCATATGCAATTTTCCATACTGCTTGACATACAGTTGGTGCTTACTAAGTGGCAATAACTATAATATATGAATAAAATTAGATCCATGATTCTGTTGTTCCTGTTGTTCAGTCACTAAGTCATGTCTGACTCTTTGTGACCTGTGGACTGCAGCACACCAGGCTTCCCTGTCCTTCATTGTCTCCCGGAGTTTGCTCAAATTCATGTCCATTGAGTCAGTGATGCCATCCATCTGTCTCATCCACTGCTGCCCTCTTCTTTTTGCCCTCAGTCTTTCACAGCATCTGGGTCTTTTCCAGTGAGTCAGCTCTTTGAATCAGGTGGCTGAAGTATTATAGCTTCAGCTTCAGCAATGTTCTTTCCAATGAATATTCAGGGTTGATTTCCTTTAGGATTGACTGGCTTGATCTCCTTGGAATTCAAGAGATTCTCAAGAGTCTTCTCCAGCACCACAATTTGAAAGCATCAGTTCTTTGGCACTCAGTTGTCTTTGCAGTTCAACTTTCATCCATACACAGCTACTGGAAAAACCGTAGCTTCAACTATACAAACGTTTATTGGCAAAGTGATGCCTTTGCTTTTCAGTACACTTTTGAGGTTTGTCATAGCTTTCCTTCCAAGGAGTATGCATCTTTTAATTTCATGGCTGCAGTCACCATTCAGTGATTCTGGAGCCCAAGATTCTTAATAGAAGACCTCAAGAAAACTTAGTTGCAGTGAAGGCATTAATTTTGAAGGACTTTTTCTAGCTGTATTCGTATTCATATTATTCTAACATGAAGGCCTGAAGCTGTATTCGTAATCTCTATGGTGAAAAACAGATCATGTTTGACAAATGGATATTTTTTATACACTTCCCTATTGCCTGATAAGTAGGAGTGAGGGAGGTGGAATATTTGTAAAGTGTGTGACATTGAATCCATCCAATGGAATAATTTATAAACCCAGCAATGCTTCCTCTTTTGATAGAGTGTAAGTCATCTAGCATAGGACTTAGAAAGAGAAGCTTTGAAATTAGACTTTCCTGAGTCTGAGTCTTGACTATACCATTTATTGGGCCAAATGTCTATGCCTCAACTTCTCAGAGTAATAGAAGCATTTATCATTTATCTACTTCTTGTTAGTCCCTTAAATACAGTAGTATTCATATGCAATTTTCCATACTGCTTGACATACAGTTGGTGCTTACTAAGTGGCAATAACTATAATATATGAATAAAATTAGATCCATGATTCTGTTGTTCCTGTTGTTCAGTCACTAAGTCATGTCTGACTCTTTGTGACCTGTGAACTGCAGCACACCAGGCTTCCCTGTCCTTCATTGTCTCCCGGAGTTTGCTCAAATTCATGTCCATTGAGTCAGTGATGCCATCCATCTGTCTCATCCACTGCTGCCCTCTTCTTTTTGCCCTCAGTCTTTCACAGCATCTGGGTCTTTTCCAGTGAGTCAGTTCTTTGAATCAGGTGGCTGAAGTATTATAGCTTCAGCTTCAGCAATGTTCTTTCCAATGAATATTCAGGGTTGATTTCCTTTAGGATTGACTGGCTTGATCTCCTTGGAATTCAAGAGATTCTCAAGAGTCTTCTCCAGCACCACAATTTGAAAGCATCAGTTCTTTGGCACTCAGTTGTCTTTGCGGTTCAACTCTCATCCATACACAGCTACTGGAAAAACCGTAGCTTCAACTATACAAACGTTTATTGGCAAAGTGATGCCTTTGCTTTTCAGTACACTTTTGAGGTTTGTCATAGCTTTCCTTCCAAGGAGTATGCATCTTTTAATTTCATGGCTGCAGTCACCATTCAGTGATTCTGGAGCCCAAGATTCTTAATAGAAGACCTCAAGAAAACTTAGTTGCAGTGAAGGCATTAATTTTGAAGGACTTTTTCCAGCTGTATTCGTATATTCATATTATTCTAACATGAAGGCCTGAATGATTATTTTTCTGCCAGTACAAATGATTAGCAGAAAATCAGTTGCTTATAATCTTATTGTTCAACTTGGTAATGCTTGGTAGGATTTAGCAGGAGTACCTTGTTTGCTGTTCTACTTAGTTTCTTGTCACAATTTAATATTAAATAGAATTTGTACCCAGAGGGAAGTGAGGATGAAAGAAATTCATCTCCAAAGTTCCTTGAGTGTTGGGATTCAAAATGTTACTGTGGATGACTGAGAGTTGAATGTCTAAAGGTACAGGAATAGGAGACAAAGTCAAGTACCTTTTATTTCTTGGGAGGGCCTTCCCCAGATCACAGCTCCTCTGTCTAATATTTATGTTTAAACTCAGGTAGGGAGGTTTCTAGTGTTTATTAGCAATGGATCTTACATAATCATGCCAAATACAGCATAAAAGTACAGTTATTAATCTTACCCATGGTTATTTGGCTATTTCCTTACCCCTTCTTTCCATTACCAAAAAAGAAAAATAATAAAGAAGCAAAAGGTAGAAAAATAGAGTGGTTAAGATAAGCTAACAGGTTGAAGTCAGATAGCTTTGATTCAAATGTTGGCTTTACCTCTTGCTAAACAGTAAGTCTCAGATTCCCCAACTGAAAAATCAGGGTAATGCTTACCTCACTGGGTTTCTATGACTTTAAAAGAGATAGAATGTGTAAAATATGATGTTTCAGACATCTTGATTCATTCTATTAACTTAGAAATGAAAGCTTATGTGTACAGATTCTCCCTCGTTTTTTCCCATCATGCCTCTTACACTTTTTTATATTTATTTTCATTCATCTTTTATCCTTTGACATGTGTGTGCCTCCCACTGCATTGACCTCTCTCGTTTTAGAGCACTGGCTCTGGGCGCGTGCACTCCAGAGTGCTGGCTCGTAATTGGACACACCTGTCCAGCTGCTCTGTGGCACATGTGATCCTCCCATGCCAGGGACTGAACCAGTGCCCTTCTTAATAGAAGACCTCAAGAAAACTTAGTTGCAGTGAAGGCATTAATTTTGAAGGACTTTTCCAGCTGTATTCGTATATTCATATTATTCTAACATGAAGGCCTGAATGATTATTTTTCTGCCAGTACAAATGATTAGCAGAAAATCAGTTGCTTATAATCTTATTGTTCAACTTGGTAATGCTTGGTAGGATTTAGCAGGAGTACCTTGTTTGCTGTTCTACTTAGTTTCTTGTCACAATTTAATATTAAATAGAATTTGTACCCAGAGGGAAGTGAGGATGAAAGAAATTCATCTCCAAAGTTCCTTGAGTGTTGGGATTCAAAATGTTACTGTGGATGACTGAGAGTTGAATGTCTAAAGGTACAGGAATAGGAGACAAAGTCAAGTACCTTTTATTTCTTGGGAGGGCCTTCCCCAGATCACAGCTCCTCTGTCTAATATTTATGTTTAAACTCAGGTAGGGAGGTTTCTAGTGTTTATTAGCAATGGATCTTACATAATCATGCCAAATACAGCATAAAAGTACAGTTATTAATCTTACCCATGGTTATTTGGCTATTTCCTTACCCCTTCTTTCCATTACCAAAAAAGAAAAATAATAAAGAAGCAAAAGGTAGAAAAATAGAGTGGTTAAGATAAGCTAACAGGTTGAAGTCAGATAGCTTTGATTCAAATGTTGGCTTTACCTCTTGCTAAACAGTAAGTCTCAGATTCCCCAACTGAAAAATCAGGGTAATGCTTACCTCACTGGGTTTCTATGACTTTAAAAGAGATAGAATGTGTAAAATATGATGTTTCAGACATCTTGATTCATTCTATTAACTTAGAAATGAAAGCTTATGTGTACAGATTCTCCCTCGTTTTTTCCCATCATGCCTCTTACACTTTTTTATATTTATTTTCATTCATCTTTTATCCTTTGACATGTGTGTGCCTCCCACTGCATTGACCTCTCTCGTTTTAGAGCACTGGCTCTGGGCGCGTGCACTCCAGAGTGCTGGCTCGTAATTGGACACACCTGTCCAGCTGCTCTGTGGCACATGTGATCCTCCCATGCCAGGGACTGAACCAGTGCCCCTTGCACTGCAAGGCGGATTCCCTACCCACTGGACTACTAGGGAAGCCCAGATTCTCCCTCTTGAGTCTGAAAATGTGTGAAGATCCAAAAGAGAGGTGCGGTGATTGTGGGCCATAAACTACATTTTAAAAAGAAGCTCCATCTATCTTGCTACTTTTACACCCATATACGCAGAGTAGCTGTCACTTGCGGCTTGCTAAACAGAAGTAAAAAAGGTCAATTTGGAGGCAAGTGATGAGGGAGAATTTCCTACTGTTTTTCTTTCTTAAGTTCAGATTGAGTGCATAGCCATGTATAAAGGCCTCAACACCTGCAAGAGATCATGAATGTCAATGCTAGGATTACCCACTAGCCAACCCACTAGCAGCTGCTCCAGCTGAGCTAAACACTGATCAGTGAAGGTTCAGGCTGTAAAATGCATGATAGGAGTTGCCTCAGGGTAAGAGAAGCACTGTCTCCAGAGCATCAGGACAGCAACAATGTGCCTATCTTTCCATCAGTGGTGCCAGGAAGGTTCCTAGGACCAAGAGGCTGATTGTGGCAAATATCTACAGTCAAGATACTTCACTCCGTGAGCCCTTATGTGATTTCTCATCATTTCCATACAGTATAACTCCTCATTTCAACAGGAGGAATTTGGAAATACTGGCTCCATTATGGTGGTGATATGAAAAGTTAGATGCCCAGAATGATAGAGCGGAGTCTTTACACCCATCTATGTCTCACTTGTCACTGTAGTCCTCTGAATTTAGCACAGAGCTTCAGACAGGGATTCTTCTTTTAAGAATGTGTTCATCATCTTTTACATACTTCCCTATTTGTTCACGTATAGAGATTATCCAATGCAATTTATCATGCCCATTATATCAATGGGAATATTGAGGTCCAGCAAGGTGAAGGAAATTGCTCAGGACCATATCCGTATTCAGTGTTGAGCGAGGCTAGAATTCTGTGACTGCAATCAATAGCAATACAACGTATGAACTTACACAATAGACACATAAAAAGACAAGAAGTCTATTGGACAACCAAGGAACAGAAGGAGGAGCTGAAGACCTAGGTACAGGGAGAGACAGGAACAAGCATCTTTAGGAAGCTTGGGGACAGGAACTCATTAGTAGTCTCTCCAGGATTCAGGATTCCATCAGGTCACTCAGCTTCAGTCACCTTATGTATGTAGCTGTCCACAATTCAAATTACTGGAGGGACAGACTTAATTTGTCATCAGTTAGCAGGACCTTCACCTAAGTTATGGTTGGAAACTGTGGACCCCATAAGTGACCTCACACAAAAATGACACAGGATCAGAGTCAGGGGAATATTCCTAAAGGATACTGATAAAGTAGAATGAAAAATATAATACGCACGAAACAAGTATAAATTATGTTTAAAATAAGAAACTCTTTTCCTGAGGCAAAACAATTCAAAAATACATAATTCTTAGAGTTCTATAAAGTTTAACAACAAGCCTCTTCTTGGTATAAAATGGTTTCTTTAATGTGATTTCAGTCTGATGGATGATGATCAAGGCCTTTGGGTGACTTCTAGCTTTTTTTCCTGGGACACGGCCTGTTTCTGTTTGGAAGTTAGGAAACTTCCTGTTCCAGAACTTAACCTACTTCTAGAGAATGATTCAGGCATGGTAAAAAGGCATTTGGTGCATAATATCCTACCTCTCAATTAGTCTTTCAGTTACTTGAAAAATTGTATTTGCAGGATTTTAAAATCACATCTTGGCCAGATCAAGGGTCAGCCTGAGGCATAACTATGACACAAGAAAAGCATCATTGTCCAAGAATAAGGAAGACTGGGTTAGGGTTTGCCTCTGACATTTGCTAGCTTGGATGACAGTGCTTTACCTTCCTTGGCCTCAGTTGTTTTTTTTTTTTTTTTTAACCTATGAGAATGAGAATGTTGAAGAGAATTTCTGAGGAACTGGTAGAACAAGTGAATGAGAAAATGCATAAATGTATTCAAACTTCATAAGACTAAACTCCATGAATGAGACTTAATTTGACTCTTTCAAACATAATTACAGGATATATAAAAATAGACAAGCTAGACATTAATCAACTGTTTTTAAGTTATTTTCATTGCATCTTTGTTCTGTCTCCAAGTTGTCTTTTGTATGAAAATCATCATTGTGATATTACAGCCACTATTGCCTTTCTTGTGATAAAGATGTGATTATTTTGAATGCCCAAGTCATCTTGGATGCCCCTTGTTTTCACTGGTCCTTCCTAAGCTGTAAGTCATTTGGACAATCTGGTCGATTGGACACTTGATGACTAGCAGGGCTCTCTACCTCTGACCCCCATTTTTAAATTACTTTATCAAGAGAAGAAATTTTAGGTAATAATGGCATTGATGAAATTCCACTTGGAAAACTTCTCTTAATGGAAACATTCAACAACAAGTAAGCGTAATTTCTAAATAAATGAGGGTTTTTTTTAGAAGGATTTTGCAAATACTACACAATTTGTTCCCTTTTTTTACACCTAATTTAATTCCTTTGGTGGGGCCCAGAGAGTTTAATAATCATATCTTGTTAACTTTATTCCTATCCCCTGCACAGCAAAGAGAAAATTAACCACATCATATATCACCAGCTCCATGGAATGTCTCCTTGAATAATCCAGGCACTCTACTGGACTCTAAATATAGTCTGGATCCTTGCTCTCAAGGAGACCACAGATGGTAGGGTTGGGAGAAAAGCTTCTTTCCATTTTCCATTCAATGCATAGTATATAGGTGTCATTAACACCTACCTGTGAAGTTGGCCACAAGCCCACTTCACTTCTGCATAAGCCAGCCCAGGTAGCAGCCCAAGTGCTGTTTAGTCAGCTGTCAATCAGGTTAGGACAGAGGTAAATCACATATAGGAGACAGACTTGTCAGTATTTGTTATGTTTCTAAATCATCCTCAGCTCTAAGAAAAGAATTCCCGCTGGCCCTGGTATGAGCAAACGAAAGTCACTCAAAATAGCCTAATTATCAGGCTTATCTGCCACATTGATATGTATAGGCTCCAGAGGATAAATGTCTCTGTTATAAGAAAGAATTATGGATCCTTTCACTGTGAACCACAAACAATCTTATCTCCATCTTCATTCTTCCAGGCAGTTACACTGAACATGTAAATATTCCCCTGCTGGGATTATTAGTGCAGTTGACCAAAGATGCTCTATTTTCAAGATGCTGACTCAAGAGGATCAGAATATTGGGCTCAATGAATCAGGTAAGACCTCCCCACTTGCAAGTGCTCATTCAGGAAGTGGCAGCAGTAGGCCTTTTACTGGGACAAGACTGAAACTGTACTTTCTTATAGTCAAGGTTTATTTTCTGTTACAAGTAATACACGCCCCTCCTCAAATTAGCTGAAACATGAAGGATGGGTATAGAACAAAGTTTCAGGAGCATTTTATGGAACACAGTGGTTTTAATTACAATCTGACCTCTAAAGGGACTGGGCTCTTGTTCAAGCTGATATTGCCAGCTAAGGACCACATGCTGCCATAACCAATCACTGTCTCATACATAAGCAAATTGGACTTGTGAACACACTCTAGAAATACCCTGAATACAGGAAATTCTTGAGAATTCATTAATTTGTTCTACCTAATCCCATTGTTCTATACATTCTGCTTTTAATACATCTTTCTAAGAAAGAAAATTTTGACACAGGGGCTCTTAGAGTCTTAGAAACATACATAATACATAGTCTTTGGAGATGAGGAAAAGTTATCTTCTATGCTGTCTAGTAAAGAATTTGCCTGTAATGCAGGAGACCCAAGTTTGATTCCTAGGTTGGAAAGATCCCCTAGAGAAGGAAAAAGGAACCCACTCCAATATTCTTATCTGCAGAATTCCATGGACAAAGGAGCCTGGTGGGCTACAGTCCATGGGGTCAACAGAGTTAGACACAATTGAGCGCTAACACACTACATACTTTGTTTACTCCTCCCCTCAAATAAAACGTCACTATGAGGCTCCTCAAAGAAATAATTCTGAGTAACAGAACATCACTGGAATATAACAGAGATCAGTTTCCTGAACTAGGATAAACAACAACTTCACTCTTTTCACTCATATATCTTTTAAAAGTTCCTTATATACAGTAATGCAAATGAACTAAGAGCTATTACACATCGTGAATGAGTCTCACACATAAATTGTTGAACAAAAAATGCCAAACATGATAAAGTACATACGGCATGGTTGCATTTACATAAAGTTGTAAAATAGGCCAAACTTATCTGGGGATGGAAATCAGGATCCTGGCTGCTCCTGGTACAAGGTACCAACTGCAGGATATGGGGTCAGGCTGGGAAAGGGAGAATGGGAGTGACCTACTGTTTCTTGGTCTGGATGCTGTTCACATGGGCAAGTTGAATTTGTGGAAATGCATCCGCTTGTACATGTATGAAATGAGCACTTTTCTGTATGTATGTTATATTCCAATATAAAGTTTCAGAAGAGGCAAAACTCCTTTGTAGAAAAGCAGAAACTAAATTTTACTGAGAAGTTTAGCGTAACTATTCTAAAGTTTCACATCTAGAAAGAAAAAATCGGAAAGAAAATACCCCAAAATATTAACTGTGGTTAGTTGAATCTTTGTGAAAATGTGGATAGATTTTTTTAAAAAAAATAGTTTTCTGCATTGTGCAAGGGGCACCGGTTCGATCCCTGGCCTGGGAGGAGCCCATGTTCTGCGGAGCTGCTGGACCAATGTGTCCAATTACTGAGCCAGCGCTCTGGAGGGCATGTGCCCAGAGCCGGTACTGTGAGATGACAGAGGCCACTGTGATGGGAGGCCCACATGGGCCGAAGAACAAAGATGGATGAAAATAAATAAATGAAAGACCGATAGAAGTGGCCCACCCCCCACCCCTCAACCCACTCCCGCAAAAAAAAAAAAAAATCAATTTTATTAAGGTAAAAGTAAGGGAACCCAGTCCCAGTCCCAGCAAATTCAGAAAAAGAAGCCCTGGGTCTACAAATGTCCATTTTAATACAATTGTCAAAACAAAAATGTGGCCATGGGAATTGAGAGACCTTGACATTCACTTTATACCCCATAAATGTTATTTCCCAAGGGCAGCTTTCAGCTTCTATTGGCATTTGCAAAGCAAGATTCATGAGGGAATGAGACTTAGTAAGTGTGGAAATGATCATTTCATGAGCCTTTTGCAAACCAAGACATGAGTGTCCAAGGACTGAGTGATAAATAGAGTGATGAATAAAATTTTACTCCAAAGCTCAGAGATGCTCAAACTTCAGGAAACTTATCTCATGTTCTTCAGCACTTTTATTATTTCTGGCAGCAATAAAATTGAACAAAAATATCAATGTGGGGCTTCCCCTGGTGGTCCAGTGGGTAGGGACACCGCCTTGCAGTGCAAGGGGCGCCAGTTCGATCCCTGGCCTGGGAAGATCCCACATGCCAAGCGGAGCGGCTGGACGGATGTGCCCAATTACTGACTAGAGCTCTGGAACGCATGCGCCCAGACCCCGCGCTCTGCGACGACAGAGGCCACCACCATGGGAGGCCCACAGGAGCCAAAGAACAAAGACAGATGAAAATAGAGAAATGAAAGACCAATAGAAGTGGCCCACCCACTCCCCCTCCCTCCCCAACCCGACCCCCGCCCAAAAAATAAATAAATAAATCTTTAAAAAAAAAATACCAATGTGTCTGTGATTGGAATTTTAAAGGACATTCTTTCATTTTTCCTTGAAGCTCTAAAAAAGTGAAGCTTTTCAAAAAGGTGATACTTTTTATGTTCAGCATCTCAACATCTTGACCAAAGGAGCAATAAAAGCTTCTTGAAAGCTGAAGAGAAAAAAGGAATGGTGATGTGAGCCTCTATTCTGGTCTCTATTTCCTGGGGTGTTGCCAGCCATGGGCAACATCAAGCACATGAAGAAAGAGGAGAAGGCACTGGGAAACAGGCCAGTGCCAAGCTGTCTGGCCAGGTGCATATTACTTTGGCATTTTGGAGACAATTTCTAAGGGCTGAGGAGTCCTCATAGCTCAGAAAAAGAAGACCTGGGTCTACAAATGTCCATTTTAATACAATTGTCAAAACAAAAATGTGGCCATGGGAATTGAGAGACCTTGACATTCACTTTATACCCCATAAATGTTATTTCCCAAGGGCAGCTTTCAGCTTCTATTGGCATTTGCAAAGCAAGATTCATGAGGGAATGAGACTTAGTAAGTGTGGAAATGATCATTTCATGAGCCTTTTGCAAACCAAGACATGAGTGTCCAAGGACTGAGTGATAAATAGAGTGATGAATAAAATTTTACTCCAAAGCTCAGAGATGCTCAAACTTCAGGAAACTTATCTCATGTTCTTCAGCACTTTTATTATTTCTGGCAGCAATAAAATTGAACAAAAATATCAATGTGGGGCTTCCCCTGGTGGTCCAGTGGGTAGGGACACCGCCTTGCAGTGCAAGGGGCGCCAGTTCGATCCCTGGCCTGGGAAGATCCCACATGCCAAGCGGAGCGGCTGGACGGATGTGCCCAATTACTGACTAGAGCTCTGGAACGCATGCGCCCAGACCCCGCGCTCTGCGACGACAGAGGCCACCGCGATGGGAGGCCCACAGGAGCCAAAGAACAAAGACGGATGAAAATAGAGAAATGAAAGACCAATAGAAGTGGCCCGCCCACTCCCCTCCCTCCCCAACCCCACCCCCCCCCCAAAAATAAATAAATAAATCTTTAAAAAAAAAATACCAATGTGTCTGTGATTGGAATTTTAAAGGACATTCTTTCATTTTTCCTTGAAGCTCTAAAAAAGTGAAGCTTTTCAAAAAGGTGATACTTTTTATGTTCAGCATCTCAACATCTTGACCAAAGGAGCAATAAAAGCTTCTTGAAAGCTGAAGAGAAAAAAGGAATGGTGATGTGAGCCTCTATTCTGGTCTCTATTTCCTGGGGTGTTGCCAGCCATGGGCAACATCAAGCACATGAAGAAAGAGGAGAAGGCACTGGGAAACAGGGGCCAGTGCCAAGCTGTCTGGCCAGGTGCATATTACTTTGCTGCATTTTGGAGACAATTTCTAAGGGCTCCGAGGGTACGCTGACCTCCCCTAAAAAAGGAGGACTCTTCAATTGACAGTGAGTTAACCAATAATGTTTATATTCTATGCACACATACACAAAGCAATTCACGGGCATGTATATATAAGCAGTTGCACAGTATACCAGTACTAGTGAGAACACACGCTCTGAAATCAGACTTCTTGTGTTTGAATCTTTCTACATGTATAACTCTGGAAAAATTTTTACCTGAATATCAGATTCCTCAACTCTAAAATGTGAGTGACTTTTATTCCTTCCTTATTGGGTGGTGATAAGCATTATGAAAAACGACACATGTGCCAGTTATCCATGTACTGCCTCTCAGTTCCCAATTCACCCTTCAGTACCCACTTTGTGCTAATGGATGGAATTTAAGCATTTCTCCTTCACCATGAGCACAACATTAGGTTTTCTCAGTAGAGAGCTCTGGAAGGACATTTCAGAAGGAAACAGGCTCCCCTGATGGTTCCAGTAGTGGCACTGGCATTGGTATGGATAGACAAGCACCCGGTGAGGTCTGCCCCTGTGGTGAGCCCAGAACATGGGGTCCTCAAGAATGCAGCAGCCCTACTCGATGTCACCTTCCTGGTCCTTGCCACAGGACATGGACATCTACATTTACTGCCCTCACTTCCCCAACACCTTCTGCATGCCTGCATGCCCAGTTACCCACTGTACCCTTACCTAGCCCCAAGAGTTGGTTCCTGCTTGCTCAGCAACTGTGGATCAACTGAAGGCCAACACACAGGGAAACTTACTATCATTTGGAGAGCTGCAACTAGACCTTTTCCAGTGAGGTCAGAACTCCAGCTTTGGGAAGGGGGCCAAATCTGCCTTTGGACAGCTACTTTTCCCCTTACCATATTCAGTTATTTTATATTTTACAGATACTCTTTCATAGGAATCAACAAATTTTTCCTTTAAACTACATAGACAAATGAAATTATTAAGAAAAAGCTTCTTGAAAGCTGAAGAGAAAAAAGGAATGGTGATGTGAGCCTCTATTCTGGTCTCTATTTCCTGGGGTGTTGCCAGCCATGGGCAACATCAAGCACATGAAGAAAGAGGAGAAGGCACTGGGAAACAGGGCCAGTGCCAAGCTGTCTGGCCAGGTGCATATTACTTTGCTGCATTTTGGAGACAATTTCTAAGGGCTCCGAGGGTACGTTGACCTCCCCTAAAAAAGGAGGACTCTTCAATTGACAGTGAGTTAACCAATAATGTTTATATTCTATGCACACATACACAAAGCAATTCACGGGCATGTATATATAAGCAGTTGCACAGTATACCAGTACTAGTGAGAACACACGCTCTGAAATCAGACTTCTTGTGTTTGAATCTTTCTACATGTATAACTCTGGAAAAATTTTTACCTGAATATCAGATTCCTCAACTCTAAAATGTGAGTGACTTTTATTCCTTCCTTATTGGGTGGTGATAAGCATTATGAAAAACGACACATGTGCCAGTTATCCATGTACTGCCTCTCAGTTCCCAATTCACCCTTCAGTACCCACTTTGTGCTAATGGATGGAATTTAAGCATTTCTCCTTCACCATGAGCACAACATTAGGTTTTCTCAGTAGAGAGCTCTGGAAGGACATTTCAGAAGGAAACAGGCTCCCCTGATGGTTCCAGTAGTGGCACTGGCATTGGTATGGATAGACAAGCACCCAGTGAGGTCTGCCCCTGTGGTGAGCCCAGAACATGGGGTCCTCAAGAATGCAGCAGCCCTACTCGATGTCACCTTCCTGGTCCTTGCCACAGGACATGGACATCTACATTTACTGCCCTCACTTCCCCAACACCTTCTGCATGCCTGCATGCCCAGTTACCCACTGTACCCTTACCTAGCCCCAAGAGTTGGTTCCTGCTTGCTCAGCAACTGTGGATCAACTGAAGGCCAACACACAGGGAAACTTCCTATCATTTGGAGAGCTGCAACTAGACCTTTTCCAGTGAGGTCAGAACTCCAGCTTTGGGAAGGGGGCCAAATCTGCCTTTGGACAGCTACTTTTCCCCTTACCATATTCAGTTATTTTATATTTTACAGATACTCTTTTTTCATAGGAATCAACAAATTTTTCCTTTAAACTACATAGTGACTTAAACAATGGAAACTTAGGGTTAACAAAATACTACCCCAATGCCCAGTGTAGTCCCAGGCCCGTTTTTATACAGCCTGTGATTTAAGAGTGGCTTTTATATATTTAAAGATTTGGGTAAAGAAGAGGAAGAAGGGCTTCCCCTGGTGGTCCAGTAGGTAAAGACACCGCCTTGCAGTGCAAGGGGCGCCGGTTTGATCCCTGGCCTGGGAAGATCACATGTGCTGCGGAGCGACTGGACCGATGTGTCCAATTACCAAGTCGGAGCTCTGGGGCGCATGCGCCCAGAGCCAGTGCTCTGCGACGACAGTGGCCACCATGATGGTAGGCCCACAGGAGCGAAAGAACAAAGACGGATGAAAATAGATAAATGAAAGACCAATAGAAGTGGCCCGCCCATCCCCCTCCCCCCTCCACTCCACCCTCCAAAAGATAAATAAATAAAATTTTTTTTTAAAAAAAGGGAAGAGGAAGAAGACAGAGAAGAGGAAGGCCCTATGATGAAATCTCCTGCTCTCAGTGGATATTTAACCTTCCCTAGATATGTCTCTCTCTCTGTTCTGTGTGACCCACATATGAAACTCAGTTCTCTTTTCCTGATTTCCATGAAATCACTTTTGTAGTCTCAGTGGAAATGGAGGACATGCTCAAACTATGTATCCTACTGGGGCAGTCACCAAAAGGCAAATACAGCTATGTGTACTCACATATATTTAGTCCACGTTGGGTTTGAAGTTTTGGTTAGCTGGCTCACGTGGGCCTATATCACATTGATCAGTGTCCACTGGACTCACATACTGGGAGGGAGGGTTAAAACAGAGCCTCATCATATTGAGTAATTGCCAGGTTCAGTTGGGGTGCCTCCCATTCTATAATCCTGATTAGATTCAATGTTACAGAGTTGGGTCTCTGTTGGTTGGATATTTTCTCTATGTTTTCTGACTACATGTCTGCTCTACATCCTTAACCCCAATATACTGCATGTTAGAGCTAAAATGTGTAGAGCTAAGTCTTCTGAATGTACTCCAATGGGTTAAACAGATACTTGTATCTAAGAAGCATATTTTTCAATAAAGGGACAGAGTAATAGTCACTGAAGGTGGGAAGTGATGCTGCAGATAATTTACAATTAAGTTTCTGTTTCAAGGCTTAAATTCTTCAAACACTTCTGCTAATTCAAACATCAAGCATCACTCTTCAGCCCAATTTCTTGACTTTCTTTACTCATTAACTTCCAGCAAATAGGAAAAAAGTCTCCTTCTTTATTACAAAGTAGAGTTCATCTTTCTGAGTCAATCTCCAAATTTAGTTTGGGATCTCTCTCACACACCTGGAGACTCATTAATGTATTTGGCCAATGGACATTTTCTCCAGAGAGAAAAGTAACAGGGACCTTGGCATACATGAAGATGCACCACCCAACTACTCTTTCCAGGAAAGATTTGCTGTCTAGCTGTGGGAGAACAGGGTCAGCAGACAGACCCTAGACTTTGGCTCTATCAAGGCTGCCCTCAGTTGCAGATATCTTCCCTACCCAAGATCATGTCCTTCCTTGGGAAGTCTACAGAGAGTGATTCAGCAAGTTGGTGACATAAAGAGTTACCATCTTGATGATCAAGACACTCTGAAAGGCCAAATTTGCTCCAAAGATACCCTGCCAAGTTGGCCGACCTTGTTAGACCTGCAACACGGTTGGACTTCTTTCTCTTCCCAACCTATACCTCTTTCTTCCTTACCATAGTGTCGATACCCATGAAAAATCTTGTACCCCAAGCTCTGACTCAACATATGTTTCCAGAAAACACAATCTATGACAGAAACACATATATGCATTAACACAAAATAATATTTTACCAACACATTTTTGAGTGCCTATTATATGCCAGACACAGTACTACGTGAGGGGTTCACAATAGTAAGGCACACTGTGGTTTCTGCCCTTTGGAGCTTTAGGGCTTAAGGAGGAAATAGACAAAGCATGAATGAATGAATGTGGACGGGAAGGATGAACTAGAAATGTTTCACTTTATGTTGTAGTTGACTGGTTCATATTTTGTATATCTTCAGTATATTGACCCAATCCAAATTACTTTGGATCTTTCGACAGAACTAGCGTATAGAATATTGTACAGCCAGTTGTCACTGGGTTTTCTTTCGGTTTGGTGAGTTCTCTGTCTCCTCATTCTTTATTAAGACAATCATTTAGACCACAGCTTTCTCCTTTTAGACATCCCCCCCTGGCAATTGGAGCATCTATTTTGGAGATATAATTGAAAAGACTGGGGAATGCACTGAGGACCTTTTAGCTGATTGATGCCAGAAAATAAGCCAACAAAGCTTGGTCAAGATTTCTGGAATGCCAGAGTTTCTAATTACAAAAGATGGCATTTATTTCCTGCCCTAAACAGTAGCAAGGTTTTAGTCAAGGTGATTTAGAGGAGATTAGACAGGCAGGTAGATGCTTGGAGCATACTGAAAGAGAAAATTGGTTATTCTGCCATTTGCTCTTACTCCGCAAGGTTTTTAGTTTCTAAAACACTTTAATATTGACTTGGACTTTTTGTCCCTTGGGAATTGGGCAGGCCCTAAAACGAACGCATGCAGATTGGTTGTACATTTTCTCATTAAGTGTTATCTTTCTTAAGCTCCCTAGTGGCAAATTAGTTAGGTTTGAAGAGTTATTATTGCATTCAAGCCATCATGCATGCTTTGGGATTATGATGTAACACAGAAATATTAACCCTGTCATGTGGGTACCTACAGTCTTGGCCAAGGTCCTTAGCTAGTCAATGTTTGAAATTAGTATATAAAAACAATAATAACTAATTGTTGAATCTCCATTATATGCTAAGCACTTCCCAGGGACACGATATATACATTTTCCCATTCCACCCTCACATGTAACCTATAAGATAGGTATTATTATCATCTCCTTTTTATAGATGAGGAAAATGAGGCTTGGATGGGTTAAATAATTTGTCTAGAGACAAAGCTAGTACATGGCAAAGCCAAACTAAACCCCAGTGTACCTGAATCTAAAACCACGTTTATATTCATAATAAAGTAAGGTCCCATGAATTAAGAAGCCACTAAATCAAAGTGTATATTGTTTCATATTCAACAATTAATGATATTCTGTTTGCACACTATTTTCAATACTGTTTTAATCAGACTCTGTATTGAAAATAAAAATGGCTTGGTCCAGTCCATTTTAATTCGTTCCACTGGAAGATTCACGAAAAAAGTGAATGTATTAGTATCTCAGTCATGTCTGACTATTTGAGACCCCATGGTCAGTAGTTAGCCAGGCTCCTCTGTCCATGAGATTTCCTAGGCAAGAATACTGGAGGGTTTTGGTTCTGACCCAGGGACGGACCTTGGATGCCAGAAAATAAGCCAACAAAGCTTGGTCAAGATTTCTGGAATGCCAGAGTTTCTAATTACAAAAGATGGCATTTATTTCCTGCCCTAAACAGTAGCAAGGTTTTAGTCAAGGTGATTTAGAGGAGATTAGACAGGCAGGTAGATGCTTGGAGCATACTGAAAGAGAAAATTGGTTATTCTGCCATTTGCTCTTACTCCGCAAGGTTTTTAGTTTCTAAAACACTTTAATATTGACTTGGACTTTTTGTCCCTTGGGAATTGGGCAGGCCCTAAAACGAACGCATGCAGATTGGTTGTACATTTTCTCATTAAGTGTTATCTTTCTTAAGCTCCCTAGTGGCAAATTAGTTAGGTTTGAAGAGTTATTATTGCATTCAAGCCATCATGCATGCTTTGGGATTATGATGTAACACAGAAATATTAACCCTGTCATGTGGGTACCTACAGTCTTGGCCAAGGTCCTTAGCTAGTCAATGTTTGAAATTAGTATATAAAAACAATAATAACTAATTGTTGAATCTCCATTATATGCTAAGCACTTCCCAGGGACACGATATATACATTTTCCCATTCCACCCTCACATGTAACCTATAAGATAGGTATTATTATCATCTCCTTTTTATAGATGAGGAAAATGAGGCTTGGATGGGTTAAATAATTTGTCTAGAGACAAAGCTAGTACATGGCAAAGCCAAACTAAACCCCAGTGTACCTGAATCTAAAACCACGTTTATATTCATAATAAAGTAAGGTCCCATGAATTAAGAAGCCACTAAATCAAAGTGTATATTGTTTCATATTCAACAATTAATGATATTCTGTTTGCACACTATTTTCAATACTGTTTTAATCAGACTCTGTATTGAAAATAAAAATGGCTTGGTCCAGTCCATTTTAATTCGTTCCACTGGAAGATTCACGAAAAAAGTGAATGTATTAGTATCTCAGTCATGTCTGACTATTTGAGACCCCATGGTCAGTAGTTAGCCAGGCTCCTCTGTCCATGAGATTTCCTAGGCAAGAATACTGGAGTGGGTTGCCATTTCCTAGGGAATCTTCCTGACCCAGGGACGGAACCTGGTCTCCTGCATTGGCAGGTGGAGTCTTAACTGCTGACCCAGCTGGGAAGTCCAAAGGACTATGACAATGAACAACTACCTGACAAAATTCTTTAAAGCAATCCTAACTCTTTTTTCTCACTTTTTATTGAAGTACAACATACATACAGAAAAGAGCACAGCTCAGTGGATCTAAAGTTTGACTCCCCCACCTCCACGGACAACCAGTGGGTCAAGAACTTTTATAGACAGAGGGAGGGGGCTACATGCAGAAACAGCATAGTCAGCTCTGATAGTTGTCTTCAGCTTGGTCATGGAGGGTCTGACCAGCATCACCTTGATTGATGCAGGTACAGTTAATGTTCAGTTCCAGGGTCCATTTTTTTCTCCATTTTTTTGAAGTCATTTCTCAGAATTGTGGCAGCTTATGTCATGGGCACACTCTGGTCATCAGGTAGTTAACTTCTTCCATTTGGGGTTTCATTAACTTTAAGACAGCTCATAAGATATGGCTCTGAATATTATCTGTGATTTCTTTTTTTTTGCCTCTAAGTCATCATTTTTTATTTTTCATCCATCTTTATTCTTTGGCCATGTGGGCCTCCCATCGCTCTCTCATTGCAGAGCACTGGCTCTGGGCACATGCACTCCAGAGCACTGGCTTGTAATTGAACACACCAGTCCCTAAGTCATGTCTGACTCTTTGAGACTCCATGGATGGTAGCCGGACAGGCTTCTCTGTCTACTGAATTCTCCAGGCAAGAATACTGGAGTGGGGTGCCATTCCCTTCTCCAGAGGATCTTCCCAATCCAGGGATCAAATCCAGGTCTCCAGCAATGCAGCCAGACTCTTTATCATCTGAGTCACCAGGGAAAACCCAGAAGATTCAAATAACCCATGAAGTGTTTTAGTTCCCAGGAAGGGAAAGATGGCAGAGTCCATGAGGGGATTTGGGTCTTGACCTTCTTGGAGTCTGTTACTCCTCACTCCTTCTCTATGGTTTCTGGAAGCTAGACCAGGAAAGGAATGAAGGGAGGCTCTTAACTAAAGCATTATTGACACAATTCAGGGCTCAATGTGATATCTGCCAAGCATATCTCCCTTGCTCATGCAGGGATGGAACCTATGACCCTGGCTTCATTAGTACTTAGTACTAAGCAGGCAAAGACAGTGTGTTACATAATTACACTAAAATGAACACCATTCCTTTGGGGTATGATTCCATCTTTCGGGGGACACTGCCATGCACATACCCACAGGAATAAGGCACTAGCAGCCATTTTTGAACTGTATAGTCCTCTCCCAAGGCATAGCTGGTTAGTCAATTGATTAACACCAATCCAAGCTGGGCCAATCTTCTTTGGGAATTTCATATACCCTATCTCTGTCCTTGTAAGTGGCTGAACTAACAATACCTAATCTTGGGGACTATGGGGTGGCTGTAAATTTGTATGTAATAAGGAACAAATAAAATTTGTCTGCATCTAGAATATAAATACTGGTATACAAAAGAAAAGAGCCATGAGAAATAAAGTCATGAAAGATCTTAAATTTCTGGTTGCAGGCCAGTTTCATAAATCCTGGTCATATTCCCCAACTCATTCTTTTATTCTCAGCATAAGTTCCCATTCTTGGCAAAAGCTAGCTAAGAAAGCAGAGTGGTTTCTGTCACTTGTCATCACTGACACTTAACTAGTACAGAGGCCAAGCTTCATCTTGACCAGAGCAGCCATATATGGTGGTTTAGCATACAAAACAAGGGGGTGAAAGTCACACCAAAGATTGCATTATGTAACTGCATGCAGTGGACACTGATCTTCAAAGTTACCGAGTCCTTCTGATTAACTTATTTCCTGTGTTCAACTCAATTCAGTAGTATCCACTGAGTCACATTTCTATGGCAGAGATTGTACTGGCAGAAGATACAAAGATTCAAAATAAAATGACCACAACCTAGGAAAGCAAACAGATGACAATCACAACTTTGTGTAATATAAATGATGCAGAAGAATGTGTCCAAGGAGAAAGTCACTAATTCCCTCAGGGAGATCAAGAGGAGTTTCATGGAGGAAGAATGCCCAGGCAAGTACCGGAAATGAAGGGAGGCTCTTAACTAAAGCATTATTGACACAATTCAGGGCTCAATGTGATATCTGCCAAGCATATCTCCCTTGCTCATGCAGGGATGGAACCTATGACCCTGGCTTCATTAGTACTTAGTACTAAGCAGGCAAAGACAGTGTGTTACATAATTACACTAAAATGAACACCATTCCTTTGGGGTATGATTCCATCTTTCGGGGGACACTGCCATGCACATACCCACAGAAATAAGGCACTAGCAGCCATTTTTGAACTGTATAGTCCTCTCCCAAGGCATAGCTGGTTAGTCAATTGATTAACACCAATCCAAGCTGGGCCAATCTTCTTTGGGAATTTCATATACCCTATCTCTGTCCTTGTAAGTGGCTGAACTAACAATACCTAATCTTGGGGACTATGGGGTGGCTGTAAATTTGTATGTAATAAGGAACAAATAAAATTTGTCTGCATCTAGAATATAAATACTGGTATACAAAAGAAAAGAGCCATGAGAAATAAAGTCATGAAAGATCTTAAATTTCTGGTTGCAGGCCAGTTTCATAAATCCTGGTCATATTCCCCAACTCATTCTTTTATTCTCAGCATAAGTTCCCATTCTTGGCAAAAGCTAGCTAAGAAAGCAGAGTGGTTTCTGTCACTTGTCATCACTGACACTTAACTAGTACAGAGGCCAAGCTTCATCTTGACCAGAGCAGCCATATATGGTGGTTTAGCATACAAAACAAGGGGGTGAAAGTCACACCAAAGATTGCATTATGTAACTGCATGCAGTGGACACTGATCTTCAAAGTTACCGAGTCCTTCTGATTAACTTATTTCCTGTGTTCAACTCAATTCAGTAGTATCCACTGAGTCACATTTCTATGGCAGAGATTGTACTGGCAGAAGATACAAAGATTCAAAATAAAATGACCACAACCTAGGAAAGCAAACAGATGACAATCACAACTTTGTGTAATATAAATGATGCAGAAGAATGTGTCCAAGGAGAAAGTCACTAATTCCCTCAGGGAGATCAAGAGGAGTTTCATGGAGGAAGAATGCCCAGGCAAGTACCAAGCCATGGGAACAGGTAGTGTGAAAGTATGAATAAGTGGAATAGCAGAACTGTGGATGCCTTGCAGTTGCTGAAGGTAGAAGGAAAGTTAGGCAGGGGGCAGAGCTAGAAGGAGGAACAGGAGCCAACCACAAGGAGGTAAGGTTATATCTTATGCTGTAGACTAAGCTTCTCACATTGTAACAACATACAGATCATCTCGGAATCTTGCTAGAAGGTACATTCTGACCCAATGCCTCTGGGGTGTCTGCATGTCTAACAAGCACTATGATGACACTAGTGCTTCTGGGCCATAGACTGCACTTTGAGTAGAAGTAATGAAGCATTAAAGGTAATGAAGCAGGTAATATCTGGGTATTTCAGGAAGACCACCCTGCTGTACTGATGTAGGCCTATTAAGTATAGGAAGTGAGGAACACTTGGGAAAGAGACCAGTTAGGAAGATATTTCAAGATCCACATGAGAAATGGTGAAAAGAGGGATTAGATTTACTGTGTCAAGTGCTTGGGAGCGATAAAAAAAGAGTTATTCCTTTATTTTCCTGATTTCTCTGTATCAATGTTATGGAAATTTAGATTTATATCCTTTAATAGCACAATATGTCTACTGAGTGTTTATTTTTGTATTCAACGCATTCTTAAACCCATTTCAAAATTATTTTCATTTTAATGTGTAAAATCAATCCGACTCAATCAAGTAATCTGCAATCAAGTGGTCCTTTCAAGTGGGCTGGATTTGATGCTAAAATAGGTTTCCAAAGAAATGAATTTTTCACAAGGAAATGCAGGGCACTGTCTTTTTAACTAGGATATAAGCAGCACAGAATTGAAGTGGCATCTTGTTTTGCTTACAAATTACCTGCAGCACTTATTAAAAATGCAGATCCTTCTCCCATCTTTCACCTTCCCTCATCCTTATTTTAAATGGTTTGTGTGGGTTCAGGTACCTGGCAGCTCCGAGAGATATGATGCAGGTGAAACACTCAAGAGAAATTAAGAAATACCTAATATAGATTATTTTAGGAAAAACTTATTGTATTCCTATAATTTGATGTCATTATCTATTACTGACTAATATCACCAAACACATAAGATGATCTCTGTCACCAAGAAGTAAATATTCTCAGTGAGTTAAGTGACCAGGAAATTTTATATTTCTCTATCTGACACCCTTATTCCCATGCCTTGCTTATAAAGACACTTGTATCTGGCAAGATCCACATTGCATCACCAGTATTAATAACCCCAAAGTAATTTCAAAAGCAATGTAATATTCTTTGCTTCCTTTGATTCTATGAAATAGGTAATATAACTCCAAGTTTTCAGGTCTGTGCAGAAAATCTCAGAGATAGTGTGGGTCTTGCTTGGCATCACATCGCTGGTTAGGGGAAGAAACACTGCAGAAGAAATCTGTCCTATCTTCAAAATAAATAAATGCAGAATCAGGACTTCTGATGGTCAGATGCCCCTCCAAGCATCCAAGAAAAGCTGTGTCTCTCAACCCTGGCTAACATTAGAATCATTCTTTGAACTTTCATTCACATTGATTCACACTGATGCCAAAGCCAACTAGAGTGGATCTAGCCCACTCTAGACCCAGGTGGGAAACAGACATCGGTATGTTTGAAGGTTCCCAGTAATTCTAATGTGCAGCCACATTTGAGAAGCTTTGATCTGGAACCTCTGCCAGGCTTTGCTCTGGTGCTATTGAAGCTAAGTCTCAGGGCTCTCCATTTCCATACAGACTGCTTACAAAAGATATGTATTTAAATTTGTACTCATGATTTATGTTTCTCAAAGAAGGCCCCTTCAGTCAGCTTAGTTTCTCTGAAATATGTGCAGCCAAGAGAGTTTATTGAGGAATGATAAAGAAGACAGACTCCGCCACTCTGATCCCTGATCTCTTGAAGGTAAATGTGAATGGAGTTCCTCTATGCATAATGGATTCCACACCCCTCAGCTATATGCGTTTCACACCTCAAAATCTAGACCTGCCTCTTTGTTTTGCTTACAAATTACCTGCAGCACTTATTAAAAATGCAGATCCTTCTCCCATCTTTCACCTTCCCTCATCCTTATTTTAAATGGTTTGTGTGGGTTCAGGTACCTGGCAGCTCCGAGAGATATGATGCAGGTGAAACACTCAAGAGAAATTAAGAAATACCTAATATAGATTATTTTAGGAAAAACTTATTGTCTTCCTATAATTTGATGTCATTATCTATTACTGACTAATATCACCAAACACATAAGATGATCTCTGTCACCAAGAAGTAAATATTCTCAGTGAGTTAAGTGACCAGGAAATTTTATATTTCTCTATCTGACACCCTTATTCCCATGCCTTGCTTATAAAGACACTTGTATCTGGCAAGATCCACATTGCATCACCAGTATTAATAACCCCAAAGTAATTTCAAAAGCAATGTAATATTCTTTGCTTCCTTTGATTCTATGAAATAGGTAATATAACTCCAAGTTTTCAGGTCTGTGCAGAAAATCTCAGAGATAGTGTGGGTCTTGCTTGGCATCACATCGCTGGTTAGGGGAAGAAACACTGCAGAAGAAATCTGTCCTATCTTCAAAATAAATAAATGCAGAATCAGGACTTCTGATGGTCAGATGCCCCTCCAAGCATCCAAGAAAAGCTGTGTCTCTCAACCCTGGCTAACATTAGAATCATTCTTTGAACTTTCATTCACATTGATTCACACTGATGCCAAAGCCAACTAGAGTGGATCTAGCCCACTCTAGACCCAGGTGGGAAACAGACATCGGTATGTTTGAAGGTTCCCAGTAATTCTAATGTGCAGTCACATTTGAGAAGCTTTGATCTGGAACCTCTGCCAGGCTTTGCTCTGGTGCTATTGAAGCTAAGTCTCAGGGCTCTCCATTTCCATACAGACTGCTTACAAAAGATATGTATTTAAATTTGTACTCATGATTTATGTTTCTCAAAGAAGGCCCCTTCAGTCAGCTTAGTTTCTCTGAAATATGTGCAGCCAAGAGAGTTTATTGAGGAATGATAAAGAAGACAGACTCCGCCACTCTGATCCCTGATCTCTTGAAGGTAAATGTGAATGGAGTTCCTCTATGCATAATGGATTCCACACCCCTCAGCTATATGCGTTTCACACCTCAAAATCTAGACCTGCCTCTTCCTTCCTCTGGATTCCTGGCTGAACTGGGAAAGGAGGGAATAAACCCAATAGTACCAGGGTTCACTTTGAGAATTTCCAGTATGAATTCACAAGCCACTTGCACAACTTCAATTTTTCTTTTAATATGCCAAGAAAGTTTGGCTGTAATGTGCAAGTGTTTTCTCTCAAGTTAATAAACATCGAGTGAATAAAGACCACCAAGTGGTGATTAATCTGCCACTCTGTTGTCTTTAGGGACCTACCATTAAGGAAAACAGGTGAAACTTGGACTTTTTTCATTCAGTTAGTCACGTAACATCTTTCATTAAGTGCTTTCCTATATTCCAAACACCATGTGATACTGAGTGTTCTGGATTCAAGAGCCGGTTTCTGCTTTCATGAAGGTTATATTTAGTAAGGGGAGTTAAACCAAAAGCCAGTGAATGTGTAAATAAATAAAATGATGACAGGTTGTAACAAGTGTTTAAGATAGACACGAAGTACCTTGACAGAAAGTGAGGGATTGGGTGCTGTCTCGAATAATCTTGCTAGAGAAAGCATCTCTGAAGGAGAAGACATTTAAATAGACACTTGAATTTGGGGGGTCAGGATAGGATGAACACAGGGAAGGAGAGTGCTCCAGGAAGAGAGATACTCTTGGTTTGTTCTAAGTGTTGTTCTAAATCTGAAGTGTCTAGAGCAAACTGAGCAATGGTATCCTTCACACAGAATGAGTTTGGAGAGGTCTGAAAGTCAGACAAGCCTTATGAACTATAGCAGGGAGTTTGAATTGTATTTTAAGTTTAAGGAAAATCACTGTAGGATTTTAGGCAACATGGCAGTGTTGGTGTGAATGACAGTAACATGAACTAATTGGTATCTTAAGGGGATGATGACTCTGAGAGACATGTGGGAATGGATAAGGGGGAGAGGGGGAAATGGAAAGATAGACTGAGTCTTGAGCTTTGGCATTCGGTAGATGGCCCAGGAAGAGTGAGAGGCGCATTAAATGCTTCCTGTGTTATTTTTCAGCAGACTGTCTCAGCAGCTTCAAGACCAACATCAGGGTTAAAATCTGATAAGACATTGATTCCAGAGTGTATTTGAGGACAGCATGCCCCCGTTTCACACCTCAAAATCTAGACCTGCCTCTTCCTTCCTCTGGATTCCTGGCTGAACTGGGAAAGGAGGGAATAAACCCAATAGTACCAGGGTTCACTTTGAGAATTTCCAGTATGAATTCACAAGCCACTTGCACAACTTCAATTTTTCTTTTAATATGCCAAGAAAGTTTGGCTGTAATGTGCAAGTGTTTTCTCTCAAGTTAATAAACATCGAGTGAATAAAGACCACCAAGTGGTGATTAATCTGCCACTCTGTTGTCTTTAGGGACCTACCATTAAGGAAAACAGGTGAAACTTGGACTTTTTTCATTCAGTTAGTCACGTAACATCTTTCATTAAGTGCTTTCCTATATTCCAAACACCATGTGATACTCAGTGTTCTGGATTCAAGAGCCGGTTTCTGCTTTCATGAAGGTTATATTTAGTAAGGGGAGTTAAACCAAAAGCCAGTGAATGTGTAAATAAATAAAATGATGACAGGTTGTAACAAGTGTTTAAGATAGACACGAAGTACCTTGACAGAAAGTGAGGGATTGGGTGCTGTCTCGAATAATCTTGCTAGAGAAAGCATCTCTGAAGGAGAAGACATTTAAATAGACACTTGAATTTGGGTGGTCAGGATAGGATGAACACAGGGAAGGAGAGTGCTCCAGGAAGAGAGATACTCTTGGTTTGTTCTAAGTGTTGTTCTAAATCTGAAGTGTCTAGAGCAAACTGAGCAATGGTATCCTTCACACAGAATGAGTTTGGAGAGGTCTGAAAGTCAGACAAGCCTTATGAACTATAGCAGGGAGTTTGAATTGTATTTTAAGTTTAAGGAAAATCACTGTAGGATTTTAGGCAACATGGCAGTGTTGGTGTGAATGACAGTAACATGAACTAATTGGTATCTTAAGGGGATGATGACTCTGAGAGACATGTGGGAATGGATAAGGGGGAGAGGGGGAAATGGAAAGATAGACTGAGTCTTGAGCTTTGGCATTCGGTAGATGGCCCAGGAAGAGTGAGAGGCGCATTAAATGCTTCCTGTGTTATTTTTCAGCAGACTGTCTCAGCAGCTTCAAGACCAACATCAGGGTTAAAATCTGATAAGACATTGATTCCAGAGTGTATTTGAGGACAGCTTTAGCAAATAGTATCTATGAGCTCCTATTACAAATTTAAAATGCTTTTTATCATTGTATTAAACTCCCTTTTTGTTCTTGACTCTTTCCCAGTAGAACTTGAGTTAGATATTTGTAGTAAACATCAATTTATATTGTAGTATTTATCATTGCTTATGTTATTTCCCTATCTTTGCCTCAAACCAAAAAAAAGAAATCATAATCTACTGAGCTCCTACTATTTGCCAGGCATTGTATGAAGATAGATACAGACAGAGAGATATGTAGTTACCTTTTCGGATGAGGAAAATTAGGCTTAACCTACATCATGGCCAAGATCCTATAACTTACATGACACAGAACTAGGATTGGAACACTCATTTATCTGATTTCAAAAACTCGCTGTGAACCACTAAATATACTGCCCAAAGACCATTTTATATCCATTTTCTTCTCCTGAACTATAGAAAGGAGGGCTTTTCATATCAACATGGAAATAGCACAATTCTTTAAAGGATATCTCTGTCCAAAATCTGATTTCACGTGTGTTAGGAAAAGTCACACTTCTGGGGATAAGATGTTTGCCTCCATAAACTGAAATTCTCCATCAGAGAATCTTTCTTGCTAATCTTACCACCTTGGCTGCCTTCTGAAACTACATCAAGAGCCCTAGAGATATCCCTCAATATCCCACTTGTGAAATGTGACCTGCCTAGAGTTTACATTAAATCCTTCCCAGAGCTACATTCAATTGAAACATGATGGTTCACTTAAAATATATTTCTTATTATCCCCTAGGTAAAATCATCTCCTTAAACTTACCTTATATTTGTATAGTGCATCAGCTTGCTTTATGTCATTTGACCTGTTATGGACGACTAACACTGGGGCTGGGCTTCCTGGTGGCTCAGTGGTAAAGAGTCCACCTACAGTTCTGGAGATGTGGGTTCATTCCCTTAGTTAAGAAGATTCCCTGGAGAAGGGAATGGCTATCCACTCCAGTACTCTTGCCTGGAGAATTCCACAAACAGAGCAACCTGGCGGGCTACAGTCTACAGGGTTGCTAAGACTCAGACACCACTGAAGCCACTGAGTATGCACACAACACAAGAGCTATCATCCTCTTTTTAACAGATGAGGAAACTTACTTTCAGAGATGAAGTCATTCTTTCAAGCAAGATTCTATATCTAAAAAAGTATAAGAGACAGGTTTTATCATTGTATTAAACTCCCTTTTTGTTCTTGACTCTTTCCCAGTAGAACTTGAGTTAGATATTTGTAGTAAACATCAATTTATATTGTAGTATTTATCATTGCTTATGTTATTTCCCTATCTTTGCCTCAAACCAAAAAAAAGAAATCATAATCTACTGAGCTCCTACTATTTGCCAGGCATTGTATGAAGATAGATACAGACAGAGAGATATGTAGTTACCTTTTCGGATGAGGAAAATTAGGCTTAACCTACATCATGGCCAAGATCCTATAACTTACATGACACAGAACTAGGATTGGAACACTCATTTATCTGATTTCAAAAACTCGCTGTGAACCACTAAATATACTGCCCAAAGACCATTTTATATCCATTTTCTTCTCCTGAACTATAGAAAGGAGGGCTTTTCATATCAACATGGAAATAGCACAATTCTTTAAAGGATATCTCTGTCCAAAATCTGATTTCACGTGTGTTAGGAAAAGTCACACTTCTGGGGATAAGATGTTTGCCTCCATAAACTGAAATTCTCCATCAGAGAATCTTTCTTGCTAATCTTACCACCTTGGCTGCCTTCTGAAACTACATCAAGAGCCCTAGAGATATCCCTCAATATCCCACTTGTGAAATGTGACCTGCCTAGAGTTTACATTAAATCCTTCCCAGAGCTACATTCAATTGAAACATGATGGTTCACTTAAAATATATTTCTTATTATCCCCTAGGTAAAATCATCTCCTTAAACTTACCTTATATTTGTATAGTGCATCAGCTTGCTTTATGTCATTTGACCTGTTATGGACGACTAACACTGGGGCTGGGCTTCCTGGTGGCTCAGTGGTAAAGAGTCCACCTACAGTTCTGGAGATGTGGGTTCATTCCCTTAGTTAAGAAGATTCCCTGGAGAAGGGAATGGCTATCCACTCCAGTACTCTTGCCTGGAGAATTCCACAAACAGAGCAACCTGGCGGGCTACAGTCTACAGGGTTGCTAAGACTCAGACACCACTGAAGCCACTGAGTATGCACACAACACAAGAGCTATCATCCTCTTTTTAACAGATGAGGAAACTTACTTTCAGAGATGAAGTCATTCTTTCAAGCAAGATTCTATATCTAAAAAAGTATAAGAGACAGGTGGAGGAACCAGGCACTATCATTGATTTCAACACTTTTACAAATATTAAAAGTAAAGAAGTTACAAAAGGCTCTAAGCCATTATTATTTAATAATGGCAGTTTTACATACAGATTCATCCCCATATCAGGAGAAACTTTTTAGACCTCCTGGGGAAAGGTCTGGTTGGTAAAATGTCTTTAGGTACTTGCAAGAAGGGTATAAATATCATAAATGTGAGGCGTTTCTATACTTAGCTGCTCCTGGCAATATTACTATATTGATTTCCTGTCATTGTTTCCATCCCTTGCCCCTTTCATTCACAGGTGGCCTCTATCAGGGATTCTTTTCCTCCCATGCTTTAAATTCCATTCTGTTCAAAACCAGCTTGAATCAAATATAACTATGAAAGGTGCCTTATGCACAATACAGAGGCCATGCTGATGCTTTGATCTGCTGCAGAACACAGAAGGAGCTGAGGATGTTCAGACTGCAAAAAAAGTCAGACAGGGTATAAACTTGTTCTTCAAACAATGGAAGGGATCTCAAAAAGAAGTGGAACCAAGTCTATCTAGTGAAGCCCCAGAGATGATATCGAAAGCCATGAGGAAAAATCACTACCCATTCCATTCACCCACTCATCTAACAAAACGAGAGGAGACAGTCACAAGATGCAGTGTTTTCATGTAATTTTAGGAATCTCAAAATATTTTCCTGAGGAAATGACATTTAAATTGAGACCTGAAGGATGCCTTCATCACAGGCAGATAAACAGAAGGGATATACATGCCAGGCAGAGCAAACAGTAGATGTGGAAAGGTTTTGGTACATTCAGTGATCTGAAAGGAAACGTAAGTAGAAAGATAGACACTTAGAGGGGAGATTGGAAGGAAGATAGAATTAGACCCAGGAGATAGGCTATGAGAGAATAAATTGATTTCAGCTGAGAGTAAATAATACAATTCTGTCACTCAGATCTGTCCAAAAATGAACTGGGCTGCTGGTGAACAACGGTTGTGAGAAGCCGGTTGACCCTCAAGGAAAACATGTTACACAAGTGAAGCATGAGACAGGATAGAAGGCTGCCTGTCTTTCTACAGTAAGTTTAAGATGCTGTAAATAACAATAAACAGTGAATGGATAGAGATCTATGGTGGGAGGTGAAGAGGTGGAGATGAAATGATGGTGGTGAAGATTAGGGAATTGAGGTCAGTGCTCTTAATGTGGGAGGCAAATTTCAGTTGCGAGATACAGGACCTATGCTATCGCAGTCCAGGCTAAGAAAATAGACTGCTGTCTGTTTCCTGCTGTAGCCCGAGGCTCAGTGTGGCATATTTGCTGAATAAATGAATGAATGAAAGTTCCTACAATGTTGGTGTGCTTACAGCTGTCCCTCAGTCATTACAAAATGATGATCATTCAAATCCTACCTATAAATTCGTGGCGACATCTGAGAAAGGCAGAGGAAAAGGGGAGTTAATTAGCTCCTAAGTGTAATCTGTCCGTAAACCCTTCAACCCCAGGGAAGAAAAATCAGCCGTCCTCCCTTTCCACATTCCCTGAGGTTCAGTTCTGGTCATTTCTCTTTTCCTTCCAGGCTGCCTGTGATATTCATTTGATCTGATTTCTCCTGGACCGTGTGGTGGCTGAGGATTAGTCAGCTTGTCCTTGCCTGCACTAGAGGAGCTGGCTGAGACTTCCCCAATGGAGAGTCCAACCTCCATCATCAACAGCTGCCTGCTTTATTGTCTTGGACAGTGGACCATCACTGACAAGTTGCTGCAGTTAGGAGAGAGCTCTGTGCTAACTGAAGACCAAGAAAGAAGACCTGGGGAAGGAAAGAGTGCCTGGCAGCACACATGCTAGTGCTTCCTCTTCTGTGCCACATTCCAGGCATTCCAGCAAGATCCCTGCATGATCTAAAGCTCCTAGAAAATGGCCCATTAAGAACAAGACTCACTGCCCAGTAAACATTTAGGCCACTGAAAAGAGCCCAGATGGGTTTCCTGAGGTTCACCCTGTGTCCACTGGTTTCAGTGTGGCTTCCTGGGTAAACTGGACGTTCCCTATGGTTCAGGCAGAAGTCCACCTGCTGTGGAGTGGCAGGGCCCTACCAGCAGTGGACTTCGTTAGTCGAGGTGCCAGTCATAGGTTACAGTGCAGAGATCACAGCCATGCTGTGAGGGCCACCATAGCCCCACACAAGTGAAGCATGAGACAGGATAGAAGGCTGCCTGTCTTTCCACAGTAAGTTTAAGATGCTGTAAATAACAATAAACAGTGAATGGATAGAGATCTATGGTGGGAGGTGAAGAGGTGGAGATGAAATGATGGTGGTGAAGATTAGGGAATTGAGGTCAGTGCTCTTAATGTGGGAGGCAAATTTCAGTTGCGAGATACAGGACCTATGCTATCGCAGTCCAGGCTAAGAAAATAGACTGCTGTCTGTTTCCTGCTGTAGCCCGAGGCTCAGTGTGGCATATTTGCTGAATAAATGAATGAATGAAAGTTCCTACAATGTTGGTGTGCTTACAGCTGTCCCTCAGTCATTACAAAATGATGATCATTCAAATCCTACCTATAAATTCGTGGCGACATCTGAGAAAGGCAGAGGAAAAGGGGAGTTAATTAGCTCCTAAGTGTAATCTGTCCGTAAACCCTTCAACCCCAGGGAAGAAAAATCAGCCGTCCTCCCTTTCCACATTCCCTGAGGTTCAGTTCTGGTCATTTCTCTTTTCCTTCCAGGCTGCCTGTGATATTCATTTGATCTGATTTCTCCTGGACCGTGTGGTGGCTGAGGATTAGTCAGCTTGTCCTTGCCTGCACTAGAGGAGCTGGCTGAGACTTCCCCAATGGAGAGTCCAACCTCCATCATCAACAGCTGCCTGCTTTATTGTCTTGGACAGTGGACCATCACTGACAAGTTGCTGCAGTTAGGAGAGAGCTCTGTGCTAACTGAAGACCAAGAAAGAAGACCTGGGGAAGGAAAGAGTGCCTGGCAGCACACATGCTAGTGCTTCCTCTTCTGTGCCACATTCCAGGCATTCCAGCAAGATCCCTGCATGATCTAAAGCTCCTAGAAAATGGCCCATTAAGAACAAGACTCACTGCCCAGTAAACATTTAGGCCACTGAAAGAGCAGACTCCTCTTATTGTATGGGTTTCCTGAGGTTCACCCTGTGTCCACTGGTTTCAGTGTGTGGCTTCCTGCAGCTGGAAGCTGCAGGGGACGACGTTCCCTCATGGTTACAGGCAGAAAGATCACAGCCATGCTGTGGAGTGGCCAGGAGCCATAGCCAGCTAGTGGCTCTTCGTTATTGTCTATGAGGTGCCAGGTACATATATCATGAGTGCAGTGAGCACCGTAACAAGCCACTCAGGTCCCTCTGCAAGCTGTTGCTGCAGCTGCTGAAAGTGTCCCTGGCAGACAACCTTCTCTAACCAGCTCCTTCAGGACTTGCCTTAGCTGCAGAGAGCTGCCTTCCCAAAGGTCATGAGCTTCCCTCAGTGATGGATCAAGGTGACTTTGTAAAGGCTGGATCAAGTCAGCCCAATGCAAGACAGCTTTGAATGGCCATTTTGATTCCAGAGTTTACTGTGGGGTTGGCCAGTCTGGCCTTGGACCTGAATGGCAGCTCCACATTTCCCTCTGCCCAATTCTTCTTCCTTCTCTTCAACAGGACTTTGTCCCAAACACCCTTCTTAAAAATATCTCATATGTACAACTTTGTTTTAGAGTCTTCTTGAAGGAGAAGCCAACCCATGAGAGTTACTAAAGGATAAAAATGATTGACAACTAATTTTTCTCCAAACGCATTAGCCTTTTGCTTCTCTGTGACCTTCAACTATTCATTTAACTTTCTTGGATCTTGTGCCTGAAGGACAAATCTTAAATGCCCAAAACACAAGAGAATGATCTATATATTGAAGACCCTTACAATTATAAGATCCCCATTTCTTTTACACAATTAGTAATTTAAAAGTTTCCATATTATGATATGACATGAAATTACTAAGATAATTGCAAAGTTTATTTTACTACCTCAAGTGATGTCTATAGTATATCATTAGATCATCACTAGTTAATGTGAAATATGCAGGAATGTGCTGTTTTCCCAGTTTACACTTAGAGAAACTAAAGCTCAGAGAAATTAAGTTGTCAGTACAAAGATATTGATGCTTAATTTGTCCAAAATACAAACATCTCCTGAAAGTTCTTCTAATACTTATCTCATGCTATTACTCCAATTCTCTTTAGTCTGATGTCCTTGTAATATTTATTTCTGTGTAACAAGTTATCTTAGACTTTAGTGGTTTATAGTAAAAAATACAGTTGTGATTTCCCACAGTTTCTGAGGGTCAGGGAGAGCCTTGGCTGGGTGGCTGTGGCTCTTCGTTATTGTCTATGAGGTGCCAGGTACATATATCATGAGTGCAGTGAGCACCGTAACAAGCCACTCAGGTCCCTCTGCAAGCTGTTGCTGCAGCTGCTGAAAGTGTCCCTGGCAGACAACCTTCTCTAACCAGCTCCTTCAGGACTTGCCTTAGCTGCAGAGAGCTGCCTTCCCAAAGGTCATGAGCTTCCCTCAGTGATGGATCAAGGTGACTTTGTAAAGGCTGGATCAAGTCAGCCCAATGCAAGACAGCTTTGAATGGCCATTTTGATTCCAGAGTTTACTGTGGGGTTGGCCAGTCTGGCCTTGGACCTGAATGGCAGCTCCACATTTCCCTCTGCCCAATTCTTCTTCCTTCTCTTCAACAGGACTTTGTCCCAAACACCCTTCTTAAAAATATCTCATATGTACAACTTTGTTTTAGAGTCTTCTTGAAGGAGAAGCCAACCCATGAGAGTTACTAAAGGATAAAAATGATTGACAACTAATTTTTCTCCAAACGCATTAGCCTTTTGCTTCTCTGTGACCTTCAACTATTCATTTAACTTTCTTGGATCTTGTGCCTGAAGGACAAATCTTAAATGCCCAAAACACAAGAGAATGATCTATATATTGAAGACCCTTACAATTATAAGATCCCCATTTCTTTTACACAATTAGTAATTTAAAAGTTTCCATATTATGATATGACATGAAATTACTAAGATAATTGCAAAGTTTATTTTACTACCTCAAGTGATGTCTATAGTATATCATTAGATCATCACTAGTTAATGTGAAATATGCAGGAATGTGCTGTTTTCCCAGTTTACACTTGGAGAAACTAAAGCTCAGAGAAATTAAGTTGTCAGTACAAAGATATTGATGCTTAATTTGTCCAAAATACAAACATCTCCTGAAAGTTCTTCTAATACTTATCTCATGCTATTACTCCAATTCTCTTTAGTCTGATGTCCTTGTAATATTTATTTCTGTGTAACAAGTTATCTTAGACTTTAGTGGTTTATAGTAAAAAATACAGTTGTGATTTCCCACAGTTTCTGAGGGTCAGGGAGAGCCTTGGCTGGGTGGCTGTTGCTCTTGTAGTTATAGGCAGGATGTGGGTTGGTGCTGCAGGCACAAAGGCTGAACTGGAACCTGGAGGACCTGCTTCCAACATGGTGCGCTCTCTTGGGTGTTGACTGGAAGTTTTCATTTATTGCTGGCTGTTGACAGGAGCTTCTATTCTCCACCACATGGAACTTTCCCTACGATGGCTTGAGTGACTTAACAACAACATGCCAGCTAACCTCCCCCCAAACCTCTTTTTTTTTTTTTTCCTTAAAGATTTATTTAATTATTTTGGGCAGGGGTCGGGTTGGGGAGGGAGGGGAGCGGGCGGGCCACTTCCGTGGTCTTTCATTTATCTATTTTCATCCGTCTTTTGTTCTTTGGCTCCTGTGGGCCTCCCATCGCGGTGGCCTCTGTCATCGCAGAGCGCCGGCTCTGGGCGCATGCGCGTCAGAGCTCCGGCTCGGTAATTGGACACATCGGTTCAGCGCTCCGCGGCACGTGGGATCCTCCCAGGCCAGGGATCGAACCAGTGCCGCTTGCACTGCAAGGCGGTGTCCTTACCCACTGGACCACCAGGGGAAGCCCCAAACCTCTTTTAAGAGGGAGAGCAAAGAGGAAGTTGCTGTGCCTTTCATGACCTAGCTCAGAAGTCACACACTGTCATTCCTCCCATATTCTGTTCATTTGCAGTTTTATTCATTCAGTCCAGTGATACCTTTTTTTCAAGAGGAGTTGAATTAAGCTCCAAATCTCTAGAGGAGGAATGTTGAGGAAATGATGGACCCATGTTAAAACCACCACAGTCCTGCTCTTTGGTTGGCCCAAATAATACAATACCAACTAAAAGGAAAATGCAAGACACTACACAAAACCAAACTGTCACAACTGTACCGCATGAGAAGTTTTCTCCAGTGTCATATTAGGTGACAGTTTTGTAACCCTTTATTCCTTGGCTAGAGTTGGCCTCTAAAGAAATTAAAATAATACTGTGATAATAATGCAATAGTGAAGAATAACTACTGTTTTGCCTGCCCAGGATCAACTTTTCTTTCTTCTAAATTTATTTGGGAACCTCCACTGACCTCTCCTAGTCCATGTGGAACTGGCAATTGGAATACACTTCCTTCAGGTTCAGAGATAGTCACTGTGACCCAGGCCTGGCCAATCTGCACTGCTATTACCCTAACCACACACTGGTTCTGGGACAGACATGGAAGTCATGTGCATTCAGTAATAGTTAATTCCCAAATGTGATTGGAAGTATTGAAAGCAGCTTTCTTTCTACAGGGTTTGGCAGGCTCCTGCCATCATATGGGAGGTCTGTTTGAAAGTGAAGTTAACACCAAGGCAAAATGGTGCCAAAAAATAGAGAGAGATTCTTAGTGATATCATTATTGGCATCTAGAAAGTTCAGCATAACTCAAGCCTGCTTTATCCCTGGATTTCTAAAGCCAGAAGAGTTAGTCTCTACTTTGCTTTTTAAAATTCCAATTAAGAAGTCCCAACAGACTGTCATAATTAATAATATCCATCTCTCAGAACTTTATATGGAACAACTCATGGGTTGAAAATTGAGAAAGGAGTACAATAAGGCTGTTATCACTAAAGTTTGTGTGAGCCTTTGAAGAACTTAAGACATGGTGTTTAATGGATACATCTGCAGCATCTGGTTATTGTAATCCACGGGAAGACAAAGAGGAAGTTGCAGTGCCTTTCATGACCTAGCTCAGAAGTCACACACTGTCATTCCTCCCATATTCTGTTCATTTGCAGTTTTATTCATTCAGTCCAGTGATACCTTTTTTTCAAGAGGAGTTGAATTAAGCTCCAAATCTCTAGAGGAGGAATGTTGAGGAAATGATGGACCCATGTTAAAACCACCACAGTCCTGCTCTTTGGTTGGCCCAAATAATACAATACCAACTAAAAGGAAAATGCAAGACACTACACAAAACCAAACTGTCACAACTGTACCGCATGAGAAGTTTTCTCCAGTGTCATATTAGGTGACAGTTTTGTAACCCTTTATTCCTTGGCTAGAGTTGGCCTCTAAAGAAATTAAAATAATACTGTGATAATAATGCAATAGTGAAGAATAACTACTGTTTTGCCTGCCCAGGATCAACTTTTCTTTCTTCTAAATTTATTTGGGAACCTCCACTGACCTCTCCTAGTCCATGTGGAACTGGCAATTGGAATACACTTCCTTCAGGTTCAGAGATAGTCACTGTGACCCAGGCCTGGCCAATCTGCACTGCTATTACCCTAACCACACACTGGTTCTGGGACAGACATGGAAGTCATGTGCATTCAGTAATAGTTAATTCCCAAATGTGATTGGAAGTATTGAAAGCAGCTTTCTTTCTACAGGGTTTGGCAGGCTCCTGCCATCATATGGGAGGTCTGTTTGAAAGTGAAGTTAACACCAAGGCAAAATGGTGCCAAAAAATAGAGAGAGATTCTTAGTGATATCATTATTGGCATCTAGAAAGTTCAGCATAACTCAAGCCTGCTTTATCCCTGGATTTCTAAAGCCAGAAGAGTTAGTCTCTACTTTGCTTTTTAAAATTCCAATTAAGAAGTCCCAACAGACTGTCATAATTAATAATATCCATCTCTCAGAACTTTATATGGAACAACTCATGGGTTGAAAATTGAGAAAGGAGTACAATAAGGCTGTTATCACTAAAGTTTGTGTGAGCCTTTGAAGAACTTAAGACATGGTGTTTAATGGATACATCTGCAGCATCTGGTTATTGTAATCCACGGGAAGACACAGAGGAGGTTTAGATAAATCATCAGTTTCACTTCTGCCTGTGCTTTCTAAACTGCTCGTGCCCCTCCTCTCTAGTTTTACTGGAATCGATGTTTGGGGATAAATGACAAGGCAGCTGGTATTTCCTGTGGGTTGGTTTTTAATGTGATTTTTTTTTTTTCATTCCCTTAAAGAAGAGGCAGTCCACGGCAGACAGGCTGCAATATGCAATTAGAATGGCAAGGTTTAAATCGTGCCCCTACCACTTACACACTGTGTAATCTTGTGCATGTAACACAGACTCTTCAAGTCTGTTTTCTCATGGAAAACAGTGGTTTGATAAGAGTAGCTCCCTGAAGACTTAGGCATGTTAAACATAATGATGTAGGTAAAAGTTTTGCATGGTGCCGGCTTCACGGTAAGTTCTCCAGAAATGTTAACTGTTACCATTCACTGCCTATTTCTGACCCAAAAGAAATGAAGGAAAGAAAGCATCCCAGCATGCAAAGTATCCTGTGCAGGGGAGGGCAAAGCAAGTTTAACAGAGGCTGAGAATGGAATGCAGAAAACCAAGGGACATATGGAAACTTCAGTCCTGAAGGAGCCTTGTAATAGTCTCAGAAACTTAACAAGTTTCATTGATTGAGGTATTCAAATGTTGACATCCTTCTCATATGGCATTTCCCAGGGCATATTCCATAAGATATTAAACTATTACTAACAATAAAACCCATAACTACCACATTAAACTAAAATTCAATAAACTGCTACATTTTTTAAAAATGTACTAAAGTTTTTTTAATCAACCAGGTACGGGTTAAATGCTAGTTTAAAACCTCTCTCTTTAAATATTGAAAATGTTCTTTTGAATTAGATACCATTTATCTGCATTTTATAGAAGAGGTAATCAAGTTTAGGAGAGATTAACTGTCACTTTGAAAAAAATTAGTTATATTCTCAAATCTAGTTTGGAATCCTTTAGTTAATCCAAATTGAACTGTTTTTGTTTACTACAGGACTTCTCAGAGCCTTTGAGAGACTCAGAATTTTCAAGATGGGGACATTTATCCAGTGATCACCAAATGTATTTGACACAAATTCTTTCTCTGTTGAACATCTCTTTGGCTGCCTTTCTATGACTGCTGACTTGTCCCTTTCTTGGGAAACAGGCCTCATGCATTATGCTCATGCCATTCTTTATCTAAATTTGAAGCTTTCACTCTGCTGTGCTTTCTAACTGCTCTGTTTTACTGGAATCGATGTTTGGGGATAAATGACAAGGCAGCTGGTATTTCCTGTGGGTTGGTTTTAATGTGATTTTTTTTCATTCCCTTAAAGAAGAGGCAGTCCACGGCAGACAGACTGCAATATGCAATTAGAATGGCAAGGTTTAAATCGTGCCCCTACCACTTACACACTGTGTAATCTTGTGCATGTAACACAGACTCTTCAAGTCTGTTTTCTCATGGAAAACAGTGGTTTGATAAGAGTAGCTCCCTGAAGACTTAGGCATGTTAAACATAATGATGTAGGTAAAAGTTTTGCATGGTGCCGGCTTCACGGTAAGTTCTCCAGAAATGTTAACTGTTACCATTCACTGCCTATTTCTGACCCAAAAGAAATGAAGGAAAGAAAGCATCCCAGCATGCAAAGTATCCTGTGCAGGGGAGGGCAAAGCAAGTTTAACAGAGGCTGAGAATGGAATGCAGAAAACCAAGGGACATATGGAAACTTCAGTCCTGAAGGAGCCTTGTAATAGTCTCAGAAACTTAACAAGTTTCATTGATTGAGGTATTCAAATGTTGACATCCTTCTCATATGGCATTTCCCAGGGCATATTCCATAAGATATTAAATTATTACTAACAATAAAACCCATAACTACCACATTAAACTAAAATTCAATAAACTGCTACATTTTTTAAAAATGTACTAAAGTTTTTTTAATCAACCAGGTACGGGTTAAATGCTAGTTTAAAACCTCTCTCTTTAAATATTGAAAATGTTCTTTTGAATTAGATACCATTTATCTGCATTTTATAGAAGAGGTAATCAAGTTTAGGAGAGATTAACTGTCACTTTGAAAAAAATTAGTTATATTCTCAAATCTAGTTTGGAATCCTTTAGTTAATCCAAATTGAACTGTTTTTGTTTACTACAGGACTTCTCAGAGCCTTTGAGAGACTCAGAATTTTCAAGATGGGGACATTTATCCAGTGATCACCAAATGTATTTGACACAAATTCTTTCTCTGTTGAACATCTCTTTGGCTGCCTTTCTATGACTGCTGACTTGTCCCTTTCCCTTGGGAAACAGGCCTCATGCATTATGCTCATGCCATTCTTTATCTAATCATTTTGAAAAGGCATTAAAGTCTTTTCTTTTTCAGAAGCTCTTCTTGTTTATGGAGAGGTGGAGGGAGGTGTGAATTGCTTTTTATAGAGAACTGAGTCACTGATACTTTGGACTTAACATATGAGACAGAGGCTGTCTGTTTTCCTGAAGAATTGCAGAGTTTAGTTCTGAAACAAAGAGATGAAGTCAGCTTTACAGTTTGCAAATTGCAGAAGTACTCATGGATAAGAAATAAAGGGGGAAACTGGGTTTTCAAAGGTTGCAATGTAAATGATGCTGTCGCGTGGTTTACACCTGGAGGAAAATTATAGGCATGTGTGGATTTTTTCTTTTATCCATTCTTAATTTGCCTTATATAATATTTATCAAATAGCTAGGAGTAATATAAAAAATCAGAGTGTGTGGGTTCCTTGTCCTGTAAGATCTTATAAGTTTACATGTAAAAATCAGTAAGACACTAGCCAGATTTTATTGAAACTGTTTCCATTTTCAGTTTTGATATATTTCTAATTAATGTAAAATTATCTCCTTCGAAATCAGTTGCCTTTGCCACTTATTCACTTTATGTTAAATCAACTTCTTCCCTTTGAAAATCACTCTCAGAATTTCAAGGAATATAGAAATACAAATTCCATCCTGAATTACACCATCTTTGCCCCATTTAAAATTTTTTGTATTTTAAAAGTTTTTAATCAACCAGGTGGAAATGCTAGTTTAAAACCTCTCTCTTTAAATATTGAAAATGTTCTTTTGAATTAGATACCATTTATCTGCATTTTATAGAAGAGGTAATCAAGTTTAGGAGAGATTAACTGTCACTTTGAAAAAATTAGTTATATTCTCAAATCTAGTTTGGAATCCTTTAGTTAATCCAAATTGAACTGTTTTTGTTTACTACAGGACTTCTCAGAGCCTTTGAGAGACTCAGAATTTTCAAGATGGGGACATTTATCCAGTGATCACCAAATGTATTTGACACAAATTCTTTCTCTGTTGAACATCTCTTTGGCTGCCTTTCTATGACTGCTGACTTGTCCCTTTCCCTTGGGAAACAGGCCTCATGCATTATGCTCATGCCATTCTTTATCTAATCATTTTGAAAAGGCATTAAAGTCTTTTCTTTTTCAGAAGCTCTTCTTGTTTATGGAGAGGTGGAGGGAGGTGTGAATTGCTTTTTATAGAGAACTGAGTCACTGATACTTTGGACTTAACATATGAGACAGAGGCTGTCTGTTTTCCTGAAGAATTGCAGAGTTTAGTTCTGAAACAAAGAGATGAAGTCAGCTTTACAGTTTGCAAATTGCAGAAGTACTCATGGATAAGAAATAAAGGGGGAAACTGGGTTTTCAAAGGTTGCAATGTAAATGATGCTGTCGCGTGGTTTACACCTGGAGGAAAATTATAGGCATGTGTGGATTTTTTCTTTTATCCATTCTTAATTTGCCTTATATAATATTTATCAAATAGCTAGGAGTAATATAAAAAATCAGAGTGTGTGGGTTCCTTGTCCTGTAAGATCTTATAAGTTTACATGTAAAAATCAGTAAGACACTAGCCAGATTTTATTGAAACTGTTTCCATTTTCAGTTTTGATATATTTCTAATTAATGTAAAATTATCTCCTTCGAAATCAGTTGCCTTTGCCACTTATTCACTTTATGTTAAATCAACTTCTTCCCTTTGAAAATCACTCTCAGAATTTCAAGGAATATAGAAATACAAATTCCATCCTGAATTACACCATCTTTGATTAAATTAAATATATAACTCCCAAACCATAACATATGACGACAGAAGGTAGATATAGCATGATAAATGACCAAGAACAGTCATTTACTCAGATGTCAGACTGCACTGAAGAACCTCTCACAAGCTCAGGAACTGAAGGCACCTGGTTTTGCAGACTGAGTCACTCAGGTAGTGACTGGAAACAGGGATGTATATTGAAAGTATAAGAAGCAATTGTACCTGCAGGTCCTAAGACTTCTAAGACCCTTCACATGATGAAAAGAATGAGTGGGCCCTAATAGAAATAGAACCAAACAGGCTTCAGATATGAGGTTTCCAGTTGCAGAGGAGGGTAAGATATAATAGTGCCACTGTTTCAGTGTAGACTCCAGCGACAGTTGGCTTGTTCATATGTAAGCCAAATATGCTTCTATGAACAGAAAATGAGAAATCACTCATGGGTAAAGTCACAAACGTTCACAGAAAGTAACCATGTATTTTACCTTGGGCTATAGTAACAATTTACCACAAAACTAGGTGGTTTAATGCAACAGAACTGTATTCCCACAGTTCAGGAGACCAGAAGTCTAAAATCAAGCTGTGGGCATGACTGGCTCCCTTTGAAGGCTGAGAGATAAACCATTCTTGCCTTTCCTCTAGCTTCATGTGGTTGTGGCAACGCTGGGCACTCCTTGGCTTGTGGACACATCACTACAATCTCTGTCTCCACTGTCAGATTGCCTTTTCTGTGTCTCCGTGTCCTTTCCTCTTCTAAGGACACCAGTCATTGGACTTATGGGCCAACCCTAACCTAATATGGTCACATCCCCATCCTTAACTAACTATATCTGCAAGGACTATTTCCAAATAAGGTCACATTCTGCAGTTCCAGGTGGACTCCTTGTCCTGTAAGATCTTATAAGTTTACATGTAAAAATCAGTAAGACACTAGCCAGATTTTATTGAAACTGTTTCCATTTTCAGTTTTGATATATTTCTAATTAATGTAAAATTATCTCCTTCGAAATCAGTTGCCTTTGCCACTTATTCACTTTATGTTAAATCAACTTCTTCCCTTTGAAAATCACTCTCAGAATTTCAAGGAATATAGAAATACAAATTCCATCCTGAATTACACCAACTTTGATTAAATTAAATATATAACTCCCAAACCATAACATATGACGACAGAAGGCAGATATAGCATGATAAATGACCAAGAACAGTCATTTACTCAGATGTCAGACTGCACTGAAGAACCTCTCACAAGCTCAGGAACTGAAGGCACCTGGTTTTGCAGACTGAGTCACTCAGGTAGTGACTGGAAACAGGGATGTATATTGAAAGTATAAGAAGCAATTGTACCTGCAGGTCCTAAGACTTCTAAGACCCTTCACATGATGAAAAGAATGAGTGGGCCCTAATAGAAATAGAACCAAACAGGCTTCAGATATGAGGTTTCCAGTTGCAGAGGAGGGTAAGATATAATAGTGCCACTGTTTCAGTGTAGACTCCAGGGACATTTGGCTTGTTCATATGTAAGCCAAATATGCTTCTATGAACAGAAAATGAGAAATCACTCATGGGTAAAGTCACAAACGTTCACAGAAAGTAACCATGTATTTTACCTTGGGCTATAGTAACAATTTACCACAAAACTAGGTGGTTTAATGCAACAGAACTGTATTCCCACAGTTCAGGAGACCAGAAGTCTAAAATCAAGCTGTGGGCATGACTGGCTCCCTTTGAAGGCTGAGAGATAAACCATTCTTGCCTTTCCTCTAGCTTCATGTGGTTGTGGCAACGCTGGGCACTCCTTGGCTTGTGGACACATCACTACAATCTCTGTCTCCACTGTCAGATTGCCTTTTCTGTGTCTCCGTGTCCTTTCCTCTTCTTCTAAGGACACCAGTCATTGGACTTATGGGCCAACCCTAACCTAATATGGTCACATCCCCATCCTTAACTAACTATATCTGCAAGGACTATTTCCAAATAAGGTCACATTCTGCAGTTCCAGGTGGACATGAATTTAGAGGAGACACTATTCCACTTATTATAGTAACCTTTGAATGGAGGTATATGTTGAGATGATATGGACCAGGAAATATCAGCATCTGCTACAAAAATTATCAAAGAATACTACATACTTTGGAGTAAAGCATATCTAGATTTTAATCTAAAAAAATGTTTACATAAGGTTAGATGAAATGACGAGGTACCTATGGTTAGTCTATTCAGATTTTTTAAGTAAATTAGTATCAGTCCTTTAAAAAGTGTCTTTACTACAGAATATATCATCCACTGTGAGGCTCAGAAGATATTATGACACCGTTCTCAGAGTAAGGAAAATTACAGTGTAGGAGGACAACATGGACATATATGAAACAGCTAAAGGCCAGTGCAAAGGACTAATCAATAAAGGAATCAATTAAAGCATAACATTCACTGCTTCGAGTTTGGGCAGTAGAGAAAAGAATGTTACAAAATTTTTGCAAGGATCAGAAAACATGAGTATCCAGATTCAAAGACCCCAGTAGGTACATAGCACAAGGATGACAAACAGACCAATGCTAAGATGTCATCATGACATTTCAGAAGACCAGGGATGAAAAGAGGACCATCAAGCTATCCAGAGTGGGTGGGAGTACAATTCAGGACAGATAAAAATAATTAGGAAGGTATTAGGAAGAGTTAAGAGAAAATGAAAGAATAACTTCAAAATTCTGACAAAATTATTTTCCACCTCAAATTTTTTACCTTCTAAACTATTAATCAAATATAAGGATCCAGGGATGGGGCATGGTGGGGCACTTCTAAGACTTCTCTGTTTCAAAATAATCATGTTCAACGCACCTTTCTTTCTCTATCCCAGCAAAAAAGAATGGACTAAGCTAGAGGAATGGAATCCAGAAAAGAGAAACTCCAAACTCAGATTAAGAAAATTTCCAGAACATCAGCCAAGAAAAATCCTGGGGTTCAAGTGGTGCTAGAAAGACGGTAGTGTAGATTAAAGCAGAAATGAAGGCACAAGGAGAAAAGTCTTTAAAAATTATTAAAACTAAGAGATTCTAAGTTTTTCTTTTAAAAAAAGTATTGAAAACTGTTTTGAAGAGTTATTACAAGGTATGGAGAGATTTCATTGATTCACATAAAACAGAACAATAAAACACAGTCAATTTTAACTCCAGGTGAGACTAAAGTGGGATAAGAATTGTAAATGGTTACTAAAAGGAATACTACATCACTTTCAAAGAATACTACATACTTTGGAGTAAAGCATATCTAGATTTTAATCTAAAAAAATGTTTACATAAGGTTAGATGAAATGACGAGGTACCTATGGTTAGTCTATTCAGATTTTTTAAGTAAATTAGTATCAGTCCTTTAAAAGTGTCTTTACTACAGAATATATCATCCACTGTGAGGCTCAGAAGATATTATGACACCGTTCTCAGAGTAAGGAAAATTACAGTGTAGGAGGACAACATGGACATATATGAAACAGCTAAAGGCCAGTGCAAAGGACTAATCAATAAAGGAATCAATTAAAGCATAACATTCACTGCTTCGAGTTTGGGCAGTAGAGAAAAGAATGTTACAAAATTTTTGCAAGGATCAGAAAACATGAGTATCCAGATTCAAAGACCCCAGTAGGTACATAGCACAAGGATGACAAACAGACCAATGCTAAGATGTCATCATGACATTTCAGAAGACCAGGGATGAAAAGAGGACCATCAAGCTATCCAGAGTGGGTGGGAGTACAATTCAGGACAGATAAAAATAATTAGGAAGGTATTAGGAAGAGTTAAGAGAAAATGAAAGAATAACTTCAAAATTCTGACAAAATTATTTTCCACCTCAAATTTTTTACCTTCTAAACTATTAATCAAATATAAGGATCCAGGGATGGGGCATGGTGGGGCACTTCTAAGACTTCTCTGTTTCAAAATAATCATGTTCAACGCACCTTTCTTTCTCTATCCCAGCAAAAAAGAATGGACTAAGCTAGAGGAATGGAATCCAGAAAAGAGAAACTCCAAACTCAGATTAAGAAAATTTCCAGAACATCAGCCAAGAAAAATCCTGGGGTTCAAGTGGTGCTAGAAAGACGGTAGTGTAGATTAAAGCAGAAATGAAGGCACAAGGAGAAAAGTCTTTAAAAATTATTAAAACTAAGAGATTCTAAGTTTTTCTTTTAAAAAAAGTATTGAAAACTGTTTTGAAGAGTTATTACAAGGTATGGAGAGATTTCATTGATTCACATAAAACAGAACAATAAAACACAGTCAATTTTAACTCCAGGTGAGACTAAAGTGGGATAAGAATTTAAATGTAATTATGGTACTCTACTTCAATAAACAGTGAGAAATATTTACACAGTCATAACAGTAAAAGCACTGAAGTATAGTTAATCAAAAATTGTGATATAATCATATTGAAAGGGGTAGAGGTAAGGGAAATGGAATGTAATAGAACTAATACCATCTGTCTATAGATGAAGTGAGTGGACAATGCTTGAATTTGAGAATTCAAGAAAAAGTAGTGTAGGCATACATAGGAAATACAGCAGAAGAAACAGCTAAGAAGTTTTCCGTAGCTGCCCCTGGGGATGAGATCAAGAGACAGTAAGTAAATATGTCTTGGGTGTGTGGAGTATGCCCTGCTGATTTGGAGCTTCTGGTTCTGTTCCTTGTGTTCCAAGTTTGTCCTGTTCTTCTTCCAGTTTCCTTCACTGCCACATAGTCCAAAAATTATATATTCTATTTTATGCAATATACTTGGGATTGTGAGTCTGTTACAACTAAGAGTACAAGCTATTTCAACAATAGATATGAATGCCATTAATGTATGTACCCTGATGACTCCCTTTAAAAAATTAGTTCTGATCCATGTCCTATGTACAGTTTATCCCCTATGTGGAATAGACAATGCCCTTATCATGACACAAGATTAACAATATTCTGCATCTTGACCAGGTTTCCCTCTCATCACCCCCAGCTTCCTGTCACATTCTACATATAGCCAACTGCTTTTTGTCCCCCTTCCTGTCCCAGAATTCCCGCTCCCCAGTACTCTCTTCTAAGTTGCTTTTTCTGGAATGTCTTTTCTTTTTATATATGGTTAAATCTTCTTATTCTCCAAGACTCAGCTCAACTGTTTCCTCTGTGGCCTTCTCTGATTTAGTAGGTTGGCTTGAATAGACCACAACTACACAGTTCGACATCAGCCCTTCGAACATTACACTGTAATTCTGTGATTCTGATTCTATATCTTCCTTTATATAGGAAGCTACCTGAAGATTAGAACTGTGTATTAGTCACTGTGGTACTCTCAGTTTTCAGAAGTTTACCCTCATAGCTCAGTTGGTAAAGAATCTGCCTGCAGTGCAGGAGACCTGAGTTCAATTCCTAGGTCTGGAAGATCACCCTGAGAAGGAAATGGCAACCCACTTCAGTATTCTTGCCTGGGAAATTCCATGAACAGAGGAGTGTGATGGGTTATAGTCCCTGGGGTCATAAGAGTTGGACATGACTTAGTGACTAAACAGTTCCCAAAGCAGTTCAATAAATGTTACTGAACTGACCAACTCAGCTTCTGTCTACATGCAACAGAGATAAATGTGATTATCTTGGTGTTTCAGGTGCATAAAACAACACCCCTAAATATGGTAGCTTAAAAACAACAATCAGGGCTTCCCTGGTGGCTCAGTGGGCAGGGAGTCTGCCTTGCAGTGCAGGGGGCACAGTTTGATCCCTGGCCCAGGAAGATCCCATGTACCATGGAGCAGCTGGACCAGTGTGTCCAAATTGTGAGCCAGTGCTCTGCAGCAAGAGATGTCACTACAACGGGAGGCCCACACAGGCCAAGGAATAAGGATGGATGATAAATAAAAAACCAATAAATAAATAAAAAACCAATAAAAGAGGCCAAATTTTTACAAAAAAATAAAACAATCATTTCTTTTTTATCACTCTGAAGTTAGAGCATGGCAAGTGGGTACAGTTTGTCCCTTTTTTATATGATGTTAGCTGAGGTCACACATATGGCTTCACTGAGCTGAGAATTCATCAAGAGCTGGAACATCTAATACTCATTCATGTGTCTGGTGTCTCAGCTGGGATGGCAGGAAAGGCTGGGGCTAGCTGCACTTCTCTTGCCCCAGACATCATTTAGTAGCACCACCTGAACTCTTTACATTGGACCTCGATCCCAAAAGGACAAAACTGAGAGTTTACCAAGAGTCTTAGAGTCTCGTTGTTTGGAATTCACCATGCCTCTTCCGTTACCTTCTCTCAGTTAGAGCAACTTGCAGGCCTAGCTCAGATTCAAGGAGAGTGAGTAAGTTCCCAGGGGAAGACTGACATGGCAAGCCTGGGAGAAATTGTCATCATTTGTCTTTACAGACAACTGACATTTGATAATTTAATTGTTACAGATAACTAAACCAGGTAATTCTATTCATATATTTTTGAGCAAAAATATTTATTTTTGTGGATGAGCTTACCCTTGGAAAAGTAAGAGCTATGACTGGAGAGGATGAACCTTGTTTTTCATATGTGATTTTAATTTCAAAGGTAAAAATAAATAGCTCAATTGTCATATTTGAAAAGCCACGCTCAGGCACAGTGTTAATGCTTTTTTTCTACAAATTAAGAAGGGATAAGTTGCTTTTGTAGAAAGATAATGGAAGAAGAACGGGCTTATGTGGCTCTAGGATAACAGACTTTTCAGAAAAAAAAGGAACTAGATGATATTTCTGAAAATATTAACTGTCCTCAGCCAGAGTTTAAAATAATGTTCAGCTTTAAAATAATCCATTATATGTAGCCATTTTGTCTCAGGATATACTTTTGCACATTAATGCTGTTGAGAATATGGAACTATCAGAAAATAATAAATGGACATACCTCCATTTTAGACATATCCATTACACTAATTAAAATCTAGTATGGCCACAGCTTTTAATTACATTTCATCATTGCTGCAGTCAATGAAGCTCGCTTTATTACCCTGTATAATGTCTCCCTTGTAATAAATCTTCATAAAACCTGAAAAGAGTTTTCAACTCTGAATTCCAGAGATAGGCTTTCCTGTCTAGCTTTGCTTGGAGCAGAATGCATAAATGAGCATTATTTGCATGTTACCTGAAAAGACAAACAATGCAAATGAGACTAAATAGGACTTAAGCCTTTTCCTATCTCTATTTGAATATCCTTTTCTATATTTCATTGCATTTTTAATTCTTTGTTGATAACAATTTATCCCTTAGGAGAGACAAGTCAAGACATTTAGTAATGCTTAAGAAAGCTAAAGGAAAGATCAGAAATCTTGGGTTCTAATTTCAGTCCTTCCACATACTTTGCTCTTAACCCTTAAGCAAGTCCCTTAAAGAAACCGACCTTTTTATTTTTCCCAGGTGTATCTAAGAGATGAACTCATTTGCTCAGCTTTCTTCCCAGATAAGGACTTTACATTTCTTAGACAACTGACATTTCGATAATTTAATTGGGAGAAATTGTCATCATTTGTCTTTACAGACAACTGACATTTGATAATTTAATTGTTACAGATAACTAAACCAGGTAATTCTATTCATATATTTTTGAGCAAAAATATTTATTTTTGTGGATGAGCTTACCCTTGGAAAAGTAAGAGCTATGACTGGAGAGGATGAACCTTGTTTTTCATATGTGATTTTAATTTCAAAGGTAAAAATAAATAGCTCAATTGTCATATTTGAAAAGCCACGCTCAGGCACAGTGTTAATGCTTTTTTTCTACAAATTAAGAAGGGATAAGTTGCTTTTGTAGAAAGATAATGGAAGAAGAACGGGCTTATGTGGCTCTAGGATAACAGACTTTTCAGAAAAAAAAGGAACTAGATGATATTTCTGAAAATATTAACTGTCCTCAGCCAGAGTTTAAAATAATGTTCAGCTTTAAAATAATCCATTATATGTAGCCATTTTGTCTCAGGATATACTTTTGCACATTAATGCTGTTGAGAATATGGAACTATCAGAAAATAATAAATGGACATACCTCCATTTTAGACATATCCATTACACTAATTAAAATCTAGTATGGCCACAGCTTTTAATTACATTTCATCATTGCTGCAGTCAATGAAGCTCGCTTTATTACCCTGTATAATGTCTCCCTTGTAATAAATCTTCATAAAACCTGAAAAGAGTTTTCAACTCTGAATTCCAGAGATAGGCTTTCCTGTCTAGCTTTGCTTGGAGCAGAATGCATAAATGAGCATTATTTGCATGTTACCTGAAAAGACAAACAATGCAAATGAGACTAAATAGGACTTAAGCCTTTTCCTATCTCTATTTGAATATCCTTTTCTATATTTCATTGCATTTTTAATTCTTTGTTGATAACAATTTATCCCTTAGGAGAGACAAGTCAAGACATTTAGTAATGCTTAAGAAAGCTAAAGGAAAGATCAGAAATCTTGGGTTCTAATTTCAGTCCTTCCACATACTTTGCTCTTAACCCTTAAGCAAGTCCCTTAAAGAAACCGACCTTTTTATTTTTCCCAGGTGTATCTAAGAGATGAACTCATTTGCTCAGCTTTCTTCCCAGATAAGGACTTTACAAACTATAAATCTCTAAGCAGGTAGGAGGAAACAAACTGATGAAACCATACATGAGATGGTAGAAACCATAAAGAATCAAAGGTAGATTGGGTCATTCATTATTTACTAATTTAATTTTTATTGAGTATCTTGTATGTGGTAGGAACTGTGTTCAAGGTTGGAGATTTGTAGTAAATCAGACAGCTGAGCTTCCCCCTATCTTTGTGGAGCTTGCAGCCTGACAGGGAAAACATATTAAACAAGAAAGCAAATAGCCTGTATCTGTGTAATAAGTGTTAGGAAAAAGAGGAACAAGATACTGTGAGAGAAAGCTTTCTGGTATGTGAAGTTGAGCCTGGAGGATGGGATGGAGTCAGATCAGCAGATAAAGGGATATACAGGCAGGCCCTTAGTAAAAAGCAACTCAAGGAAACGCATAGGACTAGATGATCCTGAGGAAGAGAGAGAGGAAGCAGGCACAGTTAACAAATGTATAAATCATGAAGGGCTTTGGTTTTGATCCTGAGAGCCATGGAAAGTGACTGAAGGCTTTTAAGAAGGTGAATGATGGAATCAGATATTATGCTTTACAAAGGTCTCTTTTGTGCTGGGTCATGATTGTCAAAAATGGAAAGACAGATCCCTCACCAGGTCAGAACAGTGAAGATGGTAGCTTAATTCAGGGGCTAGCAATAAAAACCTTGGGGATTAGATGAATCCAAGATAGGCTTTCCTGTCTAGCTTTGCTTGGAGCAGAATGCATAAATGCAAATGAAAAACTAAATAGGACTTAAGCCTTTTCCTATCTCTATTTGAATATCCTTTTCTATATTTCATTGCATTTTTAATTCTTTGTTGATAACAATTTATCCCTTAGGAGAGACAAGTCAAGACATTTAGTAATGCTTAAGAAAGCTAAAGGAAAGATCAGAAATCTTGGGTTCTAATTTCAGTCCTTCCACATACTTTGCTCTTAACCCTTAAGCAAGTCCCTTAAAGAAACCGACCTTTTTATTTTTCCCAGGTGTATCTAAGAGATGAACTCATTTGCTCAGCTTTCTTCCCAGATAAGGACTTTACAAACTATAAATCTCTAAGCAGGTAGGAGGAAACAAACTGATGAAACCATACATGAGATGGTAGAAACCATAAAGAATCAAAGGTAGATTGGGTCATTCATTATTTACTAATTTAATTTTTATTGAGTATCTTGTATGTGGTAGGAACTGTGTTCAAGGTTGGAGATTTGTAGTAAATCAGACAGCTGAGCTTCCCCCTATCTTTGTGGAGCTTGCAGCCTGACAGGGAAAACATATTAAACAAGAAAGCAAATAGCCTGTATCTGTGTAATAAGTGTTAGGAAAAAGAGGAACAAGATACTGTGAGAGAAAGCTTTCTGGTATGTGAAGTTGAGCCTGGAGGATGGGATGGAGTCAGATCAGCAGATAAAGGGATATACAGGCAGGCCCTTAGTAAAAAGCAACTCAAGGAAACGCATAGGACTAGATGATCCTGAGGAAGAGAGAGAGGAAGCAGGCACAGTTAACAAATGTATAAATCATGAAGGGCTTTGGTTTTGATCCTGAGAGCCATGGAAAGTGACTGAAGGCTTTTAAGAAGGTGAATGATGGAATCAGATATTATGCTTTACAAAGGTCTCTTTTGTGCTGGGTCATGATTGTCAAAAATGGAAAGACAGATCCCTCACCAGGTCAGAACAGTGAAGATGGTAGCTTAATTCAGGGGCTAGCAATAAAAACCTTGGGGATTAGATGAATCCAAGATACATGTTGAAGGTAAAACTGACAGGATTCACTTATAGAATAATTACACTTAGGAAGGATTCTGAGATTTCTGGATTGTGCCATTAGAAGGATGGTTTTGCTGATATAGAAGTGAGGAAGCTGGAACAAGCTTGTAAAGGCATTAAAAATATACCATTGTAACATGTTGAAATTGACATTCAAATGGAGCTATCAAGAAGGCAGCTGACTCAAAAAAAAAAAAAACAACAAGATAATGGGCTAGAGAAATATGAAAGTCATGAGAGTGCAGATCCATGCTTCTAAATGCCCACTGGCATCAGTGGGTGAAAGGCCAACAACCCAGGCCATTGCTCTGCTGCCAAGCTTAGTCATGCCATCTTGTGACAGGCTGGGTAAGTGGTTTTCTTTTCAGGCCAAGAACAAGCCTTTCATATTTCCTCCTGGATATTCCTATTCATGTTACAAGTTCTTTGCATGGACCATTGACATGAGAGTAGAATACAGTTTTCAGACAAATGAAGTCACCCTGTTTGTGAAGGAGTGAACTGGTAGATTTTCTCTTACCTACCTTCCTTCCTTCCTCTTTTCAGAACCCAGGAACACTGTGTTACAAAGTGATAAACAGCAGATACTACTAGTCCTAGGACTAGTAGTCCTAGGGGCAGTTCTACTAAATACATAGCTTAAAGCAGAGGCATGCAGCTTCACCTTTTTCAACTACTGACTCTACATATTGGAGTGGTACATAATTATAACTTTCTCTATCTATAGTTGGTGTTTTCTGATCTTATGGTTCAGAAAGGTAAAGGAAACTGATGTCATTTGGATGACTCTACTGCTGTCCATGTCTATTTTTTCCTACTACATAACACTAGTCCTTTCCATTGACTTAAAATTTTACTCTCACAGTTAACAAATGTATAAATCATGAAGGGCTTTGGTTTTGATCCTGAGAGCCATGGAAAGTGACTGAAGGCTTTTAAGAAGGTGAATGATGGAATCAGATATTATGCTTTACAAAGGTCTCTTTTGTGCTGGGTCATGATTGTCAAAAATGGAAAGACAGATCCCTCACCAGGTCAGAACAGTGAAGATGGTAGCTTAATTCAGGGGCTAGCAATAAAAACCTTGGGGATTAGATGAATCCAAGATACATGTTGAAGGTAAAACTGACAGGATTCACTTATAGAATAATTACACTTAGGAAGGATTCTGAGATTTCTGGATTGTGCCATTAGAAGGATGGTTTTGCTGATATAGAAGTGAGGAAGCTGGAACAAGCTTGTAAAGGCATTAAAAATATACCATTGTAACATGTTGAAATTGACATTCAAATGGAGCTATCAAGAAGGCAGCTGACTCAAAAAAAAAAAAAAAACAACAAGATAATGGGCTAGAGAAATATGAAAGTCATGAGAGTGCAGATCCATGCTTCTAAATGCCCTCTGGCATCAGTGGGTGAAAGGCCAACAACCCAGGCCATTGCTCTGCTGCCAAGCTTAGTCATGCCATCTTGTGACAGGCTGGGTAAGTGGTTTTCTTTTCAGGCCAAGAACAAGCCTTTCATATTTCCTCCTGGATATTCCTATTCATGTTACAAGTTCTTTGCATGGACCATTGACATGAGGGTAGAATACAGTTTTCAGACAAATGAAGTCACCCTGTTTGTGAAGGAGTGAACTGGTTGATTTTCTCTTACCTACCTTCCTTCCTTCCTCTTTTCAGAACCCAGGAACACTGTGTTACAAAGTGATAAACAGCAGATACTACTAGTCCTAGGACTAGTAGTCCTAGGGGCAGTTCTACTAAATACATAGCTTAAAGCAGAGGCATGCAGCTTCACCTTTTTCAACTACTGACTCTACATATTGGAGTGGTACATAATTATAACTTTCTCTATCTATAGTTGGTGTTTTCTGATCTTATGGTTCAGAAAGGTAAAGGAAACTGATTTCATTTGGAATACTCTACTGCTTTCCATTGTTATTTTTTCCTACTACATAACACTAGTCCTCTCCTTTTCTCTGCTACTGCTGATGACTTCAATAATGAAACACTATCCCTAATAGGACTCTCGTGAGCCACTCTAGACTTGAATCCAAGTGCCAGCACTTAAAAGCTCCGTGACCTTGAGCTTGTTCCATTTTTCTTGGTCTTCTTATTTGATAAATGGTGCTAATTACCTTCTACCAAGTAAATGAAATATAGCATTAACACAATGCTTAGCACAGTGTTAGGGATTTATGATTGTTCTTATTACTAGAGCACTGATTAGTCTTGGGGCTGCGTGTTCAAGGGTCTTAGGAGTTCTGGTGAAGAATACAAAATCATCAGATTAACAACCATCTTTGAATAATGTGAAAGTGGGTTGCTATAGCAATAGAAGTGAGGTTGGCCTTGGTGGGCATCTTGAAGGAGACTGTGCTATTCAGGGGAGTCTACTCTGTGCAAAGTTTTGTGAAAACTCCTCCCAGTGAACTGAACTTGAGGCATTATCTACTTCCAAGAAGACCCTAAGTATCTGGAAGTCAGTATTTATTTCCTTGAATCTACAAATTGGATTGGTGTCCAAGTTTATCATGTTACTCCAGTAGGCTATACCCGTGAGAGATGAAGATAGGCTTGGGAGGGGAGGAAGGAAAAAGTCTTGATACTTATAAGCTATAGAAAGAAATGACTGACAAGCAAAGAATATATAAAGTATAGCAAACTGCATTTAGAGACAGTCAAACACTACCATAAATGACTTGGTTTGGAGTTCTAATCATCCCTTATTCTTGTCCAATGATTTCCATCTGTAATGCCCTTTATTTATATGTGATCCTCAACCATTTTACACATATTTAAGAAGCATGGATTCCGTATCTGACTCTGGACCTTATCCCAGTTCTGCTAGGTAGCCAAGAAAGGTTGGGGAAATTCTCAGGAGGTGATGTAATTCACTTACAAGCATCAGGCCTGTTTAGTGCTGCTGTTTGGTTTCGCCCTCTTGAGCTGCTTACAATGGGACTAGGAGAAATGGAATATATTATACCTTGGAATTCAAAGTTACCATTTCTGGTTCTGACTATTTGTGAACAACCTGAAGCTCCCTGGTTTGTAGCATGAGCATATATTTTCATTTGACTGAAGCACGAGCCTGAACTGCTGCACGGCTGCTGTGTGGGAGTGTGTGTACTTTCCATTGCTATTTTTTCCTACTACATAACACTAGTCCTCTCCTTTTCTCTGCTACTGCTGATGACTTCAATAATGAAACACTATCCCTAATAGGACTCTCGTGAGCCACTCTAGACTTGAATCCAAGTGCCAGCACTTAAAAGCTCTGTGACCTTGAGCTTGTTCCATTTTTCTTGGTCTTCTTATTTGATAAATGGTGCTAACTACCTTCTACCAAGTAAATGAAATATAGCATTAACACAATGCTTAGCACAGTGTTAGGGATTTATGATTGTTCTTATTACTAGAGCACTGATTAGTCTTGGGGCTGTGTGTTCAAGGGTCTTAGGAGTTCTGGTGAAGAATACAAAATCATCAGATTAACAACCATCTTTGAATAATGTGAAAGTGGGTTGCTATAGCAATAGAAGTGAGGTTGGCCTTGGTGGGCATCTTGAAGGAGACTGTGCTATTCAGGGGAGTCTACTCTGTGCAAAGTTTTGTGAAAACTCCTCCCAGTGAACTGAACTTGAGGCATTATCTACTTCCAAGAAGACCCTAAGTATCTGGAAGTCAGTATTTATTTCCTTGAATCTACAAATTGGATTGGTGTCCAAGTTTATCATGTTACTCCAGTAGGCTATACCCGTGAGAGATGAAGATAGGCTTGGGAGGGGAGGAAGGAAAAAGTCTTGATACTTATAAGCTATAGAAAGAAATGACTGACAAGCAAAGAATATATAAAGTATAGCAAACTGCATTTAGAGACAGTCAAACACTACCATAAATGACTTGGTTTGGAGTTCTAATCATCCCTTATTCTTGTCCAATGATTTCCATCTGTAATGCCCTTTATTTATATGTGATCCTCAACCATTTTACACATATTTAAGAAGCATGGATTCCGTATCTGACTCTGGACCTTATCCCAGTTCTGCTAGGTAGCCAAGAAAGGTTGGGGAAATTCTCAGGAGGTGATGTAATTCACTTACAAGCATCAGGCCTGTTTAGTGCTGCTGTTTGGTTTCGCCCTCTTGAGCTGCTTACAATGGGACTAGGAGAAATGGAATATATTATACCTTGGAATTCAAAGTTACCATTTCTGGTTCTGACTATTTGTGAACAACCTGAAGCTCCCTGGTTTGTAGCATGAGCATATATTTTCATTTGACTGAAGCACGAGCCTGAACTGCTGCACGGCTGCTGTGTGGGAGTGTGTGTACTGTACATCTGTTGTTTTTGCCTGCCGGGCACCTCTTCTCCATTCTTCAGTAAGAGTTCTGCAGTTTACTTTGAGACACAGTGCCTCACTGTGCTGGATACCGCAGTAGTGGGAATGTCAGTCAAAGAACCCTGAGAAAGGTCTGGGCATGTGACCCAAGTTCAGTCCATTGGACTGTCTCTCCTAGGAATTTGAAACAAGAGATTAAGGGATGGAAATAATTCCATCCATCATGATACCTGAAAATAATATCTATCCATTATCATCAAGCTTTTTCTATAAAAAGCTGGTTAGAAAATATTTTAGGATTCATCGAGCATTACTCCTCTGTTTCAATCACTTGACTCACAGCTTTTCCTTTTTACTCTGTGATCATCACACTTTTTCCTCTTAAAAAATTCCTTTCTCTATTTCACATTGTGTGGGTATATGAGTGTGCTCAGTTGGGTCCAACTCTTTGCGACCCCATGGACTGTATCCCACCAGACTTGTCTGTCCATGGAATTTTCTAGGCATAAATGGAAATTTCTGGGATGGGGCCCAGTTCTTACTCCAGGTGATCTTCCTGACCTAGGGATCAAACCTTTGTCTCTTGCCTCTCCTGCACTGACTGGTGGATTCTTTACTACTGTACCATCAGAGTTAATTTCTGTCGCTTGCTACCAAAGAACTCTATTACTGTAGGATAAGTCTCATGACTAACGAATGAGTCTAGTTGGCTTCCGAGTTTCTACACACCAATGGAGCTTTCTCTTTTGCCTTCTACTAAGTGTATGGAATAACAATTGAAAAGAAATGAAAGAGTGTCATAGCAAAATGGCTAGGCCTGTTGATATAAACAAAAAATGTTACAATTACAAGCATCAGGCCTTTGTTTAGTGCTGCTGTTTGGTTTCGCCCTCTTGAGCTGCTTACAATGGGACTAGGAGAAATGGAATATATTATACCTTGGAATTCAAAGTTACCATTTCTGGTTCTGACTATTTGTGAACAACCTGAAGCTCCCTGGTTTGTAGCATGAGCATATATTTTCATTTGACTGAAGCACGAGCCTGAACTGCTGCACGGCTGCTGTGTGGGAGTGTGTGTACTGTACATCTGTTGTTTTTGCCTGCCGGGCACCTCTTCTCCATTCTTCAGTAAGAGTTCTGCAGTTTACTTTGAGACACAGTGCCTCACTGTGCTGGATACCGCAGTAGTGGGAATGTCAGTCAAAGAACCCTGAGAAAGGTCTGGGCATGTGACCCAAGTTCAGTCCATTGGACTGTCTCTCCTAGGAATTTGAAACAAGAGATTAAGGGATGGAAATAATTCCATCCATCATGATACCTGAAAATAATATCTATCCATTATCATCAAGCTTTTTCTATAAAAAGCTGGTTAGAAAATATTTTAGGATTCATCGAGCATTACTCCTCTGTTTCAATCACTTGACTCACAGCTTTTCCTTTTTACTCTGTGATCATCACACTTTTTCCTCTTAAAAAATTCCTTTCTCTATTTCACATTGTGTGGGTATATGAGTGTGCTCAGTTGGGTCCAACTCTTTGCGACCCCATGGACTGTATCCCACCAGACTTGTCTGTCCATTGAATTTTCTAGGCATAAATGGAAATTTCTGGGATGGGGCCCAGTTCTTACTCCAGGTGATCTTCCTGACCTAGGGATCAAACCTTTGTCTCTTGCCTCTCCTGCACTGACTGGTGGATTCTTTACTACTGTACCATCAGAGTTAATTTCTGTCGCTTGCTACCAAAGAACTCTATTACTGTAGGATAAGTCTCATGACTAACGAATGAGTCTAGTTGGCTTCCGAGTTTCTACACACCAATGGAGCTTTCTCTTTTTGCCTTCTACTAAGTGTATGGAATAACAATTGAAAAGAAATGAAAGAGTGTCATAGCAAAATGGCTAGGCCTGTTGATATAAACAAAAAAAATGAAGTGTCTATGAAAAAGAGAAGCTCTGTCAGATGCTTAGGATAAATTTTAAAAAAAGACATTAGGTTTGTCAGTGGCTCAATTATATGACTTGGGGGGTGGAGCTAAGATGGTGGCGTAGAAGGACGTGCACTCATCTCTCCTGCAAAATCGCCTGAATTGCGACGAGTTCCTGGGAAACCATCGACGAAAGGAGGTTGGATCTGATCACAGAGAGGATACCCCACATCGAAGAACAAAGGAGAAGCCGCATCAAGACGGTAGGAGGGGTGCAATCGCACTTTTAAAAGTCAAACTTCATACCCGACGGAGAGGCTGGGCGGGCCAAAGCCGCAAAGCCTGTTGCAGATCAAAACCCGGAGAGGAGCACTAACACCCACAAGGGACTGAGCCAGACCTGCTTTGGAGGGTCCAGGTGCCCCCTTGAGCTAGAAGTGCCCTTGAGCAGGCCTCGGAAGGGCAGCACTCAGTTCCCTTTGGAGGAGGTTACCATTAACCAGATCACAGAGCCGCCGAGGAGGACTGGAAAGTCTCTGCGCACTGTGATCAGGGAGAGAGGAATAGCGATCCTGCATGTGACTGAGCCAGACTCACCTCTGAGTAACCTGACGTCTCCCGCAGTGGCGGGGGTCGACGGTGGCCTGCAGCAGGGTCGGGGGCACTGTGGAAGTGCTTCCCATAGAGCGTGTGGGAATAAATCCTCTGTGAGACAGACGCCATTTTCCCTACTGTAGTTTGGCTGCTGGTCAAACTGCAGGGCTGCTGGTCAAGCTACAGGGAGGGAACTTAGCTCCACCCAGCAATAAAAGGGATTTGGATTAAGAAACTCCCAGGGCCAGCCTGGGCGGGCCTTTTAATTCTGGAATAGACCTAAACAAGCAGTCAAAGAGGTCTTCAGACCCAACCACTGCCAGAGGCAAGAAAAAGACTGATAATTCCTGAATAGACTGCAAGAGACAGAAGAACATAAACACTATTTTCACGTTTTGTCTGAAGCTGGAGTTACTGCTGGACTTTAAAATTTCATTTTTTGTATTGTATTACTTTGTTTCAATTTTTTTTTTTTCTCTTTTTTCCAAACCCACTCAGTGCACCCACCCCCCCTTTTTTTTTTTTTTCTTTTCTTGGGGGTGTATGTGAGAGAGAGAGTGGGTGTGTTCATTTCCTTCACTGAATTCTATTGAAGCTACTAATCTTATCAGTAAGACTGAATATATTCAAGTTTACATAAATTTTTTTTTTTTCTTTTTCCTTTTAAACCACACATTTTATTTTGGTATAAACTTCTGGTTCCCCATTGGCCTTTTAAGGTTCTGTGAGGGTTTTGTTTGTTTTTATTATTTTTGCTTTGTTTTTCTATATTTTTCTATAAAATTTAGATCTTTTAATTTTTAATAATTTTTTCATTTGTACTACTACCTCTTCTATAATTCTTTGGTTTCTCTGAAGCTCCTTTGCTATAGCACTAAATTCTAATACATACAAATCTTTATCTCCCTATATTTAACTTTGCAATATTATTCTATATTTCTCTTCTATCCTCCCTTTCTCTTTTTCCCTTTCCCCCCTATATTTCTTAGTCTGTTCTGTCCTCATTGCCTTATCCCCAACGGGGATCCTGCTCTAGCATTATTCTCCAATTGGTACTCTACTTAGTTTGCTTATTAACTTGTGGATATCATTCTTGGATTTCTCTATTCGCCATGCTAACGTATTGTACTGTATTTTTGATTGGAATGCTTGGGTTATGTTATAGATGTATATGTTTATGTGTATAATTCAATACGCTAGATAGTACTTGCATAATTTTTAAATTGCCATTTGTCAAAGGTATACCTTCTGTTTCTCATTTGCATATATGTTTTCTTTATACAAACCAGCCGTGAAATCTTCATTCAGGGCTGCTGGTCAAGCTACAGGGAGGGAACTTAGCTCCACCCAGCAATAAAAGGGATTTGGATTAAGAAACTCCCAGGGCCAGCCTGGGCGGGCCTTTTAATTCTGGAATAGACCTAAACAAGCAGTCAAAGAGGTCTTCAGACCCAACCACTGCCAGAGGCAAGAAAAAGACTGATAATTCCTGAATAGACTGCAAGAGACAGAAGAACATAAACACTATTTTCACGTTTTGTCTGAAGCTGGAGTTACTGCTGGACTTTAAAATTTCATTTTTTGTATTGTATTACTTTGTTTCAATTTTTTTTTTTTTTCTCTTTTTTCCAAACCCACTCAGTGCACCCACCCCTTTTTTTTTTTTTTCTTTTCTTGGGGGTGTATGTGAGAGAGAGTGGGTGTGTTCATTTCCTTCACTGAATTCTATTGAAGCTACTAATCTTATCAGTAAGACTGAATATATTCAAGTTTACATAAATTTTTTTTTTTTCTTTTTCCTTTTAAACCACACATTTTATTTTGGTATAAACTTCTGGTTCCCCATTGGCCTTTTAAGGTTCTGTGAGGGTTTTGTTTGTTTTTATTATTTTTGCTTTGTTTTTCTATATTTTTCTATAAAATTTAGATCTTTTAATTTTTAATAATTTTTTCATTTGTACTACTACCTCTTCTATAATTCTTTGGTTTCTCTGAAGCTCCTTTGCTATAGCACTAAATTCTAATACATACAAATCTTTATCTCCCTATATTTAACTTTGCAATATTATTCTATATTTCTCTTCTATCCTCCCTTTCTCTTTTTCCCTTTCCCCACTATATTTCTTAGTCTGTTCTGTCCTCATTGCCTTATCCCCAACAGGGATCCTGCTCTAGCATTATTCTCCAATTGGTACTCTACTTAGTTTGCTTATTAACTTGTGGATATCATTCTTGGATTTCTCTATTCGCCATGCTAACGTATTGTACTGTATTTTTGATTGGAATGCTTGGGTTATGTTATAGATGTATATGTTTATGTGTATAATTCAATACGCTAGATAGTACTTGCATAATTTTTAAATTGCCATTTGTCAAAGGTATACCTTCTGTTTCTCATTTGCATTTTTATGTTTTAATATCATTTAATGCCATAACAAACCAGCCGTCAAATCTTCATTCCCTGGTCAGGCAACAAGCCCCGGAGTTTTAAGGAGGGTGCACTGACTCCTAAACTACAATACTAGAGAACGCATAACACTAAAGAGCAGTATACAAGTGAGAACGCCAGCAAAGGTAATCACTTGTATACAAGTCCTGACATCACCCAATCACCAGCATCACCCAGAATAGAAGCCTCATCCAAACAACAAACACCAACAGACGTAACTCAAAGTATGGGAAAAGGAAATCCCAAACAGAATCAGTTTTAAAAAATTAATAATAACAATGAAACGGCAGAGAAATACCACACAAGCGAAGGAACAATCAACAAACACACAAGATCAAATTAATGAAGAGAATTTGGACAAACTTTCTGAAAGTGATTTCAGAAGAATGATAGTAAAGATGATCAAAGACAGTGAAAACAGAATTTCAGAGAAATTGCAAGATACAACTAACACACTGAATAAAGAAATACAAGAACTTACCAAAAAAGTAACAGAGACAAACAACTCAATTGCTGAACTGAAAAACACTGTAGAAGGAATCAAGAGCAGAGTATCTGAGACAGAAGACCGGATAAGTGAGCTGGAAGATAAAATGGTGGAAGTAACTGCTGAAAAACAGACTCTAGCTCAAAGAATGAAAAGAGCAGAGGACAGCCTCAGAGACCTCTGGGATAATATCAAACGCACCAATATTCGAATTATAGGGGTTACAGAAGAAGAAGAAAAAAAGAAAGGCTATGAGAAAATTTTTGAAGAGATTATAGTTGAAAATTTCCCCAACATGGGAAAAGAAATAGTCAATCAAGTCCAAGAAGCACAAAGAGTACCTAACAGAATCAATCCGAGAAGAAACACACCAAGACACATATTAATGAAGTTAACACAAATTAAACACAAAGATAGAATTCTCAAAGCAGCAAGGGAAAAGCAACTAGTGACATACAAGGGAAAGCCCATCCGTTTAACAGCTGATCTTTCAACAGAAACTCTGCAGGCCAGAAGGGAATGGCAGGACACATTTAAACGGCTGAAAGAGAATAATCTGCAACCAAGAATCCTCTACCCTGCAAGGATCTCCTTCAAAATTGATGGAGAAATCAAAAGCTTTACAGACAAGCAAAAATTAAAAGAATGTTTCTCATTTGCATATATATGTTTTAATATCATTTAATGCCATAACAAACCAGCCGTGAAATCTTCATTCCCTGGTCAGGCAACAAGCCCCGGGGTTTTAAGGAGGGTGCACTGACTCCAAAACTACAATACTAGAGAACGCATAACACTAAAGAGCAGTATACAAGTGAGAACGCCAGCAAAGGTAATCACTTGTATACAAGTCCTGACATCACCCAATCACCAGCATCACCCAGAATAGAAGCCTCATCCAAACAACAAACACCAACAGACGTAACTCAAAGTATGGGAAAAGGAAATCCCAAACAGAATCAGTTTTAAAAAATTAATAATAACAATGAAACGGCAGAGAAATACCACACAAGCGAAGGAACAATCAACAAACACACAAGATCAAATTAATGAAGAGAATTTGGACAAACTTTCTGAAAGTGATTTCAGAAGAATGATAGTAAAGATGATCAAAGACAGTGAAAACAGAATTTCAGAGAAATTGCAAGATACAACTAACACACTGAATAAAGAAATACAAGAACTTACCAAAAAAGTAACAGAGACAAACAACTCAATTGCTGAACTGAAAAACACTGTAGAAGGAATCAAGAGCAGAGTATCTGAGACAGAAGACCGGATAAGTGAGCTGGAAGATAAAATGGTGGAAGTAACTGCTGAAAAACAGACTCTAGCTCAAAGAATGAAAAGAGCAGAGGACAGCCTCAGAGACCTCTGGGATAATATCAAACGCACCAATATTCGAATTATAGGGGTTACAGAAGAAGAAGAAAAAAAGAAAGGCTATGAGAAAATTTTGAAGAGATTATAGTTGAAAATTTCCCCAACATGGGAAAAGAAATAGTCAATCAAGTCCAAGAAGCACAAAGAGTACCTAACAGAATCAATCCGAGAAGAAACACACCAAGACACATATTAATGAAGTTAACACAAATTAAACACAAAGATAGAATTCTCAAAGCAGCAAGGGAAAAGCAACTAGTGACATACAAGGGAAAGCCCATCCGTTTAACAGCTGATCTTTCAACAGAAACTCTGCAGGCCAGAAGGGAATGGCAGGACACATTTAAACGGCTGAAAGAGAATAATCTGCAACCAAGAATCCTCTACCCTGCAAGGATCTCCTTCAAAATTGATGGAGAAATCAAAAGCTTTACAGACAAGCAAAAATTAAAAGAATTTAGTCACACCAAACCAGCCTTACAACAAATGTTAAAGGGACTTATATAGAAAACAAGTATAAAAGGAGAAGATCCACGAAACAAACCCATCATAACATCTAAGAAGATGACAATAGGATCATTTGTATCAATAATTACTTTGAATGTCAATGGACTAAATGCCCCAACCAAAAGACACAGAGTGGCTGAATGGATCCAAAAACACGACCCATACATATGCTGCCTCCAGGAAACTCATTTCAGACCTAGAGACACTCATAGACTGAAAGTGAGAGCCTGGAAAAAGATATTCCATGCAAATGGAAATCAAAAGAAAGCTGGAGTAGCAATCCTCATATCAGATAAAATAGATTTTAAAGTAAAGAAGATTCTAAGAGACAAGGCAGGTCACTACATCATGATTAAGGGATTGATCCAAGAAGAAGACATAACAATCATAAATATCTATGCTCCCAACGCAGGAGCACCCCAATACATAAGACAAACACTTTCAGACATAAAAGAAGACATTGACAGCAACACAATCATAGTAGGAGACTTTAACACTCCTCTCACACCAATGGACAGATCATCCAAACAGAAAATTAATAAAGAAACACAAGCCTTAAATGCCACACTAGAAGAAATGGACCTCATTGATATCTTTAGGACTTTCCATCCAAAAGCAGAAGAATACACTTTCTTCTCAAGTGCTCATGGAACATTCTCCAGGATAGACCACATCTTGGGCCACAAATCAATCCTCAGTCAATTCAAGAAAACTGAAATTCTATCAACCATTTTCTCAGACCACAATGCAGTGAGACTAGAGATCAACTACAGGAAAAAAACCGCTAAAAACACAAACACATGGAGATTAAGCAACACATACCTAAAAAACGAACTGATCATTGAGGAAATCAAAGGAGAAATAAAAAAATTCCTACAAGGAAAGCCCATCCGTTTAACAGCTGATCTTTCAACAGAAACTCTGCAGGCCAGAAGGGAATGGCAGGACACATTTAAACGGCTGAAAGAGAATAATCTGCAACCAAGAATCCTCTACCCTGCAAGGATCTCCTTCAAAATTGATGGAGAAATCAAAAGCTTTACAGACAAGCAAAAATTAAAAGAATTTAGTCACACCAAACCAGCCTTACAACAAATGTTAAAGGGACTTATATAGAAAACAAGTATAAAAGGAGAAGATCCACGAAACAAACCCATCATAACATCTAAGAAGATGACAATAGGATCATTTGTATCAATAATTACTTTGAATGTCAATGGACTAAATGCCCCAACCAAAAGACACAGAGTGCCTAAATGGAGTCAAACACACGACCCGTACATATGCTGCCTCCAGGAAACTCATTTCAGACCTAGAGACACTCATAGACTGAAAGTGAGAGCCTGGAAAAAGATATTCCATGCAAATGGAAATCAAAAGAAAGCTGGAGTAGCAATCCTCATATCAGATAAAATAGATTTTAAAGTAAAGAAGATTCTAAGAGACAAGGCAGGTCACTACATCATGATTAAGGGATTGATCCAAGAAGAAGACATAACAATCATAAATATCTATGCTCCCAACGCAGGAGCACCCCAATACATAAGACAAACACTTTCAGACATAAAAGAAGACATTGACAGCAACACAATCATAGTAGGAGACTTTAACACTCCTCTCACACCAATGGACAGATCATCCAAACAGAAAATTAATAAAGAAACACAAGCCTTAAATGCCACACTAGAAGAAATGGACCTCATTGATATCTTTAGGACTTTCCATCCAAAAGCAGAAGAATACACTTTCTTCTCAAGTGCTCATGGAACATTCTCCAGGATAGACCACATCTTGGGCCACAAATCAATCCTCAGTCAATTCAAGAAAACTGAAATTCTATCAACCATTTTCTCAGACCACAATGCAGTGAGACTAGAGATCAACTACAGGAAAAAAACCGCTAAAAACACAAACACATGGAGATTAAGCAACACATACCTAAAAAACGAACTGATCATTGAGGAAATCAAAGGAGAAATAAAAAAATTCCTAGAAGAAAATGACAATGAACACACGACAGTGCAAAACCTATGGGATACTGCAAAAGCAGTTCTAAGAGGGAAGTTTATAGCATTACAATCCCACCTCAAGAAACTAGGAAAATCTCAAAGAGACAACCTTACCTTACGCTTAAAACAACTGGAGAAAGAAGAACAAAAACACCCCAAAGCCAGCAGAAGAAGGGAAATCATAAAGATCAGAGCAGAAATAAATGAAAAAGAAACAAAAGAAACAATAGTAAAGATAAATAAAACAAAAAGCTGGTTCTTCGAAAAAGTCAATAAAATCGACACACCACTGGCCAGACTCATTAAGAAAAAGAGAGAGAAGAACCAGATCACCAAAATCAAAAATGAAAAAGGAGAGATTACAACGGATAATGCAGAAATCCAAAGGATTATAAGAGACTATTATGAACAACTCTATGGCAACAAACTGGACAGTCTGGAAGAAATGGACAGTTTCTTAGAGAAGATTAATCTCCCAAGACTCAACCAGAAAGAAATAGAAACTATGAACAAGCCAATCACAAGCTCAGAAATTGACCTTGTGATCAAAAATCTACACAAAAATAAAAGCCCAGGGCCAGATGGTTTCACAAGTGAATTCTACCAAACATTTAAAGAAGAGCTAATGCCTGTCCTTCTAAAACTCTTTCAAAGAATTGCACAGGAAGGAACACTTCCAAACACATTCTACGAGGCCACCATCACCCTGATACCAAAGCCAGGCAAAGACATCACAAAAAAAGAAAATTATAGGCCAATTTCACTGATGAATCTAGATGCCAAAATTCTCAACAAAATCCTAGCAAACAGAATTCAGCAACACATCAAAAAGCTCATTCATCACGATCAAGTTGGGTTCATCCCAGGCATGCAAGGATTCTTCAACATCCGCAAATCAATCAATGTGATACACCATATCAACAAATTGAAAGACAAAAATCACATGATCATCTCAATAGATGCAGAAAAAGCCTTCGACAAAGTACAACACCCATTTATGATAAAAACTCTTCAGAAAATGGGCATAGAAGGAACCTATCTCAACATAGTGAAAGCCATATATGAGAAGCCCACAGCGAACATTATCCTCAACGATGAAAAACTGAAAGCATTCCCTCTAAGATCAGGAACAAGACAGGGGTGTCCACTTTCACCACTACTATTCAACATAGTTCTGGAAGTTCTAGCAATAGCAATAAGAGAAGAGAAAGAAATCAAAGGAATCCAGATTGGAAAAGAAGTCAAACTCTCTCTATTTGCAGATGACATGATATTATACATAGAAAATCTCAAAGACACTATTACAAAACTACTAGAGTTAATCAGCGAATTCAGCAAAGTCGCAGGATACAAAATCAATATACAGAAATCACTGGCATTCCTATACACAAACAATGAAAAATCAGAAAATGAAATCAAAGAGGCAATCCCCTTCACCATCGCAACCAAAAGAATCAAATATCTAGGAATAAACCTACCCAAAGAAACAAAAGAACTGTACACAGAAAATTACAAGACACTCATGAGAGACATTAAAGAAGAGTTAAACAGATGGAGAAATATTCCGTGTTCCTGGGTCGGGAGAATCAATATTGTGAAAATGACCATACTACCAAATGTCATCTATAGATTCAATGCGATCCCTATCAAACTTCCAATAACATTCTTCACAGAACTAGACCAACGAATAACACAGTTCATATGGAAACACAAAAGACCTCGAATAGCCAAAGCAATCCTCAGGAAGAAGAATGGAGCTGGGGGGATCAGCCTCCCCAACTTCAGACTCTACTACAAAGCAACAGTCATCAAGACAGTATGGTACTGGCACAAAAACAGAAATATCGACCAATGGAACAAGATCGAGAACCCAGAGATAAAGCTACGCACCTATGGGTACTTTATTTTTGACAAAGGAGGCGAACATAAAAGGAAAAAACCCCCTCAAAGAGATAAAAAAGGGGACATACCCTGACCACACAAAGTAAATCAAAGTGATACAACAAAAATCCACATGATCATCTCAATAGATGCAGAAAAAGCCTTCGACAAAGTACAACACCCATTTATGATAAAAACTCTTCAGAAAATGGGCATAGAAGGAACCTATCTCAACATAGTGAAAGCCATATATGAGAAGCCCACAGCGAACATTATCCTCAACGATGAAAAACTGAAAGCATTCCCTCTAAGATCAGGAACAAGACAGGGGTGTCCACTTTCACCACTACTATTCAACATAGTTCTGGAAGTTCTAGCAATAGCAATAAGAGAAGAGAAAGAAATCAAAGGAATCCAGATTGGAAAAGAAGTCAAACTCTCTCTATTTGCAGATGACATGATATTATACATAGAAAATCTCAAAGACACTATTACAAAACTACTAGAGTTAATCAGCGAATTCAGCAAAGTCGCAGGATACAAAATCAATATACAGAAATCACTGGCATTCCTATACACAAACAATGAAAAATCAGAAAATGAAATCAAAGAGGCAATCCCCTTCACCATCGCAACCAAAAGAATCAAATATCTAGGAATAAACCTACCCAAAGAAACAAAAGAACTGTACACAGAAAATTACAAGACACTCATGAGAGACATTAAAGAAGAGTTAAACAGATGGAGAAATATTCCGTGTTCCTGGGTCGGGAGAATCAATATTGTGAAAATGACCATACTACCAAATGTCATCTATAGATTCAATGCGATCCCTATCAAACTTCCAATAACATTCTTCACAGAACTAGACCAACGAATAACACAGTTCATATGGAAACACAAAAGACCTCGAATAGCCAAAGCAATCCTCAGGAAGAAGAATGGAGCTGGGGGGATCAGCCTCCCCAACTTCAGACTCTACTACAAAGCAACAGTCATCAAGACAGTATGGTACTGGCACAAAAACAGAAATATCGACCAATGGAACAAGATCGAGAACCCAGAGATAAAGCTACGCACCTATGGGTACTTTATTTTTGACAAAGGAGGCGAACATATAAAATGGGACAAAGACAGCCTCTTCAACAAATGGTGCTGGGAAAACTGGACAGCTACATGCAAGAAAATGAAGTTGGAACATACCCTGACACCATACACAAAGATCAACTCAAAATGGATTAAAGACTTAAATGTAAGGCCAGAAACCATCAAACTCTTAGAGGCGAATACAGGCAAAACCCTCAAGGACATCAATCAAAGCAAGATCTTCTCTGACCCACCTACTAGAATAGTGGAACTAAAAAGACAAATGAACATGTGGGACCTAATGAAACTTAAAAGCTTTTGTACTGCTAAAGAAATTACAAAAAAGCTGAACAGACAGCCCACAGAGTGGGAGAAAATCATAGCAAATGAAACAACAGACAAAGAATTAATCTCCAAAATCTACAAGCAACTCAGACAACTCAGCACTGGAAAAACGAACAACCCAATCAAAAAATGGGAAAAGGACCTAAAGAGACACCTCTCCAACGATGACATACAGATGGCCCCAAAACACATGAAACGATGCTCAACTTCACTAATAATTAGAGAAATGCAAATCAAAACTACAATGAGATATCACCTCACACCCGTCAGAATGGCCATCATCCACAAATCGACAGACAATAAATGCTGGAGAGGCTGCGGAGAAAAGGGAACACTCCTGCATTGCTGGTGGGAGTGTAAATTGATACAGCCTCTATGGAAGACAGTCTGGAGATTTCTTAAAAAACTAAAAATAGAAGCACCATATGACCCAGCAATCCCACTCTTAGGCTTATACCCTGATGAAATCAAACCTGAAAGAAGCACCTGTACCCCAATGTTTATTGCAGCTCTCTATACAATAGCTAGAACATGGAAGGAACCTAGATGCCCATGGACGAACGAATGGATCCAAAAGCTCTGGTACATATATACAATGGAATACTACACAGCTGTAAAGAGAAATGCAGAAGAATCAGCCCTCATGAGGTGGCTGGATCTAGAAAGTATCCTAAAAAGTGAAGTCAGTCAGAAAGAGAAGGACAAATACAGTATATTAACACATATATATGGAATCTAGTAGGATGGTGCTGGGAAAACTGGACAGCTACATGCAAGAAAATGAAGTTGGAACATACCCTGACACCATACACAAAGATCAACTCAAAATGGATTAAAGACTTAAATGTAAGGCCAGAAACCATCAAACTCTTAGAGGCGAATACAGGCAAAACCCTCAAGGACATCAATCAAAGCAAGATCTTCTCTGACCCACCTACTAGAATAGTGGAACTAAAAAGACAAATGAACATGTGGGACCTAATGAAACTTAAAAGCTTTTGTACTGCTAAAGAAATTACAAAAAAGCTGAACAGACAGCCCACAGAGTGGGAGAAAATCATAGCAAATGAAACAACAGACAAAGAATTAATCTCCAAAATCTACAAGCAACTCAGACAACTCAGCACTGGAAAAACGAACAACCCAATCAAAAAATGGGAAAAGGACCTAAAGAGACACCTCTCCAACGATGACATACAGATGGCCCCAAAACACATGAAACGATGCTCAACTTCACTAATAATTAGAGAAATGCAAATCAAAACTACAATGAGATATCACCTCACACCCGTCAGAATGGCCATCATCCACAAATCGACAGACAATAAATGCTGGAGAGGCTGCGGAGAAAAGGGAACACTCCTGCATTGCTGGTGGGAGTGTAAATTGATACAGCCTCTATGGAAGACAGTCTGGAGATTTCTTAAAAAACTAAAAATAGAAGCACCATATGACCCAGCAATCCCACTCTTAGGCTTATACCCTGATGAAATCAAAACTGAAAGAAGCACCTGTACCCCAATGTTTATTGCAGCTCTCTATACAATAGCTAGAACATGGAAGGAACCTAGATGCCCATGGACGAACGAATGGATCCAAAAGCTCTGGTACATATATACAATGGAATACTACACAGCTGTAAAGAGAAATGCAGAAGAATCAGCCCTCATGAGGTGGCTGGATCTAGAAAGTATCCTAAAAAGTGAAGTCAGTCAGAAAGAGAAGGACAAATACAGTATATTAACACATATATATGGAATCTAGTAGGATGGTGATGATGGCACATGCAGTGAAGCGACAGAAAGACAGACATGGACAGTGGACATATGGACATTTTGGGGAAGGAACAGTGGGTGAGAGGTGTAAAGGAAGTAGCATGAAGGCCTGTACTATCATAAGTGAAGAAAATAGCTCTAGTCATTGCTCTGTGAGAAAAAGGGATCCTTCAGGGGTGCTGTGTGATGGTCGGGAGGGGAGGGAAGGGGGGGATATACATGTGACTAATCTGAGAACATGCATGTCTGTGAACAACAAAACTCTGTAAAAGTTAAAAGTAAAATAAAGGTTTAAAAAAAAAAAATTATATGACTTGAATTAGTCCTTTAAGTTAAAGAAGTAAACCTGGATTTATAACATTATTTTAGTAGAGGTTCCAAAGAGATTTTTTTAACCATCAAGGAGAGATTTAAAGTGTTTTGAAAAATATAGTAAGATGAAGTTTACTTGCGGAATAGGTTAATCCTATCGCTGAGCCTTCCATGTTTGAGGATGATAAATCTATACAAACCTTTGCACACTGTGAATCTGGAGTTACAAAAGGACCTCAGAGTGACAAGATTTCACTTCTGTCAATAATGCTTTCTTTCTCTGTCTCTTTCTGTTTTAACCAAAAAGTAATACTATAGGGCATTCTATTTCAATGGAACAGATAAAAGTGAAGGTTTTTTTCAGTTTGGCATTATAAAGAATACAAAACGAGCACTGTCCCTACCTTTAAACAACCGTCCCTCTAACTGAGATGAGGATATCACCCACCCAAGAAATTCTGAGCAGTTTCAATTTGAGAATAGGCTCACTCAATTGATACAGCCTCTATGGAAGACAGTCTGGAGATTTCTTAAAAAACTAAAAATAGAAGCACCATATGACCCAGCAATCCCACTCTTAGGCTTATACCCTGATGAAATCAAAACTGAAAGAAGCACCTGTACCCCAATGTTTATTGCAGCTCTCTATACAATAGCTAGAACATGGAAGGAACCTAGATGCCCATGGACGAACGAATGGATCCAAAAGCTCTGGTACATATATACAATGGAATACTACACAGCTGTAAAGAGAAATGCAGAAGAATCAGCCCTCATGAGGTGGCTGGATCTAGAAAGTATCCTAAAAAGTGAAGTCAGTCAGAAAGAGAAGGACAAATACAGTATATTAACACATATATATGGAATCTAGTAGGATGGTGATGATGGCACATGCAGTGAAGCGACAGAAAGACAGACATGGACAGTGGACATATGGACATTTTGGGGAAGGAACAGTGGGTGAGAGGTGTAAAGGAAGTAGCATGAAGGCCTGTACTATCATAAGTGAAGAAAATAGCTCTAGTCATTGCTCTGTGAGAAAAAGGGATCCTTCAGGGGTGCTGTGTGATGGTCGGGAGGGGAGGGAAGGGGGGGATATACATGTGACTAATCTGAGAACATGCATGTCTGTGAACAACAAAACTCTGTAAAAGTTAAAAGTAAAATAAAGGTTTAAAAAAAAAAAATTATATGACTTGAATTAGTCCTTTAAGTTAAAGAAGTAAACCTGGATTTATAACATTATTTTAGTAGAGGTTCCAAAGAGATTTTTTTAACCATCAAGGAGAGATTTAAAGTGTTTTGAAAAATATAGTAAGATGAAGTTTACTTGCGGAATAGGTTAATCCTATCGCTGAGCCTTCCATGTTTGAGGATGATAAATCTATACAAACCTTTGCACACTGTGAATCTGGAGTTACAAAAGGACCTCAGAGTGACAAGATTTCACTTCTGTCAATAATGCTTTCTTTCTCTGTCTCTTTCTGTTTTAACCAAAAAGTAATACTATAGGGCATTCTATTTCAATGGAACAGATAAAAGTGAAGGTTTTTTTCAGTTTGGCATTATAAAGAATACAAAACGAGCACTGTCCCTACCTTTAAACAACCGTCCCTCTAACTGAGATGAGGATATCACCCACCCAAGAAATTCTGAGCAGTGCAAAGTGGTCAAGTCATTTCCACAGAGAATGAATGGCTCACTCAAGGCTTCTCTAAGTGCTAAACTGAGGGATGAAGTAAACCTAGCTTGATCTCAAACAACATCAGAATCCTTGCATTCCAGTCCCTTCGATTCCCACAGGAAACGTGAAGGTACAGGAGAGTTAGGTAACTTTGTCTAAGCTCCTACTTCCAATCACTGTAGCTAGCAATTGGTGTTCCTGATTCCTATTCTTAGTAATTTGAATGACTCAACCATACAAGAATTCTATGACTTTTCCCATTTTATAGATAAGACAGGCACTCACTGCAAGGTTAAGTAATTGGTCCAAGGTCACCCAATTATACAAGGTAAAACCAAGTTTCAAACCGAGGCTCTGCGTTATTTAACACTTCTCTCAAAGTAATGACACCAAGCATATGAGTAACAGTAACAGAGACATGATGCTGTCTCTGACTGGACACACTCAGTTTTGAGATATGATCTAGACAGAGAGTTTACTATTTCCTTCAATTATTATAACAATACTGTACAGTTTGATCAAAGTCTATTAATAATTTTACTTTATGGGTACCTATTATGTGTGAGATATTCTGCTAGGTTTTCTGCAGACACTATTGATTGCTGCAGTAACACAGCAAAGGAGATACTATTTTCCTCAACTTGAGAGAAAGAAGCTGGATTGGTTTGTCCAAAAACACCTTAATAGTAAGTTGAAAAATATATATTCAAGCAGAACTCTAGCTGGTTCCAAAGCCTTTGCTGCCTTCCAAATCTGGGTCTGACTTCTTTAATGCTATGCTTCAAATTAGCAAGCATTTTCTATACTTCCAACCTTATGCCTATATTCAGAAATGAGTTGGCATTCTTGCTCAACAAACTGTATCCTATTCAAGCCAAGTAGTTAGGCCCCTCAAGGCTCTCCATAGCCAAATTAACCAGTATTTGGAATAGAAGTCAGACAACAAACCCCAGTGTACTGGATTGAAAATTACAACCTAGCTGGGTTTGTGGCTGAAAAACTAATGTGAGACACATAGATAATAAACAGCAGGTTTTGGATGGAAAAGTGCGGCATTAAATAATTGAAGCCAGTGGAAGTGGAATGTAGGGCCAAGTCTACGCAGCTATTTGTGAAACCGAGAAATAGAATATCGATGTTTGGTACCAGTACTGAGAGCTTTCCGGTTAATTACCTTCCTGGGTGAAGTCAGAGACAAATATGATACTTACATTTTTCAGGGAACAAAATAATTTCCAGTCATTCACTGGGAAATTGGTTAACTCTCTAGCGCTCTTATTATTTGTAAAATCTGGAACAAATATTCTATGACTTTTCCCATTTTATAGATAAGACAGGCACTCACTGCAAGGTTAAGTAATTGGTCCAAGGTCACCCAATTATACAAGGTAAAACCAAGTTTCAAACCGAGGCTCTGCGTTATTTAACACTTCTCTCAAAGTAATGACACCAAGCATATGAGTAACAGTAACAGAGACATGATGCTGTCTCTGACTGGACACACTCAGTTTTGAGATATGATCTAGACAGAGAGTTTACTATTTCCTTCAATTATTATAACAATACTGTACAGTTTGATCAAAGTCTATTAATAATTTTACTTTATGGGTACCTATTATGTGTGAGATATTCTGCTAGGTTTTCTGCAGACACTATTGATTGCTGCAGTAACACAGCAAAGGAGATACTATTTTCCTCAACTTGAGAGAAAGAAGCTGGATTGGTTTGTCCAAAAACACCTTAATAGTAAGTTGAAAAATATATATTCAAGCAGAACTCTAGCTGGTTCCAAAGCCTTTGCTGCCTTCCAAATCTGGGTCTGACTTCTTTAATGCTATGCTTCAAATTAGCAAGCATTTTCTATACTTCCAACCTTATGCCTATATTCAGAAATGAGTTGGCATTCTTGCTCAACAAACTGTATCCTATTCAAGCCAAGTAGTTAGGCCCCTCAAGGCTCTCCATAGCCAAATTAACCAGTATTTGGAATAGAAGTCAGACAACAAACCCCAGTGTACTGGATTGAAAATTACAACCTAGCTGGGTTTGTGGCTGAAAAACTAATGTGAGACACATAGATAATAAACAGCAGGTTTTAGATGGAAAAGTGCGGCATTAAATAATTGAAGCCAGTGGAAGTGGAATGTAGGGCCAAGTCTACGCAGCTATTTGTGAAACCGAGAAATAGAATATCGATGTTTGGTACCAGTACTGAGAGCTTTCCGGTTAATTACCTTCCTGGGTGAAGTCAGAGACAAATATGATACTTACATTTTTCAGGGAACAAAATAATTTCCAGTCATTCACTGGGAAATTGGTTAACTCTCTAGCGCTCTTATTATTTGTAAAATCTGGAACAATATTCTGCATATTGTGAAACACTAGATTTGTGGCCTTGATGTGTCCTACTTTTATTACAAACTTACTGAGCAACTTGCTATGGGCCAGGTAAGAGCTTCCCAGAGCTCTTAGTTAGTAGAACAGACATGGGGACAACTAGATATAACATATGAAAATGACCAGAATGAGATCCCAGAATTTCCTCCTCCATCAATTATCACCTTACACAGTTTTTTTTCATATTATTCAACAGTACTGAATATTATATATTTATTTGCATATGGGTCTGCTGTTTATCAAAGTAGAATACAGGCACCAGTGAAGCAAGGATTTTGCTTCTTGCTCTGGTCCCAACATTTATAACTGTCCTTGGCAGATGACAGACCTCAGCACTAAATGAAATAGAAGCAACCATGGACTAAGTGACTTTGTCCAGGGTGGGTTGAGGAAAGCACCGGAGGGGGCAGTGTTTCAAGAATGGCTTTGGAAAGTGCCCCAGTGTTGATCTATGGAAGAGCAAGTTACATGCATCGTAGAGAAAAGGAAAGGTGGAAACAGACAGATGAATGCATGAAACTGCATGATGTGTTCTGGCATTGAGGATTCAAAGGCTGAGTTCAAGGGAGTGACTAAACAGCATACAGCATGAATAGATGACACTGTGTACAACATACAACCATGATGCAATGAATTAGTCCCCTATCAGTTGCTCCCCACTAGCTGGGACCCATTCACTTCATCTACTTCCCACTTTTGGAAACCAAAGATACTTTCTCAAAGAAGGCCTCTGCACCTCTGACTGGGCTCTCGTATGTTAACTAAGCATGTGACTCTCTTCAGCTATCTCCACTGTATTTCCTTCCAACTTGGATACATTAACTGGCTAGACCCATCCTGTGGTTCTAGCAAAAGAACTTTTAATTGACATTCCCAGTGGCAAAGCTGAATTAAATTGCTTTTCATGGTGAAGGTTTTATTAATCTAAGACAATTAGGTAGTATATGAATGGCCTTGAAACTGCCTATGTAGTCTCCAAATATGTCATAATCCATTATGTGTCACTTTTTGGCTTGCACTCTTTCTATTCTTGTGTTTTCACTATCACTGCTGTTTGAATGAGTGCCAAGTTGTTTAGAGTTAAAATTGTTCATTGCAATTAACAGAAAACAACAAAAGCTCAAATTATAAAAGGGGGAATTATTGCAAGAACACTGCGTTAATGTTGTGAGAACATGGAACTCCAGAGCAGCTGGGCCTCTTAAATGACTTGAGAAAGAAATTTGAAACAGGCAGTTTTTAATCTCTTAATATCTCTGTCTCTGTCTCACTCCCAGCCCTTCCCTCGCTTTGTGTCTTTGCCTCTGCCGCCTTCAGTCCCTTCATTTTTCCCTTTGTTGCTCCTTTTCCCCTCTCTCTCCCTTTCTCTCTTTCTCTCCATTTCTCACTGTTCTCCCTTCCACTGACTTTCTTTACTTTTCCAAGTGTTCCTCACAGCCCTCTAGATTACACTTTGTCCATTTAAGAGACCAGCTCAGATGACCAGTTAATTCCCTAAATCATTCAGGTTTCAAAATCCATACAAAGGGGGATCTGATTGGTCCAACTTGATATCAGTCATGGTCCAATCAACTGTGAGTAGCCAAACAGTCACATGATACAAATATACCTAGGGAGGAGGTGTGCAGAAGTGGGGGTATGAAGAAGGGAAAGGGTATCACTGGTTGCTAAACATGTAAGGTGAAAGGTATCTGCTACCTCCAAGCACAGTGTTTGGATGAAAATTGACAGATGAATTAATATTCTTTTTAAACTAATGCCTGCTGATCAAGAAACCTTCATGAGAGATACTGTTAATATAAAAAATTTCAGCACCTTGTGTGGAGTGATTCTTCCTTAGGAAAGCTCATCAAATGGTTTGAATGTCAGTCCATTTAGCAGATTTGTAGAGTCCAAGTTCCCAGTCCAGCAAAGGCTAGAGAATCATATTCATGCAACCTGTTGCTCTAGGGGGAACAAAGGTACCCATGAGCTGATGAGCAAACGTCCTTGCCTAATGTTATCACTTCACAAAGCGGTTTCTTTCCTGTTCTTGGCTTGCTTGTGTGAAATGGGATACAGAGATATGATAATACAAGTCCTGGTTTGCTGTGATTCCCAGAGGAGGTGAAAGAGGCCCCTCAAAGTCTGGGCTGCTGTAAGAAGGTGCTGCTTGCCTAATCACAGCTCACAAATACACTTGTGCTTGCCAGGTCCTCTGAATTCTCCTCAAAGCCATTATAGCTGAATTTGGGATCCTGTTTTGCTTCTTTTTGCCCCAAGGTAGTCTAAAATTAGATTTGCCGAGTTTGCAGTTCCTGTCAGATGTCTGCTTCTTAAAGCAGAGATTTTTCAGACTTTGAGGGAAAAAAAAAAAAAAAAAAACAACTTTCAGCTCTCAGGAACCATCATTGCCCTTTTCCTCTCTCTCAGTAGAACACTGAACAGCACATGAGCCTCTGAGCTGAGGCTCCTGGGATCTCTCTCCCAGCTGTTAACCATGGAAATCTTGAACCAAAGCACCCGGCTCTCCTCTATAGGAGCTGTCAGCGTAAGAATCCTGCATGACACAAAATCCAGGACAATGACAATGAGTTTGGGTATGAATGATTTTACCTGGAAATGACAGAATGATTCAAGTGTGGCTTTTATTATGCTCAGATGCATCTGAGCATTTGGTGGAGGATGCAAAAATAAAGATGAAAGAAGAAGGGTGCTTCTGATGCTATTCATGACAACACTCCTTTAATTCTTTTCCCCTCTGTGGAACGAGTCTTTCATTCACTCAGTCACTGAGAACCATGCATGTTCCTGTTCCTGTATGTTTACCTAGTGCTCTGCTGGACACTGGGGAAGCAGCAATGTAGGCAAGTGGCTCATCCTTCAGAAAGGAAGGACAGGCTGATAGACACATGAACATTAGTCAGGAGCAATGTTCAGGAGTATCTGAATTCTCTCTTTTGTCGTTGTTCAGTTGCTCAGTTGTGTCCACGGACTGCAGCATGTTAGGCTTCCCTATCATTCACTATCTCCCAGAGTGTGCTCAAACTCATGTCCATTGAGTCGATGAGGCAAAGTCCTTGAATGTTATCACTTCACAAAGCGGTTTCTTTCCTGTTCTTGGCTTGCTTGTGTGAAATGGGATACAGAGATATGATAATACAAGTCCTGGTTTGCTGTGATTCCCAGAGGAGGTGAAAGAGGCCCCTCAAAGTCTGGGCTGCTGTAAGAAGGAGCTGCTTGCCTAATCACAGCTCACAAATACACTTGTGCTTGCCAGGTCCTCTGAATTCTCCTCAAAGCCATTATAGCTGAATTTGGGATCCTGTTTTGCTTCTTTTTGCCCCAAGGTAGTCTAAAATTAGATTTGCCGAGTTTGCAGTTCCTGTCAGATGTCTGCTTCTTAAAGCAGAGATTTTTCAGACTTTGAGGGAAAAAAAAAAAAAAAAAACAACTTTCAGCTCTCAGGAACCATCATTGCCCTTTTCCTCTCTCTCAGTAGAACACTGAACAGCACATGAGCCTCTGAGCTGAGGCTCCTGGGGTCTCTCTCCCAGCTGTTAACCATGGAAATCTTGAACCAAAGCACCCGGCTCTCCTCTATAGGAGCTGTCAGCGTAAGAATCCTGCATGACACAAAATCCAGGACAATGACACTGAGTTTGGGTATGAATGATTTTACCTGGAAATGACAGAATGATTCAAGTGTGGCTTTTATTATGCTCAGATGCATCTGAGCATTTGGTGGAGGATGCAAAAATAAAGATGAAAGAAGAAGGGTGCTTCTGATGCTATTCATGACAACACTCCTTTAATTCTTTTCCCCTCTGTGGAACGAGTCTTTCATTCACTCAGTCACTGAGAACCATGCATGTTCCTGTTCCTGTATGTTTACCTAGTGCTCTGCTGGACACTGGGGAAGCAGCAATGTAGGCAAGTGGCTCATCTTTCAGAAAGGAAGGACAGGCTGATAGACACATGAACATTAGTCAGGAGCAATGTTCAGGAGTATCTGAATTCTCTCTTTTGTCGTTGTTCAGTTGCTCAGTTGTGTCCACGGACTGCAGCATGTTAGGCTTCCCTATCATTCACTATCTCCCAGAGTGTGCTCAAACTCATGTCCATTGAGTCGATGAGGCCATCCAACCATCTCATCCTCTGTCACCCCGTTCTTCTTCTGTCCTCAATCCTTCCCAGCATCAGGGTCTTCTCCAGTGAGTCGGCTTTTCACATCAGGTGGCCAAAGTATTGGAGCTTCAGCTTCAGCATCAGTCCTTTCAATGAATATTCAGAGTGATTTCCTTTAGGGTCCACTGGTTTGATCCTCTTGCTGTCCAAGGGACTCTCAAGAGTCTTTTCCAACACCACAGTTCAAAGACATCATTTCTTTAGTACTGAGTCTTCTTCATGGTCCAGCTCTCACATCCATACACTACTACTGGCAAAACCACAGCTTTGACTATACAGACCTTTGTCAGCAAAGTGATGTCTCTGCTTTTTAATATGCTGTCTAGGTTAGTCACAGCTTTGTTTCTCTCTTTTCTTGTCTAAATGTTGGTGGAATTCATTAAGACATCTGGTCCTGGGCTTTTCTTTGTTGGAAGGTTTTTGATTAGTGATTCAATCATCTTGTCATTGGCCTGCTTAGCGTTTCTTTTCCTTTATGCTTCAGTCTCATCAGCGTGTATGTTTCTAGGAATTTATCCATTTCTTCTAAGTTAACAAATTTGTTGGTGTATAACTGTTCATGGCAGACCCTTATGAGCCTTTTTATTCCTGTGGCATCATAATGTCTCAACTCAGTTTTTCTTAATCATTTGAGTCTTCGTTTTCCTAGTTAATACAACTATGAATGTATCAATTTTATCTTTCAAAACCAACTCATTTTTTTTTGAGTATTGCCTACTCACTATTTTTTTCTTCTGCGGTAATTTTTCATGCCTTTTCTTCCCTCTGTGGAACGAGTCTTTCATTCACTCAGTCACTGAGAACCATGCATGTTCCTGTTCCTGTATGTTTACCTAGTGCTCTGCTGGACACTGGGGAAGCAGCAATGTAGGCAAGTGGCTCATCCTTCAGAAAGGAAGGACAGGCTGATAGACACATGAACATTAGTCAGGAGCAATGTTCAGGAGTATCTGAATTCTCTCTTTTGTCGTTGTTCAGTTGCTCAGTTGTGTCCACGGACTGCAGCATGTTAGGCTTCCCTATCATTCACTATCTCCCAGAGTGTGCTCAAACTCATGTCCATTGAGTCGATGAGGCCATCCAACCATCTCATCCTCTGTCACCCCGTTCTTCTTCTGTCCTCAATCCTTCCCAGCATCAGGGTCTTCTCCAGTGAGTCGGCTTTTCACATCAGGTGGCCAAAGTATTGGAGCTTCAGCTTCAGCATCAGTCCTTTCAATGAATATTCAGAGTGATTTCCTTTAGGGTCCACTGGTTTGATCCTCTTGCTGTCCAAGGGACTCTCAAGAGTCTTTTCCAACACCACAGTTCAAAGACATCATTTCTTTAGTACTGAGTCTTCTTCATGGTCCAGCTCTCACATCCATACACTACTACTGGCAAAACCACAGCTTTGACTATACAGACCTTTGTCAGCAAAGTGATGTCTCTGCTTTTTAATATGCTGTCTAGGTTAGTCACAGCTTTGTTTCTCTCTTTTTCTTGTCTAAATGTTGGTGGAATTCATTAAGACATCTGGTCCTGGGCTTTTCTTTGTTGGAAGGTTTTTGATTAGTGATTCAATCATCTTGTCATTGGCCTGCTTAGCGTTTCTTTTCCTTTATGCTTCAGTCTCATCAGCGTGTATGTTTCTAGGAATTTATCCATTTCTTCTAAGTTAACAAATTTGTTGGTGTATAACTGTTCATGGCAGACCCTTATGAGCCTTTTTATTCCTGTGGCATCATAATGTCTCAACTCAGTTTTTTTTAATCATTTGAGTCTTCGTTTTCCCTAGTTAATACAACTATGAATGTATCAATTTTATCTTTCAAAAACCAACTCTTAGTTTTATTGAATTTTCTGTTGATTTTGTATTCTTGATTTCACTCATTTTTATTCCAATCTTCACTATTTCTTTTCTTCTGCTAACTGTGGGATTAATTTGTTCTTTTCTTTTAGTTTCTAGAAGGATAAAATTAAGTTGTTTAACATCTTTCTTCTTTCTGTAATGTAGGTATTTATTGCTTTTCTCTTAGTACTGCTTTTCCTGTACCCTATAAGTTTTGATACACTGTTATTTCATTTTTGATGAAATTCTTAAAAGAAAACCTGAGGGAAAGCTTCATGATGACTGCCTAGGCAATTTTTGTTTTGGTTATGTTATCAAGAGTACAGGCAACAAAAACCAAAATTGGCAAACATGACTAGATTGACTGTAAACCTTCCGCACAGCAAAAGAAACAATCAATGGAGTGAAAATGGAATGTATGGAAGGAAGAAAATATTTGCTAACCACATCTGGTAAGAAATGAATAACCAAAAAAAGAATACTAATAATTCAATAGCATAACAGCAACTTATTTAAAAATACTGGCAAAGGACTTGAACAGACATCTCTCTAAAAAAGCGTACATATGGCCAACAGATACATGAAAACATGTTCACCATCACTAATTATCAGAGAAATGAAAATCAAATGAGACATCATCTCATACCTGTTAGGATAGCAATTATCAGAAAAACAAAAGTAAGTGTAGAGACGCTGGAACTCTTGTACATGGTTGGTGGGAATGTAAAATGTTGTGCTCCCTACAGAAAACAGTATCTAGGTTCTTAGTATTAAAACGGTACAATGCGCCCAGAGCCGGTGCTCTGTGACAACAGAGGCCACCACGATGGAAGGCCCACACAGGCCAGAGAACGAAGATGGATGAAAATAGATAAATGAAAGACCAATAGAAGTGGCCCGCCCGCCACCCTCCCTCCCCAACCTGCTCCTCATCCAAAAAAAAAAAAAAACAGTACCACCATATTGTCCAGCACTCCTACTCCTGGGTATATATCCAAAAGAACTGAAATCAGGATCCTGAAGTGATATCAATCTTGCCATGTTCATTGTTCATTATTCACAAGAGTCAAGATAAAGACACACCTAAATGTCCATTGACAGATGACTAGGCAAAATAGATTGGCGTATACACACCGTGGATTATTATTAGCCTTAAAAAAAAGAAAGAAATTCTGCTATATGTGACAACCTGGATAGGCCTGGAGGATATTATGGTAAGCAAGATTAGCCAGTCACAGAAAGACAAATACTGCATAATTCCACTTATATGAAGGATCTAAAACAGTCAGACTCATAGAAACTGAAAGCAGAATAGTGGTTTCCAAGGTCTACGGGGAGGGGGCAATGTGAAGCTGCTTGTCAACAGGTTTAAAGTTTCAGTCATATAAGATGAATCAGTTCTAGAGATATGTAACGTTGCAACACTGTGCCAGCAATTAACAATACTGTGCTGTGCACTTAAAACTTGGTAGGAGAGTAGATCTCATGTTCAGTAATCTTACCACACACACACACACACAAAGCTCGTTTGCCCCTCAGGGAAATAAAAAGGATTTATTGTGACTTTCTACCACTCTTAAGAATTCTTGAAAGCCAAAGCCCTCACAGCCTTATGAATGCTATTCTTCTGAGAAATAAAGGTATTGTTCTGGGAGGCACAGGGCTTGCTCTCTTTGACATGAAACAGATCTTTCTGGATATTCCAGGGTTCTCAAAGACCAGGAAGAGCTCCACTGAGTCTTTCAAGAGGCTTTAGAGGTGTGCCTGTCCTCTTTGAATTCAGATCAGTGGCCCATCCCCTTTGCCTTCAGAGCCTGAGGGCCGGATGACAGCTCCAGGCTGTTATTCCAAAAGACTTTGTTTTAAGGAAATACAAAGGCAGCTCAGAAACTCCATCCCTCCTGAGTGGTCCTGAATGCAAACTGCCTTTTAGGCAGGAAGAAGCTTCTGGCTAGAAGAGAAGGCCCTGCAGTCAGGACACCTGGATTTGGGTCCCTGCTTGAGCAGCATAACCCTTGCCAAGTCCTGTAGCCAATCCTGGCTTTCTTTCCCAGCCTGTGGAGTGGGTGATCAGCCCATCTCCCAAGCTTTACTATTGTTGGACTTTGTTTTTAAACAGATCTGAGTTGAAATCCCTACTTTAACACCCTGGTGACTCCGGATATTTTGACATAAACAAAATTATTTTGTCTACTCGCTATTTCATGTTAAAATAGCTGCATGGATTTTCCCCCAAATTTAGGTGGATGGATGGTCTGACTTAAGATTTAAGTCAGATCACACGACCAAATGAGAATACTCTATATCCAGAGTAAGAGATGACAAAAAGGGAAAACTGAGAGTTTACTGTGCTCCTCACACTGTACTATGTAGTTGATATGCAATATTGTCGCAGCAAGAAAACCAGCTCTGGCTTCATGTTGCAAACTGTTTCGTTGACTTGCTTTCTGTTGCTTGTATTATTATGATCATACTCAATGCCTTGCCTCAAGGACCCTGCCCCTTTGCCTGACTGTTAAAGTAAAATGCCTTTGTTCAGAACTCTGTACACCTGTGGATGACAGGAAGGAAAAATTAACATATCCTCTGCTGCCTGAGGCTTGCCATTGGAAGAGATGTTTGCAAGATTAATGGTCTTTTTGCTTTGCTTCCTCACCTTCCCCCACCTCTCATCAGTAAAAGAACCTGGCATCTAAACCCCAATAAGATGGTTATTTCCAAGGTACTAGCCTGCCATCTTCTCAGTCAACTGCTTTCATAATAAAGTCATTTTCCTTGCCTCGACACCTTGTCTCTCAGATTCATTGGCCTGTCGTATGGCAGCTTGGACTAGGTAACAGAGCCACTAGGGAGGAACAGCAGAAGTCTAGCCCAGGATGCCAGCAGGTCTCCCATGTTGGGGAAAATCTAAAGTTCACCTTGGGTCACAGACTTCAAACTAATGGGCCTCTGGCCACATGTGACCAATATGCATCTTTTATGTGGGTTACCAAAGCTATTTTCTCTTAAATTGTGAATTAATTATCAACATTAAAAAAAATCTGTTTTCAGCCACGTAATCCAATTTCTGGATTTTTCAAAATGGAAATATTTGACAAAACTGATTCACCCTTCAGTTCTGGGCAAAGTGGCATAATTAAAAATCATCTAAGAATGATTTATTATGTACTTATTGTCTACCTCTCTGCTGGAGCAAAGAAATGTATGCATCATCATTGTTTCCTTTAAGGAACGGTCACTCTAGGGCTGGGCTAGCCACTACGGTAGCCACTTGCCATGTGTAACTTTTTAAAATGAAATTAAATACAACTTTAGTTTCCTCAGTCTTACTAGACACACTGCAAGTACTTAGTGACCACATGTAGCTAGTGACTATTATATCCAGCTACACAGATGCAGAAATTTCCCTCATGGCAGAAATTTCCCTTGGACAGCACTGCTCTAGAGACAAACCAGGGCTGACACACGTGAAGCAGTCAGAAAAACATACAACATAAAATACCAACCAGCTGGCTTGAATGGTGCTAGAGAGGTAGAAAGGAGGTGGAAATTCTCATAAGCTGTGCAAGAAAACCAGCTCTGGCTTCATGTTGCAAACTGTTTCGTTGACTTGCTTTCTGTTGCTTGTATTATTATGATCATACTCAATGCCTTGCCTCAAGGACCCTGCCCCTTTGCCTGACTGTTAAAGTAAAATGCCTTTGTTCAGAACTCTGTACACCTGTGGATGACAGGAAGGAAAAATTAACATATCCTCTGCTGCCTGAGGCTTGCCATTGGAAGAGATGTTTGCAAGATTAATGGTCTTTTTACTTTGCTTCCTCACCTTCCCCCACCTCTCATCAGTAAAAGAACCTGGCATCTAAACCCCAATAAGATGGTTATTTCCAAGGTACTAGCCTGCCATCTTCTCAGTCAACTGCTTTCATAATAAAGTCATTTTCCTTGCCTCGACACCTTGTCTCTCAGATTCATTGGCCTGTCGTATGGCAGCTTGGACTAGGTAACAGAGCCACTAGGGAGGAACAGCAGAAGTCTAGCCCAGGATGCCAGCAGGTCTCCCATGTTGGGGAAAATCTAAAGTTCACCTTGGGTCACAGACTTCAAACTAATGGGCCTCTGGCCACATGTGACCAATATGCATCTTTTATGTGGGTTACCAAAGCTATTTTCTCTTAAATTGTGAATTAATTATCAACATTAAAAAAAATCTGTTTTCAGCCACGTAATCCAATTTCTGGATTTTTCAAAATGGAAATATTTGACAAAACTGATTCACCCTTCAGTTCTGGGCAAAGTGGCATAATTAAAAATCATCTAAGAATGATTTATTATGTACTTATTGTCTACCTCTCTGCTGGAGCAAAGAAATGTATGCATCATCATTGTTTCCTTTAAGGAACGGTCACTCTAGGGCTGGGGTAGCCACTATGGTAGCCACTTGCCACGTGTAACTTTTTAAAATGAAATTAAATACAACTTTAGTTTCCTCAGTCTTACTAGCCACACTGCAAGTACTTAGTGACCACATGTAGCTAGTGACTATTATATCCAGCTACACAGATGCAGAAATTTCCCTCATGGCAGAAATTTCCCTTGGACAGCACTGCTCTAGAGACAAACCAGGGCTGACACACGTGAAGCAGTCAGAAAAACATACAACATAAAATACCAACCAGCTGGCTTGAATGGTGCTAGAGAGGTAGAAAGGAGGTGGAAATTCTCATAAGCTGTAATGAGAAGGAAGCTTTGTGAGGGCGGCTGACCAAGAATGGGTAGGATTAAATTGGAAGAGAGAAAGAGGGGAGGGTTTAAATAAGAATAGAAGAGAATTCTATCTGTTATGAATGCTTTGGCATCAAATCATAGGGTGAATAATTAGCAAGTTTACTTTTCTTCTATAACAAGGCATCAGGGACCCAATGATGTCAGGGCCAGCATCTCTGATATTCTCATGGCCTTTTCCCCAATTATTAGAAGTTGGATATTAGAGATCCAGCTTTTTTTGTTTTTAATCAAGGTAGGAAAAATGAGGAAGGAAGGTGTGCCAGCTGACTTTCATTTATTGGCCAGAGCAGGACCACGTCATGTCATATGTGAAGGAGCACAGAGGCTTTTAAATAAAGGAAGCTGTTATTGGCAGCTTGGCAAAGCCATTGGCTGTCTGCCACAACTGGAACTGGGGAGGCATGCTGGGGGAAAAGGCTGAACTCAGAGACATGGGTTATAACTGTGGTTGTCAACTAACTGTGTGAAATTTGGAAAATTGTATGTATAAGCCTCCCAAGTCTCATCCCTTTGTGACATTTAAAGCCCTTTCCTGAAGGCATCCTTTCATGCTAAAGTGAAGCACAAAATAAAAACCAGTTGAGAAATGATGCTGTGACTCAATTAATCGGGGAGTAGATTGTATGAGCTATGTATTGTCTCTATAACAAATCACCTCAAATTTAATGAATTAAAGCCACAGAAACTTATCACCTTACAGTTCTGTAGGTTAGAGGTCTAACATAAGTCTCGCTGGACTAAAATCAAGATGTTAGCAGGGCTGTGTTCCCTTTTGGAAGTTCTAGGGGAGAATCCACTTCTTTGCCCTTCCCAGCTACAGGCTGCCCACATTCTTTGGCTTGTGGTCCCTTCCTTCACCTTTCAAGCCAACAAAGCTGCATATCTCTGTGCCTTCCTCCTGTATGCACATCTTCTGACCTTCTCTTTCATCCCTCTATTTTACTTTTAAGGACCTTTGTCATTATTCTGGGCCCATCTTAATAATCCAGGATAATTTCCCCTTTTAAAACTTTATCTAATTAGCAACCTTAATTTCATCTGCAACCTTAATTCCTCCTTGCTAGGTAACCTAACATTTTTACAGATTTTGGGAATTAGGATGTAAACTTCTCTGGGGGCCAAGTGAGGGCAGGGACATTATTCTGCTTGCCACACAGACTTCAGCACAAACTAACTGGATATCAATCCAGAAATCCAACTTTTAATTGTCTAAGTATACAAGGAAAAAAATGTATATGTATTGTAACTTATTGTACAAATACTTGTAACAGCAAGAATTGAAGAGAAAAAGCAATGTCCATGAAAAGATTGGTGTCAAATATGGTCCATTTGTAGGATGGAAAATTCTACAAGTCATATCTATTTATTAATATGAGTGGAGTCAACATCTCAGTGTCAAGTGAAAAGCAGATTATAGAATAATGATACGGTATTAGTCCATCAATACTAAATCTATATGCACACAGAATATACGTATATACATATATCAAATGACTACTAGTGATTATTTCTGGGGGTGGCATATTTGAGATTCTTAGAATGATAATATATATTCAGAGAAAAATTAAGTAATGCCTTTTTTTTTAAAAACATTTATTTATTTTTTGGGGGGGTAGGGTGGGGAGGGAGGGAGACGGGCGGGCCACTTGTATTGATCTTTCATTTATCTATTTGCATCCATCTTTGTTCTTTGGCCTGTGTGGGCCTCCCATCGCGGTGGCCTCTGTTGTCACAGATCACCGGTTCTGGGCGCATGCGCTCCAGAGCTCCATCTCAGTAACTGGACACATCGGTCCAGCCACTCCACAGCACGTGGGATCTTCCCAAGCCAGGGATTGAACCAGCGCCCCTTGCATTTCAAGTCCTTACCCACTGGACCTAAAATCAAGATGTTAGCAGGGCTGTGTTCCCTTTTGGAAGTTCTAGGGGAGAATCCACTTCTTTGCCCTTCCCAGCTACAGGCTGCCCACATTCTTTGGCTTGTGGTCCCTTCCTTCACCTTTCAAGCCAACAAAGCTGCATATCTCTGTGCCTTCCTCCTGTATGCACATCTTCTGACCTTCTCTTTCATCCCTCTATTTTACTTTTAAGGACCTTTGTCATTATTCTGGGCCCATCTTAATAATCCAGGATAATTTCCCCTTTTAAAACTTTATCTAATTAGCAACCTTAATTTCATCTGCAATCTTAATTCCTCCTTGCTAGGTAACCTAACATTTTTACAGATTTTGGGAATTAGGATGTAAACTTCTCTGGGGGCCAAGTGAGGGCAGGGACATTATTCTGCTTGCCACACAGACTTCAGCACAAACTAACTGGATATCAATCCAGAAATCCAACTTTTAATTGTCTAAGTATACAAGGAAAAAAATGTATATGTATTGTAACTTATTGTACAAATACTTGTAACAGCAAGAATTGAAGAGAAAAAGCAATGTCCATGAAAAGATTGGTGTCAAATATGGTCCATTTGTAGGATGGAAAATTCTACAAGTCATATCTATTTATTAATATGAGTGGAGTCAACATCTCAGTGTCAAGTGAAAAGCAGATTATAGAATAATGATACGGTATTAGTCCATCAATACTAAATCTATATGCACACAGAATATACGTATATACATATATCAAATGACTACTAGTGATTATTTCTGGGGGTGGCATATTTGAGATTCTTAGAATGATAATATATATTCAGAGAAAAATTAAGTAATGCCTTTTTTTTTAAAAACATTTATTTATTTTTTGGGGGGGTGGGGTGGGGAGGGAGGGAGACGGGCGGGCCACTTGTATTGATCTTTCATTTATCTATTTGCATCCATCTTTGTTCTTTGGCCTGTGTGGGCCTCCCATCGCGGAGGCCTCTGTTGTCACAGATCACCGGTTCTGGGCGCATGCGCTCCAGAGCTCCATCTCAGTAACTGGACACATCGGTCCAGCCACTCCACAGCACGTGGGATCTTCCCAAGCCAGGGATTGAACCAGCGCCCCTTGCACTTCAAGTCCTTACCCACTGGACCACCAGGGAAGCCCAGTAATGTTTTTTTAAAGAGAAAATTTCAATGTTGTAAAAAAAAATACTTTATCATTCCTTAATTATTCAGCAGTAGGTACTTCTACTGACAGAAATCTTCCTGCTCACTTGGAATTTGAACAATAGGGTCTAAATGAAAAACAGGATGCACTGCTAGGAGCCATTAAGTGTGTCTGCATTCAAAAATCCCGGAGGGCTTCCCTGATGGTCCAGTGGGTAAAGAGTCCGCCTTGCAGTGCAAGGGGCATGAATTCAATCCCTGACCCAGGAAGATCCCATGTGCCGCAGAGCGGCTGAACTGGTGTGTCCAATTGCGAGCCAGCACTCTGGAGCACATGTGCCCAGAGCCGATGTTCTGCAATGAGAGAGGCCACTGCCATGAGAGGCCCACACAGGCTGAAGAATAAAAATGGATGAAAATTAAAAAACAAACAAAACATCCATAAAAGAGACCAAAACTTAAAAAAATAAAAGTCTAAAAAGTCTAAAAAATCACAGAGAAATCATCATTGACCACTTTAACTATATCACTCTCTTAGATTTTTAAATAATCTTCCAAATGCTGTTCCCATTTGTTAGCCTAAAACATAGAAGCTCATTCCACTCAGAATCATGACGTTCTTGCTCATTTCTAATGAGATAGACTGTAAACCTTAGGCAGCTTGGTATTTTGACTTTCAAGTGTTTTCAAAGAGGTATGTTCACCATCTCAACAAACAAAATTTAGTAAAGGCCCACTTTGGGCCCATAGCAATGCTTTCATTTTTGGTTCGTGTGAGAAGAGATGTTCTTATATTCTTTCATTAAACCTCTTTGTTGCATGAGGTGGTTTGAATGTATTTCCCTTTGCAGTAGTAATGCCCTAATTCAGTTAGCATTTCCCAACCTGCATTTCACAGTACAGGTGCTCTCTGTAGTGTAATATATAGGTATTCCAAAGATAACATTCATTTATTTTCTCTAATATGAATCCACACACACACAAACACACATTAAGTATATCATAATAAAAAGAGATATGACTGGGAAATAGCGTGCCATTTTCAAGATCAAAAGGAACATGAATGTGTTTTAAAATCTAATTTAAGAGTAAATTCCAAATGTATACCACTCTATAACAGTTTGTCTCCTATCAGGGAGCCCAGTAATGTTTTTTAAAGTGTGTAAAAATACTTTATCATTCCTTAATTATTCAGCAGTAGGTACTTCTACTGATAGAAATCTTCCTGCTCACTTGGAATTTGAACAATAGGGTCTAAATGAAAAACAGGATGCACTGCTAGGAGCCATTAAGTGTGTCTGCATTCAGAAATCCCAGAGGGCTTCCCTGATGGTCCAGTGGGTAAAGAGTCCGCCTTGCAGTGCAAGGGGCATGAATTCAATCCCTGACCCAGGAAGATCCCATGTGCCGCAGAGTGGCTGAACTGGTGTGTCCAATTGCGAGCCAGCACTCTGGAGCACATGTGCCCAGAGCCGATGTTCTGCAATGAGAGAGGCCACTGCCATGAGAGGCCCACACAGGCTGAAGAATAAAAATGGATGAAAATTTAAAAACAAACAAAAAATCCATAAAAGAGACCAAAACTTAAAAAAAAAAAGTCTAAAAAGTCTAAAAAATCACAGAGAAATCATCATTGACCACTTTAACTATATCACTCTCTTAGATTTTTAAATAATCTTCCAAATGCTGTTCCCATTTGTTAGCCTAAAACATAGAAGCTCATTCCACTCAGAATCTTGACGTTCTTGCTCATTTCTAATGAGATAGACTGTAAACCTTAGGCAGCTTGGTATTTTGACTTACAAGTGTTTTCAAAGAGGTATGTTCACCATCTCAACAAACAAAATTTAGTAAAGGCCCACTTTGGGCCCATAGCAATGCTTTCATTTTTGGTTCGTGTGAGAAGAGATGTTCTTATATTCTTTCATTAAACCTCTTTGTTGCATGAGGTGGTTTGAATGTATTTCCCTTTGCAGTAGTAATGCCCTAATTCAGTTAGCATTTCCCAACCTGCATTTCACAGTACAGGTGCTCTCTGTAGTGTAATATATAGGTATTCCAAAGATAACATTCATTTATTTTCTCTAATATGAATCCACACACACACAAACACACATTAAGTATATCATAATAAAAAGAGATATGACTGGGAAATAGCGTGCCATTTTCAAGATCAAAAGGAACATGAATGGTTGCATTCAATTCATCAATACTCTTAATTTGTAAATTGATGCTTAAGACACACTTACAGCTCACACTAAACTGGTATACCACTCTATAACAGTCTCTGGTCTCTATTACATATCTTTTAATTCTATATATTTGTGCTATTTAATTATATATTATACAGAATAGTCAAATTTTAATTGTTTTCTTCCCACAGTTAGATTCCTCTGAAAGAAGTATTTGATGCCCCATCATCCATTATAATTTTAAAAGGAGCACTATGGTCAAATCTTGAATTGTTGTCTATAAATAAGAGGTGTCAACTTTAAGTAGGATGATGACGTGTACATGAGAGTCATGGAGACATTCTCATAACACAGCATAGTGGTACCCAACCCTGCACATAGACTGGCCAGACCTGGGCAGCTTCTGCTAACATATAGACACTTAGACTTTAGATTACATACAATAAATGTGATTTATGTATGGAAAAGATCCAGGAACCTATATTGTTCAAAATTTTCTCTAGATGATTCTTCTGCAATGTGTCCTGAAGTACAACCTGGTTTATAGTACACAAGTATATTCCATTTTGTTACATTTATAAAGGAAACTGTATAAGATAAAAAAAGATTTTTACTGATTTGAAGGGTTTGGTAAACTAATGAGGTCTTGTAACTAAACAAATAAAATGTAGCTATTTTTTGAATGTATAAAAATGCTTATTAATATTACAGCATGTTTAATATTTCTTACTGAATGGCATAGCCTACAAAACAGGCCTTAATCAAATTCCATTTAAATTATGCCAGGCAATTGAAATGCATCCATCTCAGCAACAAAGAAAGAATTAATTAGAGAATATCACCTTAATTGGTTTTATAAGTAAATAAGGCCCCTTAAATTTTATTGTACAATGTTTTAATATTTACTTAGTAATGCCCTAATATATTCCCAACCTGCATTTCACAGAACAGGTGCTCTCTGTAGTGTAATATATAGGTATTCCAAAGATAACATTCATTTATTTTCTCTAATATGAATCCACACACACAAACACACATTAAGTATATCATAATAAAAAGAGATATGACTGGGAAATAGCGTGCCATTTTCAAGATCAAAAGGAACATGAATGGTTGCATTCAATTCATCAATACTCTTAATTTGTAAATTGATGCTTAAGACACACTTACAGCTCACACTAAACTGGTATACCACTCTATAACAGTCTCTGGTCTCTATTACATATCTTTTAATTCTATATATTTGTGCTATTTAATTATATATTATACAGAATAGTCAAATTTTAATTGTTTTCTTCCCACAGTTAGATTCCTCTGAAAGAAGCATTTGATGCCCCATCATCCATTATAATTTTAAAAGGAGCACTATGGTCAAATCTTGAATTGTTGTCTATAAATAAGAGGTGTCAACTTTAAGTAGGATGATGACGTGTACATGAGAGTCATGGAGACATTCTCATAACACAGCATAGTGGTACCCAACCCTGCACATAGACTGGCCAGACCTGGGCAGCTTCTGCTAACATATAGACACTTAGACTTTAGATTACATACAATAAATGTGATTTATGTATGGAAAAGATCCAGGAACCTATATTGTTCAAAATTTTCTCTAGATGATTCTTCTGCAATGTGTCCTGAAGTACAACCTGGTTTATAGTACACAAGTATATTCCATTTTGTTACATTTATAAAGGAAACTGTATAAGATAAAAAAAGATTTTTACTGATTTGAAGGGTTTGGTAAACTAATGAGGTCTTGTAACTAAACAAATAAAATGTAGCTATTTTTTGAATGTATAAAAATGCTTATTAATATTACAGCATGTTTAATATTTCTTACTGAATGGCATAGCCTACAAAACAGGCCTTAATCAAATTCCATTTAAATTATGCCAGGCAATTGAAATGCATCCATCTCAGCAACAAAGAAAGAATTAATTAGAGAATATCACCTTAATTGGTTTTATAAGTAAATAAGGCCCCTTTGAAAAGTGGTTTGGCCATGTGTACCAAGAACCTTAAAAATGTTTATTATCTTCACACCAATAATTTTTACTGCTAAGAAGATCCCCTAAGGAAATAATCAGAGGACAAACATATTTAAATGAGGAGACTTCATTTGTAATATCATAAAGTGTGAAGTAACCAAAATGTATCAGGGAATATTTTAATAAATGATCATGTGTAAACATACTAACACTATGTAGCCATTACAATTATATTTATGACATTTGGTGACAAGGGAGAAAATGCTGCACAATCTAATAGTGAAGCAGAAGTTTAACACTCAAGGGATTCCTAAAGCTGCCAATTTTGCTCGACATAGAAAAGACATCCAAAAAGCAGGGGGGTAGGGGGATTGGATTTTATTTACATAGGAAGGGAGCCAGAGAGAAAATGCAAATAAAGAAAATGCAGAGGGAAGTGAGAAAGGTGAGAGGAGCATCCAGAGGCCACCTTCCACCCTCATCCCATCTTACTGACACACACACACCTGAAGGTCAAGGCTGGTATTTCTCAGGCTTGGCTACACGTTGGAATCATATGAAATGCCTAAGGCTTCCCAGGTGGTGCTAGTGGTAAAGAATCCAGCTGCAACGCAGGATACGCAGGAGACATAAGTTTGATTCCTGGGTCTGGAAGATTTCCTGGAGAAGGAAACAGCATCCCATTCCAGTATTTTTGCCTGGAGAATCCCATGGACGAGGACCTTGGTGGGCTACAGTCCATGAGTCGCGAAAGAGTCAGACAGACTTAGGGACTAAACAGCAGCAGACTCGATCAAATTCATCAAATTGGAATTTCTAGGGGTTAGGACCCAGGTATCAATATGCTTTAAGCTAGGTAATTCTTGGGTATAGCCAAGTTAAGAACCTGATTAAACACAGTTCACATGAAGGGTTACCTTTCTGTATTGCAAGGAAATGGAATAATTAGGTTATGGCACCCCGTATTTTTTCTCCCTCCATTCTTCTAATCTCTCAGTGAAGTGTTGATAATGCCCCCTGAAACACTGAGCAACAAACTGCTTAAACTTGCCTAACACTTTGTCCTGGGACCAATAGGAAGATGTCCTACGGCTTCATCCTTTAGAAGCTTCCTCCTTTTTAACAGGAAACTGGATGCTGACCCAGGCAGATCTCTTCTACAGTCCCCTCCCAAAAGACAGCTGAAGACACACTGTAAGGGTTCAGCCAAGCTTCCAGCTCCAGCCTACCAATGGGGCCACAGCAATGCTAACCAAAATGGAGACTTCATTTGTAATATCATAAAGTGTGAAGTATTTTAATAAATGATCATGTGTAAACATGCTAACACTATGTAGCCATTACAATTATATTTATGACATTTGGTGACAAGGGAGAAAATGCTGCACAATCTAATAGTGAAGCAGAAGTTTTAACACTCAAGGGATTCCTAAAGCTGCCAATTTTGCTCGACATAGAAAAGACATCCAAAAAGCAGGGGGGTAGGGGGATTGGATTTTATTTACATAGGAAGGGAGCCAGAGAGAAAATGCAAATAAAGAAAATGCAGAGGGAAGTGAGAAAGGTGAGAGGAGCATCCAGAGGCCACCTTCCACCCTCATCCCATCTTACTGACACACACACACCTGAAGGTCAAGGCTGGTATTTCTCAGGCCTGGCTACACGTTGGAATCATATGAAATGCCTAAGGCTTCCCAGGTGGTGCTAGTGGTAAAGAATCCAGCTGCAACGCAGGATACGCAGGAGACATAAGTTTGATTCCTGGGTCTGGAAGATTTCCTGGAGAAGAAACAGCACCCCATTCCAGTATTTTTGCCTGGAGAATCCCATGGACGAGGACCTTGGTGGGCTACAGTCCACGAGTCGCGAAAGAGTCAGACAGACTTAGCGACTAAACAGCAGCAGACTCGATCAAATTCATCAAATTGGAATTTCTAGGGGTTAGGACCCAGGTATCAATATGCTTTAAGCTAGGTAATTCTTGGGTATAGCCAAGTTAAGAACCTGATTAAACACAGTTCACATGAAGGGTTACCTTTCTGTATTGCAAGGAAATGGAATAATTAGGTTATGGCACCCCGTATTTTTTCTCCCTCCATTCTTCTAATCTCTCAGTGAAGTGTTGATAATGCCCCCTGAAACACTGAGCAACAAACTGCTTAAACTTGCCTAACACTTTGTCCTGGGACCAATAGGAAGATGTCCTACGGCTTCATCCTTTAGAAGCTTCCTCCTTTTTAACAGGAAACTGGATGCTGACCCAGGCAGATCTCTTCTACAGTCCCCTCCCAAAAGACAGCTGAAGACACACTGTAAGGGTTCAGCCAAGCTTCCAGCTCCAGCCTACCAATGGGGCCACAGCAATGCAGTTCCTATCACTTTAGCAGATCTACAAGAACTAGTTTGTAGTCCTAACACTGATTCCAAGCATGCACACAAGCTGGGAGTTCAACATTTAAAACTCCAGGGTGACATATCCATGTTCCCTTCTGGACTAGTAGAAGAACAGGATGAGAAAAATGACCCTGGTATCAGTACAAAGAAATTGGGAAGATGTCTCAGCAGTGAATACCAAAGGAAAGAATTAAAAATAATTTTTAAACAAAGATTCATTGTTTTCCTATGTTAGTATCTGCCAATTGACATCCCTACACTACATCAAATCCAGAATTATGCTGTAGGAAGAACACATTTACAAAGCATTTGAATGTAAACCTGTTAAAAGAGGTGTGAGATCTCCAGCTCATCCAATCAGCCCTCACACCTACACTGAGGCCACATGATGCATTCCTGTCATATGACTGGCCTCAGCTGTCACTGATGATTCATGACCACTAAATTCTCTGTTATTTGGCAATTTAAATTCTGGATTCTCTATAAAGGTTGACATGGAACACTGATCAGTGTGACAGAGATTCCAGCCAAGAACCACCTTCTCTATCCTCTCCTTGTAGGATCTTGGACACAAACTTGGATCAATATGTGAATTACTAGCCAATGTTACTCTAAGAAACAGCTTTCCAATTCTGCAGAAACTAACTCAAACTAATTAGAGGATTCACCAAGGACATGGCCTGTATCTCCATCTGACACCACTCAATCAGAGTACCAGCTGCTGAATTCTATTTTTTTTTTTTTTGGCCTCACAGAGGCTGAGCAGCAGATCATCAACCACTATGCTGCAAGACTAAGACAAGAGGTGAGCAGGCCAGTGTTTGGATCCCCTGCAAGAGGATCCATCATCCCCCACCTTTTTCTTTTGCACAGAGGTCCACTGTGAAAAGCTATACATCTTTCTTAAAGTGACATGAAATTTTGTAACTATTTCTTTTGTTTATCGAAAGTTCTTAGAAAGAAAATGTAAATCTTCACTTTCTCCTCTGCGCTTTGTTCAGTAAACAGAATTCAGTATAGATATTTACAACATTATCTCCCCACCAATCCCAGAGCACTGATTCATACAGTAAGAAGAGTTCAAATATTAGCTGAATGGATGTAGGAAGGAAACTATCCTTGGCTTAGCCTCTGTAGTCAAGTATCGATACCTCAGGGCAACATCTGAAATGTTCTGAAGCTGCTACAAATAAAATCTACTACAAACGAAATCTGCTGGGTGTTTAGAGGAGAGATATTCCTTTTTATTAAAGGAGGTTAGGAAGGATTTTTAGAAAAAATAATATCTGAGCTGTTCCTGGAAGGATAAGGAAGATGCACACTTCATCAAGAACAGAGAAGTTTAGAATATTTTGATATAGGAACAAAGGTCAAAAGAAACTGTTGTGTCATTAAAGGGAATCCACTTCAAGTGGGAACCAAAATTTCCTAAGTAAATGCAGGAATATTTGATTGGAAATTTATCCAAAAGTGAAACAAAAACTTACAAAAATAAATCATTTATATTTTGTACTCTGTCAATTATAATCACAGCAACTTCCTAAATCTTGGACTTAGGATCTGGGCTTTCCTGGTAGGGCTACTAGTAAAAAACGCACCTGCCAATGCAGGAGACATAAGATATGCAGGTTTGATCACTGCGCCAGGAAGATCCCCTGGAAGAGGGTACAGAAGCTCAATAGAATATTCTTGCCTGGGAAATTCCATGGACAGAAGATCCTGGTGGGCTATAGTCCATAGGGCTGCAAAGAATCGGGCAGCTGAAGTGAATTAGCACACACTCGTGCAGTCAATGGATCAAGGCTAGGTTGTGCATGTGATATTTCTGATAACAGTTGTATGGTGTCATGAGAGGACCGACCTCTTTAACTTTTTCTTGACTTTTACAGACTGGCTATGAAGAGGTCATGTATCTTTAGTTCCCTTTTGGAATCATCACTACAGAAACTCTGATACATTCTCAGGTAATAAGGATTCCTTGCAGATGACTTTGGAATATAAGGAACACAGTGAGAAGTTGTAGGTAATAGGATGGCCAAGTGGACTGGGACCTTGAACACTGGGATGAGAAAATAAGGTTTTTTTTTTCCTTTATGGACAATAGGAAGCCAATGAAGATGCTAGAACCTGAAAGTAAACAAAGCTACCCTTTAAAAAGATCTGCCTGGCAGTGCTGAAGAGGATGAGTTCCCATGGAGGCTACAGGTGTGCCTACAGTCAGGAGGCTGATGTCATCCATCAACACTGTGTTTCCTTACAGAATGTTTGTCTATGGAGAAAGGCAGATTCCTCATTTGTCAGCGCTTTCTGTCCTCCTTTGACTTCCACTGCAATTGATGGCAATGCATATCTTCATTTATCTTTGTAGGATGAGAGACATTTTTCAGAGCCGTTTGCATGTTTTAAGCAGCCCACACAGAGACGGATAAAAAAGAGCTATTCCTGGAAGGATAAGGAAGATGCACACTTCATCAAGAACAGAGAAGTTTAGAATATTTTGATATAGGAACAAAGGTCAAAAGAAACTGCTGTGTCATTAAAGGGAATCCACTTCAAGTGGGAACCAAAATTTCCTAAGTAAATGCAGGAATATTTGATTGGAAATTTATCCAAAAGTGAAACAAAAACTTACAAAAATAAATCATTTATATTTTGTACTCTGTCAATTATAATCACAGCAACTTCCTAAATCTTGGACTTAGGATCTGGGCTTTCCTGGTAGGGCTACTAGTAAAAAACGCACCTGCCAATGCAGGAGACATAAGATATGCAGGTTTGATCACTGCGCCAGAAAGATCCCCTGGAAGAGGGTACAGGAGCTCAATAGAATATTCTTACCTGGGAAATTCCATGGACAGAGGATCCTGGTGGGCTATAGTCCATAGGGCTGCAAAGAATCGGGCAGCTGAAGTGAATTAGCACACACTCGTGCAGTCAATGGATCAAGGCTAGGTTGTGCATGTGATATTTCTGATAACAGTTGTATGGTGTCATGAGAGGACCGACCTCTTTAACTTTTTCTTGACTTTTACAGACTGGCTATGAAGAGGTCATGTATCTTTAGTTCCCTTTTGGAATCATCACTACAGAAACTCTGATACATTCTCAGGTAATAAGGATTCCTTGCAGATGACTTTGGAATATAAGGAACACAGTGAGAAGTTGTAGGTAATAGGATGGCCAAGTGGACTGGGACCTTGAACACTGGGATGAGAAAATAAGGATTTTTTTTTTCCTTTATGGACAATAGGAAGCCAATGAAGATGCTAGAACCTGAAAGTAAACAAAGCTACCTTTTAAAAAGATCTGCCTGGCAGTGCTGAAGAGGATGAGTTCCCATGGAGGCTACAGGTGTGCCTACAGTCAGGAGGCTGATGTCATCCATCAACACTGTGTTTCCTTACAGAATGTTTGTCTATGGAGAAAGGCAGATTCCTCATTTGTCAGCGCTTTCTGTCCTCCTTTGACTTCCACTGCAATTGATGGCAATGCATATCTTCATTTATCTTTGTAGGATGAGAGACATTTTTCAGAGCCGTTTGCATGTTTTAAGCAGCCCACACAGAGACGAATGTGATTGGCAATTTGGAACATATTGGAAGAAGGGTTAAGCAAGAAGGAAAACAACTCCTTCTCATCCTTTCCCATCTCTATGAAAACATGAAATTAATTTGTCCTCATGTGATGTTTACTTTAGAAGATTAAGTAAATGAAAAGGCTACACCCTTTTTTTAGGCTAAAGACTCAGGGAATTCCTTGAGATGAGGAAGAACCGAGTATAGAGCTGTTACTTTCTAAACATCTTTCTAAAGCAATTTATTTAATACAATTGCATGTTATTCGTTCAGGGCCTTGAACAGACAGACATAAGTGATATCCTTTTTCCAGAATGTTATATGGAAACACTTTTCAACAATGATGGTACTTTTGAAAATGTGAGTATATATTCATTTCTCCCTTTGTTCTTTCTTTCAAAGCTCCCCAACCCTCAAATACACATGCACACACACATGCGTGCACCCCTACTGACTAAACACAGGATATAATCTAGGAACATAATAAATGGAGGTTCAGTAGAAGGAAATTAACACCTTCCAAACAAGAATTTCAGACATTAAGCTCTCACTCTTTCAATTACAAGTTCTGAACATGGATACTTATCCACCTTTGAACCAGGAAGAGGTCTATTTCCTAAGCAAACTTTAAAAATGTCAGTGAAGGGAAAAGAGAGTAATTTTTGCCTGGAAACATAAGCTTTTCAACAGGTATTGTTAGCAGGTAGATGGGCCTCACATCTTTTGACCCAACTCTCACTTTCTAATCCTTTCTGGGCTAAGAGATTTTTTAACAGTTTTTAGTCTCTCTACTGTAATCAATACTGAGTCCTATGAAAACCAGAAAAATCCTAAATTGAACATAAAGATGATTTCTTTGTTTTTAATCAGGTCTTTTACCCTAAGGGCTTAGCAGCCTTTCTTGGCGGAATGATGAAGGCAGAAAGCACAGTTCCTCCCCTCATATAAGGCAGATTAGAGCTTCATGTTGGCAATCTTCTAGCCATGAACCAGGCAGAGGTCGCTTTATTCGCCCCCGTTTTTTTGTAGGATGAGAGACATTTCAGTTTTTAAGCAGCCCACACAGAGACGAATGTGATTGGCAATTTGGAACATATTGTCTCTATCCTGCTCCAGAATCATGCCTGAGGGAAGAAGGGTTAAGCAAGAAGGAAAACAACTCCTTCTCATCCTTTCCCATCTCTATGAAAACATGAAATTAATTTGTCCTCATGTGATGTTTACTTTAGAAGATTAAGTAAATGAAAAGGCTACACCCTTTTTTTAGGCTAAAGACTCAGGGAATTCCCTGAGATGAGGAAGAACCGAGTATAGAGCTGTTACTTTCTAAACATCTTTCTAAAGCAATTTATTTAATACAATTGCATGTTATTCGTTCAGGGCCTTGAACAGACAGACATAAGTGATATCCTTTTTCCAGAATGTTATATGGAAACACTTTTCAACAATGATGGTACTTTTGAAAATGTGAGTATATATTCATTTCTCCCTTTGTTCTTTCTTTCAAAGCTCCCCAACCCTCAAATACACATGCATACACACATGCACCCTACTGACTAAACACAGGATATAATCTAGGAACATAATAAATGGAGGTTCAGTAGAAGGAAATTAACACCTTCCAAACAAGAATTTCAGACATTAAGCTCTCACTCTTTCAATTACAAGTTCTGAACATGGATACTTATCCACCTTTGAACCAGGAAGAGGTCTATTTCCTAAGCAAACTTTAAAAATGTCAGTGAAGGGAAAAGAGAGTAATTTTTGCCTGGAAACATAAGCTTTTCAACAGGTATTGTTAGCAGGTAGATGGGCCTCACATCTTTTGACCCAACTCTCACTTTCTAATCCTTTCTGGGCTAAGAGATTTTTTAACAGTTTTTAGTCTCTCTACTGTAATCAATACTGAGTCCTATGAAAACCAGAAAAATCCTAAATTGAACATAAAGATGATTTCTTTGTTTCTAATCAGGTCTTTTACCCTAAGGGCTTAGCAACCTTTCTTGACGGAATGATGAAGGCAGAAAGCACAGTTCCTCCCCTCATATAAGGCAGGCAATAAAGGTATTGAGCTTCTTGTGTATGTTGGCAATCTTCTAGCCATGAACCAGGCAGAGGTCGCTGCCCTCAAAATATTAACTTTCCTGAGGGAGAAGAAGAAAAAACAAATGAACACAGTAAATTTCATAGCTGTTAAATGCTGCAAAGAGTGGGGGCTCCTTTTTGCCAGGTCATCTGGGTAAAGCTCCTTGAGGAAGTGAGAGCTGAGTGGACTTAATTTGAACTTGAGTTCCTATTTGGACTCAAATTCAGGTTGAGCACATTGTGGTAGTTTAATTTTCTCAAGATGAAATCCTCATTCAAAAACAAGTATTTAAATTCTGCAATCTCATAAGGGTCTGGGCTTTCTGTGTGGCTCAGGTGGTAAAGAATCTGCCTGCAATGCAGAAGACCCAGCTTTAATCCTTGGGTTGAGAAGATCTCCTAGAGATGGGAATGGCTACCCACTCCAGTATTCTGTTCTGAAGAATCCCATGGACAGAGGAGCCTGGGTGGGGGTCTACAGTACATAGAGTCGCAAAGAGTCAGACAAGGCTGAGTAACACACACACACAAAGGTTCACCCTTTCCACCTTCATGGCATGGAGTCTGTGCTTTGACAGACATCTCTGTGGAGTAAGAAACTCTGTTACCAGTTTTGACAGCAAAGGTTAAATGAATGAACAATGTTATGGGTTGTGGGGATTATTATTCCCATGGATGAGGAAATAGACTTCAGAAAGGTTGAGTTAATGGCCAAAGTTTACATGCATAATAGGTTGAAGAACGCTGGTAGCTTAGTACAATGTTTCTTGAAGGTTCTAAAGGCTCTTAAATGTTGATAATGTATTAGTTCTCTATTGCAGCATAACAGACCACCACCAAATTTAAAATAAATCTACCACCAATTTAAAATAAATGCACTATCAGGGGCTTCCCTAGTGGTTCATTGGCTAAGACTGCATTCAATGCCAGGGGCCAGGGTTAGATCCCTGGTTGAGGAACTAGATCCTACATATCTCAATTAAAGAGTTCAAATGCAGCAACAAAGACCCAGCACAGTCAAATAAATAAATAAAAATAATATATTTTAAAAACCCCACTATCTCCAAGTTTCTCTGAGGCAAGGCCTCTGACTCAGGGTCTCTCACAAGGCTGTGATCACAGTATCAGCAGGGCTGTAGTCGGTTCAAGGCTTCACTGGACGAGGACTTGCTACCACCATCATTTACTTGGATGGCACATCTCATGAGTGATTGGCCAGAGGTCCCAGCTCCTGCTATGTGAACCTCTCCACAACATGGCTTGCTTCCTGCAAAGCCAGGACTCAGAAGGAAAGAGAGAGAGAGGGATGGAAACTGGAGTCTTCTGTAACCCAATCACAGAAGTGATCTGTTCCTTCACTTTTGCCACATGGTATTCATTAGATCTGAGTCCCCCTTAGTCTGGCCCCCATCAAATAGGAAGGGATTACACAAAAGGCACGGTAACAAGGAGGGATGTTTCAGTGCTATTTTAGAGACTGTCTACCAAAAGAAGTTATTTTTCAAAGTAGTATATAGATCAAAATACATTTTTCACTAGACAGCTATTTTAAAATTCAATATTGTATTTGGGGGTTACACAATTCAGTTGAATGGCTTATCAAACAAATGATTAGAGATTAAAATAAATTTATTGTTAAAAAATGGAAAAAACATAAAATCGATAATGATGCTGACCTAAAATTGAGAGATTCAAACTCACAAGGGAAACTTAAAACATGCAGATATCTTTTCATTTTATCATACTCAACAGCATCGATTTAATTCCAGCAAAATAAAATCATCCATCAATTCATGTCAATTTGAAATGTAGGGGTTGATTGTTTTGGATGCACCGAGGTAAGGCCACTTTCTCAAGGTCAATAGAAAGTAAAGCTAGACATTAACAAGGGAAATATGACTCCAGAGGCCACACTTTCAGCTGTTTTGTTGAGATTCTGATATCATAAGGAAAATAAACACTTTAGTTAACATGGGTTGCTAGCTCATTTGTGAGGGAACTGCCCCACTCCTACTTGTCTAGGTACACCAGACCAGAATTAGATGTACTCCTTTCCATTTCCATTGCCCTTCAATAAAATAGCACTTTGCTAGAGCAAATAATTAAGGGAACATCTTACATCACACACTTACCCCGTATCCAACCATCCAATTATCCAGCCTTCCATCCATCTACCCATTTATACATCTAACACTCCTGATTCATCTGCACATCTTATCCACTCATCCACCCACTTATTTTTCCAACACTCTTAGTTCATCTGCCTTAAATCTGCATTTTTCAAACTGCAGCCATTAACACTGGTCTCAATATTTATAGTCACAGCTACACACTACTGGCTCTATTATAAACTTTTAAAAATATCTACTTAAAAACTATAAGTGGTTTCTTTGGCATTACTCTAAGAATTGTGAAACTGAGAGCTTTATGTGCAAGTTTATTTTTCTTCAAATACACTGTAAAATAAATTCACAGGGATTAATTTTTTAAAAAGGAAGTGAGGCGTTTTACCTACCACAGATGCCAAACCTTGAGACTCGATTTGTCCCTGTCCTGAAGGGTTTAGAAAGAGGAGGGAAGCGCGTGTGCCCCTTTGTCTTTATCTCAGGACCTCCTCCATCTAGAACAGAAGGTGGATCCAAAAACACTGAGGCTTCAGGGAGAGGCAAATGGGGGAGGGTGAAGGGTAAAGGATCCTCTCCTTCCCCCACCCACCTACCCTCCAGTTCTGTGCAATTGACTGGTTTGAAATGAGATTGTTTTCCTGAACACCTGTGGGACCATCCTTGAGTCAATATTTCATATTCATTAACTAATGAACAGCTGGAGATGGGAAAGCCTTTCTGTGAAACCTGCTTCCTGAGCTTGCTCAATCAATACCCTCCCTGGATGGTTCCCCTTCTAGTAGCTGCATGGGGCTCTCTCCTAAATGTTCACTGCCAGGCATGGACACTGAGGCCCAAGTTCCCTTTATTCTCTCACACACAATAGCCCATATACACATCTCTGCAATATGTATACATGGGCTACTGTGTGCATGAGAATAAAGTTAATGTTCATCACTCAGATCTATGAAAGCCTTTTTGAAGGATCAGGAGAAGCTTCCCCCTGTTCCCACTCCCCTTTCTCTTGGTTGCTCTGTTTTGTCTTCTCTCCCTCTGCTCATTTCTCCTTCCTGCTTGTTCTGAATCCCTTTAATTCCATGTAGATTTCTTAAATAATCTACCTATTTATTTCAGATCTATCCTTATGGAGGAGACTATTTGGATCAACCTGAAAAAGGACCATTTAAAATAATACCTTAGTTACTGGGGTGTAGGGAGAGGAGGGTTGAATGTCTACCTCAAAGTAGCTGTGCAATTTTTTTTAATTGACTTTTTTTTTTTGCTGCATAGAGCAGTATGCAGAACTTCCACAACCAAGGATCAGACCCATGCCCCCTGCATTGGAAACATGGAGTCTTAAACACTGGACCACCAGGAAGTCTGCTGTATATAATATTAAATAATACAGACATATGTTTGGCTCTATGTTTGACATATTTAAAGTTCTCTAGAAAAGTTTTACTATTTCCTTGTTCATACTCTTAAACAAATGTAAAAACTCTAAGCACCCTTTTTCACGAAACCAGTGTGACTATTCAATTAGATTATTTGGGAATATTCCATGTTTGACAGAATAACTTCACCTTGTTTGTCTTTATCTCAGGACCTCCTCCATCTAGAACAGAAGGTGGATCCAAAAACACTGAGGCTGCAGGGAGAGGCAAATGGGGAGGTGAAGGGTAAAGGATCCTCTCCTTCCCCCACCCACCTACCCTCCAGTTCTGTGCAATTGACTGGTTTGAAATGAGATTGTTTTCCTGAACACCTGTGGGACCATCCTTGAGTCAATATTTCATATTCATTAACTAATGAACAGCTGGAGATGGGAAAGCCTTTCTGTGAAACCTGCTTCCTGAGCTTGCTCAATCAATACCCTCCCTGGATGGTTCCCCTTCTAGTAGCTGCATGGGGCTCTCTCCTAAATGTTCACTGCCAGGCATGGACACTGAGGCCCAAGTTCCCTTTATTCTCTCACACACAATAGCCCATATACACATCTCTGCAATATGTATACATGGGCTACCGTGTGCATGAGAATAAAGTTAATGCTCATCACTCAGATCTATGAAAGCCTTTTTGAAGGATCAGGAGAAGCTTCCCCCTGTTCCCACTCCCCTTTCTCTTGGTTGCTCTGTTTTGTCTTCTCTCCCTCTGCTCATTTCTCCTTCCTGCTTGTTCTGAATCCCTTTAATTCCATGTAGATTTCTTAAATAATCTACCTATTTATTTCAGATCTATCCTTATGGAGGAGACTATTTGGATCAACCTGAAAAAGGACCATTTAAAATAATACCTTAGTTACTGGGGTGTAGGGAGAGGAGGGTTGAATGTCTACCTCAAAGTAGCTGTGCAATTTTTTTTAATTGACTTTTTTTTTTTGCTGCATAGAGCAGTATGCAGAGCTTCCACAACCAAGGATCAGACCCATGCCCCCTGCATTGGAAACATGGAGTCTTAAACACTGGACCACCAGGAAGTCTGCTGTATATAATATTAAATAATACAGACATATGTTTGGCTCTATGTTTGACATATTTAAAGTTCTCTAGAAAAGTTTTACTATTTCCTTGTTCATACTCTTAAACAAATGTAAAAACTCTAAGCACCCTTTTTCACGAAACCAGTGTGACTATTCAATTAGATTATTTGGGAATATACCATGTTTGACAGATAATTATGTTTTATTTTGGCTTCACCTTGTTTGTCAGAGACAAACTTGGGAATTCCTGCTCTTTATTCTCAAGCATCGAGCTTTGTAGAATAATTTTATTTGTGAAATAGACAATGCTTTGCTTTCCTGTGTTTGAGAAAAAGCACTCAGTGTATTATTTTAAACTGTGTTTGAGCTACTGTTTGCTGGTACTTAAATATTCTTAGGGTGCCCCCTTCTGTCCCTGACAGTAATAGTGCAGATTACTGTATCTTGTCAGAAAAGTCAGATGCAGTTATTCTGTAGGAATCAGGAGAGGGAAGAATATACTTGGCATTCTTGAAGCAGAAGGAAATAAATACAGAGCACAGACTAATACATGGAGATATATTTCCATTCTAACTTAAGTTGAGTCCTGTTACTTAACCCCGAGTCCTTTCTAATTAATAGATGTTTTCATTGGGAGGCCTTGTGGATTAATCTCTCCCATACCTGAGCCCTGATTCTGGTGTTGTTCTCTTCCTTTGATTTATTCTGGAAGAATTCCAGCAAAGAGGCTGATTTTTTTGCAATCGTTTTTCTGCTCTTTCAAACAAGGGCATAAGTAGTGCCTAAGGCCTGGAAGGTGTCTAGAAGAGGCTGGTTTCTCTTGATGGTACTTTTTCATTTACGGAGACAGGAAGAAGTCTCAGGGAGAGTGCCCAGAAATCTGAGCTGAATTACCAACCTGCTGAAACTGGGAAGACGTCCTGACATGGGAACCAGAAGTATCTTGCTGGGGCCTGGGGACCCAAACAGGAGGGCAGGAGAAAGTTGGGGGCTCAGGTGGGCAATTGTTGCCACTTTCACTGGTATTCATGGCAGTTTTGAGGTCAAGTGCAAGTGATTTACAGTCTGGCCAGCCTGTTTTTCCCAAACGGTATTCACACAAAGCTGTACTGTAGTAATTAAGCATTGCCCTTCCCTTTCATCCCACATCATACTGGTCTTACTTGCTAAATCCCTGTACACTGCCCTGGGCTGGGACTGAGATGTTTCATCTTTGGCATCATGAGGATAAAGAACTTGCTGTCAATATTTCCATGAAAGAAAGAAAAAACTAGGATCCTTCTTTTGCTTTTATCCAGGAAAGTACAGATACATCTGTTGGATTTCTCTTTGAATACTCTCTGTTTAACACAGAGACCTAGATTTCCTATCTTTTTTAGATATCTAAAAAGAATGAGACGTGCTATTATTTCAGCTGTCATACCAGTCAATCGCCCAGGAGAAAGCCAAAAGCTTCCTCTCTGCTAACATGATTATGCTTCTTAGTTTTGTCCTAGGAGAAAAGCTGGCAAATGAGCTAAAATAAGCAGTTTCACAGCATTTGCATTTCATGTGTGATGGCTGCTGAGCACAGACTCCGACTTAGTGCACATTTCTTGATGGCCACTAACAGTTCAGACTGGTCCTTCTCCACTGGTAGTCCCATAGCATTCTCTGAGGAAGAACATTCACCAGAGAGGGTTTTCTTCTGTTTCTTTCCCCAGGCTCCTATTATGCATTTTTAAGGGACTGAAAACTGAACCTCTGGTTACAGATGAATCCGACTCACTGAGATGTCTCCAAAAAAAAAAAAAAAAAAGAAAACAACATGAACAGCAATAATAACTGATAGCATTTATTGAACACCTGCTACTTGGTTGACGGTGGGAAGAGTATTATATATTCATTACAATATTTATTACTCCCAAAGACAATGTCATAAATTAAATGCTATTAGATTAGCCCCTTCTATAGCTGAGAAAACTCAAACTCGGAGCTTAAATAGCTTGCTTAAGAAGGCACAGCAAAGGCTTCCCTGGTGGTCCAGTGGGTAAAGAGTCTACCTTGCAGTGCAAGGGGCACCGATTTGATTCCTAGCCCGGGAAGACCCCAGGTGCCTCAGAGCGGCTGGATGGGTGTGTACAATTACGAGCCAGCACGCTGGAGTGCATGTGCCCAGAGCTGGTGGTGCTCTGCAGTGAGAGAGGCCACTGCAATGGGAGGCCCACACAGGCCAAAGAATAGAAAAAAGATGGATGAATATAAATAAGTGGGGCATGATGGGGAAAAAAAAAAAAAAAGGCATAGCTAGTATGTGGCACAGCTGGGAATGGAATATAGCTATAATTGACTCCAAATGTATGCTGTTAACCACTACGTTTAATTGCTACCTGCATCAGTCCTTACGATCCTTGTATCTATAGGGTATAGTGGAATTGATATGGCCTATATGCTGGACTAAATCTTTTAATCTTCTTAAGTTCTTATTCATGGACACAAGTACCCCCCACTGTGCCGTGCTATGGAGCTCACTTGTCTATTCTGTATTCCCCCCAATTTATTCCTTTAATGATATTGTATTTAAGTCTAGATATTACAGACTTTGGATGACAGATTCCTTTAAGTTAAACTTTCACAAAGACTGATTATGCTTCTTAGTTTTGTCCTAGGAGCAAAGCTGGCAAATGAGCTAAAATAAGCAGTTTCACAGCATTTGCATTTCATGTGTGATGGCTGCTGAGCACAGACTCCGACTTAGTGCACATTTCTTGATGGCCACTAACAGTTCAGACTGGTCCTTCTCCACTGGTAGTCCCATAGCATTCTCTGAGGAAGAACATTCACCAGAGAGGGTTTTCTTCTGTTTCTTTCCCCAGGCTCCTATTATGCATTTTTAAGGGACTGAAAACTGAACCTCTGGTTACAGATGAATCCGACTCACTGAGATGTCTCCTAAAAAAAAAAAAAGAAAACAACATGAACAGCAATAATAACTGATAGCATTTATTGAACACCTGCTACTTGGTTGACGGTGGGAAGAGTATTATATATTCATTACAATATTTATTACTCCCAAAGACAATGTCATAAATTAAATGCTATTAGATTAGCCCCTTCTATAGCTGAGAAAACTCAAACTCGGAGCTTAAATAGCTTGCTTAAGAAGGCACAGCAAAGGCTTCCCTGGTGGTCCAGTGGGTAAAGAGTCTACCTTGCAGTGCAAGGGGCACCGATTTGATTCCTGGCCCGGGAAGACCCCAGGTGCCTCAGAGCGGCTGGATGGGTGTGTACAATTACGAGCCAGCACGCTGGAGTGCATGTGCCCAGAGCTGGTGGTGCTCTGCAGTGAGAGAGGCCACTGCAATGGGAGGCCCACACAGGCCAAAGAATAGAAAAAAGATGGATGAATATAAATAAGTGGGGCATGATGGGGGAAAAAAAAAAAGGCATAGCTAGTATGTGGCACAGCTGGGAATGGAATATAGCTATAATTGACTCCAAATGTATGCTGTTAACCACTACGTTTAATTGCTACCTGCATCAGTCCTTACGATCCTTATATCTATAGGGTATAGTGGAATTGATATGGCCTATATGCTGGACTAAATCTTTTAATCTTCTTAAGTTCTTATTCATGGACACAAGTACCCCCCACTGTGCTGTGCTATGGAGCTCACTTGTCTATTCTGTATTCCCCGCCCCAATTTATTCCTTTAATGATATTGTATTTAAGTCTAGATATTACAGACTTTGGATGACAGATTCCTTTAAGTTAAACTTTCACAAAGACCTTTCTTTGATATATACAGCTGGCATTTAACTTCTAAAGTGACATGAGGTTGAATGCAGAAGTTCAAAGAAACCAGAGAAGACAAGGGGAAGTATACATGCTGAGAGCTTTGATGTGCCAACAACTAAACAGAAATGTTGTAAAGCCTCAGTTCCTTTCCCAGCAGTATCCAGAGTCAATATTATCACTCTTATTTTACTGATGGGGAAACTGAAGTTCAGAATAATGAAGAAGTTTACCCAAGGTCCCTCAGCAAATATGTAGTGGGTCCATGATTTAGATTCTTGCTTTTTACTTTTTCAGTCTTGCTCTATACTGGGCTGCTGCCTGAATTAGAGTAAGGACATTGACTGTAACTTCCTCAAGGTGTTCATTGCCAGGGGAGTGGCAGCCTTTTGAAGGCAGCTCTCCAAGCATTTTTGAAAGATTTATCTGTTTTCTGAGATGAGAAAATATTAACATCTGGATATGCTTTTAATATTGGCCCAAATGGAGCTTCCCTGGTCCAGTGGTCCAGTGGGTAAGGACACTATCTTGCAGTGCATAGGGGTGCCGGTTCGATCCCTGGCCTGGGAAGATTCCATGTGCCACAGAGCGACTGGACTGATATGTCCAACTACAGAGTTGGAGCTTTGGAGTGCATGAGCCCAGAGCTGGTGCTCTGCAGCGAGAGAGGCCACTGTGATGGTAGGCCCACATAACACAGGCCAAAGAGCAAAGATAAACCAATGAAAGATCAATAGAAGTGACAAAAAAAAGACTGGCCCAAACAGGTCAATCTTACACGCTATTTTAACAGAAGCAGCAAAATCAGTTCAGTTCAGCTCAGTGGCTTAGTCGTGTCTGACTCTTTGCAATCCCACGGACTTAGCACACCAGGCTTCCTTGTCCTTCACTATCTCCTAGAGCATGCTCAAATTCATGTCCATTGACTCAGTGATGCCATCCAACCATCTCATCCTCTGTCATCTCCTTCTCCTTTTCCCTTCTATTTTTACCAAAGTGAAAAATAGCATGAAGCAGTAAAATTGACTTGTGTTAATTCAGATGTGTCCAGGTGGCATCACTCCTGTTTAATCTTAATGACATTTCATCTGGAAGTCTCTGTTTTGTGTGTGGATGATGTTCTAAAACTAACTAGTAAAGAAGAAAATTGCATGGAGTCTTAAATTATCCTCAAAATTCCCAAGAAAAGAGAAACAGTTACTGAATGATCGCCTTGGATTGCCTTAGCCTTGCTATGCAACAGCATTAGAACAAACTGCTTTTCCTTGCAGGCAATCCAAGGCAGAGAAGCAGGTTTGTATGAAGGGGATGTGTTGCATGAACACTGTTTGTAAGAAGTTCATGCATGTCTCCCAGCAGCTCCTGCTCAGGCAGCACCACCTGCAGGGAAGCATCTTCCTTCCCGCTATGCCCCATTACCTTGTCTGAAAGGTTGCTGCTTAGGTGCTGAGTCACACATGCAGAACATGTATCTCTGTGGGGCAGCAATGACAGGACTGAAATCAACTTCTTGAAATGACAGCTGAAATCAACTTCCATAAATGCACTGATAAGGACTTTTAGCAGCCTGGATGGTAGAAAGAGTGTAGATAGCAGAACAGGATTTTCCTCTCTTAATTGGGTGGTACTGATTAGGAGATGCTTTTTTTTATTTGCAACTAGAGATTGCAGAAGAGAAGGAGAAGGAAGGAAAAACACCTAAAGCAGGTATTTTCAGAGTCACTTTCTCAACATTTTATTGTTATGTTTTCTAGGTAAAGGAAAAAACTAAATACGTTTTTTTTAAACACTTAAAGAACTAAATAAGTTTTATTATAAGTTTTCCAGGTAAAGGAAAGCGTCAAAGGGGTTATCTTGAGGTAACAAAGGAAATCATTTACATGGCACATGGATAAGTAGAACATAAAACTTTATAGGGTATTATTTTTACTACGTGCAAAAATTTCTTTCCTGTTTTATTGAATGGGTTTATTGCTTTAATTAGCATTACTCAGAGAAGCTATTGAGATTCCTGAATTAGTCTTTTTGGTGACCTTTATATTGCCTATTAATGTTGGGATCAAAGGCTGTCAGGAGTTTGTGTACATTTTTTTATCAGCCCCAGAAGGCACATCTCAAGAGAAGCTGGGCTGAGGGAAAACACCTCTAACTTCTTTCTGGTTGTGCTACATCATCAGCTGTATGGCTTTGATGCCATGTATGGCTATCTATGCCTTAGTTTAATTATGAGCGAGATGAGCATAAATGACTCCTTGAATCCTTTCCAGGTATAGTGTTATTTGCCTTGGTTACCAAAGCCAACATTTTGAAGTTTGGGGCTACCCATTTAAAATTTCCTCTAAACAGGTCTTTTGAGAAAGCATTACAATTCCTTTTGTTGAAACCCTTCTTTTTCCACCCTCTGTTTGTAGAATTGCTTGAGGGCAGATCCCTCAAAGGAGGTTCAGATGGGAGAGCAGCCAGGAAGGGAGATTGGAGCTTGACAGATTGCCAGCAACTATTCCCCTAACAGGCCACATACTCAGGGGAGAGAGTAATAGTAGAGTAAGCTTTAAACTCCAGACTGGGTAGAATTCCCTGGTTCCAAAAGTTGCATTGAGACCATGAAAATATATATATTTTTAAATCTCACTGCATGTTCCAAAGTGCATTTGTTAGGCTCTTAACAAGTAGTCTCACATATTTCTGGTTTTGCTTCGATCCAAGGGCATATCAAGATCAAACATATTTGGGAATTGGGGGTTCAACTCTTTCTTTTCTGTGTGTATTTTATTTTATTTATTTATTTTACAGTTTTGTTGCTTACTGCCAAACATCAACATGAATTAGCCATAGGTATACATACGTTTCCTCCCTTTGTTCCTCTCAACTCCTTATTTACTGTAGAACTTCTAAGAGGCTTAAACATGTTAATAGACATTAGGACTCTACAAGAGGAAACACAAAGCTTAGTATTTCCAACTCTTCTTGAACCACAGAGCATTTTCTGAAATGCGTTTTCAGAACTACTGTTTGATGGAATACAATTTGGAAAGATTGGTGTCATGTGTGCAGTAGTATCGAGCACAGAAAGCTTTGTTCCTATAATCTGAGGTGGTTGGAGGAAAAAAACAGATATATTTGGGTGGCTGTTTTGAAAGGTCAGTGATTTGTGATGTTGGCTAACTAATTCTCACATCTTTCCAATACATTTATGGAAGAAAAATTCAAGTGGCCATAAAAGCACACTGGTCCTCACATGGTACCCAGTTATTACTGGCTGTGCTACATCATCAGCTGTATGGCTTTGATGCCATGTATGGCTATCTATGCCTTAGTTTAATTATGAGCGAGATGAGCATAAATGACTCCTTGAATCCTTTCCAGGTATAGTGTTATTTGCCTTGGTTACCAAAGCCAACATTTTGAAGTTTGGGGCTACCCATTTAAAATTTCCTCTAAACAGGTCTTTTGAGAAAGCATTACAATTCCTTTTGTTGAAACCCTTCTTTTTCCACCCTCTGTTTGTAGAATTGCTTGAGGGCAGATCCCTCAAAGGAGGTTCAGATGGGAGAGCAGCCAGGAAGGGAGATTGGAGCTTGACAGATTGCCAGCAACTATTCCCCTAACAGGCCACATACTCAGGGGAGAGAGTAATAGTAGAGTAAGCTTTAAACTCCAGACTGGGTAGAATTCCCTGGTTCCAAAAGTTGCGTTGAGACCATGAAAATATATATATTTTTAAATCTCACTGCATGTCCCAAAGTGCATTTGTTAGGCTCTTAACAAGTAGTCTCACATATTTCTGGTTTTGCTTCGATCCAAGGGCATATCAAGATCAAACATATTTGGGAATTGGGGGTTCAACTCTTTCTTTTCTGTGTGTATTTTATTTTATTTATTTATTTTACAGTTTTGTTGCTTACTGCCAAACATCAACATGAATTAGCCATAGGTATACATGCGTTTCCTCTCTTCGTTCCTCTCAACTCCTTATTTACTGTAGAACTTCTAAGAGGCTTAAACATGTTAATAGACATTAGGACTCTACAAGAGGAAATACAAAGCTTAGTATTTCCAACTCTTCTTGAACCACAGAGCATTTTCTGAAATGCGTTTTCAGAACTACTGTTTGATGGAATACAATTTGGAAAGATTGGTTTCATGTGTGCAGTAGTATCGAGCACAGAAAGCTTTGTTCCTATAATCTGAGGTGGTTGGAGGAAAAAAACAGATATATTTGGGTGGCTGTTTTGAAAGGTCAGTGATTTGTGATGTTGGCTAACTAATTCTCACATCTTTCCAATACATTTATGGAAGAAAAATTCAAGTGGCCATAAAAGCACACTGGTCCTCACATGGTACCCAGTTATTACTGCCTCATTGCTTCAAAACATTTATTTAACTCAAAGAAAAAGACCTTTAACATGATCTTCCACCATGCCCATGTGCTCTGGCCTGATTCGTGCTCCAACTGGTTAAACACCAGTCTTATTTCACAGGCTGGTTTCCTGGGGCTGTCATTAACAAACCACCACAAACTGAGAGGCTTATAACAACATAAATCTATTTTCTCACTGTACTGGAGGCTACAAGTCTGAAATCAAAGTGCTAGCAGGACTGTACTCCCTCTGAAGCCTGTAGAGGTGGATCCACCCTACGTCTCCACCTTCTGGTGTGTCTAGGTGTTTCCTTGCATTGTAGTAGCACAGCTCCAACCTCTGTCTCTGTTTCCACACGCCCATTTCTTCTGTGTGTCTGTTTCTTCATCTGGTAAAGACACTGCTAACACTGGATTAACTAACAACCCCAATCCAGTCTGAACTCATCTCAGCTAGTTAACATCTGCAGTCCCTCTATTTTCACCTAACGTAACATTTTGAATGGGTTAGAACTTCAGTGTATCTGTTAGAGAGGACACAATTCAACCCACAACACCATCTTGCTCTCTCCTCTGTTAGAAGTCTTCATCAACTTCTTGAATTACCTCGACGTCTCCCCCACATCCTCCAAGATCTTTTCACAGGATCATTTACCCATTTCCTAGTCTCCCACAACACTATCCATGGCATTTCAACCACTTGTCATTTTCTATCTGTGACTATCATCTTCACATCATCTTCCACACCGTCCTTCCTAATTAAACGAAGGTGCCATGTCAGTTTTGCATCCAGATGCATCCCTAGCACTGAGCATAGTTCCTGGCACAGCTTAATGAAAACTGTGTCTTTATGTGTTTACCATAATGTATTTGAATAAACAAATGAATCACTCAAATCACTGCAGCTAGTCTCTCTAAACAGACATTCCAGAAAGAAGTCTCTTCTACCTTTTCATGTACCACCTTAGCTAACCTATAATGAAAGAAACAGAACTGCCCTCTGTGTGATGTCCTTCTCATTCACAGTGGTGGAGAGTGTGTGCCTGGAATTTTGGAGCTGCTTTTAAGCTCCAGTCATTGTTAAAGCTGACTCTCACAAAACAGATAATTGTCACAGTTCCGACTCTTGAGTGCAACCTACAGTCTATAGTCCCTTTGTAGAGTGTGAGGAGAACTGAGCTCTGTCTAATTGCAAAAGCTGGCTTCATATTTACAGACTGTTTGAGCAATAGCTCTGTATCCTGCCTGGCCAGAGCACATACTGTGCTATCTAGCTCGATTAAAAACTCATCTGAGGGCTTCCCGTGGTGGTCCAGTGGGTAAGGACACCACCTTGCAGTGCAAGGGGCGCCGGTTCGATCCCTGGCCTGGGAAGATCCCACGTGCTGCGGAGCGGCTGGACCGATGTGTCCAATTGCCGAGCTGGAGCTCTGGAGTGCATGCGCCCAGAGCCGGCGCTCTGCGACAACAGAGGCCACCGTGATGGGAGGCCCACAGGAGCCAAAGGACAAAGACGGATGAAAATAGAGAAATGAAAGACCAATAGAAGTGGCCCGCCCGCTCCCCGCTCCTCCCCAATCCGACCCCAGCCCAAAATAAATATAAATAAATAAATCTTAAAAAAAAAAAAAAACTCATCTGAAATAAGATGCTTCACATCCTTTCACGAGACTACCTGGACAAGTCCGATCACAAACCCCAGAAGCATGTTAAATAAGGTGGTGATAATCCACTGGGAAGGTGTGGTTCAGGAGTAAAGGTCTGAGTAAGGAAAGGATTCCCCAGAAACAATACATGGCTGGTTTTCTTCTGTTCTCCCTTCCACTGAAGGCCCTTCTCTTAAATTCTTAGCTCCTGTTCCTTTTGCCTTTTACTCTAGATTCAAGCTTTTTACAAATTATAACCCATTTATAACTGAATCACCTAGGGAGAGCATGTCCAAATCTTAATTCCACATACACATTAGTCTTCAGAAGACAAGAGACAGTTGTCTTAATTAGCTTCACATCTAGAGTGATACTCATCTTTGAATTAAAACTGCATCTAAATAGATGTCACACCAGGACCTAATTATTGCAAAACTGGCATGGGGTTAATTACATTAACTCACTTATCTCCAGAGTTGGTATGAGGAAAGATCTGTATTTCTACACTTACCTCAAGACTCTCTAATGCTGCAGTCAAGTCTGGCACAAAAGGAGTTATCAGTTCTCACTCTGGGGTACAAATGGTCTTCTCATGATGCTTCTTCTTGATTAGTTAAAAGGAGCATGCTACCACATGCCATCTGGTTTGTCCTCCTAAAACCAAGGTCTTGTCTGGCTGTTTAAGAAGTGTCTTTCAAAACTCAATCTACATGCTTGGGGGATATCTAGTACTGATTCTTCAAGATAACACTAGCAAGCCATTTCTTAAATAATGTCCTGTAATGCTCTGCTGAAAAGTATTCTGTTCTCAGGTAATGCTGGGAAGTCCTTCAAAGGCTATTCTCCTCTTACAGGATGGCAATCCACATTGCTACATGAGGTTAGGGCTTATGTCTTCATCGTCATTCTATACTCCTGGTCTCAGTCTGAGATTGGTTATGTTGTAGTTAGTAAGAAATATGGATTCAATAGACTACTAAAGCCTCAGAAATTCTTCAGTAAGGAAATATTTGCCATGAGTTATCTTACTATTTTCTCAAAAGTTTGACCAAAGAACTTATCTTTGAAGGTAACACTGCAACAAAGGAAGAAAAGAACTAATACCATGTTGAAACTGCCTGTTCATTTTTAGAGAATGTATTCTATTACATGAGCACTGCACATCAAGAATTAAACATCACAGAAACGTTGCCTGTGCTCAAAGAGATCTTAAGAAAGTTCCCATCCCATAGTCCCAGTTTTGTTGTTGCTGTTGTTTAGTCACTAAGTTGTGTCTGACTCTTTGCAACCCCATGGACTGTAGCCCACCAGGCTCCTCTGTCCTTCACTATCTCCTGGAGTTTGCTCAAATTCATGTCCATTAAATTAGTGAGTTATGGCTATTACTTGTTGCAGAGAAGTTTGCTTTTGGCCCAGAAAGCTTGCAAATAACCACAGGTAAGAATGGTGAAGTAGAAAGAACTGCACAGTTTCTTAAAATTAGCTTCACATCTAGAGTGATACTCATCTTTGAATTAAAACTGCATCTAAATAGATGTCACACCAGGACCTAATTATTGCAAAACTGGCATGGGGTTAATTACATTAACTCACTTATCTCCAGAGTTGGTATGAGGAAAGATCTGTATTTCTACACTTACCTCAAGACTCTCTAATGCTGCAGTCAAGTCTGGCACAAAAGGAGTTATCAGTTCTCACTCTGGGGTACAAATGGTCTTCTCATGATGCTTCTTCTTGATTAGTTAAAAGGAGCATGCTACCACATGCCATCTGGTTTGTCCTCCTAAAACCAAGGTCTTGTCTGGCTGTTTAAGAAGTGTCTTTCAAAACTCAATCTACATGCTTGGGGGATATCTAGTACTGATTCTTCAAGATAACACTAGCAAGCCATTTCTTAAATAATGTCCTGTAATGCTCTGCTGAAAAAGTATTCTGTTCTCAGGTAATGCTGGGAAGTCCTTCAAAGGCTATTCTCCTCTTACAGGATGGCAATCCACATTGCTACATGAGGTTAGGGCTTATGTCTTCATCGTCATTCTATACTCCTGGTCTCAGTCTGAGATTGGTTATGTTGTAGTTAGTAAGAAATATGGATTCAATAGACTACTAAAGCCTCAGAAATTCTTCAGTAAGGAAATATTTGCCATGAGTTATCTTACTATTTTCTCAAAAGTTTGACCAAAGAACTTATCTTTGAAGGTAACACTGCAACAAAGGAAGAAAAGAACTAATACCATGTTGAAACTGCCTGTTCATTTTTTAGAGAATGTATTCTATTACATGAGCACTGCACATCAAGAATTAAACATCACAGAAACGTTGCCTGTGCTCAAAGAGATCTTAAGAAAGTTCCCATCCCATAGTCCCAGTTTTGTTGTTGCTGTTGTTTAGTCACTAAGTTGTGTCTGACTCTTTGCAACCCCATGGACTGTAGCCCACCAGGCTCCTCTGTCCTTCACTATCTCCTGGAGTTTGCTCAAATTCATGTCCATTAAATTAGTGAGTTATGGCTATTACTTGTTGCAGAGAAGTTTGCTTTTGGCCCAGAAAGCTTGCAAATAACCACAGGTAAGAATGGTGAAGTAGAAAGAACTGTTAGCCACTTGAAGTTTTTCAGGAGTCTTGTGATCCAGCATAGGTGATCCCAGGCAGCTCCAGGTAAGACAACAAATCACCTTTTCCATTTAATCTTGAATCTTCCCACTTTCCCTTTCTCACTGCATAGAAACTTCTAAGTTCTACTCCAAGTAAAGACAGGACCTTACTTCGCCATTCTCTCAGTCTGCTAGCTTTATGAATTAACCAGCTATTGCTTGCCACTTGTCTCTCAACTCACTGGTCTGACCTGTGATGAGCAGTAGGAGCTCAGATGCAATAATAGAACCATATAACAACCACAGACCGTAATTTGATAGTGATCATTGTCCTGCATTCTCTAAGTTTTGCCTTATTTCTTTAATAAAAGAATCTTTTTAAAACCTAAACTCAAGTCATTACTGAAAAATACACATCTGGTTTGGAAATCTAACAATACATAGCATTTTATATTTGAAAGATCAGGAAAAGGTAAACAATGAGAGGAAGAATTCAGAATGGATAAGTCCTTTATCCCAGAATTGGCTATGTCACAAAATCAAGACACTGACAATTTAATGTACAATCCAGGGCTTACTATGGAAGTTTTTCTGAGTAATTTGACAGGGTCTAGCTTTAAAAAAGACAGTTAGGGACAACTTTCCATAATCCCATAGGCCTCTGCCATCCTCTCAGACCCTTTTGATACTGTTTCGGCCTTGCTCAGGGGGTTAGACACACTGCCTTACTTCACTGTAGCATTCATCATAGTTTTAATTGAATAATTAATAATTTAACTGACTCAGTCACTTCAGTCATGTCCAACACTTTGCAACCCCATAGACTATAGCCTGCCAGACTCCTCTGTCCATGGGATTATTCTGGCAAGAATACTGGAGTGGGTTGCCAATTCCTCCTCTGGGGGATCCTGCTGACCCAGGGATCAACCTGGACTCTCCTGCATTGGCAGGTGGATTCTTTTCAATTGAGTCACCTTGGGAAGCCCCAGTTGAATAATCATTAAGTTATTTGCTTAATACCTCCTCTTTTCTATAGACTGGAAGCTCAACAAAACATAGATAGTGTTGATCTTGTTCAATGCTGCCTAAAAACTTGTGCTTAATGTTTGTTAAATATTGGATGGATTCATTCAGATTTTGCAATTAAATGGAGCTTAGACAATTCCATAGAACTCTTGTTAGCTAATAATTTTTTTTTTTCCCTAACAGGACATGGTTTTTGAACTGAGAGAAAAACAGTCAAACATCACTGTAAGGATGAGTAATTATGAGTAATGGTGAGTAACCATTAATTGATTAATGGTCAATAATTAATGGTGAGTTGCCATGTGAGTAATTAAAATAGGTACAGTTCAGGTCTACCTGATTCGCTAACAGATCTTATTTGCTTTATATAAATCTCTGGCCAGCATCAATTGTTAAGTACTTTAGTTACCCGTACTGCCTAACTATATGCTGGGTGCTGAGAATAATGCGAAGGCTCTTTTGGGGGTCTCTTTCCTTCAAAAGCAAGCCATCTAGTCCAAAGTTAAGTCCTCATTAAAACCAGGACTGAATAGGGCCTAAGAAAAATTTCATTCTATATGAGGGAAATAGATTATCAACGAAAAAAGTTTTCTACAACCTCTCCTTTGAATTCCCTCTTTTCTCTGTATTTTAGGATCAATTTTGCAAGGTTGCTCTAAATCATGTTTGCAGCAACTGAAGTAGATTGATTGGTCTGGGGTTGCTACAAACCTTACTTATTTTCCATTCTCTTTTCCTTTCCTTAGCATTATTTTTCGCTGTTCACGAGCCCTCAGGGGTTAGACACACTGCCTTACTTCACTGTAGCATTCATCATAGTTTTAATTGAATAATTAATAATTTAACTGACTCAGTCACTTCAGTCATGTCCAACACTTTGCAACCCCATAGACTATAGCCTGCCAGACTCCTCTGTCCATGGGATTATTCTGGCAAGAATACTGGAGTGGGTTGCCAATTCCTCCTCTGGGGGATCCTGCTGACCCAGGGATCAACCTGGACTCTCCTGCATTGGCAGGTGGATTCTTTTCAATTGAGTCACCTTGGGAAGCCCCAGTTGAATAATCATTAAGTTATTTGCTTAATACCTCCTCTTTTCTATAGACTGGAAGCTCAACAAAACATAGATAGTGTTGATCTTGTTCAATGCTGCCTAAAAACTTGTGCTTAATGTTTGTTAAATATTGGATGGATTCATTCAGATTTTGCAATTAAATGGAGCTTAGACAATTCCATAGAACTCTTGTTAGCTAATAATTTTTTTTCCCTAACAGGACATGGTTTTTGAACTGAGAGAAAAACAGTCAAACATCACTGTAAGGATGAGTAATTATGAGTAATGGTGAGTAACCATTAATTGATTAATGGTCAATAATTAATGGTGAGTTGCCATGTGAGTAATTAAAATAGGTACAGTTCAGGTCTACCTGATTCGCTAACAGATCTTATTTGCTTTATATAAATCTCTGGCCAGCATCAATTGTTAAGTACTTTAGTTACCCGTACTGCCTAACTATATGCTGGGTGCTGAGAATAATGCGAAGGCTCTTTTGGGGGTCTCTTTCCTTCAAAAGCAAGCCATCTAGTCCAAAGTTAAGTCCTCATTAAAACCAGGACTGAATAGGGCCTAAGAAAAATTTCATTCTATATGAGGGAAATAGATTATCAACGAAAAAAGTTTTCTACAACCTCTCCTTTGAATTCCCTCTTTTCTCTGTATTTTAGGATCAATTTTGCAAGGTTGCTCTAAATCATGTTTGCAGCAACTGAAGTAGATTGATTGGTCTGGGGTTGCTACAAACCTTACTTATTTTCCATTCTCTTTTCCTTTCCTTTTTAGTCATTTTCACAGTCACCACTGCTTCCCCTTTAATCAGCTGTTCAGAAGACTGAACAACAGGAAATGGCTGAAGAATGGTGAAATGCCACTTAGGTTATAGATTTCTTTGTTTTTTTTTTTTTTTAAGGCCTTCTATCTTGATTTTCTGTAAGCTATTTATCTTTCTTTCCCCCTTTCCCCCTCCCTTCTAATTTCTTTTTAATCTTTATTTCTTTACATCTTCTTTTATATCCTTCCTTTGGATTTTCGTAGTAAATATCTGATAGATGCTTAGCTACTGCCTCTTACAAGATACCGTTTTGCGGATTTTCAAGTGCTTGTATGTCCAATGCATGTTCTCAGGAAAAATTCAATGGTAAAGATGAATCATTAGCAAATTCACTAAACTAGAATTTGGTTTATGTTTCATTTGACAAATCCCACGTAAGACTCTCTTCATTAGATATTTTTAATAGAAAAAATTCTACCTAATATTGAAAGCTGCAATAAACTCAATAGATCATCTGTTGTTCAATTACTAAGTCATTTCTGAATCTTTGCAGCTGGATGAACTGCAGCACACCAGGCTTCCCTGTCCTTCACCATCTCCCAGAGTTTTCTCAAGCTCATGTCCACCGAGTCAGTGATGCCATCCAGCCATCTCATCCTCTGTCACCCACTTCTCCTTCTGCCTTCCTGCCTGCCAGTGCAGAAGACATAAGAGACACAAGTTTCAACCCCAGTGTTGGGAAGATCCCCTGGAATTGGACATGGCAACCCACTCCAGTATCCTTGCCTGGAGAATCCCATGGACAGAGGAGCCTGGGTGCCTACAGTCCATAGAGTTGCACAGAGCTGGACATGACTGAAGCAACTTAGCACCCGCCTAGCACCCACAGGAGGCTCCCTAAGAGGAATCGCAGATCCATGCCTTCAGGAGAGAAACTCAGATGTGTCCGTTCTTTTTTTTTTTTTTTTTAATTTATTTATTGATTTATTTATTTTGGGGGTGGGTTGGGGAGGAAGGGGGATGGGCGGGCCACTTCAATTGGTCTTTCATTTCTCTATTTTCATCCGTCTTTGTTCTTTGGCCCATGTGGGCCTCCCATCGCGGTGGCCTCTGCTGTCACAGAGCGCCGGCTCTGGGCGCATGCGCTCCAGAGCTCCGGCTCGGTAATTAGACACATCGGTCCAGCCACTCTGCGGCACGTGGGATCTTCCCAGGCCAGGGATTGAACCGGTGCTCCTTGCACTGCAAGGCAGTGTCCTTACCGACTGGACCACCAGGGAAGCCCTGGGTCCATTCTTATACTTCCTCTCTTTTAACTCTTATTTCCTATTAGCATCTTTATCTTTCTAGTTATTTCTTTTGGCTTACTTGCTTTTCCCCAGTTAGTTTAAAAACTCTCAAGGGCAGGACCATGTTCCATACATACTGGAGCACTGAATAAATGGTAGAGATAAAAATTTATAAAAATGTATGAGCTGATAATCCTGTCCTATCATAGTTAATAAAATTTGTGCCAAGGTTATGCTCTGTATTTCTCCATTATTCTCTGCAGACTGTTAGCTATTTATTCCTCTGACAGACGACAAAACGGGATAGGTGAAATTGTGGGAGCTAATATTTATTGAGAACCTACTCTGTGCCATACATTATATCAGGTACTTTATGTGTTTTATTTCATTATATCCTCCAACAATCCTGAAATGCCAGAATTGTAATCTTCACTTTACAGGTGGTAACTGGCATTGGAATCCAATCTTTTTAGGATTCAATGACTGTAGCTTTGTTTCCAACTTAAGATGCCTCCTAGGGTCTCTTAAATAGGACCCATAAATCCTTTTCTCTTTGCATTTTGAGAGAGTAAATCTTGATTCTAAGCATTCTGTGGCTGAAAAATGTTTTTATTGGAGTTAAACAAGAAGCCAGAGAGGATCTGGCTGAAAGTCTGTGTTCCCCAATCTGAATTAACAAAACGCAAGTTCTTAAGGAGGGTTGAGAGGTATTTTGTGAAGAATGATTCAAAAATAAGTTTGGGTATCACTGAATTAAACAACATTAAACTGACTTTGTTAAGGTTGTAACTGATTCATTTATTCTACAAATATTTGTGGAGTATCTGGCACTGCAATATTTATTAGAATACAGACACCAATCCTGCTCTTGTGAAAGTTACAACCTACTGGGGTGACATATGTCTCATAAGGAATGTATTTACTTAAAATTTTGGCCATGCCCAAAGAAATTGCAATTTGGTCACTGTGTTCGGAGGACAGAGGAGGAGAGGGACAGCAGAGTCTGCAGAGGAGAGAAGTCATCAGATCAGACCATAGTGAGGTTGGCTTTTGTTCTATTTGAACCAGAAAAGTTTCTGAAGGGTTTTAAGAGGCTACACAATGTAAAGTCTATTGTAATAAAGCTATCTTGCTGCTTTGCGTTGACATGAATGACTAAAACAAAAGCTCTATAAGGAGAGGGTTTCATCTGTTTTGTTCACTATTATAATCAAAGTGCCTGCATCAGTGCCTGGTGTATAGTAGATGCCCAATAAACCTTTCTTGAATGAATAAGAACCAATAATTTGGAAGAAAGAGTGAAATTCAAAACTCCACTTAGACAATGCCATGGTCCAGGTGAGAGGTTATAGAGCCTTAGATCAAGTTCACCTTGGAGTAGAAAGGAAAAAGTCAACAAAATTAAGGACTCATTTGGAGAGAGTAATATTATGTCCTCCTGGTGGATCTGTTGCTGTAGTTATACAGGACGATAGAACCACCGATAACTGAATTATCAAGTGACTAATAACTGATGGGCTGATTATTAGGCAACCATCTCTCAGCTTGAAGGCTGCCCTTCTTCACTCTGCTGTGTGCTTCTGGAGCCAGGACTGTACAAACCACCTTTCTGTTTTCCTAGCCGCTTCCCGTCAAATGCTGCCAAGAGCAAGTGTGACAGACAGACTGAAAGACAGGAAGAAAGAGAAGCGCCTGGGTCCTTCCTGTAGGTTTTCTGCTCGCATAAGTCATTGCAGCCTCCATCTTCTTGATGCTCACAGAGGTTCTTCCTGCCCACGGTAGGCCAGGTGGCAGCTTTCCAACACTCACAGAACAGCCTCATCACCCATCCCCTTAGGGCCACTGCACCAAGTGTTGGCACTCCCTCCTCTGGTGTTTGAGCTTCACCTCTAATTTAATGAACTCCTCACAGTAAAATTCTTCCTCAATAGAAGCTTCAGCCATTTCACAGCAAACCCTGTAAGCAAAACATCATTCCTAATAAAGGACTAGCAGCCCACAGTTGTAAGCAAGGCCTTGGCTTTTCTAGATGAGAGAGCTCAACTCCTGATACAGTGCACTGCAAAGTTTCTAGATGATTCATGGTTCAGTCAAACCCAAAAGAAAGGTGATAAATGGCTGAACCCAAGAATAGAACATTATCATGAAAATTTAGAAAGACTGATCTAGAGGAGGTAAGAACTGGTATTATGCCTTGAGTTTGAGGAAAAGGGTTTACTTCAAATTTTAAAATGATTCTCTTCTCTTACAAAAAGGCCTCCTTGACTTCTCTTCTGTCATTTTTACCTCAAGAGGTCAGGGAGAGTCTACACGTGGCTGATAAGAGACCAATCACATTATTTTTATCTTGATAAGCAAAAGGCATTCCAAAATAAATCTTGGATGGTTTTGTCGCATTTGTGTGGCCAAAATCCTGTAACAAGCTAGGCAAGCTTTAGGCATTGGGAACAACTCCCAGATCTCAGTGGTTTAACATACAAAAATGTATTTCTTTATGACACAAAATTTGCTGTAGATCAAGGCTGCTACATCCCATGCGGTGACTCAGCAATCTTGTGTCTCCACTTTCTCAAACATAAAAGATAAAATTAGTGAGATAGAATATTACATAAAACTATTTTGGGGAACCTGAAATAAAAGCTGGACAATAGTCACTTAACCCAATACACATGTATTTTTATCACAGTAGAAAGAGGTAGGCAGCCAAGACTGGATCACGTTCCACGCTATCAGGGTCTCAAGACAGCTTTATCTTTTGCCCCTCTCTGTGAAGCAGGTAGGCTTTATCCAGAGTCATGAAATAGTCACTCTCCCTGCAGGCATTCCATTCCTTATCAAGATAGGAAGAAGATGAGTGAAAGCTGAAAGACCCAAGCATGTTGAATCTGTCCTTTCCTAAAATGATTGAAGAAAAAAGCTTTCCCAGAAGGACCTCATCAGAAGTCTTTTGCCCTTGTTTCATTATCCAGAAATGGGTGACAGCATCACTCACAGCATCAACTTTCTGCTCATAAGAAAGAACAGCACGTTGAGAGGGAGATGCTGGAAAGTCAACCAGTATTGTCTGTCATGGGAAGGCAGACATCAGATCATAGAGGACTTTAGCATCCACAGAAAGGAATTCGGATTTTACTCTGAGTGCAGTGGGTAACCACTGATGGATTTGAAGACAAGTGCGTGATTTAATTTACACAGGCCGTTGGATGCGGGATGGGTTACAGAGAGAAAAGAGGGAGTAGGGAGGAAGGAGGGAGCGGAAAGACAACCTAAGGCTGTTGTCTTACGTCACCAGAAAGTTGAGATGGTTCAGATGAGGGGGTCAGTAGTGCACACGGGGTTTGTGAACTCTCTGAACTTGAACATGTAACTGCCATTTGGCCTAAGAAACCCATTCTGCTTAGACTTCTCCTCCTGTAGGGAGAGAAAGGATTCTGATAGGTAAACAGGGTATCAGTTTGATCAGTCCTTTTAACAGAAACCTGTGGTTCTGAAACTGAAGCTAGCCAAAGCCATCTCACATCTTCCTTCTTCCCAAGCAGATCAGGAATTATTATCTTATAAAATGGCAAGCTTTAGGCATTGGGAACAACTCCCAGATCTCAGTGGTTTAACATACAAAAATGTATTTCTTTATGACACAAAATTTGCTGTAGATCAAGGCTGCTACATCCCATGCGGTGACTCAGCAATCTTGTGTCTCCACTTTCTCAAACATAAAAGATAAAATTAGTGAGATAGAATATTACATAAAACTATTTTGGGGAACCTGAAATAAAAGCTGGACAATAGTCACTTAACCCAATACACATGTATTTTTATCACAGTAGAAAGAGGTAGGCAGCCAAGACTGGATCACGTTCCACGCTATCAGGGTCTCAAGACAGCTTTATCTTTTGCCCCTCTCTGTGAAGCAGGTAGGCTTTATCCAGAGTCATGAAATAGTCACTCTCCCTGCAGGCATTCCATTCCTTATCAAGATAGGAAGAAGATGAGTGAAAGCTGAAAGACCCAAGCATGTTGAATCTGTCCTTTCCTAAAATGATTGAAGAAAAAAGCTTTCCCAGAAGGACCTCATCAGAAGTCTTTTGCCCTTGTTTCATTATCCAGAAATGGGTGACAGCATCACTCACAGCATCAACTTTCTGCTCATAAGAAAGAACAGCACGTTGAGAGGGAGATGCTGGAAAGTCAACCAGTATTGTCTGTCATGGGAAGGCAGACATCAGATCATAGAGGACTTTAGCATCCACAGAAAGGAATTCGGATTTTACTCTGAGTGCAGTGGGTAACCACTGATGGATTTGAAGACAAGTGCGTGATTTAATTTACACAGGCCGTTGGATGCGGGATGGGTTACAGAGAGAAAAGAGGGAGTAGGGAGGAAGGAGGGAGCGGAAAGACAACCTAAGGCTGTTGTCTTACGTCACCAGAAAGTTGAGATGGTTCAGATGAGGGGGTCAGTAGTGCACACGGGGTTTGTGAACTCTCTGAACTTGAACATGTAACTGCCATTTGGCCTAAGAAACCCATTCTGCTTAGACTTCTCCTCCTGTAGGGAGAGAAAGGATTCTGATAGGTAAACAGGGTATCAGTTTGATCAGTCCTTTTTAACAGAAACCTGTGGTTCTGAAACTGAAGCTAGCCAAAGCCATCTCACATCTTCCTTCTTCCCAAGCAGATCAGGAATTATTATCTTATAGATAAGAGAATATATAGATGAGAACTGAAACACGAGCAACCATTGTTCTTGTTTGGTTGCTTAAGTCGCGTCCAACTCTTTGGTGACCCCATGAACTGTAGTCCACAAGGTTCCATAGGATTTCCCAGGCAAGAATACTGGAGTGGATTGACATTACTTTCTCCAGGGGATCTTCCTCACCCAGGGACTGAACCCACATCTCCTGAACTGGCAGGCAGATTCTTTACCACTAAGCCACAATGGAAGTCTGAGAGCAACCATAACACCTTTTTAACTTATGATTAAGGGTAATTCCAGTGGGGGTGAGGAGGGGTACATGAGTTCAATCTCTGGTCAGGGAGCTAAGACTCCACATGCTGCAGGGTACCTGAGCCCACGCCACAACTTTAGGGAAGCCCACAAGTCACCACTAAGGCCCATGTGCCACAACAAAGACCCGATGCAGTCAAATAAATAAATATATTTTTAAAAAGGCAATTACTTGAATTTGTTGCTGAATTTGTCATTTGTTACACTTCGTTGGGTATCATATTTGTTTCCTTCGTCTGCTTTTCTCCTTATTTCATTTCTCCTTTATTTATTTTCTCCTCAGTTTACTACACTTCCATATTTCCCCTTCAGCACCTTCTTATGGGTTAAACCCTGAATAAAAATATTTATAAACAGCAAAGAGGAGAGAGCTCCCTGGTAGCCTTGTAAGTATAGGGAAAAAATGTTCCCAGAAGTTTTTCCCGCTGTAAACAAGCAAATATAGACCATCTTGCACCACCAAGTGGCAATTCGTGGAATTGCATAGGGAAAAATAAAGGATTTTTTTTGGCTTCCTGACCACCTGAGACCCTGCTAGGACACTGGATAATACCTTGACTGCATACATCTTGGAATGATGCTACTTCATAAGCCTCTCAAACCCTGGTATTCTCTCATGTAGATTTTGAGGGGAAGAAATAGTCTTTATAAGATGGGAGTAGGATCATTGCTTTAGATTTCTTTTTTCTTCTTTTTACTTTAGATTTCTTTTGACTTGAAATATTCTTATTTCCAAATATACTGTATCCTTGAGAGTTTCTTTGACTTATTCAAGGTCTCATAGCTGGTAAGCAGGAAAACTAGGACCTCACTCCTTCCTGGTTCGTCCAATGTTCTAACAACTAAGGTAACATATATTATTGTTATATATAGACAGCAGCGGCCAGAAGGAATCATGCACTTTAAATTATAAAATCAGTCTTGAGAATAGGTTAGGGATAAAGATAGGAACTTCTCTGACTCTGATTCCTGTATCATTTACTGGAATTCTTTAGTAATTAGTAACCTCTATATGATAGGAACTCTTCAAATATATTTTGAATAAATGGATGAATGAGGTTCCTTTCTTTTCCATTCAACATAGCTGGAGTGCAAACCAACCACACCCCAAGCTATTCTACAGATGATCATGTCCCCAGAATATTATTTAAACTCCTTTTCCACTGGGCTTGTCTCATAGGCATTTCCTTAACATAGGAGAACAACTATGGAAATACAATCATTACAATGCTTGATTCAAGGAATCAGTAATAAGCTTTCTACATAAGTCTAGTTTTTCAAATTACCAGGTTGTTGGATGATGCCAACTGTTGCTGCAGAAAAAAAATAAGTCTGAACAGTTCTGTAAGTATGGGGACAGCCATCAGAATCCTGTCATTATCTCAGTAGCTTAACTTTTGAGAAAGCCTTTCTAATAATTGGCAGGAGATACAGTAATGGGACTTTTGCTGTGAAAATTTAATACTTGCTGTCAATTCTGGCCTAATCCTAACAGGGCCCACCAATGGGTCTTATATCAACTTTGCGTCAGCTTTTCTTTTAACCTGAGAGCCTTTTATCTTCCTTCAAAGAAAATTCTGCTGAACTTATACTTACAGCTCTTTCTTCTATGCCTAAGTGTCTGTTGAGAGCTCTCCACTTTCATTATATCAGAAAAAAGGGTAGCATGGTAGAAATAGGTAACATTCAGAACCAAAGAGTTCTGGATTTGAATCCTGGTATTGGAAACTAATGGGTATGTCGCCTTGAGCAAAAAACCTCAACCTCTCCAATTTATAGTTTTATCAACAACAAATTAGGGGCATTCACACACTGAAAGATTAAAGATGCATAATGCACTGACCCCAGTGTCTAATGCACACACGCACACACAAACACACACACACACCCTACATACTAAATACTTGGATACAATTCAGTCATTATTACTATTGTATCGTTAAGGTAATTTCCAAAAAAACAGTTATCTAGGGCTTCCCTAGATAACTTTTAAGTGGGTAAAAAGTCCTCCTTGCAGTGCAAGGGGCACGGGTTTGATCCCTGGCCTGGGGAGATCCCACAAGCCACGAAGCAGCTTGGACCAGTGTGTCCAATTACTAGTTGGTGCTCTGGAGCGCTTGCGCCCAGAGTCGGTGGTCTGCAACAAGAGAGGCCACTGCAGTGGGAGGCCCACACAGGCCAAAGAACAAAATGGATGAAAATAAATAAATGAAAGATCAATAAAAGAGGCCAAAATTTAAAAAAACAAAAAAAAAACACAAAACAAAACAGTTATCTACAGATCTACTTTCTTGAAATTGGCCTAAGTACTTGACGTCATTAGAGTGAGTATGTCACTCCTCTATGCAGATATTCTAAGTCAGGTAAAAAACCAAATGAGGGGGTTTCCCTGGTGGTCCAGTGGATAAAGAGTCCACCTTGCAATGCAAGGGCCACTGGTTCAATCCCTGGCCTGGGGAGATCCCACAAGCCATGAAGCAGCTGGCCGGGTGTGTCCAATTACTAGCCGGAACTCTGGAGCACTTGTGCCCAGAGTTGGTGCTCTGCAACGAGAGAGGCCACTGCGATGGGAGGCCCACACAGGTCAAATAACAAAGATAAATAAATGAAAGATCAATAGAAGTGGCCAAAAGAAAAAAAAATCAAATGAGGGCATTTTCGCCTCTGCTCTGTAATATAACAAGAGAACTAATTAGCTTCTATTCATGATCTGTTGGGCCACTTTTCTGTGTTGTGTACCACTGCGATTTTTCCACATGGTGAAAGCTTAAATGGTATTAATAGGGGAATCTGCATGGATGTGTGACACACACATCAAAATGTATGCTCCAAATACAACTGGATGTATCAAAAATACCAACTGCACTTGCAGCAACTGTCTGTTAGAGAATGTACATTTAGTTCAAGTACCTGTGCATTCAGTAGCACTTTCATTGAATCGGTTCAAGTAAATTAAATTCCTAATTATGACAGCATCTATGTGCTTTTGTAACCCAGTCATATGTTTACCTTGAGGATGTAATGACTCCATCCCAAGTCAGTGCTTACTGAGTACGCGAGTTCTCAGATCCTTTGTGACAACACCAAAAGTTTTTATGGATCCACGGTCCCTGGCAAGGCCTTTGTGATATGATTGAAACTTCTCACTTTACAGTTAAAGCTACTCTGAATTGGAGGTGTGAAATGGCTTACTCATGGTCATAGGGGCAGTCCATTTCTGAACCAGAAATTGGACCCACATATCTATAAAGCCTTTATCATATGCTGATTCTGCCATATTAAAGTTTCCCAAATCTCAATCCCTCTTGTGTAACACCTTCAAAATTCTTCCCGTATCTGTCACTATTAATATGATTCACTTGGGCTTCCCTGGTGGTCCAGTGGGTAAGGATACCGCCTTGCAGTGCAAGGGGCGCCAGTTCAATCCCTGGCCTGACCGATGTGTTCAATTACCAAGCCGGAGCTCTGGAGCACATGCGCCCAGAGCCAGTGCTCTGCAACAACAGAGGCCGCTGCCATAGTGTGGGGCCCTGAAGGAAAGAGGGCTTTTGCAAGCATAGGGAAGCTTAAGCACATATTTGCAGTTGGTGCTAAAAGGATGCCTACAGGAAGAGACAGGGCATGATCTAAGGTCCATTGTCAAAACTTCTGATTGATCCCCCTGGTTTCCGCTCTCTGGGCAATGCAGGCTCACAATGCAGGCTCACCGTGAGTTCCTATTGCAACGTAAATGCGTGGTTGCTCGACCTTTAGCTTGATTGGTGTAACTATAGGAAGTCCCTTGCAAACCCCCCTTCGTTTGCCAACCCCTGTCGCGTCTGATTGTCCCCAGCACGAGCCAGGGGGCTGGGGGGCGGGCAGTTCAAGATTTGCCTTTCTCCGAGGTCTCCCGGTTCGGCCGGGGGGTAATCCCGATGCCTTCCCTTTCTGCGGAAGGTCCCTGCACGATAGGAGGCCCACAAGGGCCAAAGAACAAAGATGGATGAAAATAAATAAATGAAAGACCAATAGAAGTGGCCCGCCCGCCCCCTCCCTCCCCAACCCGCACCCCCCGCCAAAATTTTTTTAAAATATTATTCAGTTAAGATTTTTGTACTAATCAAATTTAAGATCACTCACTCCTTAAGACCCAGGCTTGTCCTAAGAAATATCCATAAAAATCACTGGTTTTAAATGCCAGATTCCCACCCTCCCCCTCAAAACTCATTTAATTAATATTCAATTATTGGGCTTCCCTGGTGGTCCAGTGGGTAGAGAGTCCACCTTGCAATGCAAGGGGGACTGGTTCGATCCCTGGCCTGGGAGGATCCCATGTGCCAAGGAGTGGCTGGACCGTTGTGTCCAATTACGAGCCATTACTCTGAAGTGCATGCTCCCAGAGCCCGTGCTCTGCAACAAGAGAGGACACTGTGATGGGAGGCTCATGCAGGCCAAAGAGTAAAGATGGATGAAAATAAATAAATAAAAAGCCAATAGAAGAGGCCAAAAATTTTAAAAATGTATTCAATTATTAACATTTCCTTATAAAAATGAGTTCATGTCCCACCTGCAGCATCTCAGATGCCACCTGTAGTACACTGACCACCCAGTCCATACCCAGCTCACTGCCTTTTTGGAGAAGGAACTTCAGTATTTCTCTTTCTTTTTAGTGCTTTTCTTTCCGCTCTTGCACATTTCAATGAGTACTCTGGATAATTTTGTAAAGATAGAGCTTTAAACTCTTGTGAAATGAGGCATACACTTTCATTCTCCAGAAAAGGAATTTAAGAAATATCTGGAATAACACCTGTCTCTAATGTGAATATGCACCACATGTCTAGGTTCTGGTCTTTTTAATGTATTTACTATTTATTCTTCCTATTTTTAGAGATTCTGAAGGAAGGATTTCAGTCAGCTACAGTAAATAGAGCATGAAAATCCAGTCTGGCTTGAATTTTATCCTAGACATTAACCCTATCTCAGCTTTAGCAGGGTATTCTGAAGTGTGGCCAATAATTAACCTTTATTTCTCCTGCTGAGAACACCTTAACCTGAGAAGATGGATTGACATCATGTTTCAACTTTAAATGGGGTTCTGCACATAGGCATTCACTGGATACATTTCTATGTTGCCATCCTAGGAGCTATATATAAAGTTAGCATGGGATAGCAGGGTGGTGAAGTGCAAGCACTTGTACTCTGACTGTCTGGATCTAAGTAAAGACGTATATAACTCTAGGATTTTCATATTAATTCCTTAGTCCATGTGAAGCTCCATTCCCTCATCTGTAAGATGAGGACAATAATAGCAACTACTTCATAAGGTCGTTATGAGAGATAAATGAGATCTGATGGATAAACCTCTTAGCCCATTGCTTTATACTTACTAGGAGTTTGGCAAATTTAGTTTTTATTAAAATAATAAGACTGGTTTACACCTTGGGAATTTAGGGTTTTGTGACCTAGGCTTTATTTAAGTGGAATGTTCAAGAGATACCATTTTAAAAGACATAAAATAACTGGTGGTTTCCCATTAAAAAGGGGAAAAGCAGGCTTCCCTGGTGGTCCAGTGGGTAGAGAGTCCTGCAGTGCAAGGGACAGTGGTTCGATCCCTGGCACGGGAAGATCCCACATGCTGTGGAGGGGCAAGACCGGTGTGTCCAATTACGAGCCAGTGCTCTGGAGCGCATGTGCCCACAGCCAGTGCTCTGCGATGAGAGGCTACTGTGATGGGAGGCCCACACAGGCTAAGGAATTGAGATGGATGAAAATGAATGGATGAAGGACCAATAAAAGAGGCCAAAATTTAAAAAAAAGGCAGCGGGGGTGGGGGGCGGTGAGGAAGGTTAGGCTACTGCCTAGCGACTCCTTCGTATATCCCAATTAAATTCTTAATTCTTCTCTCTCTGGAAATTATTCCCATCACGAGGAAGTAACATTTGCCATTTTCTCATGGGGTTACTACCACTGTTGGGCTGGCCAAATAGAAGGCCCTAAACTGAAAATGGTTAGCATCCTTCTAAGAAAAGGCCTTTTCTTTTAGCAGCTCTTGCGGGTGAGAATCATGCCAAAAACAAAGCACATGGCTTCACCAAGCACGAAACCATTCAGTGAAGCAAATGCCTCATGTCAAGAAAATTAAAAATTCAGTGCTTTAACACATATTTCTTTATCAAAGTCAACACCACTTATAAACTGGATGAATTACTGGAATATTTATACTCATTTCCCTTATTTGACAGGGTTCACTTTCTACTGTTCTTTTAAATCCTAATTCATTTTGTCCTTCCCTGGAAGCTAGTTCCCACCATTAAAAAAACAACAACAATAAAAAGCACATACAGAGGATGAAAAGACAAAAAAGAAACTCGGGCCTAATCTAGTGGGAACAAAGAGAGAAGCGAGGAGCCTCATTCATAGAAGAAACACCATATAAAGGAGGTCGGTGGTGAAGCAACATTGTAGTTTTAATGTAAAATCAATTTTAAAAGAACTCCATTCCCTCATCTGTAAGATGAGGACTATACAACTACTTCATAAGGTCGTTATGAGAGATAAATGAGATCTGATGGATAAACCTCTTAGCCCATTGCTTTATACTTACTAGGAGTTTGGCAAATTTAGTTTTTATTAAAATAATAAGACTGGTTTACACCTTGGGAATTTAGGGTTTTGTGACCTAGGCTTTATTTAAGTGGGATGTTCAAGAGATACCATTTTAAAAGACATAAAATAACTGGTGGTTTCCCATTAAAAAGGGGAAAAGCAGGCTTCCCTGGTGGTCCAGTGGGTAGAGAGTCCTGCAGTGCAAGGGACAGTGGTTCGATCCCTGGCACGGGAAGATCCCACATGCTGTGGAGGGGCAAGACCGGTGTGTCCAATTACGAGCCAGTGCTCTGGAGCGCATGTGCCCACAGCCAGTGCTCTGCGATGAGAGGCTACTGTGATGGGAGGCCCACACAGGCTAAGGAATTGAGATGGATGAAAATGAATGGATGAAGGACCAATAAAAGAGGCCAAAATTTAAAAAAAAGGCAGCGGGGGTGGGGGGCGGTGAGGAAGGTTAGGCTACTGCCTAGCGACTCCTTCGTATATCCCAATTAAATTCTTAATTCTTCTCTCTCTGGAAATTATTCCCATCACGAGGAAGTAACATTTGCCATTTTCTCATGGGGTTACTACCACTGTTGGGCTGGCCAAATAGAAGGCCCTAAACTGAAAATGGTTAGCATCCTTCTAAGAAAAGGCCTTTTCTTTTAGCAGCTCTTGCGGGTGAGAATCATCCCAAAAAACAAAGCACATGGCTTCACCAAGCACGAAACCATTCAGTGAAGCAAATGCCTCATGTCAAGAAAATTAAAAATTCAGTGCTTTAACACATATTTCTTTATCAAAGTCAACACCACTTATAAACTGGATGAATTACTGGAATATTTATACTCATTTCCCTTATTTGACAGGGTTCACTTTCTACTGTTCTTTTAAATCCTAATTCATTTTGTCCTTCCCTGGAAGCTAGTTCCCACCATTAAAAAAACAACAACAATAAAAAGCACATACAGAGGATGAAAAGACAAAAAAGAAACTCGGGCCTAATCTAGTGGGAACAAAGAGAGAAGTGAGGAGCCTCATTCATAGAAGAAACACCAGATTTATAGTCATAAAGCAGGGTTACTTCAGCTCTCAAGGCTTCTTCAAATGAATATTTCTGATTCTGACTCTAATTGGAACAAGAGCTAAAGGAACTAAAATTTGGTAATGCAAGATTCCCTTCTCTGCTCCTTGCACTTCCAAAATTAAACTTTTTATAAGATGGTTTATAGAAAATGATGTTGAATTGGTGGTCAGGTCTCCTGAGGTCTATTCCTAAATCCACTACAACTGTAGAGACCTTGACCCAGTTTCTTCCAGGGGCTTATGTCCCTCAACGGTAAAACAAATAAAGTATTATCACTAATATCCTGTAATTGCATCATCCAGACTGACAATGAAGTAACAATTGAGGAAATATTTTTAATCTGAGAAAGTCATTTGATTACACTAGGAAAAAATAAAAGAGGGTAAAACAGTTTCCCAAAGAAGACTTTTTCTTTTAACGTTTCCACATGGAAAAAAGTATCCACATTGGGGACATGTGCATACATATGGCTGATTCATGTTGATGTTTGGCAGAAACTAACAAAATTCCATAAAGCAATTATCCTTCAATTAAAATTTTTTTTTTAAATATTTTAAGCCTCTGATTCTAGGAAAAAAAAAAAAAAGACTGACATTATATGATCCCATGTGTGAGGCAGATAGTGAGTGGAAAGTGGGAAGCAGAAAGGATGAGCTCAGCTTGTGCTCTGTGATGACCTAGAGGGGTAGGAGAGGGGTGGGGGTGAGAGGGAGGTTTAAGAAGGAAGGCATAGATATACACCTAGGGCTGATTCATGTAGTTATACATTCCGTTAAACCAACACAACATTGTAAAGCTATTATTCTCCAATTAAACTATAAAACAAAGAAATCACAGAATTTAAACACATTTTCTTCAAAACTCACAGTTTTGATATACTACCCTCTAATGGAGATGGGAACCACTGTTGTTAATTCCATCTGAAAGAACCTTCAGATCTTTGTTCATAGGCTTGAGGGGTTGTTCCGTTAACACTGTAATCATACACAGTCCTCCTCAAAGTGTAATCCCAAAACCTGAGATTTCAGAATTAACCCAGATTCCCAGAACCCACTCAAGAGCAACTCAACCAGGTTCTTAGCGTGGGGCCCAGGGTTTGGTTTGTTTCAGAGAACTCAGCTGATCTCTGAACTCACTGGAACTTGAAAACGAATGTTCTAGTTCCCTGAGAGGCATGGTGTGGATGTGGGCACTATCATAAATCTGGTGTGTAGTTAAGAAGCACATCTCTAAACCCTGAGGAGAGATTCAAATACTCTTTTCCTTTTCTCAAATAAGAGGAAAGTAAATACATCATCAGTTCCCTATTAACTCCAAAACAGGGATCATGTTCCTTTTCACTGAAAGGATTCCCCAATACCCTACTTTTGCCTGTCCCCACTAATATCCTGTAATTGCATCATCCAGACTGACAATGAAGTAACAATTGAGGAAATATTTTTAATCTGAGAAAGTCATTTGATTACACTAGGAAAAAATAAAAGAGGGTAAAACAGTTTCCCAAAGAAGACTTTTTCTTTTAACGTTTCCACATGGAAAAAAGTATCCACATTGGGGACATGTGCATACATATGGCTGATTCATGTTGATGTTTGGCAGAAACTAACAAAATTCTGTAAAGCAATTATCCTTCAATTATTATATTTTTTTTTTTAATATTTTAAGCCTCTGATTCTAGGGAAAAAAAAAAAGACTGACATTATATGATCCCATGTGTGAGGCAGATAGTGAGTGGAAAGTGGGAAGCAGAAAGGATGAGCTCAGCTTGTGCTCTGTGATGACCTAGAGGGGTAGGAGAGGGGTGGGGGTGAGAGGGAGGTTTAAGAAGGAAGGCATAGATATACACCTAGGGCTGATTCATGTAGTTATACATTCTGTTAAACCAACACAACATTGTAAAGCTATTATTCTCCAATTAAACTATAAAACAAAGAAATCACAGAATTTAAACACATTTTCTTCAAAACTCACAGTTTTGATATACTACCCTCTAATGGAGATGGGAACCACTGTTGTTAATTCCATCTGAAAGAACCTACAGATCTTTGTTCATAGGCTTGAGGGGTTGTTCCGTTAACACTGTAATCATACACAGTCCTCCTCAAAGTGTAATCCCAAGACCTGGGATTTCAGAATTAACCCAGATTCCCAGAACCCACTCAAGAGCAACTCAACCAGGTTCTTAGCGTGGGGCCCAGGGTTTGGTTTGTTTCAGAGAACTCAGCTGATCTCTGAACTCACTGGAACTTGAAAACGAATGTTCTAGTTCCCTGAGAGGCATGGTGTGGATGTGGGCACTATCATAAATCTGGTGTGTAGTTAAGAAGCACATCTCTAAACCCTGAGGAGAGATTCAAATACTCTTTTCCTTTTCTCAAATAAGAGGAAAGTAAATACATCATCAGTTCCCTATTAACTCCAAAACAGGGATCATGTTCCTTTTCACTGCACACAAGGCCCTTCCTGGTCCAGGTCCCACATCCCCAGACATCCAGGCCCTGGTGCTTCTCTTACTCTTTGCCTCTGTCCCCATATTAACAACACTGCCACCATTAAATTCCACGTAGACCACTTTTAAATTCCTAAAAATATCTGTGCAATCCAGTCTACATTTTTAAACATGCTGTTTACTCTACATAGAATATGCCTTCCTCTAACTTATATTCGATTGGAAATACAATTGAGTTATCATCAATGAAACTGAAAAGGATAATGCTACATGAAATTGAGATCAATGGCAGGAGCATCAAGAGTTGTTCTATGAGCTGCATTTATTCTTTCCTTTTTTATACCCCATTTTTCCCAAGTGCTTGCTCTGCAAACATGGTCCATTCCCCTTTCAATCACAAGGTTGACCTCAACCCCCCTTCTTCTTCACCTATGTTTAGAAATACTTGAGAAATAAAAATGAAAACTTCAACTTTATTTCTGACAAAAGTTTGGTTGGAGACTGTAGCTACATCTTTGGGTACCACTGGAGGAGAGGTTTAGGACTACAGAACAGGACTCTCAATCAAGAATTTCGCCTTGTTTGGGTGTCAAAACAATGGAAGATGCAAGAAAAGAAATCATCTGATGCCGCAGCTTATAAGTAGCTTTACTGTTGTTCTTCTTCAGTCGCTCAGTCATGTCTGACTCTTTGTGACCCCATGGACTGCAGCACTCCAGGCTTCCCTGTCCTTCACTAGCTCCCTAAGTTTCCTTAAATTCATGTCCATTGACTTAGCTCTCTCCAGTTTGTAAAATGAGCAAAAGAGTCCTCTATTAAGGCTCAGCTATATAGAAATTCTGGAGCTGCCTCTTCGTGGAACTGTTAAAGGAGAAAAATCCATCTTCTCAGCTCCAAGAGGTATTTTTCAATATCTGTTCAAATGGTGACTTGCCTGTAGTCAGAGTTCTTATTAACAGAGTGCATCTAGGCCAGGTGGTCTGTGCTGATTGTTTATTTCTCATAAAAGATGTTGTTTTGTACATGTTACAAGAGATAGTAAAATGCAGCAGTAAAAATTTCAACTATTAATGGGATAAGTGAAAAGCTATTTCCTTTCTTAATGAAGTTTTTATTGATGTAATTGTAGGTTCACATGCAATTGTAACAAATCATACAGAGAAATCCTTATACAATTTGCCTTATTGTTTTCCCAGTCTAGTTTCTCTCTCACACAGATTGGGTGAATCCTACTGTGTCCTCAAGTTCACCACTTTTATCCTCTGTCTACTCTACTCTTGAGCCCATCTAGGGAGTGATTCATTGATGGAGATGTAGTCTTGAGTTCTATAATTTCCTCTTTTTTAATAATTATTTTATTTCCTTGCTCAAACTTTCTACTTTTCCATTTGTTTCAAGAGAATTTATAATTATGCTGAAAATTTTTTATGATAAGTGCTCTAAAATTCTGGCCAAATAATTCCAATTCTGATTTATTCCCATGGATATTGCCATCCTTTGGTTGTCTTCTCTCATTCAAGCTGTGAGTTCCTTAGTTTTTGGTATGACATGATTTCAAGTTGTAATGTGGACATTTTGTATTATGTTAGGACTCTGGGTCACATCTAAATCTTCCATGTTAACAAACAGTCATTTGTTTAGGTTTCATTTATAGGGCTTGGCTTACTTTTTGGCTTGTGGTTTCAATGGCTGTTTAATGTTCAGAGTCCTTGTGGTGTTACTTTGGTCTGCTTCGTTTATGCCTGATGATGTCAGCACCACACCTCATCCACTTGAGAAAAGAATAACCCTACGTAGGCTGCCTTTTTTTGTTAGGTCAGGGATTGGGATATGATGGGTCTGGGTCATCTGCTCCTGTTGGGCAACACTCTACCACGATTTTGTTCCTTCAGTCCTGAGAAAATCACCTCACCTTCCTCTTACAATCTTGTGCTGTTTCCAGGGTTTATATTTCTGTGGAGTGGGGAGGAACAAGGATAGACTCTTCTACACCATCTTGCTTTAACCCTAACCCATCTATTTCATTTTAAGAAGGGGAAAATACCCTCAATTTAAACAGATCATTCCATTTTTTTTTCTGTGAGTCAGTTTCCATCTGCCATGGGGAAGGGGCAACATTACTCAGCTTTGTTTATTTTGTCCCCTTTTCTCCTCAGCAGTTCCTTCTTTTCCATCACCTCCCCTTACCTACCTCCCCACCATTATTCCTTCCATCTGTGAAGGTACAAGTTTGGAGTGATTTTTAAACAGGAGAAACCAGTGGCAAAGAATGCAAACACACACACACACACACACACACACACACACACACCAGCCTCCGTGTTAGGTTAAACACCATGGCAGCTATAAAACAGGGAGCTTTTAGGTATCAGTGGTTTTGTAGTATTATTAAATGAATTCTGTGATTTCCAATAAGAGGAGATCTGACATTTATTCATTTAATTTTAGTGACTGATGGAGCTTATATGTTTCAACATTCTTAGAGGTTATTTGTATTTAATAGGGACCAAAATGAAACAAGACAGAGCCCTAAAGGCATAATTTCAGAGAGTAAAGGAGTAAGGATGTTTTTTCACAAGTGAGGTTTCAAATGTGAAAGAGGATAATTCAGTATACTTGTATCTTGGAGGAAGATAGAGCATCTTAATTTAAAGACTGAATTCTAACATTACCACCACTTTGTTATCTTTTTAATCATAAGATTTAATTTAGTTTGACCTTACAAAACGTTCAGAGTTAAGATATTTAGGTGTGATCAAAACCAAGACTGAGAAATACTGTTCTAGAGAATGAAAGGAAACAGAGTATCCTCCTATGGGACTGATCATGAATTAGGCTGTAAGATGCAGGCTCCTGCCCATTGAGTGTAAGCTGTGGTATGTGTTTTCCAGCTATCTCTACAGATGTGGACACAACATCTGTCTTTGCTGACATTTTTGTCTAATACTCTGGCAATGTTCCTTCAAATCCATCTTCTCTCCCTTTTGACAGGTATTATGCAGGTGTCTTGTCACTGTTAAGCAATGGTTTAATGTTTACAAGACATAAAATAGAAAAATGTTGAGAGGGACTTAGGTCCTTGATAATCCTGTTTCTTTCTTTCTGTCCCTACGGGGCTAAGGAGACTCCGTTTAATTAGGCCAGAGTCATACGTGAGCTATTGTTGTTGTTGTTCAGTTGGTAAGTTGTGTCTGACTCTTTGTGAGTTGTCTGACTCATGGACTGCAGCACGCCAAGCTTACCTGTCCTTCAGCATCTCCCTGAGTTTGCTCAAACTCATGTCCATTGAATCAGTGGTGCCATCCAACCATCTTATCCTCTGCATCTCCTTCTCCTCCTGCCCTCAATCTTTCCTAGCATCAGGGTCTTTTCCAATTGGACAGCTCTTTGTATCAAGTAGCCAAAGTACTGGAGCTTCAGCTTTAGCATCAGTCGTTCCAACGAATATTCCAAAGTATGGAGTTCAAGTTAGCAATTCGGTTTTGTAGTATTACTAAATGAATTCTGTGATTTCCATAAGAGGAGATCTGACATTTATTCATTTAATTTTAGTGACTGATGGAGCTTATATGTTTCAACATTCTTAGAGGTTATTTGTATTTAATAGGGACCAAAATGAAACAAGACAGAGCCCTAAAGGCATAATTTCAGAGAGTAAAGGAGTAAGTATGTTTTTTCACAAGTGAGGTTTCAAATGTGAAAGAGGATAATTCAGTATACTTGTATCTTGGAGGAAGATAGAGCATCTTAATTTAAAGACTGAATTCTAACATTACCACCACTTTGTTATCTTTTTAATCATAAGATTTAATTTAGTTTGACCTTACAAAACGTTCAGAGTTAAGATATTTAGGTGTGATCAAAACCAAGACTGAGAAATACTGTTCTAGAGAATGAAAGGAAACAGAGTATCCTCCTATGGGACTGATCATGAATTAGGCTGTAAGATGCAGGCTCCTGCCCATTGAGTGTAAGCTGTGGTATGTGTTTTCCAGCTATCTCTACAGATGTGGACACAACATCTGTCTTTGCTGACATTTTTGTCTAATACTCTGGCAATGTTCCTTCAAATCCATCTTCTCTCCCTTTTGACAGGTATTATGCAGGTGTCTTGTCACTGTTAAGCAATGGTTTAATGTTTACAAGACATAAAATAGAAAAATGTTGAGAGGGACTTAGGTCCTTGATAATCCTGTTTCTTTCTTTCTGTCCCTACGGGGCTAAGGAGACTCCGTTTAATTAGGCCAGAGTCATACGTGAGCTATTGTTGTTGTTGTTCAGTTGGTAAGTTGTGTCTGACTCTTTGTGAGTTGTCTGACTCATGGACTGCAGCACGCCAAGCTTACCTGTCCTTCAGCATCTCCCTGAGTTTGCTCAAACTCATGTCCATTGAATCAGTGGTGCCATCCAACCATCTTATCCTCTGCATCTCCTTCTCCTCCTGCCCTCTATCTTTCCTAGCATCAGGGTCTTTTCCAATTGGACAGCTCTTTGTATCAAGTAGCCAAAGTACTGGAGCTTCAGCTTTAGCATCAGTCGTTCCAACGAATATTCAGAGTTGATTTTCTTTAGAATTGACTGGTTGGATCTCCTTGTGGTTCTAGGAACTCTCAAAAGTCTTCTCCAGTACCACAATTCAATAGTGCCAGTTTTTTGACAGTCGGCCTTCTTTATGATCCAACTCTCACATCCATACATGACAATTGGAAAAACCATAGCTTTGACTACACAGACCTATGTGAGATGGGGCAGGTATTTATTTATTCCATTATATCTTACTGCCTTCCTCCTCATGAATTTTTAAAACTATTTTTTAAAAATGTAAAATGTGTTAAGGCCATCACATGCCTAGCAACCAATGCTGGCAAGAAAATAATTTACTAATTTAACAGCATACAAATGTGCAATCTTCTTCAAAAAACTTTACTCATATTTTTCACGTTTTTGTATTAGAAACGTTCATCCCACTTTAACAGGGCACTCATCTCCCTGGCCTACACTCTAGGAGAAAAAATTGCTTTCCCTCACCACACAGACAATGTTAAATGCAGTTTCCATGAACTTATGGAAAGAGAAATAATTTTTCCTCTTGCTTATGATTTGTGCTCTGAATGTATGGTCGGTCCCCTAAAGTCTAAAAAGAAATAAAAGAAGACATAGGTCTTGTGTGTGGAGGGATAAACAGGTATGGAGGTGGGTCTGGAGATAGGGAAATACTTGAGGTGACTGATACATACAAGTGACTTAACCCTGGGGCACTGTTCCAGAAGCCACTGTCTCATAACCCGGAATGTGCCCAGTGAGTAAACCAAGAGTAGGCCTGTCATAAAGGAAATTTGTTAAAAGGTCCACGACCCACAGTATCTTGGAGGCATTGCCAGTCATCTTTATAGCCTTCATGAGAGAATTTTCCATTATTCATAACACAGGCCATGTAGGCGATGCCAGCTAGGACTCTAGTTTGTACCAGATGGAAACCCTGTTCACTTCATACTAGTACAGTATCTGCTAACCTCCCCACAGAGGTGGCATACCCCTAGCCATGAGACTTTATACTTTCCCCATTCAATGAGCCCCATGTGTGCAGCTCTAGACAATGAAATGGACCATGTTATAAAGCAGGACAGGGATGAGTATGGCCCCTATTTAGCCATATATGGTTCATTCTGAAGATGTTAAAAACATCTAAGGCTTGGGCTTTTCATACAGTATAAGGTGGTACCAATTATGAGGTTTCATCATCACTCTTACAGGTTAGAAACAGACACAGTGGTAGTGCTGAAGGTAGCAAGGACTGGAGTTGGGGGAGGAAATGGGATTGGCGAACACAGAAGCCCAGAGACTGGACCTAATGTTGACTCTGAGCATCTGACCTTGCCCAAGAGCTATTTCCCAGTATCCAAGGTAAGAGACTTCTGGTATTGTTTAGCCTTGTACTTCAGAAAGCCTGGACTCATTACCAACCTCAGAGTCAGTCTAATGTGGTGTCTGCCATTTGGGATAACTCTATATTTTGCTTGCCAGTGATCAATTTGACAATGAGCCTACGACACATTTCTAGTCAATTAGAGACATGGTTACACTACAAGGACTTCTAGAAATTCCTCCTTTCTTTTAAAACAGAGTTCTCTGGAACAAGTAAATTCCCTTCTCTCCTTTCCTCTGTCTTGATATATATTCAGGTTGACATGCCAGGGACTGATGCTGTCATCTCATGACTGTGCAGGGAAAGCAAGAGACAGAATAAGAATTTGAGTTGCAGCAATAATGAGGTCAAAGCCACTGAGTTCACCCACTCTGAAATGGCCTCATTTTTAGTTCTTGGACTGCTAAGAAAATAAGTCTTTTTTATTGTTTAAGCCAATTTTAGTTGAATTTGTGTTACCTTCAGCCAAAAGCATACCAAATGAATTCATAATTGATGAGAAAATAAATCCTTTTCATCATTTCATGAACTCCTTGTGGATTTATGGTCAGCTAGGGGTAACAGCATCTCCTTTCTGGTAATGGACTATACCTCCACGCCCTAGCAGGTAGTTCTAAGATTGCATAGATGACACTCTATGAAAAAATCTTTCTTTAATTACCAAGCACTTTCTTCTTTCAGTGCAGTCAATATAGGGAAAGGACTCCTCCTCCAATTAGACTCTGAATTCACAAAATACTATATAAGAAAGTAAAAGGTATATACATAAGAAAATTCAAAACCAGAAAATAGAAGTACCCATTTTCAGAAACGTAAAGCAAACTCAAACTCAGAAAGGTGGGAAGTGACTTAGGTGAAAATGTGTTGAGTCTTTTTTTTTTTTTTTTTAAGGTTTTTTTTTTTTTTTTTTTGGGGGGGGGGGGTTGGGGGGGGAGGGGAGCAGGCAGGCCACTTCTATTGGTCTTTCATTTGTCCATTTTCATCCATCTTTGTTCTTTGGCCCGTGTGGGCCTCCCATCGTGGTGGCCTCTGTCGTCACAGAGCACCGGTTCTGGGCGTACTCTCCAGAGCTCCGGCTTGATAATTGAACAAATCAGTTCAGCCACTCCACGGCACGTGGGATCTTCCCAGGCTAGGGATCAAACCGGCACCCCTTGCACTGCAAGGCGGTATCCTTACCCACTGGACCACCAGGGAAGCCCCTGTGTTAGAGTCTTATGAGAAGAAGATAACAGGCTCTCATAGCTGCATCTGCGGGGGTTGAATGCCTGTGCAGAGAAGGTAGTAGAGGGCACAGACACTGTTCATACGGGGAACTAGAACTTCTATATCTGCAGTAAGCCAGCCTTTACAGGTATGGGCGGACTCTACCCCCTCCAGGTGGGGAAAGAGCAAGGAATCTTGCCCCACATTCAGTGCTGAGTTTAGAAGAAAGTAACCCCCAAAAAATCAAAGCCACTGAGTTCACCCACTCTGAAATGGCCTCATTTTTAGTTCTTGGACTGCTAAGAAAATAAGTCTTTTTTATTGTTTAAGCCAATTTTAGTTGAATTTGTGTTACCTTCAGCCAAAAGCATACCAAATGAATTCATAATTGATGAGAAAATAAATCCTTTTCATCATTTCATGAACTCCTTGTGGATTTATGGTCAGCTAGGGGTAACAGCATCTCCTTTCTGGTAATGGACTATACCTCCACGCCCTAGCAGGTAGTTCTAAGATTGCATAGATGACACTCTATGAAAAAATCTTTCTTTAATTACCAAGCACTTTCTTCTTTCAGTGCAGTCAATATAGGGAAAGGACTCCCTCCTCCAATTAGACTCTGAATTCACAAAATACTATATAAGAAAGTAAAAGGTATATACATAAGAAAATTCAAAACCAGAAAATAGAAGTACCCATTTTCAGAAACGTAAAGCAAACTCAAACTCAGAAAGGTGGGAAGTGACTTAGGTGAAAATGTGTTGAGTCTTTTTTTTTTTTTTTTAAAGGTTTATTTATTTATTTATTTAGGTGGGGGTGGGTTGGGGAGGGAGGGGAGCAGGCAGACCACTTCTATTGGTCTTTAATTTGTCCATTTTCATTCATCTTTGTTCTTTGGCCCGTGTGGGCCTCCCATCGTGGTGGCCTCTGTCGTCACAGAGCACCGGTTCTGGGCGCGTACTCTCCAGAGCTCCGGCTTGATAATTGAACAAATCAGTTCAGCCGCTCCACAGAACGTGGGATCTTCCCAGGCTAGGGATCAAACCGGCACCCCTTGCACTGCAAGGCGGTATCCTTACCCACTGGACCACCAGGGAAGCCCCTGTGTTAGAGTCTTATGAGAAGAAGATAACAGGCTCTCATAGCTGCATCTGCGGGGGTTGAATGCCTGTGCAGAGAAGGTAGTAGAGGGCACAGACACTGTTCATACGGGGAACTAGAACTTCTATATCTGCAGTAAGCCAGCCTTTACAGGTATGGGCGGACTCTACCCCCTCCAGGTGGGGAAAGAGCAAGGAATCTTGCCCCACATTCAGTGCTGAGTTTAGAAGAAAGTAACCCCCCAAAAATCAAAGCCATTGTCAGATGAATGAGCAGGTCCAAATTCATACCACCAGCATGGAGCAGAAGTTCTAATTGAGAAATCAACATAAAAATGAACTCAGAATGAATGAAACCCATTTTCAGAAGAGAATTCTCAGAAGAGACAAATCCAACAAACTAAAAATGAAAGATACTTAAAATACTGCCCCGTCCACAGCAGTCACTCAAAAACATCAGCTCTTGGGCTTCCCTGGTGGTCTGGTGGGTAAAGAGTCTGCCTTGTAGTGCAAGGGGCACAGGTTTGATCCCTGGCCCGGGAAGATCCCACATGCCACGGAGCAGCTGGACTGCTGTGTCCCATTACAAGCCAGAGCGCTCTGGAGCGCATGCGCCCAGATTCAGATTCTCTCTGCAGCGAGAGAGGCCACTGAAATGGGAGGCCCAAACATGCCAAATAATAAAAAGATGGATGAAAAATACGATAACTTAGTGGTAAAAAAAAAATTGAAAAATGGGAAAGGATACAATGGATATTTTAAACGATCATCATAAAATTACCACAATTTTTAAAAAATCAATTAACTGGTTGAACAATAGTACAAACACACACGGAAAAATAATGTATATATTGGAATACAGATCTAAGGAACTGACCTAGATTGGGGAAGAGAAAAACAAGAGAAATTGAGACAGGCTGAGATAGGAAGATGGGGCCTAATATATATATATATATACATATGTCATAGGAATTAGGATAAAAATAAAGTCAATGTGGGTGGCCTAATATTGTAAGAGAAAACGGCTGAAAGTTTTCCAGAACTGGAAAAAAAATCATCTAAATCAACCTAAGGCCTCTCCAAAGAGGACATACAGATGGCCCAAACATACATGAAACAATGCTCAACCTCGCTTATTATCAGAGAAATGCAAATTAAAACCACAATGAGATACCGTAACCTCACACCCGTCAGAATGGCCATCATCAACAAATCTACAGACAACAAATGCTGGAGAGGGTATGGAGAAAAGGGAACCCTCTTGCATTGCTGGTGGGAATGTAAATTAATACAACCTCTATGGAAGACAATATGGAGATTCCTTAAAAAACTAAAAATAGAAGCACCCTATGACCCAGCAATCCCACTATTAGGCCTATATCCTGATGAAATCAAAACTGAAAGAGGCACCTGTACCCCAATGTTCATTGCAGCTCTCTATACAATAGCCAGAACACGGAAGCAACCTAGATGTCCATAGACAAATGAATGGATCCAGAAGCTCTGGTACATATATACAATGGAATACTACTCAGCTGTTAAAAGAAATGCAGAAGACTCAGTCCTAATGAGGTGGCTGGCTCTAGAACCTATCATAAAAAGTGAAGTAAGTCAAAAAGAGAAAGACAAGTATAGTATACTAACTCATATATATGGGATCTAGTAAGATGGTCATGATAACATACGCAGTGAACTCATGAAAAAACAGAGAATAGACATAAAGACATTGTGGAGACTGAACAGTGGGAGGGAGGCATGGAGGAGTAACATGGAAACACTGAGAAATAGACATTTAAAGACATTAACTTTGATAAAAATGGAAATGCCAAATAAAAAAAAACGATAACTTAGTGGTAAAAAATTAAAAATGGGAAAGGATACAATGGATATTTTAAACGATCATCATAAAATTACCACAATTTTTAAAAAATCAATTAACTGGTTGAACAATAGTACAAACACACACGGAAAAATAATGTATATATTGGAATACAGATCTAAGGAACTGACCTAGATTGGGGAAGAGAAAAACAAGAGAAATTGAGACAGGCTGAGATAGGAAGATGGGGCCTAATATATATATATATACATATGTCATAGGAATTAGGATAAAAATAAAGTCAATGTGGGTGGCCTAATATTGTAAGAGAAAACGGCTGAAAGTTTTCCAGAACTGGAAAAAAAATCATCTAAATCAACCTAAGGCCTCTCCAAAGAGGACATACAGATGGCCCAAACATACATGAAACAATGCTCAACCTCGCTTATTATCAGAGAAATGCAAATTAAAACCACAATGAGATACCGTAACCTCACACCCGTCAGAATGGCCATCATCAACAAATCTACAGACAACAAATGCTGGAGAGGGTATGGAGAAAAGGGAACCCTCTTGCATTGCTGGTGGGAATGTAAATTAATACAACCTCTATGGAAGACAATATGGAGATTCCTTAAAAAACTAAAAATAGAAGCACCCTATGACCCAGCAATCCCACTATTAGGCCTATATCCTGATGAAATCAAAACTGAAAGAGGCACCTGTACCCCAATGTTCATTGCAGCTCTCTATACAATAGCCAGAACACGGAAGCAACCTAGATGTCCATAGACAAATGAATGGATCCAGAAGCTCTGGTACATATATACAATGGAATACTACTCAGCTGTTAAAAGAAATGCAGAAGACTCAGTCCTAATGAGGTGGCTGGCTCTAGAACCTATCATAAAAAGTGAAGTAAGTCAAAAAGAGAAAGACAAGTATAGTATACTAACTCATATATATGGGATCTAGTAAGATGGTCATGATAACATACGCAGTGAACTCATGAAAAAACAGAGAATAGACATAAAGACATTGTGGAGACTGAACAGTGGGAGGGAGGCATGGAGGGAGTAACATGGAAACCTATACTGTCATGTGTGGAAAAGATAGCTATTGTCATTGTGCTAGGGGAATAGGAGTACCTACAACCACTTGGAGCGATGGTCTGGAGGGATGAGAGTGGGGGAACTGGGTGGGGGGAGGGTCCAGGGATATGCATATGAATGATCTGGGAACATACATGTAAAAAAAAAAAAAAAAAAATCAACCTAAGATTTAAGGAGCATCCCAAGATCCACATAGGCCAGATAAAAACAAATTCATATCTTAAAAGAGTCATTGTAAAAAATCAAAGACAAGCAAAATTCTTAAAAGCTACCAGAGACTAAAAAACATATTCCTACAAAAGAATGACTAGTTGATTGACAAAAGACGTCTAGCTGGCAATAAGAGCTGATATATATATATATATATATATATATATATATATATATATTTTTATTTTTTTTTTTTAATTTTAGCCTCTTTTATTGGTTTTTTATTTATTTATTTTCATCCATCTTTATTCTTTGACATGTGTGGGCCTCCCATTGCGGTGGCCTCTCTCACTGCAGAGCACTGGCTCCGGGGATGCGCTCCAGAGTACTAGCTCATAAAGGGACACGCTGGTCCAGCTGCTCCATGGCATGTGGGATCTTCTCGGGCCAGGGATTGAACCAGTGCCCCTTGCACTACAAGGCAGACTCTTTACCCACCAGATCACCAGGGAAGCCCAAGAGCTGACGTTTTTGAGTGACTGCTGTGGGCGGGGCAGTATTTTAAGTATCTTTCATTTTTAATGTTCATAACAATCTGATGGGGGTAAATACCCTGACTATTCCCATTTCAAAAATGAATAAGAACAATGAATACAAGACAATGCAATAATATACTTAGAGTGGTGGGGCATAGACAATTCTATCTATAACTCTATCTCTCACTATACCTTCTTCAAGAGTGAAGCTTGAAGGGAACAGGAGTGCTTAGAAAGGCTTGGTGCGATGGCCCAAAGGGGTGGGATAAGGGGACCGCTGTTAAAAGAAATGCAGAAGACTCAGTCCTAATGAGGTGGCTGGCTCTAGAACCTATCATAAAAAGTGAAGTAAGTCAAAAAGAGAAAGACAAGTATAGTATACTAACTCATATATATGGGATCTAGTAAGATGGTCATGATAACATATGCAGTGAACTCAAGAAAAAACAGAGAATAGACATAAAGACATTGTGGAGACTGAACAGTGGGAGGGAGTAACATGGAAACCTATACTGTCATGTGTGGAAAAGATAGCTATTGTCATTGTGCTAGGGGAATAGGAGTACCTACAACCACTTGGAGCGATGGTCTGGAGGGATGAGAGTGGGGGAACTGGGTGGGGGGAGGGTCCAGGGATATGCATATGAATGATCTGGGAACATACATGTAAAAAAAAAAAAAAAAAATCAACCTAAGATTTAAGGAGCATCCCAAGATCCACATAGGCCAGATAAAAACAAATTCATATCTTAAAAGAGTCATTGTAAAAAATCAAAGACAAGCAAAATTCTTAAAAGCTACCAGAGACTAAAAAACATATTCCTACAAAAGAATGACTATTTGATTGACAAAAGACGTCTAGCTGGCAATAAGAGCTGATATATATATATATATATATATATATATATATATATATATATATATTTTTATTTTTTTTTTTTAATTTTAGCCTCTTTTATTGGTTTTTTATTTATTTATTTTCATCCATCTTTATTCTTTGACATGTGTGGGCCTCCCATTGCGGTGGCCTCTCTCACTGCAGAGCACTGGCTCCGGGGATGCGCTCCAGAGTACTAGCTCATAAAGGGACACGCTGGTCCAGCTGCTCCATGGCATGAGGGATCTTCTCGGGCCAGGGATTGAACCAGTGCCCCTTGCACTACAAGGCAGACTCTTTACCCACCAGACCACCAGGGAAGCCCAAGAGCTGACGTTTTTGAGTGACTGCTGTGGGCGGGGCAGTATTTTAAGTATCTTTCATTTTTAATGTTCATAACAATCTGATGGGGGTAAATACCCTGACTATTCCCATTTCAAAAATGAATAAGAACAATGAATACAAGACAATGCAATAATATACTTAGAGTGGTGGGGCATAGACAATTCTATCTATAACTCTATCTCTCACTATACCTTCTTCAAGAGTGAAGCTTGAAGGGAACAGGAGTGCTTAGAAAGGCTTGGTGCGATGGCCCAAAGGGGTGGGATAAGGGGACCTGGGAGGGGGGAGGGGACCAGGGATATGCATATGACTGATCTGGAACATGCATGTCTATGAACAACAAAACTCTGTAAAACCTTTAAAATAAAGAATTTTTTTTAAAAAAGAGTGAAGCTTGAAGGTTGTCTCTTTTCTGACATACATTTAATAATCCATAAAATACTTGAAAGTTTAACATTTGAAAGTTAAAATATCTGTTAACTGTAACCACCCCAGAAGTGTCATACTGAGATAAGTACTTCAGAGCTACATATATGGTTACTTTGTGTGTGCAGTGGCAAGGTAGCAAATGGTAGAAAAGATATATTTTTAACCATATCATTGTTTTTTCACTGCTCAACCAGATTGGTTTAAAGAAGCTATGCATTGAAATATCTGGATTAACCTAGAACCTCTCCAAATATCCCTATAGCACAAAAGATGGTCTTCTACATCGGTAAACAGAGAGCCCTTTAAGTATTTCAAACCAAAGGATCCAATTTAGCAAATCCAGTTTTGCATGTAGCAAAAGTGAGAGAGCTATTACCAGCTGGAGTGAGAAAAGTAGGAGGTGACTGTGTCAGAGTTCGGGTTCCCGGTGGGCCCCTCTGATAAGAACTGAGACCATAGAGGGAGGGGATATCTTCCAGGAACGGGAGTCATACAGGTACTGAAGCTACTGGGGATGCCATCTGAAACACAGCAGAGTAGGGGGATATCCTGGCTTATTCCCTTCTTGCTCTTCACACTTTCACCCAGAGCCTTCCATTAGCTAAACCCATCTAAAAGCCGAAAGCAAGAGAGCCTGTGAAATGTAGCATCCTCCAATACACAGTCAAGGAGAGAAGGGCAGAGAATGGATCTGAGAACAAAAGTCAAGGGATGGACTCTGCTCACCTTAAGATGATGAATCCAGGTGAGTTGCTGCCATGGCTTTCAGCATAAGGGCAGATATAAGTGTCAGAGGCCTGGTTGGTGTCTGCTTTGCTCTCTCACTCTCCCATCTGCTTGAGTTCCTCCACTTGAGCTGCCTCAATGTTTAGTTGGTTAATGTTGGCTTGAAAATGGCACATGCATTTGTCTGCGAAGGACTAAATGGACTCCTCTTTCAGGCAGAGGCATTGCTTCCTTCCAGTCAGTCTTGTTCTACAGGTTTGCAAATGGGAACTTCATTTAAGACCTTCCTTATACTGAGCTTTGTGTCATGTATCCTCTTAAAGCTATTACGCCTAGAAGCTAATGGTGAAATGTGAAAGGGGTTTTCCAGGTTGGAATGGCTTTTGTCATTTGTATTACAAGTCATTGAGGCAGACACAGAAGCCTCCTCTTATTTGCGTTTAGTTTGCCCAGGAAAATTTACAGTTCGTGTAACTTTTCTGCTTCAAAGAAATAAGAAAGCATAGAACTATATAAATTGCCTGAACTATCAAGGTAGGAGCTAAGAAAATCTAACAGAAGCAAGAGAAATTAGGGCACATTTGAAACAGAAATGAAAAGCAGTTTTGCCATGACTGTCTTTAATGAATATCTCTAAAGCACAAGTAGAAAGAATTTTGAGAATTACTTGCTTCACAGAAACTTCATCCTTTATGAAATTTTATTTTCTGAGTAAGTGAGCCAGAAAAGATGTCAATGTTAAGACTGTTTTCATTTGGAGTTGATGAATAAACACTGTAACATGATTTTTCTGAAATCAGAATTAAGCAACAACTGGTAGTAATCTTTATTTACCCATAAAAAAAAGCCTTTGAATGAAGAATAATGCAATGAATCAAATGAAGTGTTACTTTTTATTTGAAAAACATCATTGGTTATAATGTGAAATTTTAACCAAACTATTTTTTCTATTGTTCATCTTCTTTCAGTTTTGATAGAAGTGAATGGTTTAATGAAATGTCACAGTATTAATTCTGGTGGGCTTTTTGAGTGATAGAAAATATGCTACTTTTGGTGGTGATGTGGATAACTTTTAAGAAATCTGTCCAAAGCTAAGGTAGATTTTTATAAATTGTCCCAATTTTTAAAAACTTTAGTGCCGTTATTAAGCAATGGTTTTTATTTTTAAACTGCCTGTGTTTATAAATTCTCTACTTAATGTTCAGTGCATAGAGTTACTATCACTTGACCACTTATCTTTAGTGCATGTCTCTGTGCATGAGTTTGTGGATATTTCATAAAGAACATTAGCACCCTCTTCTGGATAACTTTTGAGGCTATAAAAATATTCCTACCATCTTTTTTTATTTCTTAACAATGAACGGCTTGAATATTCATGAAATTTGCTCCTGATTAAAGCAAAACATCTAAGTAATTTAATTATACTGCATATTTCAGAAACACTGATAAGTGTTAGAGTCAAAAACATTTCATTGCTAAATATTACCCACTGGGAATAAGTGTTAGTGTATGAAAAGGGAAAAAAATGCTGCTTCTACATTTCTCAGAATGAGTATTTGCAATAATTTAAATATACAGAGCTATGCAAGGAAGAAGGGAACTCCAAGGACAGACAAGGAGAGCAGACTTGTACATTCTTCTCCCAGCTGCCAGTACTTGAAGAAAAATGGATGCCCTTGCATGCTTTAATATCAGCCACTGACACAATTAAATATTCTTTGACTGGATTTTTAAAAAGAAAATCAGACGCCTTTTAAACCAGACTTCCTAGGGTCCCCCAGCTGCTCCTGACAGATACGGTAATGAGGCTGATGATGGAGATATAACTGAACTTATCTGATTCATTCATTCACTCACTTAATTTATGCCATAAACATTTTATGAGCATCTCCTCCTAGAAGGCATTCTTCTAGGCACTGGAGAGGCAGGAAACATATTCAAGTTCCTAACCTCATAGAAGTGACATTTTTAATGAGCAAAGATGGTTACTGCAGAAGTACATGCATAATATGTATGATGATACATTCTATGCAGAAAAATGAGGCAGGGTGAAGGAGATCAGAAGTGTGGCAGAACAGTGGGTGGGCATCAGACCTCATCAATAACATGACACTTGAGCAGAGACTGAGGTCACTGAAAATTTAAGTCTCATGGTTACTTAGGGAAAGAGTATTCCAGGTAGAAGGAAGAGTATGGGCAAGCCTTCTGAGGTTAGACCCTTAATTCTCTTTATATATTTCAAATGTTCTCTTGGGTTTCAGCATATCACAAGGGGACGTTAAAAATTGCATAGAGTTACTATCACTTGACCACTTATCTTTAGTGCATGTCTCTGTGCATGAGTTTGTGGATATTTCATAAAGAACATTAGCACCCTCTTCTGGATAACTTTTGAGGCTATAAAAATATTCCTACCATCTTTTTTTATTTCTTAACAATGAACGGCTTGAATATTCATGAAATTTGCTCCTGATTAAAGCAAAACATCTAAGTAATTTAATTATACTGCATATTTCAGAAACACTGATAAGTGTTAGAGTCAAAAACATTTCATTGCTAAATATTACCCACTGGGAATAAGTGTTAGTGTATGAAAAGGGAAAAAAATGCTGCTTCTACATTTCTCAGAATGAGTATTTGCAATAATTTAAATATACAGAGCTATGCAAGGAAGAAGGGAACTCCAAGGACAGACAAGGAGAGCAGACTTGTACATTCTTCTCCCAGCTGCCAGTACTTGAAGAAAAATGGATGCCCTTGCATGCTTTAATATCAGCCACTGACACAATTAAATATTCTTTGACTGGATTTTTAAAAAGAAAATCAGACGCCTTTTAAACCAGACTTCCTAGGGTCCCCCAGCTGCTCCTGACAGATACGGTAATGAGGCTGATGATGGAGATATAACTGAACTTATCTGATTCATTCATTCACTCACTTAATTTATGCCATAAACATTTTATGAGCATCTCCTCCTAGAAGGCATTCTTCTAGGCACTGGAGAGGCAGGAAACATATTCAAGTTCCTAACCTCATAGAAGTGACATTTTTAATGAGCAAAGATGGTTACTGCAGAAGTACATGCATAATATGTATGATGATACATTCTATGCAGAAAAATGAGGCAGGGTGAAGGAGATCAGAAGTGTGGCAGAACAGTGGGTGGGCATCAGACCTCATCAATAACATGACACTTGAGCAGAGACTGAGGTCACTGAAAATTTAAGTCTCATGGTTACTTAGGGAAAGAGTATTCCAGGTAGAAGGAAGAGTATGGGCAAGCCTTCTGAGGTTAGACCCTTAATTCTCTTTATATATTTCAAATGCTCTCTTGGGTTTCAGCATATCACAGTAGTTAAGAGCCTGCCTGTGTGACTTTTGGAATTAGAAAACTTGGCTAAGTTCTATCAGTCACTGACAAACGATTTGAAATCTCTGAGACTTTATTTTCTCATGTATAAAATGGGGATTTATACAATTTCCTTCTTCCCAGTGTTAATGTAAAGCTAAGTGACACTGTAAGATTAACACTGTCATTGGCATTGTGCTGAGCTCAATAAATGTTAGCTATGACAAAGGGGAAAAATGCTTCAAAGGGACACTGAGCTTTTGATAACACTTTTATAGTAATACAGATCACAAATGTTTAACTCTAACCCCGTTCTAAATATTAGTCCAAAATTATGAGTACAAATAGTTGCTTTTTCTGTGTGGTCCTGGAAAAGCTGTTTTCCTTTATAAACCTTACATTTTGCAAAATGAGGATATTAAATCAAACCTGTCACTTCAGCCTAAAGTCTTCAGATAGTATGAGAGTTAATATTCCTATTAGAAAATTCCTGAAATTTTTATATTAACTTCTGATAAGGATAATGAGGGACCTGACCACCAGGCTTGCTTGAAGATGAATTATGAAGCACAGAATTCAGTCACTAAGGCCACTCACTGGCTGTGGAGTGTGACAGTCCAGCCAAGGTGCTATCCCAAAAGATTGTCCAATTTACATTTACAGAGCAATGCTTTCCCCAAACTCTTTGTCTTTTTCAGATATTTTCAGAAGGATCCATCATCCAGTTCTAAGTCCAACACTCGGGCTATTTCTGGCCTCCTTCCTCTAGGTTAATTCTCTGTATAATTATTTCCATAAATCAGTCTGAATATGGTTAGATGATGGGTCACAGGACTGCAGGGGTAGAAGAACAAGGCAGGAGAGGAAGGAGTCCATCTACAGCCATTTCCATGAGGAAAACGTGCTGAATGAGTTGAATCAGGAATCCACTCTATTCCTTATAAGGTATCTTTCTCCATATTTGAAAAGGGGGCATCAGACCTCATCAATAACATGACACTTGAGCAGAGACTGAGGTCACTGAAAATTTAAGTCTCATGGTTACTTAGGGAAAGAGTATTCCAGGTAGAAGGAAGAGTATGGGCAAGCCTTCTGAGGTTAGACCCTTAATTCTCTTTATATATTTCAAATGTTCTCTTGGGTTTCAGCATATCACAGTAGTTAAGCGCCTGCCTGTGTGACTTTTGGAATTAGAAAACTTGGCTAAGTTCTATCAGTCACTGACAAATGATTTGAAATCTCTGAGACTTTATTTTCTCATGTATAAAATGGGGATTTATACAATTTCCTTCTTCCCAGTGTTAATGTAAAGCTAAGTGACACTGTAAGATTAACACTGTCATTGGCATTGTGCTGAGCTCAATAAATGTTAGCTATGACAAAGGGGAAAAATGCTTCAAAGGGACACTGAGCTTTTGATAACACTTTTATAGTAATACAGATCACAAATGTTTAACTCTAACCCCGTTCTAAATATTAGTCCAAAATTATGAGTACAAATAGTTGCTTTTTCTGTGTGGTCCTGGAAAAGCTGTTTTCCTTTATAAACCTTACATTTTGCAAAATGAGGATATTAAATCAAACCTGTCACTTCAGCCTAAAGTCTTCAGATAGTATGAGAGTTAATATTCCTATTAGAAAATTCCTGAAATTTTTATATTAACTTCTGATAAGGATAATGAGGGACCTGACCACCAGGCTTGCTTGAAGATGAATTATGAAGCACAGAATTCAGTCACTAAGGCCACTCACTGGCTGTGGAGTGTGACAGTCCAGCCAAGGTGCTATCCCAAAAGATTGTCCAATTTACATTTACAGAGCAATGCTTTCCCCAAACTCTTTGTCTTTTTCAGATATTTTCAGAAGGATCCATCATCCAGTTCTAAGTCCAACACTCGGGCTATTTCTGGCCTCCTTCCTCTAGGTTAATTCTCTGTATAATTATTTCCATAAATCAGTCTGAATATGGTTAGATGATGGGTCACAGGACTGCAGGGGTAGAAGAACAAGGCAGGAGAGGAAGGAGTCCATCTACAGCCATTTCCATGAGGAAAACGTGCTGAATGAGTTGAATCAGGAATCCACTCTATTCCTTATAAGGTATCTTTCTCCATATTTGAAAAGATGTCTAAGGGTCATACAGTACAGGCTTCCTTACCTATCCTAATACTTTTTAAATGGGATTAAACAAAACTAGTCAGAGCATTGAAGAGACATTTAAGCAAAGAGAAGCAAGGTAATGTGTAGAGAGGCCTTAGCATTGTTAGCAATTAAGTTGCAAATTCAAGTCTATTCTGAGAAATGCCACATCTCATATTAAAAATCTCCTTCTGGGGGCTTCCCTGGTGGTCCAGTGGGGAAACAGTCTGCCTTGCAGTGCAAGGGGCGCCGGTTTGATCCCTGGCCTGGGAAGATCCCACATGCCACAGAGCGGCTGGACCAGTGTGTCCAACTACCGAGCCAGAGTTCTGGGGCACATGCGCACAGGGCCAGTGCTCTGGGACGAGAGAGGCCACTGCGATGGGAGGCCCACAAAGGCCAAAAGAACAAAGATGGATGAAAATACATAAATGAAAGATCAATAGAAGTGGCCAAAAAAAAAAAAAAATCTCCTTCCTTTTCCTTTTCAGAATATATTAGAACTCAGGATCTGGTAATGCAGATTCTGCAACTCCCTGAATGTTGACGTTGGGCAAGTTTTTCAACCTCTCTGACTGTTAGGCTCTATTTATAAAATGGGGATAATGATAATGACCTAGCAGCATTATCTGGCACAGAGTATGGCTTCAGGACATGGTAACAACTATCATCAATGTAAATGGGAAAAGTGGTATTTGTAAGGAGTTACTCAGATTGTAAGGTGCTTTCTAGCTAGAAGACAGGACACTGATTCTGTTAAAATATGGTTAAGTATGAAACTGAAAGGGCTTCCCCAGCGGCTCAGTGAAAAAGAACTCACCTGCCAATGCAGGAGAGTCAGGTTTGAGCCCTGGGTCAGGAAGTTCCCCGGAACAGGAAATGGCTACCCACTCCAATACTCTTGCCTGGGAAATCCCATGGACAGAGAAGCCTAGTGGGCTACAGTGCATGGGATCACAAAACAGTCAGACACGACTTAGTGACTAAGCCACAACAACACAAAACAGAAAACCTAATAAATGGAAGTGGAAAAGATCTGAAGATGAAGAAGTCAGATAGTTTAGACGTTATATGATTTAGGTGTTAAAAAATAATTACACAGTTAGCAATTAGTCCTCATTCGTTGTTACTAAAGTTCTTACATGTCTCAGTTTGTCTGTAGAATTCTTACTGGGAGCAAATCTCCTATAATGGATATTCTTTGAGGCTGTGACAACATGGGACATATGAAATGGATGTTCTGCAACACTTGGACTGAGACCAAAATCCATTGTGCTAATTAGTTATTGGTATTTTGCATAATGATACATGCTCTAGGGCCATTCACTGGCTTTGCAAGCTGTCTCTCATGATCCCTGGCCTGGGAAGATCCCACATGCCACAGAGCGGCTGGACCAGTGTGTCCAACTACCGAGCCAGAGTTCTGGGGCACATGCGCACAGGGCCAGTGCTCTGGGACGAGAGAGGCCACTGCGATGGGAGGCCCACAAAGGCCAAAAGAACAAAGATGGATGAAAATACATAAATGAAAGATCAATAGAAGTGGCCAAAAAAAAAAAATCTCCTTCCTTTTCCTTTTCAGAATATATTAGAACTCAGGATCTGGTAATGCAGATTCTGCAACTCCCTGAATGTTGACGTTGGGCAAGTTTTTCAACCTCTCTGACTGTTAGGCTCTATTTATAAAATGGGGATAATGATAATGACCTAGCAGCATTATCTGGCACAGAGTATGGCTTCAGGACATGGTAACAACTATCATCAATGTAAATGGGAAAAGTGGTATTTGTAAGGAGTTACTCAGATTGTAAGGTGCTTTCTAGCTAGAAGACAGGACACTGATTCTGTTAAAATATGGTTAAGTATGAAACTGAAAGGGCTTCCCAGCGGCTCAGTGAAAAAGAACTCACCTGCCAATGCAGGAGAGTCAGGTTTGAGCCCTGGGTCAGGAAGTTCCCCGGAACAGGAAATGGCTACCCACTCCAATACTCTTGCCTGGGAAATCCCATGGACAGAGAAGCCTAGTGGGCTACAGTGCATGGGATCACAAAACAGTCAGACACGACTTAGTGACTAAGCCACAACAACACAAAACAGAAAACCTAATAAATGGAAGTGGAAAAGATCTGAAGATGAAGAAGTCAGATAGTTTAGACGTTATATGATTTAGGTGTTAAAAAATAATTACACAGTTAGCAATTAGTCCTCATTCGTTGTTACTAAAGTTCTTACATGTCTCAGTTTGTCTGTAGAATTCTTACTGGGAGCAAATCTCCTATAATGGATATTCTTTGAGGCTGTGACAACATGGGACATATGAAATGGATGTTCTGCAACACTTGGACTGAGACCAAAATCCATTGTGCTAATTAGTTATTGGTATTTTGCATAATGATACATGCTCTAGGGCCATTCACTGGCTTTGCAAGCTGTCTCTCATGACTCTATCATGTGACCATTGGACTAAATATCATTTTGATGAACACTAAGTCTGTGTTTGAGTAGTGGAAATATTATAACATTTTTGGAGAATAATTATTACCTCCGTTTGGTGACCCAGTTTTTTGCCTGAGTCATATGAACAAGATAAGTGTTCCTTGTCTTGTTCCTATCCCTATATAATACTTATTCAGTTGAGGTCAAATGCAGAAAAGATTGGGAAGTAGCAGCTGCATTAAATTCTATGCAATCTGTCTCCCAAACCAAAAATCAATCCATCAGTCTATAACTCTTGAAAAAATTCTATCTAAACCACTTTAGGCTCATTTAAAACCATCTTTTCATATCAATAACCAATTGAGGGTATGCAAGCTATTATATACACAATGGATAAACAAAATCCTGCTCTATAGCACAGAGAACTATATTCAGTAGCCCATGATGATAAACCATAATGAAAAAGTATATAAAAAAAAATAGATGTACAACTGAGTCACTTTGCTGTACAGTAGAAATTAAATACAACATTTTAAATCAACTCTACTTTGACGATTTTTTTAAACATTTATTTATTTATTTGGGTGGGAGGGAGGGGGTGGGGGGCCGCTTCTATTGGTCTTTCATTTGTCTTTTTTCATCTGTCTTTGTTCTTTGGCCCATGTGGGCCTCCCATCACGGTGGCCTCTGTTGTCGCAGAGCACTGGCTCTGGGCACATGTGCTCCAAAGCTCCGGCTCAGTAATTGGACACATTGGTCCAGCTGCTCCGCAGCACGTGGGATCTTCCCAGGCCAGGGATCGAACCGGCGTCTCTTGCACTGCAAGGGGGTGTCCTTACCCACTGGACTATCAGGGAAGCCCAGCGACGATTTTTTTTTTAAGTGAACTAATAGAAAGTTAAAAGTCAAAGTGAAGTTGCTCAGAAGTGTATGACCCTTTGAGACCCCTGGATGAACCATGGAATTCTCCAGGCATTAATACTGGAGTGGGTAGCCTTTCCCTTCTGTAGGAGATTTTTGCAACCCAGGGATCGAACCCAGGTCTGTTGCACTGCAGGTGGATTTTTTACCATCTGAGCCACCAAAGAAGCCCAAGAATCCTGGAGTGGGTAGCCAATATCTTCTCCAGGGGATCTTTCGTACCCAGGGATCAACGTGGGGTTTCCTGCATTGCAGGTGGATTGTTTCCCAGGTGAGCTACAGGGGAATCTTTTTTTTTTTAATGGACAAATAGAAAAAAAAAGCAATTGAAGGACCACAAGGTGCAAAAAACTGAAGCATCTGTGAAAATATGCTCAATGTCTCTTTTAATTAGAAACATGGAAAATCAGAAAATAAAGAGAAAATACTTTCACCTATCAGTTTCAAAAAAAATTAAATTTGTGATAAAAACTTAGTGGCTGACACTATGGAGAAATAGCCACTTCTATTCAAGACTGTGACCTTGTAATCTTTCTGGAGGAGAGTGGTGTTGATGACTATTAACATTTACAACACACTTGCCCTTGGTAATTTTTCCAAGAATTCAGTATTAGGATTTTTATTGTCAATATTCGTACATAAATTTTCAAGCTATATGGGCAAGGATGTTTACTGTAGCTTGTAACTGTGACAATATATGGAAACAACACACATTACTACCTGTAAAGAGTCATAAATACACATATATGACATAGCATCTGGCACTATTATCTGTTTAGGGAGGACTATTTGCTTGAATTTCTTTTCTCTCTGGTATACTATGCCTTGCTTCAGGAATCAAAGGGCAGAGTAGAATGCAAATATCAAATAAGTACAACACTTTTGTTTGGCTTTTGAATGTCAAAAAGTTTCAAAAGCCTTGACCGTAATATTTAGAAGCTTTTTCAATAAATGGGGGAAACTTACTCTTGTCTCCATAGATAAAAACTTCCTGGCCTGGGGAAGTGAGGGAATCAGAGGGGAGCTTATACATGCATACACTGGAAAGGAGCTTCCGCTGAAGGATGAGTTCAGGGGTAGGAAGAAGCAAAAGTCACAGATTATTTTGTTGAGTCTTAGAGAAAAGAAAATCTGCTTCTTAGGGAGATGCCTAGAAATACCCAAACCCTCCCTCCACTCCCACCTCCATTTTGAGAGTATCCTGACATAGTGTTCGAAGAGTAGAGAGGGAAAGGCTGCTCTGTGTTAACTAAAAGATGGATCTGAGAGGGCCTGCAAGGTCTCCCCCAAACCACAGCATGGTTCGATAATTCCCTGTGTGTGACAGTGGCGCAGACATGAAGCAGATCCTAAGGATCTAATGGGGCTAGGATGGGAGTCAGGGATGATTGTCAGAGATCTGTATGGATCAAGGATAGGGAACCAGACAGGCAGGACAAATACATCTCAGCACCTGTCAGCGAATAAGTCAACAACCAAAGACAACACTCTGCAGCCACAACCTCTATTCTACATAAGAATAGAACTCACGGAACTCAGCCAAATGCCAGACTAAAAACTGGCAGAGATCAAGTTTGGACCACCCAGGGGAACAGAATCCTAAAATAAAGTGAAGTTGAACTGAAGAAAAATAAAGATAACTGAATGTTTTCCTTGCCCGAGTTACTGGAATGAGAGAGTCCCTCACTTAATATATCATGAAGTAATGTTTAGCTATTGAAAATAATGAGACAAGTATATATGCTCTGATGTGAAAGATCTGCAAGATAAATTTTAAATTTAAAAAAGGCAAGAGAAAGAAAGATTTGAGCAGTATGCATTCTATTTGCATAAAAATCTTGTAGGTTCTAACTATTCCCAGGATATGGAAGAAATGATTAACTGTAATTTCCTCTAGAGACTGAAACTCTTCATCTAATACCATTTTATAAAGATTCCTTTTAAATCAAGAGCTTATATTATTTTATAACACATATTTATCACATGTAATAAAATTTCCTTTTTAATTCATATGCCATATTTTGTGATCCATTACATTTAATTAGAATTTCACTTATGTAGCATTTATTTCAACAATTGCTGAGTATAGGATGAAAATATGTGCCTTCAATATCTTTTGAGTATAGCATAAAGCTGCCAAAGAGAATTCACTTTTTTTTTTCAGTGAGAAAATAATGTCGCAATGTGTTTTAAGGAAAATTACCCTCTCTCCACTATTTCTGTAAAAGTGGATTGCAAACTTTTCTCACGACAAAGCTACAGAAAAAATTCCTAAAAATCTGCCTTGGGCTTCTTAGGGAGATGCCTAGAAATACCCAAACCCTCCCTCCACTCCCACCTCCATTTTGAGAGTATCCTGACATAGTGTTCGAAGAGTAGAGAGGGAAAGGCTGCTCTGTGTTAACTAAAAGATGGATCTGAGAGGGCCTGCAAGGTCTCCCCCAAACCACAGCATGGTTCGATAATTCCCTGTGTGTGACAGTGGCGCAGACATGAAGCAGATCCTAAGGATCTAATGGGGCTAGGATGGGAGTCAGGGATGATTGTCAGAGATCTGTATGGATCAAGGATAGGGAACCAGACAGGCAGGACAAATACATCTCAGCACCTGTCAGCGAATAAGTCAACAACCAAAGACAACACTCTGCAGCCACAACCTCTATTCTACATAAGAATAGAACTCACGGAACTCAGCCAAATGCCAGACTAAAAACTGGCAGAGATCAAGTTTGGACCACCCAGGGGAACAGAATCCTAAAATAAAGTGAAGTTGAACTGAAGAAAAATAAAGATAACTGAATGTTTTCCTTGCCCGAGTTACTGGAATGAGAGAGTCCCTCACTTAATATATCATGAAGTAATGTTTAGCTATTGAAAATAATGAGACAAGTATATATGCTCTGATGTGAAAGATCTGCAAGATAAATTTTAAATTTAAAAAAGGCAAGAGAAAGAAAGATTTGAGCAGTATGCATTCTATTTGCATAAAAATCTTGTAGGTTCTAACTATTCCCAGGATATGGAAGAAATGATTAACTGTAATTTCCTCTAGAGACTGAAACTCTTCATCTAATACCATTTTATAAAGATTCCTTTTAAATCAAGAGCTTATATTATTTTATAACACATATTTATCACATGTAATAAAATTTCCTTTTTAATTCATATGCCATATTTTGTGATCCATTACATTTAATTAGAATTTCACTTATGTAGCATTTATTTCAACAATTGCTGAGTATAGGATGAAAATATGTGCCTTCAATATCTTTTGAGTATAGCATAAAGCTGCCAAAGAGAATTCACTTTTTTTTTTCAGTGAGAAAATAATGTCGCAATGTGTTTTAAGGAAAATTACCCTCTCTCCACTATTTCTGTAAAAGTGGATTGCAAACTTTTCTCACGACAAAGCTACAGAAAAAATTCCTAAAAATCTGTCAATAACCAGAATAAAGATACATGGTGTGAAGAACTGGACAAAGTCACACATTTTCATGCACTCTAGCACAGGGTCAGCAAGCAGGTCACAGACACTGAGCATATCATCAAAATTTACATATGCAGTTAAAGGATGGTTCCTTCAAACTCATTTTATAGTTATTCCAAGCCACACAAAACATTCAATAGGTCTTTTCTTTTTGGCATTACATTTAGAGTTTATGGTACATTGTTTTGAATGTCCTAGGCAGGTGCCAAATCATCTCCCTTTAAGGATAAATTTAAATTTTAATAGCAGTCAAAGGTCATTTGGAGTCAAGCATGGTGAATAAGGCAGTCACTCAATTTAGATAATAAATTTATAGTAAACATTAAGTGTGGTACAACTACAAAAGGACTGCTCCATAATCTCTGAAGAAAACAGTGTCTAGCCCCCAAAGAAACTTGAATGTTTTAAAAACTACCGCATCCTTTAAACAACTGAATTGCCTGCCTATGGACTTACGCAAATTAATTTTGATGAACACACTTTAGCCTGTATGTTAAAAAACCAACTTAATGATTTATAATAGCATTCTCTATAGTTATTTTTACAATATGGAACTGCAGATTTTTAAAGATTTATTTCTAAATACTTTAAATCAACATTTAAAGTGGGCCATGAAACCAACTTAGTGGTTGGAATCAATGTTAAAAATACAGAAGAGGGACCTCCCTGGTGGTCCAGAGGTTATGACTACACGTTCCCAATGCAGGAGGCCCAGTTTAAATCCTTGGTCTGGGGACTAGATCCCACATGTCACAACCAAGAGCCCACGTGCCACAACCAAAGCTCCTGCATGTTGTAACTAAGATCCACCACAGTCGAATAAAAAAAAAAAAATAGAAGAAAAATAACAGAATGCCTCAAATGTAGTTGGTGTGCATATGATTTCATCAGACTGTTTTTATATGCTGCCAAAGAGAATTCACTTTTTTTTTTCAGTGAGAAAATAATGTCGCAATGTGTTTTAAGGAAAATTACCCTCTCTCCACTATTTCTGTAAAAGTGGATTGCAAACTTTTCTCACGACAAAGCTACAGAAAAAATTCCTAAAAATCTGTCAATAACCAGAATAAAGATACATGGTGTGAAGAACTGGACAAAGTCACACATTTTCATGCACTCTAGCACAGGGTCAGCAAGCAGGTCACAGACACTGAGCATATCATCAAAATGTACATATGCAGTTAAAGGATGGTTCCTTCAAACTCATTTTATAGTTATTCCAAGCCACACAAAACATTCAATAGGTCTTTTCTTTTTGGCATTACATTTAGAGTTTATGGTACATTGTTTTGAATGTCCTAGGCAGGTGCCAAATCATCTCCCTTTAAGGATAAATTTAAATTTTAATAGCAGTCAAAGGTCATTTGGAGTCAAGCATGGTGAATAAGGCAGTCACTCAATTTAGATAATAAATTTATAGTAAACATTAAGTGTGGTACAACTACAAAAGGACTGCTCCATAATCTCTGAAGAAAACAGTGTCTAGCCCCCAAAGAAACTTGAATGTTTTAAAAACTACCGCATCCTTTAAACAACTGAATTGCCTGCCTATGGACTTACGCAAATTAATTTTGATGAACACACTTTAGCCTGTATGTTAAAAAACCAACTTAATGATTTATAATAGCATTCTCTATAGTTATTTTTACAATATGGAACTGCAGATTTTTAAAGATTTATTTCTAAATACTTTAAATCAACATTTAAAGTGGGCCATGAAACCAACTTAGTGGTTGGAATCAATGTTAAAAATACAGAAGAGGGACCTCCCTGGTGGTCCAGAGGTTATGACTACACGTTCCCAATGCAGGAGGCCCAGTTTAAATCCTTGGTCTGGGGACTAGATCCCACATGTCACAACCAAGAGCCCACGTGCCACAACCAAAGCTCCTGCATGTTGTAACTAAGATCCACCACAGTCGAATAAAAAAAAAAAAATAGAAGAAAAATAACAGAATGCCTCAAATGTAGTTGGTGTGCATATGATTTCATCAGACTGTTTTTTATATATTTTTAGTCAAGCATTCATTATTCAGTAAAAACATATTCACCAAACATAATACACCTGTCAGCCATTTGGACCACCAGCCAGTCATCTCTGACCTAGGTGATCTCTAAGATTCTTTGAGCCTTAACATATTCTGGAACATCGAAGTACAGGTTTAACTGCCTTTTCCAATTTTTTTCCAGATAATTTTTAGCGATTACTGTGTTCCAACTTTTGTGAACATGTCAGTATCTCATTTAATCTCCAACTAAAATTGCTGAATAATAAAACACAGTGGCTTAACATCACTTACTCAGTTGACAGATTTTGAGTTCAGTCAGCAATCAGCAGAGAAAATAAATCTCTGTCCCACGGTGTGTCAGTTGGGCAAGCTTCACTGGGACTAGGGAATCCACCGGCAGGATGTGCCACTTCATGGCTGGAAAGCTGGTGCTGGTTGCCAGCTGGGAACTCGGTCATGGCCAAGGGCAAGGAGACACCACTCATCTTAATGAGTTTCTTGACTTCTCCTCGCCATAGTTGAGTGGATGGGTTCTTAGAACAAACATCCCAAGAGATAGTAAGTGGAGCTGATAGTTTTTTAAAACTTCAGAACCTGACATCGGTGAACTGACCATGAAGTCTAGATTAAATAGGAGGAGACACTGAATCTACTTCTTTGTAAGTGAAGTGTCCAAAAACTGGGGGGCCATGCTTCAAACTGCCATTTCTACTTCTACTTCTACTACTTTCCAGAGTACACTCCAGTATTACAGACAAGGTATCGGACCACAAAGAGAGATTCAGTAATGTTTCCCAAAGTCACACAGGTTTTACATGTCATCTGAGACCTGAGTCCAGGTCTCTCCGCCCCTAATGTCAGGCTCCAGCGACTCTGCTGATCTGTCTCTTCTTGGGATTAGTGCATATAAAACTCAACATTCTTCATAATTTATAGCCAGAACTTGTTGCTTGTGGGTAAAAGACACAGGAGTTCCATAAATTGTGAAAAATATGGCTACGGATTTGATCTGAGTAGGTAAAAAGGTAAATGAACTCAGAAATTGGGAAGATTAGCAGATACAGGATTAATATGATGCTTCAATTGAAGCAAAATAATAATACATGAAAAAGTCAATCTTAACTTTAGAACGTTTTTGAAAAAATTATTTCAGATAGAGATACACATGTCCCTTAAGCATGCATTGAAATTCTTTGAGCCTTTAAGAAGACAAGTGCTCAAGTGAAAAGTAATTTTATTATAAGCCAAAAAAACTATCAGCATACAGCAGGAGTAAGTGTTTTTTTTCTTATGCTTCCAGAACTGAATACTAAACAGGGTCTAGTATTTTTTTTTCTGTGATGTGAGATATAAGTGGTACTTAGATATTCAACATGAAACTCAGTTCCAACCTCTGAGAATAACCCTTGGTCTCCAACACAAAATAGAAAAATATTTAAAATTCAGCAGAATGCAAAACACATTATTGGCCTGTTGACAGAACAAATTTCTTCCTAGAAGGAAAGCATAGGAGTCATTCACATTCACAGAAATAATTTAAATGTGTTTTCAAGTGTTCAGGGTATAGCAGCAGCTTGGTTTCCAGTAATATTCTTTAACTTCGGAAGTTGTGCCTTCTGTTATATATGGAAAAAAACCTCTTTAATCCTAAGAAACAATGTAAAGATTGTTTTCATTTCTCAGACAGTAATAAAAATCTTTTCCTCTGTGATATTCAACACACTAACATGTAGAAAAGAGGGCAATATATTTGATCACCAGACTTTCACACTCCATCTGCACTGCTGGGACAATGCCTGTTGCATTCACTCTTATAACCTCAGTGTTTAGTGTTGCATTTATTTTAAGCAGATATTCAAGAAACACTTGTTAAATGAGTGAGATATTCTATTTGTTTCAAGAAACAATATTTACTCATAGTCTATCTCCACTTAATTGATTTAAATCAGATTCATCAATATTTAAAAATACATTTTACCTTGCTTTCTATACGTGATATAGAGTGGCAGGCACAGTAGAGGCCACCTCTTCTAAATCTTTGTTACAAATGAAGAAACTGAATCTAGAATCATAGAATCTATCAAATTTGACCAAAGTGTTCTAATGCTGCAGAGACTTAAACCAGATACACCCCCACCCAAGTGAAGAAGGACTTTTTCTATTTTCATTATCAACATGAAAGGGAAACATGGCTACCTCTTAGCAAGGCAAACATGGGTCCATGTTCTCCCAGGTGGGATGTGACCAGGAAAAGAGAAGAATTTATCATAGAAACAAATTCAAGCATTTGTGATTTCTTTTCTTTTTTCAGGGCCATAGGCCTTAGAATTATGCTCATTATCTTTACATTCTTCACCTTTTTAATACAACATTCAAGTGTTCAAGAAATCAAGTGCCTGTTGTGTTTATTACCATCATGGCTGGTACTTCGTACATTATTTCAAAGAAAACAAATATAAAGCTTCATTGGTCACAGCATCCCTGCCCCCCAGTCTCACTTGCTCCAAATATAGTAAATCCTCTACATACAAAGGAGTTCTTCCCAAGAGAATGTTTGTAAGTTCATTGTGTTCGTTAAGTCCAACAACAAATTTAACCTAGGTATCCAACCAACACAACTGGCAGTTTACCACTGCTTTTACAATAGCTTCTGGACATCCTGAGCTGCAAATAAAGATACTGTACTATTGTACTCTATACAGTTGTTGCTGAGTCACTCAGTCATGTCTGACTCTTTTTGTGACCCTATGGACTATAGCCCATCAGGCTCCTCTTTCCATGGGGTTCTCCAGGTAAGAATACTGGAGTGAGTTGCCATTTCCTTCTCCAGGGGAATCCTGACCCAGGGATTGAATGTGCATCTCCTGCATTGCAGGCAGATTCTTCACTGCTATTGCTAGAAGGGAGCCCCATTCAATGCAATACTATACAGTATGGTACCACGTTTGCATCTTTCAAAGTTTGCAACTTGAAGCTTCATACGTAGGAGAATTGCTGTACTGGTTATGTCTATGGAGGCTGGGTTCCCTACAATGCTTAAGAGGTACAATGCCTGGGAACCATGAAGACAGTCCTTTAAAATAGTAGATATTTCCTTTAAAATCAGTAGAAAAAGAGAAACATAATCCAGATTGGATTATATTCATCCTTATACCAACAGAGTCATAAAATACAATTGTTAATGCTTTTGTAGAGAAAGGGCCTATGAAGGCAAAATTTTCTGGGGTCCAGGAAAATCCTGATGCAGTCCTGGGCTCTTGCAGATTGCTTTAAGAACTAATGATGCTATAGAAGTGCACTGATCTCACTGAAAATCTACAAGCAGGAGCCTGCAGCTCAATGGGTGCCCCCAGCAGTTAGAAAAAGTGAGCTGACATCTGGCTCCCATCCAAGAAATATCCTGGGTTAGCTAATGGTTGTGAAGTCAAAACCAGTGGTGGAAATTAACTTTTACTCAGTTTGGCCATTTTGATGATTATATGGGACTGGGAAGTCTACATCGTGGAATCCAGACAATTTTAAATGACCATCTAACATTTTATTAAGAGAGCATCCAGCCATACTTGAAGTTTGATTCAGGCTCCTGAGGGAATTTCCCCCCAACACATCCCATCAAACAAACTTTAAAGGGTTCATGGGAAGGGAAACAAAACAAAGAAAAACCTAGCAAATTCTGCAGTACCATCCATTTCAGAAAAAAATACTCTGATACAGTTAATAACTTCAGAAATGGCAAGTTCAGATTTCCTATCACTTGAATATTCATTATTTCACACCACTGAATAATCATTCTTCATGCAAACAAACAGATAAAATGCGCACAGAGTTTAACTCATGATTTTACATGCAAGTCTTAAGTGGGGAAGAAAGAGTTCCCATAGGGTCTTTATAAAGAGGAAGGTGCCAGTCAATGATAACATGACATCCAGGCAGCAAAAAGAGGGGCCTGGGTGGTACTGAATAAGCTCCCATTTCATGCTGTAGACTGTCAACAACATTAATCAGTCCATTCTTGATACATACAAGACACATTTGATTGTGATCGTTTATATAAAAATATTTATATGAATACTTGAATCAAAAATATGGAATATTTTTAAAATTTAGAGAACTTAATACTTGGCAAGAGAAGAGTGACAGAAGATGAGATGGTTGGATAACGTTACTGATTCAATGGAAATGAGTTTGAGCAAACTCTGGGAGATAGTGAAGGACAGGGAAGCCTGGTGTGCTGTAGTTCATGGGATTGCAAAGAGTTGATGAAGACTTATCGACTCAAAAATAAAAATATTGTACCTGTTTTCATATGGAGGAGTTGAGTGGAATTGTTTAGCACTCAAAGTGAATATCCCAAATATCCTATTTTTTGAAATGTCTTCACTGCGTTAATCTTCCATTTCGAGGTACATTTATTTGTATGAAATATTTGTGAAAAGATTGTTGTAAATAACTAGGAGATCCAGGTTTGATTCCTGAGTCAGGAAGATTCCCTGGAGAAGGGAATGTTTCCGTACTGTAGTATTCTTGCCTGGAGAATTCCTTGGACAAAGGAGCCTGGAAGGCTACCGTCCATGGGATCACAGGGAGTCAGACACTACTAAGTGACTAACACACACACATGCGCATACACAATAAATGATTAAGAATGCATATATATATTTAGGTATCCTACATATCTGTTGCCCAATTATAACCATAAATTCTATTTTCCTAATAATATAAATACATGATTAGCTTATGTATGAGGAAATTAATGAGGGATTTTCCTCACAAATGATTGACCACAGAAAGGAAAATATGAGGGTACAAACTGAAATTAATATTCAAACAACTACTTTTAAAAAATGGGACATCGCATCTCAGAAGTTATGTAACAGGCATGCCTTTATGGTTCATTTCTTAAATTACTGTCTCTAATGATCATTTCTCAGATATAAAGGAATTTTAAAATATTTGCAGATGGAAACATAGCTAGATAAGCCTTTTGTAAAAATCTTCTTGAGGAAAAATACCCAACTACTGCCCTTCACAGAACTGATACTCTAAGACCAATCTATCTTATTTGATACTATACCATTCACAGTCTGTAGCTTTCTACATTTATTGGTCACCTAATGGGTGCCAGACACTGAATTTAGCAATAAATGGGCTACAGATAAGAGGTATCTATATTTTCTGTCTTTAAGGAGATCGTTTATTCATCCAGCAAACAATTGTATGAGACTCTCGTATGCCAGATTTCCTGTGGGAGTTGGAGACACAGTTATCAGAAAGACAGTCAAGGTTCTGCCCATGTGGAGCTCCTTCAGTCTAGTGTGAAAGTAAATATTAAAAAAGTAAATTCAGGGCTTTCCTGGTGGCCCAGTGGGTAAGGACACCGCCTTGCAGTGCAAGGGGCGCCGGTTCAATCCCTGGCCTGGGAAGATCCCACGTGCCGCAGAGCAGCTGGACCGATGTGTCCAATTACCGAGCCGGAGCCCTGGAGCGCATGCGCCCAGAGCCAGAGCTCTGCAGCAACAGACGCCACCGCGATGGGAGGTCCACACGGGCCAAAGAACAAAAATGGATGAAAATGGATAAATGAAAGACCAATAGAAGTGGCCCGCCTGCTCCCTTCCCTCCCCACCCCACCCCTCTCAAATAAATAAATAAACAAATCTTAAAAAAAAAAAAAGTAAATTCAAGCAAAACTATGGCACAGAAGTAAAGGATGTTGTTATAAAAGCCCATGGGCACCTAATGTATTTGGAACATGAGGCAAGGCTTTTATGTTGACAGCAGGCACTAAGTTAAAATCATTTTAATAAATCTCAAGGATTTTAAGTGGCAAAAGAAACATTTCAAAGTACAAGAAACAAGAGTGACCACTTCTAATTAGCATTTGACTAAAAGATGGTGGAAATCTGAGCGCCTTCCTAAAGTTGACGCAGTTTAAACTGAGCAATGAAAGATATTTTTATTACGGCACAGTTTAAGGCAATCTAAAAACCCCTGAAACATACTTCAAAATGTAGTGACATGACCAAAGTACTACTGCTACTAAAAACACACGTCTGTGTACCCGATGCACACTGAGACCAACCAATACCAAAACATCAGATTTGGAAGAGAGAAGGGTTTATTGAGGGCTATGCAAGGAGACAGGCTGCTCAAGCCTTAAAAACCCCAAACTCCCCACCAAACTTTCAGCAAAGCCCTTTTCTAAAAAGGTGAGAGAGGGGTGTGGTTCGTTTTTGCCAACTTTTTGGTGTCAGAGGCTTTGTTCTTGAGGTCAGGACATGGTCAAATAACAGTGTTCCCATAAATCTCTACCAAATGCTATTCTGTTTTGACAAGAAACAGCCAGGGTCCCCAGCCTCAACCTTCTCGCTCTCTGAGGTCCCAGTTCTGACCGACAGGAGGCAGCGCTCAGCTGGCAACTCCCTCGGGGCCCCCTCCCCAGACCCCGTCCAGCTGTCACTGCTGCGGGAGCCAGGCGCCCACCCCAATTGCCCTCAGGCTCCTCAGGCCAGGAAGACAGCATTCTATGCAGATGGCTGCTGCCATTAGGTCCTTGAGCTAGGGCCGAGGGAGAGGTTCACCGCCACTTCAAGACTGGCTAGAGGGCAGCGAGGGCTCTGGAACTGGGCAGAACACAGCCGCCAGCCTGTTTCCTAGCCGAGCCCTGCAGCTCACCCCCTGGCCTAAGAGCAGGCTGGAGAGCCCCCAGGGAGAAGGCCAGTCTCTGCCTCTTACCTCGCTCTGCCCTTCACCGACAGTTGGCTGACTCGCCTCACTAAAGGTCAGTCGCTCCCCAACAGTCGGTCGCTTGTGGGCGGTGCCCACTGCAGTGCCGGCCAATGGCTGAGCAGGACCACTCACAGGCTAGCCTTCACGGTTGCCTTCTTGTGGGCGGGCCCCGTTGCAGTGCCGACCAATGGCTGAGCAGGACTACAAATGGTCTCTCCTTGACGGTTGGCTCCTCATGGGTGGGGCCCACTGCAGTGCCGACCAGACCAACAGCTGAGCAGGACCACTAACAGTCTCTTTGACCGTTAACGGTCTCTCCTTGACGGTTGTCATCTCGTGGGCGGGGCCCATGCAGTGCCGACCAATGGCTGAGCAGGACCACTAACAGTCTCTCCTTGACAGTTGGTTGCCTGTGGTAGGAGATCCATGGGAGCACTGACCAACTGGATATGTAGGAAATTGTGAGGAGTAATGGCACATAGCTACGGCCATGTACTAAGGGCTGTGCTCAGCTGCACCCTGTTATATTACATTGTAAAACATCTGAGGTAAGATGTCTCTTATCCTCCAAACGTGATTTTCATCTCAGGCTCAGAGGTGTCTGCTCCTGCTCCTGTCATCACATGTGAATCCCAGCCAAAAGAAAGAGAGAAAGGAAGCAGACTGATATGCAATGACAATGAATAGGAATCATTATAAAATGCAAGATGAATAACTTAGGTTGAGTAACAATGTATGGTATTATTTCTATAAAATATAGCATATATACTATTTGAAATATATGAAATAATATGTGTATATTATATTTTTTGGGATATATATATATATATATATACATATATAGCATATGCATATATGTTGGTTCCATGGTAAAGAATCCACCTGCCAATGTAGGAGCGAGTGTGTGTGTCCTAAGGTGCTTCTCGTGACCAGCTCTTTGTGACTCTATAGATTGTAGGCCACCAGCTCCTCTATCTATGGATTTCTCCAGGCAAGAATACCAGAGTGGTTTGCATGCCTTCCTCCAGGCAATGTTCCCAACCCAGGGATCAAACCTGCACCTCTTATGTTTCCTGCATTGGCAGGCAGTTTTGGTTGGGGTTTTTTTCTTTGTTTGTTTGTTCGCTTTTTTACCACTGTGCCACCAGGGAGAGTCACCAATGCAGGAGATGCAGGTTCACTCCCTGTGTGTGGAAGATCCCACAGTGAAGGAAATGACAATCAATTACAGTATTCTTGCCTAAAGAATCCCATGGTCAGAGGAGCCTGGTGGAGTACAGTCCATGGGACTGTGAAAGAGTTGCGTGGACTTAGAAACTATACAAGAACAACATGTACCTCTATACACGATAGAGTATATCCCTCTGGGCAACGGAAGTAGCAGGCAGAAAGAGAGATTTCTACTTTAGTAGCAGATCTAAATTATTTAAAATTTTATATTATCCTTAAAAATATCTGTAAACTAAAGAGAAAACAGGCTACCAGAACTCTTAATATCCTTACATTTCTCTTCCATGAACTCCCATAAACACAAACATACAAGTTGAACCAAAAAACACATTAACAAAAAACAAATGGCACATAGCTACGGCCATGTACTAAGGGCTGTGCTCAGCTGCACCCTGTTATATTACATTGTAAAACATCTGAGGTAAGATGTCTCTTATCCTCCAAACGTGATTTTCATCTCAGGCTCAGAGGTGTCTGCTCCTGCTCCTGTCATCACATGTGAATCCCAGCCAAAAGAAAGAGAGAAAGGAAGCAGACTGATATGCAATGACAATGAATAGGAATCATTATAAAATGCAAGATGAATAACTTAGGTTGAGTAACAATGTATGGTATTATTTCTATAAAATATAGCATATATACTATTTGAAATATATGAAATAATATGTGTATATTATATTTTTGGTATATATATATATATATATATACATATATATAGCATATGCATATATGTTGGTTCCATGGTAAAGAATCCACCTGCCAATGTAGGAGCGAGTGTGTGTGTCCTAAGGTGCTTCTCGTGACCAGCTCTTTGTGACTCTATAGATTGTAGGCCACCAGCTCCTCTATCTATGGATTTCTCCAGGCAAGAATACCAGAGTGGTTTGCATGCCTTCCTCCAGGCAATGTTCCCAACCCAGGGATCAAACCTGCACCTCTTATGTTTCCTGCATTGGCAGGCAGTTTTGGTTGGGGTTTTTTTCTTTGTTTGTTTGTTCGCTTTTTTACCACTGTGCCACCAGGGAGAGTCACCAATGCAGGAGATGCAGGTTCACTCCCTGTGTGTGGAAGATCCCACAGTGAAGGAAATGACAATCAATTACAGTATTCTTGCCTAAAGAATCCCATGGTCAGAGGAGCCTGGTGGAGTACAGTCCATGGGACTGTGAAAGAGTTGCGTGGACTTAGAAACTATACAAGAACAACATGTACCTCTATACACGATAGAGTATATCCCTCTGGGCAACGGAAGTAGCAGGCAGAAAAGAGAGATTTCTACTTTAGTAGCAGATCTAAATTATTTAAAATTTTATATTATCCTTAAAAATATCTGTAAACTAAAGAGAAAACAGGCTACCAGAACTCTTAATATCCTTACATTTCTCTCCATGAACTTCCCATAAACACAAACATACAAGTTGAACCAAAAAAACATTACCGTTTATTAACCTTTATATAGAGATAAAAGCCATCAGATAAAGTTACATTTTTCTCTTGGCTAATTTAATGACCATGCTAAGGAAAACGTATGGGCTTCCCTGGTGGCTCGGACAGTAAAGAGGCTGCCTGCAATGTAGGAAACCTGGATTTGATCCCTCGGTCAGGAAGATCTCCTGGAGAAGGGAATGGGAACCCACTCCAGTATTCTTGTCTGGAGAATTCCATGGACAGAGGAGGCTGGTGGACTTCAGCCCTTGGGGTCACAAAGAGGCAGACACGACTGAGCAACTAACACTACACCACCAAGGAAAAAGTACTCTAATATTCATTTCATTAAATGAAAACTTTCATAAGCAAGCTTCATTTCTTATGCTACCATTGACCATAATAGGCCTGTGGCTAGAGAAATAATAGTACTAAGTAGTGATTAGCATTTTATTACATTTCAAGATGTTAACCTAGCATTGCTAGATCTATCATATTGTTCATTGAAGACTTATTTTAAAGCAGTTCAAGTTTACAGCAAAGCTGAGCAGAAGATACAGAGATTTCTCATACACCACCCTCAACAAAAACAGCCTCCCCCATTATCAACTTCCACTAACTGAATGGTACAATTTTCACAACTGATGAAGCTATACTGACACATCATAATCACCTGAAGTACATAGTTTACATTATGATCACTCTTGGTGCTGTATATTATATAGGTTTAGAAAAACGTAAAATGTCACGTATCCATTCTCATTCAGAGTATTTTCATTGCCTTAAAAATCCTGTATGCGCCACCTATTCAACCATCCCTCCATCCTAACTTCAGGAAACCACTGTTATTTTTCCTGTTTCTATAGTTTTGCATTTTCCAGAACGTCATATGGTGGGAATCATATAGTATGTAGCCTTTTCAGACTGGTTTCCAATGTTTAAATACACACTTATGGTTCCTCAACGTCTTCTTATGAAACAAGAGCACAATCAGTTTTTTAAAAAGCAAGCATGGGGCTTCCCTGGTGGTCCAGTGGGTAAGGACACTGCCTTGCAGTGCAAGGGGCACCGGTTTGATCCCTGGCCTGGGAAGATTCCATGTGCCATGGAGCGGCTGGACTGATGTGACCAATTACCCAGTCAGTTCTCTGGAGCGCATGCGCCCAAAGCTGGTGCTCTGCAGCAAAAGAGGCCACTGCGATGTGAGACCCACACAGGCCAAAGAACAAAGATGGAAATGAAAGACAAATAGAAGTGGCCAAAAAATAAAAGCAAGCATGGTCCTGTCAGGTTATTAGTATTCAATGTCCTGTAACACTAAGATATCCTTTGGATATATTGAAAATAAATGGGAACAGTGCTTTTCTTGAGAACAAATAATGTTCCAAAAAACATTACTACTAAAACTAAAACTAAACAGATTCTAAAACTGACACTAAAATATTGAGAATGTGGAATATATAGGAATAAAATTAACAATGGAGGTAAAAGACTTTTCTGGTGAAAATTACAAAATGCTGATGAAAGAAATCAAAGAAGACAGAAACAAATAGAAAGACCTCCATGTTCAAGGATTAGAACCTTACTAAGGGTAAAAATGTCCATAGCAACAATCAACCTATAATCAATGCAATCCCTTTCCAAATCCCAGGAGCACTGTTCACAGAAATAGAAAAAAGCTTTTAAATTCATATGGAACCAAAAAGACTTTAAATAAATAAACAATCTTTAGAAGGAAGAACAAAGCTAAAGGTATGATGCTTCCTGATTTCAAAATAAATGATTAAGTATCAGCAATTAAACAGTTGGTACCCACATCAAGAGAGACGTAGACTAATGGAACAAGAGAGCCCAGAATAAACACAAGTGTATACATTTACCTGATCCTCAGCAAGACTGCTAAGATCACATAATCAAGAAAGGGCAATCTCTTCAACAAAAGGTGTTGGGGAGACTGGATATCGATGTGTTCTAACCATGGTTTTTAAAAGAAGATGAGAATGTGGGTCATTTCCCTAACAGCTATTCAGGTAATTAGGGCTGATAACAGAAAAGCCTTCAGTATCTCCAGTTTCCAGTTATGGTCTGAATGATGAGTATTTTATACTTTGGATAATTAGACGGTATAATATAAGTTCAAACTCTCAAGAATTACTGGCTTCAAATTTGGCTTCACTTCCACTTAGTTGTATGAACTTGGGCAAGCAATTCATTTGTCCATGCTTCAGTTTGTGAAAAATGGGCAAAAACTAGCTCATAGTATTAGAAGGAGCTTATCATAGTGCCTGGTGTGTAGCAAACTCTCAAAAGAAAGTAACTTACAGCAATGTTGTAGAGGATACCTGCTGCTCTGATATCATCAGTTTAGAGGAGAGTTTCATTTTCTGTCTCCTCCCTTCTCTCTTACTTTATTACCTCCTTCTTTCCTTCTCTCTTTTTTAGTGTTTTTTTTTTTTTTTTTAACCCTGTCTTCTATTTCTGGCAGAGAGCCTATGTAATTGCACGTTTCTTTTACGTATTATTTGCCAAGCAGGTGTAAAAGTGCAGTGCAATATAATTTAGTAAAACCTAATTTTAGGTGTTGGATTTGGGCTTCTCTCTGTGTGAGTATCTCCAGCAGGAACCTCGTACAAAGCTGTCAAGCCATGTGAAAGAACCTGGGCCAACTGAGCATATGACCATGAAGGACCAAAGGAGTCAATTTTATAATGTCTCATAGTTGAGTTCATTTATTTTTTACTTAAAGGCTTAGACTAGGAAGGAATAAGTAGATGTGTTCTTATAATTATGCAACAGGGTAAGGTTTTATTTTGCCTTATTCAGAGCAGATGCAAAAGCCATTTTGTCATATTGCAACACAAGGTCTAGAGACCATCTGGAGAATTTATTAAAATGAATAGGATGCAGTACAATTTGGATTATATGCTTTTATTAAAGATAAGAGAGAATCCATCTGATCTTTCCTATCTTCATCTGTAAGTTTTTTATATGTAAATATTTCTTTCTTAAAACAAGGATAAAATTATTAGAGATTGCAAACACTGCCAAGGAAAACTATTTTTAAGAAAATCATAAAAATTCCTGCCAAAGCTCCACATATAAATATCAAAGAAATAATAAAAAAAACTTTCATATTGAACTGCTATTTTTCAGGAGGTGTATCAGGAAGATTTCTCCCTAAAAATGTTTTGAGTGACCTAAAATTATTACCAACCAATAAGAGAAGAATCTGGGGGGAAAAGAAATGAGAACTCCAAGAAGAAGGGAAACAGAAGAAAACGAACGATTTTTCTCCTAAGGTGTTTACTGTAAGTAGTGGTCGTATAACAACTATTTGGGGAACAGATATCATAGACCATCTCTTAACCACTGGAATAAGTCATATTTCTTGGCTTTTCAGCAGCTTTCTGTATTAGATTCTTCTGCATGCATGCTTAACTTGTGTTAACTGATTTTTTCTTTCTTACAAAGTGATGTGGGTGGTATAGGTATTAACCCCATTTTACAGATAAACAAACAGAGTCACAAGAGTTAAAGGGACTTACCTGCTCAAGGTCACACAACTAGGAAGTGATCAAGCCAGGATATAATGAGTTCAGTTGATTTACACTTAGTCAATCTGTTCCCACAACTTGTGCCATCATTTTCTCCACTGGAGTCTTGCCTGGAGGCAGAAGACCTTAGGGAAGATGTATGCATTCCTGGGCTCCATTTCCCTTACTGAAAAACTGCAGTGGCTGGTATGATATTAACTCAATGCTGTGGTGATACACGAGTTTGTGAAAACGGGGGACTGATCCAAGAAGAACGTCAAAAATGATGAGCATTTTGGAAAACACAGCTAATGATGAAGGATGAACATAATTCGAATGACTGAGCCTTTGAGAGGGGAGGGTATTTTTCTCCTTGTGCTCATGGAATACCAGTAGCAGTAGTCGTGGCAGTAATTGTAGACAATGGTGCCCATCTCTACTTTCTTTCTGCAGAGAAATTTTATGTTTCACCAAAAAAAGTATTTTTGCCTAAAGCTTGTGACTTTTTCAGATTTGCAACAGAAAACTGCATATCATCTTTTTCTTGAAAAGTTATGAGGGTGCAAGAAAAAATCATGACTCTGCTTTTTGCCACCCATAAAAGCTTCGCTGAGATTCTTAATTTTTTGGAGACTGTGTTTTCCTCTCTGCATAAGAAACAGTACATCCTTACATGGTTGATGAGGATATTAAATGAGGTATGCCCACAGGGGTGCTTAGCATTCTGTCCAGCAACTACTAACTACTTAATGCACTGCAAGGGTCATTACTATGGTTACTGTTACTATCATTTCCTGGGGTCAGTGATGAATCCTTTGACATGAGTTTCAATCCTCTAATTTATTAAAGCCTGGTCATACTGACACAGGTACCTGGAATAAGTCATATTTCTTGGCTTTTCAGCAGCTTTCTGTATTAGATTCTTCTGCATGCATGCTTAACTTGTGTTAACTGATTTTTTCTTTCTTACAAAGTGATGTGGGTGGTATAGGTATTAACCCCATTTTACAGATAAACAAACAGAGTCACAAGAGTTAAAGGGACTTACCTGCTCAAGGTCACACAACTAGGAAGTGATCAAGCCAGGATATAATGAGTTCAGTTGATTTACACTTAGTCAATCTGTTCCCACAACTTGTGCCATCATTTTCTCCACTGGAGTCTTGCCTGGAGGCAGAAGACCTTAGGGAAGATGTATGCATTCCTGGGCTCCATTTCCCTTACTGAAAAACTGCAGTGGCTGGTATGATATTAACTCAATGCTGTGGTGATACACGAGTTTGTGAAAACGGGGGACTGATCCAAGAAGAACGTCAAAAATGATGAGCATTTTGGAAAACACAGCTAATGATGAAGGATGAACATAATTCGAATGACTGAGCCTTTGAGAGGGGAGGGTATTTTTCTCCTTGTGCTCATGGAATACCAGTAGCAGTAGTCGTGGCAGTAATTGTAGACAATGGTGCCCATCTCTACTTTCTTTCTGCAGAGAAATTTTATGTTTCACCAAAAAAAGTATTTTTGCCTAAAGCTTGTGACTTTTTCAGATTTGCAACAGAAAACTGCATATCATCTTTTTCTTGAAAAGTTATGAGGGTGCAAGAAAAAATCATGACTCTGCTTTTTGCCACCCATAAAAGCTTCGCTGAGATTCTTAATTTTTTGGAGACTGTGTTTTCCTCTCTGCATAAGAAACAGTACATCCTTACATGGTTGATGAGGATATTAAATGAGGTATGCCCACAGGGGTGCTTAGCATTCTGTCCAGCAACTACTAACTACTTAATGCACTGCAAGGGTCATTACTATGGTTACTGTTACTATCATTTCCTGGGGTCAGTGATGAATCCTTTGACATGAGTTTCAATCCTCTAATTTATTAAAGCCTGGTCATACTGACACAGGTACCTGTTTAAAACAAAGATGGAAGTAGACAGAGCAAAAATATTTTGTGATGTGAGCTCATCTTGGCCCTTGAAATTTTATCAGTTCTTGTTGTTAATTAACAATGACTCTCTTTGAAGCCTAAAAATTCCATAGGACCCCTATGGAATCTTATATTGTGATGAAGTTTTAGGCCAAACAGAAACACATACATTCTTACACGTTACTGCAGCCATTTAAGACTGACACATACCTAAAGACGGTTTTACCTAATCAATGAGTGAAGAGATAATACTATATTTATTGTAAAATTAGATATCTTGAAATTGTTTCCACACTGTCTCCTGTCCTGTGTACCAGTGACTCCATGCAAACCAAACACACCAACCAATGTTACACAGACATGCTACTGGTTTTTGCTTTTACTCTCACTAGTTAAGAAAAGATTAGGGAAGGTCAGGTTAGTAGCATGAGCAGAGGTGAAATACATAACAATTGAATGACTTCCATTCATCACTTATTTCCAGAATTTTAAATGTGATAACACATGGGTAGTATTTCCTCCTGCATTAAGTTGCTATGGATAAAACTTTAAAGATTTATTTATTTATATTTATTTTTGGGCTGGGATCAGGTTGGGGAGGTGGGGGGAGCGGGCGGGTTACTTCCACTGGTCTTTCATTTCTCTATTTTCATCCGTCTTTGTCCTTTTGTTCCTGTGGGCTTCCCATCGCGGTAGCATCTGTCGTTGCAGAGCACCGGCTCTGGGCGCATGCGATCCAGAGCTCCGGCTCAGTGATTGGACACATCGGTCCAGCCACTCCGCGGCACGTGGGATCTTCCCAGGCCAGGGATCGAACCGGCGCCCCTTGCACTGCAAGGTGGTGTCCTTACCCACTAGACCACCAGGGGAAGCCCTGGATAAAATTTTAAATTACTTTTTTCCTTCTTGCCATAGACATAGAACGATGAAACCTAGGCATGTTGTTCCATGACAATGAGATTAAATTTGCCTGAATAACTCATGACTCAATTCCATCTACAGCAGTTTGGTACTTTGTGGGTTTTTTTTTCTCTTTTTTTCGTAATTTTTGATTCAAAATTCACCCTCTTTGAGATTTGAAATGGTTTTTTTGAATTTTGTTTATTTGTTGGTGTTATCAAATACCAAGCTCACACAAATTGGGCTTACATATATCCCACTACCATAAGTTAAACTCTGTGAAGGCAGGGATTTTGTCAAGCTGTTTCCAGTTAACACATATTAGCAAGCAGTCCTTACTTGTCCAATGAATAAGATAAGGTTTCTCAACCTTGGCAACTATCGACATTTCATTTGATTCTTTGTTGTGGACATCTGTCTTCTGCATTGAAGAATGCTGAACAACATCCTTGGCCTCTACCCACTAGATGCCAGGAGGTGCCAGTAGCAACTGCCCTCTCCAGCTGTGACAAGTTCAAATGTCTTCAATTATTGCTAAAGGTCTCCTGGGGGAGGGAAGGGCCCACAATGCCCTTTATTAGAACCATTGCAGTAAATGAATTGTCTTGACATGTCAAAGGAAATCTTCATAAGCGCAGATTCCCAGATGAAAGAAAAAGTAGATTTTGGAAGCTATTTGATTTACATGATCAATGCTGAGTGCTAAATCACTTCAGTTGTGTTCAACCCTTTGCAACCCCATGGACTGTAGCCCTTCAGGCTCCTCTGCCCATGGAATCCTCCAGACAAGAATCCTGGAGTGGGTTGCCATGCCCTTCTCCAAGGGATCTTTCTGACCCAAGGATCAGACCTGGGTCTCTTTTGTCTCCTGTGTTGGCAGGAGGGTTCTCTACCACTACTGTCACTTGGGAAACTCTAATATAACCAATATGAGCCACTAAAATGGATCATTTATTCTCCACCAAATTAAGAGGATTGTTGAATTATTTCAAGAGACTTGTTAGAGGAAAATTATCTTTCATCATCACTGGGCAGAAGAGAATATTACTGTCAGTAACATCACTCCTAGGCACTGACAGTCATATGGTGGCAGTCTTTTATCATCCCTCCTCTTGCTCTCAATCCAATTCTTCAAGGAACCTAATGCTATTTCCAGGTCTGAATATAGAGGTTCTAGCCCTAAAGTTTATAGAGTATTTAACATTACGAATAGGATCTGGAACTCAGGGTTATTTTGGTGATGCAGCTGTTGGCAGCTCATGCATTTCTGGAACGTGAGAAGCATCCTTTGACAATGTGCAATTGTTGTCTAAGCGACTATATTGCCATTTGCAATGATTCTGGTTTCCTTCACATTGTGTTTGGAGGACTTGGAAAATTTGCCACCATATTAGCAAGGAGGAATGTTGGGTGTGAAGAAAGGCCTGGGGGAATAGGCTCAGTGATCACACTTCATCCTCTCCAAGTTCTCAGATCAAATGAAATGCAAGTAGTTGGTATTTGAAATAGATCAATCTCTCTGTCTAAAGAGACACAAATGTTTAGATGATTTTTCTAACCTGGATATATTGTCCATAGAAGAGGGGAAAACAGTGATGCTAGATGAGGAATTTAAAGCACTTAGCACAGTGACTGGCAGTAGCGAAACAAATGATTAGAACCATTGCAGTAAATGAATTGTCTTGACATGTCAAAGGAAATCTTCATAAGCGCAGATTCCCAGATGAAAGAAAAAGTAGATTTTGGAAGCTATTTGATTTACATGATCAATGCTGAGTGCTAAATCACTTCAGTTGTGTTCAACCCTTTGCAACCCCATGGACTGTAGCCCTTCAGGCTCCTCTGCCCATGGAATCCTCCAGACAAGAATCCTGGAGTGGGTTGCCATGCCCTTCTCCAAGGGATCTTTCTGACCCAAGGATCAGACCTGGGTCTCTTTTGTCTCCTGTGTTGGCAGGAGGGTTCTCTACCACTACTGTCACTTGGGAAACTCTAATATAACCAATATGAGCCACTAAAATGGATCATTTATTCTCCACCAAATTAAGAGGATTGTTGAATTATTTCAAGAGACTTGTTAGAGGAAAATTATCTTTCATCATCACTGGGCAGAAGAGAATATTACTGTCAGTAACATCACTCCTAGGCACTGACAGTCATATGGTGGCAGTCTTTTATCATCCCTCCTCTTGCTCTCAATCCAATTCTTCAAGGAACCTAATGCTATTTCCAGGTCTGAATATAGAGGTTCTAGCCCTAAAGTTTATAGAGTATTTAACATTACGAATAGGATCTGGAACTCAGGGTTATTTTGGTGATGCAGCTGTTGGCAGCTCATGCATTTCTGGAACGTGAGAAGCATCCTTTGACAATGTGCAATTGTTGTCTAAGCGACTATATTGCCATTTGCAATGATTCTGGTTTCCTTCACATTGTGTTTGGAGGACTTGGAAAATTTGCCACCATATTAGCAAGGAGGAATGTTGGGTGTGAAGAAAGGCCTGGGGGAATAGGCTCAGTGATCACACTTCATCCTCTCCAAGTTCTCAGATCAAATGAAATGCAAGTAGTTGGTATTTGAAATAGATCAATCTCTCTGTCTAAAGAGACACAAATGTTTAGATGATTTTTCTAACCTGGATATATTGTCCATAGAAGAGGGGAAAACAGTGATGCTAGATGAGGAATTTAAAGCACTTAGCACAGTGACTGGCAGTAGCGAGAAGTGAGTTGCTATAAGCTATTAGGATAATTATCGTCATTATTAAACATACGCAGGGGATGTTATACTTCATAAGCTAGTTGACTATGATGGAAAGAGCCAGGATGCAAGGACAATGACCTCATAAGGATGGACTCCTGGTTCAGCTGCTTCCTCTAGTGTGGACTCTAGTGTGCCCTCAATCAGCCTAGTTAAGCTGTGTTATATCAATAGTAACAAAAGGCTTCAATATCTAAGTGGCTCACAACTCCGAATGTATTTCTTGTTTAACCCAATGTCCATTAAGGTCCAGTTGGAGCTCTGCCCTACATTCATCTTAAATGAGGACTCACGCTGCAAGAATAGTCTCTGTGTGATGAATACATCAGATTCGTCACGGTAGAAGGAAATGAACAAGATGGCAAATCATGAAGGGATTCTTAAAACTTTGGCTTAGAAATGCAATCATCACTTCTGTCCACAGTTATTGGCCAAAGCAAGTAGCATGACACTCCTGATTTCAAAAGGGCAAGAGTATATAGTGGAGGGAAACTACAGAGCATAATAAGATGGTGCCACAGTTCACTGCCCTCTAAGGTGGGCCTCTGAGCCTTCACCTTCGCTTTTGTGAAAGTGTTAGCAGTTAGAAATCTAATACACCTGGAGATATTGTGATGTGCCAGACTGCTCAAGATATAACTACAAAGTCCCACAGAGTCCCCAGAACAACCAGCTAAAATGATATTTCTGGTTCCATTTGACAGATTTTTTAAAAAACCTTGAGGTCTTGAGGAGGTTAAGTAACCTCACACCCAAAATCACACACAAAAACTGCACGACACACGCTAAGTGTTTGCAGTTGCATAATCACTTATTTTTGAAATAACTCATCTTTAATTGTTTTAGACTATCTCTATGTAGGAAGAGCAGTAGGCACAAAACTGGCTGGCTGCAGATGGTGCAACTAGCCCTTAGGAGTTCTGACTCACGAACTTTCTAGTTTTTCTTCAACAAAAGCCCATGGGTAGGGGCTGTCTACCCTGGCCACTCTTTCTTACCCAGTTTTGGCCTGCGATCTCCCCTTCTCAGACTCCAAACGATTCCTTTCTATTTTTCGCCCCAACTCCTGAAAATTAATTACTCTCCCTCCTCCTTTCCTCCACCCCAACTCCAAACCTTTTTGGCAAATCTTTGTAGTAAACAGATGGGCTATCTGTGTTGCTGGGAGACCACTTCATACATGGAATTCAGTCCAAAGGGAGTGAGAAGGGAGGGGATGTATCACCTACAGAGTGGGATGCCTAAGAGTGCTAAAGACTCTTTCTCCTATTGTTTTTTATTTTTTAAAATTTCAAAAACATTTCTTGGCCCACAAGGCCACATGAGGGGTCTCACTAGGGATGGAGCCCATGGCCCATTCAGTGGAAGGGTAGAGCCTTAACCACAGAACTGCCATGGAAGTCCCTTTTTCTATTTTGAATTCAACTCTGGCTTCATTCTCCACACTCCCCTTCCATGGTTCTCAATCCCCTCATCTCTAAAACGAAAATAGTAGTACTTAATATGACTAACTACTCCTAATAGTAACTACTACTACTTAGCCCATGGGGGTCTTGTGAATATTTAATGAAGTAATGTTTATCAAGCCCGCAACACAACTTCTGACTCATAAAAAGAACCCAATTGTTTTGCTGTTGTTATTTACTATTTTTGGCAAGTTCAGCAGACTAAAGGAAGAAGAGTGTGTGAGTTGGGATGGGGGGCCACGCAGTTCTATTTATGATGGATTTGGGGAGTTTCATTTGAGGATTGTAATTTTAGGCCGAAGATCTCTCGGTTGAAACAGCAGAGTTTTGAAGAAACTTGAATTTCAATCCCAGTTTAGCATCTCATGAGCAATGTTGCCTTGGCTAATTTGGCCTCACGAAGTCTATTTTCTACCTTTTTGTTTTTCCACTTAAAAAAAAAAAAAAATGGGTGTAATAATTTGCTCCTGACCTGGCACAGTGGCCACGGGAATACCTGTCCAGCCTCCTGTTCCCTAATTTTATGATTCATGCGTTTCCTGTCTCCCTCCGCTTATCCCTGGGGGAATGGGCAGTGTTCACCTTGTTCCTACATCTCTGCCTGCACCTGGCACTGCTGGGCCACGCGCAGCGCAGAACATTCCATGAAGGCTGAGGGCTAGAACCAAGTCAACGTCTTTCACTGGTGTTCAGAAGTTTCCAGACCACCACACACCTCTCCACTTAAGGTGCGGGTTGCCTGCTTCTTACCCGGAACCGAGGTCTTCAGGTCGGGGACCATCTTGCTGAGGGTACCAGCCGGTGTTTTCCGAACCTACAGCCCCAAAGTTGCCCTGGACCCTAAGCGTGCACGGCGTCCAAAGCGCTGCGGGTCCCAAGGTCGCGGTTTGGCCTCGCCCACTTCCTCGCGCACCTCCCCTCTTCGCCCTCCCCTCCCGCAGCTGGCCACTGCAGCCTCCCCGGGCCGCGGGCGGCCTCCCCACTCCCCACTCCACCCCAGCCCCGCCGCTCCCCGCCCCGCCGGCCCCTCCCACCCTCGCCCGCCTTGCTCCCCGCGCCGGTGCGCAGGCTTCTAGAACCCAGCTTCTGCGAGCCCGCTCCGGGCAGCCAGGGCTCTTTCCCTGAGCCGGGGCCGCTTGCCCTCGCTCCTGTTCAGAGCTACTACTACTTAGCCCATGGGGGTCTTGTGAATATTTAATGAAGTAATGTTTATCAAGCCCGCAACACAACTTCTGACTCATAAAAAGAACCCAATTGTTTTGCTGTTGTTATTTACTATTTTTGGCAAGTTCAGCAGACTAAAGGAAGAAGAGTGTGTGAGTTGGGATGGGGGGCCACGCAGTTCTATTTATGATGGATTTGGGGAGTTTCATTTGAGGATTGTAATTTTAGGCCGAAGATCTCTCGGTTGAAACAGCAGAGTTTTGAAGAAACTTGAATTTCAATCCCAGTTTAGCATCTCATGAGCAATGTTGCCTTGGCTAATTTGGCCTCACGAAGTCTATTTTCTACCTTTTTGTTTTTCCACTTAAAAAAAAAAAAAATGGGTGTAATAATTTGCTCCTGACCTGGCACAGTGGCCACGGGAATACCTGTCCAGCCTCCTGTTCCCTAATTTTATGATTCATGCGTTTCCTGTCTCCCTCCGCTTATCCCTGGGGGAATGGGCAGTGTTCACCTTGTTCCTACATCTCTGCCTGCACCTGGCACTGCTGGGCCACGCGCAGCGCAGAACATTCCATGAAGGCTGAGGGCTAGAACCAAGTCAACGTCTTTCACTGGTGTTCAGAAGTTTCCAGACCACCACACACCTCTCCACTTAAGGTGCGGGTTGCCTGCTTCTTACCCGGAACCGAGGTCTTCAGGTCGGGGACCATCTTGCTGAGGGTACCAGCCGGTGTTTTCCGAACCTACAGCCCCAAAGTTGCCCTGGACCCTAAGCGTGCACGGCGTCCAAAGCGCTGCGGGTCCCAAGGTCGCGGTTTGGCCTCGCCCACTTCCTCGCGCACCTCCCCTCTTCGCCCTCCCCTCCCGCAGCTGGCCAATTGCAGCCTCCCCCGGGCCGCGGGGCGGGCCCTCCCCCCCACTCCCCACTCCACCCCAGCCCCGCCGCTCCCCCGCCCCGCCGGCCCCTCCCACCCTCGCCCGCCTTGCTCCCCGCGCCGGTGCGCAGGCTTCTAGAACCCAGCTTCTGCGAGCCCGCTCCGGGCAGCCAGCTCTCCCTGGCCTCGCTCCCCGCGCTCTTTCCGAAAAGGGGCTTCTGACCCTGGGCCCTGGGGCCGAGGACGCTGGTGGCCCTCGAACTTCCTGTTCAGAGGCACCGCCGGGTGAGAAGCCGGAGCGAGGCGAGCTATGGACCCCGTGAGCCAGGTAGGACCGGCGGGGCAGCGCGGGTGAAGCCGCGGGACCCCCGGGCTCCGGATGCCGCGTCCCCATCCCCTTCCTCATGCTGTCTCTTTCTGTCTCTTGCCTCCTTGGTCCGCAGCTGGCCTCAGCAGGCACCTTCCGGGCGCTGAAGGAGCCCCTTGCCTTCCTGCGAGCGCTGGAATTGGTGAGTAGCGGGCTGTGCGCGGGCAAGGGACGGAGGGAGCGAACCACCAGGTGAAAAGAGGTCGGGTGGAGTGTTCTCGGCTCGGTTCTGCTCAAGCCTGGAATGCCAGCCGCTTCCTTCGGTTCTCCCCACTCCCCAAGTGCCATTCCAGGATGGCGGGGACAGGATGGAGGGATCTGGATTAGGGGAGGGAGCGTGGACGAATTTGTGCAGACACTTGGACGAGGTGTCATCTCACACGCGCTCAGGGGCTGAGGCGAGAAACCTCCTGGCGAGACCGGGAGGGGAGCAGGTGGCGACCGGGCCCTGGCTGTTCACCTGGATTTTTGCGGGAGTGAGGACGTGAGAGGAGGGACCAGGAGCTGAGCGAAGGAGCCGAGAGGGCTTGGGCGAGCTGGGAAAGTTGGTGAGCACAGCTCTCCGCCCTGCCTGGGATGCTGCGAGCGCTGTGATTCATGCTCTGGCGAGAGGCAAGCTGCGAGGTTGTGAGATACTAGCGTTGAGAGCAGGACTCTTTCCTCCCATCTCAGAGTTTCTCTACTCTGGCCGCTCTTTTCTGATTTCTCCTAGAACCTCCCAGCCTTCGATGGAGCTTTCTTTGGTGCCTGGGCTTTAGAAGTTCTGTCCTCTTAAAAAACAAACAAACAAACCTTGATAGACCTAGGGCAGCTTTATCTTTTGGCAGAGGAATGAGGCGCAGAAATTGCTCCCCAGGGGGCCACCGAGCATTGTTAGTGTGGCCAGCTTGGATGATGGTTATTCAGAGTGAAATCTGTGGGTCACACATTCTCTCTTGCTAGGAGCTCTGAAAGGCAAACGAGTCTATCTGAACCGAAAGTTCAAAGCCCGTCATGTAGCATTAATCACAGGCCCTATCACTGACTAGCTAGGAAGTTATGTAAGAGCGTGTTCTGTCCTCCCAGATCTTAGCTCCAAGGGCCAGTGTCCGGGTTTGGCTACACAACTGTGGTACATGCTTACATGGATGATCTACAGCGTAGTCACATTTGCCTTGTTTGTAAACCGGCTCCAAAATGCATGAATATATCAACCGGTATAACATCAGGACAGGGTCTGGAAGGGTTGGACTCATGGTTTGGGGATGACTTTCCTTCAACTATTTTCTTCACAGCCTGATTAACGTATGCTGGACTCACAGTTGAGGCAGCTTTCAGCTGAATTTCTCAGAGTTCAGTACGTTCATTCATTCAGCCTTCAACGAGCATTGTCTGGAGAAGAGTGGTTGTTTTGCTCAGGGTAGAGCCTGTGTTGTCAAGCCATTGTCCCTGAGAAACACAATTCAAAGACCTGACATCAATTCTGTCACAATCTCTGATGGTTTCACACTTTCCCTGTAACTCACCGGAAGCATGAGTTTGTAATCCCTTCGGTCCTGCTGAAATGTTATTTCATGTCACTCCCCACATACAACCTCAATGAGCATATTTTAAAGTGTGGACGATTTTATTTTCAGTGCAGATTTCTGGACATCAAATTGGGAATGTGAGCACCCAGGAATCTGCATTTTAAACAATCTCAAATCTTCATTAAAGTGCCTGCTCTGGCGAGCGCTGTGATTCATGCTCTGCAGAGGCAAGCTGCGAGGTTGTGAGATACTAGCGTTGAGAGCAGGACTCTTTCCTCCCATCTCAGAGTTTCTCTACTCTGGCCGCTCTTTTCTGATTTCTCCTAGAACCTCCCAGCCTTCGATGGAGCTTTCTTTGGTGCCTGGGCTTTAGAAGTTCTGTCCTCTTAAAAAACAAACAAACAAACCTTGATAGACCTAGGGCAGCTTTATCTTTTGGCAGAGGAATGAGGCGCAGAAATTGCTCCCCAGGGGGCCACCGAGCATTGTTAGTGTGGCCAGCTTGGATGATGGTTATTCAGAGTGAAATCTGTGGGTCACACATTCTCTCTTGCTAGGAGCTCTGAAAGGCAAACGAGTCTATCTGAACCGAAAGTTCAAAGCCCGTCATGTAGCATTAATCACAGGCCCTATCACTGACTAGCTAGGAAGTTATGTAAGAGCGTGTTCTGTCCTCCCAGATCTTAGCTCCAAGGGCCAGTGTCCGGGTTTGGCTACACAACTGTGGTACATGCTTACATGGATGATCTACAGCGTAGTCACATTTGCCTTGTTTGTAAACCGGCTCCAAAATGCATGAATATATCAACCGGTATAACATCAGGACAGGGTCTGGAAGGGTTGGACTCATGGTTTGGGGATGACTTTCCTTCAACTATTTTCTTCACAGCCTGATTAACGTATGCTGGACTCACAGTTGAGGCAGCTTTCAGCTGAATTTCTCAGAGTTCAGTACGTTCATTCATTCAGCCTTCAACGAGCATTGTCTGGAGAAGAGTGGTTGTTTTGCTCAGGGTAGAGCCTGTGTTGTCAAGCCATTGTCCCTGAGAAACACAATTCAAAGACCTGACATCAATTCTGTCACAATCTCTGATGGTTTCACACTTTCCCTGTAACTCACCGGAAGCATGAGTTTGTAATCCCTTCGGTCCTGCTGAAATGTTATTTCATGTCACTCCCCACATACAACCTCAATGAGCATATTTTAAAGTGTGGACGATTTTATTTTCAGTGCAGATTTCTGGACATCAAATTGGGAATGTGAGCACCCAGGAATCTGCATTTTAAACAATCTCACCAAGTCATTCTTAGGCACATTAAAGTTAGAGGGCAACCAGCCTAAGCTACATAAGGTTCCCTTCCCCCCCAAACTTCAAAACACCTTTTACCTCAAAGCTCTGGTTCTTGTTTGTACTGTATGGAGTCCCCTAACAGCCCAAGCCAAGAACAAATGTTTGTCTTTCAACCTCAGCTTAAATATTACCTCCTCAGCGAAGATTTCTTTCATATTTTCTTCTTCCCCTCTCTTCTACCCTGCACTGAGTGATTCCCCCCTTTCTTTGGGTTTCCATTACAACTTATCCATTTGTTTATTGTTGAGAATTTATCACACTGCTTTATGGTTGTCTTTTCTTGATGTGTGTGTGTGAGAGAGAGAGAACTTGAGTGAGCTAGGGTTGGCAAATGAAAGCAGGGAGATAGAAAGTGTGAGAAAGTTTATCAAGGTGGAGAAAGGGAAATATTTCTTCTGTGCATACCATGAGTGAAGAGTCACTCTCAGATCTTTGTTTCCTGTGGAAGCTGGTGACAATGAGAGAGCGCGCGCTAGCTTTTAGAAAGAAATGTGTTCTCTTGGTGTCTGTGTCCTCCACAGGTGCCTTTCATGGTGCTCAGTAAACAGTATGTGATAAGCCGGAAGTGTAAACTGAGCATGGCAGAGCACTACAAACTTGCCCGTTGCTCCTGTTCTGTGGGGAGCAGCTTTGAAGTTGGTAGTCTGGAAAGTCTTTGAACTATCTGTGTTCAAGGCTGTTGGCTGCAACATCCTTTGTAGAGGAAAGAACAAAACATTAACATAGGATTCGTGTATACTGTGAAATACTATGTTGCCATTAAAAGGATGAGTACAATTAATATACATTGACTTGGAAGTCAGCATATGCAGTTGTGTTTGATAAAATTATTAAGTGCAAAAACACGATTTTCATTCTTAGTATTTGATGAAACTGCCATATGAAAAAACTGGTATGGGGTTTTCTTTCTTTGATTCAACACATGAAAAACATATTCACTCAGATTTCAGAATAATGGTAGCGTATAATATTTTTGTAAATCTAACAAATGAAAACATAGTTTTATCAATGTGTGTATAATTTGTATAAGCATAGATATATACCTCTGAACTGTTAAAAATGGTATTTTTTCCCAAAGCGTGTAATTTGAGGTTCAGTGAGGAGAGGATAGTGTGAAGGAAAGCTGTCTTCTGCAGAAAAAATTACAGACATATCCCTTGTCCACAGTTGTGCACATGAGTAATTAAAAATATAACTCATATTTGAAATGATATCCTGTGGATTAACCATATGAAGCAGTGTAACTTCTAAAGATATCCTCCACTGTGAGATTTATTGCCTTGAGGGGAGGAAATGTACTTTTTTTGATGTGTTCTTTGCTTAGGAAGGGCTCATGGATACAGTAGATCTGAAGTTTAAAAAACATAAAAGTCAAGTCTTTAAGGAAAATGCTTTAGCCAGTTTTAAAGACCTTGAGGCAAAACTTCCAAATCCTTAATCTCTACTTCAATGAGGTCAGGGAACATTTTACTATCTTTTGGGTAAATACCAAAATTCAGGTCACAGCACTGACTCTGGTGGTCTGTTTCATTTATTCCCCAATGATAAAAAAAAAAAAAAAGGTCCAGAAAAATGTCTTAAACCATCGTTTGAAATCATAGAAGTTTTTTTTTAATTGATTATATCTTCTTTCTCAGACTTACTAAATTGATGTAGAATCCTGCCTTCCGCTAATCACTGTTATTTATGTTCTTTTGCCAGGAGAAGTTTGGCCTGCTTTTCTTCCTTTTAAAACATTTCTGTTGATACAGTCTTTCTGCTCTTTATCATTTCCAAGGCTTAGATTTACACTTGTAGATTTATGTGTAATGGTAGGTTAGGGACCTCACAGGTCCTGTATTAAAATTGGTGCAGATGAAAGCGAATCTGAGAGACTTCAGCTCCCCCAAATGATACTTGATGGCTGGCAGACCCAGACTCCATCTCTCTAATGGGTGGAGCAACTTGCTTGATTCCTCTAGTTCTTTTTCTTTGACATCTACCCCCATTTTGCTGTACCATTTCTGCTACAACCCCCGGACTCCCTCCATATCTCCATCCTGCCTTTCCTTTCTGCCTTCCCGAAGGAGACCAGCTAGTCCAGAGATGCAGTGTGTCTGACGTGAAAGGCGGAGAGTGTCTTCATTTAAATGGAAGCACCTGCTCCCAGAATCTTCCTTCCTGAATCTAAATTCTGATCTGTGTTTTCCTAGCGTCATATGACTTGCTTGATATGAACAGCATTTCTGATCATGTTATTGATAATAGCACATTCAGCATAATGTAATATACAACATAGTAATATGATCTAGTTATTATTTTAAACTCTTAAGAAGAGAAGGAACAGTAACTTCTTCTGTTGTGCAGACTTTTTGAGAGGCATATTCCACTGCTTCCTGTGCATCGTCATATTGAATCTGTATGACTTATGTTCTCATTTCACCATGAAATTCATGGACTGTTAATAACTCGAGGACAAAATTGTAGGAAATCGCAGATTTGAGTGTTCTCGTTCCAAACTATATTCTCTTCAATGAGGTCAGGGAACATTTTACTATCTTTTGGGTAAATACCAAAATTCAGGTCACAGCACTGACTCTGGTGGTCTGTTTCATTTATTCCCCAATGATAAAAAAAAAAAAAAAAGGTCCAGAAAAATGTCTTAAACCATCGTTTGAAATCATAGAAGTTTTTTTTTAATTGATTATATCTTCTTTCTCAGACTTACTAAATTGATGTAGAATCCTGCCTTCCGCTAATCACTGTTATTTATGTTCTTTTGCCAGGAGAAGTTTGGCCTGCTTTTCTTCCTTTTAAAACATTTCTGTTGATACAGTCTTTCTGCTCTTTATCATTTCCAAGGCTTAGATTTACACTTGTAGATTTATGTGTAATGGTAGGTTAGGGACCTCACAGGTCCTGTATTAAAATTGGTGCAGATGAAAGCGAATCTGAGAGACTTCAGCTCCCCCAAATGATACTTGATGGCTGGCAGACCCAGACTCCATCTCTCTAATGGGTGGAGCAACTTGCTTGATTCCTCTAGTTCTTTTTCTTTGACATCTACCCCCATTTTGCTGTACCATTTCTGCTACAACCCCCGGACTCCCTCCATATCTCCATCCTGCCTTTCCTTTCTGCCTTCCCGAAGGAGACCAGCTAGTCCAGAGATGCAGTGTGTCTGACGTGAAAGGCGGAGAGTGTCTTCATTTAAATGGAAGCACCTGCTCCCAGAATCTTCCTTCCTGAATCTAAATTCTGATCTGTGTTTTCCTAGCGTCATATGACTTGCTTGATATGAACAGCATTTCTGATCATGTTATTGATAATAGCACATTCAGCATAATGTAATATACAACATAGTAATATGATCTAGTTATTATTTTAAACTCTTAAGAAGAGAAGGAACAGTAACTTCTTCTGTTGTGCAGACTTTTTGAGAGGCATATTCCACTGCTTCCTGTGCATCGTCATATTGAATCTGTATGACTTATGTTCTCATTTCACCATGAAATTCATGGACTGTTAATAACTCCGAGGACAAAATTGTAGGAAATGGCAAAGCCAAGATTTGAGTGTTCTCGTTCCAAACTATATTCTCTTGAATGACACTGTTCTGCTTGCCTTCCATGTGGCAGGCACCTGCCTAATCCCTAATCCACTAAGAAACATAAAAGGCAGGTGCTATCCTATTCTGCAGTGTTTATCTCTCCCACTCTGATACGTATTTGAAGCCTTTTCTGAAAATGCCAAGGAGTGTTTATCTTTAGAGATTAACTCAACAGACATCAGTTTTCTTTGATATTGTTTTATTATCTGGTAGTTTTTTAAATTTAAACCCGGGTAGAGTAGGTTCTAATTAAACATCACTATTTTTTTCACTAAAAATACATTGGAAAAGAGTTTGATTATAAAGCCAAGAATTTAGCCTTATTTTATGGTCTTCTTTCCTATTTTCTTAAAAATACCTGTGTATGAGTCAGACAACTCTTTTTTTCCCCTAAGCATAAACAAGACCAGAATTCTAACATACAACTTGTTTAAATTGTGAGCAGCAATCTGTCATTGAGGATGTGATGTAATTTCAAAGCTACATTAATTTGGATTTAATTATAACTTCTAGCCTCTCAATTAGTGACAAAAATCATGTGCCGTTGGAATATGAATCAATAGATCCACTTTTCATAAAAGAGCAACTCCCCAGTGGGCTAATGGACTTGTCACTTAATGCTTTTCTGAGTTCCTATTAGGACAGTTGATATCTGGCCCCACAAATGCAGAAACAAAAAGATACAAGTACTACTTATGGATTTGAATCCTGATTTTATTCTTTACTAGGGTACAATTACTTTATTTGGCATTATTTGTCCAAATTGGAAACCTGTTGTCTTACACATAGACTTGCTTGATATGAACAGCATTTCTGATCATGTTATTGATAATAGCACATTCAGCATAATGTAATATACAACATAGTAATATGATCTAGTTATTATTTTAAACTCTTAAGAAGAGAAGGAACAGTAACTTCTTCTGTTGTGCAGACTTTTTGAGAGGCATATTCCACTGCTTCCTGTGCATCGTCATATTGAATCTGTATGACTTATGTTCTCATTTCACCATGAAATTCATGGACTGTTAATAACTCCGAGGACAAAATTGTAGGAAATGGCAAAGCCAAGATTTGAGTGTTCTCGTTCCAAACTATATTCTCTTGAATGACACTGTTCTGCTTGCCTTCCATGTGGCAGGCACCTGCCTAATCCCTAATCCACTAAGAAACATAAAAGGCAGGTGCTATCCTATTCTGCAGTGTTTATCTCTCCCACTCTGATACGTATTTGAAGCCTTTTCTGAAAATGCCAAGGAGTGTTTATCTTTAGAGATTAACTCAACAGACATCAGTTTTCTTTGATATTGTTTTATTATCTGGTAGTTTTTAATTAACCAGGGTAGAGTAGGTTCTAATTAAACATCACTATTTTTTTCACTAAAAATACATTGGAAAAGAGTTTGATTATAAAGCCAAGAATTTAGCCTTATTTTATGGTCTTCTTTCCTATTTTCTTAAAAATACCTGTGTATGAGTCAGACAACTCTTTTTTTCCCCTAAGCATAAACAAGACCAGAATTCTAACATACAACTTGTTTAAATTGTGAGCAGCAATCTGTCATTGAGGATGTGATGTAATTTCAAAGCTACATTAATTTGGATTTAATTATAACTTCTAGCCTCTCAATTAGTGACAAAAATCATGTGCCGTTGGAATATGAATCAATAGATCCACTTTTCATAAAAGAGCAACTCCCCAGTGGGCTAATGGACTTGTCACTTAATGCTTTTCTGAGTTCCTATTAGGACAGTTGATATCTGGCCCCACAGATGCAGAAACAAAAAGATACAAGTACTACTTATGGATTTGAATCCTGATTTTATTCTTTTACTAGCTTGGTGACCTGGGACAAGTTATTTAACTTTATTAGGCATTATTTGTCCAAATTGGACTGAAAATAGTTCCTATGTAAAGTGTTGTCATAAATGACTCAATCCATATGAACTATCTTGCACAGTGCCTGAGCTCTAAAGAGTGCTCAGCAAATGATTGTGAAGGTGATGATGGTGGTGGTAATGGTGTGATAACTGTTGATTCTGAGAATATGGAAAGGAGAAAATAGAAATTCACCAGAGTAATTTTGAACATGACGGCAACCTCCTTCAAATTAGAGTCTTGGCATAATTTTGACATAGAACGTCTACATTCATACTTGAATATGGCTCTTTCAAGACCCTCTTCCCTTATACCATGATGTCAGGGATTTTCTTCTTTTTACCAGAACATTAGTGACTCTCAAGGAAATTACTCTTTGGTATATTTTGCATTCAGTGAACATTCCAGACTGGCCAGTGTTGAACTTAAGGGAACAGGTCTAACAGAAAAAGTGTAGGAACTTACTTCTCAGGAACATTTTGGTGAGGGTGGGGAGACACTTTTCCTGATCTTTCTGAAATCATAATCTGTAGACATTGTTTGTTCTTGAAAGATTTACCTGTATCCAACTGACCTCTCCAAGGCATAGACATAGTTCTGTATACCATCAACCATGGGAACTTACTAACCGGGCCCTAATACCCAGGTATACCTGGCCCTTGGGGGTCACCCAGGTAAAAGTAGGAGAGGAACCCTGTAGTCATGCTCAACTAGATGCATCCCTCTGAGTTCCCTGTTTCCTCTGGGGAACTAGTGTCTTCCTGATTCAGGTAAGAAAAAAGTAGCCTTACGTTAATAGGAAAAAAAACATCATGAAAAATCTCTAAGGAATATGTATCTACAGAACAGGACTTCCTTTTGAGTCTTCTTCTTCAGGCATGTCTTTGACCTTGGCTGTATGTGTAATTATTTTCATTCATCTGTTAGCTTAGCCATCCTTTGAGAACCTCACTTCCTCAATGAATCTGAGGGACAAGACCCTTTGCCCACCTTTTCACAGTTTGGGAAATTTTAAGTAAGAGCAGGCACCTAAAACACTAGGTAAACTACCCCAGGTGGCTCAGTGGGAAAGAATCTGCCTGCCCCATAAGAGATGGGGGTTCGATCCCTGGGTCAGGAAGATCCCCTGGAGAAAGAAATGGCAAGCCATTCCAGCCTTCTTGCCTGGGAAGTCTCATGGACAGAGGAGCCTGGTGGACTATAGTCCATGGGAACATAAAGAGTCAGACATGACTAAACAGCAACAAATTATCAAAGGTTCTCCAAAAGTACAATAATTGTGATTGTGATGATGATGATGATGATAAAGGAGCAATCTTTTCCAATCCAGGTGACCCTGCGGATCATGACGTAAGTGGGTAGAGGTGGGATCTCTGCTCCCTCCAGGACTGAGCTCTTCCCTGCCACTCTGCATCCTTGAGCCTCTCCTCCAGGCTCTGTGGTCCCTCTGGAAGCCTCAAGAGAAAATAATGCTGCCTGTTGAAACTGATGCACCATCAAAAGTTGGAGAAAGTCTACCCTCACTGATCTTAGCTCTTATACTAAAGCCCTGTTTCTTGCTCTGTACAGATTTCACATTTATTAGATATTTGTGGAATTGACGATGGTCTCTTGACAGTCTGATGAACTTCTGCGCATGCCACTTCCTCTGCTTAAAACACACACACACACACACACACACACACACACTCTCTGTCTCTCTCTCTCTTTATTAATCCTTTTTAGGGGGAAAATTCCTCTTTTCAGATGATAGTTTAGACATCACTTCTTTTGGGAGGGCCTCTCAGAGTAGTGAGGTCTCTCTAGGTGAAGTATGCCTCCTGATGACTCCCAGAGCACACTCTTTAATCACTTTAAAATATATATATAGCTCCTCAACCAGACTGAAGGTTCTGTGAAAAGAAGGATCTTGTTTGTCTTGTTCATCAGTGGATTCTAAGTATCTTAATACACATGGTGGGAACACTTCCAACAGCATTTGTAAATCCCACCAAAACACCCAAGAGGTAGATATTTAGTCAGGTGATAGCTCAATGGCAAAGAATACTCCTGCCAACGCAGGAAGCACAGGAGATGTGGGTTTGATCAGGAAAATCCTATGTAGGAGGAAATGGCAGCATACAGTATTCTTGCCTGGAAAAAAATCCCACGGACAGAGGAGCCTGACAGACTACAGTCCATGGAGTCACAAAGAGTCAGACATGACTGAACAAATAAGCACAAAGCAGGAAAGCTTAGTTGAAAGAAATCAGGAGGGAAAGAAGGGAGAAGAAAGAATAGAGAATGAAGAAATGAATCCCTGACAACACATTTGATGAGGTATCAGTTACCTTTTACCATCTTCTTGATCTTAACCATTTTTCCATGTTACCTTCCATTAATAGTGGTCATTCACTGCCTCCGAATTTTGAAGTTAAATGGTTTCCCCATTGAATACAATGGGGACATATATAATTTCTTCTTAAAGTTTTCTTCTTATTCCTAGTTCAGGTCTCTTTCTACTATCTCATGTTGTCAGAACACAAAGCAAGATTTAAATGCTCATCCCTATAATGACTAATGTCCAGAGTTTCTCCAGGACCTTTTTCTTCAAAAATACTCCTAATCTCTGAGAAAAGTTTTACTGATCTGTATATCATTTCTAACAAAATCTTTATTTGCTGATCCATTGGATAATGAAATACAGGTTCAGGAATATGTTGTTGAAATATGCCTACATGAGGTTCTGTAGAATTCAGAGTGGATCTGGATATCAACCCTTAAATTCTTTTTGGATGCCTGATACATTACTTGAGTCAGATTCCAGCATGGTTGCAGGAAGAGCAAATAAGTTTTGTCTGTCCATTTGTGTATGTGTATGTGTATGAGCTGCTTCCTTTGGATCTATTACTCTGAAGGATTTGTGTGCCAAATAAGAAGCCATACCTCCTATGGCTTTAACAAGAAATGCTCACATATCCATCTGGTCTACCACGAGATTGCCTGGCTCTGCTTTCATGCCCTACTGAAGGCTTTGCTTGCACCTGATAGACAGTTGGCATGATCCGTGGGATTCTTCCTGAAACTGAGATCCAGAAGAATTGAGAAGGCAGAATGGTTAGATTAGAGGGAAGAGTGATACAAGAAACTTGCTAAGCACAAACCCATCATCTGACTGAGTGAAGACTGGAGATGCTGGGAGATACTTAAGCTAGAAAAGAGAGTGGCTCAATGAGGAGAGAGTGTGAGTGTGATTGGGAACGTGCTGCCCTTGGAGCCCACTCGCTTCGGTTCAACCATAGACCTTGGGTGACCTTGAGTGTATTCAAGGGCAGATCAACCTTACTGAGTCTCAGGTTCCTTAGGGCTTTTATGTACATAAAACATATGTTTACATATAAAAATAAATTCATTACTGAAACACCTTGGACACACTCTTTCTGTCCGTGACTCAGCTTCTTGAACTGTAAAGTGAGGACAACATCTAGAACACACTCAACTTGTGAAATAAGACAAGCCAGCATGTATAAAAGTTCTCATAAGAGGGCTCAATAAATACTAAATGATCCCAAACCTAGGAAACTGAAGCTCAGGGGGTTTTCTTGGGTGAAATAAGACAAGCCAGCATGTATAAAAGTTCTCATAAGAGGGCTCAATAAATACTAAAGCTTTCATCCCTATAATGACTAATGTCCAGAGTTTCTCCAGGACCTTTTTCTTCAAAAATACTCCTAATCTCTGAGAAAAGTTTTACTGATCTGTATATCATTTCTAACAAAATCTTTATTTGCTGATCCATTGGATAATGAAATACAGGTTCAGGAATATGTTGTTGAAATATGCCTACATGAGGTTCTGTAGAATTCAGAGTGGATCTGGATATCAACCCTTAAATTCTTTTTGGATGCCTGATACATTACTTGAGTCAGATTCCAGCATGGTTGCAGGAAGAGCAAATAAGTTTTGTCTGTCCATTTGTGTATGTGTATGTGTATGAGCTGCTTCCTTTGGATCTATTACTCTGAAGGATTTGTGTGCCAAATAAGAAGCCATACCTCCTATGGCTTTAACAAGAAATGCTCACATATCCATCTGGTCTACCACGAGATTGCCTGGCTCTGCTTTCATGCCCTACTGAAGGCTTTGCTTGCACCTGATAGACAGTTGGCATGATCCGTGGGATTCTTCCTGAAACTGAGATCCAGAAGAATTGAGAAGGCAGAATGGTTAGATTAGAGGAAGAGTGATACAAGAAACTTGCTAAGCACAAACCCATCATCTGACTGAGTGAAGACTGGAGATGCTGGGAGATACTTAAGCTAGAAAAGAGAGTGGCTCAATGAGGAGAGAGTGTGAGTGTGATTGGGAACGTGCTGCCCTTGGAGCCCACTCGCTTCGGTTCAACCATAGACCTTGGGTGACCTTGAGTGTATTCAAGGGCAGATCAACCTTACTGAGTCTCAGGTTCCTTAGGGCTTTTATGTACATAAAACATATGTTTACATATAAAAATAAATTCATTACTGAAACACCTTGGACACACTCTTTCTGTCCGTGACTCAGCTTCTTGAACTGTAAAGTGAGGACAACATCTAGAACACACTCAACTTGTGAAATAAGACAAGCCAGCATGTATAAAAGTTCTCATAAGAGGGCTCAATAAATACTAAATGATCCCAAACCTAGGAAACTGAAGCTCAGGTATTGTGGGATTCTTCACTATAGAAGCAGCGCCTGATGTGTTGCCTTTAATTTTCATCTCCACCTGCTGTTGGAGGCAAGGGGGAAGGCATATTTTCACGTCTCATAATCATTGGCTTGAGTATGCATAAGAACTTTTGTCACCAGAATCATATCACAGATTCTATTTAGGAAGCATCTGAAAGCAAAACATGATTATATGTGTTTGAAATCTGTTTTAGAAGACATAGCGGACTTCCCCTGGTGGTCCAGTGGGTAAGGACACCGCCTTGCAGTGTAAGGGGCACCGGTTCGATCCCTGGCCTGGGAAGATCCCACGTGCCGCAGAGCGGCTGGACCTATGTGTCCAATCACCGAGCCGGAGCACTGGATCGCATGCGCCCAGAGCCGGTGCTCTGCGACAACAGAGGCCACTGTGATGGGAGGCCCACAGGAGGCAAAGAACAAAGATGGATGAAAATAGAGAAATGAAAGACCAGTAGAAGTGGCCCGCCTGTCCCCTCCCTCCCCACCCCACCTCCCAAAAGATAAATAAATTAAAAAAAAAAAGAAGAAGAAGAAGACATAGCTTCATTGGTTAAAAAAAAAAACAAAAACAAAGAATATATGTGAAATTTTAACAGTAAATGCTAGATATCCTGGGCATAAGACTGTTTATTAGTGAGAGGATAAATTTGAAATACAAATATTATTCATACTTATTATTTTAAATTCCTGGCTGCTTTTTGCTTCCTTTTTAATACCTGAATTTATTTATTGCATTTTCCTCAGCTAGTATTAGAAAGAATAACTAGATTTGAGCATCTCCTTCATCACTGACAAGCCATGTGACCTTGGCCATGTTACTTTAACCTCTCTGTGCCTTTTGTATTTCTAAGAGTAGAAATAAAAATAATTAACAGGAATAATTAGTGTGTTGGTTAAATAAGATGACACTTGCAAAGAGTGATGGCACATAGGAAGCATTCAATACATTTTTATTTCCTTTCCTTCTTTCCCCCAGAATATGTTTTGCTGCCAATGTAACTTTCTCAAGAATTAGGATCAAGCGCATGTATAAAAGTTCTCATAAGAGGGCTCAATAAATACTAAATGATCCCAAACCTAGGAAACTGAAGCTCAGGTATTGTGGGATTCTTCACTATAGAAGCAGCGCCTGATGTGTTGCCTTTAATTTTCATCTCCACCTGCTGTTGGAGGCAAGGGGGAAGGCATATTTTCACGTCTCATAATCATTGGCTTGAGTATGCATAAGAACTTTTGTCACCAGAATCATATCACAGATTCTATTTAGGAAGCATCTGAAAGCAAAACATGATTATATGTGTTTGAAATCTGTTTTAGAAGACATAGCGGACTTCCCCTGGTGGTCCAGTGGGTAAGGACACCGCCTTGCAGTGTAAGGGGCACCGGTTCGATCCCTGGCCTGGGAAGATCCCACGTGCCGCAGAGCGGCTGGACCTATGTGTCCAATCACCGAGCCGGAGCACTGGATCGCATGCGCCCAGAGCCGGTGCTCTGCGACAACAGAGGCCACTGTGATGGGAGGCCCACAGGAGGCAAAGAACAAAGATGGATGAAAATAGAGAAATGAAAGACCAGTAGAAGTGGCCCGCCTGTCCCCTCCCTCCCCACCCCACCTCCCAAAAGATAAATAAATTAAAAAAAAAAAGAAGAAGAAGAAGACATAGCTTCATTGGTTAAAAAAAAAAACAAAAACAAAGAATATATGTGAAATTTTAACAGTAAATGCTAGATATCCTGGGCATAAGACTGTTTATTAGTGAGAGGATAAATTTGAAATACAAATATTATTCATACTTATTATTTTAAATTCCTGGCTGCTTTTTGCTTCCTTTTTAATACCTGAATTTATTTATTGCATTTTCCTCAGCTAGTATTAGAAAGAATAACTAGATTTGAGCATCTCCTTCATCACTGACAAGCCATGTGACCTTGGCCATGTTACTTTAACCTCTCTGTGCCTTTTGTATTTCTAAGAGTAGAAATAAAAATAATTAACAGGAATAATTAGTGTGTTGGTTAAATAAGATGACACTTGCAAAGAGTGATGGCACATAGGAAGCATTCAATACATTTTTATTTCCTTTCCTTCTTTCCCCCAGAATATGTTTTGCTGCCAATGTAACTTTCTCAAGAATTTGTGGAATTCTGGAAAATTTCACAGGAGACAGTTTTTCTCAAGGTGTTCCTAGGAGTTACTCTCTGTCACTCTCTCTCTCTCTCACACACACACACACTCACACACTCTTTGTACTAAAGACCATCAAGAGAAGGTGCTTAAGACAAATGTATTGTAATGGGACAGTATGTTTTGGCAGGTATGATTGGAAAGGAGAGAATGATTACACTGGAGCATCAAGTCCTAGATCATTGTCCCAGACACATTGGAGCCCCAAGCTGTCTGCAGGCTTTGGCCAGGTTACCCTGAATTTGTGAAGCTTTTCTTCTGAAAGGAATACCATACTTCTTTAAAGAAAGACAAAGCCCCCATAAATAGTGGGAGTTCACTAAATGCCTGTAAATAAATTGTGCACCTCTTGTTAGATGCCAGTCTGTCCTTAATTAGTGTTTTGTAACTTATATACACAATTTCATTGAGATCTTGCAATGACCTCATTAGGTCCACTTGCCCGAAGCTATGGAGCTGACAGGTGACCAAGGCAGGATTTCCAGCCACATCTGTCTGACTTTCTGCTTCCTCTAGGCCTTCTATGACCCGGCCATTACTAATTATATGTGTCCTGGGGAGTGGATTTCTTTTGATGTTCTATTTACAGTTATATTATGCATAAGTTATTATTTAGTAATTTCAAATTGTAAAAAATATAAGCAAAAGTTAATAAATTAAAATTGTCCAATATCATCTTCTCCTGAGAGACCACTAAAGTTAATATATCCAAAAATACTCTTTCAGACATTTTCATGTTGATGCACCTTTTTTTCCTTAAAAAAAAAAAATTATGTGTTAGATTGCTAGAGCTGCCATAACTTAAATACCACAAACTGGATACCTTTAACAACAGAAATTTATTGTCTCATAGTTCTGGAAACGTAGGGTCTGAGATCAGTGTGTGGGCAGAGTTGATTCCTCCTGAAGCCCACAAGGGAGAATCAGTTCTATACGCTTCTTCAAGATCCTGGTGGTTGCTGTCAATCTTTGGTGTTCCTTAATTGTAGACGATATATCACCTGAGTTCTACCTCTGTCTTCACGTGTTGTTTTCCTTGTTTGTGCATCTGTGTCCAGATTTCCCTCCTTAGGTGACACAGGGCATATTAGATTAGGGCCCCCCCAATGCCAGTGTGTCATCATCTTAAGTAACTATATCTGCAGTGATCCTATTCCTGAATAAGGACCCATTCTTAGGTACTAAAAATAAGGGTTTCAACCTATGAATCTTGAAAGGATGCACTCTAGCCCATAACCAGTGGGTTCTCAGAATAGGCAATGAATGCTTTGTCATCTGTTTTGCACTAGGTAAAAGATCTTCCTTCACAACTTTGCTGGCTGTGTACTCCTATAGTATGTGCCTTTACTAGAAATCATTTAGTTTCTAATTTTAACAGTGTTTTAAATGGCTATTATTTTTAAAACCTGCAAAGAATCCCTTCTGAAAGATAAATGTTTACTATACCTCTATCATGATTTGCTTTATTTCTAGATGTAGAATTTCTGGTTCAAAAGGTTATGCATTTTTTAGTATGTGAAACCATTGCCCAATTGCCCTCCGATGAGTGGTTCCACTGGGGACATTACTAGTTAAAAAGTTTTCCAGTTTCATAGATGAAAATGTCATCTTGATTAAATCTGTACTTTAATTTTGCAGTGAGATTGCATCTTTTTTCATAAGATGGTTTATAGTCTTATTTTCATTTGGAAACATTTGAATGGACAGAATGGATTTGTAAAGCAGGAGCTAAGGCTGCCAAATTCGTGAGGCTGTTCACGTGGACTTATTTATATAAGTTGCTGCCTGCATCTTTCTAGGTCATTGTATTACTCTACCATTCGGAAATTATTAAATGGCTGTACTCTGACCTGAGTAGAGAGACAAATGCTGAGCTTTCCTGTTTCTGAATCATTATACAAGAATAGATTTTTGTAATTGTCAGCATACCAAAACTAACTTCGATGTTATGACTCTTGAATAATATAAATAATTTTATAATATAAATTTGTCATCCAATTTGCATGAATTAAAATTGATAATATTTACCTTATTTATCATAAGTAGCTTTATCATTATTTTACCTTAACTGATACTTGTAAGCGTTACCGAATACCTTTTAGAAATGTGAAGCTCATGTATATGTATATAGTGACTCATGCGTACAGATTTATGCCATACCTTCTTCAGATTGGAACTTTAATAATTCTTTCATGGGAACGGCAGAGTGAATTGCAGCACCTGAGAAATCCCGGGATGTATCTGGCTTGTGATTGTAGAAAGCCCTATTGTTAAAATGAATTCAGCAGCCCCTGGGTTCCAAGGGCATTTCCCTTTATGGGATCACATGTGGGTTCTCAGAATAGGCAATGAATGCTTTGTCATCTGTTTTGCACTAGGTAAAAGATCTTCCTTCACAACTTTGCTGGCTGTGTACTCCTATAGTATGTGCCTTTACTAGAAATCATTTAGTTTCTAATTTTAACAGTGTTTTAAATGGCTATTATTTTTAAAACCTGCAAAGAATCCCTTCTGAAAGATAAATGTTTACTATACCTCTATCATGATTTGCTTTATTTCTAGATGTAGAATTTCTGGTTCAAAAGGTTATGCATTTTTTAGTATGTGAAACCATTGCCCAATTGCCCTCCGATGAGTGGTTCCACTGGGGACATTACTAGTTAAAAAGTTTTCCAGTTTCATAGATGAAAATGTCATCTTGATTAAATCTGTACTTTAATTTTGCAGTGAGATTGCATCTTTTTTCATAAGATGGTTTATAGTCTTATTTTCATTTGGAAACATTTGAATGGACAGAATGGATTTGTAAAGCAGGAGCTAAGGCTGCCAAATTCGTGAGGCTGTTCACGTGGACTTATTTATATAAGTTGCTGCCTGCATCTTTCTAGGTCATTGTATTACTCTACCATTCGGAAATTATTAAATGGCTGTACTCTGACCTGAGTAGAGAGACAAATGCTGAGCTTTCCTGTTTCTGAATCATTATACAAGAATAGATTTTTGTAATTGTCAGCATACCAAAACTAACTTCGATGTTATGACTCTTGAATAATATAAATAATTTTATAATATAAATTTGTCATCCAATTTGCATGAATTAAAATTGATAATATTTACCTTATTTATCATAAGTAGCTTTATCATTATTTTACCTTAACTGATACTTGTAAGCGTTACCGAATACCTTTTAGAAATGTGAAGCTCATGTATATGTATATAGTGACTCATGCGTACAGATTTATGCCATACCTTCTTCAGATTGGAACTTTAATAATTCTTTCATGGGAACGGCAGAGTGAATTGCAGCACCTGAGAAATCCCGGGATGTATCTGGCTTGTGATTGTAGAAAGCCCTATTGTTAAAATGAATTCAGCAGCCCCTGGGTTCCAAGGGCATTTCCTGTCTTTATGGGATCACATTCCTGATCACATTGGCTATTAGCAAAGATAACAGTATGGATGCATTCTGCCTCTGCCTCACTACAGTTATTTTGGGCCACTGTGGCCTCTCAGAATTAAAATAACAGTTGTTAACCATTGTTGTATACTTACTGAGCTTCAGGCCCTATGTGAAATGCGTTCACTGAGTTTGCCATTTAATTCTAGCAAGTCTATTACAAGGCATGCATCATTATTTTCCCTTCTTCAGGCAAGAACGCTGAAGATTAGAAAAACAAGTTTTGGCTGTGTATGATTTCATTGTGTATAGAGATAACAAGAGCTGGGATTTTGAACCAGATCTTCAGGACTTTGAAAAGACCCAGTGTGCTTCCAGCAGTGGTAGAGGAAGAGCTCCCATTCTCTCCCAGAGACTAGATCCCTGTGGGAAGAACTGTCCCAGCCAGTAGGGCTGCTGTCTGAGTGACCACAACTGCAGAACAGGCCCAGCCATTGAACCAGGCAAATGGTACTCACCAGGGTAGAATCCACCATGGGATGGTTTAACGAAACTACCAATGTTAAATTTGTCTCAGTTGAGGGGGAATTCTATTTTGGGCCAGCAGAGAAAATTTCTTGAGTTCTCTTTGCAATGCAAAGGCAAGTACTTTTTAAAAAGGGATTTTTTAGGAATTCACTTGATGGAACAATAAATGAAAGGATGGTTTTGATTTACTTTCAATTGATCTTATTTTATTTGTCGACATTAGAGCCACCGTGGCCTATGTAAATGACGGAAAACAGTAAGAGCCAAGGACTGGTTGCTCCCTACCTTTTCAATTTGTCAGGAAAATCTCCACCACCCTTTAACTGATCTGAATCTGCTTGTAAAAATGTAGACCTTTGAGCTTGTAAATCTTTTTTTTGGGGCAGCACTCAGTTTCCTCTCCCTTCTTCGTTAGCCTGCCTTGGAAGAACAGGGAGGAAAATGTGCCCAAGGCCATCTGGCTGGTAAATGTTGGGGCCAGAATGCAAGCAAGGTCTGCTGAGGGTCAGGCAGCTAGTTGTGAGGAAGCAGGAAGCAGGCTGCTGTAAGAGGCAACACTGGTGACCAGAGGTGTTGGCCTTTCTGCCTATGGAAGCAGCTGCATCCACTCCAGCCAGTTGTTGCTGAGCCAGGAGCATAGACCTCACATGTCTAGATACTTCTTTTCTTAAGAAAACAGCAGTCATGGATTTTGGTGCTGTCCTTGGGAGGTTTGAATGTTGGAACTGTCTTCTATGTTTTAAATACCAGGAGGCCCAGTCTTTGGAGAATACACCAAGCATGGCTAACTTCTGGATGTAGCCCACAGTTTCCAGCTTGTTCTCACTGATCCACAGAATCCTGGCACCCTGGAGACTCTGTCTCTGTGCCCCCAAGGACCTGGCCCATTTCCTCTTGCACAGAACATTCTCAGGAGCCATTTGACTGATGGATGAGCAGGAACTTTGGTGTTCAGAAATTAACCCTTGCTTGGTTTTTGAAATGCTGAGGCTAGTAACTTTAAGGGTCCCTTTTGCCTTCTTTCAGATAAAATGAAAATTTATTTTCAGTAAGTATCTAGGAAGCATAAAAGTATAGGGACTATATCTTGGGCCGAAACTGTAATTGGAATGGAGAGTATGGTGCCTAGTAGCAACGTAGAGTACGTTAGTAATACACCTCTGGGTCCCAGACAGTGCATTGAGAAGAATTGGATTTCTCAATCAGCCCGTGTAATCTCAACAAATTCTGTTCATAAAAAGTACCATTATAAATGTTTGTAGCTTGAGAAATTATTGAATAAAGAACCCTAATGGGGGAAGATTCTGAAGATTTATGTAGGAGTAGGATCATCCAACAAAACATTCTGCAATAGCGGAAATGTTCTATTCTTCACTGTCCAGTGCTGCAGTCACTAATCACAGGCAGTCTTTTTAGTCGACATTAGAGCCACCGTGGCCTATGTAAATGACGGAAAACAGTAAGAGCCAAGGACTGGTTGCTCCTACCTTTTCAATTTGTCAGGAAAATCTCCACCACCCTTTAACTGATCTGAATCTGCTTGTAAAATGTAGACCTTTGAGCTTGTAAATCTTTTTGGGCAGCACTCAGTTTCCTCTCCTTCTTCGTTAGCCTGCCTTGGAAGAACAGGGAGGAAAATGTGCCCAAGGCCATCTGGCTGGTAAATGTTGGGGCCAGAATGCAAGCAAGGTCTGCTGAGGGTCAGGCAGCTAGTTGTGAGGAAGCAGGAAGCAGGCTGCTGTAAGAGGCAACACTGGTGACCAGAGGTGTTGGCCTTTCTGCCTATGGAAGCAGCTGCATCCACTCCAGCCAGTTGTTGCTGAGCCAGGAGCATAGACCTCACATGTCTAGATACTTCTTTTCTTAAGAAAACAGCAGTCATGGATTTTGGTGCTGTCCTTGGGAGGTTTGAATGTTGGAACTGTCTTCTATGTTTTAAATACCAGGAGGCCCAGTCTTTGGAGAATACACCAAGCATGGCTAACTTCTGGATGTAGCCCACAGTTTCCAGCTTGTTCTCACTGATCCACAGAATCCTGGCACCCTGGAGACTCTGTCTCTGTGCCCCCAAGGACCTGGCCCATTTCCTCTTGCACAGAACATTCTCAGGAGCCATTTGACTGATGGATGAGCAGGAACTTTGGTGTTCAGAAATTAACCCTTGCTTGGTTTTTGAAATGCTGAGGCTAGTAACTTTAAGGGTCCCTTTTGCCTTCTTTCAGATAAAATGAAAATTTATTTTCAGTAAGTATCTAGGAAGCATAAAAGTATAGGGACTATATCTTGGGCCGAAACTGTAATTGGAATGGAGAGTATGGTGCCTAGTAGCAACGTAGAGTACGTTAGTAATACACCTCTGGGTCCCAGACAGTGCATTGAGAAGAATTGGATTTCTCAATCAGCCCGTGTAATCTCAACAAATTCTGTTCATAAAAAGTACCATTATAAATGTTTGTAGCTTGAGAAATTATTGAATAAAGAACCCTAATGGGGGAAGATTCTGAAGATTTATGTAGGAGTAGGATCATCCAACAAAACATTCTGCAATAGCGGAAATGTTCTATTCTTCACTGTCCAGTGCTGCAGTCACTAATCACAGGCAGCTATGGATCACTTGAAACTGAGCAACTGGGCTTTTAATTTATCTGTAATTAATTTAAATTTAAAGAGCTAGTGGTTACCATATTGGACAGCTCACATGCAGATAATTGACCCATCCATCTGCTTTGCAAGGACAATGTGCTAAACTTTAGCAAAATACTTAATAGGAACCAGCTACTGGGCTGTGGAATATATTCACTGTGGCTCTGTTCTTTAAAACATTCTTTGTGTGTGTGTGTGTGTGTGTGTGTGTGGCCAGGCTGCATGGGAGGCACAGAGCCATAACCATTGGACTGCCAGGGAAGTCCTAAAAGATTCATTTTTTTCAACACATATCCAGTCAATGGCAGGGAGATTTTAAGCCAACTTCTAAAAATGTATTAAACTCTGACGTTTTAAAACTTTATACATTCTTTTGTTTATGTTTTTTCATGCATTTTATGCATCTCCATATGTATATGAACTTTATACATTTATACATCAGTTTTATAGACTGAAATAAAAAGATAAACGAATAATCTTTTCTATTTGCCTCCTGACATGAAGCAAGATGACAATTGTTAAAGTTTTCCCTAATTTGTTAGCATAAGAATATCTCATAATAATAGTTACTGACTTTTTTTTAATGAGGGTATACATTTTATTTGGGAAGCAGGCTAAAAGGGACATGGATTGCTCAATGTTATGGGATGCAGATAACTTCATCTCTTCAAAAGGTTTTATTTTCAAACGGAAGCATAAAAGTATAGGGACTATATCTTGGGCCGAAACTGTAATTGGAATGGAGAGTATGGTGCCTAGTAGCAACGTAGAGTACGTTAGTAATACACCTCTGGGTCCCAGACAGTGCATTGAGAAGAATTGGATTTCTCAATCAGCCCGTGTAATCTCAACAAATTCTGTTCATAAAAAGTACCATTATAAATGTTTGTAGCTTGAGAAATTATTGAATAAAGAACCCTAATGGGGGAAGATTCTGAAGATTTATGTAGGAGTAGGATCATCCAACAAAACATTCTGCAATAGCGGAAATGTTCTATTCTTCACTGTCCAGTGCTGCAGTCACTAATCACAGGCAGCTATGGATCACTTGAAACTGAGCAACTGGGCTTTTAATTTATCTGTAATTAATTTAAATTTAAAGAGCTAGTGGTTACCATATTGGACAGCTCACATGCAGATAATTGACCCATCCATCTGCTTTGCAAGGACAATGTGCTAAACTTTAGCAAAATACTTAATAGGAACCAGCTACTGGGCTGTGGAATATATTCACTGTGGCTCTGTTCTTTAAAACATTCTTTGTGTGTGTGTGTGTGTGTGTGTGTGTGTGGCCAGGCTGCATGGGAGGCACAGAGCCATAACCATTGGACTGCCAGGGAAGTCCTAAAAGATTCATTTTTTTCAACACATATCCAGTCAATGGCAGGGAGATTTTAAGCCAACTTCTAAAAATGTATTAAACTCTGACGTTTTAAAACTTTATACATTCTTTTGTTTATGTTTTTTCATGCATTTTATGCATCTCCATATGTATATGAACTTTATACATTTATACATCAGTTTTATAGACTGAAATAAAAAGATAAACGAATAATCTTTTCTATTTGCCTCCTGACATGAAGCAAGATGACAATTGTTAAAGTTTTCCCTAATTTGTTAGCATAAGAATATCTCATAATAATAGTTACTGACTTTTTTTTTTTAATGAGGGTATACATTTTATTTGGGAAGCAGGCTAAAAGGGACATGGATTGCTCAATGTTATGGGATGCAGATAACTTCATCTCTTCAAGGTTTTATTATGAGGAAATCGTATTGAGACATTTATTTACTCCAAGATTAGCAAGAAGTCTAGCAATGTTTTGACAGTGGCCTATTGAGCGGTATACCCAGCATGCAGTGTCTCTTTAAGAGGAATAAGAGCATGGTGATCAGATGAAGAGACAACAGGGAGACATCATGGCTCCCACATGAGCCACATGTCTCCCACCCTCCACTCCCCTGTACTAGTCACCCATAGATAGCGTGGAATTTTCTAGTCGGCTCAAGAGTCCTAGTTTTTGCAAAGTCTTGTTTGGGTTCCCTTGAAAGCAGTGCCTAAGTGAAAGGGAGCATCTGTGAGGACAGTTTCCTGGGGTGGGAGGCCAGGGAGCCAGAATGAGGGACAGGGAAGTGAAATGGAGATGGGAAAGGAGGCATCACCAGGAACTCACTGGGCTTCCTGAACGAGCATCATGCAGTACAGCTCAGAACTTCCTTGGGGGACAAGTGGGGGAAATACTAACCTTTTGACTCCCAACCCCGGCTACTTAAGGGTGGCCTCATGGAAGTTAACTCTTGCCTTAATGTGAGTTCCCAAAAAGCAGACTTTGTGATAAGTATGACAGTAGTTTATTTGGGGGGTAATTCGAGGAAACATTGATAAATGAATGAACAGCGGAACAGAGAGTGGAAGGCAGTAGACCATACATTACTTAAAATGTTACACTGCTGGCAACTGCAGGTCAGTCCCAGTGGCAGGTGCTGGAGACCAGTGTAGAACACATACAGGCTATAATTGTTAATTCTGCAGATGGGACATGTTATGTGGAAATGGGTGTGTGGATACCTCCAACAGAACTATTGTTAAAGAAGAGAACAGATCTTGGGGAGTTACCAGTTCCTAAACATAGATGCTCAACTGATATTTTTCCAATAGTTGCTGAATCCTCTGCTTTACTTTGGCTCAGGTTTATATATGCATGGGCTTTCCAGGTGGTACAGTGGTAAATAATCCACCTGCCAATGCAGGAGACACAAGAGACAGGAGTTCAGTCCCTGGGTCAGGAAGATCCCCTGGAGTAGGAAGTGACAACACACTCCAGTATTCTTGGCTGGAAAATTCTTTGGACAGAGGAGCCTGACAGTCTACAGTCTGTGAGGCCACAAAGAGAGAGGACCGAGCATCTGAGCGTGCCTGTACCCACACCCGTGTAAACACACACACACACACACACAATTCCATTCTGATCCTTATCAGAGATTACTGAAGAATCATTTGGTTTCATGGAATAGGAGCCCATTCAAACTGGCTTAGAGGAAAAAGTGGGATATATTGGGGAGAATCAGGGTTATCAAAAGACAAGATAAGTCAGGCTTGGTAAGAGAGAAGGAGAGAAAAGGGAGAGCTGGAAAGCAGAAAATCTGAGAAGAGTTTTTCTCCATTGTCTTGCTGTACTCTTTTTTTGGGAGGTGGGGGTGGATTGGGGAGGGAGGGGGACGGGTGAGCCACTTCTATTGGTCTTTCATTTATCTATTTTCATCTATCTTTGTTCTTTGGCCCATGTGAGCCTCTCATCACAGTGGCCTCTGTTGTCGCAGAGCGCCGGCTCTGGGCACATGCGCTCCAGAGCTCCAGCTCGGTAATTGGACACATGGGTCCAGCTGCTCTGCGTCAGGTGGGATCTTCCCAGGCCAGGGATCGAACTGGCGCCCCTTGCACTGCAAGGCGGTGTCCTTACTCACTGGACCACTAGGGAAGCCCTCTTGCTGTACTCCTGCTGCATCTGCTCTTTGCTCGTCTATTGCAATGAACAGCGGAACAGAGAGTGGAAGGCAGTAGACCATACATTACTTAAAATGTTACACTGCTGGCAACTGCAGATATGGCAGATGCTGAGACCAGTGTAGAACACATACAGGCTATAATTGTTAATTCTGCAGATGGGACATGTTATGTGGAAATGGGTGTGTGGATACCTCCAACAGAACTATTGTTAAAGAAGAGAACAGATCTTGGGGAGTTACCAGTTCCTAAACATAGATGCTCAACTGATATTTTTCCAATAGTTGCTGAATCCTCTGCTTTACTTTGGCTCAGGTTTATATATGCATGGGCTTTCCAGGTGGTACAGTGGTAAATAATCCACCTGCCAATGCAGGAGACACAAGAGACAGGAGTTCAGTCCCTGGGTCAGGAAGATCCCCTGGAGTAGGAAGTGACAACACACTCCAGTATTCTTGGCTGGAAAATTCTTTGGACAGAGGAGCCTGACAGTCTACAGTCTGTGAGGCCACAAAGAGAGAGGACCGAGCATCTGAGCGTGCCTGTACCCACACCCGTGTAAACACACACACACACACACACAATTCCATTCTGATCCTTATCAGAGATTACTGAAGAATCATTTGGTTTCATGGAATAGGAGCCCATTCAAACTGGCTTAGAGGAAAAAGTGGGATATATTGGGGAGAATCAGGGTTATCAAAAGACAAGATAAGTCAGGCTTGGTAAGAGAGAAGGAGAGAAAAGGGAGAGCTGGAAAGCAGAAAATCTGAGAAGAGTTTTTCTCCATTGTCTTGCTGTACTCTTTTTTTGGGTGGGGGGGGTGGATGGGGGAGGGAGGGGGACGGGTGAGCCACTTCTATTGGTCTTTCATTTATCTATTTTCATCTATCTTTGTTCTTTGGCCCATGTGAGCCTCTCATCACAGTGGCCTCTGTTGTCGCAGAGCGCCGGCTCTGGGCACATGCGCTCCAGAGCTCCAGCTCGGTAATTGGACACATGGGTCCAGCTGCTCTGCGTCAGGTGGGATCTTCCCAGGCCAGGGATCGAACTGGCGCCCCTTGCACTGCAAGGCGGTGTCCTTACTCACTGGACCACTAGGGAAGCCCTCTTGCTGTACTCCTGCTGCATCTGCTCTTTGCTCCTTATTGTGCCTTGGCTCTATTTCTCTGATTTTGACCATCAATATCTAGCTCTGCTTCTTGTACTCAAGGAAGACACCATCTGGCCTCAGTCTGATTCCTGCCATATAATGTGAGCATCCAATACTATTGCTCTTGCACAAATTTTCCAGAGATGGAGAATAGCTGACTCAACCTCACCTGTGGTGTGGTTCAGCTAGGGCTTCATTACCAGACCTGGGGAGAGGAGCAGGACCACATAGCATAGAGAGGCTAGACAGTGTTGGAGAGAGGGAGAAAAAGTAGGGAGAAGTAGGGAGAAAAGAGTTGCTCTCTTTACTTCACTGAGAGTGATTTTTTTTCAAATATGAGAAAATGCAACCTTTATAAGAAAGTAGCATCCCAAGGCATGGGTAATCAGTGCTGAATCACAAACTCCTAGGAGAACAATGATAGTAGTTTCACAATAATTGAGAAACAAGCACAAATGACGCATCTCTGTGGGTGGTGACCATTGCTTAGATGTTGGGGGATGCTTCTCTTCAGACCATCTCTGGTGCAGCAGGAAGAGGCTCTTCTGTGTATTGTACATAGCACTGTTGAATTCATTAATCATTAGAGGTGCTTGGTGTTAAAATTAGCAGCAAATGATGAGTGTCCTTGATTGCAGAATTGGGGTATGTTTTTCACTTGTGGTGCTCAAGAGTGATTGGGATATATTTTTTGATAGCTGTTCCAAGTTTCCCTGCCAGTTTCAGAAGAACTCTTCACAGAAGAGCTGGTTGGGATATAGAAACGGGAAGTGGAAGAAGGAGGGAATATGACTCACCTTCAAGTGATGCCTTGCAAATTGTATTTTGGCAAGCAACATTTTATAAACTTTGTTACGCAAAATTCTGTTTCAAAATGCTACTTGTGTTCTGGAATTCTAGAAGGTACATTGTTCTTTGGCCCATGTGAGCCTCTCATCACAGTGGCCTCTGTTGTCGCAGAGCGCCGGCTCTGGGCACATGCGCTCCAGAGCTCCAGCTCGGTAATTGGACACATGGGTCCAGCTGCTCTGCATCAGGTGGGATCTTCCCAGGCCAGGGATCGAACTGGCGCCCCTTGCACTGCAAGGCGGTGTCCTTACTCACTGGACCACTAGGGAAGCCCTCTTGCTGTACTCCTGCTGCATCTGCTCTTTGCTCCTTATTGTGCCTTGGCTCTATTTCTCTGATTTTGACCATCAATATCTAGCTCTGCTTCTTGTACTCAAGGAAGACACCATCTGGCCTCAGTCTGATTCCTGCCATATAATGTGAGCATCCAATACTATTGCTCTTGCACAAATTTTCCAGAGATGGAGAATAGCTGACTCAACCTCACCTGTGGTGTGGTTCAGCTAGGGCTTCATTACCAGACCTGGGGAGAGGAGCAGGACCACATAGCATAGAGAGGCTAGACAGTGTTGGAGAGAGGGAGAAAAAGTAGGGAGAAGTAGGGAGAAAAGAGTTGCTCTCTTTACTTCACTGAGAGTGATTTTTTTTCAAATATGAGAAAATGCAACCTTTATAAGAAAGTAGCATCCCAAGGCATGGGTAATCAGTGCTGAATCACAAACTCCTAGGAGAACAATGATAGTAGTTTCACAATAATTGAGAAACAAGCACAAATGACGCATCTCTGTGGGTGGTGACCATTGCTTAGATGTTGGGGGATGCTTCTCTTCAGACCATCTCTGGTGCAGCAGGAAGAGGCTCTTCTGTGTATTGTACATAGCACTGTTGAATTCATTAATCATTAGAGGTGCTTGGTGTTAAAATTAGCAGCAAATGATGAGTGTCCTTGATTGCAGAATTGGGGTATGTTTTTCACTTGTGGTGCTCAAGAGTGATTGGGATATATTTTTTGATAGCTGTTCCAAGTTTCCCTGCCAGTTTCAGAAGAACTCTTCACAGAAGAGCTGGTTGGGATATAGAAACGGGAAGTGGAAGAAGGAGGGAATATGACTCACCTTCAAGTGATGCCTTGCAAATTGTATTTTGGCAAGCAACATTTTATAAACTTTGTTACGCAAAATTCTGTTTCAAAATGCTACTTGTGTTCTGAGTGTGAATTCTAGAAGGTACATTGTATCTCTCCTTCTCTTCCTCCCTCAGTTTGTCTCTTCATCCATCCTTCCATCCATCTTCAACCTAAGGTAATGTCAGCACGAATCTACTGACTCAGATATTTTGGTTTAAAAAAATGTCCCATGGTGTTGGTATTCACAGCTTGATTTCAGTTTTCAGGTAAGCCTTAAGGATAAAATAATTGCCCTGGTCTCCTGCCCAAATCCCTTTACCAGGCTGTGCACCGCCCTCTACCTCCCACAATTGTGAATGCTGACTGCTAAGTCATACCTTATTCAGAAAAGTGCCTTTGGCTGAATGAAGTCACCAAAAGTAGGAACTTATTCTCCGCCTCAGGGGAAGGCTACAGCTACTAACAGTCTAATACTGAGGTACACAAAAGACTGGGCCCCTTGCCTCAGGATGGGGCTGTGTCTGGTACAAATGACACTTGTGAGCACTGATGCGGATCAGGCTGAAGCTGACTTCTAGCTGACACCACATCCTTGAGCAGCCAGGTCCTTGGCTCTCTCCTCTTTGCCTCTCTGCTGTTTCCTGGAGAGCACATCCCCAGTAAATCCGGAACACTCCAGTCTGTGTCTTAAGCTCTGCCTCTAGGGAACCTGTTCAAAGATAGAGATGTTAACTGAAGTCGAACCCTATTTTTTTAAAAAAGCATATTGGCAAAGGAAGCTATGGCGGATGGGAAATACATCTGTTACATGCAGTGAGATATGATTTAGTAACAAGAGAACCCGATTGGAATATTCAGCCTTGAATCTCTGTTTTCCTACGGGACTTTAAAACAAGTCACTTTCTGAGTCTCCACTCTCTCATTGAAAAAATAGGAGTGTGTATTGATTTTTCCTTCATCATCTCTGATGAATATAGACATAGCCTTTTTTTTTCAGTAGTTACTGTGACAAATTGGAGAAATAAATCTGGGTATTCAGATAATGTTTTGAATGACCTTTAGGTATAAAATATGCTTATTAGCACAGTGCTTAATGTATGCAGTGGGCCTTCCAAAGTGGCGTGAATTTTGAACAGTTATTTTAAAATATTTATACTTAATAGGCATACATTTATAACCACTGGATAACTTAAAGGAGAGCTCAAGCCATGGAACAAAACCTAGAAAAGATTTAATTACAAGGATTTAGCTGTCATCTTCAACCTAAGGTAATGTCAGCACGAATCTACTGACTCAGATATTTTGGTTTAAAAATGTCCCATGGTGTTGGTATTCACAGCTTGATTTCAGTTTTCAGGTAAGCCTTAAGGATAAAATAATTGCCCTGGTCTCCTGCCCAAATCCCTTTACCAGGCTGTGCACCGCCCTCTACCTCCCACAATTGTGAATGCTGACTGCTAAGTCATACCTTATTCAGAAAAGTGCCTTTGGCTGAATGAAGTCACCAAAAGTAGGAACTTATTCTCCGCCTCAGGGGAAGGCTACAGCTACTAACAGTCTAATACTGAGGTACACAAAAGACTGGGCCCCTTGCCTCAGGATGGGGCTGTGTCTGGTACAAATGACACTTGTGAGCACTGATGCGGATCAGGCTGAAGCTGACTTCTAGCTGACACCACATCCTTGAGCAGCCAGGTCCTTGGCTCTCTCCTCTTTGCCTCTCTGCTGTTTCCTGGAGAGCACATCCCCAGTAAATCCGGAACACTCCAGTCTGTGTCTTAAGCTCTGCCTCTAGGGAACCTGTTCAAAGATAGAGATGTTAACTGAAGTCGAACCCTATTTTTTTAAAAAAGCATATTGGCAAAGGAAGCTATGGCGGATGGGAAATACATCTGTTACATGCAGTGAGATATGATTTAGTAACAAGAGAACCCGATTGGAATATTCAGCCTTGAATCTCTGTTTTCCTACGGGACTTTAAAACAAGTCACTTTCTGAGTCTCCACTCTCTCATTGAAAAAATAGGAGTGTGTATTGATTTTTCCTTCATCATCTCTGATGAATATAGACATAGCCTTTTTTTCAGTAGTTACTGTGACAAACTGGAGAAATAAATCTGGGTATTCAGATAATGTTTTGAATGACCTTTAGGTATAAAATATGCTTATTAGCACAGTGCTTAATGTATGCAGTGGGCCTTCCAAAGTGGCGTGAATTTTGAACAGTTATTTTAAAATATTTATACTTAATAGGCATACATTTATAACCACTGGATAACTTAAAGGAGAGCTCAAGCCATGGAACAAAACCTAGAAAAGATTTCATTACAAGGATTTAGCTGTTTTTTTTTAAGTTGGACTGGTAGGAAGAAATGGGTAGAGGACATGGTTTATCCATCTCATAATTGAGTTTGCTGAATATACTAACATTGGCTATTTGGATAAATTTATTTTTATTCTAAATATATCAACAATTAAAATTTCCTATAGTATTCCTGCACTAGACAGTGATTTTATGTCCTGAGACTGTGATATGACTCTTCTGGAAATGACATATTGTAATGTATACAACTCTTGCAAGTTTACTGCTATAGGCTTATGCTTAAATACATATGATTAGAGGAAGAGAGTAGAACTATTTTAGAAAATTCTTCATAGAAGCTTAGCAGTAACCAGCAGATGGATGCTTCTGACATGAATTTGTGTAACTTTTTGATGCCTCTGGATTATGTCAAGTTCCCATCTTGTCTTCCATAGCAACTGCTCACCTGTTGTCTGTCTGATGAATTAATTTCATTTTCATATGGAATGTTACCATAAGCTTCGCTGAAATATATGCTCCGTGAGGATGACATTGTGTGAACTTCACCTCTAGTTTACAGTTCTCTTAACTAGAGCTTGGCGTGCTTTGTGGTAGACTTCCAGATACTTCCACCCTAAATGGATGTATGAATAAATGAATTAGTCATTTTCTCACCTGGAATGCCATTCCTCATCCCATATAAGTATCCCTTATTTCATCGTTTTCTCCCCTCTTGAAATTTCACCCATCATTCTCAACCATCTCAAATTATAAGATTGTTTCCTTTATTTATTTGGAGTTTCATGAAAGGAATGTCTTCCTGTTTTGAGAGACTCATGGTTTTCCTGTCTGCCCTAATGAGCTAGGCTGGTATTTCTTATCACAAATTAGGCTGTGTATTAATAACAGAAATCTCTTCCTGTTATTATTCAAATACAGTGAGGATGATGTCCAAAGCCACAGGACTGTAAGTTATTGAAACAGGATTAAGTCTTATGGACCTGACCCAGGTGGATTATGCAATCCTGTACACCACTTTATTTCAACAGTCTTTAGCTTATTTAGGCATATATTACATTATTCAGTAAAAGGTGATTTTTTTATCAAAAAGTTTTAATGTATTGATTTTCATTATTGAAATAAGGCATCAATAATATTCAACAGCCACTTTGCAAAAATGCATATAATTTATCATATTCCTTTAAAATATTTTTTAAGTGTAAATGTAACAGTCATCATGATAACTTTAGAAAGTAACAGTGAGTACAGTAAAGAATTCACTTTCAAAAGATATATATTTTCACAAGTAAAGATCATCAGTATATAAAGTTGCAAAATATTCAGACAGAAATACTGGCTTTCTGGAGAAGGAAATGGCAACCCACTCTAGTATTCCTAGTGGGCCACAGTCCATAGAGTTGCAAAGAAACAGACACGACTAAGGGACTAAACAACAACAACAATTCAGATTAAGTTGATTTTTAGAAAAAAGTAGAACCTGAGGCTGATTCATGTTGATATATGGTCGATGTCAACATAACATTGTAATTATTCTCCAATAAAAAGAAATATATATATATACATAAGAAATACTGGCTTGGCTTTGGAAATATTTTACCCTATAATTCTAAACTCAGAAAAAAAAAAGTTGAGAATAAGATGTTCTGTATGACCTTATAAACATCACTGCTATTATGCCCCAATTTCTGCATCTCCACCTGCCAGTACCTTACCCAACCTTCAAGCCCTCATTTAGATGTCATGTCTCTATCCCAGATAACTTCTCAGATTCCCTTCTTTTATCTTGAACGCCTTTAGATTCTGAAAGGAATGTCTTCCTGTTTTGAGAGACTCATGGTTTTCCTGTCTGCCCTAATGAGCTAGGCTGGTATTTCTTATCACAAATTAGGCTGTGTATTAATAACAGAAATCTCTTCCTGTTATTATTCAAATACAGTGAGGATGATGTCCAAAGCCACAGGACTGTAAGTTATTGAAACAGGATTAAGTCTTATGGACCTGACCCAGGTGGATTATGCAATCCTGTACACCACTTTATTTCAACAGTCTTTAGCTTATTTAGGCATATATTACATTATTCAGTAAAAGGTGATTTTTTTATCAAAAAGTTTTAATGTATTGATTTTCATTATTGAAATAAGGCATCAATAATATTCAACAGCCACTTTGCAAAAATGCATATAATTTATCATATTCCTTTAAAATATTTTTTAAGTGTAAATGTAACAGTCATCATGATAACTTTAGAAAGTAACAGTGAGTACAGTAAAGAATTCACTTTCAAAAGATATATATTTTCACAAGTAAAGATCATCAGTATATAAAGTTGCAAAATATTCAGACAGAAATACTGGCTTTCTGGAGAAGGAAATGGCAACCCACTCTAGTATTCCTAGTGGGCCACAGTCCATAGAGTTGCAAAGAAACAGACACGACTAAGGGACTAAACAACAACAACAATTCAGATTAAGTTGATTTTTAGAAAAAAGTAGAACCTGAGGCTGATTCATGTTGATATATGGTCGATGTCAACATAACATTGTAATTATTCTCCAATAAAAAGAAATATATATATATACATAAGAAATACTGGCTTGGCTTTGGAAATATTTTACCCTATAATTCTAAACTCAGAAAAAAAAAAGTTGAGAATAAGATGTTCTGTATGACCTTATAAACATCACTGCTATTATGCCCCAATTTCTGCATCTCCACCTGCCAGTACCTTACCCAACCTTCAAGCCCTCATTTAGATGTCATGTCTCTATCCCAGATAACTTCTCAGATTCCCTTCTTTTATCTTGAACGCCTTTAGATTCTCAAAGTGTGTTTCCTTTTACAGCATCTTACGAAAGTAACATTTGTACCTCCTTTATCCTTTGTAAATTCCTGGAGGCAAGAGCTGCTGTCTTACTCATCTCATAATTGAATGTCAGGCTCCTTGATTTGAAGTGTGGATTCAAGAACAGGTGCCAGCTTGCTGCAGCCCTCAGGAGCAAACCTTTGGGGCAGAGTAGAACGCATCTCTCATTACTGAGATTTCTCAATATGTTCCCTTTCAGTATGTTTGAATTTAAAGCAATCCTGTCTTCCTCACTCTGGAAGCAGTAAATAGACTGCCATCATGAATAGGATGCAGCACCGAAGGCAGGCGACTTCTTTCCTGATGCCCGATAGTTCCTCGCTGGCAGAGCAGACTGACATTTTCCTAGGGACCCCCGTCCCTGTCAATCAGATTTACCAATGGTGAAAAAACCCTATAAAGTTAATTTGCAGTTATCCCATTAAAACTTGCCGAGGAGTTCATTAGAATGATAAAGATCAAAGTAGCAGGGAACTCAATATGCTTAATTATGACTTCAAAATGCAAAGAAATTCAACGAAATGCAAAACTCTGTCCCTCATCCTTGAAAAGGATTAAGTTCTCTCTGTCCAACTTCACGTGAATTCCATACAAAAGAAAGACTGCACTTGGGAGACAGGTAATTTTAATCACAGGCTTGACATCAACTCCATTTTCAACTTGAGAAAGGCAGATTTATTCAATTGATCTAGGGAAGGGAGGGAGGCTTTTCAATGGTCTTCATTTTCATTGTGCATGTTCTCCCGAAGCATAAAATTTACACTGTCTGTGGTGAAGGGAAAGTAAGGACATTCCTAGGCAATAATAATACCAGTAACTCTTATAATATTGTATGACCTTATAAACATCACTGCTATTATGCCCCAATTTCTGCATCTCCACCTGCCAGTACCTTACCCAACCTTCAAGCCCTCATTTAGATGTCATGTCTCTATCCCAGATAACTTCTCAGATTCCCTTCTTTTATCTTGAACGCCTTTAGATTCTCAAAGTGTGTTTCCTTTTACAGCATCTTACGAAAGTAACATTTGTACCTCCTTTATCCTTTGTAAATTCCTGGAGGCAAGAGCTGCTGTCTTACTCATCTCATAATTGAATGTCAGGCTCCTTGATTTGAAGTGTGGATTCAAGAACAGGTGCCAGCTTGCTGCAGCCCTCAGGAGCAAACCTTTGGGGCAGAGTAGAACGCATCTCTCATTACTGAGATTTCTCAATATGTTCCCTTTCAGTATGTTTGAATTTAAAGCAATCCTGTCTTCCTCACTCTGGAAGCAGTAAATAGACTGCCATCATGAATAGGATGCAGCACCGAAGGCAGGCGACTTCTTTCCTGATGCCCGATAGTTCCTCGCTGGCAGAGCAGACTGACATTTTCCTAGGGACCCCCGTCCCTGTCAATCAGATTTACCAATGGTGAAAAACCATATAAAGTTAATTTGCAGTTATCCCATTAAAACTTGCCGAGGAGTTCATTAGAATGATAAAGATCAAAGTAGCAGGGAACTCAATATGCTTAATTATGACTTCAAAATGCAAAGAAATTCAACGAAATGCAAAACTCTGTCCCTCATCCTTGAAAAGGATTAAGTTCTCTCTGTCCAACTTCACGTGAATTCCATACAAAAGAAAGACTGCACTTGGGAGACAGGTAATTTTAATCACAGGCTTGACATCAACTCCATTTTCAACTTGAGAAAGGCAGATTTATTCAATTGATCTAGGGAAGGGAGGGAGGCTTTTCAATGGTCTTCATTTTCATTGTGCATGTTCTCCCGAAGCATAAAATTTACACTGTCTGTGGTGAAGGGAAAGTAAGGACATTCCTAGGCAATAATAATACCAGTAACTCTTATAATATTGAATACTTAGCCAGAGGTTTCCCATTATGATTGCCTGGTGAATTTAAGTAGTCTTGGGCTTTATTCTTTGTGATCTGCTTTATTCAAGTGAGTTTTCCCAGTAAAACAAAAGAAAAGATATTTTTACTGTCTCCATTTTACAGGTGAGGAAATAGATACTCTGAGGTTAAGTGATTAACCCTGGGTCACACATGAATTCTGCAAATATCCCAGGATTCAAATCCAGGCAATGGGACTTCCAAACCTGTTCATAGTCCCTGCATTACACTACCGCTCTCACCATCTTCTTAAATACAAAGTTTCTGTTGAAATCAATTTTCTTCTTGATACATTGTGGTTACTGATACATTAGGAAAGTGTCAGGTTCACTTTAGTTCCTTCATTCCTTTATATGTTTGTTTCCCAATAAGCTGTATACTAATTATTCATATTTTCTTATTGACTGACATGTTATTTCGGAAATGTTTCCTCCTCTTCTTTCTGTGCCCTTTAATTAGCAGCTTCATCAGCCTCTAGCTGGCAGTTTTGCAGCCTTTCCTTTCCCTGTCATCTCCTCACTTGAGCCTTTCTGCGATATAATTTTTTTTAAATCGAAGGATTTCTTCATGAAAATCCTTTCTCATGCAGATAATCAGCCCTCAATTTACAAGTTCTGTACATTTTGATTTTCATATATTAAATTGTCTTAAAAGAGGTCACACACTGAGATGAAGTGAGACATCCTGTGTTGATAAGATTCCTAGAGGAAGTCTATTTAGAAGGTTTACTTAAAAGAGGAAACCTAGGCTCTCGTCTGATTGCAGTTGGTATTAACGGACTAATAGAGATCTGATAGCACACTTGAGAAGGACATAGTTCATGACTCACATTAGGGAAAAATAATAAGAATTTTACTTTACTTCAAAGTAAAGAACTTTGAAGGACAAAGAGAAAAAAAGATTATCTTCAACAATATTAAAAAAAATATTAAAGAATAGGAAAAATGAGAACCTGAGTATCCATTAATGATGAGAAATAGTAAAACTAAGGAAACATTGGTCCACTTTATATCAGAGAATGTTTTACCTGGGTTCTCTCTCTTTTTTTCAAATTTTGGCCTCTTTTATTTATTTATTTTTAATCTATTTATTTTCATCCATCTTTATTCTTCAGCCTGTGTGGCCTCCCATTGCAGTGGCCTCTCTCGTTGCAGAGCACCAGCTCTTTCCCAGTAAAACAAAAGAAAAGATATTTTTACTGTCTCCATTTTACAGGTGAGGAAATAGATACTCTGAGGTTAAGTGATTAACCCTGGGTCACACATGAATTCTGCAAATATCCCAGGATTCAAATCCAGGCAATGGGACTTCCAAACCTGTTCATAGTCCCTGCATTACACTACCGCTCTCACCATCTTCTTAAATACAAAGTTTCTGTTGAAATCAATTTTCTTCTTGATACATTGTGGTTACTGATACATTAGGAAAGTGTCAGGTTCACTTTAGTTCCTTCATTCCTTTATATGTTTGTTTCCCAATAAGCTGTATACTAATTATTCATATTTTCTTATTGACTGACATGTTATTTCGGAAATGTTTCCTCCTCTTCTTTCTGTGCCCTTTAATTAGCAGCTTCATCAGCCTCTAGCTGGCAGTTTTGCAGCCTTTCCTTTCCCTGTCATCTCCTCACTTGAGCCTTTCTGCGATATAATTTTTTTTAAATCGAAGGATTTCTTCATGAAAATCCTTTCTCATGCAGATAATCAGCCCTCAATTTACAAGTTCTGTACATTTTGATTTTCATATATTAAATTGTCTTAAAAGAGGTCACACACTGAGATGAAGTGAGACATCCTGTGTTGATAAGATTCCTAGAGGAAGTCTATTTAGAAGGTTTACTTAAAAGAGGAAACCTAGGCTCTCGTCTGATTGCAGTTGGTATTAACGGACTAATAGAGATCTGATAGCACACTTGAGAAGGACATAGTTCATGACTCACATTAGGGAAAAATAATAAGAATTTTACTTTACTTCAAAGTAAAGAACTTTGAAGGACAAAGAGAAAAAAAGATTATCTTCAACAATATTAAAAAAAATATTAAAGAATAGGAAAAATGAGAACCTGAGTATCCATTAATGATGAGAAATAGTAAAACTAAGGAAACATTGGTCCACTTTATATCAGAGAATGTTTTACCTGGGTTCTCTCTCTTTTTTTCAAATTTTGGCCTCTTTTATTTATTTATTTTTAATCTATTTATTTTCATCCATCTTTATTCTTCAGCCTGTGTGGCCTCCCATTGCAGTGGCCTCTCTCGTTGCAGAGCACCAGCTCTGAGCGCACGTGCTCCAGAGCGCTGGCTCGGTAGTTGGGCACACCAGTCCAGTTGCTCCACAGCCTGTGGGATCTTCCCGGGCCAGGGATCCAACCAGTGCCCCTTGCACTGCAAGGCAGACGCTTTATCCACTGGACCACCAGGGAAGCCCCTAACCTGTGTTCTCTTTTAGGAGTTTCATGATGTTGTGTCTTAAACTTTTTAAGTCTTGAAGCCATTTTGGTTGTATTTTTGTGTAGTGTGTGAGGCACTGTTCTAACTTTGTTGCTTAATATTCAGCTGTTCAACTTTCCCAACACCACTTACTGAAGAAACTTTTTTCTGTTGTATATTCCTGCCTCCTTTGTCAAAGATAGATTGACTCTGAGTGTGTGAGTTTATTTTGGGCTCTCTATTCTGTTCCCTTGACCCATAGATATGCTTTTGTGCCAGTACCATGCTGTTTTGATTACTGTAGCTTTGTCATATTGTCTGAAGTCTGGAAGGATTATGCCTCCTGCTTCGTTCTTTTTCCTTAGGATTGCTTTGGCAATTCTGGGTCTTTTATGGTTCCATATAAATTTTAGGATTATTTGTTTTAGTTCTTTGAAAAAAACAGTCATGAGTAATTTCATACAGAGCCCATTAAGTCTGTAGATTGCTTTGAGTAGAAGTAGTAGAAGTATTGCATTGAGAATTAGCTAAAATTTATATTTCAACAATATTAATTCATCCAGTCCAAGAGCATGAAATATCTTTTCATTTCTATGAATCATCTTCAGTTTCCTTCAATGTTTCATAGTTGTCAGCAGATGTGTTTCAGTTATGCATAGGTATGCATTTCTGTTTATTATTTTCATGATGGTTTATCACAGAATATTGATATATGAGAAATAGTAAAACTAAGGAAACATTGGTCCACTTTATATCAGAGAATGTTTTACCTGGGTTCTCTCTCTTTTTTTCAAATTTTGGCCTCTTTTATTTATTTATTTTTAATCTATTTATTTTCATCCATCTTTATTCTTCAGCCTGTGTGGCCTCCCATTGCAGTGGCCTCTCTCGTTGCAGAGCACCAGCTCTGAGCGCACGTGCTCCAGAGCGCTGGCTCGGTAGTTGGGCACACCAGTCCAGTTGCTCCACAGCCTGTGGGATCTTCCCGGGCCAGGGATCCAACCAGTGCCCCTTGCACTGCAAGGCAGACGCTTTATCCACTGGACCACCAGGGAAGCCCCTAACCTGTGTTCTCTTTTAGGAGTTTCATGATGTTGTGTCTTAAACTTTTTAAGTCTTGAAGCCATTTTGGTTGTATTTTTGTGTAGTGTGTGAGGCACTGTTCTAACTTTGTTGCTTAATATTCAGCTGTTCAACTTTCCCAACACCACTTACTGAAGAAACTTTTTTCTGTTGTATATTCCTGCCTCCTTTGTCAAAGATAGATTGACTCTGAGTGTGTGAGTTTATTTTGGGCTCTCTATTCTGTTCCCTTGACCCATAGATATGCTTTTGTGCCAGTACCATGCTGTTTTGATTACTGTAGCTTTGTCATATTGTCTGAAGTCTGGAAGGATTATGCCTCCTGCTTCGTTCTTTTTCCTTAGGATTGCTTTGGCAATTCTGGGTCTTTTATGGTTCCATATAAATTTTAGGATTATTTGTTTTAGTTCTTTGAAAAAAACAGTCATGAGTAATTTCATACAGAGCCCATTAAGTCTGTAGATTGCTTTGAGTAGAAGTAGTAGAAGTATTGCATTGAGAATTAGCTAAAATTTATATTTCAACAATATTAATTCATCCAGTCCAAGAGCATGAAATATCTTTTCATTTCTATGAATCATCTTCAGTTTCCTTCAATGTTTCATAGTTGTCAGCAGATGTGTTTCAGTTATGCATAGGTATGCATTTTTCTGTTTATTATTTTCATGATGGTTTATCACAGAATATTGAATATAGGTCCCCGTGCTATACAGTAGAACCTCATTTTTATCTATTTCATATATAATAGTCTGTATCTACTCCTTGTTTACTCCTTGTCTAATCCCAAACTTCTTGTTTCTCCCCCACACCTCCTGCCTTTTCTCCTTTGGTAACCATAATTTTACCTTCTGTGTCAGACAGATGTTTGCTCACACAGTCAGGATAGCTAGGCAGCCCCAGCTGAGGCCTCCTCAAGTCCAAGTCCAGTGGAAAAAAGGTTTGCTCTTGTTTTAAGGTCTTCACAAAAGGTTCATGCTGCTTCATGGGCTCTGATGAATTTGTGTACCCAAGTCTGAGCCAGTTCTGAGCTGTTGTGGGGCGCTGGCTGACTGAGGCCTGTTCCAGCTCTAGGACCAGCAGAGGAGCCCTACCTGAACCATATAGCATGCATGTCATAGGGGCTGCTTTTCCTGGAGAAATAAGGAAAGGAGCCCATGGGACCAGCTCAGACCATCAGGGTTTCTGGCTTCAGATAAACAGGTTCAGATCAGTGTGTTAGAGGGGCAGCTGCTGGGCTGATCCTCCCACTCTCTTGCCTGGATAGCTCCAGGTCATCCAGCGTGTGCGCGTGCGCACACACACACACACACACACACACACACATCCTTTAATGCAGGTGTCCTTCCCTCATGCTGCCAGAAACCAGAGGGGTAAAGCTGAGTGTGCATGCATGAAGAGAAGCCAAGGGCAGGTGTGAGAATTGTTGTTTTGTAGCTTAGTTTTTTTTTTTTTTTTGGTGGAGGTAGGATGGGGAGGGAGGGGAGCAGGCCGGCCACTTCTATTGGTCTTTCATTCATCCATTTTCATCCATCTTTGTTCTTTGGCTCCTGTGGGCCTCCCATTGCGGTGGCCTCTGTTGTCGCAGAGCACCGGCTCTGGGCGCATGCGCTCCAGAGCTCCAGCTCGGTAATTGGACACATGGGTCTAGCCACTCCACGGCACGTGGGATCTTCCCAGGCCAGGGATTGAACCAGCGCCCCTTGCACTGCAAGGCGGTGTCCTTACCCACTGGACCACCAGGGAAGCCCTGTAGCTTAGTTTTATTGAAAAAAAATTTTGGGCCTCCTTTGTATGTTTGATTAATGTCTGGCTTTCTCCATAATATCTTATGATAAGAAATGAGATGAATTATATTCATAAAAGAATCTCAGTTGTTTGTTTAAGAAATTTTAACTGTGCCCCTTGACAGCCACTGGCTAACAGTGGGGGAAATGATGAGGAGAAACCATAATTTTACCTTCTGTGTCAGACAGATGTTTGCTCACACAGTCAGGATAGCTAGGCAGCCCCAGCTGAGGCCTCCTCAAGTCCAAGTCCAGTGGAAAAAAGGTTTGCTCTTGTTTTAAGGTCTTCACAAAAGGTTCATGCTGCTTCATGGGCTCTGATGAATTTGTGTACCCAAGTCTGAGCCAGTTCTGAGCTGTTGTGGGGCGCTGGCTGACTGAGGCCTGTTCCAGCTCTAGGACCAGCAGAGGAGCCCTACCTGAACCATATAGCATGCATGTCATAGGGGCTGCTTTTCCTGGAGAAATAAGGAAAGGAGCCCATGGGACCAGCTCAGACCATCAGGGTTTCTGGCTTCAGATAAACAGGTTCAGATCAGTGTGTTAGAGGGGCAGCTGCTGGGCTGATCCTCCCACTCTCTTGCCTGGATAGCTCCAGGTCATCCAGCGTGTGCGCGTGCGCACACACACACACACACACACACACACACACATCCTTTAATGCAGGTGTCCTTCCCTCATGCTGCCAGAAACCAGAGGGGTAAAGCTGAGTGTGCATGCATGAAGAGAAGCCAAGGGCAGGTGTGAGAATTGTTGTTTTGTAGCTTAGTTTTTTTTTTTTTTTTGGTGGAGGTAGGATGGGGAGGGAGGGGAGCAGGCCGGCCACTTCTATTGGTCTTTCATTCATCCATTTTCATCCATCTTTGTTCTTTGGCTCCTGTGGGCCTCCCATTGCGGTGGCCTCTGTTGTCGCAGAGCACCGGCTCTGGGCGCATGCGCTCCAGAGCTCCAGCTCGGTAATTGGACACATGGGTCTAGCCACTCCACGGCACGTGGGATCTTCCCAGGCCAGGGATTGAACCAGCGCCCCTTGCACTGCAAGGCGGTGTCCTTACCCACTGGACCACCAGGGAAGCCCTGTAGCTTAGTTTTATTGAAAAAAAATTTTGGGCCTCCTTTGTATGTTTGATTAATGTCTGGCTTTCTCCATAATATCTTATGATAAGAAATGAGATGAATTATATTCATAAAAGAATCTCAGTTGTTTGTTTAAGAAATTTTAACTGTGCCCCTTGACAGCCACTGGCTAACAGTGGGGGAAATGATGAGGGAGAAATCCCATTGACTTTTTCATAAAAGTGTCCAATGTGGTATCTGTAGAAATAGGTAATCTCAAAGATAAAAGTAGATGATGTAGATAATGTAGTCCAAATTGTGGATATGTATGTGAGTACCTACATATGTACAAATATATACACATATTCGTATGCTTACATACATACTGAAGTGATTGTCATCACACAAGACATACCTTTGTCTAAACAGTACCTTCAACTCCATGTTAAAGCCTGTTTTCTATGCATTGCATTCAGTTTAATAGTCTATGTAAACTTAACAGAGGAAAAACCCTTGTGTAGGAATTAGGGTGCCTGGGACACATTTATCTCTGCGGTTCAATCCTTATAAGATTTTTTAAAAAATAACCTTCCTCTTTCTGGGCCTCACTTTCTTCATTTTTAAAAAGAGAAGGTAGGATAAGATGGTCTCTTTCAGATCTGTAATTATGTGGTTCTCGAAATCCTACCATTGGTAATATCATAAATCCCAATGTTGGACAAATAGAAAATAAATCTAACAGTGACATGAATCCTACAAAATCATTCAAAGAGCAAAGAATGAGTGTACATCAAAATCAACCACCCTGTAACTGGATAGTTTTTGACAAGATGATGGAATTCCATATAGGATTCCCTTTGCCCGTGTGCAAAGATCCATGCACAGGGGTTTACCTATGTAAGACTAACTATAATTGCTGTTCTATAACAGGTATAGTCAGTCTTACTATGCTTCAGTTACTCAGTAAGAAATTTTCCCTGTAACTTAAATTTTTTAAACAATGGGCTAGCTAGCACACAGTAATGGAGTACTCATTCCATCCCATTACTGATTTAGTTGAAGAATTACAAAAAGGTTAAATGGTTATGTCATCTGCATCTCCTGTTAAGGAAATTTAGTTTTTAGTGAAATAACTTTTATTATAGAAAACCTAATGGTATCATTTAAAAAATTGTATTGAAGTACAGTTGAGGTACAATATTATGTAAGTTATAGGTGTACAGTGTAGTAATTTGCAAGTCTTAAAGGTTATATTCTCAAATTATTGTTATTATAAAATACTGGTTGCTTTATACTAGCCCTTGGCCATATATATATCCTTATAACTTGTTTTATATAATGTTATTGATTTAAATGACAGGTTTTTTCCTGAATACTCAAGTGATACTTTTGTTAAAATTTGGAAAATACAGAACTTTCCTGGTAGTCCAGTGGGTAAAGGGTCTGCCATGCAGTACAAGGGGCACCGGTTTGATCCCTGGCTGCTGGGGAAGATCCCACATGCTGCAGAGTGGCTGGACCAGTGTGTCCAATTACGAGCCAGTGTGCCCAGAGCTGGTGCTCTGCAACGAGAGAGGCCACTGCAGCGGGAGGCCCACACAAGCCAAAGATAAAATAAAGATGGATGAAAATAAATAAATAAAAAACAAATAGAAGAGGCCAAAATTTAAAAAAAAATTTGGAAAATATAAAGAGTGGAAAATAAATGTCAGTCATAATTACAATACCCAACAGTAAGATGTGTTTCTTGGACATACAGTGTATATATGTTCTACACAATTAGAATTGTGCTATAAATATTGCTTTATAACCTTATTTTTTCTACATGTTGTGAACAATTTTTGTCATTAGGAATATTTCTAAAAGATTACTTTTAATGGCATAATGTTAATAACATATTGCTGTATCATAGATTAATCAGTCTCCAATTATAGGAAAAGTGAATTGTTTTCACGTTTGCTATCTTATAAATAATGTTATAATGGACATCTTCAGATACACATCTTTGTCTACATTTTAAAAATTATTTCCTGACTTAAAATGCTTGAAGTGGAGTTAATGAGTCAATGGGAAGTCAACACAATGAGGCTTAGTTATTTTAAAAGGATGTCAAGGTAAAACAGAGGGAAAACATTCTCATGTATGGCTACCATATCCTATTCCTTCAGAGAGATATTTGCAGATTAAACTAAAGAAAAGTATATTCAAACTGTCTAGTGGAGCATCATAATAAAGGCAAACCCTGTTAAAAATAATAATATGAAGGACTTTGAGATCTAAGAATGTATTCTATAGTTCTGCCACTTTGAACCAGGAAGGCAAGATTCAGGTATATAGGTCCCTACTTTGTATCCACAGAACTTAGAGAATTGCCTGGCATGTAAGGATAGGCTACCCACTCCAGTATTCTTGGGCTTCCCTGGTGGCTCAGATGGTAAGGAATCTGCCTGTGATGTGGGAAACCTGGGTTCAGTCTTGGGTTGGAAAGTTCCCCTGGAGGAGGGCATGCCATCCCATATTCCTGTGTGGAGAATCCCTTTGGACAGAGGAACATGCTGGGTTACATTCCATGGAGTCACAGAGTGTTGGTCAGGACTTTGGTGACTAAATAGAAACAGCAGGTGCTTAGGTTTTATCACCTAGAGTAGGAGAAATTTTCTGTGCTTCCCTCTCAGGGAGACAAGTTAAATTTCTAGCCCTATGTTATGCAAGAAAGTTCTCTATGTATTTATACACATGGGTAGCCAATCTGATCACAAAGAAAACTCCCCTGGAATAAAATATGATGAGGGTTTCCTGGTGACCCCAGTGAGTCATCTGAAGTTTCCCTGGAAGCGGGTAGCTAGAACACCATCCTGCCAGGCTGACTGCCAGGGAATTTACAGTTGTCAGCTCTGAGGAGATTGAAGTTGTGGCTATTCCTGTCACCCAGGGGAAACCCCCCCTTATTATTGACGCAGTTAGGTCTGTGACAACAGTCAGCAGGTGGAGAGACTCCCTTGCAATGTCCCTGCTTGCCCAGAAAGCTAGGAAGGACTTCCTAATGGAGGAAGAGTAGGAGACTACTGGTTGGAGGTGCCCATGGCCGTTCTTTGCCTTCAGTGCTTAGAGGAATGTAGTGCTCCATGGCATCACCACAGACCTCTGTGTAAATGCTGAAGATGTGAGCACATAGAAACAGAGGTGGACGTACACTTCCAAGTGCCCCATATGGACTAATGACTGTGGTAGGCACTTTACTTTCTCTGACTCACTGATTTCCTATTCCTTCAGAGAGATATTTGCAGATTAAACTAAAGAAAAGTATATTCAAACTGTCTAGTGGAGCATCATAATAAAGGCAAACCCTGTTAAAAATAATAATATGAAGGACTTTGAGATCTAAGAATGTATTCTATAGTTCTTCCACTTTGAACCAGGAAGGCAAGATTCAGGTATATAGGTCCCTACTTTGTATCCACAGAACTTAGAGAATTGCCTGGCATGTAAGGATAGGCTACCCACTCCAGTATTCTTGGGCTTCCCTGGTGGCTCAGATGGTAAGGAATCTGCCTGTGATGTGGGAAACCTGGGTTCAGTCTTGGGTTGGAAAGTTCCCCTGGAGGAGGGCATGCCATCCCATATTCCTGTGTGGAGAATCCCTTTGGACAGAGGAACATGCTGGGTTACATTCCATGGAGTCACAGAGTGTTGGTCAGGACTTTGGTGACTAAATAGAAACAGCAGGTGCTTAGGTTTTATCACCTAGAGTAGGAGAAATTTTCTGTGCTTCCCTCTCAGGGAGACAAGTTAAATTTCTAGCCCTATGTTATGCAAGAAAGTTCTCTATGTATTTATACACATGGGTAGCCAATCTGATCACAAAGAAAACTCCCCTGGAATAAAATATGATGAGGGTTTCCTGGTGACCCCAGTGAGTCATCTGAAGTTTCCCTGGAAGCGGGTAGCTAGAACACCATCCTGCCAGGCTGACTGCCAGGGAATTTACAGTTGTCAGCTCTGAGGAGATTGAAGTTGTGGCTATTCCTGTCACCCAGGGAACCCACCCTTATTATTGACGCAGTTAGGTCTGTGACAACAGTCAGCAGGTGGAGAGACTCCCTTGCAATGTCCCTGCTTGCCCAGAAAGCTAGGAAGGACTTCCTAATGGAGGAAGAGTAGGAGACTACTGGTTGGAGGTGCCCATGGCCGTTCTTTGCCTTCAGTGCTTAGAGGAATGTAGTGCTCCATGGCATCACCACAGACCTCTGTGTAAATGCTGAAGATGTGAGCACATAGAAACAGAGGTGGACGTACACTTCCAAGTGCCCCATATGGACTAATGACTGTGGTAGGCACTTTACTTTCTCTGACTCACTGATTTCCTACAGATTTTCTGGTAAGTGGTGGTATTTCCACTTTCCAGACGGGTAAACAAAGTCAGAGAGGAGAAACACTCTCCTGAGGTCACATAGTTTGAAGTGGATAAAAGAGAGCTTGGATCATCTGCCTGGTTGCCCCCAAAATCTGTGCACTTTAACACTGGTCTGTACTGTCCCCATGAATGTAAGTGAATTTAGAAATGAGCCTCTTGATGAAGGTGAAGAGGGGGGTGAAAAAGCTGGCTTAAAACTTAACATTCAAAAAACGAAGATCATGGCCATCACTTCATGTCAATCAATGGAAACAGTGTCAGACTTTATCATCTTAGGTTCCAGAATCACTGCAGATAGTGACTGAAGCCATGAAATTAAAAGACACTTGGGCCTTGAAAGAAAAAGCTATGACAAACCTAAACAGTGTATAAAAAAGCAGAGACATCACTTTGCCAATAAAGGCCCATATATTCAAAGGTATGATTTCTCCAGTAGTTATGTATGTTTGTGTGAGTTGGACCATAAAGAAGGCTAAGTGCCAAAGAATGAGGCCTTTGGTGTTGTAGAAGACTCTCGAGAGTCCCTTGGACCGCAAAGAGATCAAACTAGTCAATCCTAAAGAAAATCCACCCTGAATATTCATTGGAAGGAGTGATGCTGAAGCTGAAGCTCCAGTACTTTGGCCACCTGTTGCAAAGAGCCAACTCATTGCAAAAAAAAAAACCCTGGTGCTAGGAAAAATAGAAGGCAGAAGGAGAAAGGGGTGACAGAGAACAAGATGGTTGGATGGCATCACTGAGTCAATGGACATGAGTTTGAGCAAGCTATAGGAAATGGTGAAGGACAGGGAAGCCCAGACATGACTGAGCGAGTGAACTGAGAAGTGTTACATTACTGATCATATAATGCTCTGTGCTAAGTTGCTTCAGTCATGTCTGACTCTTTGTGATCCCATGAACTGTAGGCCCACCATGCTCCTCTGTCCGTGAAGTTCTTCAGGCAAGAATACTGGAGTGAATTACCATGCCTGCCCTCCTCCAGGGAATATTCCTAATCCAGGGATTGAACCTGCATCTTTTACATCTCTAGCATTGGGAGGTGGGTTCTTTACCACTAGTGCCACCTGGCAAGCCCACTAATCATATAAACTCCTTTTTTATGGTCAAAATATGTGAAACTTTATTTTTTGCACTCAGTAACCTGCAAACTTTTTTATTAATTTATTTTCATTTGACTTTTACAGAGTTTTGTTGTTCACTGCTAAACCCAAATCAGTCATAGGTATACCCTTGATATAAAGGCTTTTTTATATAGGTTTTTAGGTCTTAAATCCTCACAGTGTTTCCTGTGAGTTAAATGACCCTATCCCCATTTTACAAAGGAAACAGTAAAGTGCTAAGAGCTAAGTCACTTGTCCATGACACTCAGCCTCTCAGTGTTAGGTCTGAGTGGGGTCAAACACCAAGCCCTTTTCACTTGATTCCAGTGTCTCCCATGCCCTTGTACAGCTCATCACTGAGATATATAGACACAGATGTAAAGAGATTTACAACTCCTCATCTAAGACTTACTTGCTCCTTAAGAGTGATCTGTTCTTGAAGTGGCTGCAAAGACACAGTAAGAGCCATCTGTCCAACAGGGCACTTCTCCTGCATAATCACCCCTTTCGGGAACAGGGAGAGGCCACTCATTGTAGATGATCCTGTAAGAGCTTGCTCAGGTAGGCACTGAAAAGAAAGAAGCAGAAGATAAGACCTTAAACCTCAAAGAGGGCTCTTTTTTCAAGACCCAGGAAAAGCCCGGACAGAAGGAGTAGGTTAAGCACTAGATAGAATTCAAAGTGACAGGACTCCAGCTGAAGAGCCACTGTGCCATTTGTCAGGGGACAACGTTTGACACTGGTTCCTTTTGAAGCAACAGCAGGGCTTTTGCCTCCTCAGCAAGCTTTCTTTTGAGGGCAAAATCCTCAGAAGCTAACTTCAGAGGACATAAGAGAGGGCTAAATGGGATACTATAGATTGTCTCAAGGATTACTGATGCTCGCCTTGTAATGAACGGCTGACCACTTTTCACTTTGTGGTTTCAGTTTCTCAACTTCTGTGTCTGGGAATAGTCTACTTCAGGTCAAAAGGGGTGAAACTTCCTCCAGGGAATATTCCTAATCCAGGGATTGAACCTGCATCTTTTACATCTCTAGCATTGGGAGGTGGGTTCTTTACCACTAGTGCCACCTGGCAAGCCCACTAATCATATAAACTCCTTTTTTATGGTCAAAATATGTGAAACTTTATTTTTTGCACTCAGTAACCTGCAAACTTTTTTATTAATTTATTTTCATTTGACTTTTACAGAGTTTTGTTGTTCACTGCTAAACCCAAATCAGTCATAGGTATACCCTTGATATAAAGGCTTTTTTATATAGGTTTTTAGGTCTTAAATCCTCACAGTGTTTCCTGTGAGTTAAATGACCCTATCCCCATTTTACAAAGGAAACAGTAAAGTGCTAAGAGCTAAGTCACTTGTCCATGACACTCAGCCTCTCAGTGTTAGGTCTGAGTGGGGTCAAACACCAAGCCCTTTTCACTTGATTCCAGTGTCTCCCATGCCCTTGTACAGCTCATCACTGAGATATATAGACACAGATGTAAAGAGATTTACAACTCCTCATCTAAGACTTACTTGCTCCTTAAGAGTGATCTGTTCTTGAAGTGGCTGCAAAGACACAGTAAGAGCCATCTGTCCAACAGGGCACTTCTCCTGCATAATCACCCCTTTCGGGAACAGGGAGAGGCCACTCATTGTAGATGATCCTGTAAGAGCTTGCTCAGGTAGGCACTGAAAAGAAAGAAGCAGAAGATAAGACCTTAAACCTCAAAGAGGGCTCTTTTTTCAAGACCCAGGAAAAGCCCGGACAGAAGGAGTAGGTTAAGCACTAGATAGAATTCAAAGTGACAGGACTCCAGCTGAAGAGCCACTGTGCCATTTGTCAGGGGACAACGTTTGACACTGGTTCCTTTTGAAGCAACAGCAGGGCTTTTGCCTCCTCAGCAAGCTTTCTTTTGAGGGCAAAATCCTCAGAAGCTAACTTCAGAGGACATAAGAGAGGGCTAAATGGGATACTATAGATTGTCTCAAGGATTACTGATGCTCGCCTTGTAATGAACGGCTGACCACTTTTCACTTTGTGGTTTCAGTTTCTCAACTTCTGTGTCCTTTGGCAAAGCAGCTGGGAACTAGATGAAACGCAGTCTGGTCCATGAGCGTTTACTCAGCTCCTACTGTGGAGGTGATAGAAAAATTAAATTAAATCCCTGTCCTCAAATATGATAATTGTTGAAAAAAAAATATATACTGCAGCCATGAAATTAAAAGACACTTGCTCCTTGGAAGAAATGCTATGACAAATCTAGACAGCATATTAAAAGGCAGAGACATCACTTTTCTGACAAAGGTCCATTAAGTCAAAGCTGTGGTTTTTCTTGTAGTCATGTACAGATGTGAGAGTTGGACCATAAAGACTGTGCAACAAAGAATTGATGCTTTTGAACTGTGGTGCTGGAGAAGACTCTTGAGAGTCCCTCAGACTGCAAGGAGGTCAAACCAGCCTATCCTAGAGGAAACCGACCCTGAATATTCATTACAAGGACCAATGCTGAAGCTGAAGCCCCAGTACTTTGGCCGCCTGATGTGAAGTGCCTACTCATTGGAAAGACCCAGATGTTGGAAAAAATAAAAGGCAGGAGAAGGGGATGACAGAGGATGAAATGTTTGGATGGCATCATCGATACAATGGACATGAGTTTGAGCAAACTTCCAGAGATAGTGAAGGACAGGGAAGCCTCACGTGCTACACTCTATGGGGTCACAAAGAGTCAGACAGGACTGAGCAACTGAACAACAACAGAAACATACAGTTCAGTATCAACTAAAAAAAAAGTGCACCCTAAAAGTTGACAATTTTATTTTATTTTTGGGCTCTCTGAGGACTGTGGCCTAGGAGAGGTGCTCAGAGATTGGGACCAGAGAGCTCTGAGGAGCTGTTCCCAAGACATAAGGGAGGAGACCGGATACATAGCTGAAGAGCCACTGTGCCATTTGTCAGGGGACAACGTTTGACACTGGTTCCTTTTGAAGCAACAGCAGGGTTTTCCCCCAGCAAGCTTTCTTTTGAGGGCAAAATCCTCAGAAGCTAACTTCAGAGGACATAAGAGAGGGCTAAATGGGATACTATAGATTGTCTCAAGGATTACTGATGCTCGCCTTGTAATGAACGGCTGACCACTTTTCACTTTGTGGTTTCAGTTTCTCAACTTCTGTGTCCTTTGGCAAAGCAGCTGGGAACTAGATGAAACGCAGTCTGGTCCATGAGCGTTTACTCAGCTCCTACTGTGGAGGTGATAGAAAAATTAAATTAAATCCCTGTCCTCAAATATGATAATTGTTGAAAAAAAAATATATACTGCAGCCATGAAATTAAAAGACACTTGCTCCTTGGAAGAAATGCTATGACAAATCTAGACAGCATATTAAAAGGCAGAGACATCACTTTTCTGACAAAGGTCCATTAAGTCAAAGCTGTGGTTTTTCTTGTAGTCATGTACAGATGTGAGAGTTGGACCATAAAGACTGTGCAACAAAGAATTGATGCTTTTGAACTGTGGTGCTGGAGAAGACTCTTGAGAGTCCCTCAGACTGCAAGGAGGTCAAACCAGCCTATCCTAGAGGAAACCGACCCTGAATATTCATTACAAGGACCAATGCTGAAGCTGAAGCCCCAGTACTTTGGCCGCCTGATGTGAAGTGCCTACTCATTGGAAAGACCCAGATGTTGGAAAAAATAAAAGGCAGGAGAAGGGGATGACAGAGGATGAAATGTTTGGATGGCATCATCGATACAATGGACATGAGTTTGAGCAAACTTCCAGAGATAGTGAAGGACAGGGAAGCCTCACGTGCTACACTCTATGGGGTCACAAAGAGTCAGACAGGACTGAGCAACTGAACAACAACAGAAACATACAGTTCAGTATCAACTAAAAAAAAAGTGCACCCTAAAAGTTGACAATTTTATTTTATTTTTGGGCTCTCTGAGGACTGTGGCCTAGGAGAGGTGCTCAGAGATTGGGACCAGAGAGCTCTGAGGAGCTGTTCCCAAGACATAAGGGAGGAGACCGGATACATAGGCATTTTTGCTGGAAAACGAAACCAAACCAAAAACCTTGTAGGCAAGCATTGAAAGGTTAGTGCTAATCACAAAGACATCTCAAGGTAATGATTTTTAGTGCTTTTCTATGAATGGGAAGATGCAGGAGTCTGGATTCATTGAAATTATTTCTTTGATATGCATCTTAACTGTCTAGGACTGGTTTCCTGTTTTTTTCCATCCTACATCCCCCATCCTCAGCGCAGCTCCCTTGACTGATGACTTGATGGGAGAGAGTGACAGGCACAAGAGAATTCCTTCACTCTGTTGGAAAGGACTTCTTTATACTCAAAGAATTATTTATGCCTGAGGTGATTTCCTGCTAAGGCATCAGGGAAGCCTTCTTGGAGGAGGAAACTTCTGAGTATTTGATCTGGATTTAAAGACTGGAACATGGTAACTATGAATAGAAGAGTGATTCTGGAATTGGGGGTGGAGTGAGGGGAGAGGGAAAAGATGAAAGAATGTATGTTCAAAGAGAGTATTTTTTCCCCAAAAGGGGCTATTTTAAAATAAGCACAAAACAGGAAAGGAAATAATGCTTGGCTTTTCTTCAGCATTTACTTTGCTGCAAAAATTAAGTGTTTTGCATGCATTCTCTCATTTAATACTCACAACCTCCCCATGAGGCAGGTATTGTTATTAACATTTTACCAAAGACAGTGAGACCCAGAAAGGTTAAGTAACCTGCTGAAGTCACACAGCAGATAGCATGCTCATCATTTAAGCCTACTCATTGGAAAGACCCAGATGTTGGAAAAAATAAAAGGCAGGAGAAGGGGATGACAGAGGATGAAATGTTTGGATGGCATCATCGATACAATGGACATGAGTTTGAGCAAACTTCCAGAGATAGTGAAGGACAGGGAAGCCTCACGTGCTACACTCTATGGGGTCACAAAGAGTCAGACAGGACTGAGCAACTGAACAACAACAGAAACATACAGTTCAGTATCAACTAAAAAAAAAGTGCACCCTAAAAGTTGACAATTTTATTTTATTTTTGGGCTCTCTGAGGACTGTGGCCTAGGAGAGGTGCTCAGAGATTGGGACCAGAGAGCTCTGAGGAGCTGTTCCCAAGACATAAGGGAGGAGACCGGATACATAGGCATTTTTGCTGGAAAACGAAACCAAACCAAAAACCTTGTAGGCAAGCATTGAAAGGTTAGTGCTAATCACAAAGACATCTCAAGGTAATGATTTTTAGTGCTTTTCTATGAATGGGAAGATGCAGGAGTCTGGATTCATTGAAATTATTTCTTTGATATGCATCTTAACTGTCTAGGACTGGTTTCCTGTTTTTCTCCATCCTACATCCCCCATCCTCAGCGCAGCTCCCTTGACTGATGACTTGATGGGAGAGAGTGACAGGCACAAGAGAATTCCTTCACTCTGTTGGAAAGGACTTCTTTATACTCAAAGAATTATTTATGCCTGAGGTGATTTCCTGCTAAGGCATCAGGGAAGCCTTCTTGGAGGAGGAAACTTCTGAGTATTTGATCTGGATTTAAAGACTGGAACATGGTAACTATGAATAGAAGAGTGATTCTGGAATTGGGGGTGGAGTGAGGGGAGAGGGAAAAGATGAAAGAATGTATGTTCAAAGAGAGTATTTTTTCCCCAAAGGGACTATTTTAAAATAAGCACAAAACAGGAAAGGAAATAATGCTTGGCTTTTCTTCAGCATTTACTTTGCTGCAAAAATTAAGTGTTTTGCATGCATTCTCTCATTTAATACTCACAACCTCCCCATGAGGCAGGTATTGTTATTAACATTTTACCAAAGACAGTGAGACCCAGAAAGGTTAAGTAACCTGCTGAAGTCACACAGCAGATAGCATGCTCATCATTTAAGCCGAATCGGATAGCAAAATTCTAATGCTTAACCATTTATGTATATTGCCCCAAGAGGTCCTTTTTGGCTGGAATATCAACCAATAATAAGAAGTAATACCATGAATATTTAATAATAATTATTGCAACTATCACCTGCCTCCAAGAAACATTTTCAGTGTAAAGTGTGAAAGTGAAAATGTTAATTCACTCAGTCCTGTCTGACTCATTGTAACCCCAGGTACTGTAGCCCGCCAGGCTTCTCTGTCCATGGAATTTCCCAGGCACTAATACTGGAGTGGGTTGCCACTTCCTTCTCCAGAGAATCTTCCCAACCCAGGGATCTAACCCTCGTCTTCTGCATTGCAGGCAGGTTGTTAACCATCTGAGCCACCAAGGAAGCCCCATTTTCAGTGCAGGGTACAGGAAAATTACCTTGATCTGACTTGATCTCTACAACAGTTGTGTTAAGTTGTATTGCTTCCTAAAACCAGAATGAGATAATATGATCATTGAATAGTAACCCTGGAAATTTTCATTTTTCCTGTAGCTAACATGGAAATATTACTGTTTCTGAACTGGGAGGGGATGTAGCTTGATATGGGTTTTTGAATGATTGACATGGAACTGGCACTGGATAGATTATAGATTAGAACATCAGAACAGAGAGAGCAATATACAACCTACTGCATGAGTCTGTTTAAGAGGTTCTGTCTGGGTGAGATGTGTGGGCCAGGAGATTGGTTCTGTAAGTTCAGTAGAGACCCTAGGAAGGAGAGACAGGAAGCATATGGTATTGGGTTTGTGGGTGATTAGGGTACTCTGAAGTGCCTTGAAATCTAGATCTTTTGCTCAAGAGGGAGGTTGCCTCCAGTCAGTCTGCTGGCCCGTGAGCTTGGAAGCTATTTAATATGGAAAGAACCTGGAGCTGTGATTACCAGACACTGGGTTGCAGCTGCAGCCACCCAGAATTAGCCTGACCAGATGGTGGTGGGTAACTGGCTGTACTCCACGGCCCTCGAGAGAACACAACAGATATCGCAAGAGAGGCACGTGGCTTCCCGTGGACTCAGAGAACTTGCATTGTCCATTTTTTATTCTCTCAAGGTATTCTTTCCCATGTTATCATCTCCATGGTATGAACTCAGGTTGATAGTGGTGAAGAATGCTTTACACAAATCAGATTTTTATTTTAATGAGGCCATCTGGTAGGTTGTCTGTATTTGTATCCCAGTAGCCACAGCAGATGAGAAACTGAATAATTCTCTGCCTGTACAGTATTAGTAGAAACTATTTATAGCATGACAGAACAGCCACTGCAATTACAACTTAATTCTTGGGTGACAAGAGACAGCATGTTAATTAGATCTCCCAGATAATAGTAATGACCACTGACTAGTACCAGGCATTTTTTTTTTCACATGCGACAGGTATGAATTCTCAGCATCACTCACTTGGGGTATGCAAGAAACAGAACAGTTTGGGTTTTTTAAATTTTTATTTTACTTTTTACTTTTACAGAGTTTTGTTGTTTACAGATATGTATGGTCCCAGATTAGACATATGTATATCCCCCCCATTCCACCCCTCCAGGCCACAGAACAGTTTTTATAATAAAATAATTTGAGCCCACAATCTGCTTAGTGATCAGAACATTATCCACATATTTCAAAAGAAAGGTGTGATAGATAAATATGTTAGTTCAGGTTTGGAACTCAGTCATATTCAGAATCATCCTCTGTTCCTGCTCTTGACCCAGGGAGGGTTCTAAGCCCAGATCTTGCCCAGGTGCCAATGTGGGGACAGTAGGGAGTAGGTATCCACTTCATTGGATGTGCAGTCTCTCTGCTAGCCTCCTTGTAAGTTCATTTAGTCAGATCTTTATTCACCTTCAAATAGAGACCAATCTGCCAGTTCTGACTGGTCACCATTTAGACCATAGCTCTGCTAACCTTGTGAGGTGATGTTCAGTCCTCCCCTCATTCCCCGTGGAAACTATCCATGCAGCTGGCATTTAGCACTTAGCTTCTTGTGGCCATCATGGGACCTGGCATATGTTCATTTGCCTCTCCTTCTTGGCCAACTGTCACCTCCCCATCAAGACCCAGGGGAAATTCTGCAGTTTCCATCCCCACAACCCCTGAGGGCTCTGGAGGCCTTGGGGCTGTAAAAGGAGGCTCATTTTGTCTCCATACCCCTGTATGTCTGAGATAGAACTAGGAGTTGAGAAGTTGTTATTTGTTTTCATTGGTCTTTTTTCTGAGGACTCCGCCCCAGAACAGATGATGACCCATGTCTCCCTACTTGAATGGGGATGAGGCAGGGAGAATAAAGGAAGAGATTGGACAGGGCATCAACTTGTGATTCTCCAACACACGCATGATCTCTGGTCCCAACAGCACCTCTGGGTAGTAGGAACAGTGACTCTAATAAAAATGATGAGGTTTAAAAAAGTTGAGGGATGTGTTAGATGTCCAGTGAAGCCAACAGCAGTGCAGGTGTTTGGGCAGAGCTATCTGATAGCAAATGGTGAGCTCTTACCCATCACTCTACCAGTTGTAGAGGCTGAGGCTGGCTTATAGGGTCTCACATAGGACTTATTTCTCAGGGTACATATTTGAGACTGTTCTATGAAGCAAATTACCTTGCTGAGGAACAGCTTTATTCGTCAAGTATCAGATAATAGGGACAGAATTAAGCCATGTCAGTGTTGTCAAAGTCTGTTTCATAGTGATGGAATTAGGCTGAGATTCCAAAGGACATCACACTTTCTTCTGGATTAAAAAGTAGTTCAGAAAGTCACTGTTTGGGATTTTGCTTTGTTTACTCCAGACCACTGAGTGGTCTATCTTGTCCCCAAGGTGATATTCTGTCATGATCAAACTAAAGGCTGGACGCCTAGATTCTGGTTCTTGGTTTGACCCTTCTTCACAAGGAGGCCCTGAAACGCATGTCTTCTTCATTCCCCGTGAGTGTCTTTCTCTGTTAAATAGCATTAAGACAGAGAGTTGTGGTTGTTACTGACTTTGAGATTCAGAAGACAGTAGAAGTCCGCGCAAGAACTGAACTCAGTGACTCATGGTAGTAATTGAAGGGTTCTGCTGTACTCTTTCTAATTAGGTTTACGTTGGTTTAGTTTTAGGAGTTGTAATATGGAAATACCTTGAATTTACATGGTTATTGAATCCATTTTTCTGCTTATAAATTTGATGAAAACTAACAGTAATATTTTCTAACTCCACTAGAAAATTAAATTCCTTCTAGAAATAAAATGAACCATTGACATTTTTTTTTAGCATTTTGTTTTTTTTTTCAGTGACTAGATATATATTAATTAATAGCTATTTTAAAGTTGTGATCATTTGTGCAAATTGGAAGGGAAAGAATCGCCACTGGCTGTAACGAATGGAGATAAATATACACACTATAAAAGGAAACCCGCCCCCACTGAAATGACTAAAATTAGCAAAACGATGCCGAGTGATAGCAAGGATATGGAAGAACAAGTACTTTCTTACACTGATGGTTGGCGGTGTCAATGGACCTAAGTTTGGGTAAGTATTTAGTAATTCAAGTGAAGCACTTGGGAACAGCTTTAAAATTTTTTCGTCAAGTAGTTTTCAGAGTAATAGCTGGTGAGCTCTTACCCATCACTCTACCAGTGGTAGAGGAGGAGGCTGGCTTATAGGGTCTCACATAGGACTTATTTCTCAGGGTACATATTTGAGACTGTTCTATGAAGCAAATTACCTTGCTGAGGAACAGCTTTATTCGTCAAGTATCAGATAATAGGGACAGAATTAAGCCATGTCAGTGTTGTCAAAGTCTGTTTCATAGTGATGGAATTAGGCTGAGATTCCAAAGGACATCACACTTTCTTCTGGATTAAAAAGTAGTTCAGAAAGTCACTGTTTGGGATTTTGCTTTGTTTACTCCAGACCACTGAGTGGTCTATCTTGTCCCCAAGGTGATATTCTGTCATGATCAAACTAAAGGCTGGACGCCTAGATTCTGGTTCTTGGTTTGACCCTTCTTCACAAGGAGGCCCTGAAACGCATGTCTTCTTCATTCCCCGTGAGTGTCTTTCTCTGTTAAATAGCATTAAGACAGAGAGTTGTGGTTGTTACTGACTTTGAGATTCAGAAGACAGTAGAAGTCCGCGCAAGAACTGAACTCAGTGACTCATGGTAGTAATTGAAGGGTTCTGCTGTACTCTTTCTAATTAGGTTTACGTTGGTTTAGTTTTAGGAGTTGTAATATGGAAATACCTTGAATTTACATGGTTATTGAATCCATTTTTCTGCTTATAAATTTGATGAAAACTAACAGTAATATTTTCTAACTCCACTAGAAAATTAAATTCCTTCTAGAAATAAAATGAACCATTGACATTTTTTTTTAGCATTTTGTTTTTTTTTTCAGTGACTAGATATATATTAATTAATAGCTATTTTAAAGTTGTGATCATTTGTGCAAATTGGAAGGGAAAGAATCGCCACTGGCTGTAACGAATGGAGATAAATATACACACTATAAAAGGAAACCCGCCCCCACTGAAATGACTAAAATTAGCAAAACGATGCCGAGTGATAGCAAGGATATGGAAGAACAAGTACTTTCTTACACTGATGGTTGGCGGTGTCAATGGACCTAAGTTTGGGTAAGTATTTAGTATATCTACCAAAGTGAATAAATATATAGGTTCATGTGGAATATGTATAGGAGTATCATATTTGTAATATGGAACTGCATGTATGTTATTATCTATATTATCATATATAGTGTAACTTATATGGCCAAGTGATTATGAAGTGTATGTTCCCCAAAAGATACAAATAAGTATATTCATAACAGACCATAAAACCACAAATGTTCATCATGACAGGCAAATCCATTGTGGTGGATTTATCCACTGAACTGCTTACAGAAAGAAGGACCAAACTATGAGTTCACACAACATGAACGAATTTCACAGAAAAAATGCTGAACAGAGGAAACCAGATACAAAGGAGAATGTAGTAAATAATTCAGTTTTAAAAATAAGCTATGGTCTTGCAAGTCAGGACAGTAGCCACCTTTGCTGGGAAGAGGGCGGGGTGGCACTTCTAGGATTCTGATAATATTTTTTTGGCTGCTCTAGAAACTGAGTCAGTAGATGTGTTCACGCTATAAAAATTCATTGAGCTCTTTTGCACTTATTTGTATGTATGTAATAGGTCAAGAGATTTGCTTTGAAAAGGGTAGTCTGTGAAAAGGACCAGGTGAGGTCCAAATGGAAAAAGCAGGACACACTAAGTGTTGTTAACAGATTAATAAGATACAAATTGTGAAATGTTACTCAAGTGTAGCCTGTCATGTATGCTGAATGTAACATAGATTTTAGTGGGCCCAACTTTTGGTGTTAACATTCCTTTTATGAAAGTCTAAAAATCTCATAAATCATCTCTGTCCTAAGGCCATATCATTCCATCTTAAGCCATAAAAAATACATAAGCTTAGAAAAACTGAGATAGAAGCAGAAAGAGGGCTCCTTCTCACTTTTCCCATTACGCCCAGGTTCTAGAGTCTTAGAGCCACCTTTGAGTCTGTCCAGAATCTTTTATCCAGGCTGCACATTTCACCCCGATTAGGTGACCTGTTTAGCATTCCTGGCCTGAGTCAGCCCAATTCATATCAAATGAAACGGGTCTTTTTATTTAAAAGGAAGAATCGATAATGTGATAGCAAGGATATGGAAGAACAAGTACTTTCTTACACTGATGGTTGGCGGTGTCAATGGACCTAAGTTTGGGTAAGTATTTAGTATATCTACCAAAGTGAATAAATATATAGGTTCATGTGGAATATGTATAGGAGTATCATATTTGTAATATGGAACTGCATGTATGTTATTATCTATATTATCATATATAGTGTAACTTATATGGCCAAGTGATTATGAAGTGTATGTTCCCCAAAAGATACAAATAAGTATATTCATAACAGACCATAAAACCACAAATGTTCATCATGACAGGCAAATCCATTGTGGTGGATTTATCCACTGAACTGCTTACAGAAAGAAGGACCAAACTATGAGTTCACACAACATGAACGAATTTCACAGAAAAAATGCTGAACAGAGGAAACCAGATACAAAGGAGAATGTAGTAAATAATTCAGTTTTAAAAATAAGCTATGGTCTTGCAAGTCAGGACAGTAGCCACCTTTGCTGGGAAGAGGGCGGGGTGGCACTTCTAGGATTCTGATAATATTTTTTTGGCTGCTCTAGAAACTGAGTCAGTAGATGTGTTCACGCTATAAAAATTCATTGAGCTCTTTTGCACTTATTTGTATGTATGTAATAGGTCAAGAGATTTGCTTTGAAAAGGGTAGTCTGTGAAAAGGACCAGGTGAGGTCCAAATGGAAAAAGCAGGACACACTAAGTGTTGTTAACAGATTAATAAGATACAAATTGTGAAATGTTACTCAAGTGTAGCCTGTCATGTATGCTGAATGTAACATAGATTTTAGTGGGCCCAACTTTTGGTGTTAACATTCCTTTTATGAAAGTCTAAAAATCTCATAAATCATCTCTGTCCTAAGGCCATATCATTCCATCTTAAGCCATAAAAAATACATAAGCTTAGAAAAACTGAGATAGAAGCAGAAAGAGGGCTCCTTCTCACTTTTCCCATTACGCCCAGGTTCTAGAGTCTTAGAGCCACCTTTGAGTCTGTCCAGAATCTTTTATCCAGGCTGCACATTTCACCCCGATTAGGTGACCTGTTTAGCATTCCTGGCCTGAGTCAGCCCAATTCATATCAAATGAAACGGGTCTATATTTAAAAGGAAGAATTCATAATGTACCCACAGGATCTAAAAACTTAATCACTGGGTTGCGAGCTCCTGGCCCCAGCTCTCCAAACATGGCTGTTCTCTCTAGCTCGGATTCACAATCGTGCTTTTTAAATGGACAAGAAAATGAGCATAAAAGCAAAATTGCTGGTGCCTAAAAATAGTAGCCAGCAGTCCTGGGAAGAATACCATGCTCCAGGGCTGAGCAGGAAAGCTGGAGAGGCTTGTGCACCATGGTCATGCGAGCCAGTGAATGACCGTGGGGCTGAGGTGACCCCTGAAGAGCTAAATTTCCGAGAACTGGAGTTAGAATCCATAATGAGTTAATAAACCTGCCACGTTTGTTAGTGGCTGGTCTGTAGATACAGGAATCAGATGGCTTTACCTTTTTTCTACCTTTTGCTTATTATAATGTCTGTGAGAGGCCAGGACCTGTTTTTCCAGATGTTCCGCCCCATCTCCAAACATGTATCAAAGAAGATGTACTCTAGTAACTGCACGTAGTATTTCTTATTTGTATGATTTGAATACAAATCAAATACAACCTGCATATGGTCTCAGGTATCCCAGTTCTGAAAAGTAGGGGCAGTTCTCAGGTTCTTAGTGCAAAGGTAATAATTATTATCTGTGAGCCTAGTGAAAGACAGAAAACTGCACTGCTTGTTCAGGCAAATAAATGAAAGACTTAGCCTGTTCAGCAGATGGGCTCAGAGCTCTCAGTTCACAGTCAAAGGCTATTAATAAGATACAAATTGTGAAATGTTACTCAAGTGTAGCCTGTCATGTATGCTGAATGTAACATAGATTTTAGTGGGCCCAACTTTTGGTGTTAACATTCCTTTTATGAAAGTCTAAAAATCTCATAAATCATCTCTGTCCTAAGGCCATATCATTCCATCTTAAGCCATAAAAAATACATAAGCTTAGAAAAACTGAGATAGAAGCAGAAAGAGGGCTCCTTCTCACTTTTCCCATTACGCCCAGGTTCTAGAGTCTTAGAGCCACCTTTGAGTCTGTCCAGAATCTTTTATCCAGGCTGCACATTTCACCCCGATTAGGTGACCTGTTTAGCATTCCTGGCCTGAGTCAGCCCAATTCATATCAAATGAAACGGGTCTATATTTAAAAGGAAGAATTCATAATGTACCCACAGGATCTAAAAACTTAATCACTGGGTTGCGAGCTCCTGGCCCCAGCTCTCCAAACATGGCTGTTCTCTCTAGCTCGGATTCACAATCGTGCTTTTTAAATGGACAAGAAAATGAGCATAAAAGCAAAATTGCTGGTGCCTAAAAATAGTAGCCAGCAGTCCTGGGAAGAATACCATGCTCCAGGGCTGAGCAGGAAAGCTGGAGAGGCTTGTGCACCATGGTCATGCGAGCCAGTGAATGACCGTGGGGCTGAGGTGACCCCTGAAGAGCTAAATTTCCGAGAACTGGAGTTAGAATCCATAATGAGTTAATAAACCTGCCACGTTTGTTAGTGGCTGGTCTGTAGATACAGGAATCAGATGGCTTTACCTTTTTTCTACCTTTTGCTTATTATAATGTCTGTGAGAGGCCAGGACCTGTTTTTCCAGATGTTCCGCCCATCTCCAAACATGTATCAAAGAAGATGTACTCTAGTAACTGCACGTAGTATTTCTTATTTGTATGATTTGAATACAAATCAAATACAACCTGCATATGGTCTCAGGTATCCCAGTTCTGAAAAGTAGGGGCAGTTCTCAGGTTCTTAGTGCAAAGGTAATAATTATTATCTGTGAGCCTAGTGAAAGACAGAAAACTGCACTGCTTGTTCAGGCAAATAAATGAAAGACTTAGCCTGTTCAGCAGATGGGCTCAGAGCTCTCAGTTCACAGTCAAAGGCTATTCAGATATTAAAAATAATAGCTAATAATAATTAACAGCTTATTATATATTAGCCTCTAGTCACTTATCGTACATTTAATTATCATAATAACCAAATGGAACCTACTCTTCTTCGGTCTTTTTTACAGGTGAGAAAACTGAGTCATAGAAAGGTCACTTGCCCAAAATGGCATAGGCATTTAGTGGGCAAGCCAGGATTTGAACACAGGATCTAAAATATATAAATATATCTAAAATACTCTAATCCTTTAAGCAACCTGCTCTGCTAACCTTTACCCTAGTCATCATGATGTAATAACTTGGGAAATGGAATGAATTTGTTCTCAATCCAAAGTATTTCTTGAATCAGATGAAATCTACAAGTGTCATGCAATCAGATCTCAAGGAGAAGACCGTACTTTCTGGTGAATTGCAAGGTTGATCACAAGTGTTAGGACTGTCCTGGTTCACACCTGAGACCTGAAGCAATTCACAGTGTTTACTCACTACAGTGTCTCTGGACAAGAAACTGTTTACCCTAGGATCTTATTTGTCTTTCCCGTAAATGTCCAAATGTCTCAATTAAAAGTCAAGTGTTTATAATAGAGACACCATTGAGGATGAGACCCATTTTTCCATTGACCCAGGTCTTCCAGGGTGAAAACCAGGTTACTGCTTGACTTAGAAGCAAGCTAGCTGTCCAGGCACCTCTGTGTTTTACCCACAAAGGTGACCCTTGGTTGGCTTCGCTGCCCCTCTCTTGCCTTCTCCTTAGTAGAGCAGGGAAGCAACAGCACCATCTTCTGGAATCAGAGGGCCCGCAGGGGGCCATGTAGCACCTTGTTCCCAGGGCTATGGGCCCTGAGCCAAGATTTTAGCATCACTTTGGGCTGGTTGGGCTGAAGGAATCCTGTGCTCTAGCACAGGTCAGCTCAGCTGTGCCTGGTGTTGTCAGGAAGCTCAGTGGCCCTTTCTGGGCTCTACAGTGCTTCTCAGCTCACAGGAGCCCTTTTCAAAAAAATATTTATTTTGCTGCATCTAGTCTTCATTATATCAGATGGGATCTTTCGTTGTGGTGCACAGAGCCTCTGGTAGTGGGCTTAGTTGCTCCATGGAATGTAGGGTCTTAGTTCCCCATCCAGGGATCAAACTCGCCTTCCCTGCACTGCCAGGTAGATTTTTAACCACTGGACCACCAGGGAAGCCCTCTCAGGAGCCTTTTGTGCAATCCATGTGCCCTATGGAAATGCAGTCCTGGGACCCTGTCAGTCCTAGCTGGTGGAACTGCTCAGTCTCCTCCAGGTCCTTTGGGCACATTTTTCTGAAACACATGACTTCAGGAACAGGCCTCTACGTAAGAGTTAAACGTCCCTCATGGAGTAGTGGAGACTTCTAATTGAGGGAAAAGATGACTATATACACCTTAAGGTCTTAACCTTAATACTAATTCTGAAAATGAGACTGACATTTATCGAGCCATTATGATGTCCCAGGCTGCTTCTCTCATTTCCCTGGAGTATAGGTTTCATCATCTGTATTTTATAAATAAGACACCAAAGGCTAGAAAGGTTTCACAACTCCCCTAAAATCACTCTGATGTCAGGTGATGCATACAGGATTTGAATTCAGTCTGTCTGACTTTGGGGTCCTTCCTGGAATCTCTACATTCATGAGCAGAGTTTCTCACCCTTGGCTCTGTTGGTGTTTTAGGCTGTATCATCCTTTATTTAGAGGCTCCCTTGTGCCCTATAGGATGTTTAGCAGCATCCCTGGCCTCGACTCACAGATGCCCGTAGCATCTCTTCCTCTACCCACTGGTTCCAAAAATGTTTGCATACGTAACTGATGTCCCCTGCGAGACAAAATCACGTCTGGCTGAGAACCACTGCCTTAGAGTAATAAGCCACATCCTAAAAACAGCATGTCGGCGTGCACACTTTCTCAAAAACAGGTTCTTTTTCTCATCCTTATGTTTGTCTCAGCCTTCCTTGGGTGAATTTTAACTAGGGGAACTTTCAAATCTGGTGAACTCTTTGCTGGTTCCACTCTCTCTCTGGACTTTTCAGAAACTTGGCAAGTAGTAAGTTCCTACTTGCCCCCAGCTCAGCCTGGTGTCATCTTTGCATCTGAATAGCAAAAATAGTTAAAAAAATTCGACTAAACTTGCTACATGGTAGTGGGCTTAGTTGCTCCATGGAATGTAGGGTCTTAGTTCCCCATCCAGGATCAAACTCGCCTTCCCTGCACTGCCAGGTAGATTTTAACCACTGGACCACCAGGAAGCCCTCTCAGGAGCCTTTTGTGCAATCCATGTGCCCTATGGAAATGCAGTCCTGGGACCCTGTCAGTCCTAGCTGGTGGAACTGCTCAGTCTCCTCCAGGTCCTTTGGGCACATTTTTCTGAAACACATGACTTCAGGAACAGGCCTCTACGTAAGAGTTAAACGTCCCTCATGGAGTAGTGGAGACTTCTAATTGAGGGAAAAGATGACTATATACACCTTAAGGTCTTAACCTTAATACTAATTCTGAAAATGAGACTGACATTTATCGAGCCATTATGATGTCCCAGGCTGCTTCTCTCATTTCCCTGGAGTATAGGTTTCATCATCTGTATTTTATAAATAAGACACCAAAGGCTAGAAAGGTTTCACAACTCCCCTAAAATCACTCTGATGTCAGGTGATGCATACAGGATTTGAATTCAGTCTGTCTGACTTTGGGGTCCTTCCTGGAATCTCTACATTCATGAGCAGAGTTTCTCACCCTTGGCTCTGTTGGTGTTTTAGGCTGTATCATCCTTTATTTAGAGGCTCCCTTGTGCCCTATAGGATGTTTAGCAGCATCCCTGGCCTCGACTCACAGATGCCCGTAGCATCTCTTCCTCTACCCACTGGTTCCAAAAATGTTTGCATACGTAACTGATGTCCCCTGCGAGACAAAATCACGTCTGGCTGAGAACCACTGCCTTAGAGTAATAAGCCACATCCTAAAAACAGCATGTCGGCGTGCACACTTTCTCAAAAACAGGTTCTTTTTCTCATCCTTATGTTTGTCTCAGCCTTCCTTGGGTGAATTTTAACTAGGGGAACTTTCAAATCTGGTGAACTCTTTGCTGGTTCCACTCTCTCTCTGGACTTTTCAGAAACTTGGCAAGTAGTAAGTTCCTACTTGCCCCCAGCTCAGCCTGGTGTCATCTTTGCATCTGAATAGCAAAGAGAAAGGCCTCAGTTTCAAGGGAAGCCAAGCAAGGAAGTGATGGCTCAGACTACAAGGGGGAATTTCTGGTTTGCTATCAGATACCTCTTTTTCGTTAGTAGCAGTCACTGGTTCGAAGACATAAAATTTGATCTGCAACTAAAATTTGTCTTTTTCAGCTAACTTATTTTTACATGCTTAGTCACATTCACTGCAAAGAGAATTTTTTTTTAAAGCTCAAATATTTTACTAAACAAACTAATAAAGTTTGATGGTCTATAGTAACAAAGAAATTGGTGACACCTGGTGGTGGATCACATAAACCTTCTTGGAGTTTTAACAGGGGTTATTAATTTTTTAAAAAAATGGATAATCTCTGCTATTTCAGTCAAGTACTATAAACTATTTTTGGCTCACAGCTGTTTTAATGAGCAGGTCAGGAGTATGTAATTACAAATGGTTGAGCAGTGGAATTCAGTATAGCTCATGTTAATACATCTTTTCTCCCGGCATTTAAGAACCTCGTGCAGGCAGGAACATGGGGCAGAGGCAATCCGTATGCTTATCAGACCTCATCCAGAGCGGCTTTGACTCTTAAAATCAGAGTGTTGATCTTGGGGAATGTAGAATGTGGCCCATGTGGAAAGGGTATGGCTTGGACATGGTTGCTGCAGGAGAGAGTCTGGTGGGATGGGAGATGAATGCCATTTGTCTGGTGTGGGAAAGAATATAGTCAAGCAAGGCCAGGTAGGTACACATAACAACAGCCATGGTCACAGCTATCAGGATGGCCAAAAAGTTCATTCGGTTTTTTCCATGACATCTGTAGAAAACCTGAACAAAATTTTTGGCCAACTCTGTACTTCTCATTAACTTCTGTGTTAAAGTTCCACCTGAAATTTCCAGGCGGTTGTCTCAGTAGTGTGTGTGTACATATGTACAGGCACATGATGGTGTTTAGAGGTCCCTTCACTAGTCACAGACACTCAGAATGAAAGCTGGCTGCCTCAGAGGGAAGTGCTTCTCTTGCTTGTACAAAACCAGTGGGAAGACTGAATCTTGGCTTGATTCGTAATTGCTGTTTCCCTGCAGTTGCTCCCGACCTAGCCTCTTGCTAATGAGTGTTTCCTTTGACTCTTTGCAGTTGCAGAAATTAGTTCTAAGAGGAGATGCTTAGAAATCCTGCTACTAACAACAACTGAGCCCCAGTATGGGCCGTGCACTATCCTCTTTCTAGTTTGTACATAAAGCCAACTGGAAAATATCCCTTAGGGGACTTGGGGGCACCAAATTCAGAAGAGACAGGGATCATGTCCATATTGAGTTTGATCCTGTGGAGACAGAGCACCAAATGCATATGGGCCAAGAGAAGCCACCACACCTAAGAAACGTTCCCTTGAGTTTGGTTGACATTGTGTCTTAGAGGTGGCCATGCCTTTGGAAAACCATACCTTTGATGGCTTCATTTGAGTTCAGTAGCCTGTAGCCCTCACTCATGTGTTCTCTTGGCTCACAAAACTCCCTCACCCTTCTGACCTTGTACCTCTGGTTCGGCCATTGCTGTTTGCCTGCCTAGTCATCTTTAAAGGCTACTTCCTCAGCTGCACTAAAGTTCACAGTAGCTTCCTTTCTTATGTCTCACTAATTAACAGATAGAAATGCTGAAAACACCTAGATGTCTGACCATCCGAATTTGGTCAAATATCTCATGAACTAATAGGCAACGACAAAATGTGATGATGTAAAACATTGCTTTAAAATAGATTCACAATGTTTGGTTAAGCAAAAAAATAGATTATAAAAGAGTGCATGTAATATATTTCAGTGGCTACTGCAACAAATTCCTGCTTTAGAATGAAACCAGAAATTTTCTCAGGAAAGTACTGAGTGAGGGCAGAGGGATGGAGAGGTAGAGATCATACAAAACAGGATTTCAGATACATAAAATACACATATATACACATGATGTGGAGTAAATGACTGGCGAAATATTCATCAGAATGTTAATAGTGATCAACTCTAGGTATTCATAAATGTTTAATATTTTATCACCTAAAAAAATATTTTTAAATCTAGTCTCCAGGCAGTCCAATGGAGAAAAGATACTCTTTTCAACAAATGGTACTAGAACAACTGAACATTTATGTACACAAACAGAAAAAGAAACTAGACACTAACTTACACCCTTCAAAAAATTCAAGTCAAAATGGATCATAGACCTAAATATACATAAAAAGTGTGTAAGGTCTAGAAGAGGGCACAGGATAAAGTCTAAGTGACCCTGGGTTTAATGATGACTTTTTAGATAGAACACCAAAAATCGTGATCTATGAAAGACAAATATTGAAAATTAGACTTTGTTAAAGTTAAAACTTCTAGTCTGTGAAAGGTGCTGGGTGTCCAGTCCCCTTAAACTACTCAGGGAAGCACTGGGAGTGACCATGTTTGGCTTTCGTGGGCATCTCTTCTCTCCTGTTTTGAACATCTTCGAATAACATTGATGGCAGTAGAGAAAATCTCCAAGTAGGAAGTCTGGCTGCCTCGGGACTCAGCTGCCTTTCGAATGTTTCTAAGAGGCTCTAAATGCGAGCTTATTGCTGTCAGTAGCCTGATGTATGTGAGAGTCATTAGAGAATCATGGACCAGATTCTAATCTGAGAGTTACATACACCGGAGGGCAGTATTATTAATTCCACTGATACCTGAGAAGAACTGCAGCTCAAGAAGTCTGAGTGGTTAGCCCCAGGACACATAGCTGGTGGGAGAGACTGAGGGAGACCACCCCCACACCCCCTGGGGGACCAGTGATCACCATCTCTGTTCTGTTCGGACAGGCTTCCCAGAGGCAAGAGCATCTCAGCAACCCATCACATGCCAACTTGTTTTCTGGCTTCACTTGTCTCCTTCAACTCCTACTCTACGTTACAGCTCTGTCAAAAGTAGGGTGGCCATGCCAGTGAATGTTGGGACCCCCTCCTGTCTCCCCCAGTAGAGACACTCCTGGACAGGCAGACAGTCCTTCTTCTAGAATCCTTGCCTCTGACTTGTGTTTTTAATTCCCTGAAGAGGATAACTTTTCTTGGCTTCATCTCTGATATCTGGTATGCTGTCAGGCGCTTGGATAATCCAGTACTCGATGAGCCTCTGTTGAAAGAATGAATAAACGGAAGAATACCTCTGTCTTAACAGTATGTTCATGCTAACATGTTGTCATGGTCTTTTATTAAACATATTTTTATCAAGCACCTGCTAAATTTTAGGGATTCACGAGTGGAATACAGCCGTGGACTTGATAGGCCATGTTGTTGTTCATGTGGTGGTTGCTTTCCACTGAGAAGAGACAGAGAGGAAGCAAATTAAATTCACATAATACAAAAAGGCCGGGTTTTATGATGACTTTTAGATAGAACACCAAAATGGCTGAAAGACAAATATTGAAAATTAGACTTTGTTCAAGTTAAAACTTCTAGTCTGTGAAAGGTGCTGGGTGTCCAGTCCCCTTAAACTACTCAGGGAAGCACTGGGAGTGACCATGTTTGGCTTTCGTGGGCATCTCTTCTCTCCTGTTTTGAACATCTTCGAATAACATTGATGGCAGTAGAGAAAATCTCCAAGTAGGAAGTCTGGCTGCCTCGGGACTCAGCTGCCTTTCGAATGTTTCTAAGAGGCTCTAAATGCGAGCTTATTGCTGTCAGTAGCCTGATGTATGTGAGAGTCATTAGAGAATCATGGACCAGATTCTAATCTGAGAGTTACATACACCGGAGGGCAGTATTATTAATTCCACTGATACCTGAGAAGAACTGCAGCTCAAGAAGTCTGAGTGGTTAGCCCCAGGACACATAGCTGGTGGGAGAGACTGAGGGAGACCACCCCCACACCCCCTGGGGGACCAGTGATCACCATCTCTGTTCTGTTCGGACAGGCTTCCCAGAGGCAAGAGCATCTCAGCAACCCATCACATGCCAACTTGTTTTCTGGCTTCACTTGTCTCCTTCAACTCCTACTCTACGTTACAGCTCTGTCAAAAGTAGGGTGGCCATGCCAGTGAATGTTGGGACCCCCTCCTGTCTCCCCCAGTAGAGACACTCCTGGACAGGCAGACAGTCCTTCTTCTAGAATCCTTGCCTCTGACTTGTGTTTTTAATTCCCTGAAGAGGATAACTTTTCTTGGCTTCATCTCTGATATCTGGTATGCTGTCAGGCGCTTGGATAATCCAGTACTCGATGAGCCTCTGTTGAAAGAATGAATAAACGGAAGAATACCTCTGTCTTAACAGTATGTTCATGCTAACATGTTGTCATGGTCTTTTATTAAACATATTTTTATCAAGCACCTGCTAAATTTTAGGGATTCACGAGTGGAATACAGCCGTGGACTTGATAGGCCATGTTGTTGTTCATGTGGTGGTTGCTTTCCACTGAGAAGAGACAGAGAGGAAGCAAATTAATAAATTTCATAGAGCATTTCATTTTTTAATTGAGTTTTGTTGAGCAATTATAGATTCATATGCAGAAGTAAGAGAGAGCGATCCCGGAAGTTTGTGCAGGGCTCATATTGGAGGCTCAGTCCCTGTTCTAGAATTAAACTGTCTTCCAGCAACAGGAGTATAGTACAGTCACAGCCAGGAAAGTGACATGAATACAGTCCAGTCCACCTAACTTTTTAAGACTTCCCTAGCTTTCCTTGTGCTTGTGTGTGTCTGTACTTCTGTGTGATTTTATCACATGCAGGCTCATGTATCCACCAGAAGAGTCAAGATACAAAAGGATCAAGAATCTTCTGTGTTGCCTTTTATAAGCATATTCACCTCCCTCTCCCATCTCTCCTCTGACAACCAATCATCTGCTTTTTTTTCTAAATTTTTTTCTTTTATAAAGGCTGTTACATACGTGGAATCTTAGAGTATGTAACCTTCGGGTCTGACTTTCTTCCCTCATGGACTTCCCTGGTAGTTCAGATAGTAAAGAATCTGTGAGCAGTGCAGTAGACCCCAGATGGATCTTTGGGTTGGGAAGATCCCCTGGAGAAGGAAATAGCTGCCTACTTCAGTATTCTTGGTCTTCCCTGGTGGCTCAGATGATAAAGAATCTACCTGCAGTGTAGGAGACCTGGGCTTGGTCCCTGGGTTGGGACTATCCCTGAAGAAGGAAATGGCCACTCACTCCAGGATTCTTGCCTGGAGAATTCTGTGGACAGAGGAGTCTGCTGGTCTACAGTCCACAGGGTCACCAACAATTGGACACAACTGAGGGATTTTTGCTTTCACTTTCCTTCACTCCAAGTAATTTCCTTCAGGTTCATCCAGGTTGTTCTGTGTATCAAAATTCATTCCCTTTAATTGCTGAGTAGTACTCTATGGTATAGGTGGAGCTCAGTTTGTCTAAAATCCTCTCACTGAAGAATAACTAACCTGTTTTCAGTTCATGACTCAGGAAGGTGGTTACATAGTTGTGTATAGGTTTTGTGTGACCATACAGCCGTGGACTTGATAGGCCATGTTGTTGTTCATGTGGTGGTTGCTTTCCACTGAGAAGAGACAGAGAGGAAGCAAATTAATAAATTTCATAGAGCATTTCATTTTTTAATTGAGTTTTGTTGAGCAATTATAGATTCATATGCAGAAGTAAGAGAGAGCGATCCCGGAAGTTTGTGCAGGGCTCATATTGGAGGCTCAGTCCCTGTTCTAGAATTAAACTGTCTTCCAGCAACAGGAGTATAGTACAGTCACAGCCAGGAAAGTGACATGAATACAGTCCAGTCCACCTAACTTTTTAAGACTTCCCTAGCTTTCCTTGTGCTTGTGTGTGTCTGTACTTCTGTGTGATTTTATCACATGCAGGCTCATGTATCCACCAGAAGAGTCAAGATACAAAAGGATCAAGAATCTTCTGTGTTGCCTTTTATAAGCATATTCACCTCCCTCTCCCATCTCTCCTCTGACAACCAATCATCTGCTTTTTTTTCTAAATTTTTTTCTTTTATAAAGGCTGTTACATACGTGGAATCTTAGAGTATGTAACCTTCGGGTCTGACTTTCTTCCCTCATGGACTTCCCTGGTAGTTCAGATAGTAAAGAATCTGTGAGCAGTGCAGTAGACCCCAGATGGATCTTTGGGTTGGGAAGATCCCCTGGAGAAGGAAATAGCTGCCTACTTCAGTATTCTTGGTCTTCCCTGGTGGCTCAGATGATAAAGAATCTACCTGCAGTGTAGGAGACCTGGGCTTGGTCCCTGGGTTGGGACTATCCCCTGAAGAAGGAAATGGCCACTCACTCCAGGATTCTTGCCTGGAGAATTCTGTGGACAGAGGAGTCTGCTGGTCTACAGTCCACAGGGTCACCAACAATTGGACACAACTGAGGGATTTTTGCTTTCACTTTCCTTCACTCCAAGTAATTTCCTTCAGGTTCATCCAGGTTGTTCTGTGTATCAAAATTCATTCCCTTTAATTGCTGAGTAGTACTCTATGGTATAGGTGGAGCTCAGTTTGTCTAAAAATCCTCTCACTGAAGAATAACTAACCTGTTTTCAGTTCATGACTATTCAGGAAGGAGGCTGGTTCACATAGTTGTGTATAGGTTTTGTGTGACCATAATTCTTTTCCCTCTCAATATTTTATTATAAAATGTTTCATACATAAGAAGGATGAAACAATTTCAGTGATCACTCATATACCCACCACCTAGATTCTACCATAAATCATTAATTTTTTAAAAAATATTTATTTATTTGACTGTGCTGGGTCTTCATTGTGGGACTTGGAATCTTTAGTTGCAGCATGTGGGATCTAGTTCCCTGACCAGGGATTGAACCAAGGCTCCCTGCATTAGGAGCATGGTGTCTTAGCTACTGGACCACCAGGGAAGTTCCATTAATTTATTTTTAAAGCAATATTAGGTTTATAAAACAGTTGATCAGATAGTATAGAGAGTTCCCATATAGCCCTTCTCTTCTGTATGTGGTTTCCCCTATTATGAGTATTTTGTGCTAGTGTGATACATTTGTTACAAATAATCAACCTATATTCATATGTTATTCTTAACTAAAGTCCATAGTTTGCATTAGGGTTCAGTCTGTATCTTATGAGTTCAGGGAAATGCATAGTGTCGTGTCTACATTTCTACAGTATCACACAAAATAGTTTTGGGATTTCTTGGGTGGCTCAGACAGTAAAGAATCCACCTGCAATGGAAGAGACCTAGGTTTTATCCCTGGGTCTGGAAGATCCCCTGGAGAAGGGCATGACAACGCAATCCAGCATTCTCGCCTGGAGAATCCCACGGACAAAGGAGCCTAGTGGGTTACAGTGCATGGGGTCACAAATAGACGGACACGACGTAATGACTAACACACACATACAAAAGAGTTTCACCACCTTACAAATCCCATGTGCTCCCTCCACCTCCCTTCCAAAAAGGTTGTGAAGAAGTTAGACCCACTTAGTGACTTAACAACAGTAACAGCAAGAATGTTTTCTGTGGTTTGAGAGCTTCTTTCTTTTTATTACTGAATAATAACACAGGTTCATCCTTTTTATCAAAATTCATTCCCTTTAATTGCTGAGTAGTACTCTATGGTATAGGTGGAGCTCAGTTTGTCTAAAAATCCTCTCACTGAAGAATAACTAACCTGTTTTCAGTTCATGACTATTCAGGAAGGAGGCTGGTTCACATAGTTGTGTATAGGTTTTGTGTGACCATAATTCTTTTCCCTCTCAATATTTTATTATAAAATGTTTCATACATAAGAAGGATGAAACAATTTCAGTGATCACTCATATACCCACCACCTAGATTCTACCATAAATCATTAATTTTTTAAAAAATATTTATTTATTTGACTGTGCTGGGTCTTCATTGTGGGACTTGGAATCTTTAGTTGCAGCATGTGGGATCTAGTTCCCTGACCAGGGATTGAACCAAGGCTCCCTGCATTAGGAGCATGGTGTCTTAGCTACTGGACCACCAGGGAAGTTCCATTAATTTATTTTTAAAGCAATATTAGGTTTATAAAACAGTTGATCAGATAGTATAGAGAGTTCCCATATAGCCCTTCTCTTCTGTATGTGGTTTCCCCTATTATGAGTATTTTGTGCTAGTGTGATACATTTGTTACAAATAATCAACCTATATTCATATGTTATTCTTAACTAAAGTCCATAGTTTGCATTAGGGTTCAGTCTGTATCTTATGAGTTCAGGGAAATGCATAGTGTCGTGTCTACATTTCTACAGTATCACACAAAATAGTTTTGGGATTTCTTGGGTGGCTCAGACAGTAAAGAATCCACCTGCAATGGAAGAGACCTAGGTTTTATCCCTGGGTCTGGAAGATCCCCTGGAGAAGGGCATGACAACGCAATCCAGCATTCTCGCCTGGAGAATCCCACGGACAAAGGAGCCTAGTGGGTTACAGTGCATGGGGTCACAAATAGACGGACACGACGTAATGACTAACACACACATACAAAAGAGTTTCACCACCTTACAAATCCCATGTGCTCCCTCCACCTCCCTTCCAAAAAGGTTGTGAAGAAGTTAGACCCACTTAGTGACTTAACAACAGTAACAGCAAGAATGTTTTCTGTGGTTTGAGAGCTTCTTTCTTTTTATTACTGAATAATAACACATCATTTGGCAGTGCCACAGTTTTGTTTATCCATTCAACTTTGAAGGATATCCTGGCTCTTTTCATTTTCTGGCAATATGAATAAGGCTGCTATAAACATCTGTGGGCTGTTGTTGTGTGAACATACATTCAGCTCATTGGACTGAGTATCCAGGGGTACCATTGCTAGTTTGGATGGTAGATTGGCCTCAGCTTTCTGAGAAATTGCGCACCTTTATTCCAGAGTAGTTGACTGTGTGGTTGTATATTCTTATCAATGAATGGCAGTTCCTGTTGCTCCACATCTTTATCAGCATGTGGTGTTGGGCGTGTTTGAATGTTAACCACACGTATAGTGCCACATGTGCCTCATTGTCTTCATTTGTAATTCCCTAATGATATTATTGTTGAACATCTCTTCACATGCTTTTTTGCTATCTGTAAGATGTCCGTTCAGACCTTTTGCCCATTTTTAATTTTTTTTTTTTTATGGTTGAGTTTTCAGAGTTCTTTATGCATCTTGGATACAAGTCCTTTATCAGATAGTGTTTTGCAAATATGTTCTCCTGTTCTGTGGCATGCCTTTTCATTTTATTAACAGCGTCTTTTGCAGAGCAAAGTTTTTAGATTTGAATAAAGTCCTATCAGTTATTTCTTTTTCTTTTATTATTCATACCACTTTTTTTTTATTTTGCTCTTTTGCTTTTACACAGTTTTCTTGTTTATAGATATGTATAATCCCAGATTATCAGTTATTTTGTTTCACAGATTGTTTTTGATGTTGTATATAAGAAGTTTTTACCAGGTCCAAGAACTGCTAGATTTTATCTTGTCTTCTAGACGTACATAGTTTTGCCTTTTATATTTACATGCATGATTCAATCAAGTTAGTTTTGTGGAAGTTGTAAGCTTTATGTTTAGGGGTTTCTTTTTTGCATATGGGTATATTTGCTTCAGCACCATTTGTTGGAAAATGCTGTTCTTTCTTCATTGAATTGGCTTTGTTAGTTTGTCAAAATCAGTTGAATCTATTGATACAGGTCTATTTCTGGGTTTTCTAAACAGTTCCCCTGGTCCAGTCATTTGTCCTTTTTGACTATCGTAGATGTTCTCTACCAACCTGAACAAGTTCTTATCTGGTCCTCATTTGCATAGAGTTTTTAATCTAAAATGGCTGTTGGATTGTGTCATATGCTTTCTCTGCACTGATTGATATGATCATATGATTTTGTTTGTTTAGTATGTGTATGTGATGAGTCACACTGATTGGATTTTGCATGATGAACCAAATTTGCATACTGAGAATAAATTCCAGGTACACACTTGGTCATGACCAGCCGTCAAGTAATGATCAGGGTATACACTTGGTCGTAGTGTATTATTCTTTATCTACATTGTGGGACAAGTGTCTAATGTTTTGTTGAAGATTTTATGCTTAAGTTTATGACAGATATTAGTCTGCAGTTTTTAATTCTGTCATCTTTGTCAGGGTGATGCTGGCCTTATAAAATGAATTCAAAAGTATTCCCTTTTATTTTCTGGAAGAGATGGAATAAAGTTAGCATTAACTGTTTTTTAAATGTTTGATAGAATTTCTAGCAAAACCATCTGGGATGATGATTTTCTTTATTGGAAGCTCTTTAATTATAAATTCAATTTCTTTAATGATTATAGCACTATCCAGATTGCTTATTTCATGTTGATTGAGTTTTGTAGCTTGTTGTTTTGGAGAGCTGGCCCATTCTTCTAAGCTGTAGAATGTATGAGTATAAAGTTATTTGATATATTCCCTTATTATCGTCTTATGTGTGCTTTTAAATAATGATATCTGTTTTGAATAAAATAAAATAAGGATGATAAGAAAAGGTCTCTCCAAGGAGGTGATAGGTGAGTTAAGATCCGGAGGAGCCCGCTGTGAGTAACTGGAGAAAGCATTTCTGGCAGAGAGAGATGTTGGCACAGAGGCTCTAAGGAATGGACAAGCTTGGTATGTTTAAGGAAGAGAAAACCAGCTGGGGTAGAAAAAGCAACAAGGAGAGAACTTAGAGTTGAGCCTGAAGATAAGGACAGGGGTTAAAGAATATGGTGGCCTTGAGCCGTGGGATGTTATTGGAGAAGTGAGACATCATTGCATGGTTAAAGTAAGAAAACTCATGCCTGGATTTATCCTAGTAAAATACCAGTGTGGCTGCTGTAAGGGGGCGGGGACAGGGAATGGCAGCTAGGACAACCGTGAATCAGGCACTATTCTCCCCAAATGGTGGTGGCTTGGCTTCCAGGGACAACTGGGAAGATGGAGACTTGGAGCCCAAGTGGGAACATGGTTTGAAAACGCTGTTTCTGTTCCTCTTTGCTCAGCTGGCCTGGACTCCTTCTCTTAGCCACAAGGATCTACCATGCTTTTTTGTTGCTCTTCCAGCAAAGTCACTTTTTTCCAGACTATTGAAGTTCACAACGTCTAAAGTTTAAAATCACCTCAGCTGTCTTTTGACTTTTCTTGTTAATCCACACAGGCTGCTTTCACATGAAGATCACAGACTGGGTGGTCATAAACAATAGTATTCCCTTTTATTTTTTTTTCTTAAGTTTATGACAGATATTAGTCTGCAGTTTTAATTCTGTCATCTTTGTCAGGGTGATGCTGGCCTTATAAAATGAATTCAAAAGTATTCCCTTTTATTTTCTGGAAGAGATGGAATAAAGTTAGCATTAACTGTTTTTTAAATGTTTGATAGAATTTCTAGCAAAACCATCTGGGATGATGATTTTCTTTATTGGAAGCTCTTTAATTATAAATTCAATTTCTTTAATGATTATAGCACTATCCAGATTGCTTATTTCATGTTGATTGAGTTTTGTAGCTTGTTGTTTTGGAGAGCTGGCCCATTCTTCTAAGCTGTAGAATGTATGAGTATAAAGTTATTTGATATATTCCCTTATTATCGTCTTATGTGTGCTTTTAAATAATGATATCTGTTTTGAATAAAATAAAATAAGGATGATAAGAAAAGGTCTCTCCAAGGAGGTGATAGGTGAGTTAAGATCCGGAGGAGCCCGCTGTGAGTAACTGGAGAAAGCATTTCTGGCAGAGAGAGATGTTGGCACAGAGGCTCTAAGGAATGGACAAGCTTGGTATGTTTAAGGAAGAGAAAACCAGCTGGGGTAGAAAAAGCAACAAGGAGAGAACTTAGAGTTGAGCCTGAAGATAAGGACAGGGGTTAAAGAATATGGTGGCCTTGAGCCGTGGGATGTTATTGGAGAAGTGAGACATCATTGCATGGTTAAAGTAAGAAAACTCATGCCTGGATTTATCCTAGTAAAATACCAGTGTGGCTGCTGTAAGGGGGCGGGGACAGGGAATGGCAGCTAGGACAACCGTGAATCAGGCACTATTCTCCCCAAATGGTGGTGGCTTGGCTTCCAGGGACAACTGGGAAGATGGAGACTTGGAGCCCAAGTGGGAACATGGTTTGAAAACGCTGTTTCTGTTCCTCTTTGCTCAGCTGGCCTGGACTCCTTCTCTTAGCCACAAGGATCTACCATGCTTTTTTGTTGCTCTTCCAGCAAAGTCACTTTTTTCCAGACTATTGAAGTTCACAACGTCTAAAGTTTAAAATCACCTCAGCTGTCTTTTGACTTTTCTTGTTAATCCACACAGGCTGCTTTCACATGAAGATCACAGACTGGGTGGCTCATAAACAACAGAAATTTATGTCTCATAGTTCTGGAGTCTGGGGAACGCAAGATCCACGTATGGGCAGTGTGGGGTCTGCTTCCTGGTTGATAGGGACCATCCTCCTGGTGTGTCCTCCCATGGCAGAAGGGATAGAGAATTTCTTTGTGGGTACTAATCCCATTCATAAACTGCAGTGGGTTGCCATTTCCTTCTCCATTCGTAACCTCACCAACCTCCCAAAGATCCCACCTCCAAATACTATCACCTTGGAAGTTAAGATTAAATAATATGAATTTTGCAGAGGACACAGATATTTAGCCTGTAGTTCAGGCCATCTAAATCCACAAAGTTTACATAAAGATCAGATGATCAAAGATCAAAGCGGTGATATTTTGGGCTTTCTTCTACAGTGTGAATGACCCTAAAGTTTGTGGACAGGCTCGTGATTCACAGCCTCAGGTTAGAGGGTTTCTCAAAAAGACTTCAGTCGTTTGTTTTGTCAGAGCTTTAGGCCATTGTTCAGTGTTGAGAGATCACAGGAGTACAGTTTAATGCGCTACAGATGTCTGAGACTGTGACTCAGGCTCCTGGCAGAAACCCAAGCCAGAAAACCTGCTGTTGAGATTCGTTTTCTTCTTGTCAGTACCGGAAATGGCTCGAGCTGTAATTGCAGAGTTTATAGTGATGTAAATGCAGCCAAACCCCAAGCGAAGCCTCACAGATGTACATCATTAGGAAAGCTCTCTGCCTCACTCCTTTGCTGTTCAGAGGCGATTCATTTGCAATCAGTTTCAGACTCTCTGGATGGAAGAATGTTCTCTCAAATATTGTCTAGCTCCCTTGAAAATCTGCCCTCCTGACACTTGGGTAAAGGGCGATAACCAAACTTATTGTATTCAATAGAATATGCTTACAATAATAAGCCCAGCATTGGGAAAAAAATTTTAAAAAGACACAAGGATAGCCAGGCCTTTAAGATAATGGAATACGCCATTTTCCATTTGACCCAGTTACCTGCCTCCCCTCTCTCCTTACCTGTGTTATGGTTAGTGAGGAGGCAGACACTTGACGTGGCAAGTCAAAAAGCCCTGGTTCCTCATTTTAGAAGCTCTGCTTCTATTTTTCTAATTTGAAAACCCCCCACCCCAGCTCCAGATTTCTTTTGGTTAACTTTATTGTATAAGCGTTTTGACATAGAGAGGAAATAGTTAATATGCAATTATAATATTATGTGGAAGTGTTAGTTACTCAGTTGTGTCTGACTCTTTTGCAACTCCCAAGAACAGAAGCCCACTAGGCTCCTCTGTCTATGGGATTTCCCAGGCAAGAATACTCGAGTGGGTTCCAACCCCAGGGATCAAACCAGGGTCTCCTACACTGCAGGCAGATTCTTTACCCTCTGAGCCACCAGGGAAACCCCATAATATTAAATATTATCATAGTAATATTTAGCTTAATTGCTTCTTTAATGTATTCAGATCTCAGTGGGAAACAGGTGCAGAGTCAAAGAAGATGGTTCACGACCAAGGAAGTATTACGAAGAGTGTAGCTGGGTTTGGAGGGACCACACTGCAGGCGGGGCAGTTGCCTGGGTTTGCAGCAGTAGAGAGGAATGCAGGACTGACACCTGTTAAACCTGGAGAAAGGGAACTGTCATGAGAGGGTGTGACCTCCAGTGAGGGGCGTAGCCTGCTTGAGGACTCTTGGAGGGAACTAGGCTGAGGAATCAGTCACTTTCCCCCTCCTCCCCATCCTCTGTCCTCTGGTCCTCTGATCTGCTGGACTCCCATTGGCTGAATCCAACCCAACCCAAGGGAGCATGTGCCTGTGGTCCACCCAGGTTACCTGCTCGGAGAGAGGAGTGGGAAGTGAATCTAGAGGGCCAAGTTCACATGTTTTTCAAAGATTTATTTCCTAACATATTAATTTTGAAATACTGCCTCTGTCAACTGTATCATTTCCTGAGACTATTTTATTTGAACTCTATCCATGCATCAATTTTGTCTTTGTCACTAGAGCTGTATTTGAATCAACTAATATGGTTTTAAGAGATCTTCACTTTTTAAATATAGAGCTTCTAAACCTTTCTGTGATCCTATTACTGGAATTTTTACCCAAGTCACAAGTAGATGTTCCTGTGTTACTGGTTTTTTATTCTCTTTATAGATAAGTTATGTTTACGTATCGATACTTTGCTGTGTACCTACTTAGTGTTTTTACTTCTAAAAATGATTTTAAGAGGTTATTTTTAATGGTATTTTCCCTCATACTGGGATGGTTATATTAATAGAAAATATGATGAGAAATGGATTAAATTTCTTAGCATCTCTTTTGCCCAATTCTCTCAGTTTTCCATAGTAAGTGTCCAAAACAGGAGTGATTGAGATCCCTTCAGAAATTTTGTGCCTTTCCCAAGTGACACTTGGTGATGGAGTGTCTTATATTAAGAGAGATTTTAAAATAATACTCATATAAGGCTATTCCTTTTACTTCAGGAACAGTTTTTGTGAGAGAAACATCCTTTTGTTCAGACATCTACAATGCTTAAACTACCTCGATCTCAGTTTCCTCATCTGTAGAATAAAAATAATGCTAGTACACACATCAGAGAATGACTGAGAAAAAATGAGACAAAATGAAGGACATGGTAAAAGGCCTGGCTTAATTTGGTATATGTTAATTATTTATGACGTACCTCAATGACCCTAGATAATCCATTTTTTAAAGAAAACTATCGTAACTGATGATCACTCTTATTCAGACTGGTAGGTAGTAGATTAAAGGTGTAATTCAGCAATAATGAAAGTCAAACATGTGGCTGAAAAACATTTTCTTCTGGTTGTTGTGGATAAATTCCAGCATTTCTGGTTTGAATTTTGGCTGGAGGCAGGCTAGTTTTTGGACAATTAAAGATGGTTTATGAAGACCTGTGAATTTAAAGGGGCAAATTCATATGTGCCACACCTCCTTGAAGCTTAGACACTATGGCTGAATCTACTCAGATCTATTTCTGTTGGCCTGAGAAGTGAAGGATCCTCTGCCTCTTTTTGAACAATTTCCTTTGGCTGGTAGGTGGCAAAACATAGGTGAACAAGCTGTACCTGTCTTAGGTACCAAATGATGCTGTTCTGCCTTCCTTCTGATATGTGTCTTTTAGTTTCCTTTGGGTTCTTTTTCTTGTCTTTCTCATAAAGATGAAATCCAAAAAATAAATTGGAATAAGCCTTTGAGTGTGTCCAATTATTTTTAATCTAATGAAAGCTTCAACTGTAAGCTCTTCTTAATATCCTGGCATTATATTTCTAAAAGGCAGGTCTTTTGTGGTCCCTTCATGTTGAAACTGCTGAAAAGAGCTAGCATGTCATGATTTTCCATTTCAGTTGCCCTTCTTCAGCCTTGTAGGAAAGGAATCTTAATGATCAGAAGACACTTTCCACATTTACAATTATATGTAGTATGTCCAAATATTAAGAGGAAGGGAGGCTATGTGGGTTAATCCCCCCATCTTCACACTTAATCGCTTCTAAGTGGAGAAGGAGATCTTTCCTTTCACTGAGGACCTGTTTTCGTGTTGTTTGTCTCACTGATCAAATCCACTACAAGGTCTGGGGTGGGGGACAGGGGGAGTTTTGTTTACGATTTTCAGTGTGTGTGTGTGTGTGTGTGTGTGAAAGGAAGACAGCAGAGTATCTCGTGGTAGAGGGAGAAAGAAGATCTGTATTGCTAAGGGTGTGTGTGTATGTGTTTGCAGGGGCACACGTGCTTGGAGGTGAAGAGGGAAGAGATGTTGCACCCATGTGGAGAATATCCTAAAGGCATCAGGCCAACATGTGAATGCTTCCAGCAGGTCACGTCATGCAGGAGGCAGGCTGGCTGTGAGAAAACCACCAGTGAGCTCAATAGAAATGACACTGGCACTTAGTCATGACGTCACAGAAGTAGGTGTGTGTGTGCACCCAGACCTAGGACTGGGTGTTGCCCCAGAGCCTGTCAGTGAGCGATCTCTTGACCTCTCATTGAGGTACAGCTGCTTGTGGGCACCTCCTAATCCCTGCTGTCTCACCTAGTAGGAATCTGATCCCCTGACTGGGGTGCCCTGAGCTCAGAGCCTCACTTTCTTGACTGTGTGCCTGCTCTGAGATGCTCTTCTTCCTTCCTGCCTGTTTTTCCCTCGAACATTTAATCCTAATTGTGTCTTAGACAGTCCTACCGTTCCCAGTTATCCCTCATGTTTGTTGCTTTTACAGGAAGACATAGGCTCAGTGTCTTACAGGCCAGGATTCTGAGTGATTCACTTACTAGGTCTTGGGAAATCTAACCCTGAAAACAGAGAGACAGGCTCCATGCCTACTGCTCATTTATTTGTTGCAGGTCACTTTTCATCCGTTTATTTCCTCTGGTTGCAGGGGTAATAGGACACTCCGTGCAATTCAGTTTACTTACATATTTCCACTAGAGGGCAGGTGTGCTTTTCAAATCAGTGTGGTCCCTTCATGTTTCCATGTCATGATTTTCCATTTCAGTTGCCCTTCTTCAGCCTTGTAGGAAAGGAATCTTAATGATCAGAAGACACTTTCCACATTTACAATTATATGTAGTATGTCCAAATATTAAGAGGAAGGGAGGCTATGTGGGTTAATCCCCCCATCTTCACACTTAATCGCTTCTAAGTGGAGAAGGAGATCTTTCCTTTCACTGAGGACCTGTTTTCGTGTTGTTTGTCTCACTGATCAAATCCACTACAAGGTCTGGGGTGGGGGACAGGGGGAGTTTTGTTTACGATTTTCAGTGTGTGTGTGTGTGTGTGTGTGTGAAAGGAAGACAGCAGAGTATCTCGTGGTAGAGGGAGAAAGAAGATCTGTATTGCTAAGGGTGTGTGTGTATGTGTTTGCAGGGGCACACGTGCTTGGAGGTGAAGAGGGAAGAGATGTTGCACCCATGTGGAGAATATCCTAAAGGCATCAGGCCAACATGTGAATGCTTCCAGCAGGTCACGTCATGCAGGAGGCAGGCTGGCTGTGAGAAAACCACCAGTGAGCTCAATAGAAATGACACTGGCACTTAGTCATGACGTCACAGAAGTAGGTGTGTGTGTGCACCCAGACCTAGGACTGGGTGTTGCCCCAGAGCCTGTCAGTGAGCGATCTCTTGACCTCTCATTGAGGTACAGCTGCTTGTGGGCACCTCCTAATCCCTGCTGTCTCACCTAGTAGGAATCTGATCCCCTGACTGGGGTGCCCTGAGCTCAGAGCCTCACTTTCTTGACTGTGTGCCTGCTCTGAGATGCTCTTCTTCCTTCCTGCCTGTTTTTCCCTCGAACATTTAATCCTAATTGTGTCTTAGACAGTCCTACCGTTCCCAGTTATCCCTCATGTTTGTTGCTTTTACAGGAAGACATAGGCTCAGTGTCTTACAGGCCAGGATTCTGAGTGATTCACTTACTAGGTCTTGGGAAATCTAACCCTGAAAACAGAGAGACAGGCTCCATGCCTACTGCTCATTTATTTGTTGCAGGTCACTTTTCATCAGTTTACTTCATCTGGTTGCAGGGGTAATAGGACACTCCGTGCCTAATGGATTTGACAGTTTGAGTTCAAGCTGCAATAATACATATTTCCACTAGAGGGCAGGTGTGCTTTTCAAATCAAGTGTGAGTTCACTTCCTTTGGTGCGGCAGGGAACAAGAATTCTTGCTTATTTGTTGCTGTAAGGAAATTTAGGCCAGGTTTGACTTAGTTAAGAAAAGTAAACTAGAAACTGGGCGTGGGGTTGCACATTAGTCCATAGAGATGAAATTTGGGAGAAGTACATGATGCACTGAGAAATATTAACTGAGACAACAGATTTCAAAAGGTAAATGTGACATTTGGCTTTGTTAATGCCAAGCTAGGTTTAGAGTAATGTCTCGTGTAGCATAGTATTCAAAGATTATCTAACATTCATATTTTCCTTTATTTCACAATAATTTTAAGGCAAACTAAGAACTTGCTACGTGATTAGTAAAGTTGTAGTTACCGGGCACACTGCCGAGACAAGAAGCTTACCTGTGTGGTCGTGCAGCGTGCATTCTAAGTAAGGGTAAAGTAAAATAAACGATGACCAGTTAGGATACTGATATGTGCTAGGATGCTAAGCTGGACAGTGTGAGGGTTGAGGGCAGTATGGTCCAGGGGATATCAGCTGTGCTCTCTGATGAGGTGGCACTGGAGCTGACCTGAATGAAGAACAGGCCCTAACCATGCAAAGACTGTGAGGAGGGGGCTCCAGACGGAGGGAACAGCAAGCAGGAAGGTCCTGGGTGGAAAAGGACGACACGCCAGTGCAGCTGGAGTGAAGTGAGCTGGGAGGAGAGAGGATGAGATAAGCTGAAAGCGTGATGAGGAACTTGGCATCCAGACCTGCAGATGTCAGCACGGAGCTGCTGCGTACTCCATAAAGTGGCAGACACCTAGTGCCATCCATCCTCTTGTTCCCAAAGCTTGTGAAAGAATCTCCCAGGGAGCTTGTCCAATAGGTACAGTCTGCCAGAAACTCTGATTCAGAGGTCTAAGGTGAGGCCGGTGGAGCTGTGTCTTTAAGCTCCATGGCATAGAGATGCAAGGGGTCTGTGGACCACATCTTGAGAAAATGCTGATCTGTCAGCATGCTGATCTGGGGTTATAAGCAACAGGTTAGGGCTCCAGCCAAGTGAAGTAAACGGAGAGTTTATGGAAGGCAGCTGGGGAGCTAGGGGAACAAGAGGATGTCAGTTAGTAAGACCCGAAGGTGCTCTAGGCAGCTAGGTTTGCAGAAATAGGGCTACGTCTTTTCAGGACACTGTGGTCTAGAGATCAACTCCAAGTCAGTGCTGTGGCCTCCAGTGTAGACTGCACTCTTTAATTACCACATGAGTATCTACCAAGGACCAGGCATTGAGGTAGACACTGGTGATGCAGTGATAAATAGGAGGGTGTCTGATTCACTGTGCATGTTTAAATTATTTTTTGAAATTCTTTTACTTTTGGCTGCATGTGGGGTCTTAGTTCCCCAGCCAGGGATCAAGCGTCTGTAACCCATGGAGTAGAACCACAGAGTCTTAAACTAAGAACTTGCTACGTGATTAGTAAAGTTGTAGTTACCGGGCACACTGCCGAGACAAGAAGCTTACCTGTGTGGTCGTGCAGCGTGCATTCTAAGTAAGGGTAAAGTAAAATAAACGATGACCAGTTAGGATACTGATATGTGCTAGGATGCTAAGCTGGACAGTGTGAGGGTTGAGGGCAGTATGGTCCAGGGGATATCAGCTGTGCTCTCTGATGAGGTGGCACTGGAGCTGACCTGAATGAAGAACAGGCCCTAACCATGCAAAGACTGTGAGGAGGGGGCTCCAGACGGAGGGAACAGCAAGCAGGAAGGTCCTGGGTGGAAAAGGACGACACGCCAGTGCAGCTGGAGTGAAGTGAGCTGGGAGGAGAGAGGATGAGATAAGCTGAAAGCGTGATGAGGAACTTGGCATCCAGACCTGCAGATGTCAGCACGGAGCTGCTGCGTACTCCATAAAGTGGCAGACACCTAGTGCCATCCATCCTCTTGTTCCCAAAGCTTGTGAAAGAATCTCCCAGGGAGCTTGTCCAATAGGTACAGTCTGCCAGAAACTCTGATTCAGAGGTCTAAGGTGAGGCCGGTGGAGCTGTGTCTTTAAGCTCCATGGCATAGAGATGCAAGGGGTCTGTGGACCACATCTTGAGAAAATGCTGATCTGTCAGCATGCTGATCTGGGGTTATAAGCAACAGGTTAGGGCTCCAGCCAAGTGAAGTAAACGGAGAGTTTATGGAAGGCAGCTGGGGAGCTAGGGGAACAAGAGGATGTCAGTTAGTAAGACCCGAAGGTGCTCTAGGCAGCTAGGTTTGCAGAAATAGGGCTACGTCTTTTCAGGACACTGTGGTCTAGAGATCAACTCCAAGTCAGTGCTGTGGCCTCCAGTGTAGACTGCACTCTTTAATTACCACATGAGTATCTACCAAGGACCAGGCATTGAGGTAGACACTGGTGATGCAGTGATAAATAGGAGGGTGTCTGATTCACTGTGCATGTTTAAATTATTTTTTGAAATTCTTTTACTTTTGGCTGCATGTGGGGTCTTAGTTCCCCAGCCAGGGATCAAGCGTCTGTAACCCATGGGTAGAACCACAGAGTCTTAACCAGGCGGAGTGTTCATGTTAGTCTCTGAGGACTGCCAGGGAAGTCCGTGGTGTGCCCTTTTAAAGCCATCTCTTCCTTTCTGTGTGTACTTTTATTGGTGAGCTGAGCAAGCATTTATTAATGTGTCCTGTATCCAGGGTGTTGCGGGTGAAATAGAAATTCACAGAGTAGCCTTCATTGGAAGGAAAGACATCATCGGGAAAGAAAGGCACACACAGGTTGTTAAAGGAATCCAGGGGAGTTCGAGGGAGCTGTCCACACCCAGGAGCTGAGATGGCCTCCCCGGAGTGAGCTGAGTCATCCTCGTTCGTCCTCCTCGACAGTCAGGGAGACTTCGTGAGGCTGCCTGGAGTTAGGGTGCCGTGGGCTTCCTGCTGATGTGGAGCCTCTGACTTTGGCCTGGAGCCTCCTGTGGTTTAAGCAGCCCATTCCAGGCTGATTTGACGTTGGTGATGGATTATCGAGTCCTTGCTCATGCCGCACTGGAGCGGAGACTTGGGGGTTCGCCAGGGCTTGGCTTACGATGGGGACAGATAAGCTGGGTGATTCAGTCCCTCTGCAGTCACGCTCTCACCTGACTCACTGATGACTCCAGTCCTCCTCATCACACTCCACTTGAAGCCAACCATCCCCTCCACTTATAAACATTGCGTATCACGCTGAGCTGTGAATGCATCCAGCTAGGTGACTGAGGCAGGCTTCTTAATACTAGGGTTGGTGATCTGATAGAAATCCTTGAAGAGGCATTATCTTAGCATGGAGAAATCTTTTTTTTTTTTTTTTAAGTTTTACTTTTTTTTTTTCTTTGGCCTCTAAGTCATCATTTATTTTTCATCCATCTTTACTCTTTGGCATGTGTGGGCCTCCCATTGCAGTGACCTCTCTCGTCGCAGAGCACCGGCTCCTGGCACACGTGCTCCAGAGTGCTGGCTCCTAATTGGACAGTCCAGCCCAGCTGCATCTCGGCACATGGGACCTTCCCAGGCGGGGGATCAGACCAGTGCCCCTTGAACTGCAAGGCAGTCTCTTTGCCCAGTGAACCACCGGGGAAACTCAAGAAATCTAAGTTTTTGTTTGAATTTTAATGCACAAAGATGGAATACTCTCAGGTCCTCTGTTTTCACTTATTTGCTCTTCATGCTTTGTGCTGTGTTTATAAATTTTTTTATTTTATATTGGAGCATAGTTGATTTACAGTGTTAATTTCAGGTGTGCAACGAAGTGATTCAGGTTATATATATACACATATATGTGTATATATATATATATATATATATATATATATGTGTGTTATTCTTTTCTCATCTAGGTTATTATAGAATATTGAGAAAAGTTCCCTGTGCTATATATAGTAGGTCCTTTTTAATTATCTATTTTGTGTGTTACGTTAACAAAGACCAGGTGACACTTTGAATTTGAAGGGTTTAGCTTTCTTACGTGGTTATATATAAGAAAGGTAAGAACACAGATTCTGCAGTCAGGCTGCCTAGATTCAAATCTCAGCTCTGACACTGAGAGAACTTGGCAATTTCTGAACTTCTCTAGAACTTCCCTGGTAGCTTAGCTGGTAAAGAATCCACCTGTAATGTAGGAGACCCCAGTTTGGGTTGGGAAGATCCCCTGGAGAAGGGCATGGCAACACACTCCAGTATTCTTGCCTGGAGAATGCCATGGGCTACAGTCCATAGGGTTGCAAAGAGTCAGGTGTGATGGAAGCAACTGAGTATGCATGTTGCAGTTTCCTCATTTGTTACGTGAGTACTACTAATGTTAACACCCATCTTAGAGAGGGCATCTGGTTGCAGTTGCCATAGAAGGACTGCATAACAGGTTACTCTACAACTCCAAGGCTGAGCTGTGTACATAAAGTTGAAGGTCAGTGGGTCCAGCTGAGCTAAGATTGACTTGGTTGGTCCTCCTCCACACTGCGGGTTATGGTTCACCCCTCCTCGGACCAGCAGACTAGCAGAGACTGCTCATCTCGTGGTGACGGCAGAGGCATAAAAAGAAGCATGTCAGGCCTGTGAGGATGTAGGCTTCGCTGGGGATTGGACCTTGTGTGCTAGCTCTGTCCCAGGTTGTGCCTGGAGTGTGAACAGCCCCCAGCTCTACTGCTGCCCTAAGGTTCTCACCAGCTCCTCAGTACCTCGGTCCCTGGTGCCCTTTCCCGTCTGGGAAGCAAACATTCCTCCTGCTTTGAATGCGTGGCCTCTGGCCAACCTCTCTAGAAACTCCGTTTGACTCCTGGAGCCTGACCTGGCTGGTTTCTGGCTGAGCTTGGATGCTAACCAAGCAGATTGGCGTTAGACCTGCTTGAAGGTAAGCCCTTTACCGTCTACCATTCCTTCCTCAAGAGTTTCCAGTAAAATTCCTGTGATACCATTTCATGTCCTCATTTTTGGCTAAGAAGCTTTTATTAACCAAGCAGATTGCTACCTTTTTAATTATCTATTTTGTGTGTTACGTTAACAAAGACCAGGTGACACTTTGAATTTGAAGGGTTTAGCTTTCTTACGTGGTTATATATAAGAAAGGTAAGAACACAGATTCTGCAGTCAGGCTGCCTAGATTCAAATCTCAGCTCTGACACTGAGAGAACTTGGCAATTTCTGAACTTCTCTAGAACTTCCCTGGTAGCTTAGCTGGTAAAGAATCCACCTGTAATGTAGGAGACCCCAGTTTGGGTTGGGAAGATCCCCTGGAGAAGGGCATGGCAACACACTCCAGTATTCTTGCCTGGAGAATGCCATGGGCTACAGTCCATAGGGTTGCAAAGAGTCAGGTGTGATGGAAGCAACTGAGTATGCATGTTGCAGTTTCCTCATTTGTTACGTGAGTACTACTAATGTTAACACCCATCTTAGAGAGGGCATCTGGTTGCAGTTGCCATAGAAGGACTGCATAACAGGTTACTCTACAACTCCAAGGCTGAGCTGTGTACATAAAGTTGAAGGTCAGTGGGTCCAGCTGAGCTAAGATTGACTTGGTTGGTCCTCCTCCACACTGCGGGTTATGGTTCACCCCTCCTCGGACCAGCAGACTAGCAGAGACTGCTCATCTCGTGGTGACGGCAGAGGCATAAAAAGAAGCATGTCAGGCCTGTGAGGATGTAGGCTTCGCTGGGGATTGGACCTTGTGTGCTAGCTCTGTCCCAGGTTGTGCCTGGAGTGTGAACAGCCCCCAGCTCTACTGCTGCCCTAAGGTTCTCACCAGCTCCTCAGTACCTCGGTCCCTGGTGCCCTTTCCCGTCTGGGAAGCAAACATTCCTCCTGCTTTGAATGCGTGGCCTCTGGCCAACCTCTCTAGAAACTCCGTTTGACTCCTGGAGCCTGACCTGGCTGGTTTCTGGCTGAGCTTGGATGCTAACCAAGCAGATTGGCGTTAGACCTGCTTGAAGGTAAGCCCTTTACCGTCTACCATTCCTTCCTCAAGAGTTTCCAGTAAAATTCCTGTGATACCATTTCATGTCCTCCTATTAATTTTTATGATGCTAAGAATTTTTACAGCCTTCTATTTTGTATTAAGAAATTCAAGTATTTTCCACATTTCTTTCTTTAACATAGACGCATTGAACTGCTGAGTATACTGACACTCTGCTGGGCTCTGAGGAGCACACATGTGAACAAGAGAAGCACCCTTTTCCTTGTTCGAGATAGTAGCCTCATGAGAGGCTGGCCTTGAATCAGGAATCCACCGCACCACATCTTCTGTGAATACTTTACAGAGATGATTTTTATCAGATTAACTCCCAGCAAGAGAGCAACACCACCTCTGGGTATCTGAGTGTGAATTGAATGTCTCTGCTTGGCCCCAGAAAAGTAGCATTCCCCTTTCCTAATAATTCTGCTGTTAGGAAATGCCACCCCAAAGTTGGGTCGTGTGCACTTTGCGACAGAGGCTTAGTGTAAAACCACAGTATGATACCAAAGGAGAAAGAACCAACTCCCTGTGGCTTTGCGATGCCTCCGAAATTTCAGGTTGGCAACTGCTGGCTCTCCTGGAGAGATGCTCTGTTCTGTTTGAAGTTGTGCCTCTCTCCAGCCCCTCCTCACTGCCAGGAAGTCACTTTGAACATCGCTGCAGGCCCCAGGCCTTTGAGGACATCTTGCTAAGGAGACCACACAGCAGCTGCGTGACGTTCTGACTTTAGAGAAGTGGGTATCTTACAAACACACCTGGCTTCAAGTCTCAGCTTTCTGTGACTCTCTTGGTGATTTTAGCCAAGTTTCCTCATGACTCTGAACTTCAGTGTCCGTATTTGCAGAATGGGGATAATAATAATAATTATATGTGTCGGGGTCTTTGGTTGCAAGCGACAGAAACTTATTTTCCTAATTGGAAAGGGACACAAGGTGGAGAATTTATTTGAAGATGATGTGGTAACTTGTAGATTCAGTGACAGTACTGCGTGGCCTCTACCTCTCTAGAAACTCCGTTTGACTCCTGGAGCCTGACCTGGCTGGTTTCTGGCTGAGCTTGGATGCTAACCAAGCAGATTGGCGTTAGACCTGCTTGAAGGTAAGCCCTTTACCGTCTACCATTCCTTCCTCAAGAGTTTCCAGTAAAATTCCTGTGATACCATTTCATGTCCTCCTATTAATTTTTATGATGCTAAGAATTTTTACAGCCTTCTATTTTGTATTAAGAAATTCAAGTATTTTCCACATTTCTTTCTTTAACATAGACGCATTGAACTGCTGAGTATACTGACACTCTGCTGGGCTCTGAGGAGCACACATGTGAACAAGAGAAGCACCCTTTTCCTTGTTCGAGATAGTAGCCTCATGAGAGGCTGGCCTTGAATCAGGAATCCACCGCACCACATCTTCTGTGAATACTTTACAGAGATGATTTTTATCAGATTAACTCCCAGCAAGAGAGCAACACCACCTCTGGGTATCTGAGTGTGAATTGAATGTCTCTGCTTGGCCCCAGAAAAGTAGCATTCCCCTTTCCTAATAATTCTGCTGTTAGGAAATGCCACCCCAAAGTTGGGTCGTGTGCACTTTGCGACAGAGGCTTAGTGTAAAACCACAGTATGATACCAAAGGAGAAAGAACCAACTCCCTGTGGCTTTGCGATGCCTCCGAAATTTCAGGTTGGCAACTGCTGGCTCTCCTGGAGAGATGCTCTGTTCTGTTTGAAGTTGTGCCTCTCTCCAGCCCCTCCTCACTGCCAGGAAGTCACTTTGAACATCGCTGCAGGCCCCAGGCCTTTGAGGACATCTTGCTAAGGAGACCACACAGCAGCTGCGTGACGTTCTGACTTTAGAGAAGTGGGTATCTTACAAACACACCTGGCTTCAAGTCTCAGCTTTCTGTGACTCTCTTGGTGATTTTAGCCAAGTTTCCTCATGACTCTGAACTTCAGTGTCCGTATTTGCAGAATGGGGATAATAATAATAATTATATGTGTCGGGGTCTTTGGTTGCAAGCGACAGAAACCTATTTTCCTAATTGGAAAGGGACACAAGGTGGAGAATTTATTTGAAGATGATGTGGTAACTTGTAGATTCAGTGACAGTACTAAGAAGCAGACAAAGAGTGAGAATTATCCAGTCCTGGGGAATTAAGATGAAGAGCTCGTCTTATCAGATTGTCAAATATATATCTCAGTTCATACCTCTGTTCTGAAATCTAGACTTATCTATCCAACTGCCATCCAGTATCTCAACCTAGAGTTATAGTAAGCATTTTAACATTAATATTTCTGAAATAAATTGGAATATTTCTCTAAATCCCTTGCTACCCCTATTTTTGTAATCATGTCCCCTTTCATCCAGTTACCTGAGCCCCAGATCTTATAGACATCTTTATTTTTACTCACACCTCACATCTTGTCCATCAGCAGACTCTTTCAGTCATGCCTTCAACTTATACCTGATTTTCACCCATGTCTCACCTCCCCATATAATTGCCACAGACCATGAAGCCCCCCTGTCTTAAGTGGACCACTGCAATGATGTCATGTCCGTTCTCTCAGCTTTGCTTTTTGGCATGTCCCAATTATGTTCTGTGAAAGCCATGTTAATTTATTATTATTATTATTTTGGCCTTTTCTATTGGTTTTTTATTTATTTATTTGCATCCATCTTTATTCTTCAGCCTGTGCGGGCCTCCCATTGCAGTGACCTCTCTGTGTTGCAGAGCGCCTGCTCTGGGCGCATGCACTCCAGAGCGCTGACTTGCAATTGCACACACTGGTCCAGCTGCTCCATGACACATGGGATCTTCCTGGGCCAGGGATTGAACCAGTGCCCCTCGCACTGCAAGGCGGACTCTTTACCCGCTGGATTAATTGTTTTTTAAAAAATTATACATGTCACTAATCCTTGAATCTCCCTATAGCTTTCGATTTCATTAAAAACAAAACCCAGCATCTTGAGTTTGGCCTGCAGGACCTAACATTATTCATTTTATAGGAAGGACTCGAGCATCCTTTTAGGTCTGGGAGCCTGGAGGAAGGTGTCTTGGAATCAATCCCCCATGGATATGGAGAGATGACTATATATTGATTCTATTTTCTGAAACCTGTCCCTTTCAGTCATTTGATTCTAAAAATTACTCTGTACCTTCGCCGTCTTGCTAGACAAGGAACAAGACAAAATTTCATGGACAGCCAGAGTCATTATCTGAGTGATTCCTGAGGAAAGTGACTGTTAGCACCACTAGAGTTACCTGAATTCCAAATAGTTCCCTGAATATGGAGTCTGTGTAGTAGTGATTATGACAAATAAATTGGTATGCTTTGTGTACAACTAATCTGCATGGTAGCCCATACAAATTTTGTGTTTTACATCAGCCAAAGTAATGCTGTGGTGTACTGAAAATATAGGAAGCCAGCATCATGTCCCATCATTACGTTTTATAGCTATCCAGTGCTGCAATGTTAAAATTTTCGTTTGCACAACCTCTGTGTTACAGGAGGAAATATCAGCTCCAGGACCTTCAGATATTTAGCTGTTTTCTTCTCAGACAGATCAGAGAGAGAGAGAGTAATAACAAGAAGAAAATAATTTCTCATGTTTAACTGCACATTTTGTCCTTTGAGTGTTCAAAAAAGATAAGCAGAGCCAGCAGCACTTTTTTTCCCCTTTTCTTTGAGTGTGCTTACTAAGACTGTGGAAGTTTTTGAGGCTTTCCAAGGGACTACAGCTGTTAGGTGACGGAAGAGGAAAGCCAATTCAGGTCTCTTGAAGCTGTGGGTTAGAGACGGATGAGGTGTGGTCAAGAGCTGGCAGCTGGAATACACGGGCTTGCGTTGTTGCTCTTACTTGGGTTCTCTCAGGGATCTTAGGCAAGTCACTTAACCTTTCTGTGCCTCATTTTCCTCATCTAGACACAGGAAATAACTAACTCCTGGGACTTTTATACAGATTAAACCAAATGAGCTGCTTCATACTCATGTAATTATTTATTTACTTATTTATTTAAGTACTATTTGAATCCTATTTAGTGTCATGTGATGTCTAGAGACTCATAAAACAGTCCTCAGTAAGACAGTCTGCTTCTATGTAACATCAAGATTAGTAGGTAACAGTGCAAGTGCTTTAAGGTTCACATAGTATTTCCTTCTGCTCCCTTTTTAATAACTTCCTTTATAGGATCCTTGCCTGCACCAGTTATGAAAATTGTGCATGCTAATAAGGAGGAGCATTAAAGATGAAAGGAAATTTATCACCACTACCTCATTACTACTGTTGGAAATATTACCCTAAAAAAAAAAACAGGTTCCCAGGCTTGGAAGGATGAGAAAATGTTAACAAACCCCACAAACTAATAATAATAATGGAGTTACCATAAGCTTTCCTGTGTTCTGCTCCTCTTCTTTTTGCCATTTTCTCTGTCAGAAAGATTGACCATCTCTAGAAATGTAAAAACATCACTGCTAAGGATATGACCTCTACATAGAAGTAAAGTGGAAGAAATCTTGTTGAGTCCATGTGTGTATTCTAGAGAACATCCAGTGCTGCAATGTTAAAATTTTCGTTTGCACAACCTCTGTGTTACAGGAGGAAATATCAGCTCCAGGACCTTCAGATATTTAGCTGTTTTCTTCTCAGACAGATCAGAGAGAGAGAGAGTAATAACAAGAAGAAAATAATTTCTCATGTTTAACTGCACATTTTGTCCTTTGAGTGTTCAAAAAAGATAAGCAGAGCCAGCAGCACTTTTTTTCCCCTTTTCTTTGAGTGTGCTTACTAAGACTGTGGAAGTTTTTGAGGCTTTCCAAGGGACTACAGCTGTTAGGTGACGGAAGAGGAAAGCCAATTCAGGTCTCTTGAAGCTGTGGGTTAGAGACGGATGAGGTGTGGTCAAGAGCTGGCAGCTGGAATACACGGGCTTGCGTTGTTGCTCTTACTTGGGTTCTCTCAGGGATCTTAGGCAAGTCACTTAACCTTTCTGTGCCTCATTTTCCTCATCTAGACACAGGAAATAACTAACTCCTGGGACTTTTATACAGATTAAACCAAATGAGCTGCTTCATACTCATGTAATTATTTATTTACTTATTTATTTAAGTACTATTTGAATCCTATTTAGTGTCATGTGATGTCTAGAGACTCATAAAACAGTCCTCAGTAAGACAGTCTGCTTCTATGTAACATCAAGATTAGTAGGTAACAGTGCAAGTGCTTTAAGGTTCACATAGTATTTCCTTCTGCTCCCTTTTTAATAACTTCCTTTATAGGATCCTTGCCTGCACCAGTTATGAAAATTGTGCATGCTAATAAGGAGGAGCATTAAAGATGAAAGGAAATTTATCACCACTACCTCATTACTACTGTTGGAAATATTACCCTAAAAAAAAAAACAGGTTCCCAGGCTTGGAAGGATGAGAAAATGTTAACAAACCCCACAAACTAATAATAATAATGGAGTTACCATAAGCTTTCCTGTGTTCTGCTCCTCTTCTTTTTGCCATTTTCTCTGTCAGAAAGATTGACCATCTCTCTAGAAATGTAAAAACATCACTGCTAAGGATATGACCTCTACATAGAAGTAAAGTGGAAGAAATCTTGTTGAGTCCATGTGTGTATTCTAGAGAGGGTGTACTTTTGTGCAAGTTAGTAAGGGAGCTTCTTAATCTGTTTGGATATTGGTGATGTTTTTGTTTTAAAAGAATGGGAGGGTTAAGTAGATAGTATGACTTATAGATTCAAGGACTTATTGTCAATCCAGTAACAAATTTTATACGGTAGCTCAGCTGGTGAAAAATCTGTCTATAGTGCAGGAGACCCCCGGTTTGAATCCTGGATCTGGAAGATTCCCCAAAGAAAGGATAGGCTACCCACTCTCCAGTATTCTTTGTTTTTTTTTTTAAAGCTTTATTATTTTTTTGAGGGGGGGGCGGGCTGGGGAGGAAGGGGGTTGGGCAGGCCATCCATCTTTGCTCTTGGGCCTGTGTGGGCCTCCCATCGCGGTGGCATCTGTTGTCGCAGAGCACCGGCTCTGGGCGCATGCACTCCAGAGCTCCAGCTCGGTAATTGGACACAGGGGTCCAGCCGCTCTGCGGCACGTGGGATCTTCCCAGGCCAAGGATCGAACCGGCGCCCCTTGCACTGCAAGGTGGTGTCCTCACCCACTGGACCACCAGGGAAGCCCTCTCCAGTATTCTTGCCTGGAGAAGCCCATGGCTTGTCCTTGGGTCTCTAAGAGTTGGACATGACTGAAGAAATTTTCACTTTCAGTAGACAAATGGCTTATGAGCACATAGAGAAGGAAGAAGGTAGACTAAAAGCACAAACTTTACTGCTACTTAAAAAAATTAAGGTTAGATTAAAAAAAACAGTTGAATGGATTTGTCTGGATGTAAGTAAAGTATTTGGAAAAATCACCCAGGAAATTCTTGTTCTCGGCTTGTTCTCATTCTTGTTCTCTGTAGAGTCAGTGAATTCTTACTTGGTTGAACTCTCAAACATAAACTGGATTTAACACCACCGCGTTCATAAATAAAAAAAACAGGTTCCCAGGCTTGGAAGGATGAGAAAATGTTAACAAACCCCACAAACTAATAATAATAATGGAGTTACCATAAGCTTTCCTGTGTTCTGCTCCTCTTCTTTTTGCCATTTTCTCTGTCAGAAAGATTGACCATCTCTCTAGAAATGTAAAAACATCACTGCTAAGGATATGACCTCTACATAGAAGTAAAGTGGAAGAAATCTTGTTGAGTCCATGTGTGTATTCTAGAGAGGGTGTACTTTTGTGCAAGTTAGTAAGGGAGCTTCTTAATCTGTTTGGATATTGGTGATGTTTTTGTTTTAAAAGAATGGGAGGGTTAAGTAGATAGTATGACTTATAGATTCAAGGACTTATTGTCAATCCAGTAACAAATTTTATACGGTAGCTCAGCTGGTGAAAAATCTGTCTATAGTGCAGGAGACCCCCGGTTTGAATCCTGGATCTGGAAGATTCCCCAAAGAAAGGATAGGCTACCCACTCTCAGTATTCTTTGTTTTTTTTAAAGCTTTATTATTTTTTTGAGGGGGGGGCGGGCTGGGGAGGAAGGGGGTTGGGCAGGCCATCCATCTTTGCTCTTGGGCCTGTGTGGGCCTCCCATCGCGGTGGCATCTGTTGTCGCAGAGCACCGGCTCTGGGCGCATGCACTCCAGAGCTCCAGCTCGGTAATTGGACACAGGGGTCCAGCCGCTCTGCGGCACGTGGGATCTTCCCAGGCCAAGGATCGAACCGGCGCCCCTTGCACTGCAAGGTGGTGTCCTCACCCACTGGACCACCAGGGAAGCCCTCTCCAGTATTCTTGCCTGGAGAAGCCCATGGCTTGTCCTTGGGTCTCTAAGAGTTGGACATGACTGAAGAAATTTTCACTTTCAGTAGACAAATGGCTTATGAGCACATAGAGAAGGAAGAAGGTAGACTAAAAGCACAAACTTTACTGCTACTTAAAAAAATTAAGGTTAGATTAAAAAAAACAGTTGAATGGATTTGTCTGGATGTAAGTAAAGTATTTGGAAAAATCACCCAGGAAATTCTTGTTCTCGGCTTGTTCTCATTCTTGTTCTCTGTAGAGTCAGTGAATTCTTACTTGGTTGAACTCTCAAACATAAACTGGATTTAACACCACCGCAGTTCATATGGTCTCTGTCCTTGGTTCTGATCCATGTATTGCAGCCGATGATGTTTATTAAGACCTCAAGGAGTGGTTGACAACCTTTGAATTAGCAAGGACACATGGGGGAGAAAGAGCTGCTTGTATCTGGCAATGGAGAGTATGATTCCATGGGCATGAGATGGGGCCTGGGATGCTCTGCTTTAAAGAAGTGGTTTTTATCAATGTTGCAAAATGACATTCGCTCAGAGAATAAATGTGAAATACTTTAGGTGGCTGAATTATAATCTGACATGACCTGAATAGGATGAAACAAGGACCAAATTTAATGAGATAACTTTCTAAAAATAGGAGTAAATGTGCAAGTTTACTTTAGAAGGTTTGCAAAGCCATCAGCATTAAGGAAGGGGGAGTGATAGCTTAAGATCAGTCATTACAGAACATATTTAGAGCGTGTGCCCGCCAAGTCGTTCAGTTCTTTTTTTTTTTTTTAAAGATTTATTTATTTATTTTCTGGGGGGGTAGGGTGGGGAGGGAGGGGAGCAGGCGGGCTACTTCTGTTGGTGTTTCATTTATCTATTTTCATCCATCTTTGTTCTTTGACCCGTGCGGACCTCCCATCATGGTGGCCTCTGTTGTCTCAGAGTACCGGCTCTGGGCGCATGCGATCCAGAGCTCCGGCTCAGTAATTGGACACATAGATCCAGCTGCTCCGCGGCACGTGGGATCTTCCCAGGCCAGGGATCAAACTGGTGCCCCTTGCACTGCAAAGTGGTGTCCTTACCCACTGGACCACCAGGGAAGCCCAGTCATTCAATTTCTGTCTGACTCTTTGCAACCTTATGGGCTGTAGCTCACCAGGCTCCTCTGACCATGAGAATCTCCAGGCAGGAATGCTGGAGTGGATTGCTATTTCCTCCTCCAAGGGATCTTCCTGACCCAGGGATCGAGGCCATGTCTCCTGCATTACAGGAGAATTCTTTACCAATGAGCCACTGGGGAAGCCCCGAAGCTGACTGCAGAGTAAACACCTGCCAGCAGAGGGCTGTGACTTCCAACCCAGCAAGTGTGAGCTCAAGCACAGGATATTTGCCAAGGGACAAGAGTTCAGCTGTGCAATGTATAATTTATCTTACAAATTCTACCAAATGACAGTGTGTGTGTTTAACAACCAGAATGTCCTAGAAAAATAGATCTTAGAGTTTGGAATGATCTGCAGCCATCTAGTCATGAGATATTCAGAGTTTTGTGGGTCTCAAGGTTCCACAAGGAGGCTTCTTGATCTGGGGGTTGTGTGGGGATGACAGTCGGCAGAGCTCAGCACTCCTGCCTCAAAGGGAGCTTCTATCCTAGAAGCCCTGCTCATCGCTCTTTCACATGCCAGGCGTCCAAACAGAGGTTTGTGTGAGAAATTTATTTTTAAATTTGGTTGATGAAAATTTAAGACAGGGAAATAAAGCTGAAGAATTCCTGACAAGTATGTCAACCTTACAATTTGCTGTCAAAAATATCAGCAGGGTATATTTTCTTCAAAGATGCAGAAAGAGGGGGAAAAAAAACATCCCAGTACTCTTTTCATTAGTCTGAGGAAAAACTTACTGTGGGCAAAACTGCCTGCCGCTATTTATCTGCCTACCTACCTGTCTTCTGGACATAAATTTTCTTTAATTACATTTTCTATTTAGTTGAAAAGCAATGCAAGTGTTTTGACCCTGGGTACCACTTCTGTGCGATGAGTCTGTAATAGGGACATGCCTCATGCTGTAATTGTTTCTCACATAAATGTTTTGAGCAAATGATCGGTGAGAAGTGTTTGATGTTCTAGTCCCTGAGTTCCTTTGTTGCAGCAACAGCTCTCTGCTATTTTAAATGATACTGAACATTGTGTGTATAATTCATAAATATTTGCATTTAGTAATTATATCAATAAAAGACTTGGAAGACAATTATGCTGAATCCATTTTATTTTCTGCAAAAGAGGCAGAATCTTAATTAGTTTTACTCCTGGCACTCATTAACCCATATATAATCTCTGATTATGTATTGAATTCAAGGAGAATTTAAATCTTTTCAAGACTTCCCTGGGATAAGATTGAGGGTTTCTTTCCCTATAGGTTTCAAGAATTCTGTAATTAGTTTTACTCCTGAGAAATAAACCAATACTAGGGGCCAAATGGACCCCAGTTTCGGGTAGTGTGCAATGTATAATTTATCTTACAAATTCTACCAAATGACAGTGTGTGTGTTTAACAACCAGAATGTCCTAGAAAAATAGATCTTAGAGTTTGGAATGATCTGCAGCCATCTAGTCATGAGATATTCAGAGTTTTGTGGGTCTCAAGGTTCCACAAGGAGGCTTCTTGATCTGGGGGTTGTGTGGGGATGACAGTCGGCAGAGCTCAGCACTCCTGCCTCAAAGGGAGCTTCTATCCTAGAAGCCCTGCTCATCGCTCTTTCACATGCCAGGCGTCCAAACAGAGGTTTGTGTGAGAAATTTATTTTTAAATTTGGTTGATGAAAATTTAAGACAGGGAAATAAAGCTGAAGAATTCCTGACAAGTATGTCAACCTTACAATTTGCTGTCAAAAATATCAGCAGGGTATATTTTCTTCAAAGATGCAGAAAGAGGGGGAAAAAAAACATCCCAGTACTCTTTTCATTAGTCTGAGGAAAAACTTACTGTGGGCAAAACTGCCTGCCGCTATTTATCTGCCTACCTACCTGTCTTCTGGACATAAATTTTCTTTAATTACATTTTCTATTTAGTTGAAAAGCAATGCAAGTGTTTTGACCCTGGGTACCACTTCTGTGCGATGAGTCTGTAATAGGGACATGCCTCATGCTGTAATTGTTTCTCACATAAATGTTTTGAGCAAATGATCGGTGAGAAGTGTTTGATGTTCTAGTCCCTGAGTTCCTTTGTTGCAGCAACAGCTCTCTGCTATTTTAAATGATACTGAACATTGTGTGTATAATTCATAAATATTTGCATTTAGTAATTATATCAATAAAAGACTTGGAAGACAATTATGCTGAATCCATTTTATTTTCTGCAAAAGAGGCAGAATCTTAATTAGTTTTACTCCTGGCACTCATTAACCCATATATAATCTCTGATTATGTATTGAATTCAAGGAGAATTTAAATCTTTTCAAGACTTCCCTGGGATAAGATTGAGGGTTTTCTTTTTTTCCCCTATAGGTTTCTTTTACTTCTAAAATGCTAATTTTATCTGGGGGTGGGATGCGAAGAGGAATATTTATTATCTTGGATAAATTTAGACCATGTTTATCACTACAATTATCCAGCCAGAAGAAAGGAATGAAAGAAAGAGAGCCAAGTATGAAATAAACCACAGACGTTCACTCTCAGAAACTTCTGGCCCACATTTTCAAGTTAAGAGTGTACACCTTTATAGATAACATTGTCACCGGGTTGTTCATTCCTTGTGGTTCACTAAGCAAGAGTTTCTTATGCTTTCTATGTGCTGTGTGGTCTTTTTCGGAAAACAGGGCAAACAGAAGACACATTTCCTTCTTGCTAGCAGCTCATGAATCTAGGCTAGGAAATAGGAGATGGAGGTATAAAAGCAGAGATGTGCACATATCCCAAACATTATCCTGGAACTTAACTGTGCCCATTTCATGCTGGTATGTTTGAAGTGGACCAGTGCCACTTGGCTTTTTCTGTATGATTTGTGGGCACAGTTGGAGGGTTCAAGGTCAGAGGAGAGACCAGAGGATGAACTTCTTGGCACGTTTTGGGTTTCAAAATAAGGGGACATTTTCAAAGTTTATATGTTATTAAACACTCAGGTTCAGCTTTGAATGTATGAGTAAGAACTTTGTAAAAATCTAGTGCTGAGATGAAGAATCCTGTATTAATACAGTGCATTCTTTTTTATTTATTTATTTATTTATTTATTTATTTATTATTTATTTTTGTACATGTATATTCCCAGATCATTCATATGCATATCCCTTGACCCTCCCCCCACCCAGTTCCCCCCCTCCCATCCCTCCAGACCATCACTCCAAAATACAGTGCATTCTTAAGCTCAGAAAATACCTTCCAAGTCACATTGTTGAATGAATCTTTAAATAATCTCATTTTGATTGCATGATTAAAACACTTTCAAACCCCAAGTCTTCAAGTCTTTCAGGACTTCCAGTCACACGTATATGATATTTTGATTATAGTTGGTATAAATGAAAGTGCCTACCATCCATTTTGAATAAAGCCTTAGGTTTACAGTTGAATTCTGTTCTACACAGGCTCCCTAAAGTGATATTTAATGTTAGTATAGTGTTTTCATTGGATACTACTTTAAAAAATATTATCTAGATGCCAGTGTATCCAAAACTTCTTTCTTTCTCCAGCCCTAATGTGCCCTTGAAACTTGAGTCTTAAATATGCCCACCAACATGTCCACTTGGATGCCTAAAGGCATCTAGAAATGAACATGTCCATAAAAGAACTCTTGGTTTCCACCATAACACCTGCTCCTCCAGATTTCTTCTCCTGTTAGGACACAGAGCCACTAATCTAAGAGTCAGTCTTGGTTTCTTTCCTTTTCTCCCTTTCCTTTAAAATTAATCAGCAAGTGCTACCAGTGACACTTTCCGGACCTATCTCAAATCCATCTGTCTCCCAGTCTTTACTGCTTCTACCCTCGTCTAAGCCATGCCCATCTTTCAAGCGGGCTCGTGCAGTAGTCTTCTTTTTTATTTCATTTTTTTTTTTGTGATTCGGAAGTTTTATAGATTATACCCCATTTCTTGTTACTGTGAAACCTTGACTGTGCTATATAATATATCCTTGCAGCTCGTCTGTTTTATACAGACTACTGTTGTTATTTAGTTACTCAATCATATCTGGCTCTTGTACCCCCATGGACTGTAGCCTGCCAGGCTCCTCTGTCCATGGATTTTCTAGGCAGGAATACTGGAGTAGGTTGCCATTTCCTTCTTTCCGACTCAGCGATCAAGTCCGGGTCTCTTGCATTGACAGGCGTGTTCTTTACCACTGAGCCACCAGGGAAGCCCATACAGAGTATTTTGTACCTATTAAGCCACTATACCTGTCTTGCTCCTCCACTGCATGAATCTTCTAATCTGAACCACCTTCTTCTAGTCTCGCCTTTTAAAATCCATTCCACTAAACAGCTTCAGGAACAGTCTTGTTACAGTGTGAATCAGGTCACATCACTTCACTTTGAAACCTCTTATGGTTTCTCCTTAACGTAGGGTAAAACATGAGCTCTTTGTCACAGTCTGCAATGTCCTGCATGATAAGACCAGTTGCCCATCTCTCTACCTCATTATACACCTTTCTGTACCTTAGTCACTCTCCTCCCTTCAACCTGAATCTCTTCTGTTTCCGTGAATGGGTGAAACTTCCCATGCCAGTGCCTTTGTACTTGCTGAACATCAGCTCCAGACAATACTCGACCAGTCACTCCCCTTTTCTTTTATTTCTTCACCTGCCGAGGTCTTTCTCCTCATCCAGGCTTTTAGCTCAGGTACTAAGTTATGTCAATGACCTTTCTTGGTCATCTCATCTGAAGTAGCTGCATGCGTTGCCCTCCTCTTTCACTTCCCTTTGATTTGTTTCAGGCAACTGCTTGCTATCTGGAATTCTTTCTTTGTGTATTGACCCCTCCACTACAGTGCAAGTTTTATAAAAACAAATATTATTACCTTGTTTTCTGTTATATTCCTAGTGCATAACACACCCCCTGGCATAAAATAAATGCTTAGATGAACAGTGTTGTCAGTATTGTATTCTCATTTAAGTGTTTTTCACAAAGCCGTGCCTTAGACTAATTTCCCTTCTTATCATTCCCTCTGAAATATACCCTTTCCCCAACTACAGCTTACTTAGCTCCGTGTGAGTTGAGGTTGAGAGCTCATTTTTAAATTGCCAAAACAATTTTAAGTAAAAACTGGGACTAATAGATGTTGATAGTTTATAGATTCCGATGCTGTGTAATAGAGATAACATTTATGAAAAAATCTGCTGTTCAAGGACTTCAACATTTATTTAACAAAGAGCACATGAAAATTAATATTTAAGCACCAGAAAAATGTTTTCTTATCGAGATAGCTGCACAGAATGTGGCATTTTATTTCCAAACTTTTTAGCCAATGGTTCTCTAGTTGTCTGAAGCTTAAACAAAGGTAATGATTCTAGGTTTAAAGGGCAGCTTGCTCCCATGTTAGAAGTCACTTTCAGGCAGAAAAGAAGTCTTATTTTATAACTATAATTATCAGGTTTAACTGAAACTGACAGCCTGGAAAGGTACAATAAAACAGCTTCAGGACAATAGCAAATTTCAGTAAGGTAATGCCAACCTATCATCTTTAATGAAATCATGTACTTTGAGTTAAAGTCTGTGCTTTAGTATACTATAAAAATAAAAGATGAAAAAAAATTTAAGGAATCAAACAGCAAGGATGAAACAAATCAAGTGAAATACATTTTAGATGCTTTAGAAATGCTGCTTCACACAGTCACAATGCTCCAGAAAATTGGAATCTGTGTTATTAAACAAAAACATTAATTACATGGTTTTGTACTTAGCAGCACATTATAGAGTTATTATACAAAATGTTCTGTGTTTTGTGTTTTTTCTCCTTACTGCCAAGTTGAATCTTTAATAAACAAGTATAATGGAAACCAGAGGAAAATAAGACGCTTGGACTGTTAGAATAAATAGGCACACAATATTCAACAAATCAGCTGCACTAAGAAGTCTTGTTAGTGTTGGTTCAGAAAGTAAAGAACAGAAAGTTCAGGCTATGATCCTTTAGAGTTGACTTATGGATGCACATTGCATTTACTATAAAAGTAATATCAAACATTGTATAAAGAAAAATTATACAGTTTACTAGAATATTTTCAACAAGGAATAGCTCCATATGATATAAATTACAGATATTTATAGTATTAGTATTCTAACTAATGCCTCGTACAATATTTCACAATGTGACTTTATGTTACCCCAAAAGTTATAGCATTAAACAGCATTAAAATCATAGATGGAAAAGGTATTCTGAATTCTTTCTCTCTTTAAAACTAGTATGGAATTTTGCAAGCACACACAAAAGAGAGAATTGTATATTCAAATTTATGTCTCTTGCTAAATGTAAGAAATTTCTGCCATAATTCTTTTTGAACATTCTCTCAGCTCTGTCCTTTTTCTTCTTTTCTTCTGGGACCCCAGTGACAGGAGTGTTTGATCTTTTGGTCTAGCCTCTCAAATCCTTCACTTACCGAGGTGTGAGACACTGGACCTCCCACTTCCAGGGAAGTACAGATTTATCAGAGAGCGAAGGTGTTTCTGGCCATACACATCTATTACATAGTTTCCTATCAACTTTCTCTGATGACTTTCAAATCAATTCACTCTTGGTTCTAATAAATAGCCCACTTTTTGCCCCTGGCATTCTGAACATAAAAGTCAAAGAGTAGTGAGCATCTGGAGGTCACTGAAGGACTGAATTGGGGGAAAAAAGCATAACATGAGACTCAGTATCTCCCCAGAGAAAGGACTGAATTGGGAAAACAGCATAACATGAGACTCAGTATCTCCCCAGAGAAAGGAGTGGGTCTAAACCAAGATTTCTTTTTATCCTTCCCACATTGATGAAGCAAATAAGTCAGTCCCACTCTCCAGAGCAGCATGAACAAAGGGATGGCAGAGGCCCTGAGGGACCCTAAGAGTACTCCTGCTGCATGGAATGACAGCCCTCCTCCCTTCAGTTCCCAAGAATGATGCTGTAGCGTTTTGTCTTCCTCCTCAACAACAGCTTAATAGAGACCTGGTGGTACTGTTGTACTAAAGTTTAGTAAAATGTTTCTTTTTCTTCCCACAGATGGCTTCTGCTTATGTCATAAGATACCAGTTTTTAATTGTCATAGTAAGAAAAGGTTTCTCTTGAAAAATAACTGTATTAAAATAAAAACATTAAGTTAGGGCTTCCCTGGTGGTCCAGTGGGTAAAGGGTCCACCTTGTAGTGCAAGGGGCACCAGTTCGATCCCTGGCCTGGGAAGATCCCACATACCATGGAGTGGCTGGACTGGTGTTTTAAATCTACATGCGCCCAGAGCTGGCCTGCAGCAAAGAGGCCACTGCAATGGGCCAAAGGCAATATTTACAATGTGACTTTATGTTACCCCAAAAGTTATAGCATTAAACAGCATTAAAATCATAGATGGAAAAGGTATTCTGAATTCTTTCTCTCTTTAAAACTAGTATGGAATTTTGCAAGCACACACAAAAGAGAGAATTGTATATTCAAATTTATGTCTCTTGCTAAATGTAAGAAATTTCTGCCATAATTCTTTTGAACATTCTCTCAGCTCTGTCCTTTTTCTTCTTTTCTTCTGGGACCCCAGTGACAGGAGTGTTTGATCTTTTGGTCTAGCCTCTCAAATCCTTCACTTACCGAGGTGTGAGACACTGGACCTCCCACTTCCAGGGAAGTACAGATTTATCAGAGAGCGAAGGTGTTTCTGGCCATACACATCTATTACATAGTTTCCTATCAACTTTCTCTGATGACTTTCAAATCAATTCACTCTTGGTTCTAATAAATAGCCCACTTTTTGCCCCTGGCATTCTGAACATAAAAGTCAAAGAGTAGTGAGCATCTGGAGGTCACTGAAGGACTGAATTGGGGAAAACAGCATAACATGAGACTCAGTATCTCCCCAGAGAAAGGACTGAATTGGGGAAAACAGCATAACATGAGACTCAGTATCTCCCCAGAGAAAGGAGTGGGTCTAAACCAAGATTTCTTTTTATCCTTCCCACATTGATGAAGCAAATAAGTCAGTCCCACTCTCCAGAGCAGCATGAACAAAGGGATGGCAGAGGCCCTGAGGGACCCTAAGAGTACTCCTGCTGCATGGAATGACAGCCCTCCTCCCTTCAGTTCCCAAGAATGATGCTGTAGCGTTTTGTCTTCCTCCTCAACAACAGCTTAATAGAGACCTGGTGGTACTGTTGTACTAAAGTTTAGTAAAATGTTTCTTTTTCTTCCCACAGATGGCTTCTGCTTATGTCATAAGATACCAGTTTTTAATTGTCATAGTAAGAAAAGGTTTCTCTTGAAAAATAACTGTATTAAAATAAAAACATTAAGTTAGGGCTTCCCTGGTGGTCCAGTGGGTAAAGGGTCCACCTTGTAGTGCAAGGGGCACCAGTTCGATCCCTGGCCTGGGAAGATCCCACATACCATGGAGTGGCTGGACTGGTGTGTCCAATTATGAGCCAGCACTCTGGAGTGCATGCGCCCAGAGCTGGCGCTCTGCAGCAAGAGAGGCCACTGCAATGGAAGGCCCACACAGGCCAAAGAATAAAAAGATGGATGAAAATAAATGAATAATGACTTAGAGGCAAAAAGAAAAAAAAAGCCATGAAGTTATATAAAAATAAAGACTCATATAATGAAATGTCTCTATAACAATGATTGTAATTAAACATTATATAACTTCTTAATATTTGTGAAACTCAGAGTAAACACCTAATAACATTGTTGTATCATTGTGGACACACAGGAAAAATGCTTTGTCCAAAGCATCACATCATTTGAAGGTGACCTTTGCTGGATATAAACTTCAGTTACCTGATGCTTACTCGGTTGCTCCTTTCCAGCTATGCTTTTTCTGTAACAGTGCTAGGAAGATTGTGTGGCTGCAGAGCCAGTCTAAGATATTTCATAGTCATACTGTGAAGGCAGTTTCATTCCCTTGTATGTGAATAGCCAGTTTCCCCAACACTGTTTATTGAAGACACCACCCTTTCTTCATTGTGTATTCTCAGTGCTGTTGTCAGGGATTTGTTCACTGCACATGCATGGGTTTGTTTCTGGGCTCTTAATTCTGTTCCATTGATGTAGGTGTCTATGTTTATGCCTGTTCCATATCATTTGGATGACTGTAGCTTTGTAATATAGTTACTAATATATAGTATAAACAAGGGAATATGATGCTTCAAGCTATGGAATCAGTATTTTTTTATATAATTATGTTTACTTTACTTCTACAGAGTTTTGTTGCTTACAGCTATACATAAATCCAAATCAGTCATAGGAATACCTATGACCCCTCCCACCTGAACCCCTCTCCCAGTCCATCATCATCCCAGCCCTCCAGGTTGTTGCGTGGCCCTCCATGTAAGTTTCCTTAGTCATATAGCATATTCACAATGGTTATCTCTTTTACATATGGTAGTGCAGGTTTCCATGTTACTTTTTCCATACTTCTCACGCACTCCTCCCTCCCGCCAATGACCATAAGTCTGTTCTCTATGTCCGTTTTTCCATTGCTGCTCTGCATTTTTTAGTAGAAATTTATGGAGTTTGTGTGTGCATGGTCTTCCCTGGTGGCTCATACAGGACAGGAATCTGCCTGCAATGCAGGAGACCCAGGCTCAATTCCTGGGTGGGGAAGGGAACCTGGAAGGCTACAGTCCATGGGATTGCAAAGAGTTGGACATGACTGAGTGATTAACACTTTCTCTTTTTATCTTTCACTTGAGAGGAAAGAACACGGAATTTAGATTTGCAGGTACTCCTCGACCCCAGATCTCACATTTACAGTTTTGTGATTTGATGGATTCCTCTAAAGCCACTTCCTCAGTTTTACATTATACTGGTCCCTCATATGCAATTATTTACTTAGTATGTACCTGATGCTTACTCGGTTGCTCCTTTCCAGCTATGCTTTTTCTGTAACAGTGCTAGGAAGATTGTGTGGCTGCAGAGCCAGTCTAAGATATTTCATAGTCATACTGTGAAGGCAGTTTCATTCCCTTGTATGTGAATAGCCAGTTTCCCCAACACTGTTTATTGAAGACACCACCCTTTCTTCATTGTGTATTCTCAGTGCTGTTGTCAGGGATTTGTTCACTGCACATGCATGGGTTTGTTTCTGGGCTCTTAATTCTGTTCCATTGATGTAGGTGTCTATGTTTATGCCTGTTCCATATCATTTGGATGACTGTAGCTTTGTAATATAGTTACTAATATATAGTATAAACAAGGGAATATGATGCTTCAAGCTATGGAATCAGTATTTTTATATAATTATGTTTACTTTACTTCTACAGAGTTTTGTTGCTTACAGCTATACATAAATCCAAATCAGTCATAGGAATACCTATGACCCCTCCCACCTGAACCCCTCTCCCAGTCCATCATCATCCCAGCCCTCCAGGTTGTTGCGTGGCCCTCCATGTAAGTTTCCTTAGTCATATAGCATATTCACAATGGTTATCTCTTTTACATATGGTAGTGCAGGTTTCCATGTTACTTTTTCCATACTTCTCACGCACTCCTCCCTCCCGCCAATGACCATAAGTCTGTTCTCTATGTCCGTTTTTCCATTGCTGCTCTGCATTTTTTAGTAGAAATTTATGGAGTTTGTGTGTGCATGGTCTTCCCTGGTGGCTCATACAGGACAGGAATCTGCCTGCAATGCAGGAGACCCAGGCTCAATTCCTGGGTGGGGAAGGGAACCTGGAAGGCTACAGTCCATGGGATTGCAAAGAGTTGGACATGACTGAGTGATTAACACTTTCTCTTTTTATCTTTCACTTGAGAGGGAAAGAACACGGAATTTAGATTTGCAGGTACTCCTCGACCCCAGATCTCACATTTACAGTTTTGTGATTTGATGGATTCCTCTAAAGCCACTTCCTCAGTTTTTACATTATACTGGTCCCTCATATGCAATTATTTACTTAGTATGTACTTGATCTTCTTTGGATAGATAACTCTAAAGGTAAATACATTGAAGAGAAAGTATTATTAAAACCTCTTAAGTACTGTTTAGTGACAATACTGTTGTAGGCGAGAATCATATGTTCTCCCCAATCCTTCCCTTGCCTTTTCTTCCCTCTCTCCTACGTTTTCTTTCTTGGAGGTTGTTAATGAGTATTATGGAGATCTTAAAGATGTGCTAGCACCAAACTGAGACTTGCTCTTGGGTATAATAAGAAATACTGAAAAATTATGGAAAAAGCAGTAATTTTGATAGTGTGGTTCATTGCTATTTAATATTGTGTATCACCAAATACCACCTTTCATTCTAAGGATGTGCTCCACAATTTGAGTATCATTGGCTTAAAGGCGGAGAATTTTTGTCAAAAATCAAATGGATACATGGCAGTGAAATCACTCAGTAAACTGGAAGTTTCTTTTAGAACTCCTTCCTTCACACTGGAGAAACATAAACTAATAATCTGGCTGTAACACTAATAGCACCTCTAGCTTTCCTCTCTGCTCCCACTAATTTAGGTATAAATTATAAATTATCTATAAAATGGGTTCAAATGAGGTAGTGGCTGAGAACTGGCATTATGTGGTTAGGCTTTCGGTGAGGTCAAGTGGAAGAAAACCCTCTGTTGCAAGTTAGGGGAAATATATGTGATAATGCTGTTTAATGCTCTTTTAAGGAGGGAGTCAGTCAACAATTCCTTTGAAGCACATGCTATATGTAAGTCATTCTATGGAGAAAAACAAATAGCTAGTATGTAAAATTCATTCTAATGGAGAAAACAAAACAAATACCATAGTTACTTAGCGTCATACCTCTGCCTCGACCCCAAGGGAAACCTGGAAGGCTACAGTCCATGGGATTGCAAAGAGTTGGACATGACTGAGTGATTAACACTTTCTCTTTTATCTTTCACTTGAGAGGAAAGAACACGGAATTTAGATTTGCAGGTACTCCTCGACCCCAGATCTCACATTTACAGTTTTGTGATTTGATGGATTCCTCTAAAGCCACTTCCTCAGTTTTTACATTATACTGGTCCCTCATATGCAATTATTTACTTAGTATGTACTTGATCTTCTTTGGATAGATAACTCTAAAGGTAAATACATTGAAGAGAAAGTATTATTAAAACCTCTTAAGTACTGTTTAGTGACAATACTGTTGTAGGCGAGAATCATATGTTCTCCCCAATCCTTCCCTTGCCTTTTCTTCCCTCTCTCCTACGTTTTCTTTCTTGGAGGTTGTTAATGAGTATTATGGAGATCTTAAAGATGTGCTAGCACCAAACTGAGACTTGCTCTTGGGTATAATAAGAAATACTGAAAAATTATGGAAAAAGCAGTAATTTTGATAGTGTGGTTCATTGCTATTTAATATTGTGTATCACCAAATACCACCTTTCATTCTAAGGATGTGCTCCACAATTTGAGTATCATTGGCTTAAAGGCGGAGAAGTTTTGGCAAAAATCAAATGGATACATGGCAGTGAAATCACTCAGTAAACTGGAAGTTTCTTTTAGAACTCCTTCCTTCACACTGGAGAAACATAAACTAATAATCTGGCTGTAACACTAATAGCACCTCTAGCTTTCCTCTCTGCTCCCACTAATTTAGGTATAAATTATAAATTATCTATAAAATGGGTTCAAATGAGGTAGTGGCTGAGAACTGGCATTATGTGGTTAGGCTTTCGGTGAGGTCAAGTGGAAGAAAACCCTCTGTTGCAAGTTAGGGGAAATATATGTGATAATGCTGTTTAATGCTCTTTTAAGGAGGGAGTCAGTCAACAATTCCTTTGAAGCACATGCTATATGTAAGTCATTCTATGGAGAAAAAACAAATATAGTTCTTAGCGTCATACAGCTAAAAGTCTTGCATATACTATCAAAGCTGAGAGACCCAATACCAAACGTTAGCTCTGTCAAGACCATACCAGTCGAAGGCCAAATTGCATCTTGGGATGGAAACTGGCTAGAAGGTCATTCACCTTTGTTTCATCTTGTTCAGTACCTCCTGGGTCCCAACAATGCATCAGGTCTGTGCTCTGTACTAATTGCTGTGGTATCAGATTAGAGAGTACTTCTTACAGATGAAGCTCCATGGTGGATAGCTTCCCACACTTTTCATAACTCCATATTATTAATCCTTATTTTATAGATAAGAAGTGGAGGCATAGAGTGTGCCTCTGCACATTTCAACCCTGGTTTAATTGACCCCATGGCTTCTACCTTAGCTACTGAGCCTGACTGTCTCACCCCAAAAATAAAGAAAGAAACTTCTCCTCCCCAGTGGAGTCCATGTGTTCCATTGTGGCCTGCCATCTTAGAAGGCATGGGGCAGTGCCGAGTTCTGGAGTAATGACAAGGTGTCTGCCTTCTTCGTTAACAGGCTTTGTTTGCATCTTTCTGATGGCATCCTTAATGTGCCTGGAACCTGCTTTGCGTGTGTTTAATTATAATATAGTCTGGCACTTTGACATTTCATTTTCTTGTTTGGTTGTAATTACCTTCTATGAGAGTAAGAGTCGAATTGGATTATATTTACTTCCTTTTTCTTTTTTCCTTCTTAACATTGCAAATCTGACTGTGACTCACTGTGTTCCAATGAGCTTTTGTTCTGGGTGACTGACCTGGGCTCAGCCTTCAGGGATGGGGCTGCCCAGCTAGCCGGGGTCAACCTGCTGGGCACTGAGGGCTGGGCTTGCAGAACACAGCGTGGGGCTGCTCGAGGTCAGCACATCAGCTCAGCACGGAGGACGCCGTCTGCATCTGCGGCTGATGGTGAGCCTCAGGCCACAGAAGAACCTCGACAAGACAGCGGGGTCCCTGCCACTGGCCTCCGCTCTTCTTTCCATATAATTAGGATTTTTCAAAACAAACAGTCTTGTCGCTAAAGAGTCCCACTTCTCTGTGATCGGGTTGTATTTGGACTGGGAGTCCTGTAAGGAAGACTACCACCTCTTTAAATAGGAACTATCCTTTAATAGACTATGCAGTGTTCCACAGAATGCAACAGATGTCTGGCACTTATACACAGTGTTATGCTTGAATAATGATTTGACCCAGTTTCCACAACTGCCCTATAAGAAAGGGTTGGTCTTATTTAGTTATTCTCATACCACCTTTGGGGCTTCCCTGGTGACTCAGATGGTAAAGAATCTGCTTGGAATGTGGGAGAGCCAGATTTGATCCCTGGGTTGGGAAGACTCCCTGGAGAAGGGAATGGCTACCCATTCCAGTATTCTTGCCTGGAGAATTCCATGGACAGAGGAGCCTGTTGGGCTACAGTCCTTGGGGTCGCAAAGAGTTGGACATGACTGAAGCAGCTGATCATTCATGCATACCACCTTTACAGTTTTCGTTATATCTGTGTCCTACTTTGTACCCAAGTAGATGGCTTTTTATAATCATTTTTTTAAAATAAGCATATTCCCCACCCCACCACACACAGCTATGTTAGAACTCCAAAGTATTGAGAAGGAAGGGTACAAAATATGTGATTTCTGATAGGTGGGCTTCACATCTCTTAACCGTTAGAGTTTTCCCGTGGCAAGTTCAACTCAATGATCTCTCAATGCCACCAGTCACTGCAGCCCCCACCTTTTGGCAGACGTGAGTTTATTTCTGTTTTAAGAGAACTTTATCCTGTGTGATTAGATCAACTGTGAACACATTCTTCTAAGTCTTCCTGATCTAGCCAGAGCCTTCTCTTTACCAGCCCAGGTACAGAAATTGGAGGGCAGGTGGAGAAAGACAGAGTGGGCAAGAGTACGGGAGCACAATCATAGTCAAAGAGGCCAAGTTTATCAAAGAGCTGATCCAGAAGAGGGAGCAGGAGAAACAGAAAGAAAGGGAGAGGGGTGGGACTATGGACAGAGTTAGGTTTCTAAACCCTAGCTGGTATGGAAGCAGCTGTGGGTGTGACTATTAAGGGAAAGGAAGCAGCTTTGAGATAATACAGCTGTGTGTCGCTAAAGAGTCCCTCTGTGATCGGTTTGTCTTTGGACTGGGAGTCCTGTAAGGAAGACTACCACCTCTTTAAATAGGAACTATCCTTTAATAGACTATGCAGTGTTCCACAGAATGCAACAGATGTCTGGCACTTATACACAGTGTTATGCTTGAATAATGATTTGACCCAGTTTCCACAACTGCCCTATAAGAAAGGGTTGGTCTTATTTAGTTATTCTCATACCACCTTTGGGGTTTCCCCTGGTGACTCAGATGGTAAAGAATCTGCTTGGAATGTGGGAGAGCCAGATTTGATCCCTGGGTTGGGAAGACTCCCTGGAGAAGGGAATGGCTACCCATTCCAGTATTCTTGCCTGGAGAATTCCATGGACAGAGGAGCCTGTTGGGCTACAGTCCTTGGGGTCGCAAAGAGTTGGACATGACTGAAGCAGCTGATCATTCATGCATACCACCTTTACAGTTTTCGTTATATCTGTGTCCTACTTTGTACCCAAGTAGATGGCTTTTTATAATCATTTTTTAAAAATAAGCATATTCCCCACCCCACCACACACAGCTATGTTAGAACTCCAAAGTATTGAGAAGGAAGGGTACAAAATATGTGATTTCTGATAGGTGGGCTTCACATCTCTTAACCGTTAGAGTTTTCCCGTGGCAAGTTCAACTCAATGATCTCTCAATGCCACCAGTCACTGCAGCCCCCACCTTTTGGCAGACGTGAGTTTATTTCTGTTTTAAGAGAACTTTATCCTGTGTGATTAGATCAACTGTGAACACATTCTTCTAAGTCTTCCTGATCTAGCCAGAGCCTTCTCTTTACCAGCCCAGGTACAGAAATTGGAGGGCAGGTGGAGAAAGACAGAGTGGGCAAGAGTACGGGAGCACAATCATAGTCAAAGAGGCCAAGTTTATCAAAGAGCTGATCCAGAAGAGGGAGCAGGAGAAACAGAAAGAAAGGGAGAGGGGTGGGACTATGGACAGAGTTAGGGGTTTCTAAACCCCTAGCTGGTATGGAAGCAGCTGTGGGGTGTGACTATTAAGGGAAAGGAAGCAGCTTTGAGATAATACAGCTGTGTGTGAAAGGTTAGGTTTCCTAGAAAGCTGACCCTGAATCCGAGAGACTAGTACTCAGGACATCAGAGGGGACTCGGGTCGACACCTGCAGGGAGGAAGCACAATGGGGCAGAGGAAGAAGATGAGCCACAGTATAGTCAGAGAAAGACTTCAGCTTGTTACTGAATGGTGGTGTGGGGTCCAACTGCTTGCCACTCAAAAGTCAATAAACAGGCTAGATTGGTGGGAAGGAAAGTTTGCTTTATTTCAGTTGCCATCAGCTGTCGGGGAGGGTGGCAGACGTCTGTCCAAAGGCTGACTCCCCACCCCTGCCCACAAGGTGAGAGAGTGAGAACCTTTATAGATGGAGTGTGTGTGGAGGGGTGGGGGGATGCATGCAGAAACAGCACAGTCATCTCTAACACTCATCTTCAGATTGATCGTCAGTGGTCTGACCAGCATCATCTCGGTTGTTATAGGTACAGTTATTCTTCAGTTCTGAGACCCATTTGTTCCCATCTCTTTGCAGCCAGTTCTCAGAATTGTGGCAGCTCATGTCCTAGGTACAGTCTGGTCATTATGTAGTTAGCTTTTCCACTTGGTGTTTTTCTTTTTTTAAAATTTTGGGCCTTTTTTTTGGCTTTTTATTTATCCATTTTCATCCATCTTGATTTGACCTGTGTGGGCCTCCCATCGCAGTGGCCTCTCTTGTCACAGAGCACCAACTCTGGGTACGTGTGCTCCAGATCGTTGGCTCATAATTGGACACACCGGTCGAGCTGCTGTACAGCATGTGGGATCTTCCCAGTCCAGGGATCAAACTGGTGCCCCTTGCACTGCAAGGCAGACTCGTTACCCACTGGACCACCAGGGAAGCCCCCATCTGGTGTTTTGATATCTATAATCCAGCTCATGGAATATGGCTCAAAATATTATCTATTGAGAAAGAATTTTGAGAAAGAACTAAAGGTCCTTGACTATGCTTAGTGACTCCATTATTATAATTTAGTCTCTTTTGATTGTTTTCCTTTCTTTCCGCATTTCTTCTCTGATTAAAGTTATCCTTTGACTAAAGTTTTCCATAGACAAAAGACAGCCAGAAGACATGGTGGGGAGAGAGGGGCGAGGACCATATAGTCCTTCTGTTTCAACCTGAACCTGCATGAGATCTGAGGACAGAATGACTTTGGATGTGGGTTGTCCCAGGAGGAGAACTCTGGGCAAGGTGGCCCTCTTCATCTGAGGCCATCCCTGAAGGGACTGCAAGCTGACTCACTTCAGTCATGTGTCCATCTCTGAGCCAGTTTTTACAGAGTTTGGGAGGTCAGGTATCCTCATTGGTCAGGTAGGTGTGATGTGCAACCCTTCTGCTAGGATATCCAATAAGTCCCTCTGGCACCATGTGAATTGACAGTTCAGTAGGGGTGATTCCCAAAGGAAAGTAAGTCAAGATGATGTCAATGGGAAAAAGGGGTATATATGAATGCCAGTCAGATAAAAACAGCAACATCTACCACCCTTTCAGACCAAAGTGAAAAATTCTGCCTCTGCCACTTTTATTTGGCAAATTACTTCCATTCTTTCTCCCTCACTGTTCTCATATAGAAAATGGGGCTCATAATTCTGATGTAGCAGGATTGGTGTTATGATAGTTATTGATGTGTATATAAAAACTCCTTAGAACACAGGAGGTGCTCACTAGTTAAGAACTTTGTTATGACAGGCACACTCTGGGCTTTTGGCTTTTATTTATCCATTTTCATCCAGATTTATTTGACCTGTGTGGGCCTCCCATCGCAGTGGCCTCTCTTGTCACAGAGCACCAACTCTGGGTACGTGTGCTCCAGATCGTTGGCTCATAATTGGACACACCGGTCGAGCTGCTGTACAGCATGTGGGATCTTCCCAGTCCAGGGATCAAACTGGTGCCCCTTGCACTGCAAGGCAGACTCGTTACCCACTGGACCACCAGGGAAGCCCACATCTGGTGTTTTGATATCTATAATCCAGCTCATGGAATATGGCTCAAAATATTATCTATTGAGAAAGAATTTTGAGAAAGAACTAAAGGTCCTTGACTATGCTTAGTGACTCCATTATTATAATTTAGTCTCTTTTGATTGTTTTCCTTTCTTTCCGCATTTCTTCTCTGATTAAAGTTATCCTTTGACTAAAGTTTTCCATAGACAAAAGACAGCCAGAAGACATGGTGGGGAGAGAGGGGCGAGGACCATATAGTCCTTCTGTTTCAACCTGAACCTGCATGAGATCTGAGGACAGAATGACTTTGGATGTGGGTTGTCCCAGGAGGAGAACTCTGGGCAAGGTGGCCCTCTTCATCTGAGGCCATCCCTGAAGGGACTGCAAGCTGACTCACTTCAGTCATGTGTCCATCTCTGAGCCAGTTTTTACAGAGTTTGGGAGGTCAGGTATCCTCATTGGTCAGGTAGGTGTGATGTGCAACCCTTCTGCTAGGATATCCAATAAGTCCCTCTGGCACCATGTGAATTGACAGTTCAGTAGGGGTGATTCCCAAAGGAAAGTAAGTCAAGATGATGTCAATGGGAAAAAGGGGTATATATGAATGCCAGTCAGATAAAAACAGCAACATCTACCACCCTTTCAGACCAAAGTGAAAAATTCTGCCTCTGCCACTTTTATTTGGCAAATTACTTCCATTCTTTCTCCCTCACTGTTCTCATATAGAAAATGGGGCTCATAATTCTGATGTAGCAGGATTGGTGTTATGATAGTTATTGATGTGTATATAAAAACTCCTTAGAACACAGGAGGTGCTCACTAGTTAAGAACTGTCATTATAGTTAATGACAGGCACACTCTGGGCTCTTGGCTGTTTCCACACTCTTATCTCAATTTCCATTAAGAACCAATGAAAGCCTTTCAATTGGATCAAGCACTCATGACTTCCATCTTTTCACAGGATAGTTGATGTTGTCCTATTACCATTCAGAGAAAAAGGTGTAACATCTAAGCCTTTTCCACTCTGCGCATAAATTGGCAATAGGGAAAGAGTTCTGTCTCAAAAGATTGTGATCAACAAATATGTTTTGCAACGCCATTTTGAATCTTAGTCAAAAGATTCAACAAAACTAGATAGAATTTCAATTAGGCCTTTCTCTCGATGGTGCATTTGACAAATTGGAGTAGCAAGAATACATTCTCCAAATGGTACCCAGGTGGCTGTTAAATAGCTCAAAGGCAGGAAACCCGGAAAGGGATGAATGACTACAAAATTTAAAGTGTGATGGGATTTGATGAGAGTAACTGAAAGATTAGATATAAAGGAGACTATATACCTAAAAGAAAGGGATCTGGGCTGATTCCTGAAAGAAGATATGGTGATTGCTTTCTGAGAACACATATCATTTGCCATTGTGGGAATACAACGCCAACAGCACCATGTAAGAGGAGACAGAGCAGTGTTGTGGTCAGACAATCACAGACAAGCATTGCATTCTGTGAACCTGGGTGAAATGTCTGAATACCCTGGTCCTCAGAGTCCTCATCCCTTCATACATTCCTAGTGATTCTCTGGCTCCAGCCTGACATGTTCTCATAAATTTTCTTTAAAAAATTATGAAAATCCTAACAAATTTTCCTTAATCTTAGGTATGGGCATATCCTAATGCTCTGTCCTATTATATGGTGTGATAAATGTAGGAAGGAATATGATTTGAACTTACTACATTTTAGAGTAACCAATACATCTTTTCTAGGGTGTTATAAAGAACTAGGCAGATCCATCTCCGTGTGAACTGTCTGCCTACTTTTAGTTGGCAAATTACTTCCATTCTTTCTCCCTCACTGTTCTCATATAGAAAATGGGGCTCATAATTCTGATGTAGCAGGATTGGTGTTATGATAGTTATTGATGTGTATATAAAAACTCCTTAGAACACAGGAGGTGCTCACTAGTTAAGAACTGTCATTATAGTTAATGACAGGCACACTCTGGGCTCTTGGCTGTTTCCACACTCTTATCTCAATTTCCATTAAGAACCAATGAAAGCCTTTCAATTGGATCAAGCACTCATGACTTCCATCTTTTCACAGGATAGTTGATGTTGTCCTATTACCATTCAGAGAAAAAGGTGTAACATCTAAGCCTTTTCCACTCTGCGCATAAATTGGCAATAGGGAAAGAGTTCTGTCTCAAAAGATTGTGATCAACAAATATGTTTTAACGCCATTTTGAATCTTAGTCAAAAGATTCAACAAAACTAGATAAATTTCAATTAGGCCTTTATCTCGATGGTGCATTTGACAAATTGGAGTAGCAAGAATACATTCTCCAAATGGTACCCAGGTGGCTGTTAAATAGCTCAAAGGCAGGAAACCCGGAAAGGGATGAATGACTACAAAATTTAAAGTGTGATGGGATTTGATGAGAGTAACTGAAAGATTAGATATAAAGGAGACTATATACCTAAAAGAAAGGGATCTGGGCTGATTCCTGAAAGAAGATATGGTGATTGCTTTCTGAGAACACATATCATTTGCCATTGTGGGAATACAACGCCAACAGCACCATGTAAGAGGAGACAGAGCAGTGTTGTGGTCAGACAATCACAGACAAGCATTGCATTCTGTGAACCTGGGTGAAATGTCTGAATACCCTGGTCCTCAGAGTCCTCATCCCTTCATACATTCCTAGTGATTCTCTGGCTCCAGCCTGACATGTTCTCATAAATTTTCTTTAAAAAATTATGAAAATCCTAACAAATTTTCCTTAATCTTAGGTATGGGCATATCCTAATGCTCTGTCCTATTATATGGTGTGATAAATGTAGGAAGGAATATGATTTGAACTTACTACATTTTAGAGTAACCAATACATCTTTTCTAGGGTGTTATAAAGAACTAGGCAGATCCATCTCCTGACCCTAAATGTGGTCCTATGGTAAACTTCTTGAGGAAATTGGATCTCCAAACTTACAGGTGGGAAAGTGTATTCCACTGGAGATCAAAGAGGCAGATAGGCATGGCAGCTTGTGGATTAAGCAGAACTTCTTTTTGAAAGGACAATCTTGAAGGTTATGACTGGATGAACTAAGGTGGTTGGCAGTGGAAAGAATCAGAACATGTGAAATCTCTTAAAAATTTATTGACTTAAATAACTTTGCCTATATTACACAATAAAAATAAACCCTTTACACTTTAAAAAAAAAAAGGTACAAGAAAACTCTAAAAAACTTTAAAAAAATAAAATAAAAGTGTCTCTCAAGAAGCCGCCGGAACCCAGAGCAAGAAGCCGCAGCGCCGTGGCACGGATGCTAGTATGTGAACTAATATCACGGAACACCATAGCAAACCAGACATAGAGCCTACACCCCCTGACAAATCATCAAACCAAGGATCCTCGGAGCGGAAGCCCTGATTCCAAGACCCCACACTATCAAAGAACATACAACACTAGAGATTATTCATCTGTAAAGAAGACCTAACACCATCCAAGTCACAAACCACTGAACCCTTCTAGAAGGACAGAAACCCAAAGGAAAGGAGAATTCAGCCAGGAAACCTGGTGGAGGAAAAGATTTCCCCCCAAAAAAAATCTTTTACAGAAATCACAAAGAAGACCTAAAACACCAAAGAGGAGACAGAGCAGTGTTGTGGTCAGACAATCACAGACAAGCATTGCATTCTGTGAACCTGGGTGAAATGTCTGAATACCCTGGTCCTCAGAGTCCTCATCCCTTCATACATTCCTAGTGATTCTCTGGCTCCAGCCTGACATGTTCTCATAAATTTTCTTTAAAAAATTATGAAAATCCTAACAAATTTTCCTTAATCTTAGGTATGGGCATATCCTAATGCTCTGTCCTATTATATGGTGTGATAAATGTAGGAAGGAATATGATTTGAACTTACTACATTTTAGAGTAACCAATACATCTTTTCTAGGGTGTTATAAAGAACTAGGCAGATCCATCTCCTGACCCTAAATGTGGTCCTATGGTAAACTTCTTGAGGAAATTGGATCTCCAAACTTACAGGTGGGAAAGTGTATTCCACTGGAGATCAAAGAGGCAGATAGGCATGGCAGCTTGTGGATTAAGCAGAACTTCTTTTTGAAAGGACAATCTTGAAGGTTATGACTGGATGAACTAAGGTGGTTGGCAGTGGAAAGAATCAGAACATGTGAAATCTCTTAAAAATTTATTGACTTAAATAACTTTGCCTATATTACACAATAAAAATAAACCCTTTACACTTTAAAAAAAAAAAAGGTACAAGAAAACTCTAAAAAACTTTAAAAAAATAAAATAAAAGTGTCTCTCAAGAAGCCGCCGGAACCCAGAGCAAGAAGCCGCAGCGCCGTGGCACGGATGCTAGTATGTGAACTAATATCACGGAACACCATAGCAAACCAGACATAGAGCCTACACCCCCTGACAAATCATCAAACCAAGGATCCTCGGAGCGGAAGCCCTGATTCCAAGACCCCACACTATCAAAGAACATACAACACTAGAGATTATTCATCTGTAAAGAAGACCTAACACCATCCAAGTCACAAACCACTGAACCCTTCTAGAAGGACAGAAACCCAAAGGAAAGGAGAATTCAGCCAGGAAACCTGGTGGAGGAAAAAGATTTCCACACACACAGACACACACAAAGAAACAAAAATTAACCTATTAATGAAATAACAGAGAAACACTGCACAAATGAAGGACCAAGCTAGAGAAACACCACTTCAAATGACAGAGGAGGAGATAGACAAACTATCTGAAAGAGAATTCAGAAAAGCTATACTAATGAGGATGCCAAACACCGAAAACAGAATATTAGAGGAATTAGTGCATTGAGGAGAGACATGCAAGAAATGAAAAATAAGCAAATGGAGACCACCAACTCAATTGCTGAACTCAAAAATACTATAGATGGGGCTTCCCCTGGTGGCCCAGTGGGTAAGGACACCGCCTTGCAGTGCAAGGGGCGCTGGTTCGATCCCTGGCCTGGGAAGATCCCACGTGCCGAGGAGCGGCTGGACTGATGTGTCCAATCACTGAGCTGGAGCTCTGGTGCGCATGCGCCCAGAGCCGGTGCTCTGCGACGACAGTGGCCACCGCAATGGGAGGACCACAGGAGCCAAAGAACAAAGACGTATGAAAACAGACAAATGAAAGACCAATAGAAGTGGCCTGCCCGCTCCCCTCCTTCCCCAACCCGACCCCCGCCCAAAAATAAATAAATAAACCTTTAAAAAAAAATACTATAGAAAGTCTCGACAATAGAGTATCAGAGGCTGAAGAACGGATAAGTGAGCTGAAAGACAGAATGGTTGAGATAAATGCTGAAGAACACAACAAAACTGAAAGAATTAAAAGAACTGAGGATAGCATTAGAGACCTATGGAACAATATAAACGCACCAACATTAGAATTATAGGAGTTCCAGAAGAAGAAGAGGGGAAGAAAGGCTATGAAAAAATTCTTGAAGAGGTTATAGTTGAAAACTTCCCCAGCATGGGAAAGGAAATAGTCAACCAAGTCCAAGAAGCACAAAGAGTTCCATACAGGAGAAACCCCAGAAGAAACACACCAAGGCACATTCTAATCAACCTAACGCAGACTAAATATAAAGACAGATTACTAAAAGCAGCTAGGAGCAAACAATAAATAACATATAAAGGAAAACCCATACGTTTAACTCCGGATCTTTCAACAGAAACCCTTCAAGCCAGAAGAGAATGACATGACACATTTAAACGGCTAAAAGAGAATAACCTCCAACCAAGATTTCTCTACCCAGCAAGAATGGCATTCAGAATTGATGGTGAAGTCAAAAGCTTCACAAATAGACAGAAACTAAAAGAATTCTGTACCACAAAACCAGCCCTACAACAAGTGTTAAAGGGCCTGATAGAGCCAATAAATAGAGTAGGAGAAGCCTTACAAATTAAACCCCAAGCTTCTAAGTAGATGACAATAGGAACATTCATATCAATAATTACTTTGAACGTAAATGGACTAAATGCTCCAACCAAATGACACAGGTTGGCTGAATGGATCAAGAAGCATGACCCATATATATGCTGTTTACAAGAGACCCACTTCAGACCTAGAGACACCCATAGACTGAAAGTCTGAAAAATAAAAGAAACCCCGGAGTAGCAATACACGTATCAGACAAAATAGACATTCATATCAAATAATTACTTTGAGCTGGCGAGTGCTCACTGAGCTGGAGCTCTGGTGCGCATGCGCCCAGAGCCGGTGCTCTGCGACGACAGTGGCCACCGCAATGGGAGGACCACAGGAGCCAAAGAACAAAGACGTATGAAAACAGACAAATGAAAGACCAATAGAAGTGGCCTGCCCGCTCCCCTCCTTCCCCAACCCGACCCCCGCCCAAAAATAAATAAATAAACCTTTAAAAAAAAATACTATAGAAAGTCTCGACAATAGAGTATCAGAGGCTGAAGAACGGATAAGTGAGCTGAAAGACAGAATGGTTGAGATAAATGCTGAAGAACACAACAAAACTGAAAGAATTAAAAGAACTGAGGATAGCATTAGAGACCTATGGAACAATATAAACGCACCAACATTAGAATTATAGGAGTTCCAGAAGAAGAAGAGGGGAAGAAAGGCTATGAAAAAATTCTTGAAGAGGTTATAGTTGAAAACTTCCCCAGCATGGGAAAGGAAATAGTCAACCAAGTCCAAGAAGCACAAAGAGTTCCATACAGGAGAAACCCCAGAAGAAACACACCAAGGCACATTCTAATCAACCTAACGCAGACTAAATATAAAGACAGATTACTAAAAGCAGCTAGGAGCAAACAATAAATAACATATAAAGGAAAACCCATACGTTTAACTCCGGATCTTTCAACAGAAACCCTTCAAGCCAGAAGAGAATGACATGACACATTTAAACGGCTAAAAGAGAATAACCTCCAACCAAGATTTCTCTACCCAGCAAGAATGGCATTCAGAATTGATGGTGAAGTCAAAAGCTTCACAAATAGACAGAAACTAAAAGAATTCTGTACCACAAAACCAGCCCTACAACAAGTGTTAAAGGGCCTGATAGAGCCAATAAATAGAGTAGGAGAAGCCTTACAAATTAAACCCCAAGCTTCTAAGTAGATGACAATAGGAACATTCATATCAATAATTACTTTGAACGTAAATGGACTAAATGCTCCAACCAAATGACACAGGTTGGCTGAATGGATCAAGAAGCATGACCCATATATATGCTGTTTACAAGAGACCCACTTCAGACCTAGAGACACCCATAGACTGAAAGTGAGAGGCTGGAAAAAGATATTTCATGCAAATGGAAATCAAAAGAAACCCGGAGTAGCAATACACGTATCAGACAAAATAGACTTTAAAGTAAAAAAGATTCTAAGAGACAAGGCAGGTCACTACATCATGATTAAGGGATCTATCCAAGAGCATGACATAACAGTTATGAATATCTATGCACCCAAAACAGGGGCACCTCAATACATAAGACAGGTACTTTCAGACATAAAAGAAGAAATCAACAATAACACAGTAATAGTAGGAGACTTTAACACTCCTCTCATACCAATGGACAGATCATCCAAACAGAAAATTAATAAAGAAACACAAGCCTTAAATGCCACACTAGAAAAGATGGACCTCATCGATATCTTTAGGACGTTCCATCCAAAAGCAGAAGGATACACTTTCTTCTCAAGTGCTCACGGAACATTCTCCAGGGTAGACCACATCTTGGACCACAAATCAAACCTCAGTCAGTTCAAGAAAACCGAAATTATATCAACCATCTTCTCAGACCACAGTGCAAAGAGACTAGAGATCAACTATTGGATAAAAAACCCTAAAAACACAAACACATGGAGATTAAACAATACATACCTTAAAAATCAACTGATCACTGAGGAAATCAAAGGAGCAATTAAACAATTCCTAGAAGAAAATGATAATGAACACACGACCGTGCAAAACCTATGGGATATTGCAAAAGCAGTTCTAAGAGGGAAATTTATAGCAATACAATCCCACCTCAAGAAACTAGGAAAATATGAAGCAGATGACCTAACCCTCTGCTTGAAACAATTGCAGAAAGAACAGAAACACCCCAAAGCCAGCAGAAGAAGAGAAATCATAAGGATCAGAGCAGAAATACAGGAGAAAGAAGCAAAAAGAAACAATAGTAAAGATAAATAAAACAAAAAGCTGGTTCTTTGAAAAGGTAAACAAAATCGACAGGCCACTGGCCAGACTCATCAAGAAAAAGAGGGAGAAGAACCAGATCAACAAAATCAAAAATGAAAAAAAGGAGAGATTACAACAGATAATGCAGAAATCCAAAGGATTCTAAGGGACTATTATGAACAGCTCTATGGCAACAAAGTGGACAACCTGGAAGAAATGAACAGTTTCTTGGAGAAGATCAATCTCCCCAGACTGAGCCAGGAAGAAACAGAAACTTTGAACAACCCAATCACAAGCTCAGAAATCGAATCTGTGATTAAAAATCTACCCCAAAATAAAAGCCCAGGGCCAGATGGCTTCACAGCCGAATTCTACCAAACATTTAAAGAAGAGCTAATGCCTGTCCTTCTAAAACTCTTCCAAAGAATTGCACAGGAAGGAAAACTTCCAAACACATTCTATGAGGTCGCCATCACCCTGATACCAAAACCAGGCAAAGACAACACAAAAAGGAAAATTATAGGCCAATTTCACTGATGAACTTAGACGCCAAGATCCTCAACAAAATCCTGGCAAACAGAATTCAACGACACATCAAAAAACTCATACATTATGATCAAGTCGTGTTCATCCCAGGCATGCAAGGCTTCTTCAATATCCGCAAATCAATCAATGTGATACACCATATCAACCATCGTTGGACAGCAGAATCAACCTATCAAACCTCCGTGAGTTCAAGAAAAACAAAATTCTATCAAACATCCTCTCGGACCAAAATGCAAAGAGACTAGAGATCAACTCCTGGGAAAAAAAAAAAAAACCCTAAAAACACAAACACATGGAGATTAAACAATACATACCTTAAAAATCAACTGATCACTGAGGAAATCAAAGGAGCAATTAAACAATTCCTAGAAGAAAATGATAATGAACACACGACCGTGCAAAACCTATGGGATATTGCAAAAGCAGTTCTAAGAGGGAAATTTATAGCAATACAATCCCACCTCAAGAAACTAGGAAAATATGAAGCAGATGACCTAACCCTCTGCTTGAAACAATTGCAGAAAGAACAGAAACACCCCAAAGCCAGCAGAAGAAGAGAAATCATAAGGATCAGAGCAGAAATACAGGAGAAAGAAGAAAAAAGAAACAATAGTAAAGATAAATAAAACAAAAAGCTGGTTCTTTGAAAAGGTAAACAAAATCGACAGGCCACTGGCCAGACTCATCAAGAAAAAGAGGGAGAAGAACCAGATCAACAAAATCAAAAATGAAAAAAAGGAGAGATTACAACAGATAATGCAGAAATCCAAAGGATTCTAAGGGACTATTATGAACAGCTCTATGGCAACAAAGTGGACAACCTGGAAGAAATGAACAGTTTCTTGGAGAAGATCAATCTCCCCAGACTGAGCCAGGAAGAAACAGAAACTTTGAACAACCCAATCACAAGCTCAGAAATCGAATCTGTGATTAAAAATCTACCCAAAAATAAAAGCCACGGGGCAGATGGCTTCACAGCCGAATTCTACCAAACATTTAAAGAAGAGCTAATGCCTGTCCTTCTAAAACTCTTCCAAAGAATTGCACAGGAAGGAAAACTTCCAAACACATTCTATGAGGTCACCATCACCCTGATACCAAAGCCAGGCAAAGACAACACTAAAAAGGAAAACTATAGGCCAATTTCACTGATGGACTTAGATGCCAAGATCCTCAACAAAATCCTAGCAAACAGAATTCAACGACACATCAAAAAACTCATACATTATGATCAAGTCGTGTTCATCCCAGGCATGCAAGGCTTCTTCAATATCCGCAAATCAATCAATGTGATACACCATATCAACAAATTGAGAGACAAAAACCACATGATCATCTCAATAGATGCAGAAAAAGCCTTCGACAAAGTACAACATCCATTTATGATAAAAACTCTTCAGAAAATGGGCATAGAAGGAACCTATCTCAACATAGTGAAAGCCAAATATGAGAAGCCCACAGCGAACATTATCCTCAATGGTGAAAAACTGAAAGCATTCCCTCTAAGATCAGGAACAAGACAGGGGTGTCCACTTCCACCACTACTATTCAACATAGTCCTGGAAGTTATAGCAACAGCAATAAGAGAAGAGAAAGAAATCAAAGGAATCCAGATTGGAAAGGAAGAAGTCAAGCTCTCTCTTTTTGCAGATGACATGATAGTATACATAGAAAATCCCAAAGACACTATTACAAGCTACTAGAGCTAATCAACGAATTCAGCAAAGTCGCAGGATACAAAGTCAACACACAGAAATCACTGGCATTCCTATACACAAACAATGAAAAATCAGTAAACGAAATCAAAGAGGCAGTGCCCTTCACCATTGCAACCAAAAGAATCAAATATCTAGGAAGAAACCTACCCAAAGAAACAGAAGAATTGTACACGGAGAATTACAAGACACTCATGAAAGAAATTAAAGAAGACTTAAACAGATGGAGAGGTATTCCATGTTCCTGGATCAGAAGAATCAATATTATGAAAATGACCATACTACCAAATATCATCTACAGATTCAATGCGATCCCTATTCAACTTCTATTGACATTTTTCACAGAACTAGACCAAAGAATAGCACAGTTCATATGGAAACACAAAAGACCTTGAATAGTCAAAGCAATCCTGAGAAAGAAAAATGGAGCTGGAGGAATCAGCCTCCCTAACTTCAGACTCTACTACAAAGCAACAGTCATCAAGACAGTATGGTACTGCACAAAAACAGAACTATAGACCAATGGAACAAGATCGAGAACTCAGAGATAAACCCACACACCTATGGGTACCTGATTTTTGTCAAAGGAGGAGAAACTATAAAATGGGACAAAGACAGCCTCTTCAACAAATGGTGCTGGGAAAATTGGACAGCTACATGCAAAAAAATGAAGTTGGAACATTTCCTGACACCATGCACAAAGATCAACTCAAAATGGATTAGAGACCTAAATGTAAGACCAGAAACCATCAAACTCTTAGAGGAGAATATAGGCAAAACACTCAAGGACATAAATCAAAGCAAGGTCTTCTCTGACCCACCTACTAGAATAGCAGAACTGAAAAGAAAAGTGAACACATGGGACCGCATGAAACTTAAAAGCTTTTGTACAGCAAAAGAAATTACAAAAAAGCTGAACAGTCACCCCACAGAGTGGGAGAAAATCATAGCAAATGAAACAACAGACAAAGAATTAATCTCCAAAATCTACAAGCAACTCAGACAACTCAGCACAGGATAAACGAACAACCCAATGAAAAAATGGGAAAAAAGTCTAAAGAGACGCCTCTCCAAAGAGGACATACAGATGGCCCAAAAGCACATGAAACGATGCTCAACCTCACTTATTATTAGAGAAATGCAAAGTAAAACTACAATGAGATACCACCTCACACCCGTTAGAATGGCCATCATCAACAAATCGACAGACAACAAATGCTGGAGAGGGTGCGGAGAAAAGGGAACCCTCTTGCATTGCTGGTGGGAATGTCAACTGATACAGCCTCTATGGAAGACAGTCTGGAGATTCTTTAAAAAACTAAAAATAGAAGCACCCTATGACCCAGCAATCCCACTATTAGGCCTATATCCTGATGAAATCAAAACTGAAAGAGGCACCTGTACCCCAGTGTTTATTGCAGCTCCTTATATAATAGCCAGAACATGGAAGCAACCTAGATGTCCATTGACGAATGAATGGATCCAGAAGCTCTGGTACATATATACAATGGAATACTACTCAGCTGTTAAAAGAAATGCAGAAGACTCAGTCCTAATGAGGTGGCTAGTTCTAGAGCCTATCATAAAAAGTGAAGTAAGTCAAAAAAGAGAAAGACAAATACAGCATACTAACACACATATATGGAATCTAGTAGGATGGTCTTGATAACAGATGCAGTGAACTCATGGAAAAACAGACAGAGCACAGACATATGGATATTGTGGGGAAGAAATAGGAAAGCGGAGGCATGGAGACAGTAACATGGAAACCTGTACTGGCACGTGTGGAAAAGCTAGCTATGGTCATTGTGCTAAGGGAATAGGAGTACCTACAATCACTTGGGGCGATGGTTTGGAGGGGTGGGAGGGGGATCTGGGTGGGTGGAGGGTCCAGAGATATGCATATGAACTGAAAAGAAAAGTGAACACATGGGACCGCATGAAACTTAAAAGCTTTTGTACAGCAAAAGAAATTACAAAAAAGCTGAACAGTCACCCCACAGAGTGGGAGAAAATCATAGCAAATGAAACAACAGACAAAGAATTAATCTCCAAAATCTACAAGCAACTCAGACAACTCAGCACAGGATAAACGAACAACCCAATGAAAAAATGGGAAAAAAGTCTAAAGAGACGCCTCTCCAAAGAGGACATACAGATGGCCCAAAAGCACATGAAACGATGCTCAACCTCACTTATTATTAGAGAAATGCAAAGTAAAACTACAATGAGATACCACCTCACACCCGTTAGAATGGCCATCATCAACAAATCGACAGACAACAAATGCTGGAGAGGGTGCGGAGAAAAGGGAACCCTCTTGCATTGCTGGTGGGAATGTCAACTGATACAGCCTCTATGGAAGACAGTCTGGAGATTCTTTAAAAAACTAAAAATAGAAGCACCCTATGACCCAGCAATCCCACTATTAGGCCTATATCCTGATGAAATCAAAACTGAAAGAGGCACCTGTACCCCAGTGTTTATTGCAGCTCCTTATATAATAGCCAGAACATGGAAGCAACCTAGATGTCCATTGACGAATGAATGGATCCAGAAGCTCTGGTACATATATACAATGGAATACTACTCAGCTGTTAAAAGAAATGCAGAAGACTCAGTCCTAATGAGGTGGCTAGTTCTAGAGCCTATCATAAAAAGTGAAGTAAGTCAAAAAAGAGAAAGACAAATACAGCATACTAACACACATATATGGAATCTAGTAGGATGGTCTTGATAACAGATGCAGTGAACTCATGGAAAAACAGACAGAGCACAGACATATGGATATTGTGGGGAAGAAATAGGAAAGCGGAGGCATGGAGACAGTAACATGGAAACCTGTACTGGCACGTGTGGAAAAGCTAGCTATGGTCATTGTGCTAAGGGAATAGGAGTACCTACAATCACTTGGGGCGATGGTTTGGAGGGGTGGGAGGGGGGGATCTGGGTGGGTGGAGGGTCCAGAGATATGCATATGAATGATCTGGGAACTTGTTGGTGAACAGCAAAACTCTGTAAAATCTTTAAAATAAAGAATAAAAAAGAAAAAAATGAAAGCGCCTCTCACCAATGCCTTCTTTCACAGTATTCTCTCTGGAGCACTTACCTTTAACTTCTCCTGGCTACTCACCCATGCCTTCCTCCTCCTTGGAAGTTCTGTGCTCCCTGGGTCTCCTGGGGTCTCCACAGTTCACTGTGTTAATCCAGTGTTCTTTGCCCTCTTTCCCATGTTTTCTCTTAGACTCTTAGCCTGTGGACCTAGAGGTTGTATCTGCTATGCCCCCAGGTGTATGCTCAATGCCATGGATACTACTGGATCATAGGAAGTCCTTAATACTTTTTGAACAAATTGATTATTGTTCAGATAGATACATATGAATTTCATCACAACCCAGCTGCTTCTAACAATAAGCTTTTGGCCTTTTTATGGGAGAAAACATCAGGGATGGCTCTTCCTAGACTTCTCTCCGTCTCTATTGAACATTCCAGCCAGGCTTGAATATTGTCTAATGGGGCTCCAACCTCCACCCATCCCTTCCCGTCCCTCTCTGGGTCCCCTCCTAGGCCACTGTAGACTCTGCCTCATTGTGACATGTGGAGTCCATAAAACTGCCACCAGTGTGCGTTTGTGGCTCTCCACATTACCATTTATTTTGGCTTTCAGAGGACATTTGATGCTGTTATTCATTCTAGTAACGGGTCTTGGCTAAGTATCACTTTGCCCCTCTCCCTGGATGCAGGAATCCAACTTCGTGTTATCTGGATGTGAAATTTCTCTTTCTGCAGGTCATTAGTAGCAATAACACTATTAGCACCATTTATTGAGGGCTTGCCATATGCTGCATTATGTGTTAGGGCAATAATAATAATTGCATACCCCTGTGAGAATGTGTTTACCACACACACATTTTATATGTGTATAGTGTGTATGCGTGCATGCTCGGTGGCTTCAGTCATGTCCAACTCTTTCGACCCCATGGACCACAGCCCACCAGGCTCCTCTGTCTATGGGATGCTCCAGGCAAGAATGCTAGAGTGGGTAACCACGCCATCCTCAGGGGATCTTCCCAAACCAGGGATGGAACCCACGTCTCCTGCATTGGCAGATGGATTCTTTACCACTAGTGCCAGTGGTGCTAGTGGTAAAGATTATATATATATAAAACTGTGTGTGTATAAAAGTACATGCCAGCTTAATTCTGATAACAACCTGAGTGCCAGATGGTGCTAGTGGTAAAAATTATATTATAACTTGTTTATAAAAGAATAAAGTAAATCTTGGAAGTTCTGTGCTCCCTGGGTCTCCTGGGGTCTCCACAGTTCACTGTGTTAATCCAGTGTTCTTTGCCCTCTTTCCCATGTTTTCTCTTAGACTCTTAGCCTGTGGACCTAGAGGTTGTATCTGCTATGCCCCCAGGTGTATGCTCAATGCCATGGATACTACTGGATCATAGGAAGTCCTTAATACTTTTTGAACAAATTGATTATTGTTCAGATAGATACATATGAATTTCATCACAACCCAGCTGCTTCTAACAATAAGCTTTTGGCCTTTTTATGGGAGAAAACATCAGGGATGGCTCTTCCTAGACTTCTCTCCGTCTCTATTGAACATTCCAGCCAGGCTTGAATATTGTCTAATGGGGCTCCAACCTCCACCCATCCCTTCCCGTCCCTCTCTGGGTCCCCTCCTAGGCCACTGTAGACTCTGCCTCATTGTGACATGTGGAGTCCATAAAACTGCCACCAGTGTGCGTTTGTGGCTCTCCACATTACCATTTATTTTGGCTTTCAGAGGACATTTGATGCTGTTATTCATTCTAGTAACGGGTCTTGGCTAAGTATCACTTTGCCCCTCTCCCTGGATGCAGGAATCCAACTTCGTGTTATCTGGATGTGAAATTTCTCTTTCTGCAGGTCATTAGTAGCAATAACACTATTAGCACCATTTATTGAGGGCTTGCCATATGCTGCATTATGTGTTAGGGCAATAATAATTGCATACCCTGTGAGAATGTGTTTACCACACACACATTTTATATGTGTATAGTGTGTATGCGTGCATGCTCGGTGGCTTCAGTCATGTCCAACTCTTTCGACCCCATGGACCACAGCCCACCAGGCTCCTCTGTCTATGGGATGCTCCAGGCAAGAATGCTAGAGTGGGTAACCACGCCATCCTCAGGGGATCTTCCCAAACCAGGGATGGAACCCACGTCTCCTGCATTGGCAGATGGATTCTTTACCACTAGTGCCAGTGGTGCTAGTGGTAAAGATTATATATATATAAAACTGTGTGTGTATAAAAGTACATACTGGCTTAATTCTGATAACAACCTGATGAGATGGTTATAATTATCACCTCTTATAATCTTTACCTCTCATAAAGATGAGAAAAGTTAGAAAGATCAGTAGCTGGGTGGTGATCACAGGAAGACAGTGGCAGAACTAAGATGTGAACCAGATGAATGGGATCAGAGTCTGCTTGAACTCCACTGCCAACTCCATTTTATAGATCAGGAAACTGAAAGTTTAAGTTTTATATACCCAAAGTATCATGGCTAGAAAACAGCAGGGGCAAAATATTAATAATAATTTGGGTATACCCAACTTCAGTGATTCTTGAGAACCATGTCTGTTGTCCTTCCTCAATCTGTGCTGCCTCTTATCTCCAACGCCATTAGGACTAGCAACTCTACTGCCTAACAAAAATGCACCATCAATAATTAATAATTGTGTAATGATAAGTTTATCATGGAGAAGAAAAACCGCCAAATCAGTCCCAGTGGTAGTCCCCGCAGGTCCCTCTTTCAAGGTCTTGCATTAGTATACTGAGAGTGGGGTATTAGATTACCTAATTCCAGTCAGTCAAAGCCAAATTTTCAGAAATGATACTGCTCTCTGGCTTCAGAGGCCAAATTCAAATAGGTTCTCAGGTAACACCATTGTACACAAACTCTCCAGATTACTGCTTTCCATCCTGCTTTCACCCAACCAGAGGGATAACCATATACCCAGAAGAACCCCTAAACTAAGATTCTTCATGATCCTTGAGGAAATGGCATTGTGTGTGTGTGTGTGTGTGTGTGTGTGTGTGTGTGTGTGTGTGTATCGACTCTCGGAAATCTGTTGTTTTCCCTGTGATCTTGAGCATCATCTGGGGAATAGAGCTGCATCCTTGTAGAGCTGTGTGAGCATCCAGGGAGAAAATGTATGGGGGAAGCACTTTGAAAACTGCAAAGTGCTGAACAAGTGGAAAGTGGTATTATTTATCATCATCCCAGGAATTCAGTTATACCTCAGATGCCTGATGGGTCGATCATAATATCCAGCGCAAGTAGAAACTTTTGTTTTCCTGGAAAGGGAGGATGAGCTAGGAATCCATTTTCTTAATGCTGTCACCCAGTAAGCAACGTTTTCTTTTTATTAACTTTTCTTAACACAAATAATGTATGAATGGATTATTCTTAGGAAAAAAGCTGTACTAAAATATTATAGATATTTTTCTTGATTCACATCCCACTTTCCATCTGGCCTCCTTCCTCAGAGACAAGCACTATAGTGAGTTATATTTTGATTTTTGTAGACTTTTTTATGCTTTTCTATATGCATATGGCCTTGCAAAACTGAATGGTATGAGTGGGAGTCTTTAGCATAAATGATATTATGTATGCATTGTTCTATATCTGGACTCAACTACAAATCACTGAAAAATATGTGTTGAATTTATTATTTTGATACATATGGACCTAAACTGTTCTTTAGAAAAACTGTGTGATATTGAATGGGATCAAATACCCCGACATTTATTTTATCCCTCTCCTTACTGATAAATAGCTGTGTTCTTTCTCTGCTTTCGTCCTTTCTTCCTTCTTTCCTCCTTCTTTCCTTCCTTTCTGCCTTCTCTCCTTCCCTTCCTCCCCAATTTTTTTCTTTTTATCACAGCAAATCATGTTCAACCTTTTTGGATTAAAGGAGGCATTCGGCTTTATTCTGAAGAGAAAATGCTTCCCAGCATTTGCCTGGGCACTAAGTATGTTAAATTGCTACAGGCCACGCTGCCAAGATCTAGCCGAAGAAAGCTGAACACCAAGTCTCATTCTGTTCAGATTCACTTCTCTAGAATTTTAGCTCTGAGAGAATAGATATTCAAAGAAATAAAAATGTCTTAAGTAACAATGCTTTAACCAAAAGCCAGTGTTAACCACTAAAGCAGTTTTGAGCCTTAGCATCAGAGAAAGTCTGCAGTTATCTCGTATTTATGGGACAAAGTTTATTTTAAAAGTTTCAGTTTAAGTAGACCCCTTCATCGAGATATGGATCTAATAGTTTACAGCACCATATGAAAAGCAGTGTGCTATTATAACCCACACATCGTGGATAATAATAGGCTTAAGCAAGACTTGCTTCAGGGCTTGATTACTGATTATCAAACTTTTCTGATGCTTAAGGGGAAAATCACACTGGAAGCTGGCTTCTGGCTCCAGTTTCCATGTTATTTAAAGAGTTGTAGGATGTCTCTGCTTCTTTGCCTAAACCACAGATTAATGAAGTTAATACTACCAAAGGCAATTTTCATGTTCCTTCTTAACTCTGTTGAATTATTTCCTTATAATAAATTTCTGGAATTGGAGATAACCTCTTTATGACTCTAAGTACGTGTGTTTATCCTAGTGTTTTTCCAGAAGCATGGCACGCATTTTAAGTGCTGGCAAAAGATACACAATAACAATTAATAACAGTAACATGGCTAGCTTTTGTTTGATGGATGGTTATTGTGTATTAGGCGCTGTGCTGAGTGCTTTACACAACAACCCTGTGTCCTAAGTACAAGAGTGATGCCTGTTTTTGGAAAAGGGTGATCATGGAGATTCAGAGAATCAGAGAGGCTAATCAAGTTCCCTTAGGGTCACACAGCTCATAAGTTTTGCCTCTCCGTTACATGTGAAGTAGTAATAGTGATGATAGAAATAATAGGTAGGAAATATTGTATGTTTAATGTAACCAAGTATGACATGTACCAACATTATATATGTACATTATGTCCTTAATGTATATAACTTTATGACTATAACTCTATCTGCATTGGATGCTGTTGGTACTGCTGCTGCTGCTAAGTTCCTTCAGCTGTGTCCAGCTCTTTGTGACTTCATGAGCTAGAACCCTTCAGGCTCTTCTGTCCATGGGGTTTCCTAGTCAAGAATACTGGAGTGGGTTGCCATGCCCTCCTCCAAGGATCTTCCTAAGGATCGATCAACCTGTTATGAATTTTAAGTAACATCAAAAGCATTTAAAAAGCAGTTTTGAGCCTTAGCATCAGAGAAAGTCTGCAGTTATCTCGTATTTATGGGACAAAGTTTATTTTAAAAGTTTCAGTTTAAGTAGACCCCTTCATCGAGATATGGATCTAATAGTTTACAGCACCATATGAAAAGCAGTGTGCTATTATAACCCACACATCGTGGATAATAATAGGCTTAAGCAAGACTTGCTTCAGGGCTTGATTACTGATTATCAAACTTTTCTGATGCTTAAGGGGAAAATCACACTGGAAGCTGGCTTCTGGCTCCAGTTTCCATGTTATTTAAAGAGTTGTAGGATGTCTCTGCTTCTTTGCCTAAACCACAGATTAATGAAGTTAATACTACCAAAGGCAATTTTCATGTTCCTTCTTAACTCTGTTGAATTATTTCCTTATAATAAATTTCTGGAATTGGAGATAACCTCTTTATGACTCTAAGTACGTGTGTTTATCCTAGTGTTTTTCCAGAAGCATGGCACGCATTTTAAGTGCTGGCAAAAGATACACAATAACAATTAATAACAGTAACATGGCTAGCTTTTGTTTGATGGATGGTTATTGTGTATTAGGCGCTGTGCTGAGTGCTTTACACAACAACCCTGTGTCCTAAGTACAAGAGTGATGCCTGTTTTTGGAAAAGGGTGATCATGGAGATTCAGAGAATCAGAGAGGCTAATCAAGTTCCCTTAGGGTCACACAGCTCATAAGTTTTGCCTCTCCGTTACATGTGAAGTAGTAATAGTGATGATAGAAATAATAGGTAGGAAATATTGTATGTTTAATGTAACCAAGTATGACATGTACCAACATTATATATGTACATTATGTCCTTAATGTATATAACTTTATGACTATAACTCTATCTGCATTGGATGCTGTTGGTACTGCTGCTGCTGCTAAGTTCCTTCAGCTGTGTCCAGCTCTTTGTGACTTCATGAGCTAGAACCCTTCAGGCTCTTCTGTCCATGGGGTTTCCTAGTCAAGAATACTGGAGTGGGTTGCCATGCCCTCCTCCAAGGGATCTTCCTGACCCAGGCATCGAACCTGGGTGTCTTGTATCTCTTTCATTGGCAGGCAGATTCTTTACTACTAGTGCCACTGGGGAGGCCCATCACACTGTACATCGAGGTTTATTTCTTTCTTCTCTTTTTCTTACTTATGGATACAAAATCATCCCTTGGGATTAAAAAAATGTGTCTTAATTGTAAAGGTGAACATCTCTCCTGTTTTGCAGCTTCAGTAATTAAAATCCTAAAAGTGCATTGCATTTATCTAAAGTTCAGCTCTCTGTCTTAATTTTGCTTTACTTCAATTTCCTCGTATTTTCTAGGGATTTAATAAGTGAAAACATGAAAAACATTGAGAGCAATTCCTCGTCCATAGTAAGCAGCCTAATAATCTTAGCTGTTACTTAAGAATAACCTAATAATAGCCACTCCAGCATAACCAGCCATCTATGATTGAACTCTTGCCCAGACAGAGACCAGCTGTTGCCGCCTGCACACTTACCCCCTTGGGGTGATTACTCCCCCACATCGGACAGTCCCCTGTATGATGTCAGCTCCACAATTAATTAATCCTGCAACTTGCACGCCTTCTCCATGAAATGGCTCTCTGCCCTTCAGTTCAGTGATTCATTATATCACAAGACTCCTCAAGACCTTTCTTCCAAGAAAAGCTATTACCCTAAAAATGAAAGTTTGAGAGCTCCCTTTCTGACAATACAGGTTTCATAGAAATCCAAGGAAGAAAATGATAAAACCAACTCTGTGAGCAAGCAACATCCCCCTTATAGAGGGACAGGGTGTGGGAGAAGTTTTCAATCACCCCTTCCTGAGACATCCTAAATCAGCTTTCCTTTCAGAAAGAATATTAGTTCAGGTATTGCCTCTTTGCAGCCAGCATCTTCAGTTCCCAGGCTGACAACATCCTTTTTTCTTAACCCGTCAAGAACACTCCTGGTTGTGTCTCTCGGCTGTCAGGTCTTTAGTCTGAAAAGATGTGTGATGGTTGGCTGAATTCTCCCTCCAGCTCAGGGACCACCAACACTCAAAATCACAGAATATTTGCCAGGGTTTCCTAGTCAAGAATACTGGAGTGGGTTGCCATGCCCTCCTCCAAGGGATCTTCCTGACCCAGGCATCGAACCTGGGTGTCTTGTATCTCTTTCATTGGCAGGCAGATTCTTTACTACTAGTGCCACTGGGGAGGCCCATCACACTGTACATCGAGGTTTATTTCTTTCTTCTCTTTTTCTTACTTATGGATACAAAATCATCCCTTGGGATTAAAAAAATGTGTCTTAATTGTAAAGGTGAACATCTCTCCTGTTTTGCAGCTTCAGTAATTAAAATCCTAAAAGTGCATTGCATTTATCTAAAGTTCAGCTCTCTGTCTTAATTTTGCTTTACTTCAATTTCCTCGTATTTTCTAGGGATTTAATAAGTGAAAACATGAAAACATTGAGAGCAATTCCTCGTCCATAGTAAGCAGCCTAATAATCTTAGCTGTTACTTAAGAATAACCTAATAATAGCCACTCCAGCATAACCAGCCATCTATGATTGAACTCTTGCCCAGACAGAGACCAGCTGTTGCCGCCTGCACACTTACCCCCTTGGGGTGATTACTCCCCCACATCGGACAGTCCCCTGTATGATGTCAGCTCCACAATTAATTAATCCTGCAACTTGCACGCCTTCTCCATGAAATGGCTCTCTGCCCTTCAGTTCAGTGATTCATTATATCACAAGACTCCTCAAGACCTTTCTTCCAAGAAAAGCTATTACCCTAAAAATGAAAGTTTGAGAGCTCCCTTTCTGACAATACAGGTTTCATAGAAATCCAAGGAAGAAAATGATAAAACCAACTCTGTGAGCAAGCAACATCCCCCTTATAGAGGGACAGGGTGTGGGAGAAGTTTTCAATCACCCCTTCCTGAGACATCCTAAATCAGCTTTCCTTTCAGAAAGAATATTAGTTCAGGTATTGCCTCTTTGCAGCCAGCATCTTCAGTTCCCAGGCTGACAACATCCTTTTTTCTTAACCCGTCAAGAACACTCCTGGTTGTGTCTCCAGGCTGTCAGGTCTTTAGTCTGAAAAGATGTGTGATGGTTGGCTGAATTCTCCCTCCAGCTCAGGGACCACCAACACTCAAAATCTGAGAAAAAGACGAAGAGTAAACATTTAAATGTTTCCTACCTGTTTTTTATATTATTTTCTGTGAGAACTTTCTGCTTATGATTCTCTAATAATAGAATAAGGGAACAGTCTGAAGCCTTAAGGACTTTGACATGAAAATGTGGTGGGGTGGGTTAACTCTAAGAAGCTTTAAAGAAGGAAGAGAAGGGAAGGTGTTAAGTAGGGTGACAAGGTATCAGGGAGTAGCCTTGGCATTTCTGTTTCCTGGGGCCTGGAGCCAGGGCTTGCTCAGTGGTTTGGCAGGAAAAGAATCCACCTGTAATGGAGGAGATGCACATTCAGTCCCTGGGTGGGGGAGATCCCCTGGAGGAGGGCATAGAGACCACATACCATTGTTGTAACATTGTTTCCTTTGAAAAGAGTTGCTACGTTTGGCCTCCTCTTAAGGGGAGAAGTCAGCTCCACTGTTCAAAGTAAGGGTGTCAAAGGATCTGTGGATGGATTTTAAAGCCCCACTGGCAGGTACTCAATTAAATGGTCATTGAATCAGACAAAATCCAAAAGAGGTAGCTCCCTAAGATAAAATAAGGTAATTCCGCACCAAAAATATTTGAGTAATTGCCCCAAGTAAAATCTGTAGAAAGAGAAAGTAGAAGCAGAGCAGTCAACAATAAACATAAAAGGAAGAAATGTCATGAAAAGTAGGCTTAGACCACCTTTATATGACTGGAGGAGAAAGAACAGAATGTGTAAGAGCTCCAGCAAAACAGTGGCATGGTATATTGTAGACACGCTTTAAAAAATGATAAGAACAACTCTCCCAGGGCAACAAATCCCCTTATAGAGGGACAGGGTGTGGGAGAAGTTTTCAATCACCCCTTCCTGAGACATCCTAAATCAGCTTTCCTTTCAGAAAGAATATTAGTTCAGGTATTGCCTCTTTGCAGCCAGCATCTTCAGTTCCCAGGCTGACAACATCCTTTTTTCTTAACCCGTCAAGAACACTCCTGGTTGTGTCTCCAGGCTGTCAGGTCTTTAGTCTGAAAAGATGTGTGATGGTTGGCTGAATTCTCCCTCCAGCTCAGGGACCACCAACACTCAAAATCTGAGAAAAAGACGAAGAGTAAACATTTAAATGTTTCCTACCTGTTTTTTATATTATTTTCTGTGAGAACTTTCTGCTTATGATTCTCTAATAATAGAATAAGGGAACAGTCTGAAGCCTTAAGGACTTTGACATGAAAATGTGGTGGGGTGGGTTAACTCTAAGAAGCTTTAAAGAAGGAAGAGAAGGGAAGGTGTTAAGTAGGGTGACAAGGTATCAGGGAGTAGCCTTGGCATTTCTGTTTCCTGGGGCCTGGAGCCAGGGCTTGCTCAGTGGTTTGGCAGGAAAAGAATCCACCTGTAATGGAGGAGATGCACATTCAGTCCCTGGGTGGGGGAGATCCCTGGAGGAGGCATAGAGACCACATACCATTGTTGTAACATTGTTTCCTTTGAAAAGAGTTGCTACGTTTGGCCTCCTCTTAAGGGGAGAAGTCAGCTCCACTGTTCAAAGTAAGGGTGTCAAAGGATCTGTGGATGGATTTTAAAGCCCCACTGGCAGGTACTCAATTAAATGGTCATTGAATCAGACAAAATCCAAAAGAGGTAGCTCCCTAAGATAAAATAAGGTAATTCCGCACCAAAAATATTTGAGTAATTGCCCCAAGTAAAATCTGTAGAAAGAGAAAGTAGAAGCAGAGCAGTCAACAATAAACATAAAAGGAAGAAATGTCATGAAAAGTAGGCTTAGACCACCTTTATATGACTGGAGGAGAAAGAACAGAATGTGTGTAAGAGCTCCAGCAAAACAGTGGCATGGTATATTGTGATGGAAGGTCCTCTACGCTTGTCCAGAAGAAAGCCAAGTGGGGCAGTAGAGCGACCAATGGCAGAACCAAGGTCAGGGTAAAAGAACCAGATGTATATTAATACACAGAAGGCTTAATTATGATCTGATGAAGAGATTCCAGCTTCAGAGGCATAGGTTTATAGGACTGACAGTCCTTTAAAACCTGTAAGACAGGTGGATAAAGGAAGATAGATTGAAAGGTGGAATTCATGCACTCATAAAGGTATGACGAGGAAGTCTGGTAGGGAGCACCACAAGTGAAAGGCATAGCAAGCACCAAAGAAGATTGGATTTGCTGATGAGTGGCCTGGGAGCATGCACTCACCACACAGGCTGGGAAGTCAATAAATGCTTCATAAGAACCGTTCAGTTAAGAGCATGCCATGGCTTTGGCCAATTAGAAGTAAGAAGAAAAGGATGCTAATGCTCCTGGTGTTTACCACCAAGTGAAGCTATACCAGAAGGAAGCCATAAAGTGCTCCTCCAATCCTGGGCCATTGGTGCTCAAGCTTGAATACCTCCTGCCACGTACCAGCTAAAACTGGTTTTTGAGGACAGCAGCAAGAGGGTGGGGAAAAATGAAATAAAACATCATTACCTGCTCACTGACATATTCAGGTTGTCTGTGCAGAGTTTGAATGTCATGAACTGTGAACTTTGTAGAGAGTCCTACATCTAGCCCAGAGCAGAACACAAGCTGTGGCATCAGGTTCATGGCAGAATAGACTTAGTTGAGACTTCACGAAGGGATAGCACGTCCCAGGTTACTGTGCCTGCCTCATGGCAGACATCACTGCTTGATTGCATCCTTTTGCAAGTCTGAATGTGGCCATGGGACTCCTATGGGAATCACAATGGTCATCCAAACAGCCACTGCCAGTTGATCAGAGCTGTAGTGCAGGGTGAGCCCTATTTTCCATCCCTAGAGACTAATCTAAATCTCTCGGAAAGTGGAGGAATTCTCAGTCAGTAGGAGATGAAGAAAGCCATGTCTTTGGCAAAGGAGACACCAGAGAACACAATATTCTCCAATCTGCTCATCCTCAGAGACATGCATTACTGTCTTGAGAAAAAGAGGCCCCTGCTGTTTATCCTGAGTTTCATATATTCAAGCATGTCTACTCATGAAGGAAGAGGACTCGACTGCAGAGGAAGGGACCAGTACTGTCCTAGTTAAAAATGCAGTTGGAAGTAGGGAAAAGGATTTGAAGACCACCTTCTAGATCTGGTAATACTGGCATTTGGGGCTGGATAATTCTTAGTTGTGGGGGAACCTCCTGTGTATTTTGAGATGCTTAGCAATGTATTGTCTGGACACCCATAGAACATCCCACTAAGTTGTAACAATAAAACATGTCTACGCACTTGGCAGGTTTCTCAGGATATTAAAGGGTACAGAATCTCCCTCAGTTGAAAACTACTGCCCTCAGTCAGAAAAATCATGGGATGGAATTCCAGTGTGAATTCTCATCAAAAATGAAAAAGAATTTGTAACACTTCTGTCTATGATGATCAGAGCACTGACAGACCCTATAAACTCTGGCCTGTCATTATTATTTTTTCTGCATTTACCCATCCAGTAGGTGCCTCTTAAGAAAAGAAAGGGTGAGTCTGTTTGTAGGTATAGTGGAGAGGCACCCTCCTATTCTGATGATTACAACACAGAAGCAGGTAAGGTGGGTGCTGTGCTTTCACTGCAGGAAAGGGAAGCAAGTTGGGGTCACAAATCCTAGGTCAGTGTCACTTTCAGTTCCATCTTTGCTTTAACTGTTCCCTTAGCCTGAAACTCACTTCCCACAGGTATGCATATGGCTAGTTCTTTTTGTTTGTTTGTTTGTTTATTTATTTATTTGGCTAGTTCTTTTTGATCAAACAGAGCTCAGTTCAGATGTCACTTTTTAAAAGACCACCCAACTAAAACTAGTGCATCCTGCTCAATCATGCCTTATCTTATTATGAAAATGAATGTTAGTCACTCAGTCATGTCCACCTCTTTGCAACCCTGTAGACTGTAGGTAGCACCCCAGGCTCCTCTGTTCATGGAATTCTCCAGGCAAGAATACTAAAGTGAGTAGCCATTCTCTTCTCCAGGAGATCCTCCTGACCCAGGGATTGAACCCAAATCTCCTGCACTGCAGGCATATTCTTTACTGTCTGAGCCAACACTATACTGTCGCAGGTTTTTTTTTTTTTTTAATTTTGGCCTCTTTTCTTGATTTTTTATTTATATATTTTCATCCATGTTTACTCTTTGGCCAGTGTGGGCCTCCCATCTCAGAGGCCTCTCTCACTGCAGAGCACTGGCTCTGGGCACATGTGCTCCAGAGCACTGACTCGTGATTGGACACATGGGTCCAGCAGCTCCGTGGCATATGGGATTTTCCCCGGCCAGGAATTGAACCGGTGCCCCTTGCAGTGCAAGGCGAACTCTTTACCCACTGGACCACCAGGGAAGCCCTATAGTGTTGCATTTTTTTCCCGTAATATTTAACCTCTTAGTTTGTTTTCTTAGTTTGAACATGCCCTTATTTCCTATTTCCAAACACCGAAGTGTGAGCCCCACAGAGCTGTATCTCTCTGTGCCTGGCACTCAGTGGCAGTTCGAACAATATGTTTTGTACAAATGAGTAAAACGTGAGGTACTTGATATAATCGTGGCAAGTATGGTGATGTGAAAGTGTGGTCAAGTACACTGCTGTCACTGTGCACCCTTACTCTGCACAGTATTATTACCAAGGCAACAGGTCTTGCTCTGCCATTTGTCAATACCCCAGTGGGCCCCTCCCTCAAGCAACCAACTGTCAAGGAGCGGCTGTTAGTGATCCTGCTCAGCCATTGGTCAGTGCTCCAGTGGGCCTGCTCAGCCATTGGTCAGTGCTCCAGTGGGCCCTGCCCACAAGCGGCCAACTGTCAAGTAGCGGCTGTTAGTGGTCCTGCTCAGCCATTGGACAGTGCTTCAGTGGGCTTCGCCCACAAGCAACAGCTGTCAAGGAGTGACTGTTAATGGTCCTGCGCAGCCATTGGTCAGTGCTTCAGTGGGCTCTGCCCACAAGCAACCAACCTTCGAAGAGCAACCATTAGTGAGGGAATTCAGTCATCTGTCCGGCAAAGTAGTAGTCCTCAGGTGCAGAGTGAGGTAAAAGGCAGATTCTGGCCTTCTCTCTGGATTCCTACAGCCTGGTCTTAGGCCAGTGGCTGAACTGGGGGCCCTAGGAAACTGGCTTGGGGCTGTGTCCTGCAGGGCTCCAGAGCTCCGGTTACAGTAGCCACCGACCAGGCTCAGGTTTTGAGGCGATGGTGAACTTCTCCCTCATCCCGGTTTCAAGAACTTAATGACAGAGGCCCTCTGCATGGAACACAATTTGTGGTACCTGCCCCCACAGTTTGGGTGACCTGAGGGACTGAGGGTGGTTGGAGTGAGTGCCTGGCTCCCTCAGCGATGCCAGCTGGGCCAGGTCTGGGGACCTGGCCCTGAGGGAGCTGCCAGCTGAAACCTACGTCCTCTCTCTCAGTCAGGACCTGGACCTTAGAGGTGAAAGTTCTGTCTTGGCACCCTTGCTCTTTCTTATCAAAACAGAGAATAACATTTGTTTGGTCGAGGTTTACAGGAACGTTGTTACCTGACAATGACCTGACCTCAAGAACAAAGACACTGACACCAGAAGTTTGCAACAACTCACCACGCTCCCTCCCTTCCCAGAGGAGGATTTGCTGTATCTCTCTGTGCCTGGCACTCAGTGGCAGTTCGAACAATATGTTTTGTACAAATGAGTAAAACGTGAGGTACTTGATATAATCGTGGCAAGTATGGTGATGTGAAAGTGTGGTCAAGTACACTGCTGTCACTGTGCACCCTTACTCTGCACAGTATTATTACCAAGGCAACAGGTCTTGCTCTGCCATTTGTCAATACCCCAGTGGGCCCCTCCCTCAAGCAACCAACTGTCAAGGAGCGGCTGTTAGTGATCCTGCTCAGCCATTGGTCAGTGCTCCAGTGGGCCTGCTCAGCCATTGGTCAGTGCTCCAGTGGGCCCTGCCCACAAGCGGCCAACTGTCAAGTAGCGGCTGTTAGTGGTCCTGCTCAGCCATTGGACAGTGCTTCAGTGGGCTTCGCCCACAAGCAACAACTGTCAAGGAGTGACTGTTAATGGTCCTGCGCAGCCATTGGTCAGTGCTTCAGTGGGCTCTGCCCACAAGCAACCAACCTTCGAAGAGCAACCATTAGTGAGGGAATTCAGTCATCTGTCCGGCAAAGTAGTAGTCCTCAGGTGCAGAGTGAGGTAAAAGGCAGATTCTGGCCTTCTCTCTGGATTCCTACAGCCTGGTCTTAGGCCAGTGGCTGAACTGGGGGCCCTAGGAAACTGGCTTGGGGCTGTGTCCTGCAGGGCTCCAGAGCTCCGGTTACAGTAGCCACCGACCAGGCTCAGGTTTTGAGGCGATGGTGAACTTCTCCCTCATCCCGGTTTCAAGAACTTAATGACAGAGGCCCTCTGCATGGAACACAATTTGTGGTACCTGCCCCCACAGTTTGGGTGACCTGAGGGACTGAGGGTGGTTGGAGTGAGTGCCTGGCTCCCTCAGCGATGCCAGCTGGGCCAGGTCTGGGGACCTGGCCCTGAGGGAGCTGCCAGCTGAAACCTACGTCCTCTCTCTCAGTCAGGACCTGGACCTTAGAGGTGAAAGTTCTGTCTTGGCACCCTTGCTCTTTCTTATCAAAACAGAGAATAACATTTGTTTGGTCGAGGTTTACAGGAACGTTGTTACCTGACAATGACCTGACCTCAAGAACAAAGACACTGACACCAGAAGTTTGCAACAACTCACCACGCTCCTCCCTCACCTTTCCTAGAGGAGGGATTTGCTGAACGCTTCTGGGGAGTTTTGAGGCCTTTAAGATGTGAGTCACCCATATCATTGCATGAGCCTCAGGACACTTTTCTCTATTCCATGTTTCAGTATTGTTTGGCCTCACTGTGAGTTGGGCACATGGACTTGGGGTTTGGTAACAGTGGTAATGCACATATGGAAATACAGGGAGTTTGGGGAGTGAGCATAGAGCTTGGAGACCTAAACTGTAGCATAATGTGAAGGAAAAATGGCCTCAAATCTGAGACAAGTAGGCTCTGGTCAGAAGGAAAGACTAAAACAATGAACAGCTATATGTTCTAGAATGTACATTTAATCCTCACAGTAACTCCATGAAGTGGGTAACTTTGTTGAATATCCTTGCCATTTAACAAATGAAAAAACTAAATGGGTACCCGGAGGCTAAGCTATCGTGTTCAAGGTCATATGGCTCATGGTAGGGAGTGCTGAGAAATGAAATTGAAAGTTCTAGTGTTAGACCTACACCTTGAGTCGTCACACAAATGGAAGAAGACAGGGGAGTAGCACAGTTGATGTCCCAGAGGTGAGAGGCAACATGATGTTAGGACCTGGAAGGAATCAGACAGCTCATGAAGAGAGAACAAAGAGTGTAGCAAGGGATGAAGTAGGCCAGATAGAAAGGAAGAGGATCAAGGAAGACCTCGTCAAAGGACCACCAAATTTGCCAATTCTAGGAGTCATTCCTGACTGAGCACAACTCTTACAGTGCAGCTTAATAGCAGCCATCCAATAAGATGTTGGATGAATTTTATTTCTTATGACCAGGTCCAGTTTATCAGTTGGTAATATTTATAAAGGTGTTCAGGATGGCTCCAACCACCATTTACAGGGAGAACAAAAACACTGAGCCCAGGTGTTTAGCTTCCTGGTTTGTTTTATTTTTTGAAGAAAAGGCAGCAGAGCATTAGTTTTTATCCTGGAATAGATGGTTTGTCCAGCTGTAGATGCTGTAGAAAGGAAGCTGAATGTTAATTAGATGTCAACAGTAATTATGGTGATTATGTTTTTTGAATAGCTATTGGGAATAGCTGGATCCACATCTAGAATGCAATGTGAATGACATTTTAATAGTTTTTAAGAGAAAAAAGAGAGCAGCCTGTTACTAAGGAAATTATAGTGAATAGAACTATAGTAAAATAGATTTCTCAACAAAAGACAGTAACAATGATAATAGTCACACATGAAGTATGTAGGATATATTGAGGAAAATCATGAAAAATAATTTTTGAGACAGGATCCCTTATTTAAAAGAAAACCAGTTATCTGAAATCTCTGCCTCAGGGTTTCATTCAATGATTTAGACTGTATCTTTCTAATTTTTCTTAGAACTGGGTCATATCACAGATTTTATAAACCTATCGTTTTAATGATGTTTTAATTACAAGCTTTTTATGTACTACAGGGACTCTGGTTCTGCACTAACTTCTGTGATCATTTGCTTCATAGGCATTTTTGCTTCATTATTTTTTGTGTTTTTGAAAGTCACAATTTGGAGTATCAATATTTAAAGCAGATATTTATTTTATTTTTGAATACTGAAGGAGCCCTCTTTGATTTAAAAAAAAAATCACTAGATTTTGTAAAAATAGAGTATCTGCTTCATGTATTTAGCACATTTCATGTAAACCTTGAGGGTAAGGCAAGATTAATCTGTCCTCTCAAGCTGGAATTTGAAAATCTGCAGAAGGGGAAAGGCATTTCTCTATTTCTTTGTAATCACAAATTACCAGTGAGAAGTATTGATGAACATCCTAGCATTTATTTAGTCATTTATTCAACAAATATTTGCTGCAGACCTACCAGGTGTCGCATAACATGGAAGAGGCTTGGACTGTAATCCACATCATTATCTGGCAACACTCTTAAGGAAGAGATCATATTGACATTGATATTAGCGGCTTCCTATGACAGCTACTGAAATCTGGATGATTCCCTCTCCTCTACCAGTTGAGAAGTGTGATGACACACTTATAGTGGTGAACAAGAGAGGCTTAGACCCCATCCATAACCATCTTTGGGAGGTCTTCAGAATGCAATGGGTACAATCAGTCGTCTGACAGAAGAAATACATGAAACTGTGCTTGACATGGATGTTTTGTCCAAGAATTAAGAAAATGTTCCTGAAAAAAATGGCTGGTTGACTGATAGGAAACTGGTGCCAAAAGCAGGGGGCAGGAGTGAATATAAGATGGAGCACAATTGAAGGCAAGAGGGTGGTGCCCACCCAAGGAAGTAAAAACAGTTCTGTAAGACCAGACTGTAAAGAAGAGGGGAGGTTTTGCTTAGTGTCAAGTTCAAATAAGTTCCGGACCTGTGAAAGCCGGGAGTTTTTCTCAAGAGCAATCAGAAGCAGATAAAGGGTGTTGAGCTGGAGTGGAGAGATGGGATTAACTTTTAGGGAGGCTCCTTCAGGCTGCCATGTGCTGGGTAGTTTGGAAAGACCAAGGTTGCCAGCCAGAGGAGGAGAGGGGTTAGGTGGTTCCTTCCTTCAAGATCTTGGGTAGGAGATGAGAGTAGCTGGGGCTGAGGGATAGAAAAGAATAAATGGAATTTGAAGAGAGCTTTAAATAACAGAATCCATAGAACTTGCTTCACTGTAGTTTGAACCCTCTTACTGGGGAACATTTTGATGTGCTGGATTCAACAATAATTCCAAAATTATAATAGCAGTCATAATAATGGTACTTATTGGGTGTCTGCTCCATGAAAGGTACTTTTGTTCAGCACTTACTTAATCTTCATAGCAGCACCATGAATGAGACATCGTCAAGGATTGAGGAGAAACTGGGGAGGAGAGTTGAATCCCTTGCCCAGGATCACATTACAAGTAGGTGGCCAGGCTTGGGTTTAGGCTACTGGCAGTCTGACTCCAGACCCCATGTCCTTGAGGAAATAAATGAAGATCAATAATGGGATTCATATAACATCTGAGTCTTGAGGTATGCTAGTTAAGAGTATAGTTTTTTCACTACCAATGCTCTGTACTTGTCATGACCAATATTCTTGCATTTTCAGTGAGATATATTCCTTTTGCTGTGGAGAAAACATATTTCTTTCAAATAAGAAAGAGAGGGAAAAAAGGATGAAATCAAATATTTTATAGCATGAGCTAGGTATCTAGTACTTTACCTGTGCCAGATACTTATCTAGGTGTTTTATTTTATTTCTCACCCTGCCAGGTGCAGGTAGTATATTATTTTTGGTCTTCCAAGCAACTCTAGGAGGCAGGCAGTGTGGTTCCATTTGATGGATTCAGAACCTGAGGTTGACAGTGGTTTGGGTCTTTCTTCTCAGACAGATAGAGCCCACCCTGGCTCTTGTTCTCTTTCCAGAGCATGCGACTGCCTCTCGAAGAGAAAAGGAAGACAGACATGCAAGGTCAGTAGATGGCTAGGCAAAAGAAACAGGAAGCAAAAAAGCAGAGAAGAAAAGGAAAGCTTCATTAAAGGTAGAATTTGGAACTGGGCCATCTGACAAACAGGCCTCATTAGAACAATAGAATTCTCCTCTCTTCAATGTTGGTGCCAAGTTCCTTGATAGTGAGAATGTGTTATGTTCACTTTAGTGCCCTGCTCTGAACACTACATCAATTATAAGTCAGTACCAGAACGTAAGTTCCAGTCTAGATATTTTTACTGCTGGTAGAAGTGGTTTGGTGCCCTTTGGATTGTTAAAGAGCAGTCCTTATTGAATAATTGAGAGCCTCAGAAATGTTAGTTTGCCTCTGAGTTTTCTTGGAGTAGACGATGCCTAGACTCACAGCCCATCTGTTCCTAGTCCCAGGATCTTAAAATTGGAGGACTGAATCACTGAAAGTTTAAGTGATTTATTTACTTATTGAGAGTCACACATGTCCTTGGTGGTAAAACTTACACTGAATTATCTCTGTTCCATTTTGGCTTTCCCTGGAGCTGTTCACAGCTGCAGCAGCAATAACCTATTGCAGCACAGACCAGGGGTGGTTCAGGAGTAGTAATGCCATGTCCGGTTGCCTCTTTATCCCTGTGATTAATAGGAGGTCTCATTTACAGCAAGCTCTCAAAAAGCACTTGGATGAATGAACAATAAGCAACTTATCCCTGTATGGTGGAAAGGCAGTGGTTGCCTAGTGCTCAAGCCTCTGGATGCTGAGGTTAGATGGTTTAGGTTCAGATTATCCCAGCATTTGGCATTCAGGTCTCTTGACTTCAGTTTTCTCATCTGTAAAATGAAGAAAATACCATTGTAAGATATTCCACTGAAGGTGCTTAATAGGGCCTGACGTACAGTAAGTGCACAATGTGTTAGCTGTTATTTGTCAGCTCTCATAACTTACAAGTGAAATGCCTTATTTTGTAATTATACATAGTTTTGCAAAGATACTTTTACTCAAGAGAACAAACAGGAATGTACATGCATGAATCATTCTTTTGAGAGGTGTATCCAGAGGTGCAGTCTAGTCTTGCTGGGTGCAAAACAAACAGGATCAATAGGATGGGTACTCAGACGTTAAACTGGCCACCAAGTGGGTGTCTCCATTTTCCCAGCCAGCTACAGATATGAGGGCTCTCCTCTCTTTCAGAAGGCTAGAGTCCCCAGGTACATTTGAGAATGTCCACTTGGGTTGGGGTCAGCAGAGACCCTGAACATACAAAGGGCATCTTTCTGTTGAATGATTCACAGGCATCTTTAGCCAAGTGGTTAACTGGTCTTCTGAGAAGGGCAACATGATGCACTCACCCTTGAAGGTCTGTAGGCTTTGGCTTGACTTCCCCTTGGCTGCCCACAGAGAGCCTCTGCAATCTCCCTGCTGGCTCCACCCCTATAGCTCTTCATGAAGTATCCCCTCTGTGACTCTGCCAATCTTCCTTAGAATTTAGAGCCTCTCTACTCTCTTCCTCTCTCGTATATCCCATGAGGCTAAGATAAGATGTTCAGATAAGATGACAGCACAAACCCCATACCCTTCCTCCATTCCTCAGAGGCTTCCATTTTGATTCTCAAAAGCCCTTTCTTCTCCCAACAGCATTCCTTATATATCAAAAGCAATGGTTTCAAGGCTATTGTTTCTGATGAGAGCTTGAAGGACATATTTTGAAATTCAGAAATACTGAACATCAATTTTTTTGTTCTTTACATTTCTGCTATAATCACACCAGTTCTCCTTGAGGCAATGTGGTGCTTCTGATGGACAGGATAAAGGGTCATACTCGAGAAAGGGAGGAAAAGCACAATGATTGGTGCTTCAAGGCCATGTCTTGCTGTATTACATCCACTCAGTCTGAGTCCTGCTTTCAGGTTTTAGCAAGTTGGCTCCTATTTTTGACTCCATGCTGACGCTGATTCCTGGGCTTTTCTCTCTTACCCTTAGAAGATGTAAAATGAGGACCAGGGTGATGGGAGTTTCCTGCACTTCACACTCAAGCATTTCAGTATCTTTTGATCCTTATTTTACATATGAGTAAACTGAGATTCAAGTCAAGGCCATCATTTTTGGTGTTTATCATGTATTTTTCAGCTCCCTTTTTAAGTGCTGTTCTACTCCTTTGGTATCAGGTATATCTACATAATTTACTTTAGTAAATAATGGTACGTGTTATGTATGAGTGGAAGCTCTGAGAGCCAACACATGGTTCACTGTGCTTTCTTTCGTCTCTGTGCCTCAGCAATGTTCCAGGTGATGGAAACTTGATTCAGTTAACTTATAGAATAAGGATGACACAAAGCAGGGCTCCGTCTGACCCTCAGTGGACTGGTAGCAACATGCAAGAAAGAAAACTTAGTTGTTTGAAGCCCCTGGTTTTGGATGTTGTTTGTTAACCCAGCTGGACCTTGATCATACTGATTCATACAGATGTCACTCATTTGTGCATTTGTTTATCCATTCAGCAAATAATTAGTGAATATCTATTCTGTGCCAGATATGGGTTAGATACTGCAAAAGCAAATCATGAGCAATATCAGAGGCTTATTGTTACAGTCTCTGATTATTTGTCTACCAAGGTCATGCAGTTAATAAAACGAATAAGTTGGGTTTCATACTTAAACCAGAGTTTGTGCTCTGAAACATTGCATTCTGCTACCTGAAACAGATTTCTGGAGTAGTTTACAATTGATTTTTAAAAAATCTTTCAGGGACTATGTCTCATCTGTCTAAGCATAGTAGGCTGAATTCCTTATGTGTTGTCAGTTGAGTTGTAATGGAGTAAATTAACTTAGACTTGCCACCAAACAGAAGCTGAAAAAGATGCCAGAATTTGGGCTGTGTTTTAAGGGGACGTCTTCAGTCATGTCTTCTGGCTGTCTAGCATCTTTTAAATCCTGTTAGGTTTACAGGATTTTCCCACTTGCTGGTTCCTACCTCCCCATCGTGGGGGCCCCCAAACTCACTTGCAGCCTCCTGTCAACTAGAATACAGAATACAGAAGTATATAACAGTTCTCCACCAAGCACATTCACCCCCTCTAGACTATAATTCAGAAGTGAGCAATCAGAGGGAAAAGGCTTCCTCTTAACCCATGAGGGGCAGCAGAGAGCTCCCTAACGTTGAGAGCGGTGCTGGCAGCGTGAATGCCCACCACGTGTGTCACGTCTGTAACAAGGCTTCAGTGTTGAGAATAGCTCGTTCCATAGTACAGTGCTGGGCAGAACAGCATTCTTCTTATCAGGCTGGTTCTGGAACATGATTTGGGACATTATTCCTAGAAATTTGGCTTTAAGCCCAGTTCTCTAAACTTCCCAGTAATTCTGTGAGCTACCCAATATCCTTTAATGAACTTGTTTTCTGCTTAATCAGCCACAGTCAGCTTCTGCTTCTTGCAAAGAAAACCCCAACTGCCATCAAAATTTCAGCTTCTGCTTTGAAGCCCCTGGTTTTGGATGTTGTTTGTTAACCCAGCTGGACCTTGATCATACTGATTCATACAGATGTCACTCATTTGTGCATTTGTTTATCCATTCAGCAAATAATTAGTGAATATCTATTCTGTGCCAGATATGGGTTAGATACTGCAAAAGCAAATCATGAGCAATATCAGAGGCTTATTGTTACAGTCTCTGATTATTTGTCTACCAAGGTCATGCAGTTAATAAAACGAATAAGTTGGGTTTCATACTTAAACCAGAGTTTGTGCTCTGAAACATTGCATTCTGCTACCTGAAACAGATTTCTGGAGTAGTTTACAATTGATTTTTAAAAAATCTTTCAGGGACTATGTCTCATCTGTCTAAGCATAGTAGGCTGAATTCCTTATGTGTTGTCAGTTGAGTTGTAATGGAGTAAATTAACTTAGACTTGCCACCAAACAGAAGCTGAAAAAGATGCCAGAATTTGGGCTGTGTTTTAAGGGGACGTCTTCAGTCATGTCTTCTGGCTGTCTAGCATCTTTTAAATCCTGTTAGGTTTACAGGATTTTCCCACTTGCTGGTTCCTACCTCCCCATCGTGGGGGCCCCCAAACTCACTTGCAGCCTCCTGTCAACTAGAATACAGAATACAGAAGTATATAACAGTTCTCCACCAAGCACATTCACCCCCTCTAGACTATAATTCAGAAGTGAGCAATCAGAGGGAAAAGGCTTCCTCTTAACCCATGAGGGGCAGCAGAGAGCTCCCTAACGTTGAGAGCGGTGCTGGCAGCGTGAATGCCCACCACGTGTGTCACGTCTGTAACAAGGCTTCAGTGTTGAGAATAGCTCGTTCCATAGTACAGTGCTGGGCAGAACAGCATTCTTCTTATCAGGCTGGTTCTGGAACATGATTTGGGACATTATTCCTAGAAATTTGGCTTTAAGCCCAGTTCTCTAAACTTCCCAGTAATTCTGTGAGCTACCCAATATCCTTTAATGAACTTGTTTTCTGCTTAATCAGCCACAGTCAGCTTCTGCTTCTTGCAAAGAAAAACCCCAACTGATACAGTGTGGAAGCTGAGTCAGAAAAGTTTTAAACCAGATCCTGGGGAAAGAGCAGCAAATGACTAAGATCAAGGTGTGTGGGTGGGTGGATATATTAAAGTCTATGAAATCTGATATCAAAGGTGGGGAGGGCTGAAAAGGAGGTGTCCCCATGGACAAATTGGGGTGAACAGCATCCTTCTCCAGACCCACAGCTCTTAGACCTGATGCCTGGCCCTGCTCTGGGTGATGAGGGATGTACTGGTGAATAAACCTAACATAATCCCAATAATGTTATGTAATGAGGACACTAGTCATAACCAAATGATTGCCCTAATGAACAAATACATAACTGCAAATGAATAATAAAAGAATGTGATGTGCTAAGTGTGTATAATAGGATGTCATGACCAAGTGTGGGAGAGCAGGTAAGCCTTCCTGAGGAAGCAGTTTGGGAGTTGAGATCAGAAGAGTGAAAACAAGCAGTGGGTAGGACAGAGCTGAAGAGCATCCCAGGAAACAGCATGTGCCAGAGACAGATTGAACATGGTCTATCTGAAGTACCATAAAACTGACGCGATTGAAGGGCACAGGAAAGGTAATAATGGAGAGAGATAAAGCTGCAGTGATAGAGCAGAGTTAAGGAGGACTCTGTAGAGTTCGGAAGCTCAGCTAAGGATTTTGATCTTTTTCCTAAAACCAATAGGAGGCTGCTGAGGAGTTTTAGGTCGTGGGCTAGCACTGTCAGATTTGCATTCTGAGATGCCATGCTGATTACAGTGGCGACACTGTATGTGGTCTGAGAGTGGCTTGAATATGAGGAAGTGAATTAGGAGCCTATTGCAATCATCCAGGCGTGAGTGGGTTGCTAGATCAGGCTAGGGTACTGGCAGGAGAGAGGGAAAAGGGTAGAGTGATCGGAGAGATGGAGGGGAGGAAAATCAATGAGCTTCAGATTGAGTTAGGTAATGTAATTCGTGGATCCCAACTTTTCTGACTTGCACAATTTTATGTAAGAACCATTGGAATAACATCAGTTTCAATCACAAGAGAGGGGACAGTACCTGCTGAGATTGGGGTGTCTTTGTAACATTCAAAGGAGGACAATAAGTACATACACAGTTGAATATGAGGATCTGAAGCTCTGTGGAAAGCTTTGTGCTGGAAGTATCTCACTGCTGATCTTAAAGGCACAATCTTCTATTAACCCCATGCCCCTAATTTGTTTCCCTCTTCCCTGTCCCCTTTGCTAACCACAAGTTTGCTTTCTGTGTCTGTGAGTCTGTTTCTGTTTGACACATACATTCATTTGTATAAGTTTTTAGATTCTACAAATAAGTGATGATATCATATGGTACTTATCTTTCTTTGACTGATTTCACTAAGCAAAATACTCTCTTGGTTCATCCACAATGCTACAAGTGGCAGCGTTTCATTCCTCTTTGCAGCTGAGTAATTTTTCAAATATTCCATTGTATATATTTATACCACATTTTCTTATCCTATAAACAAAATAGGTAAGGAACAAGTATATATGGTATAGCAAGGGGAATTCTGCTACTATCTTATAACAATCTATTATGGAATATAATCTGCACAAATACTGAATCACTATACCTGAAATTGACACAGTATCGTAAATCAACTGTAGTTCAATTAAAGGTAAATAAATAAGACATTTAAAAACCACCACAAAACTGAGGGAAAAAATCAGAATCTTCTGAAGCTACTATCTGACTAAACCCAGACTTAAAAAGAGAGATAAAGCTGCAGTGATAGAGCAGAGTTAAGGAGGACTCTGTAGAGTTCGGAAGCTCAGCAAGGATTTTGATCTTTTCCTAAAACCAATAGGAGGCTGCTGAGGAGTTTTAGGTCGTGGGCTAGCACTGTCAGATTTGCATTCTGAGATGCCATGCTGATTACAGTGGCGACACTGTATGTGGTCTGAGAGTGGCTTGAATATGAGGAAGTGAATTAGGAGCCTATTGCAATCATCCAGGCGTGGGTGGGTTGCTAGATCAGGCTAGGGTACTGGCAGGAGAGAGGGAAAAGGGTAGAGTGATCGGAGAGATGGAGGGGAGGAAAATCAATGAGCTTCAGATTGAGTTAGGTAATGTAATTCGTGGATCCCAACTTTTCTGACTTGCACAATTTTATGTAAGAACCATTGGAATAACATCAGTTTCAATCACAAGAGAGGGGACAGTACCTGCTGAGATTGGGGTGTCTTTGTAACATTCAAAGGAGGACAATAAGTACATACACAGTTGAATATGAGGATCTGAAGCTCTGTGGAAAGCTTTGTGCTGGAAGTATCTCACTGCTGATCTTAAAGGCACAATCTTCTATTAACCCCATGCCCCTAATTTGTTTCCCTCTTCCCTGTCCCCTTTGCTAACCACAAGTTTGCTTTCTGTGTCTGTGAGTCTGTTTCTGTTTGACACATACATTCATTTGTATAAGTTTTTAGATTCTACAAATAAGTGATGATATCATATGGTACTTATCTTTCTTTGACTGATTTCACTAAGCAAAATACTCTCTTGGTTCATCCACAATGCTACAAGTGGCAGCGTTTCATTCCTCTTTGCAGCTGAGTAATTTTTCAAATATTCCATTGTATATATTTATACCACATTTTCTTATCCTATAAACAAAATAGGTAAGGAACAAGTATATATGGTATAGCAAGGGGAATTCTGCTACTATCTTATAACAATCTATTATGGAATATAATCTGCACAAATACTGAATCACTATACCTGAAATTGACACAGTATCGTAAATCAACTGTAGTTCAATTAAAGGTAAATAAATAAGACATTTAAAAACCACCACAAAACTGAGGGAAAAAATCAGAATCTTCTGAAGCTACTATCTGACTAAACCCAGACTTAAAAATCCAAGTTTGATACATTTACCGATTTATTCAATTAGGTATTTTCAATATTTATTTGGCTGCACCAGGTCCTAGTTGTGGCATGCAGAATCTAGTTCCCTGACCAGGGATCAAATCCAAGCCCCACCTGCATTGGGAATGTGGAGTCTTTGCCATTGGACTACCAAGGAAGTCCCTATTCAGTGTAGTTTTATCGAGCGTAGACCCGGCACCACCCAAGTGTGAGCATGCAGAGATAAGAAGGGCACATGCCAACCTAAAGGAGCATGCTCAGATCAGATTCCAATATGCAGACTTGCTCTCTGCCTCTTTTTTGGTAGAAGATTTATGTTTATTGATGCCTTTAGGGTTCCAAGTGTCTATGTCACTATCATATCTCATTTGAATCGTGGCAATGAGAAAGTGCTGCAAATCAGTGTACTATTATACTGCATGCTTTTCATGGTTAAATTAGATAATGATCACAGAATGACATTGGCTTGCTCACTTGTTAGAAGCCGTAAAATAACCTTCCTCATTAAGCAACCATTTTCTCATCACAAAGCAAATTTGGAGCAAGGTACAGCATGTCTTTAATCTCTTGTTAATTGGTATGTATTACCTTCTATCATATTCTGTAACTCACGATACGTTAACTGTAGGTGACTTAACTATGAAGGCCCTTTGTCTTTCTGCCATGATTTGCCAAAGGCTCAGAGGGTAGCTTGTAGAGGTAAAAGTTCGGATTTTGTGGTCTTAAATGATGAGTAAATAATTGAGAACAAATTCTAAGGCATCCCTGAAGGCTTATGTAATAACTCATTGGGCTCACCAATAAAGAAAGATAGAAAATTAAGTTTTGTTAGTTATGCTAAAGCCAATTTCTGTTCCTTCACTAACACTGGTGATGAGGAGAAAAAGTAAGACAAGATATTTGGAACAAATAGAGCCCAAGTACCACTTCAGCAGAGAGCAGCTCTGGTAAGCTAGAGCTGAATAGCAATACTGTGGATGCTTCTGGCTTACCCTGTTCAAATCACTGAGCTCCTGTCATAATGTATGTTGTTATGTGTAGGTTGCTGGAAATTGCTGCTCATAGAGATTTCTGCTTGAGAAAGAACTAAGGAACTAAGGGGTTGGGGAGGAAGATTACCCCTAAGTGTGTTTTCCACTCTGCCTAGATGCTAATGTTTCTAATGGGATGGAAGTTATGGAGGGAAGAAAGTTGACCATTAACAGAAGAAAGGATCTTTTCAAAGCAAGGAGCTGCATTATCATCAAATAAGGAGATTTCTTAATTAATTAATTTATTTTTTTAGTAATGGAAGCGAGAATAAACTCTAAGAGCAAAAAAAAAAAAAATGTATTTCAGAAATGAAAACAGACCCATGTTTTTTTTCAGGCAATAACTTGAATATCTTGATTGACAGCCTCTGTTATGAGGCTGATATTGTGAATAAAATGATTCTTATTTGGGAAGAAAAACAAAGGAGGCTTACAGTGGTTTAATAATGGCTTTCTGCTGGTAGCTGAAAACTTAAAAATATAGTCAACAGTAATTAGTTTTGTGTTTCTTTTTCTTAAAAACATTAAAGTTCCAATATATTTTTTGTTTGTTTAATTTTTGGCCACTTCTGTTGTTTTTTCATTTATTTATTTTCATCCATCTTTGTTCTTTGGCCTGTGTGGGCTTCCCATTGCAGTGGCCTCTCTCATCACAGAGCACCGGCACCGGGCGCATGCACTCCAAAGCTCTGGCTCGGTAGTTGGACACATCAGTCCAGCTGCTCCGCAACACGTGGAATCTTGCCAGGCCAGGGATCTAACTGGCGCCCCTTGCACTGCAAGGCAGTGTCTTTACCTCCTGGGCCACCAGGGAAGCCCAGACTTTCAATATCTTTTTTAAAACAACACATGCAAGATAAAAACCCATCTGATGAATTCTTTCGTCTTTGGAGTTTTATTAGGCTATGAATGTCACCACAACCTGGGTTCTAGATCTGTTGAACTGGAAGAAATGTAAAAAGAGACATTGCACGGCAAATCCACCAAGTGCCTTCATCATGGAAACAACGGTAATAAGATGTCAGTGATGCTAGAAAAGACACACACACACACACACACAACCTATTCTTGCCCTTGCATTATTGCAATCTGGAAACATTGTGAGTTTTCAAGGTGATTACAGAAACTTTAAAAACCACCTGCTGCTAATGAAAAACTGGAAAATTTATCTGCTAAATATTTTTTAAACAGTCAAGATCATGTCCACCTGCTATTGAAGTAAGGGTTTTTTGGGGTTTTTTGTTTGTTTGTTTGTTTGTTTTTTAAGTTAAAAAAGAATGTGTTTCAAGTGGATACTATGAGAGTCTGATTGTGAAAGGCAAAAACAGCAGCTTTTCACGGTTAGATATATGGTAATTCAAGCAGTATCATTTGCACATGACACTGTTTAGCCAACATGTTCATGCTTAAGTTCTCCCTTTAAGTATATGTGTATATTTTGAAATTTACCACTTTCGAACTTACAGTAAGATAGTTAAGTACTACTTTCTTTGCTCTCTAGTGAAAGTGGCTCAGTGGTGTCTGACTCTTTGCGACCCATGAACGAGCCATGGAACTCTCCAGGCGAGAGTGGAGAGTCTTTCCCTTCTCCAGGGGGTCTTCCCAACCCAGGGATTGAACCCAGGTCTCCCACATTGCGGGCGGATTCTTTACCATCTGAGTCACCAGGGAAGCCCCTTTTCTCTCTAAGCCGTGAATGTTTCCTAAACTCAGCAACATGAGCAGGACTCTCATCCTGGCTCCCAAGAGCCAAAAGTCCAAGTTTTAAGGGATGCTGTGATCTGGTTGTTCAACATGTTCATTCTAAAAATTAAATCATATTGACTTAGAATTGAATAGGTTATATCAGATGGAGGGGAGTTTGGGGGAGAATGAATATGTGTATACGTATGGCTGAGTCTTTTTGCTGTTTACTTGAAACTATCACAAAAAATATTTGTTAATTTGCTCTACCCCAATAAAAAATAGAAAGTTTAAAAGAAATAATAAAAACTATTACGTCCAAAAAGAATGGAATAGTTTAAAGTAAAAAAATAGGGCTTCCCTGGTGATCCAGTGGGTGGGGGCACTGCCTTGCAGTGCAGGGGACGCCGGTTCACTCCCTGGCCTGGGAAGATCCCACATGCCGCGGAGCGGCTGGACCAACGTGTCCAGCTACCCAGCTAGCGCTCTGGAATGCATGTGCCCAGAGCCGGTGCTCTGCGATGAGAGAGGCCACTGCAATGGGAGGCCCACACAGGCCAAAGAACAAAGATAAATAAATGAAAGATCAACAGAAGTGGCCAAAAAAAAAAAAGATTAAGCGTTTTAACAGTCACCATTTTCTAATTATTTCCACTGCCTCTTACTGTAATCTCTGCTCTTAGGGTGATTCAGGTATGTTGTATTATTACATTTCAGTTCACATGACTGTATGTAATAAGAAGCTTGGCATTATATCGTACTTTATTCTATTTTATATGAGTGTGTATATGTGTAGCTATATAGACACACTCATACTCAGGATATGTATTAAACATGCCTAAAATATGAATGTTGTCACTATTTTCAGTCTTTCCACTCAATTATCTGGAAAATATTATTATAGCTGCCCAGATTTTAGGCCCATGAGCCACTAAGATTTAATGAAATAGTAGGTTTAATAACACCTTAATAGTTTGTATGCATTTTGTAGAGTTTTTTGATGTCGATCGCCTTTAAAAGTCGTTGTTGAATTTGTTACAGTGTTGCTTCCTTTCATGTTTTGGGTTTTTGGATGTGAAGCATATGGAATCTTAGTTCCCCCACCAGAGATCAAACCTGCACCTCCTCCTGCAGTGGAAAGCGAAGTCTTAACTTCTGAACCACTATGAAAGTACCTTTGTACACATTTTAAACTTCATCTTGAAGGACAACATTTATGTACCTGTATATTCTTTTTACTTTGTCTGGAGTTCCTCCACATGCATCCTGAAAAGGAACTGTACCTCAGTAGTATCTCACCTGTCAAACAAACTCTTATTTATTTGAGCCCTTATGGGAGGGGTCCCAGCCTGACCCTCTGAGGCTCAGTAAATAATCAGACAGTGTAAGTGATGGTAAACCTACTGGGTGTGGACTCAGCACATCTGAGTTCTAGGTTTTCCCTTACCTCTAGGTCACTGGATCAGCCTGAACTAAATGTTTCCCTGCCTTAGCCTCAAAATTGCTTTAACCATCAAAACAGAAGTAGGATTAGACAAACTCTAAGATCCTTTATAACTCACATTCTGTGATGTCAAATACTTAGAGCTAGAAAGTAATTCCCAGGCACATCATTACTGCTCTGCCTACCCTCAGGGCTCAATGAGTTTGGTGCAAGGGAAGGGAGCTAAACTAAGTCTTGTGGGGACAGAGCCAACCCCAATGGTTGCCAACTGGCAGCTTCTTTTTATGTTTTTTTGTTTGAGGGTTGGGGTATGGAGCTTAAATAACAAAGATTATTTTGTATTGGGGTGTAGCAGATTAACAATGTTTGATAGTTTCAGGTGAATAGCGAAGGGACTCAGCCACACATACACATGTCAGATTTGACAACTTTTCTTGAGAAATGGAAGGATTTAGCAAATTTAGTCCCCGCTATTTCCTGATTGCAGTGAGATCTGAGAGCTACTGGCAACTGCCCCCATTCAGCAAGTCAGGGACATTATAGTATATCCATACCTTGAACACTGACTGTAGAAGATGGTTTTCCAGGAAGGACATGAAACTGTCATATAAAGATCACAATACTTTACTTGCTAAACACAAGATAGAGAAAATATCTTTGTAGACATCATCTCATTAATAGTACTAGGAGTAGGTTCATTTTCTTTGTTGAAAGCAGTCCACTTGTTGAAAGTCTGGTTTCTTCACATTAAAACTTGACTAGGGAAATAGCTATAGTGGTTTGCATAAAATTTTAGGACCATATCTACATAGGAATAAATCTAACAGAGGAAGTATAAGATGTTTATGGGGAAAAATGCAAAATTTTATTAAGACATCTAACAGAAGACAAGAAAAATCGGTTAGATTTTAAAAGATCCCCATGGGTGAGAAGACTCAATATTGTAAAGATGCAAATTTCTCCAAATTGCTCTATAAATTCAGTACAATTCAAATACAAAAAATACATCAAGTGTTTTTAGATAAATTTATTCTCCATTTTATCTAAAGAAGTAAAATCCAGGAAAGGCCAAGATAATTCTGAAAGAGAAGGTGAAGGAGAAGAAAATGCTATAAATGTCATATGAAGCTTATTGCAAAGATACTATAATTAAACAGTATCTTATTGGTTCATTAATAATCAAACACACCAGTGCATCAGAATAGAACGCTGAAAAATAGAAAGTCAGTGAAATAAAGATGAATTCTTTGATAAGTAGAGTTAAGGAAATTGGTTTTCTTTATAGAAAAAATAAATAATTCTGTTCCTACCTCCCTTCATACAAAAATAAACTCCAAAAAGATTAAAGATATTAATGGGAAAAATGAAACTCTAAAAATATGTTAAAAAATTAGAGGACATCTTAATAACAGCTCTGGGAGGGTGGTTTTTTGGGGAGGGGCACTTCTATTTGTCTTTCATTTATTTGTTTTCATCCATCTTTGTTCTTTGGCCTGTGTGGGCCTCCCATCGCGGTGGCCTCTCTCGTCGCAGAGCACTAGCTCTGGGCGCACGCACTCCAGAGCTCCGGCTCAGTAGTTGGACACATAGGTCCAGCTGCTCCGCGGCACGTGGGATCTTCCCAGGCCAGGGATCGAACCGGTACCCCTTGCACTGCAAGGTGGTGTCCTTACCCACTCGACCACCAGGGAAGCCCTGGGAGGGTTTTTTTTAAAACAAATAATAAAAAAAAGCTTTTTAAGATAAATTCCTTAGAATTTAGTCAAATTTACATATTATATGACAAAGGACATCTTAAAGGACAACAGTCATCTTACAAAAGACATTTTCAAAATATATAAGGATAACCAAAGGACTTGCATTCAGAATACATTAAGAACTTTTACAAATCACAGGGGGAGAAAATAAGAAATAACCCAATGGCAGAAGATAGTAAGAGGAACCCCAAGTAGGCAATGAAATATGCCAAGATAATCAGTCTTACCAGTGATCAAGAAAAATAAGAGAAATAAAAATATATTTTCACATTGGACTTATGGGTTTATTTATAATTGACAGAGAACTGGAAACTACCTAAATGTCCCTTAATACATAGACAAAAGATTGTGTGTGTGTGTGTGTATATATGTATATCCACTGAATATCAATACAAGTATTGATAAACAATAGAATGAGTGAATCTGAAATGCTGTTATGCTGGCTGAAAATACAGACTCCCAAAACAAGCATATATGGAAAGATTCCATTAATTTAAAAAATATATATATAAATGCCTACTAATCTATTGTGAAAGAAAGCAAATCAGCCTGGTATTTTTATTTTCCATTACTGCATAATGATTATAATAAACTTCCCAGATGGTGCTAGTGGTAAAGAATTCTCCTGCCAATGCAGGAAACATAGATGTGGGTTCAGTCCCTGAGTTGGGAAAATCCCCTGGAGGAGGAAATGGCAACCTTACTCTAGTATTTTTGCCTGGAGAATCCCATGGCCAGAGAAACCTGGTGTGCTACAGTGCATGGAATCACAAAGAGTCAAACACAACGTGAAGTGACTTAGCATGTAGAAACTTAACTTAAAACACTTTTATTATGTGACAGTTCTCATGGGATAGCAGTTAGCTAGGTTATCTTCTCTGACTGCAAATTCTTCTGAGCCTCTGGATGCGCTTTCAAGCTCTCTGATTGTTGGCAGAATTAAGCTACTGTAGGCTGGAGGCCCTAGACTCTACCAGAAGCTAGCTGTCTTTGATATGGCTGTCTCTACAACACTGCAACTTGGTTCTTCTTGTCTGCTTTTTCCAGTCTTTGTAGCTACTTTCTCTGACCTTTAGATAGATCAGATCCACCTGGTGTGACCTTGCTTTTGATTAACTTAATCAAGTTAATCAACTTGATTGGAGAGTTTAAGTCAACTGATTAGGAATCTTAATTATATTTGCAAAATTTCATCACCTTTGCCACATAGGTGTAAAGTAATCACTGGAGTGCTGTTCCATCCTATGCACAAGTCCCATTTACATTCAAGGTGAGAGGACTACACAGGATATGGACCAGGGGTGGGGAAATGTGAGAGCCATCTTAGAATTTTATCACACCAGGTGAGGGAAGGATCAGAAGTTGACAGAGGTACAGAGAGGTACTTCTTACTCCGATTTTATTATAACTATTATATTTCTATTTTGTCAGATGTGTTTGTATCAGGTAAGAAAACCAAAGTATCCAGAACCATATTTATTATAAAAAAAGCAAGTTTAAATTATCTGAGTTTAATATACCAGTGGCCCAGGACAGGTTTATAATCCCTCTATTAACAAACATTTAAAAAATACACAGTGTTAACTGTCCCTTTGACAATATGAGACTCTTTGGAGAGTGGAGGCATATCCTAAAGTATGCTAGACATTACACAGGGGAATTTTCTCTCCCACTCTTCATAAATTCAAATCCAAATCTTATACCACCCTCTGTCCAGTGAGAGAGAGAACAAAGGGAAAAGTGTATATGATGCCCATCTCCTTCTTTCAGCCAGATTAGGAGAGGACTCCAGGAAGAAGGCAAGATCCCTGGTTGTGGATATTTAGCATGGTGATTTTTCTTACTAGTGTATGTACAAGAGCCCAGTCACACTAGGTCCATCCTCTTAGGAGGGAAGAGAGAAAAAAGCAGAATCAGCCTACCTCTCTCTATGATTTATGCGTAAGATGAAAAGATGTGCCATTAGAAAATTCTGTATCCACAGGCTAGTACATTGAATGAGGAAAGAACTTAGGATATAATCATCTAGTAGGGAAGGCAAGATTTAAAAAGAAACTTTTTTAAAAAATATTCATTTGCATAGAATAAAGCCTGTAAGGATCAGTTCTTCACCAAAAAGAGCAGTCATCTGAATGGTGGGATTCAGAGAATATTTTTCTGCATTTTTTTTTTTTTTTGCCACTTCTATTGGTCTTTCATTCATTTATTTTCATCCATCTTTGCTCTTTGGCCTGTGTGGGCCTCCCACTGCAGTGACCTCTCTCGTCGCAGAGCATAGGCTCTGGGCGCATGCGCTCCAGAGCTGCGGCTCCGTAGTTGGACACAGCAGTCTAGCTGCTCCGCAGCACGTGGGATCTTCTCAGGCCAGGGATTGAGCCGGTGCCCCCTGTACTGCAAGGCGGTGTCCTTACCCACTGGACCACTGGGGAAGCCCTACTTTTCTGCATTTTTCAGACCATAATAGAGAACGATAATTGAAAGAAAATGAAAAACGGCAGCTATGAGTTAATTTATTGTCATAGGTATTTTCAGTAGGAATCATTAAAAGCAAGCATAAAGGTACCTTATAGCTCTAACAGAGGGCTCTCCATGTAAGTAATTCATCTCAAGGTGCTCCTTCGCCAATTAGAACCACCATTTGGGGGCTCTTACTATGTCTAAGTACATTTCCAAGTGCTTGGTAGAGAATATCTTACTTACTCCTTGTAGCATCTTCATAAAGACCTATTCACTCTGACCTAGTTGCTACAAGCTTAGGTTCCAGAACCATCCTGCCTAGTTTCAAATTCAGGCTTTATCCCTCACTACTCATATGACCTAGTCCATTTAATCCTCCTGAGCCTCAGTATCTGCATCTGTAAAATGGGAATAATAATAGCACCTACATCATAGAGTTATTGTAAGTAATAGATGAAATAATAGAAATAATAGCATCCATAAAATATCTCAGCATATGGGAAATATTCAGTGTTCAAAAAAAATGTGCTACAATTATTCTCATTATATGGATGAAGACATCAGGGCTCAGAGATGTTGAGTTATTTTCTTAGGTCATTTGCCTTTAAGGAGAGAAGCCTTCAAGCACTTGTCTTCTCAAGTGTTAAGCTTTTAATCATTATACTAGGAATTACTTTCATTGCTGAGTCCATGGAGCTTAAGACTTTACAGATAATTAACTTTTTGAGCTGAAATTCAACTTCCAAATTAATTTAAAATAAATTTTCAAATAACACTATAAAACCCTATTGAGCCTTCCAGGTCCACCAAAGTAAATACTGTTGTTGTGTTATCTATCTTCAACAGTTGCATTTCTCAAAGAAACCACATGATAAGAGACTGTCTTCCCAAGCCTCAAATTTGGAAGACAAAACAAATCTTGTGCTATTTGTTTGAAAGGATGAGTTATATGGAGTGGTAAGGCCTTTATCATAGCCAGAACATGGAAGCAACCTAGATGTCCATCAACAAATGAATGGATCCAGAAGCTCTGGTACATATATACAATGGAATACTACTCAGCTGTTAAAAGAAATGCAGAAGACTCAGTCCTAATAAGGTGGCTGGCTCTAGAACCTGTCATAAAAAGTGAAGTAAGTCAAAAAGAGAAAGACAAGTATAGTATACTAACTCATATATATGGGATCTAGTAAGATGGTCATGATAACATATGCAGTGAACTCATGAAAAAACAGAGAATAGACATAAAAACATTGTGGAGACCGAACAGTGGGAGGGAGGCATGGAGGGAGTGGCATGGAAGCCTATACTGTCATGTGTGGAAAGGATAGCTATTGTCATTGTGCTAGGGGAATAGGAGTACCTACAACCACTTGGGGCGATGGTCTGGAGGGGTGGGAGGGGGGGAACTGGGTTGGGGGAGGGTCCAGGGATATGCCTATGAATGATCTGGGAACATACATGTAAAAAAATAAATTAATTAATTAATTTAAAAAAAAGTGTTACAAAGTTTCAAAGAAACAATAGAATTTAGAAGAATATGTTATCTTGATTTTATTTACTGCCTTATTTTGAAAGCTAACACTGATCTCTGTATTGATATACAAGATAAACCAGTTCTTGCTGTATTTCAGCTTGTCAGAAAGTCAGTTACTTTGGTTGCAGTTAAGGGGACATAATCTCATTGAAGAATAAATGACATATTCACATTAATTATTTCTCTAGTGTATAACATATGTATCAGCAAGCACGAGGTGTAGAGACTGGCCTTGAGAAGAAAAGTAAGTGCTTAGAACAAGTGTCTCAGCAGATCTCTGTCCTCTGATGAACTTGGGATTACTTTCCCAGTTATAAGTCACATGGAAGAGTGGCTCAGAAACCACAAGTCATGGGTTCCAATCCCAGCTCAGCCATTGCTTGACTCCCTCAGGAATCTGAGCTTCTTATTTCAGCTTTCTTGGTCTTGACCATCCACCTGAAAAATGAGGAGCTGGTGGATAATAAGGCAGTGGGTCATCAAACTGGCTTATGCATAGCATCAGCAAAATCTTAAAACATACGATTCTCAGAGCCAACTCCAGACCTACTGCATCAGAATCTCTGGCTTTGTGGCTCTTGAGAATCTCTGTATAAAATAGGTGCAATGGCTCCCTCTTATAAATCCACTTAGCTTTCACCAGGCATTGATATTTGGAAACCACCAGACTGCCAATTTCTGATGTACTAGGTTCAGGAAGATTTTATTGTTGCAGAACACTGATTATTGCATTGCTTCCTCATCTCACAAAAAGCTATATAGATGAAATGGGAGCTGAGTAAACTCATATTTCCCTCTAACCCATTGTTGTCTGCTTACTTGTACTTAACATGTGATATTGTGATATAACAAAAAATATATATTCTGGTCTTCATCCTTAGTTCCTTGTACAGAGGTCCTAAAACCTTTCTGAGTGATGGGGGTAATCACAGTCTCTTACACAGATCTCCTAAATCCCTTCTTGTTTCCTGACTGATAGGAATGAATTTTGTTCTCATCAGGCATCTGGACAGACTCTGAGATAGCTTCAGAATGGGGGCTGGTCACCAGAAAGACCAAATCTTGATGAGAAGCTTGAAACTTTCAGTCCTGTGCCCCAACCTCCAGGGCCTGGAAAATCTAAAGCCAGAGTTAATAATTCATCAGACCTCTGTGATGCAACCTCCATAAAGACCCCTAAATGATGGGGTTTAAAGAACTTCTGGGTTCGTGACTGCATCCACATGCTCGAAGGGTAGCATACTCCAACTGCACAGAAATAGAAGCTCCTGTGCTCAGCATCTTCCCAGACCTTTCCCTGTGTACCTCTTCATCTGGCTGTTCATTTGCATCCTTGTTAATATCCTTTATAATAAACAGTAATAGCAAATGTTTCCCTGAGTTCTGTGAGCCATTATAGCAAATTAGAAGACCAATAACACGTGCTCATTGTACTGCATCATTGCCTCTCCTAAGTAACTAGACAATTTAAACATCCAGTAATAGAGGAAATATTTAAATAAGTCTTTGTATATTCATTGCATGACATATCAGAGAATCATTAAAAAGCATGACTTATAACATGATTACTATTAGGTCAAGTCTATGCATGCATATTTTGTGAGCTATTGCTACATAACAAACCACATAAAACTCACTGCTTAAAACACTAGACATTTATTATTTCTCATTGATCTGTGGCTAAAAAGATTTGCTGGTGATCAGCTGGGCTTGCTCTTGTGACTGTCGCCAGCTGTCAAGTTAGTCAGGGACTCACAAGTCTAGAATGACTTCATGAGCATATTTAGTAGTTAACTGGCTGTTGGCTGGGCGATGGGAGTAACTAGACCATGGGTCTTTTCCATATCATTTGTCAAGTGATCCCAGCATTATTCACATGCTTGCTTGGAAAACTTCCAAGAAGGAGAGTGGAAACTGCAAAATAAGTTGTGACCTAGGCTGAGAACAGGCACAGCTTCACTCTGCTACATCCTATTGGCCAAAGCAAGTTATTGGTGAACCCAGGTTCACACAGCACAGAATTGAACTGTCTTACATAAAAAGAACTGCAAAATCTCGTTGAATGAGTGTGGATGAAAAGAATACACATCACTTTTTTTTTTTTTTTTAATTTGGGCGGGGGTCGGGTTGGGGACGGAGGGGAGCGGGCAGGCCACTTCTGTTGGTCTTTCATCTCTCTGTTTTCATCCGTCTTTGTTCTTTGGCTCCTGCAGGCCTCCCATCGCGGTGGCGTCTGTCGTTGCAGAGCGCCGGCTCTGGGCGCATGCGCTCCAGAGCTCCAGCTCGGTGATTGGACACATCAGTCCAGCCGCTCCGCGGCACGTGGGATCTTCCCAGGCCAGGGATCGAACCGGCGCCCCTTGCACTGCAAGGCGGTGTCCTTACCCACTGGACCACCAGGGGAAGCCCCACATCACTTTTTTTTGCATCAATGTAACACATTTATGAATGAGAATTGGACAACCTATTTAAAGAATGCAAAGAACTAAGGTGTTGACAAGTTAGGACTGTGAGCTTTTATTCCTTTTCCTTTGTATCTTTGGTATTTCATGTCGGTAGTTACAACATTGTTGGAAAGCAAAAACACACTAAGGCGAACCAAAGTGAAAATAAGATAAACCATTTCATTACTCACTATACTCAGAGAATTGAGTCCATAATTTGCACATCACAAACCAATCAGTAAAGCCTTCTGTAATGTCTGTGTGTCAGTAACAATGGAAAGATTCTGAAATTGCCAAAGCAAAGTAGCTATCTATCCAATGGCCTTGGATCTCAAATAGAATTTAGCCGTGAGATACCCAATTATTCTCAGCACTTCCGCACACTCTACATATTACTAGGGCTGGCACTGTCCCAGGTCTGTAACACATCAGCAATCTCTAGGGAAGTATTGTTTTTTAATTGCTATGATTTCTGGTAGCTGAAGTTTTGCCCGTTTAAGAACAAAATTTTGGTCCCTTTAAAAAAAAAAAAAGACTATAATTGTTTTGAATAGAAGGTGTTCTTTGAAAGTATAACTTGCTCATGTCCTTGTGTTTTAAAATAGAGTTGAGGGCTTCTCTGGTGGTCCAGTGGGTAAGGACACCAACTTGCAGTGCAAGGGGCGCCGGTTCGATCCCTGACCTGGGAAGATCCCACGTGCCGCGGAGCAGCTGGACCGATGTGTCCAACTACGAAGCAGAACTCTGAAGTGCATATGCCCAGAGCCGGTGCTCTGCAACGAGAGAGGCCACTGCGATGGGAGGCCCACATAGGCGAATGAACAAAGATGGATGAAAATAGATAAATGAAAGACCAATAAAGGTGGCACCAAAAAAAAAAAAAAATAGAGTTGGTAATAACCACTTGAACGTAAGATAGTTTTTGACAATATTGTTCTATGCCATAGTACAGTGACATCTTCAGAGCTTTGTGGAGCACAGTAGGGTTTCTTCGTCCTTACATAAAATATTCTGAGAATGATTTGCTTTCAGGTTCTCATTTATGCCCTTTTTTATTGCTTTTGTGCACTCTCTCCCTCCCATGGGCTGTTAGTGTGCCTGTCTCTGACAGTTTGTTCCATTTTGCTTGGCTTCTTCTAATATGCTGTCATCTTAGAAAAGCCCACTTTATTAAGATTATTGGTAGAATAAGAGTAATTATGCTTCTTGCAAGGATGAGGAAACCTCTAGTCCAAGTAAGGTGCATAGCCTTTAGTGTATAAGAAGCTTGGTGACATGTCCTTTGTCTGTTTATTTTCTTGGTCTTACCTCTATCCAAGAAAAGACAAGAGCCAGATCTGGGAATCCAAAGCACAGTGCATCCCAAGCACAGTATCAGATGTCAAGGAGGTAAAGATATGAGTGACCTGACTGAATAAATAAAATGCATTCTAGATGGGCTCACTGTGCTTAGAATATTAAGCGTTCCATATCCTATTTCACCAAAGGTTAGTTTGTCACAAAACTTATGGACTTCTTCAAAGTATTGTTAAATATTAAGACAAATATAACTGAGACATTTCAGTCACTACAGAAGAAGAGAAAATGGAGACAAGAAAGTCCCCCCACTGCCCTGAGATCTCTATGTCCATGTGATATGGTGATATTATGGTGATAATATCCAACTGACAGGTTCATCGTGAGGGTTTATTATAACCCTGAGTAAGGACATATAAACTCAAAGCTTATTATGTAAAGAATTATATATAAGGCAAGACGTGGATTTGAATCTTTATGTTATCACATATTAACTAGGGTTTTGCTTAGCCCCACTTTTCTTTTCTGGAAAACGGGGCTGAAGCCTGCCTTGCAGTTTTGTTGGGAGAATGAAATAAAAGAACTTAAGTGCCCCTCACAGTACCTGAAAAGGAGTAAGTACTCCACAAATGTCAGCTTCTTTCTCTTTTTCCTCTTCACGAAAGGGACAACAAGCTGGATTTTGAAGGATGAGTAGGAGTTCACAAACCAAAGTCAGTAACAAACCCCCAATAGGAGGAGGCTTTTTGACAAAGAACATGGGGAGCTTTGCTTCTGGAAGGAGTGGGTGATGTATGAAGGGAAATGTTGCCCTTCTCAGCAGAGCCAAGGGTACTGCTTTTATTTGTTACTTTGTCTTTAGTGATGCTTATTTACTGAGCTAGTAGATTGGTCACCTCATCTATACCACCTCCCTGGTGAAACATTATTTGAGCCCTCATTGCAGTCAGACCTTATTGGGCCTTTATGCAGGACAGTGAAGAAGATGCTAGAAATCCATAACACTGAATGAACTAACAGAATTTGGAAACTGTACAATGAGGAACAAGACATCCCTTCCACCATCATTTGCCCAGGGTTTGAAAGCAAATCATAGGGAAGAAGCTTGGAATCTCTTTATTTAGAAGTTACTGTCCATCCATTTAAAAATACAGACATTTAGTGAGCACATCACTTGTAAATGTTGGCTTCAAGGAGAGACAAACATGAAGTGACCTGACTGAATAAATAAAATGCATTCTAGATGGGCTCACTGTGCTTAGAATATTAAGCGTTCCATATCCTATTTCACCAAAGGTTAGTTTGTCACAAAACTTATGGACTTCTTCAAAGTATTGTTAAATATTAAGACAAATATAACTGAGACATTTCAGTCACTACAGAAGAAGAGAAAATGGAGACAAGAAAGTCCCCCCACTGCCCTGAGATCTCTATGTCCATGTGATATGGTGATATTATGGTGATAATATCCAACTGACAGGTTCATCGTGAGGGTTTATTATAACCCTGAGTAAGGACATATAAACTCAAAGCTTATTATGTAAAGAATTATATATAAGGCAAGACGTGGATTTGAATCTTTATGTTATCACATATTAACTAGGGTTTTGCTTAGCCCCACTTTTCTTTTCTGGAAAACGGGGCTGAAGCCTGCCTTGCAGTTTTGTTGGGAGAATGAAATAAAAGAACTTAAGTGCCCCTCACAGTACCTGAAAAGGAGTAAGTACTCCACAAATGTCAGCTTCTTTCTCTTTTTCCTCTTCACGAAAGGGACAACAAGCTGGATTTTGAAGGATGAGTAGGAGTTCACAAACCAAAGTCAGTAACAAACCCCCAATAGGAGGAGGCTTTTTGACAAAGAACATGGGGAGCTTTGCTTCTGGAAGGAGTGGGTGATGTATGAAGGGAAATGTTGCCCTTCTCAGCAGAGCCAAGGGTACTGCTTTTATTTGTTACTTTGTCTTTAGTGATGCTTATTTACTGAGCTAGTAGATTGGTCACCTCATCTATACCACCTCCCTGGTGAAACATTATTTGAGCCCTCATTGCAGTCAGACCTTATTGGGCCTTTATGCAGGACAGTGAAGAAGATGCTAGAAATCCATAACACTGAATGAACTAACAGAATTTGGAAACTGTACAATGAGGAACAAGACATCCCTTCCACCATCATTTGCCCAGGGTTTGAAAGCAAATCATAGGGAAGAAGCTTGGAATCTCTTTATTTAGAAGTTACTGTCCATCCATTTAAAAATACAGACATTTAGTGAGCACATCACTTGTAAATGTTGGCTTCAAGGGGAGAGACAAACATGAAGATGGCCAACTGTGAATTAGACCAAAGGAAATAAGGACTATCAATGAAAAAAATTAAAATGGATAGCAGAGTCAGTTGCTTTGTTCTCTGAAGAGCAAGCAAGGTTGTATTTATCCAAGGGAAAAAGTGATGGCATTTTATTGGAGGAAACAGCACAAGCAAAGGAGCCTAAGTATTACAGCAAACAGCTGACAAGAGAAGCTTGATCTGGTCTGTAAATCACCAAGCCTCTTAAAAACCAAGCATGAAGGAAAAAAATCATTCAGGAAAGACAGACCCAGAACCAACGTAGTCTTTCTTTTATGCCCTTATTTAAAAAGTCATGTTTTCCTTCTTCCCTTTTCTTTCCTTTCCTGCTGGTGACTTAGGCTCTGTAGCAGTCAGTGACAAGGCTACACCCTACCCAAGAGCATTCCTTGCTCTAACACAGGCTCTTGGCATCCTTCCTCAGGAACCTAACCTCTCAGCCTGAGGGCTTCAGCCCCTCCAGTGGGATTGGCAGAGGGCTTAATGCTTGCTGGAGCTAAAAAGGGATTGGAAAACAATGAGGCTAGCCTCCTGGACCTCATTAATGCACCCTTTGCTTGTTTCCTTCACCTCTTGGACTCAGTCCCTCCCTGCCTCTCCTGGAATCACCTTCTGAATAAACTACTTGCACTTAGAGTGTTGTCTCAGGAGGAAGCTTGCTGAAGAGGGCAACCAAAGACAGCTTGTCCTGGAAAGGGTTGGGCCTGGCTGATGGGAGGGCGCATCCAGGCTCATTCTGGGAAATGGCTCAAGGAGCATTTTTGTTGGTTGGGGGGACGTTGATTATTTTTTTTGTAGTTAGTTGTATTTTAAGAAGGATGAAATGAGTTGATTCACAGAGTGTTTCAGGCCAGGACATGACACATAAACACCCACCATGGTCATCGCTGTCATTATCTTTGTATTGGTTTCCACTCTTGTCTTTGTGGGTGAGAGCCTGCTTACTGAAAGAGGTATGAGGAATCCCGCCCCTACCTCCATGGCAGATTCCAGAAGGCAGCTTTTCTTACTTGAGTTGAGACTCCTCTTCCTACTCAGAGCCTTGGTTGAATATAGATCTTGTCTTGTGCTGTGTGGATGATAATTTAATCCAAACACTGTCTTCATCCACTGTACAGGGGTCACTAACACCTGTACCTTATCAAATTCCCTTTGATAAGAAGGGAAGAAGGAGGTAGGGACCCTTCTGATTTGTAATTCAGGACATCTGAGTTTGGAAGGGGTAATTAGTGTTTCATCTGAGCTGCTCATGTCTAGATATGCAGCCAGGTTTGAGAATCACACTTCTCAGTGGCTTTGATCCCTGGGATCTGCATCCTAAAGCATTATGGTATCCTAACAGAAAGACTAGACTTATTTTTTGTCTTAACAGAATATAAGAATGACTTCCCTTATACTTCCTCAGCTAATGTCAGAACAAGTTGTGTTTCTAATCTCTTACAGGGAGTCTCTGTGCCCACACTTCCACAGAGCTGGGAGGAAAAGGGCTTCTCTTAGAGTTGAGATAAGTGACATTCTGGAAATATCAAAATGTCCTGTTCTTCAGCTTCACTCTCTTAATTTGTATCCTTTAACAACTCGGGGATGGTTTATGAAGAAGCTAACATTTTAAGGGAGACATTGGTAAAGCAGCCCATTTTAAAAATAGATGCACAGATGAAAAAGAAAACTGGTTTCTGTCTATGTGAGTGCACATGGCGTGCTGAATCATTCTAAGCAGGCCTGCAATAAAAATAATCAACTAATACAGGAAGAATGGCTGTGTATTATGTTTATGGAGGCAGACACTGAGTATAGACAGTAACAGGAACTCAGCCTAGTGTTATACATTTCAGTTCTCAGAGTAGTTTCACCAAAGAAGTCTTGTGTTGGCACCACGACTGCCCAGTAGGATAGGCAAGGCCTCATCATCTTTCTTGGTAATCCTGAATCCAAGGAAAGGGGAAAATACAAACTAGAAGTGAAGAAGCATCCCCAGATTGGGGAATCATTTTGGTTTTTATAATTCCAAGAGATTGGCCAAATGAATTGGCCAAAAAAAGACAATTTGCTTTAAACCAAATACTATATTATAGGAATCCAGGGACACCTCTGATGTAAGACATACTCAAGCCACGGAGAGAGGTTTTTCAAAGATTTCAGAAGCCCTTAAAATCATGGCCTCAGGTCTCTGTGACAGACCCCTTGTTCTTGCTGCACCGCATCTAACCAGTCATACCAGTTAACATTGGGGCTAGGCTGGGAAGGTGGGAACAGAATGGGGAGGATAGTTTCAGACAGAATCAGCCAAATAACCCATGACTAGAATCGTCGGAGCTCCTTGGCTCTCATGTTACGAATTCTCCATTTTGTAAACTGCCTGGGGTGGACATAGACCTCATTCTCTTTCCTACCAACACCTTATTTCATTAAAAACTGGAATTTGGTAGGGATTTTGGAGGCATGTTTATTGTGAAGGAAAGAAAAACCAAAAAGCCGTTTTGTGAGCATCTGATTCTTAAGTCTCATTTGCCTTGAGCATTTGCAGGGAGAAAGAGTTCATGAAACTCGTGTTGTTATAATTACCATCAGGCTTCCTTCCTGTGTTATTTATAACATATTAGCATCATCACTATTATTCCCACAGGTGAAGAAACTGACATTGAGAAAGGCTAAAAGGAGCCCACAACTGTATGTACTTAGTCATGATCCCTCTCTTGGTGGTGAACCCAAAAGTGAAGTCATGTAGCTCATGACCGGTTCACTATTCATTTCTCAGTGTACTGGACAAGATTATTGAAAATGGTCTCCATGTTTTTATTGCCTCCCTCTTATTACATTACTAACCAGATTCATGTGAAAGATGGACCTCAGGGATTCTGATATGAAGGCGTAGTCCTTAATCATAGCAATAGCTATTTATCTTGTGGATCCACACCAGACTTTAAGAAATAAGCGTCAGGAACAGCCAAACTTGTCAGCTATGGAGCAGCCTCTACTATTAAAAAAAAAAGATAGGAAGATAGAGCTGAGTCTTTTCTTTTTATGATTCAAATTATGAATGTGGGCTTAAGGAAGTTTGTTTTCTCATCCTGATTTAGCAAAGACATATTTAGTACCTACAGCAATAAAGAATTTATCCGTAATGCAGGAAACACCAGAGATGTAGGGTCAGTTCCTAGGTCAGGAAGATCCTCTGGAGGAGGAAATGGCAGCTGACTCCAGTATTCTTGCTGGAAAATTCCATGAACAGAGGAACCTGGTTGGCTTAAGTCCATGGGGTCGCAAAGAATTGGACATGAAGGAGCACGTGTGTGTGCACATGCACACACACATATGTAAAGCAGTAGTGGATGCTACGCAAGGTTAGCAGGAAGAATGATTCTACTGTCTAGAGGTTTCTGGTAAGATCTTTTCTAGCCCTCTTCAACAGAACAGCAGATACTAGCATCAGAAATCATGCCATTATACCACTTTTGTTTTCCGGTAAGTATAAGCGCAGTCAGAGAAGTGATGGTCAGCTACCTACCTTTTTGCATATGCTAAAATTGCACACATTAGCAAGGCTGGTAATGAGATTTATAGCTGAAACTCCTAACAACCTTAGGTTTAAGCCCTAACTCTAACACTTTTTAGCTGTGCATATTTGAGCAGTTTCTGGACTGTACTAAACATTAACGTTCTCATTTATAAAATGTAACAATAGATTCTAGGTCAGAGATTTGAATGCACATCATGAGGTAGTGTGTGAACAGAGCTTAGGCTAATACCTAGGAATAAACATTAGCGTTGTTATTTGTATCACAAAGACCCACTGTAAGAAATGATAGTTGCCAAATTCCTGCATTGCATCAGTGACTCTCCATGCTTTTTTGCTTAAGACCTAACATTTTTTGTTCTTGTGACACAATGTATAGCAGCCTGGGATATAGAATAGCAAGCGGTGGAGTGGAGTGGAGGGGTTGGAACACAGAAGGATATAAAACTCCCTGCACTGCCTTCCCACCTCTATGTGTTTCAAGAAGCATTTCCATGAAGTTTCTGATATTCAACTTATAAACTATGATGTTAAGAAGTATCCTTATAATTAAGAGGTCAAGGATATACCTATGACTGGGGATTATGTATACCAGTAAACAAGAAAACTGTAAAAATGTATAACAATAACTTCACTGTACCCCTGAAGCTAATGCAACATTGTAAAACAAATATACCCCAATAAAAAATAAAAACAAGAAAAACATATCAGAGTTAGGAGGAAAGGAAGAAATAGGCATTAGTCAAAAAGAAGCTGAACACTATCTATTAAAAGGAAGAAAGAAATATGCACAAAATTTTTAAAAATATTATCCTTATAATTATATTGTGAGCTAAGTTGATTTGATCATTTGAATGTACCATCTATATTCTAGAACATATAAGAATTTTGCAGCAATATTTGTTTCGTGGTTATATTTTACAGATGTTTTGTTTAGTCACTACGTTGTGTTTGACTCTTTTGCAACCCCGTGGACAGGAGTCCACCAGTCTACTCTGTCCATGGGATCTTCCAGGCAAGAATACTGGAGTGCGTTTGCCATTTCCTTCTCCAGGGGATCTCCTGACGCAGGGTTTGAACCCACATCTCTTGCATTGAAAGGGGGGTTCTTTAACAATGAGCCACCAGGGAACTCCACTTTAAGTTGGAGGCTAGGCCAATATGTCCCATATTTGCCTTTATAATAAAGAGGTACATCATAGTAAGTAAGCACTATTCATTCAGAGGTCATCCCAGTTTCTGGACTGTACTAAACATTAACGTTCTCATTTATAAAATGTAACAATAGATTCTAGGTCAGAGATTTGAATGCACATCATGAGGTAGTGTGTGAACAGAGCTTAGGCTAATACCTAGGAATAAACATTAGCGTTGTTATTTGTATCACAAAGACCCACTGTAAGAAATGATAGTTGCCAAATTCCTGCATTGCATCAGTGACTCTCCATGCTTTTTTGCTTAAGACCTAACATTTTTTGTTCTTGTGACACAATGTATAGCAGCCTGGGATATAGAATAGCAAGCGGTGGAGTGGAGTGGAGGGGTTGGAACACAGAAGGATATAAAACTCCCTGCACTGCCTTCCCACCTCTATGTGTTTCAAGAAGCATTTCCATGAAGTTTCTGATATTCAACTTATAAACTATGATGTTAAGAAGTATCCTTATAATTAAGAGGTCAAGGATATACCTATGACTGGGGATTATGTATACCAGTAAACAAGAAAACTGTAAAAATGTATAACAATAACTTCACTGTACCCCTGAAGCTAATGCAACATTGTAAAACAAATATACCCCAATAAAAAATAAAAACAAGAAAAACATATCAGAGTTAGGAGGAAAGGAAGAAATAGGCATTAGTCAAAAAGAAGCTGAACACTATCTATTAAAAGGAAGAAAGAAATATGCACAAAATTTTTAAAAATATTATCCTTATAATTATATTGTGAGCTAAGTTGATTTGATCATTTGAATGTACCATCTATATTCTAGAACATATAAGAATTTTGCAGCAATATTTGTTTCGTGGTTATATTTTACAGATGTTTTTGTTTAGTCACTACGTTGTGTTTGACTCTTTTGCAACCCCGTGGACAGGAGTCCACCAGTCTACTCTGTCCATGGGATCTTCCAGGCAAGAATACTGGAGTGCGTTTGCCATTTCCTTCTCCAGGGGATCTCCTGACGCAGGGTTTGAACCCACATCTCTTGCATTGAAAGGGGGGTTCTTTAACAATGAGCCACCAGGGAACTCCACTTTAAGTTGGAGGCTAGGCCAATATGTCCCATATTTGCCTTTATAATAAAGAGGTACATCATAGTAAGTAAGCACTATTCATTCAGTCATTTAATTATGTGTTGAACACTGTTTATACACCAAGCCCTGGTAGTTTCCTGACTCATACAGATAAATCAGAAAGATACTTAGAACCTGTTGGGCAGGGCCCATGTTTATCGTTTTCACCAGTTTATCCATAGAACTAGGGCTTCACTGGGTTAGTGTTAAAAGAATCTGCCTGCAAATACAGAAGATGTTAGTTCAACCCCTGGGTCGGGAAGATCCCCTGAAAAAAGAAATGGCAGTCTGCTCTATTATTCTTTATTCTTTATTTTGAAGGTTTTACAGAGTTTTGTTGTTCACAGACATGTATGTTCCCAGGTCAGTCATATGGATATCCATGGTCCCCACCCCTCCAGTTCCCCCCATCCCACCCCTCTGGACCATCGCCACAAGCCATTGTAAGCACCCCTATTCCCTTAGCACAATGACCATAGCTAGCTTTTCCACACATGACAATATAGGTTTCCATATCACTCCCTCCATGCCTCCCCCTCCCTATTTCTTCCCCACAACGTCCCTATGTCTATGCTCTGTCTGTTTTTCCATGATTCCCTGCATGTGTTATCAAGACCGTCCTACTAGATTCCATATATGTGTGTTAGTATACTGTATTTGTCTTTCTCTTTTTGACTTACTTCACTTTTTATGATAGGTTCTAGAGCCAGCCACTTCATTAGGACTGAGTCTTCTGCATTTCTTTTAACAGCTGAGTAGTATTCCATTGTATATATGTACCAGAGCTTCTGGATCCATTCATTCGTCGATGGACATCTAGCTTGCTTCCATGTTCTGGCTATTGTGTAGAGAGCTGCAATGAACATTGGGGTACAGGTGCTTCTTTCAGTATTGATTTCATCAGGATATAAGCCTAATAGTGGGATTGCTGGGTCATAGGGTGCTTCCATTTTTAGTTTTTTAAGGAATCTCCAGACTGTCTTCCATAGAGGCTGTATCAATTGACATTCCCACCAGCAATGCAAGAGGGTTCCCTTTTCTCCACACCCTCTCCAGCATTTAGTGTCTGCAGATTTTTTGAAGATGGCCATTCTGACGGGTGTAAGGTGGTATCTCATTGTTTTAATTTACATTTCTCTAATAATAAGCGAGGTTGAGCATCATTTCATGTGCTTTTGGGCCATCTGTATGTCCTCTTTGGAGAGGCGTCTCTTTAGATCTTTTTCCCATTTTTTGATTGGGTTGTTCGTCTTTCCTGTGCTGAGTTGTCTGAGTTGCTTGTAGATTTTGGAGATTAATTCTTTGTCTGTTGTTTCATTGGCTATGATTTTCTCCCACTCTGTGGGGTGACTGTTCAGCTTTTTTGTAATTTCTTGTGCTGTACAAAAGCTTTGAAGTTTCATGAGGTCCCACATGTTCATTTTTCTTTTCAGTTCCGCTATTTTAGTAGGTGGGTCAGAGAAAATCTTGCTTTGATTGATGTCCTTGAGTGTTTTGCCTATATTCTCCTCTAAGAGTTTGATGGTTTCTGGTCTTATATTTAGGTCTCTAATCCATTTTGAGTTGATGTTAGTGTATGGTGTCAGGAAATGTTCAAACTTCATTTTTTGGCATGTAGCTGTCCAATTTTCCCAGCACCATTTGTTGAAGAGGCTGTCTTTGTCCCATTTTATAGTTTCTCCTCCTTTGTCAAAAATCAGGTACCCGTAAGTGCGTGGGTTTATCTCTGAGTTCTCGATCTTGTTCCATTGGTCTATAGTTCTGTTTTTGTGCCAGTACCATACTGTCTTGATGACTGTTGCTTTGTAGTAGAGTCTGAAGTTAGGGAGGCTGATCCCTCCAACTCCGTTTTTCTTTCTCAGAATTGCTTTGACTATTCAAGGTCTTTTGTGTTTCCATATGAACTGTGTTATTCTTTGGTCTAGTTCTGTGAAAAATGTCAATAGAAGTTGAATAGGTATTGCATTGAATCTGTAGATGATATTTGGTAGTATGGTCATTTTCATAATATTGATTCTTCCGATCCAGGAACATGAAATATCACTCCATCTGTTTAAGTCTTCTTTAATTTCTTTCATGAGTGTCTTGTAATTTTCCATGTACAATTCTTTTGTTTCTTTGGGTAGGTTTCTTCCTAGATATTTGATTGTTTTGGTTGCAATGGTGAAGGGGACTGCCTCTTTGATTTCGTTTTCTGATTTTTCATTGTTTGTGTATAGGAATGCCAGTGATTTCTGTGTGTTGACTTTGTATCCTGCGACTTTGCTGAATTCGTTGATTAGCTCTAGTTGCTTGTAGATTTTGGAGATTAATTCTTTGTCTGTTGTTTCATTGGCTATGATTTTCTCCCACTCTGTGGGGTGACTGTTCAGCTTTTTTGTAATTTCTTGTGCTGTACAAAAGCTTTGAAGTTTCATGAGGTCCCACATGTTCATTTTTCTTTTCAGTTCCGCTATTTTAGTAGGTGGGTCAGAGAAAATCTTGCTTTGATTGATGTCCTTGAGTGTTTTGCCTATATTCTCCTCTAAGAGTTTGATGGTTTCTGGTCTTATATTTAGGTCTCTAATCCATTTTGAGTTGATGTTAGTGTATGGTGTCAGGAAATGTTCAAACTTCATTTTTTGGCATGTAGCTGTCCAATTTTCCCAGCACCATTTGTTGAAGAGGCTGTCTTTGTCCCATTTTATAGTTTCTCCTCCTTTGTCAAAAATCAGGTACCCGTAAGTGCGTGGGTTTATCTCTGAGTTCTCGATCTTGTTCCATTGGTCTATAGTTCTGTTTTTGTGCCAGTACCATACTGTCTTGATGACTGTTGCTTTGTAGTAGAGTCTGAAGTTAGGGAGGCTGATCCCTCCAACTCCGTTTTTCTTTCTCAGAATTGCTTTGACTATTCAAGGTCTTTTGTGTTTCCATATGAACTGTGTTATTCTTTGGTCTAGTTCTGTGAAAAATGTCAATAGAAGTTGAATAGGTATTGCATTGAATCTGTAGATGATATTTGGTAGTATGGTCATTTTCATAATATTGATTCTTCCGATCCAGGAACATGAAATATCACTCCATCTGTTTAAGTCTTCTTTAATTTCTTTCATGAGTGTCTTGTAATTTTCCATGTACAATTCTTTTGTTTCTTTGGGTAGGTTTCTTCCTAGATATTTGATTGTTTTGGTTGCAATGGTGAAGGGGACTGCCTCTTTGATTTCGTTTTCTGATTTTTCATTGTTTGTGTATAGGAATGCCAGTGATTTCTGTGTGTTGACTTTGTATCCTGCGACTTTGCTGAATTCGTTGATTAGCTCTAGTAGCTTTGTAATAGTGTCTTTGGGATTTTCTATGTATACTATCATGTCATCTGCAAAAAGAGAGAGCTTGACTTCTTCCTTTCCAATCTGGATTCCTTTGATTTCTTTCTCTTCTCTTACTGCTGTTGCTAGAACTTCCAGGACTATGTTGAATAGTAGTGGTGGAAGTGGACACCCCTGTCTTGTTCCTGATCTTAGAGGGAATGCTTTCAGTTTTTCATCGTTGAGGATAATGTTCGCTGTGGGTTTCTCATATTTGGCTTTCACTATGTTGAGATAGGTTCCTTCTATGCCCATTTTCTGAAGAGTTTTTATCCTAAATGGATATTGTACTTTGTCGAAGGCTTTTTCTGCATCTATTGAGATGATCATGTGGTTTTTGTCTCTCAATTTGTTGATATGGTGTATCACATTGATTGATTTGCGGATATTGAAGAAGCCTTGCATGCCTGGGATGAACACGACTTGATCATAATGTATGAGTTTTTTGATGTGTCGTTGAATTCTGTTTGCCAGGATTTTGTTGAGGATCTTGGCATCTAAGTTCATCAGTGAAATTGGCCTATAATTTTCCTTTTTTGTGTTGTCTTTGCCTGGTTTGGGTATCAGGGTGATGGTGGCCTCGTAGAATGTGTTTGGAAGTTTTCCTTCCTGTGCAATTTTTTGGAAGAGTTTTAGAAGGACAGGCATTAGCTCTTCTTTAAATGTTTGGCAGAATTCGGCTGTGAAGCCATCTGGCCCTGGGCTTTTATTTTTGGGTAGATTTTTAATCACAGATTCAATTTCTGAGCTTGTGATTGGGTTGTTCAAAGTTTCTGTTTCTTCCTGGCTCAGTCTGAGGAGATTGATCTTCCCCAAGAAACTGTCCATTTCTTCCAGGTTGTCCACTTTGTTGCCATATAGCTGTTCATAATAGTCCCTTAGAATCCTGGATTCTTGGATTTCTGCATTATCTGTTGTAATCTCTCCTTTTTCATTTTTGATTTTGTTGATCTGGTTCTTCTCCCTCTTTTTCTTGATGAGTCTGGCCAGTGGCTTGTCAATTTTGTTTACCTTTTCAAAGAACCAGCTTTTTGTTTTATTTATCCGTACTATAGTTTGTTTTATATCTTTCTCATTTATTTCTGCTCTGGTCTTGATAATTTCTTGTCTTCTGCTGGCTTTGGGATTTTTTTGTTCTTCTTTCTCCATTTGTTTTAAGTGGAGGGTTAGGTCATCTGCTTCATATTTTCCTAGTTTCTTGAGGTGGCATTGTATTGCTATAAATTTCCCTCTTAGAACTGCTTTTGCAGTATCCCATAGGTTTTGCATGGTCGTGTGTTCATTATCATTTTCTTCTAGGAATTGTTTAATTTCTCCTTTGATTTCCTCAGTGATCAGTTGATTTTTTAGGTATGTGTTGTTTAATCTCCATGTGTTTGCTAGGATTTTGTTGAGGATCTTGGCATCTAAGTTCATCAGTGAAATTGGCCTATAGTTTTCCTTTTTTGTGTTGTCTTTGCCTGGTTTGGGTATCAGGGTGATGGTGGCCTCGTAGAATGTGTTTGGAAGTTTTCCTTCCTGTGCAATTTTTTGGAAGAGTTTTAGAAGGACAGGCATTAGCTCTTCTTTAAATGTTTGGCAGAATTCGGCTGTGAAGCCATCTGGCCCTGGGCTTTTATTTTTGGGTAGATTTTTAATCACAGATTCAATTTCTGAGCTTGTGATTGGGTTGTTCAAAGTTTCTGTTTCTTCCTGGCTCAGTCTGAGGAGATTGATCTTCCCCAAGAAACTGTCCATTTCTTCCAGGTTGTCCACTTTGTTGCCATATAGCTGTTCATAATAGTCCCTTAGAATCCTGGATTCTTGGATTTCTGCATTATCTGTTGTAATCTCTCCTTTTTCATTTTTGATTTTGTTGATCTGGTTCTTCTCTCTCTCTTTTTCTTGATGAGTCTGGCCAGTGGCTTGTCAATTTTGTTTACCTTTTCAAAGAACCAGCTTTTTGTTTTATTTATCCGTACTATAGTTTGTTTTATATCTTTCTCATTTATTTCTGCTCTGGTCTTGATAATTTCTTGTCTTCTGCTGGCTTTGGGATTTTTTTGTTCTTCTTTCTCCATTTGTTTTAAGTGGAGGGTTAGGTCATCTGCTTCATATTTTCCTAGTTTCTTGAGGTGGCATTGTATTGCTATAAATTTCCCTCTTAGAACTGCTTTTGCAGTATCCCATAGGTTTTGCATGGTCGTGTGTTCATTATCATTTTCTTCTAGGAATTGTTTAATTTCTCCTTTGATTTCCTCAGTGATCAGTTGATTTTTTAGGTATGTGTTGTTTAATCTCCATGTGTTTGTGTTTTTAGCAATTTTTTTCCTGTAGTTGATCTCTAGTCTCATTGCACTGTGGTCCAAGAAGATGGCTGATATAATTTCGGTTTTCATGAACTGACTGAAGTTTGATTTGTGGCCCAAGATGTGGTCTACCCTGGAGAATGTTCCGTGAGCACTTGAGAAGTGTATCCTTCTGCTTTTGGATGGAATGTCCTAAAGATATCGATGAGGTCCATCTTTTCCAGTGTGGCATTTAAGACTTGTGTTTCTTTATTAATTTTCTGTTTTGATGATCTATCCATTGATGTGAGAGGAGTGTTAAAGTCTCCTACTATTATTGTGTTATTATTGATTTCTTCTTTTATGTCTGAAAGTGTCTGTCTCATGTATTGAGGTGCCCCTGTGTTGGGTGCATAGATATTCATGACTGTTATGTCTTCCTCTTGGATGAATCCCTTGATCATGATGTAGTGACCTGCCTTGTCTCTTAGAATCTTCTTTACTTTAAAATCTATTTTGTCTGATATGAGGATTGCTACTCCAGCTTTCTTTTGATTTCCATTTGTATGGAATATCTTTTTCCAGCCTCTCACTTTCAGTCTATGGGTGTCTCTAGGTCTGAAGTGGGTCTCTTGCAAACAGCATATATATGGGTCATGCTCCTTGATCCATTCAGCCAACCTGTGTCATTTGGTTGGAGCATTTAATCCATTTACATTCAAAGTAATTATTGATACAAATGTTCCTATTGTCATCTTCTTAGATGTTTGGGATTTGATTTGTAGGACTTCTCCTACTCTTGTATTTATTGGCTCTATCAGGCCCTTTAACACTTATTGTAGGCTGGTTTTGTGGTACAGAATTCTTTTAGTTTCTATTTGTGAAGCTTTTGATTTCTCCATCAATTCTGAATGAGATTCTTGCTGGGTAGAGAATTCTTGGTTGGAGGTTATTCTCTTTTAGCCGTTTAAATGTGTCATGCCATTCTCTTCTGGCTTGAAGGGTTTCTATGGAAAGATCTGCAATTAGACATATGGGGTTTCCTTTGTATGTTATTTGTTGTTTGCTCCTAGCTGCTTTTAGTAATCTGTCTTTATATTTAGTCTGCGTTAGTTTAATTAGAATGTGCCTTGGTGTGTTTCTTCTGGGGTTTCTCCTGTATGGAACTCTTTGTGCTTCTTGGCCTTGGTTGACTTTCCTTTCCCATGCTGGGGAAGTTTTCAACTATAACCTCTTCAAGAATTTTTTCATAGCCTTTCTTCCCCTCTTCTTCTTCTGGAACTCCTATAATTCTAATGTTGGTGCATTTGATATTGTTCCATAGGTCTCTAATGCTATCCTCAGTTCTTTTAATTCTTTCAGTTTTGTTGTGTTCTTCAGCATTTATCTCAACCATTCTATCTTCCAGCTCACTTATCCGTTCTTCAGCCTCTGATACTCTACTGTTGAGACCTTCTATAGTATTTTTGAGTTCAGCAATTGAGTTGGTGGTCTCTATTTGCTTATTTTGCATTTCCTGCATGTCTTTTCTCAATGCACTAATTTCCTCTAACCTGTTTTCAGTGTTTTGCATCCTCATTAGTATAGTTTTTCTGAATTCTCTTTCAGATAGTTTGTCTATCTCCTCCTCTGTCATTTGAAGCTGTGATTCTCTAGCTTCGTCCTTCATCTGTACGGTGTTTCTCTCTTGTTTCATTATTAGGTTAATTTTTGTTTCTTTGTGTGTGTCTGTGTGTATGAAGTTCTTGTCTCCACTAGGTTTCTTGGTTGAATTCTCCCTTCCTTTGGGTTTCTGTCCTTCTAGAAGGGTTCAATGGTTTGTGTCTTGGGTGGTGTTAGGTCTTGTTTACAGGTGAATAATCTCTAGTGTTGTATGTTCTTTGATAGTGTGGGGTCTTGGAATCAGGGCTTCCGCTCCGAGCATCCTTGGTTTGATGATTTGTCAGGGGGTGTAGGCTCTATGTCTGGTTTGCTATGGTGTTCCGTGATATTAGTTCAAATACTAGCATCTAAGGAGCAAGAGGTGTGTTCCTGATGGGAGCATAAAAGCATGCAGATGTTTTCTAACATAATCATAAGATATACATACATACACAGCAATGACCACATCTAACCAGTCTTACAGTGACAAAGCGTAGGAAATTTTTCTGGCAGACGACGCAATCAAAGATGGTACTTGCCCGTTAAGCTCTGAATTAATTAAAATTGTGCCTGTAAAAATAGATCCGGGGCAAGGTCCTGGCTTGGACTATTTCATTGAAAGCAATTTTTAGCTGAGACATGTGTTGGGGGTGAAGAGGTGGAGAGTGTATGGGTAATGAGAAGGAATAGATTTGTCTGGAAGGATTTTATAGGGTTATGTAGCCAAGATTAGTGTGTTGTATTGTTCAGTGCAGCTGGAAGAGAATAGTGGAGACAGGAAGGTAGGAAATGTTTATCTAGCGGATAGTGGTAGATTGGAGAAAGTTTTAGATTTAGAACATAGAGGGAGGAAGCAGTGGCAAAGAGGAAAGAAAATTAGAAGTTTCCAAGAATTAAAATTTTAAAAAAAATTAAAAACTAAAAATCAAAAAAAAAAAGAAATTAAAAAGTAAAAAGGGAAGAAAAACTTAATAAGAAGAGATAAAAGAGAAAAAAAAAAAAAAAAAACCCAAGCCTGACTGATCAAACAAATAAACAGAACCGTCCACAACAAATAAACAAAAAAGCTAAATAGTGTCCCTGGTTTTTATCCTCTCATCTGTCTGGTGGACGCAAATCTGCTCTCGATGGTGTTGTCTTGATGATGTAGCCTTTCCCTTATGGCACCGGTTGCTATGGTTTGTTTTCAGCCAAATAAGGCATTGCTGCAAGCTCAGGTGCTGGCCGGGCTGGCGGACTGATCCCAGTCGGTCGGCTGGGGGGCCTCGGCGTGCGCGCAGTCGCGTTTGGCTGGGGGGGCGCCCTGGCTCTGCCGCGCACCCGCTGGTAGCCTCCAATACCTGCCCCTCTCCCCTCTTCCTCTGCTGCGGGTGTAGCTATGGGGGTGCACGGGCTCCTCCGCCACTGGAGTGCACGCACTGCCAGTTACGCGTCCAAGTCCTAAAGGCAGGCACAAGCCTCCCCGTCTGGCTCGAGCCTGGTCCCTGGTCAGCAATCTGTGGGCGACTTCCCCTTCATCAAGCCCCTACTAGGAGTGTTTGAACTCACCCGGTGCCAGGCGGAAAGTCGCGATTTTCGCCCGGCCAAGTGGCACGACCCTCGACCAGTCTTACAGTGACAAAGCGTAGAAATTTTCTGGCAAAGAATTGGTACTTGCCCGTTAAGCTCTGAATTAATTAAAATTGTGCCTGTAAATAGATCCGGGGCAAGGTCCTGGCTTGGACTATTTCATTGAAAGCAATTTTTAGCTGAGACATGTGTTGGGGGTGAAGAGGTGGAGAGTGTATGGGTAATGAGAAGGAATAGATTTGTCTGGAAGGATTTTATAGGGTTATGTAGCCAAGATTAGTGTGTTGTATTGTTCAGTGCAGCTGGAAGAGAATAGTGGAGACAGGAAGGTAGGAAATGTTTATCTAGCGGATAGTGGTAGATTGGAGAAAGTTTTAGATTTAGAACATAGAGGGAGGAAGCAGTGGCAAAGAGGAAAGAAAATTAGAAGTTTCCAAGAATTAAAATTTTAAAAAAAATTAAAAACTAAAAATCAAAAAAAAAATAGAAATTAAAAAGTAAAAAGGGAAGAAAAACTTAATAAGAAGAGATAAAAGAGAAAAAAAAAAAAAAAAACCCAAGCCTGACTGATCAAACAAATAAACAGAACCGTCCACAACAAATAAACAAAAAAGCTAAATAGTGTCCCTGGTTTTTATCCTCTCATCTGTCTGGTGGACGCAAATCTGCTCTCGATGGTGTTGTCTTGATGATGTAGCCTTTCCCTTATGGCACCGGTTGCTATGGTTTGTTTTCAGCCAAATAAGGCATTGCTGCAAGCTCAGGTGCTGGCCGGGCTGGCGGACTGATCCCAGTCGGTCGGCTGGGGGGCCTCGGCGTGCGCGCAGTCGCGTTTGGCTGGGGGGGCGCCCTGGCTCTGCCGCGCACCCGCTGGTAGCCTCCAATACCTGCCCCTCTCCCCTCTTCCTCTGCTGCGGGTGTAGCTATGGGGGTGCACGGGCTCCTCCGCCACTGGAGTGCACGCACTGCCAGTTACGCGTCCAAGTCCTAAAGGCAGGCACAAGCCTCCCCGTCTGGCTCGAGCCTGGTCCCTGGTCAGCAATCTGTGGGCGACTTCCCCTTCATCAAGCCCCCTACTAGGAGTGTTTGAACTCACCCGGTGCCAGGCGGAAAGTCGCGATTTTCGCCCGGCCAAGTGGCACGACCCTCGCACTGGGCGCTCCCTCCCGGCTCCAGGTCGCTAAGCAGTACTTCCCGCATTCAGGTCGCTAGGCAGCAAGCGCGTTCTGCTCGGCCCTGCTCTGGTATCCTATCTTCGCAGTGTCTTAATTTCTGCCGGCGATCCGGGTGGATTCTTGGAGTTTTCACGCTGATCGCTGCCCTCTCTCCCCCGAGGCTCCGCTTAGGCCCCCTTTTAGGGCACTTGCTGGCGCGCTCTCCGTTGGTGCGGTCCGGCATGGGGGTTAGGATAGAGGATTCTTAGAACCCTAGCTCCGGGAAATTTCTGGCTATTCACTCTTCTGCTCTCGCGAACCTATGGAATTCTTCTGTCGTCTAGCGGCTGGTTTGTTGGTGGTGGTTCTTTTCTTGATTAGTTCTGGTGATTCTGTTGGGGAGATGGTGAAATCTTCCCCTCATTCCTCTGCCATCTTGGCTCTTCCTTTCCGCTCTATTATCTTTGTCTGGAGAATTCCATGGCCTGAGAAATCTAACAGGCTGCAGTTCATGGGGTTGCGAAAGGAGTCTGTTACAACTTAGCAACTAAACAACAACAATCCACAGAACTTAGCACATATCTGGCACATAACACTCACTCCATGAACAATTGTTGAACTGAGATTTTTATTATTTTTTAAATTTTTTAACTGAAATTCTTAGACTGATGAATGATTGTCCTTCTATTATGGGAAAATATCAAAATTGTCATGGATTTGAGGATCATCCTTTCTTATTGAAAACATGAGCCCTGAGTAGACTTTATCTGTGATATGTAAAACCTGAGTTTTCTTCCCTCCAGAGTTAGTTTTTCTAGATTTTCAAAGAAGTTTCTGAAGGTACGCAGTCCCTCCATTGGCTTGAAGTATTTGATTAGAGCAGGAATGCAGGCAGAAATTACCTAGCTTATAATAACACTGGAGTTATTGCCTAAGGTCCAGGAGATGATGGGTGGATATTGGGGAATCCCTAGACTGCCCTCCACAAAGTGTCAGTAGGAAGCAACTCTCTCAAGACCTGCTCTGTAGACTGAGTAGTTCAGCCCTTATCCTACGCATAATCAGAAACGTAGACACACAAAGCCATTTCAACAAATACCTACTTACTTTAAGCTTTATGCTTCCGTATCATTCCTATACCTCCCTCGCAATCCAGAGAGGAAAATCTTCCAGGTTTTTATGGTCAGGGCATGGGCTGTCATTTTCTTGCCAAAATGTGACAAACTCTTCCCTCTAGGGGAAAAATGAAACAGCCAAGCATCATTCTCTATAAAACAAACAGAAGCTGGCAAAGTGTATCAAGATGTAAGTGTCCCCACATTGTTAGATATCATACATTTGCTCTGTATTTACATTCTGCGTGAAGTAGTTTATAAACATTTGAGCTTACAGGGGATGGAAAGTGGAAAGACTACATGGAATAAGGGACAGAACTAGAATTCAGACGCACCTGATTGTATAGTAAGGTTCCAGGTAGGAAAGAGCTGGCACACTCAAACTGAGCTGTTCCTCTGCCATCTTGGCTCTTCCTTTCCGCTCTATTATCTTTGTCTGGAGAATTCCATGGCCTGAGAAATCTAACAGGCTGCAGTTCATGGGGTTGCGAAAGGAGTCTGTTACAACTTAGCAACTAAACAACAACAATCCACAGAACTTAGCACATATCTGGCACATAACACTCACTCCATGAACAATTGTTGAACTGAGATTTTTATTATTTTTTAAATTTTTTAACTGAAATTCTTAGACTGATGAATGATTGTCCTTCTATTATGGGAAAATATCAAAATTGTCATGGATTTGAGGATCATCCTTTCTTATTGAAAACATGAGCCCTGAGTAGACTTTATCTGTGATATGTAAAACCTGAGTTTTCTTCCCTCCAGAGTTAGTTTTTCTAGATTTTCAAAGAAGTTTCTGAAGGTACGCAGTCCCTCCATTGGCTTGAAGTATTTGATTAGAGCAGGAATGCAGGCAGAAATTACCTAGCTTATAATAACACTGGAGTTATTGCCTAAGGTCCAGGAGATGATGGGTGGATATTGGGGAATCCCTAGACTGCCCTCCACAAAGTGTCAGTAGGAAGCAACTCTCTCAAGACCTGCTCTGTAGACTGAGTAGTTCAGCCCTTATCCTACGCATAATCAGAAACGTAGACACACAAAGCCATTTCAACAAATACCTACTTACTTTAAGCTTTATGCTTCCGTATCATTCCTATACCTCCCTCGCAATCCAGAGAGGAAAATCTTCCAGGTTTTTATGGTCAGGGCATGGGCTGTCATTTTCTTGCCAAAATGTGACAAACTCTTCCCTCTAGGGGAAAAATGAAACAGCCAAGCATCATTCTCTATAAAACAAACAGAAGCTGGCAAAGTGTATCAAGATGTAAGTGTCCCCACATTGTTAGATATCATACATTTGCTCTGTATTTACATTCTGCGTGAAGTAGTTTATAAACATTTGAGCTTACAGGGGATGGAAAGTGGAAAGACTACATGGAATAAGGGACAGAACTAGAATTCAGACGCACCTGATTGTATAGTAAGGTTCCAGGTAGGAAAGAGCTGGCACACTCAAACTGAGCTGTCAAGGGGAGTTGTTAGTTTTTTTCTTAAAGGAGAAGGAGACTCATTAAAAAGGAGTAGGCAGGATGTAATTAAAGCAAAAAGCAATAGTGCCTATGCAGCACCTTGAAGATAGCTGTTAGTACCCCAGGCCTGAAGGATCAAGTGAGGTTGGGAGACAGGCGGGGAGAGATAGAGTTAGAAAGAGACAAACAGTATGTGGAGAAGGCAGCTTCACAGCACCTGTAACCTTTGCCAGAGAGGCAGGATCAAGTTAGATGCCCAGCAGGAGGGACCAAGAGAAAATAAATACCTAGACCTCAGTATCCTCTCTGACTTCATAGCAGTGCTTTCCACAGGCTGCCCCTCCATTGGGAAGTCTCGGGGATGGCCGCTCACCCACGTGGTCCAGTTAGATCACCCTGGGACACAGAGCCAGTGGGAGACAGAAGATGGAGGGACACGTAGAAGCGGTCCAGCATGGTGTCTGCCCCAGCACCTCTGTCCTGCTGCCTTCAGCATACCATCTTTGCTTGACTCCGCTGGGCCAGGCGTTTTGCTTTGGAGGATACAGAGACGACTATGGTGTGAGGAATATGGTATCATTCTGCTTAGATGCATAGCTTTCAGAGAATTTGATAACCATTTTTTCACTTCCTATTTTTTGTTTTATTAATTTTAAAATTATTTTTATTGAAGTATAATACTTTGGGAGTATAGTAAAGTGATTCAGTTTTATATATATATATATGTATGTATGTATTATATATATGTAGTGATCCACTATTATATAGATATGTATGTATTTAAATAACAGTTCAGTTCAGTTGCTCAGTCGTGTCCAACTCTTTGCGATCCCGTGGACTGCAACATGCCAGGCTTCCCTGTCCTTCATCATCCCCCAGAGCTTGATCAAACTCATGTCCATTGAACTCAGTGATGCCATCCAACAATCTCATCCTCTGTCATCCCCTTCTCCTTCTGCCCTCTCTTTTTCCGAGCATCAGTGTGTTTTCCAGTGAGTCATCTCTTTGCATCAGATGGCCAAAGTATCGGAGCTGCAGCTTCAGCATCAGTCCTTCCAATGAATATTCAGGGTTGATTTTCCTTAGGATTGACTGGTTTGATCTTGCAGTCCAAGGCACTCTGGAGTTTTCTTTATCATCTGAGCCACAAGGAAAGCGACTTTTAAATTTTCTCCAACATCAGTTCAAAGGCATCAGTTCTTCGGTGCTCAATTTTCTTTATGGTCGAATCCATACATGACTACTGGGAAAACCATACCTTTGACTATATAGACTTTTGTCAGCCAAGTGATGTCTCTGCTTTTGAGTATGATGTCTAGGTTTGTCATAGCTTTTCTTTCAAGGAGGAAGCATCTTTTAATTTCATGACTGCAGTCACCATCCTCAGTGATTTGGGAGCCTAGGTAAATAAATGCTGTCACTGTTTCCATCTATTTGCCATGTTACATACGTACATGTGTGTGCTGATTTGATTCTCTTCCATTATAGATTATTACAAGATACTGACTATAGTTTCCTATGCTTACAGTAGGTCTTTGCTGTTTATCTATTTTATATATACTAGTGTGTATCTGTTAATCTCAAATTCCTAATTTATTCCTCCTCTAGCCTTTCTGCTTTGGTAACCAGAAGTTTGTTTTCTGTGTCTGTTTCACTTCCTGTTTTCACTTTTGTTTGTGGTGCTTATCCTCCCAGGTGGGGCTACACTTAACACCAGTCATCCAAACACTTTTCAAATCATGTTCCACCATATTTCTTAGTTTCCTTTGTTTCCACAAACTTCTTTGTGTCCAATTTCTTTCTCTTTGCTAGCCTTGAACTTAGCTGAGGAACAATAGTGATCTAATAAATGTTCAAATGTTACTGATATTATTTTACCTCATTAGGTCTTTGAAAAAGAAAACAGAGTTGGAGGAAATCACTTTCTGCAACATGCCAGGCTTCCCTGTCCTTCATCATCCCCCAGAGCTTGATCAAACTCATGTCCATTGAACTCAGTGATGCCATCCAACAATCTCATCCTCTGTCATCCCCTTCTCCTTCTGCCCTCTCTTTTTCCGAGCATCAGTGTGTTTTCCAGTGAGTCATCTCTTTGCATCAGATGGCCAAAGTATCGGAGCTGCAGCTTCAGCATCAGTCCTTCCAATGAATATTCAGGGTTGATTTTCCTTAGGATTGACTGGTTTGATCTTGCAGTCCAAGGCACTCTGGAGTTTTCTTTATCATCTGAGCCACAAGGAAAGCGACTTTTAAATTTTCTCCAACATCAGTTCAAAGGCATCAGTTCTTCGGTGCTCAATTTTCTTTATGGTCGAATCCATACATGACTACTGGGAAAACCATACCTTTGACTATATAGACTTTTGTCAGCCAAGTGATGTCTCTGCTTTTGAGTATGATGTCTAGGTTTGTCATAGCTTTTCTTTCAAGGAGGAAGCATCTTTTAATTTCATGACTGCAGTCACCATCCTCAGTGATTTGGGAGCCTAGGTAAATAAATGCTGTCACTGTTTCCATCTATTTGCCATGTTACATACGTACATGTGTGTGCTGATTTGATTCTCTTCCATTATAGATTATTACAAGATACTGACTATAGTTTCCTATGCTTACAGTAGGTCTTTGCTGTTTATCTATTTTATATATACTAGTGTGTATCTGTTAATCTCAAATTCCTAATTTATTCCTCCTCTAGCCTTTCTGCTTTGGTAACCAGAAGTTTGTTTTCTGTGTCTGTTTCACTTCCTGTTTTCACTTTTGTTTGTGGTGCTTATCCTCCCAGGTGGGGCTACACTTAACACCAGTCATCCAAACACTTTTCAAATCATGTTCCACCATATTTCTTAGTTTCCTTTGTTTCCACAAACTTCTTTGTGTCCAATTTCTTTCTCTTTGCTAGCCTTGAACTTAGCTGAGGAACAATAGTGATCTAATAAATGTTCAAATGTTACTGATATTATTTTACCTCATTAGGTCTTTGAAAAAGAAAACAGAGTTGGAGGAAATCACTCTTTCCTTCAAGAGAAATAAACAGGAGGTCTAGAAAGTTCTCCATGACTCTATCCACCTGTCCACATCAGGAAAAAACTGCATTTACTCCTGCTGTAGCTGTTTGCAGTCAGAGTAAGGAAGGCACCATTAGATTTCAGGGTTGTTCCGTAAGTGGATTGAATGTAAGTGCTCTCATTACTGTAGCTTGAAAGAGCTGAAATTGTTTGGGGACCTAAATGGAAGAAGCTCAGCTACCATGGCCATCTATTAGTGTGCCCAGAGTAGCTTTCTTGTCTTTGATTATCTTGCTCCTCCTGCAGCAATGGAGGGAGAGATTCTTAAGATGTTGGAATTTTCCTCTCCGTGTTTGCTAAATGCTTGGAAAGCTAGACCTCCCGCTGTCTAAACTTGAAGCTAACAGGCCTGAAAGGACCCCTTTGGAGAAGCCAGATGTTTGGAAATAGAAGCCATAAGGAAAAAGAACTGTTGCATTTGCCAGGAGGCGTGTCTACCAAAGGGGAGACCAACATTTCAGTTTAGGAAAAAAATTCATTTGAAGTTGTCTGAAGTTGAAAGATCAGAATCACAGATCTGACCATATTGGAAATTAGCATTGCTAATGATGTTTGCAGAGAATCACAGATTATTTTCATCTATTTAACCTTCTCTATAAAGACCCAACATAGAGAACACTGCACTATTTTTAGTAGCCTAATAATGGTAAATGTTATTTCTAGGCCAGCAGTGACAATATTAATTTCATTTTTTCAAAATAGTAACGATCACACATAAAGAAAGCGTATCGCTTTCTTCTTGTCAGTTCCAGTGGCATATTGGAGAGAGTGGTAGCCGGCCGTCTGAACTGTCTGCTGGGATGGAAAGAAGGGTGTCTAAGTGCTGGCTGACAAGCCTCTGCTCTCTGATGACAAACAGTCAATTATCCAAATGTCTGTGTGGGTTGGGAACAACTGAACCCTGGGCACCCAAGCTTCTGTAGAACATCTGCTCAGAACGGTTTACAGAAGGAGCTCTTTCTATTCTCTTTGACATGGCCTCCACTTAAATCAACATGATGTGAAAGTCCACAACCTTTTGAGAAGGCTCCTCGAATGAGGAATTAACAGCCTGTGTCCATTAATAGGACTGAATCAGTTGCCTCTCTTCATCTGTGTTTCATTTGAAGACTAAGCTCTTTTGAGAAGCGGGTTTTTTCCCTCTGTCTCAAGACTTAAGTTGGTCTCGTGCTGAGTCATCAGTTTATTCATAAGACATTATTAAGCCTCTACTGTGTGCCACACATTCTCTTACACACTGAGGATATGGCGTTATGCAAAACAGACAGACTTTCTGCTTTCTTAGAAGTTATTGCCTATTGAAAGAAGATAATAATTAAACAAACAAGTAAATAAGAACAAGTCAGGCAATGAGAAGTACAAAAAGCCCACATCTCACACACTCTGCCGCCGCCACCACCACCACAAAAAGAGCATACAAGGCAATGGGAAAGGGAGTGACTTGTGAGAAAGAGACGGGACATTTTTAGATCTGGTGTTTAGGAAAAAGGACCACCTGAAGCAGTGGTCCACAGACTGTTTGACACCAGGGAGCATTTTTGTGGAAGACAGTTTTCGGTGGACTGGACTGGAGTGATCTTGGGATGACAAGAACATTACGTTTGTTAACATTATGCACTTTATTTCTATTATTATCACTTAGCTCCACCTCAGATCATCAGGCTTTCGATCCCTGAGGTTGGGGACCATCACTCTAAAGAGCAGACAGTAGAACCAAGGATGCAATGACAAAGGAAGAGAGCAGGCAAAGATCTGAAGGAAGAATGTTCCAGGCAGAAAAAACAGCAAGTGTGAAAGCATAAATCACTAGTGTGGCTCAAGAGTTGGGAGGGAGAGGGTTGGAATTAGATAAAAATAAAAGGCAGATGGGAGCCAGGTCACATCTGGAGTTGAAGACACAGTAGAGTTTGAGTTTTGCTTGAAGCCTATCAGACAGTGAGTGAAATATTTTTCTCAGATGGGTGATACGATCTAACTTATATTCTCAGTAGTTCAATCTGGACAACATGGGGAATGTTTTCTGGGGATAAGAGTAAAGGCAGGGAGATCGGTTGGGGATCTATTGCAGTGGCTCAAGGAAGAGATAAGGTGAGGGAAGAGGTGGCAGGGGAGCCAGAGAGAGTGTTAACATTGTATCTTGAACAAAATAGGAGGCAGAGTCAGTTCGCTCCAGCAGTAGGATGGAATCAAACCATGCGTCTTAGAACTTTGTCTAGTCACCGTTGACCCAGAAAGCACTTCAGAGATTTCATTGGCAGCCCTTTCTTTTAACTTGAGAAAACCTGAAAGATGGACAAATGAAGGGACATACCCAGGGTCACTGAGCAGGCCACTGGCAGTCCCAAAACTGAGCCTCACAGTGGGCATCTGCCAGGGACTAAGTAAGGTAAAGTCCACATGGTGGGCAACTTTGGCAGCTTGGTAGACGTTCTTTCCATCCCTGGGCTTCCCATTCTCTGGGGTATGAATCCATGCACTGGGAAGAGCTGTGGAGTGATTTTGGGGCCCAATCCGTGGGTGGACAGAATGGGAAAGGGAGTCTTGTGGAAGACATTTAGATCTGGTGTTTAGGAAAAAGGACCACCTGAAGCAGTGGTCCACAGACTGTTTGACACCAGGGAGCATTTTTGTGGAAGACAGTTTTCGGTGGACTGGACTGGAGTGATCTTGGGATGACAAGAACATTACGTTTGTTAACATTATGCACTTTATTTCTATTATTATCACTTAGCTCCACCTCAGATCATCAGGCTTTCGATCCCTGAGGTTGGGGACCATCACTCTAAAGAGCAGACAGTAGAACCAAGGATGCAATGACAAAGGAAGAGAGCAGGCAAAGATCTGAAGGAAGAATGTTCCAGGCAGAAAAAACAGCAAGTGTGAAAGCATAAATCACTAGTGTGGCTCAAGAGTTGGGAGGGAGAGGGTTGGAATTAAATAAAAATAAAAGGCAGATGGGAGCCAGGTCACATCTGGAGTTGAAGACACAGTAGAGTTTGAGTTTTGCTTGAAGCCTATCAGACAGTGAGTGAAATATTTTTCTCAGATGGGTGATACGATCTAACTTATATTCTCAGTAGTTCAATCTGGACAACATGGGGAATGTTTTCTGGGGATAAGAGTAAAGGCAGGGAGATCGGTTGGGGATCTATTGCAGTGGCTCAAGGAAGAGATAAGGTGAGGGAAGAGGTGGCAGGGGAGCCAGAGAGAGTGTTAACATTGTATCTTGAACAAAATAGGAGGCAGAGTCAGTTCGCTCCAGCAGTAGGATGGAATCAAACCATGCGTCTTAGAACTTTGTCTAGTCACCGTTGACCCAGAAAGCACTTCAGAGATTTCATTGGCAGCCCTTTCTTTTAACTTGAGAAAACCTGAAAGATGGACAAATGAAGGGACATACCCAGGGTCACTGAGCAGGCCACTGGCAGTCCCAAAACTGAGCCTCACAGTGGGCATCTGCCAGGGACTAAGTAAGGTAAAGTCCACATGGTGGGCAACTTTGGCAGCTTGGTAGACGTTCTTTCCATCCCTGGGCTTCCCATTCTCTGGGGTATGAATCCATGCACTGGGAAGAGCTGTGGAGTGATTTTGGGGCCCAAGCATCCACGTGGATTCTGTGGACACTGAGTAAATAAAAGTCTTAAGCATCACAACATGGTGTCTCTAACAGAGAGGTTAGCAGCTCGGCACCTGGCATCCAATTGGCTGTGAATCTTGCCTTTACCATTGACTGTTGCGTTTGTACAAGTTACTTCACTCTTAGAGTCTTGGTTTCCTCTTTTTAAACCAGAATGAAAATCATAACTCTTCATGGTTTTTGTGAGACCCACATTTGATAACTATTTATACAGAACAGCAACAACAAAAGAAAATTAGACTAATTCCTGACACAGGCAAATATTCAGGAAATGTTTGGCATTATTATGCAGAAGACAAAACTTTTTTTCCTGGAAGTGGAGCTCTTAGTATTCAAAATACTGATAAAAATGACTTACTGTCCACCTTGAAGAAACTGTTAAGTGTGCTTGTTTCCTACAGATGGGTGGCTAGAACTGTGTGTCTTTAACTTATGGGAATGTTGCTGGTCACCCGCTGCCTGGAAGGAGTTGTGGCCTTTAGCACAGGCACCTTATTCCTTCAGTCAGTCTTTCATTCATTTATTCCACAAATGCTTACTGGGGACTAATAGAATTGCCAGGTGGTTCTTAGCCCTTTTTTTCTTACTTCTTCAGTGTTCATTTGCTTAATTTACTCCCCTGAGTAACTTCTCTCCTTGAAATGCCGAGATTTTTCAATTGGCAGGTGAGGTGTGGCAGTGGGATAGTGCAGTAGGATGGAATCAAACCATGCGTCTTAGAACTTTGTCTAGTCACCGTTGACCCAGAAAGCACTTCAGAGATTTCATTGGCAGCCCTTTCTTTTAACTTGAGAAAACCTGAAAGATGGACAAATGAAGGGACATACCCAGGGTCACTGAGCAGGCCACTGGCAGTCCCAAAACTGAGCCTCACAGTGGGCATCTGCCAGGGACTAAGTAAGGTAAAGTCCACATGGTGGGCAACTTTGGCAGCTTGGTAGACGTTCTTTCCATCCCTGGGCTTCCCATTCTCTGGGGTATGAATCCATGCACTGGGAAGAGCTGTGGAGTGATTTTGGGGCCCAAGCATCCACGTGGATTCTGTGGACACTGAGTAAATAAAAGTCTTAAGCATCACAACATGGTGTCTCTAACAGAGAGGTTAGCAGCTCGGCACCTGGCATCCAATTGGCTGTGAATCTTGCCTTTACCATTGACTGTTGCGTTTGTACAAGTTACTTCACTCTTAGAGTCTTGGTTTCCTCTTTTTAAACCAGAATGAAAATCATAACTCTTCATGGTTTTTGTGAGACCCACATTTGATAACTATTTATACAGAACAGCAACAACAAAAGAAAATTAGACTAATTCCTGACACAGGCAAATATTCAGGAAATGTTTGGCATTATTATGCAGAAGACAAAACTTTTTTTCCTGGAAGTGGAGCTCTTAGTATTCAAAATACTGATAAAAATGACTTACTGTCCACCTTGAAGAAACTGTTAAGTGTGCTTGTTTCCTACAGATGGGTGGCTAGAACTGTGTGTCTTTAACTTATGGGAATGTTGCTGGTCACCCGCTGCCTGGAAGGAGTTGTGGCCTTTAGCACAGGCACCTTATTCCTTCAGTCAGTCTTTCATTCATTTATTCCACAAATGCTTACTGGGGACTAATAGAATTGCCAGGTGGTTCTTAGCCCTTTTTTTCTTACTTCTTCAGTGTTCATTTGCTTAATTTACTCCCCTGAGTAACTTCTCTCCTTGAAATGCAGAGATTTTTCAATTGGCAGGTGAGGTGTGGCAGTGGGATAGTGCAGGTAGGGGGTGGAATGAGGTTTCTATCAGAATTTCAAAGGGGCTGAAGCTTTCATGAGTCTCCTGGAGGGTGACAATGTGTGAGGAGCAGGCACATCACAGGAAGAGGCAGAGACAGGCCACCAGAGGATGTTGAGCCCAGGCTGTACTTGTGTTGAAATATCTTAGGCATTTTTCATATGCTCCCCTCCATCCAGCAAATTGTGAGGGGCTAGTGTGTCCATTTCGAAGAGGACAAACTGAGACTTAGAGACTTTAAATACTTCCCAAGTCACATAAGAGTCAGTGGAAGGTGGGGGCTGGAACCCGGGTGCCCGTCAGGTTTGGTTTATCTGGTTGGTCCCCTGACCTCCTCGAGTTGTTATTGCCTGTTTAGGAGAGGAAGAATGGGAGGAAGAAGATGGTGGCAGTCATGACTGGTGTCGCCTTGCCGGTGCTAGTGTATATGAAGCAGAGATAGAGAGGGGAACCCAAAGAAAGACTCAGGATGGATTCTGAATTAATAAACACCAATCAGAAGTCTAGCCAGCTGAGAGGAGCTTCTGCTGGACCATCACTGACCACGCAAGTGATGCAACAGAGATGCCTGGGCCAGCTGAACACTGTTCTTGTCCCCAGTGGGGTCCTGAAGCAGGGACCTCATGGGGAAAGAAGCTTGCAGGTTTCTCCCTCCTTTGCTGTAGTGTAGACCCCCAAGAGAAGGGCCTCACGAAGTGGGCGTGCTGAAAGCGCTTAACCCTTAGGATCCTCCCTGAGAATTTACTGCTGATCCCCCCAAAATATGCTGCCTAAGGATGACATCCACACTTTCAGTCCCTGGAACTTGTCAGGAGGCCCACTTCCTTCCCATAGAGGCCATTTGTAAGTAAAGCAGACCCAGGTCACACTGAAACCTTTTCGGTTTTCAAATTTTCCCAGGGAGACTTGAAGTCACACTCCTGGGACAGATAAGCAACCTACCATCATCTGTCCCTTCCCCAGTAGCCGGAGCCTGAGAAGCCTGTCTTCTCATGCTATCACCTTAGTCATTATTTAAGGCTGGGGCACGGATTTCCCAAATGGGGATCAGACATCACCTCCAGGTAGTTCCATAAAAACAAGGGCAATTTTTACAACAAACATATACCCATTTCCCTAATCTATGCAAATCTATTCATAAGGATTTTTCTGAAACCACACTTCCCCCACGCACCCTGGACACAGAAAATCCCAGCTCTTTTTGATTTCCCAGTTTTCTTTTTAAGCACCGGGCGAAGGCGGGAGGGGGCTCGCAGAGTCAAGGGGGAGCCCGTGCTCCCGGAGTGAGGCAGGCGGTTTGCGCAAAGCAGCCGGTCCCGCACTTGCAGTTGGGAGCAAAAAACCAAGTGTGGGATGGTAACCACCTCCCACAAAGCAGGCAGCCTCTCACCAGAGGGAAGTATCAGGTTGCTGTACTTCGGCTGTGGGCTGTCACTAATAATATGACCGTTTGCCATCTCTCTGCAAATAAGGCAAACGCTGCTACCTGATTGGTATAGCATCTCACTTACCCTCCTCATTGATTTTCTTGTTCTCCTCCTTTGCTTCATAAAAAGAGGGATCAGTGACGGGTGCTGTGGACAGAGAAGCTTGATTTTTAGTATGAGACAGCCTCTATTTTCTTTCAGGAGAGGGAAGTTGGATTATCAATTCTTTTGTAAATGTGTATGGTGATATTTGCTCCGGTAAGTTTATATCTCTCTTGATTTACAGCTGGCTGGGTGTGTGTGTGTGTGTGTGTGTGCATGTGTGTGTGCATAGATGTCGACTGTACAGCCACTTGTCTTTCCATATCATTTTTTGAAATCTTTAGTGACAACGTCTTTTTTTCTTACTATGCCTGCTTGTATTCGTCTATTTAAACCTAATAGTTCTCCTCTGTGGTGGTCTTGATGCTTATCTTAGTTGTTGAACAGTGTGCCGGGTTTCTTTGAACATAGTAAAGAAAGTATTTCAGCAAACTTATATCTGGCTTCATAAAAATGTAATGTCATTCTGCCTCCCACCGGGAGTGTTTAATGTCTTAAGTATATTCATTGTGCCATAACCTGCCTGCATACCATTTTAATTAAAGTTTCTTCCTCAGTGTCAGAGCAAGAATTTCTTAAACTCCATAAATAGCTGCCAAATACTGTGTGCTCTGCCAAAAGGGGTGTGCTGATTTTGTGAGGTCTTACACCAGGGTAGGATGGATGAGAAGAATTTTCTGTAAGATCAGATACATGCACCTTGAAAAGAACTGAATTTATGAGGAGAGTTCTGATCATGACTCTAGAATTCTCTGGGAAGAGCTAATCATAAGTGGCCACTGCTTCTCTTCTGTCCCTCTTTGCACTGTGTATTTGTGCCACCATCTGTCAGATGCCCTGGCTCTCCTGTTTCTATATCTGACGCTGATCAAGAGAAAAGTTGCTGTTATTAAATTCATACTAGTGCAAACCCATGGTCTGCTCACCACTGCTGGTTATGGTTTTTAAAAGGCATTACCTAGTTAACCGCTTTGTATCTGTCTTTTCTTCCAGACAGTGTTAAAGGATCTGAATTCTTAGTTGTGAATTCAGAAGTCTGAGAGAAAGTCTATTAATATAATTACCCTAGATGGAGATGCTAAGATGATTAAATAATTGCTCTAATGGAAACAAACTGAGGCTTTCATCTTCTCTTTTTGTAATACAATCAACAAATCTGCATAGTCTTTTTTCATGGTGAAATGCATTAGAATATATTTATAATGAAAGTTAAAGCATCGTTGAATAAGAAGCAAGAGGGGACATCTATGTGTTTTTCAGAGATTTTGAAAGTAAAGTTGGGAACACCGTGTGTGCCTAGACCTCCTAGGCATAGGAGGTCTTTTTCCATAAGAGCCATGATTCAGATCCTGAGGAGTCTAGGAGCAGCTCACTATGTCTAGGAATCTGGGAGTATGGTTCTCACATCTCCTTCTCTTGACCACTCTACCCTTCACACTCTCTTTGTAAGTGGGAAGGAAACTACCCATTCTTTAATGGGTAGTTTTAAATTTTTAAAATTTGGTTTTTAAATTTTTAAATTTTGGTTAAGAGAGTTCAGTCTCAAAAATCCTCTGATAAAATTTTTGTAAAAAATCTATTATACATTACAAAAATCCTCCAAACCCATATGGACTTAAATTACCTCTTACTGGTCAAACAGGCATGTTCCTAGTAACAACCTTAGATGGCATACACTCTCGCTGGAACCAAGTGTTCCTTAGCTGATAGTTTGTTGAAAAAAGAAAACTTTTATCCTTGGGCAACTGTTGGCATTTATTGTTAAGTAAACTCAACAGCACTGAACATCTGTCTTCGCCTCTCAATACTGCCCCAGCATCCCTTAATATTTTTGTCGTTTTTATCTTTATGTGGCTGTAGTAACAGGTTATGTACAAAATCATTAGCTGTAAATGGAGTTGATCATCCTTTGAAGCTTAGTAATAGAAATGAATACAAATGTGAGGGGTTGGCCCCCTGCAGGTGAAAGCATCTGTCTTGTCCTGTAGGTTGTCAGCTGACAAAACTGTTAGGGCTCCCAGCAGGTTCACACCCACTGACAGAGGAAGGACATTGGGGGCATCTATATTTTGAAGATGTCAAGACCTTCTGTGTGACTGAGGGTTAGCATGCCTGGTCTTAAAAGCATCCCTTTGGAAAAGTCCAGAATGCCATAACCCCCTAATAATGTTGTGATCTCTTCCAAGGAATGGAAATCTGTGCCATGTTGAGAATAACAAAGGGGACTTTGATTTCACGAGACTATTTATTCTGTTTAGCAAGATGATGAATGCAGCCATTATTTCCTTTCAGTCAGTAAGTGCCTACTGTATGCCTGGCACTGTGCTAAACATTTTACATGGCTTGTTCTCTTGAATCTTCACAGCCATCCCAGGAGGGGGATCACATTACCTCCCCGTTTTACAGACGAGAAAATGGAGACAGGGCAAGTGTGCAACTTGTTGGAGGTGCAAACATGGTAGTAACGATGAAACTCAGAGCCAGGTGGGCTCCTTTCAGAGCCAAGCTTCTCATTTCTCCTTCAGCCAGGGTTTCACTTCAGTACAGTCAGCTGTCTGCAGAGATTTGCAGGGACTTACAATAATACACCATGTTTTTCACACCATATTTTTATTAGTGCTTTTCCCCCTTCTGAAATTGCATAGCCTCTTTCTCAGACTGTGCTTTTGTGACTCCAAGCTAATTATGTGTTTGTAACTGGAGAGTGCATATTGTATTTCCACTCAACTGCAAAGATGGGGATGTGACGAAAGGGAGCCAGCCTAGGGAGAACTAAATGCAGAAGTGGCTAAATTAAGCTGGCTTTTTAATTGATCACAAGAAATCTATCCCTTTGTTTTTCAATCTTTTGGATGTAGAATCAAAATAAAGATGTGATGACAACGGACATATCAATACTTCAAGGTTTCTGGTTTGTCACTGATGCAAAACATAAAAAGCAGTTGCTACTGAATTGATGTATTGGTGGAGGATTTATAGAATTCTCACCCCCAGCATGATTTTCTTGCTCTTGTGGCCAGATGGAAAGCTCTGAGGTGATCCTTCAGGTAGAATATTCCAGAGAGCCTATACCACCTGGGTAATTAAAAAATGAAAACAGCTGCTGATAAGCATGCTGAGAAGCGTGACAAAGTTGAAATTCAGAGGCCCCAGATGTATTCTTTTGTGCCATGAGGGTTAGCATGCCTGGTCTTAAAAGCATCCCTTTGGAAAAGTCCAGAATGCCATAACCCCCTAATAATGTTGTGATCTCTTCCAAGGAATGGAAATCTGTGCCATGTTGAGAATAACAAAGGGGACTTTGATTTCACGAGACTATTTATTCTGTTTAGCAAGATGATGAATGCAGCCATTATTTCCTTTCAGTCAGTAAGTGCCTACTGTATGCCTGGCACTGTGCTAAACATTTTACATGGCTTGTTCTCTTGAATCTTCACAGCCATCCCAGGAGGGGGATCACATTACCTCCCCGTTTTACAGACGAGAAAATGGAGACAGGGCAAGTGTGCAACTTGTTGGAGGTGCAAACATGGTAGTAACGATGAAACTCAGAGCCAGGTGGGCTCCTTTCAGAGCCAAGCTTCTCATTTCTCCTTCAGCCAGGGTTTCACTTCAGTACAGTCAGCTGTCTGCAGAGATTTGCAGGGACTTACAATAATACACCATGTTTTTCACACCATATTTTTATTAGTGCTTTTCCCCCTTCTGAAATTGCATAGCCTCTTTCTCAGACTGTGCTTTTGTGACTCCAAGCTAATTATGTGTTTGTAACTGGAGAGTGCATATTGTATTTCCACTCAACTGCAAAGATGGGGATGTGACGAAAGGGAGCCAGCCTAGGGAGAACTAAATGCAGAAGTGGCTAAATTAAGCTGGCTTTTTAATTGATCACAAGAAATCTATCCCTTTGTTTTTCAATCTTTTGGATGTAGAATCAAAATAAAGATGTGATGACAACGGACATATCAATACTTCAAGGTTTCTGGTTTGTCACTGATGCAAAACATAAAAAGCAGTTGCTACTGAATTGATGTATTGGTGGAGGATTTATAGAATTCTCACCCCCAGCATGATTTTCTTGCTCTTGTGGCCAGATGGAAAGCTCTGAGGTGATCCTTCAGGTAGAATATTCCAGAGAGCCTATACCACCTGGGTAATTAAAAAATGAAAACAGCTGCTGATAAGCATGCTGAGAAGCGTGACAAAGTTGAAATTCAGAGGCCCCAGATGTATTCTTTTGCACCTGAGCACTGAACTCCGTATTTTAAATCCATTTAAGCCAATAAAATTCAAATGGTTCTTTTGGGAGGAAAATACAATTGACATAGAATCAATACGGTTGAAATTTCTCCTCCTCTGGTAGTCTTCAGACTAAAGGCAGGACACACCTTTAGTAAGGTGAGCCTGTGAAATGCTGCATTTTTCCCCCAATGAGACAGAAAGGATTGGGATTGATGAAAACATTGCTAGAAGAGAGAACCGAGCTTAGGACAATCTTGCTGTATTTCACCCCAAACCAGAGGGATCTAAAAACACAAATGTACAAACAAAAACAACCCATCCCAAATTGGGAGTATTAAGAGTCCAGTTTTGAAGTGTTGACACAGTATTGACTTCTTGGTGTGGCTTGCTGCACCTACTGGTGATACCTTTTGAGTTACTTCTAGTTAATTAAGAGTTCACAGTACCCAATAAGATGTGTTTCTAGAATGAGAATCATTTTTGTCAGAGGCAAGGTTAGTAACTATTGATTCTCTATTACCTCTTTTTCTTTCCCTTAAAAAATTAATAATTGGGTGGTTTAATCAGAGAGTGTGGTATGAGAGCCAGTTAGAAAAAGAAGTCTAAATCAGTCTACTTTTCTCAACAGCAAATATATGATCATTATCAAATGAGTTTTAAAAGTATGTGTTGTATTCATTCACAGTGTTCATCAGATATAGACTTACCCTTTAAAACTAAATTCAGAGACTGTTTTATAAAATGTTATCACATGTCAGCCTTCATCTACAAGATAGATCTTTCTTCCCAGAGGTGACCAAATCCAAAATAAATCACATAGAGATTTTATTTCATCTTACCTGTGTTCCCTTCTGCCTTTTCTTTGACTGTGGATGTGTGTATTTAATCATGTTGATCCTTAAAAAATGATCTATTAAGTGTGGAGAAAGCATCTGGTGTTAAGACATAATGAGTGTTGGATGAAGCTTGAATTTGTCATGAAACATTCTAAACTAGTGTACAAACAGAACTGGTGGTCCTGTTTCATACTTGTCTCAGAAAATGGAATCAGGAGGATTTTGAGCCTAAAGGAGCACATAAACTATTCAGTATTTTAGGAGAAGCTCTTGGTCATTGGTGTGCCTTTAAATGTTTAAAGATTCGGGATGAGTCAAAAATAGCAACACCTTAGTGTCTTTACTCTGCCGACTAATAGATCTGCATAATTAATATATTTTACAGTGATCATTTTTTAACACAGATTCTAACTAAAAGTCTTAATGGAAAATGGTTCTTGGGAAACATCAAACGCATTCCCCTCTGGTTTCTGGAAAGCTTATTCCCAACACAGGGCAATCAGTTCACTGAGGAGCTTTGGGTTGGCCATTTAAGTGTGTAATTGTGTCATTGGGGTTTTGCGGGGACTAGCAGGTTGGGGGTAAAAAGCTTCTATGGATAGTCCCCATGTGACTTCCTCAGCCCTCAGCTTATAGAATCTTTTATTCCTCCCAAATTACCTCACATTGTCTCCATGTAGGCTTTCTGGCAAAGACATGACAAATATTTTAGGCTTGTTTTATTTCTGGTAAAATATGACTTTAAGAACATTCATGCCCAATATATTACTTTGAGGACTTTTTAAGTTGCCATGTTGACATCCACATCTCAATGATGAACCCCACATATCTTGATCTAGCTTTGGATAAGGGAAGAAATGGCATATAATTTTTCAAAACCTGTGACATTCACTTTGCCTTCCTATGAAATCGAATAATTGAGGCCAAAAATATTTTTTTAATTGAGGACAAATTTGAGAGAAGGCTCGGAGCATTGACTTCACCAGGCTATTCTTACATTCAGCAAATGTTTAAGAATGCCTGCTATGTGCCAGGTACTGCTCTAGACGTGGGAGAGACAGTGATGAACAGATAGACGTAATATCTGCACTCCTAGAACTAAATGCCTTCATTTTCCATTTTCTCTTCTAAACCTAGTTTCTCTTTCATGGCCCAAGATGTGTCTTTTTAAAAGCATAACTGAACTGTTCTACTAAGAGATTTGCAGGAAATATGTGCTTTTGGTCCTATCTGTTCATGCTCAACAAAGGAACGAGAGTGAATCATTTATTTACTGATATGATTACTGTCTGGCTGAAATGGAGTGGTCTGAAGGGGAAAGTTGAGGGAGGCATTGCAGTTGTGCCTTCTGAGAATTATTTATGTCTCCTAGGTGTCTTCAGATTTGAGAGACTACTCTTACTATTACCTGATGCTAAAAGTGGAAAGAAAGGGGAAAAGCTTTGATAAAACAGAAAAAGAATCTAGAAGAGTAGTAGATACATGTGATATCATATGGTATTATCTTTCTCTGTCTGACTTATTTTTCTAAGCATAATATTCTCTACATCCATGTATGTTGTTGCAAGTGGCAGAATTTAATTCCTTTTTTCTTTTAATTTGGCCTCTTTTATTGGTCTTTCATTTATTTATTTTCATCCATCTTTGTTCTCTGGCCTGTGTGGGCCTCCCACTGCAGTGGCCTCTCTTGTAGCAGAGCACTGGTTCTGGGCGCATGCACTCCAAAGCACTGGCTCATAATTGGACACACCTGTCCAGCCGCTCCACAGAATGTGGGATCTTCCCAGGCCAGGGATCGAACCAGCACACCTTGCACTGCAAGGTGGACTTTTAACCCGCTGGACCACCAGGGAAGCCCCCTATTAACATTTGTGACCAAGTTTAGTTCATTGATGTGGAGGCTGTTATAAGCATTGTAGGGTGTTTAGCCACAACCTTGCCTCTACCCACTAGATGTCAGTAGCCAGCTGCTCCCCAACACACCAAGTTGTGAGAACCAAAATCATCTCCAGGCAATGCCAGATAACCCCTAGTTAAAACCTTGTAAGAAACTGAGGTATCACCACCAGCTTTTGTTTATTATTATTAATTTTTATTTTACTTTTTGCTTTTAGAGAGTTTTCTTATTTATATATATGCATGATCCCAGATTAGTCATATATATATCCCCCCATCCCACCCCTGCAGACCATTGCACAGCGCCCCTGCAGAATCCCCTTTTCTCACAGTGCAATGACAATAACCTTTTTTTTTTCACATGATATTATAGGTTTTCATCCTATCCTGTACACTGCCCACCCACTGTTCATTCCCCACAATGTCCATATGTCCACTGTCCATGTCTGTTTATCCATCACTTCACTGCATGTACCATCATCACCATCCTACTAGATTCCATATGTATGTGTTCGTATAGTGTACTTGTCTTTCTCTTTTTGACTGACTTCACTTTTTATGATAGGTTCTAGATCCAGCCACCTCATTAGGGCTGATTCTTCTGCATTTCTCTTTACAGCTGTGTAGTATTCCATTGTATATATGTACCAGAGCTTCTGTATCCGTTCGTTCATCAATGGGCATCTAGGTTGCTTCCATGTTTTAGCTATTGTATAGAGAGCTGCAATGAACACTGGGGTACAGGTGCTTCTTTCAGATTTGATTCCATCAGGGTATAAGCCTAAGAGTGGGATGGCTGGGTCATATGGTGCTTCTACTTTTAGTTTTTTAAGGAATCTCCATACTGTCTTCCACAGTGGCTGTATCAATTTACATTCCCACCAGCAATGCAAGAGCATTCCCTTATCTCCTCACCCTCTCCAGCATTTATTGTCTGCAGATTTGTGGATGATGGCCATTCTGACGGGTGTGAGGTGATATCTCATTGTAGTTTTGATTTGCATTTCTCTAATAATAAGTGAAGTTGAGCATCGTTTCATGTGTTTTTTGGCCATCTGTATGTCGTCTTTGGAGAGGTGTCTGTTTAGGTCCTTTTCCCATTTTTTGATTGGGTTACTCATTTTTCCCATGTTGAGATGTCTGAGTTGCTTGTAGATTTTGGAGATTAATTCTTTGTCTGTTGTTCCATTTGCTATGATTTTCTCCCATTCTGTGGGTCATCTATTCACCTTTTTTGTAGTTTCTTTTGCTGTACAAAAGCTTTAAAGTTTCATTAGGTCCCATAAGTTATTTTTATGTTTAGTTCCACTATTCTAGTAGGTGGGTCATGGAAGATCTTGCTTTGATTTATGCCCTTGAATGTTTTGCCTATATTCTCCTCTAAGAGTTTGATGGTTTCTGGTCTTCCATTTAGGTCTCTAATCCAATTTTTTGTCAAACCCTGTCCATGTCTGTTTATCCATCACTTCACTGCATGTACCATCATCACCATCCTACTAGATTCCATATGTATGTGTTCGTATAGTGTACTTGTCTTTCTCTTTTTGACTGACTTCACTTTTTATGATAGGTTCTAGATCCAGCCACCTCATTAGGGCTGATTCTTCTGCATTTCTCTTTACAGCTGTGTAGTATTCCATTGTATATATGTACCAGAGCTTCTGTATCCGTTCGTTCATCAATGGGCATCTAGGTTGCTTCCATGTTTTAGCTATTGTATAGAGAGCTGCAATGAACACTGGGGTACAGGTGCTTCTTTCAGATTTGATTCCATCAGGGTATAAGCCTAAGAGTGGGATGGCTGGGTCATATGGTGCTTCTACTTTTAGTTTTTTAAGGAATCTCCATACTGTCTTCCACAGTGGCTGTATCAATTTACATTCCCACCAGCAATGCAAGAGCATTCCCTTATCTCCTCACCCTCTCCAGCATTTATTGTCTGCAGATTTGTGGATGATGGCCATTCTGACGGGTGTGAGGTGATATCTCATTGTAGTTTTGATTTGCATTTCTCTAATAATAAGTGAAGTTGAGCATCGTTTCATGTGTTTTTTGGCCATCTGTATGTCGTCTTTGGAGAGGTGTCTGTTTAGGTCCTTTTCCCATTTTTTGATTGGGTTACTCATTTTTCCCATGTTGAGATGTCTGAGTTGCTTGTAGATTTTGGAGATTAATTCTTTGTCTGTTGTTCCATTTGCTATGATTTTCTCCCATTCTGTGGGTCATCTATTCACCTTTTTTGTAGTTTCTTTTGCTGTACAAAAGCTTTAAAGTTTCATTAGGTCCCATAAGTTATTTTTATGTTTAGTTCCACTATTCTAGTAGGTGGGTCATGGAAGATCTTGCTTTGATTTATGCCCTTGAATGTTTTGCCTATATTCTCCTCTAAGAGTTTGATGGTTTCTGGTCTTCCATTTAGGTCTCTAATCCATTTTGAGTTGATCTTTGTGTATGGTGTCAGGGAATGTTCCAACTTCATTTTCTTGCATGTAGCTGTCCAATTTTCCCAATACCATTTGTCTTTGTCCCATTTTATATTTTCACCTCTTTTGTCAAAAATAAGGTACACGTAGGTGCATGGGTTTATCTCTGGGGTCTCTATCTTGATATATATTTCTGTTTTTGTGCCAGTACCATACTGTCTTGATGACTGTTGCTTTGTAGTAGAGTCTGAAGTTGGGGAGGCTGATCCCTCCAGCTCCATTCTTCTTTCTCAGGATTGCTTTGGCTATTTGAGGTCTTTTGTGTTTCCATATGAACTGTGTGATTCTTTGGTCTAGTTCTGTGAAGAATGTCATTGTTAGTTTGATAGGGACTGCAATGAATCTCTAGATGATTTTTGGTAGTATGGTTATTTTTATAATATTGATTCTACTGACCCAGGAACATGGACTATCTCTCCATCTGTTTACGTCTTCTTAATTTCTTTCATTATGTTTTGTAATTTTCTGTGTACAGTTCTTTTGTTTCTTTGCATAGGTTTATTCCTAGATATTTCATTCTTTTGGTTGCAGTGGTGAAGGGGCTTGCCTCTTTGATTTCGTTTTCTGATTTTCCATTGTTTGTATATAGGAATGCCAGTGATTTCTGTGTATTGATTTTGTAACCTGTGACTTTGCTGAATTCATTGATTAGCTCTAGTAGTTTTCTAATAGTCTTTGGGGTTTTCTATGTATAATATCATGCCATCTGAAAATAGAGTTTTACTTCTTCTTTTCTGATCTGGATTCCTTTTATTTCTTTTTCTTCTCTTATTACTTTTGCTAGAACTTCCAGGACTATGTTGAATAATAATTCACCACCAGCTTTGATGGAACCTTCTCTGAGCATTTTCTGATTTTCAGATATTCTGTTACATAGTTTACTCAAGGATTTTTAAGCACTTTTCCCCAAATATGCTGTGCAATTTATCAAACAAAGACAAGACACCTTTAAGTCTTTTTTTTTTCCCACTGTGCCTTTCTTCCGTATAGCACTTTAGCACTTTATCATGCTTTTCTTTGTTGTTGATTGCAGAAATCCAATGCAACAATGTAAAGTACTTGCCTTACACTGTTGCATTGGATATCAACAATCAACAAAAGAGCCAATAGAAAAATATTACAACCTTTTAATAGTTTAGAGTCGTAATATGCCCAGATGCTTGCATTTGATAATGGATAGAACCTAGAGTCACAATCAGATGTTTTGACTCAGAAATCCAGAGTTGTTTTTTTTTTCTACAAAAATGATATTAATAAAGCTTAGTGAAAAAAATAAGGGTAAGTATGTTTAAAGCACATAGGTTCTCTTTGAGGCTGTTTGGGAAATAATGGCAGTGTAGCAGGGGTGGAGGTACACAGCCTTGATTCCTTACACAGTGTTTATTAACTGGGTGGTTTTGTACTCAGTGCAAGTAGTAAATAGCAGCATTGCTTCCTCATTCTCATCCTCAGTAGCTGAAGTATAGAATGATACCTGGCAAAAGGCACAGGAAGCCCTAGAAATCAGTCTAGCAGAGTTTTGAAATCACCTACTCTTGTGAGTCAGCATCCCAACAGGAAAAAATGACATCCTCAAACCATTTGACCTCTTGCCAGTGCTGACAAAACATTAAACCTTAATTTCTTAAAGTCAGAAAATTGAAGACCTGAAAGGTGAGTTGTGTTTCTCCAGTCCTGATGGTGAATTCAGTACTGAAGGATGAAAACAGCAGAGCTCAATTGTACTTGCAGCCCAGTGAGCTGAAGAATCATTTCAGATGGAGAAGGGCCAGTTTATGGACCTGGTACATACCAGAAATATATGTGTTATAGGTTATGACCAAATGTCTGGGTGCCTGAAATTGGACCCTAGTTTTTTAATTGGCTACACCCAAGGATCTTTGGAGTTAGTTGAAGCATTTTTCAACCTCACTAGAGGCTGTAGGAAACATTGAACTCCTGGATGGATCTTAAAAGTGTCGTGGACATGGAGAACACATCAAAGACAGGTAGTAGTGGGCAGTGGTGCTCATCGCATTTTCTCATGAGGTTCAATTGAGGTAGGGCTTTCTCACGTGAGGGCCTCCAGCTGTACTTAAGCCCACCTCCTTGACCCTCTGACGAACTGTTAAAAGATATCTTTTGGGACTTCACTGGTGGTCCAGTGGTTAAAGAGTGCACCTTGCAGTGCAAGGGGCACCGATTGGATCCCTGACCCAGGTAGATCCCACTTGCCATGGAGCGGCTAGACTGGTGTGTCCAATTATAAGCCAGCCCTCTGAAGCACCTGCGCCCAGAGCCAGTGATCTGAAGTGAGAGGCCACTATAATGGGAGGTCCACACATGCCAAAAAATTAAGAAAAAAAAGATGGATGAAAATAAATATAAATAAAAAGAGGCATGATGGCAGAAAAGAAAAAAGAAAAGATATCTGTCACTACTGAGACCCTTGTCACTTTCTAAGGAAAAGGCATTCCAAGCACATTGCCCTGGTATAATGCCCATCAGGAAAGCTGACTTTTACCTACATAATCTTAAAGAACTGAACTTACAAGGAGAGGAAATATTATAGATACAAATCCTGGTTCTGCCCACTTACAAGTATGCATGGTCTTAGACAATGGGCCTCAGTGCCTTCATCTGTGAAATGGGCATAATAGGTCCCTTCCCCAGATATCTGAAGAGGATCCTTTCATAAATTCTAGAGAAAACTCTTTTGAGATCACACAAACTAGATAATACTATCAATATTCCTTCCCTTGCTAATCAAAGCTCTTGCTGCTGTCAGTTTTCACTCAGTGCCCTTGATGCGTACAAGAGGGGCGGGAGAGTGTTTCCCCAGTCTACCAAGAAAATGACTGTAGTTGTGGATGGGTCTAAAGTAGTCTAGAAATGGTTTTCTGGGTAATACCATCTCAAGGGGGGATTTGTGTTCATATTATAAATTGCAGAGACAGAGTATCTTCACTGAAGAATAACTCTAATAAAACTGAATGCAATATGGATAAAGCAATTCCCTGTGAACAGCTCACCTCAAGGAATTCTTCTGTATTTCTCTTTCTGCTTCCTCGAAGCCTTTTTTCTGCCATCTGTTCAGTCATAACCCGTTCATTGTGAGAGGTTGGGAAGAGGGGGTTCTGCATGACCTCTGACCTAGTAATTGTGTGACCTTAACCCTCTCCTTTCTTCACGTGATCCTAAAAGCTCCTCAGCTTTTAACCGAGATCTCGACAGATCCGAGTTTTCCGCTCTCTGAGGAGTAAAGCTCAGGGAAGCCTCTTGTTGCCCTCCCTGAGTTTCTCATTGTTCCCTATTGCAAGAAGTTGAAAGGTTTCTCATTTCTCCCATTTTATTTCATTTAAAAATTTTTTATTTGATTACATTTGCTTTACCATGTGTTAGTTTCCATATACCAAAGTGATTCAGATGTATGTACACACATAACCCCCTTTTTTTGGATTTCCTTCTCATGTAGGTCACCAGAGAGCAATGAGTAGAGTTCCCTGGGACATGCAATAGATTCTCATTCATTATCTATTTTATACATAGTCTCTTATTTTATTTACCTCAGAGCATCTCCCAACAGGGACATGACTGAGCGACTAAGCACAGCACGGCATACATCTCCCAATACATTTGATCCAAAAACTCGGTCAGCTTGTATTTTTTCAAGGACCAGACTCTGACTGATGTTTATAAATTCCTCATCCTGTGTGGAATTTCGAAAACACCCCTTCGAATCCTCCCTCAGACCAGTTTCCCAATATGGTTGCCTTCTCTCTCTCCTATTGCTTCTACACTCTAAGAGAGTGTTTCTCAAGTCTTTCCCTGTCTTTGGACCTCTTCAAGAAGGCAGGAATGTTTTCTCTATCATTCACTCATGTGTTTGTCAATACAGCCATTCATTTATGTTTTTGTTGTATTTATTGAGCAGCAGCTGTGTGCCAGGTGTGGTGTTCGTGGGTACAGAGGTGACTAAAGCAGATGTCGTCCCTACTCTCCTAAGATTCGCAGTCTAGTGGGGGAAGAGGCAATTTAAAAGTCCCTCAAAAGTGACTTAATTATAATTGTAGTAAGTGCTAAAAATAAAAGCTAAGCCATCTTGGGTACTAATTATGTGACAGGCATGGCTCCAAGTGTTTCATGCATATTAATTCATTTAATCCTCATAATGACTCTAAAAGGGAGTTTGAAGAGGGAGGGATTAGAGTCCATAAAATCCTGAAGGGCATGGATTTCTTTCATAAGTCTAGAAATATCAGAATGAGGGTCACACAGCAGGATGCTAAGAGTTCATGTACTGATACTTGGACACACTTACTGTTTACCAGGCACTGTGTTCTGCATCTCACGTGGTCTAATACTTCCCAACAGCCTCCTGAAGGATCACTGATAGTATTTTCAGGATGGGGTAAAGGCATTGTAGATGCAGCCACTTGTTCAAGATCACGCATTTTGTAAGTGGTGATTCTGAGACAATAGGCTGGGTGTGTTGGACCCCAAACCTGGATTCTTAAACACAAATAACCTGTGAAAGGCTGCTTAGAACATTCCTCATTTGGTTCATATTCTGGAGAATACTCTAGAATAGGGACAGAGTATGAAATACAGTGATCCTTCATGGCAAAAATTAGAGCTTGTAGGACAAGGAGTGTTGCGTCCTTAAATGTGCTTAAATCCTTAAGCGTATTTCAAGGGGGGCAATCAGCTGCTTCAGCAGCTTCCTATTCAAAGGATGGGCCTGATGACCAGCAGCATTGGCATTGCCTGGAAGCTTGTTAGAAATGCAGAATCTCCAGTTCCACCCCATGCTACTGAGTATCACAATCCACATTTTGATGATTTCCACATGCACAGTTAAGTTATACAAGGTTAGCTCTTGAATAAAGTAAAAGACTGGGTTTCTAGCTCTGGTTGTGATGTGAACTGACCAGCTGTTTGATCTCTTCCAAGTTTCATTGCTCTGTGTCCTCAGTGGGGATGAGTTCAGTCCTCCACATGGATGGAAGCAAGGGTTTCCCCACAGAAGAGCCTGGAGTCCTTGGGAAGGAAGGTTCATTAGAAGCTCAAGTCTGTCTTTTATCTCCAGAATTGGAATGTCTAGAATCTTCAGAATCACCTGTGGAATTTATTTTAAATGGTTCTTAGATTGAAAGTAGACTCCTCAGACTTTGAATGCTTTAAAAGTGATGTTTAGATGGTTAGATAGCATCATGGACTCCATGACGGTGGGAGAAATTGAAGGACAGGGAAGCCTGGCATGGGAGATAGTGAAGAACAGGGAATGCTGACATGCTGCAATCCATGGGGCCACAGAGTCAGACACGACCTAGTGACTGGGCAACAACGACAGTGTCTTATTTCATTCTTTTATGGTTTTATTCATTCAACAAACATTTATCAAGATTCTACTTCCCCTGGCACTGGAAATGTAGCAGTGTTATGTGTTACTCAGCATGGTAGAGATGGGGGACAGAAAAGAAAGAAAAGAAAATGTTAGTTGGTGGAAAGAGCTGTGGAGAAATATGGATGAGGTATAGAGGTTGAACTATTCTTTCAAACCCATATTTTTATAAATCAAACTAAACAGTAAATGTATCAAGGGAGACCTCCAGAAACGTTTTAGAAGTATACATAAGTATTTTTCACATTTGAGTGTTATAGATCTTTTCTCTAAATGAAGAGTCAGCCTGTTGGAAAAACTTCAAGACTTGATAACCAATGGTACCACCTTTCCGTCTTCCTGAAACTTGACAGAATCATGCATCATGTCATGTGATACTAACAGTAACCCCAGGAAACAAATAGATTAGCTATATATTGAGTTTTCTGTTAAGGGAGGAAAACTATGGCTCAGAAAAAGTACTTCAGTTGACCAGAGGTTTACCACTGGTAAATGATGATACTCAGATCCTCTCTCCTCAAATTCAATGTGGACTCTACAACAAGACCTCTCCTTTTATAAAATGAATGTCAGGACTCTAAAATATTGAATGCATTGTGGGGACATGTTGAGGTTATTTTAAGTTGAAGCGCTTACTATTGTCTAAATATGATGGTGCTGAGAATGAAAATGGAATAAATAATATAATGGCAAATGGAATTGATGAGGCATGGAACATCAGCTTCAAAACAGTTTGGAACAAAAGGCATTTTCCAAAGCGTCTTAAGTTTTAAAATGGGCTTTTAAGTATTTTATTCTTAATCCTCTCCCTTAACATCTTCTGATTAAAATTCAGGGACACTTTATGCTTACTGACTCGAAATTGTAGTTACATCCTAGTGAGTTCTACCAGCTAAACATCCAAATGTAACGTCAAAGATTTAACATTCCTTCTTCTCATTCTGTTGCTAGTCCACAAACAGTGTTGTACTTTAATAATGAAGGTATTAGGCATAATATGTTAAAAGAGAAAAATACTAGAAATGGATCTATTATGTTAACTCTTTCAGCACATTTAGAACACAGTTGGACTCCATTAGAGCCTTGGCCACCTCTGGACTCTAGAACAGCCTCATTAATTTTCTCATTTATTATGGTGAAGTTAAAATTCACATTATACTGTTCAAATTCTGCTTGCAGTTATTTTTCTAATGAAATAATGAAATTTTCTAGTTTGTCATGTCTTTGTTACAGCCACAGTGTGGAGAAATATGGAAAAACTATAACAGTAAATGTATCAAGGAGACCTCCAGAAACGTTTTAGAAGTATACATAAGTATTTTTCACATTTGAGTGTTATAGATCTTTCTCTAAATGAAGAGTCAGCCTGTTGGAAAAACTTCAAGACTTGATAACCAATGGTACCACCTTTCCGTCTTCCTGAAACTTGACAGAATCATGCATCATGTCATGTGATACTAACAGTAACCCCAGGAAACAAATAGATTAGCTATATATTGAGTTTTCTGTTAAGGGAGGAAAACTATGGCTCAGAAAAAGTACTTCAGTTGACCAGAGGTTTACCACTGGTAAATGATGATACTCAGATCCTCTCTCCTCAAATTCAATGTGGACTCTACAACAAGACCTCTCCTTTTATAAAATGAATGTCAGGACTCTAAAATATTGAATGCATTGTGGGGACATGTTGAGGTTATTTTAAGTTGAAGCGCTTACTATTGTCTAAATATGATGGTGCTGAGAATGAAAATGGAATAAATAATATAATGGCAAATGGAATTGATGAGGCATGGAACATCAGCTTCAAAACAGTTTGGAACAAAAGGCATTTTCCAAAGCGTCTTAAGTTTTAAAATGGGCTTTTAAGTATTTTATTCTTAATCCTCTCCCTTAACATCTTCTGATTAAAATTCAGGGACACTTTATGCTTACTGACTCGAAATTGTAGTTACATCCTAGTGAGTTCTACCAGCTAAACATCCAAATGTAACGTCAAAGATTTAACATTCTTTCTTCTCATTCTGTTGCTAGTCCACAAACAGTGTTGTACTTTAATAATGAAGGTATTAGGCATAATATGTTAAAAGAAAAATACTAGAAATGGATCTATTATGTTAACTCTTTCAGCACATTTAGAACACAGTTGGACTCCATTAGAGCCTTGGCCACCTCTGGACTCTAGAACAGCCTCATTAATTTTCTCATTTATTATGGTGAAGTTAAAATTCACATTATACTGTTCAAATTCTGCTTGCAGTTATTTTTCTAATGAAATAATGAAATTTTCTGTAGTCAAAATTGGTCATGTCTTTGTTACAGCCACAGTGCTACATTTTTCTCCAGCTACACACAGAACATAAAATTCAGGAAACAATAGGAAACACCCAGTATATTCAGCCATCCTTGAGGGCAGAACAGTCAGTTGAAGACATAGTACTTGTGTACTATGTGTGCTTGCTCATGTATGTAGCTCCAGAATTCAAAAAGGTGTCAAATTAAGTGTAAGTTCAGATTGTGAGTTGAAAAGAAATTGGTTCATAAATAATGCAATGTGATTAAAGAACAATTTTTCCCATAATCATACTTTTAAAGATAGCACGTTTTGAAAGCATCTTTCTTTAGCCTCTTTCTTACAGGTCCTCAGAACTAAAAGCTATATTTTTTCATGGTGAGCCTTAGTGTCTCCTATGTGCAGATGGGTTGGTTATATAGCATATCAAGAGTAGAAAGACCTGGGCATAACATTTCTGCCAAGTTAGGTGAATAAGCTCTACAAGAGCTGTTGTGCAACGTTGTATCTTAGTCAACCAGAATATGTCATACACTTAAACATTTATTAACAAGGTAAATCTCATATTAAGTGATTTATCCACAATGTAAAAAATATAATAGAGGGACCTGATGGTGTTAGAAAGTACCAATATTTTCTAATTTACAAACATAGTAGAAACTCTTACAAAACCCTACTTAATTGAATTTGTCACTGTTCGTTATTCCCTCTTTTAAAAAGAGTGGTAATTTTTGTTCATGTTGCATTCTTGTGGAAAGCTGGTACAGCCACACTCTGCTGAACTAACCAACTGATTTGTATATTTATTCACACAGTAAGCTAGTTATGCTAAACCTCAAAAAGCATGCTCCCATTTTTTCCTTATATTTCTGTGTATAAAGTTGTGTATGTGGGGGGGCGTGTGCATGTGTGTGTATCTTCAAATAATGTCACTGCTAAATGTCATTTGTTTGATCCTGTTCCCACTAAATTGTTTGCTCTGAAATAGATGTTAAATATCAAGCACTGTTGTTTTTACTGTCACTCCCTCATCTGAGTCATAATGTTTGGCTGAGAGTAAGTAACAACCATGTAGAATTTGGACTTCCCTGGTGACTCAGATGGTAAAGAATCTGCCTACAATGGAGGAGACAAGGGTTTGATCCCTGGGTTGGGAAGATCCCTGGGAGAAGGGACAAGCTACCCACTCCAGTGTTCTTGCCTGGAGAATTCCATGGCTCATCCATGGGTCTCAAAGAGTCAGACACGACTAAGCTGCTTTTATGTATTTAGTTTTTAATGTAGAATTTGCTTTCTCAGCAGGAACATTCTGTTGCATCAGTACTTTTACAACTCCTCAGGTGAACCTACTCCCCAGACAACTGATTTCTCTTTGGTTTTTGTGGGGTGGAGGGTGGGGGTGGGGAGTGGTGGTGAGAGGGAGTGTTGGTTTGTTTTGTTTATCTGTTTAACTGTGTTTATTTTTTAATTGAAGTATAATAGATTTGCAGTATTATATTAGTTTCAGGTGTACAGCATTGTGATTCCATATTTTTACAGATTATACTCCATTAAAAGTTATTACAAGATAATGGCAATAATTCCCTGTGCTATACAATATATCCTGTTGCTTATCTAATTTATACATGGTAGTTTGTGTCTTTTAATCCCATATTCCTTATTCACTCCTCGCTCTTTCCTTCTCCCCTGGGTAGCCACTGCTGTCTTTTGTTTTGTTTGTTTGTTTGTTCACTTGAAGTCTTTTCCCTCAAATTTATCCTGAGACCCTTCTTAGATCTTATAAGGTTGGAGCTGTCCACTCCAGATGAGGGCCAATCACAAATAGCAGCAAAACTGCCTTGTATTTTCTGCCAAGATTGGTAGGGTGCTAAGGGGCACCTCAACAGTGGCCTCCCCTGGCCTGTTTTGCATGGCCAGCCCAGCTAGGGGTTCAGTTGGTACTATGTATCACCCTGAACTTTTGCTCATTTCTCCTCCTCTGCAGTTATCATTCTCCAAGCTAAGGATGCCTTCTCTAGCTTGCCTCAGAGTACCTATCCAGGAGTTATCTGAGGTTCTGAGGCATACCCAAGCTTTCTTGTTTTCCCTCTTTCAGGGCAAGAATTAGCTTCCTGCGGCACTCCTCAGTGTTTTCTCTTTGTCTAAACTCTGATTTGTCAAGGGTAATTTGCAACTCCAGTTAGGGTTTCTTTTTTTTTATTCTAGTAACTTCATTATCTTGAATTGATATTTCCACTTACAATGATTCTTTTTCCATTATTTCATTTTTCTTCCTAAAAGTCCTAATAGGTCATTGTTTTTCCCCTAAGAACTTAAGGACATGTGAGAACTCACCAGTATCATAGCAGGGGAAGCACAGAAAGCTCATTTTAATGAGTTCTTCAGTGAAGTTTTTTGCATCTACTGAAATAAATTAGGTCAGGATATGATTGAAGAGAGCTTCAAGTGCCCCAGCATCTAACAAACTGACTTGATTAGCTGGAAAACAGGAAGAAATGGAAAGAACTTGCAGAATAAGAAAGTCATTAAACTCCTACACTTAATAAAGGGTCAAAATTCTCAGTGGAGCAAATTTGAATTGGCATTACCTTAGAAGGAGAGAAGAGGTTCCGTCAGTAATTAGACAAGCTTACAGAGCTCAAACCCAATTTTGGGCACACTGAATATTTGCCAAGTATTGGTCCAGGAAGGTGGACATCTTCACTGCCTGGACGGTGTTCATGCCTGGCAAATGGAAGTTTACACAATTATACTGATCACAATAAATTTGGTATTCACTTGCCCATCTTATTTTTTGTTTACCCTAAATGAAGGAAATTTCAACAAACTTTATGAATCATGTTCTCATTTCAAGACCCTCAATTAATTTTCTTCTTACCCAGCCTTCTCCTAATCCTAGTTGTACATGCACTTTGTTGTGAAAATCCTAGTATTTGGGGCCTTAAAACTTTCTTTTGACATACCATAAGGTAATTAAATTGTTTCATTAATAATGTTGCATAAAATCTGCTAACAAGGTTCAGTCTTCCTTAAATTTTTGTGATTTACTTGCATAGCACTCCTCTCTGCTTTTCTCTTTCTCTCTCTCCTTCTTCCTTTCTCCCTTCCCCCAACCACAGTTTATGTATTAGTTAGTTTTTGCTGCATAACAAACCACCCCAAAACTTCATGGTTTGAATCCACACTATTTATATAGCTCATGATTCTGTGGATCAGTAAGTTGGCCTGAACTCAGCTGAGTAGTATGTCTGCTGATCTAGACTGACTCACTTATGATGCATCCATGGTCATTGTCTAACTACCAAGCTGGTTCTCTTTCTACAGCACCCCTCATTCCGTTTTACACTTCCTTCAATCATCTCTGTCTGGGAAACAATTTAGTTGATGTTCACTCTTCCAACAAACTATAAGCTTCTTGAAGAAAGCCTTAACTTTTGCTCTTCAGTGCATTTACTGAGCATGAGTGTCTGGTGCATGTTAAACTCTCAATAGATAATATATTTGAATGAGAAAATGAGTGAACACATGAACAAATGAATGAATGAATGGCCATGTACATTTTAGACTTGTGCTCATGCATAAATACACAAGAAATGTGGTTTCTGCCTTTAAGTGTTTATATTCTTGTTAGAAGAGGGAGATATTGATATATAAGTTATAAGGTTTAAAGAGTCCAATAGAAGCTTAAAGACAGAGTGTGGTGGAGGGAAAGAAGGACAGGGACTGTGTGTTAGTTCCCTGCTTTCACAATACTGTTACCACAGTAACAGAAGTTTATCTTAGAGTTCTGGAGGTGAGAAATCTTAAAATCAAGATGTCTTTGGGCTGGGCTTCCCTGGTGGTCCAGTGGGAAAGGACACCACCTTGCAGTGCAAGGGGCGCTGGTTCGATCCCTGGCCTGGGAAGATCCTATGTGCTGCAGAGTGGCTGGACCGATGTGTCCATTTACTGAGCTGGAGTTCTGGAGCGCATGAGCCCAGAGTTAATTTTCTTCTTACCCAGCCTTCTCCTAATCCTAGTTGTACATGCACTTTGTTGTGAAAATCCTAGTATTTGGGGCCTTAAAACTTTCTTTTGACATACCATAAGGTAATTAAATTGTTTCATTAATAATGTTGCATAAAATCTGTTAACAAGGTTCAGTCTTCCTTAAATTTTTGTGATTTACTTGCATAGCACTCCTCTCTGCTTTTCTCTTTCTCTCTCTCCTTCTTCCTTTCTCCCTTCCCCCAACCACAGTTTATGTATTAGTTAGTTTTTGCTGCATAACAAACCACCCCAAAACTTCATGGTTTGAATCCACACTATTTATATAGCTCATGATTCTGTGGATCAGTAAGTTGGCCTGAACTCAGCTGAGTAGTATGTCTGCTGATCTAGACTGACTCACTTATGATGCATCCATGGTCATTGTCTAACTACCAAGCTGGTTCTCTTTCTACAGCACCCCTCATTCCGTTTTACACTTCCTTCAATCATCTCTGTCTGGGAAACAATTTAGTTGATGTTCACTCTTCCAACAAACTATAAGCTTCTTGAAGAAAGCCTTAACTTTTGCTCTTCAGTGCATTTACTGAGCATGAGTGTCTGGTGCATGTTAAACTCTCAATAGATAATATATTTGAATGAGAAAATGAGTGAACACATGAACAAATGAATGAATGAATGGCCATGTACATTTTAGACTTGTGCTCATGCATAAATACACAAGAAATGTGGTTTCTGCCTTTAAGTGTTTATATTCTTGTTAGAAGAGGGAGATATTGATATATAAGTTATAAGGTTTAAAGAGTCCAATAGAAGCTTAAAGACAGAGTGTGGTGGAGGGAAAGAAGGACAGGGACTGTGTGTTAGTTCCCTGCTGTCACAATACTGTTACCACAGTAACAGAAGTTTATCTTAGAGTTCTGGAGGTGAGAAATCTTAAAATCAAGATGTCTTTGGGCTGGGCTTCCCTGGTGGTCCAGTGGGAAAGGACACCACCTTGCAGTGCAAGGGGCGCTGGTTCGATCCCTGGCCTGGGAAGATCCTATGTGCTGCAGAGTGGCTGGACCGATGTGTCCATTTACTGAGCTGGAGTTCTGGAGCGCATGAGCCCAGAGCCAGCGCTCTATGACAACAGAGGCCACCGCGATGGGAGGCCCACACAGGCCAAAGAACAAAGATGGATGAAAATAGGCAAATGAAAGACCGATAGGAGTGGCCTGCCCACCCCCCTCCCTCCCCACCCCCGCCAAAATAAATAAATAAATAAATGTTTAAAAAAAAAAAAAAAAAGATGTCTTTGGGCTGCATTCCTTCTGGATGCTCTAGGGAGTTATTTTCTTTGCCTTTTTCCAATTTCTAGAAGCCTCCTGCATTTCTTGTGGCTACTTCTAGCTTCAAATCCAGTAGCCAGGTTGAACCAACTTCACATCCTTTCTGTCTCCCTCCCTCACCTCCGCTTCTGTCATCACATCATTTTCTCTGACCTGATCTACCTGTCTCCATCTTTTGAGGGGATGGAGCTTGTGCTTGCATTGAACCCACCCAGATAATCCATATAATCTCCCCATCCCAGGGCCCTTCATCTAACTAGATTTGCCAGTTCCTTTTTAACATGTAAGATAATTACATCATAGGAGATGAGTATGTGGATATCTTTGGAGGGGGGAAGTGGGGGCATCATTGTGCTGCCTACCACAAAATTATAAAGGAGCAATGTAGAGATTTCACTGACAGTCCAGTGGTAAGACTCTGTGCTTCCAATGCAGTGGGCAAAAGTTCGATCCATGGTTGGGTAACTAAGATCCCACATGCTGCATGGCACAGCCAGTCAATCTGTAAAGGAGTGATATAAGGATAGCTTCATAAAGTGGCACTTAAACTGAATCTTAAACACAGAGATAATGAAGGCACTGTGGAAAAAGACAGACACATACATGTGAAGCCTCATGGACAAAGAATAGCTAATAATTTGGTAGGGTGGGTTGTAAGTAATTTGTTATTTACAGGAGATAATGAGTGATGAGCCCAAAGAGGGAGGCAGGGAGCTGAAGATAGAAGGCCTTCTTGCCCTCTTACATGCTTTTCCTGGTAAGCAGTGGAGGGCCATGCAGTGCTGATAATAGGAAAAGGGAAGCAAGTCGAACTTGCATTTTGGAAAGATGGGCCTTGCAGCAGAATGGAGCCTACATGTCCCGGGGCAAGGCTGGAGGCAGGCACAGCTGACAGGAAACCACACCATTATTCTAAGCCAGTGGTGATGGTGGCCTAGACCAAAATAGCAGCAAGCGAATAGAGAAGTTCTGGTCAGTATCGAGAATGCAGAACCAACAAAACCAAGTAACTGAATGAATGAGATGATGGAGGAATACAGGAGGACTCTTGGGTTTTTGACTTTGATGGTGGGATGATAGGAGGTGCCATGGGCTGAGATGGAAGATGTCTCGAAGGAGACCATTCCCATGGATTTTTGGAATCACCGTAAAAGGAACACAGCCTTAAATACTCACTAAGCCCAGAGTCTTAATGCCGTATCAGGTAAGTGGATTTGTTGTTTCCGTCCCAGTGTCTCACTGAACTTGTAGCATTAAGAAATGAGAACAGGGCTTCCCTGGTGGTCCAGCGGGTAAGGACACCACCTTGCAGTGCAAGGGGCACCAGTTCAATCCCTGGCCTGAGAAGATCCCACATGCCATGGAGTGGCTGGACCGATGCATCCAACTACTGAACTGGAGCTCTGGAGCGCATGCGCCCAGAGCCAGTGCTCTGCAGCGACTGAGGCCACTGCGATGGGAGGTCCACACAGGCCAAAGAATAAAGATGGGTGAAAATAGATAAATGGGAGACCAATATAAGTGGCCCCCCAAAAATTTTTAAAAAGAAATGAGAACATTATAATAATCATAATCCTTAGAGGTCTTCTTCCTATGAAGCAAGCTCTCTATTACCCAGTTCTTCCTACTAATACTTCCCTCTGGCATTTGGCGACCACTTCTTTGCAGGGAACATAAACACGGCAACAGATAGAAACCATATGCCACAGCTTCCTCGTTTTACTTGAGCAAGTCTGACACCTTTTTATATCTTTGTTCTGACCTTTTCCTGGGCTTGTGTCAGACATCGCTTCTCATTTGACACATACATGTGAAGCCTCATGGACAAAGAATAGCTAATAATTTGGTAGGGTGGGTTGTAAGTAATTTGTTATTTACAGGAGATAATGAGTGATGAGCCCAAAGAGGGAGGCAGGGAGCTGAAGATAGAAGGCCTTCTTGCCCTCTTACATGCTTTTCCTGGTAAGCAGTGGAGGGCCATGCAGTGCTGATAATAGGAAAAGGGAAGCAAGTCGAACTTGCATTTTGGAAAGATGGGCCTTGCAGCAGAATGGAGCCTACATGTCCCGGGGCAAGGCTGGAGGCAGGCACAGCTGACAGGAAACCACACCATTATTCTAAGCCAGTGGTGATGGTGGCCTAGACCAAAATAGCAGCAAGCGAATAGAGAAGTTCTGGTCAGTATCGAGAATGCAGAACCAACAAAACCAAGTAACTGAATGAATGAGATGATGGAGGAATACAGGAGGACTCTTGGGTTTTTGACTTTGATGGTGGGATGATAGGAGGTGCCATGGGCTGAGATGGAAGATGTCTCGAAGGAGACCATTCCCATGGATTTTTGGAATCACCGTAAAAGGAACACAGCCTTAAATACTCACTAAGCCCAGAGTCTTAATGCCGTATCAGGTAAGTGGATTTGTTGTTTCCGTCCCAGTGTCTCACTGAACTTGTAGCATTAAGAAATGAGAACAGGGCTTCCCTGGTGGTCCAGCGGGTAAGGACACCACCTTGCAGTGCAAGGGGCACCAGTTCAATCCCTGGCCTGAGAAGATCCCACATGCCATGGAGTGGCTGGACCGATGCATCCAACTACTGAACTGGAGCTCTGGAGCGCATGCGCCCAGAGCCAGTGCTCTGCAGCGACTGAGGCCACTGCGATGGGAGGTCCACACAGGCCAAAGAATAAAGATGGGTGAAAATAGATAAATGGGAGACCAATATAAGTGGCCCCCCAAAAAAATTTTTTTAAAAAAGAAATGAGAACATTATAATAATCATAATCCTTAGAGGTCTTCTTCCTATGAAGCAAGCTCTCTATTACCCAGTTCTTCCTACTAATACTTCCCTCTGGCATTTGGCGACCACTTCTTTGCAGGGAACATAAACACGGCAACAGATAGAAACCATATGCCACAGCTTCCTCGTTTTACTTGAGCAAGTCTGACACCTTTTTATATCTTTGTTCTGACCTTTTCCTGGGCTTGTGTCAGAACATCGCTTCTCATCCTCTCCCACAGAGCACGGGTTCTCTTAAGATTTTGGATTCCATTCCAGCATCTGCCAGATATGATGGTAAGGCTCAGTGAGATCAAAAGAGCCTGGGTCTCTCCAGGTTCTCATCCAAGGGTAGATTCTGCCTGTTTTTAATAGCTTCAAGGTAGAGATGAAGTTCAAAAGGAGAGTGTCCATGGATTTGGCTACGAATTCAAGTCACACAGTCTGGAGTTGGACCCTTGGCTTTGCTAGGTCCTCTCTGAATAATATTAGAAAAAGACCCAGGTTATGACCCTCAGTTTCCATGTTGCAGAACCAGGATAGTACCTACTTTGCAGGCCTGTTGGGATGATCATTTGAGATAAGGCATGCAAAGTGCTTTGTTCAGGTCTGGAATGCAGAAAATATATTACTTGGAATAAATAAAAGCAAATGTCATGTGGTAAATCCAGATTCCTAATGAGGACCTGCCTCGTCCTGCTGCAAGCCTCATCTCATACTATTTCTTGCCCAAAGCAAATGCAACAGCTTCATTTTATTCCTCAAATATGCTAGGCTCTGGCCCTTCTTTTGCCCAGGATGCTCCCTTCATCCATCTCTAACTGCTCCCCAGGCGAGCTCCTGTTTAGTCTTTGGGTCTCGAGTGTTTCCTCCTCTAAGAAGCCTTACCTGTTCACCTTATCACCTAAGAAAGCCCCACTGTTATTCCATCACTGTATCTGCTCATGACTTCATTTCCTTTATAAAGTTTTATATGGATTTATTCATCTATTGCAAGTTGCTCCCACCGTGGTTTAACCTCCTAGAGAACAGCATCAATATGTATCTATCTCTGTGTCTGTTATCTTCAGCATCTGCACACCTGGCACTTAGAAGGTAGACCGTGGTTTAACCTTTCCTAGAAAAACAGCATTATAATAATCATAATCCTTAGAGGTCTTCTTCCTATGAAGCAAGCTCTCTATTACCCAGTTCTTCCTACTAATACTTCCCTCTGGCATTTGGCGACCACTTCTTTGCAGGGAACATAAACACGGCAACAGATAGAAACCATATGCCACAGCTTCCTCGTTTTACTTGAGCAAGTCTGACACCTTTTTATATCTTTGTTCTGACCTTTTCCTGGGCTTGTGTCAGAACATCGCTTCTCATCCTCTCCCACAGAGCACGGGTTCTCTTAAGATTTTGGATTCCATTCCAGCATCTGCCAGATATGATGGTAAGGCTCAGTGAGATCAAAAGAGCCTGGGTCTCTCCAGGTTCTCATCCAAGGGTAGATTCTGCCTGTTTTTAATAGCTTCAAGGTAGAGATGAAGTTCAAAAGGAGAGTGTCCATGGATTTGGCTACGAATTCAAGTCACACAGTCTGGAGTTGGACCCTTGGCTTTGCTAGGTCCTCTCTGAATAATATTAGAAAAAGACCCAGGTTATGACCCTCAGTTTCCATGTTGCAGAACCAGGATAGTACCTACTTTGCAGGCCTGTTGGGATGATCATTTGAGATAAGGCATGCAAAGTGCTTTGTTCAGGTCTGGAATGCAGAAAATATATTACTTGGAATAAATAAAAGCAAATGTCATGTGGTAAATCCAGATTCCTAATGAGGACCTGCCTCGTCCTGCTGCAAGCCTCATCTCATACTATTTCTTGCCCAAAGCAAATGCAACAGCTTCATTTTATTCCTCAAATATGCTAGGCTCTGGCCCTTCTTTTGCCCAGGATGCTCCCTTCATCCATCTCTAACTGCTCCCCAGGCGAGCTCCTGTTTAGTCTTTGGGTCTCGAGTGTTTCCTCCTCTAAGAAGCCTTACCTGTTCACCTTATCACCTAAGAAAGCCCCACTGTTATTCCATCACTGTATCTGCTCATGACTTCATTTCCTTTATAAAGTTTTATATGGATTTATTCATCTATTGCAAGTTGCTCCCACCGTGGTTTAACCTCCTAGAGAACAGCATCAATATGTATCTATCTCTGTGTCTGTTATCTTCAGCATCTGCACACCTGGCACTTAGAAGGTAGACAATATGAAATTCAGATGATTTTTTTTTATTTTAAGGGAAAATTTCATAGACCTTTAATAAAATTGCCTTGGATAAGACTGTTCCAAGAAAAGCCATATATCAAATAAAACTTCCAATTCAGTGCTATGAATTTATACTTGTTAATGTGTAATTTAGGTCACTGAGTTACCCTTTATTCCCAGATTATAGGGAACCAGCTTTCTTAGATCACTGGTAACAGAGGTCAGTGAGCTACCCTTTCTAGCTTCCCACCAACCTAGTGTGTTGGTGGGAAATGAGCTGAAATCTGTCTCTTTCAAATAATGATATCCTATCACATCTATTATGATGAGGAAGAGATGAAAACATTAGATTGGGAAAGGATATTCTTTGCATATTGAGGTGTGCATCCATTAAAATGTGCATTTCCAACCAGTCTCTGCTGAGAAACCCAAACACTGTAAGGTTTGATGCTCTCCCATTGGTTGCCCATTGGTTTCCTGTAAGGTGCAGGGTGCTGGTGGGCCATCAGGGACATGAGTACAGGTCATGGTCTGCTCTTCCTGCTGGAATCTTCTGCTCTGTAGACACAGAAGTTCTGCTGCCACAACCACTGCCAAGCACATTCCTCAGAGATGAGGTTATTCCATTAGAAATCAATTCCATGCCACACAGAGTCACCGAGGTCTTCCCAGAAGGATTCTGCCTCTTTCTTTTAGAGTTAAGGGAATAAGAGAAAGCTGCTATTTTATGCTTAACTATGGAGATTGTATAGTTTACCTTTTCAGTGAGTTGATTTTCTTTCCAGTTAAGCCCACATGTAAGACATAGCCTGCATGCACACACCCTCAAATAAGTCTAGATCTAGAATTTCCATAGTAGCCAGAGTTCCAGTGCATATAGAACTAGATAAGGATATATTTGTCAAGGAAGTGATTTAAGTCTTTACTCATTCCTAAAAGTTTTATATGATTTATTCATCTATTGCAAGTTGCTCCCACCGTGGTTTAACCTCCTAGAGAACAGCATCAATATGTATCTATCTCTGTGTCTGTTATCTTCAGCATCTGCACACCTGGCACTTAGAAGGTAGACAATATGAAATTCAGATGATTTTTTTTTATTTTAAGGGAAAATTTCATAGACCTTTAATAAAATTGCCTTGGATAAGACTGTTCCAAGAAAAGCCATATATCAAATAAAACTTCCAATTCAGTGCTATGAATTTATACTTGTTAATGTGTAATTTAGGTCACTGAGTTACCCTTTATTCCCAGATTATAGGGAACCAGCTTTCTTAGATCACTGGTAACAGAGGTCAGTGAGCTACCCTTTCTAGCTTCCCACCAACCTAGTGTGTTGGTGGGAAATGAGCTGAAATCTGTCTCTTTCAAATAATGATATCCTATCACATCTATTATGATGAGGAAGAGATGAAAACATTAGATTGGGAAAGGATATTCTTTGCATATTGAGGTGTGCATCCATTAAAATGTGCATTTCCAACCAGTCTCTGCTGAGAAACCCAAACACTGTAAGGTTTGATGCTCTCCCATTGGTTGCCCATTGGTTTCCTGTAAGGTGCAGGGTGCTGGTGGGCCATCAGGGACATGAGTACAGGTCATGGTCTGCTCTTCCTGCTGGAATCTTCTGCTCTGTAGACACAGAAGTTCTGCTGCCACAACCACTGCCAAGCACATTCCTCAGAGATGAGGTTATTCCATTAGAAATCAATTCCATGCCACACAGAGTCACCGAGGTCTTCCCAGAAGGATTCTGCCTCTTTCTTTTAGAGTTAAGGGAATAAGAGAAAGCTGCTATTTTATGCTTAACTATGGAGATTGTATAGTTTACCTTTTCAGTGAGTTGATTTTCTTTCCAGTTAAGCCCACATGTAAGACATAGCCTGCATGCACACACCCTCAAATAAGTCTAGATCTAGAATTTCCATAGTAGCCAGAGTTCCAGTGCATATAGAACTAGATAAGGATATATTTGTCAAGGAAGTGATTTAAGATGAGTGTTGGAGGGCTTCCCCTGGTGGTCCAGTGGGTAAGGACACCGCCTTGCAGTGCAAGGGGCACTGGTTCGATCCCTGGCCTGGGAAGATCCCACGTGCCGCGGAGCGGCTGGACCGATGTGTCCAATTACCGAGCCAGAGCTCTGGAGCGCATGCGCCCAGAGCCGGTGCTCTGCAACAACAGAGGCCATCGTGATGGGAGGCCCACACAGGCCAAAGAACAAAGACGGATGAAAATGGAGAAATGAAAGACCAATAGAAGTGGCCTGCCTGCTCCCCTCCCTCCCCAACCCGACCCCCACCCAAAATAAATAAATAAATAAATAAATTTTTAATAATAATAAAAAAAAGATGAGTGTTCGGGAAATTTGGAAGAAATGGAATCAGAAACCTCAGTTGGCAGAGGATGGGGGAAGAGGGGGGCCTTGAAAAGAGTACTTGCCTGAAAGATAACTGTTGGAAGAATGTGAGGGCCAGGTGTTAGTAGGAGGTGTGAGTGGTCTGCCACCAGCTGAGGCACCTGATGGAGTTGTGCTTCTCTTTAAGAGCAGTGGTCCTTAGCCTGAGGTCCTTGATTGCTGGATGTGGTTTATTATAAAGCCTCAAAGGATCTTTGAATGCACTAGATCTATATAATTGTTAAATGCATATGGAGATGAGAATTTTCCTACAAAGTAAGCCCATCATCTTCAGTAGGTTCCCAAAGAGTAAACAGAGGTAATGCTAGTCTACAGGTATTCCCACAGGTCACCTTCAGACTACCTTAGATAAAAGGTTTTTTCCTCAGAGATGAGGTTATTCCATTAGAAATCAATTCCATGCCACACAGAGTCACCGAGGTCTTCCCAGAAGGATTCTGCCTCTTTCTTTTAGAGTTAAGGGAATAAGAGAAAGCTGCTATTTTATGCTTAACTATGGAGATTGTATAGTTTACCTTTTCAGTGAGTTGATTTTCTTTCCAGTTAAGCCCACATGTAAGACATAGCCTGCATGCACACACCCTCAAATAAGTCTAGATCTAGAATTTCCATAGTAGCCAGAGTTCCAGTGCATATAGAACTAGATAAGGATATATTTGTCAAGGAAGTGATTTAAGATGAGTGTTGGAGGGCTTCCCCTGGTGGTCCAGTGGGTAAGGACACCGCCTTGCAGTGCAAGGGGCACTGGTTCGATCCCTGGCCTGGGAAGATCCCACGTGCCGCGGAGCGGCTGGACCGATGTGTCCAATTACCGAGCCAGAGCTCTGGAGCGCATGCGCCCAGAGCCGGTGCTCTGCAACAACAGAGGCCATCGTGATGGGAGGCCCACACAGGCCAAAGAACAAAGACGGATGAAAATGGAGAAATGAAAGACCAATAGAAGTGGCCTGCCTGCTCCCCTCCCTCCCCAACCCGACCCCCACCCAAAATAAATAAATAAATAAATAAATTTTTAATAATAATAAAAAAAAGATGAGTGTTCGGGAAATTTGGAAGAAATGGAATCAGAAACCTCAGTTGGCAGAGGATGGGGGAAGAGGGGTGCCTTGAAAAGAGTACTTGCCTGAAAGATAACTGTTGGAAGAATGTGAGGGCCAGGTGTTAGTAGGAGGTGTGAGTGGTCTGCCACCAGCTGAGGCACCTGATGGAGTTGTGCTTCTCTTTAAGAGCAGTGGTCCTTAGCCTGAGGTCCTTGATTGCTGGATGTGGTTTATTATAAAGCCTCAAAGGATCTTTGAATGCACTAGATCTATATAATTGTTAAATGCATATGGAGATGAGAATTTTCCTACAAAGTAAGCCCATCATCTTCAGTAGGTTCCCAAAGAGTAAACAGAGGTAAAATGCTAGTCTACAGGTATTCCCACAGGTCACCCCTTCAGACTACCTTAGATAACCACTATCACCTTTTTTTCCAAAATAAAATGGAAAATTATTTTATTCCAGCTTGCAGGATGACCTCACACCTTGGAATATTGGCACTCGATTATTATAACTCTTCTTAGTCTATTTTTGTCATACTGTTTCTTTCCCTCATCACTTCAGATTTGATGTGGCTGTGTCTTCTAATTTCTAGTTCACTTATTCCTTCGTGGACTCTGACTCAAACCACTTCTGATGGGCACCCCTACCCCCTCTGCTAAGTGCTTTAATATAAACTCATGGGTCCTGCCCTGAATGGAGGGAGACAAGGGATGTATTTCCACTAGTTCTACAAATTACGCTGAAATGCCTATGAGCTATGCCATGAGCTATGTATGGTGTTTACCCTGTTGACAATTCTGGACACATTGGTCTTTACCTTTATCAAAGAAGTTTGGCTCTGTTCATCTATCCTCCTTTTGAGCTTCTCTCTGTGTGTATCTGATAGGTTCCAGAGGTGTGTTCTGGGTGTACTTGCATGAGTTGAGGAGATTATTTAATTTACAGACATGATGTGAGCACTTCTGTAGGATGAGAGATGTGAAGATAACCAAGAGATGGCCCCTGCTCTCAGAGAGCTTCCTGCTAAACCAGACAAAGCCTCATGGGATCACACCCTTTTGCAATTCTTGTTTCATTTTAGTTCATTTCTTTCTACCTCTTCATTAGGTAGTCAAGCTTTCCTAGTTCCTCAAATTCCTAATCTCATACTTCCATTCATTACTTGATTTCACTTATCCACCTACTAAGAAAATTAAGATCCTTCTACATAAGATTTCTCAGTTTCCCTCCTTTGCAGCTCTATGTAATTCCCTGGAACCCCATCCAGTGTCTGCTGCTTGTCTCTTACAGGCAGAATTATCTCTCACACTCATTAAATACATTTTTATTGTGCATCTACTATTTGCAAAGCAGTTTCTATTTACCCTTCTGTCCCCATATATTCCAATTTTCTCTATCCCGTGAAAATCTCTTCTTTTAGAATTGTGTCACTTTTTCTTTTTTGCATAATCATCCTTGAGTACCATGAACAAATCAGATGATTTTCTGCTGGTATTTTAACCCTGCTAGATGTGTTAAAAAGCAATTTAAGTTTAACTTGGGAGCCAGAAGCTAAAATGTTCAGAAAAGGTCACTCTGTCTTTCAGTTCCACAGTCACTAGATGGCTACATATTTGTGATTTCTTCTGCATTGCTGGAGTTGAGATAGTATTTATGTCTGCACTTATGGGTATGGTCTATATGAACTCCACTTAACAACATTAGTACTCAGAAACTAAAGCCAATCTATTAAAAATTAAGTAATTTGATATATTTTATTACCTCTTGAATTTAATCAATAGAAAGATATAAGTGAATGATGAGAATTTTTGTCTTATTGTCTAGGAAATAATGTCCTTTACATGAAATGTATAGTCCTTTAGGCTATGATGATCTTTCTTCTCATTAAAATCTAATGAGAGAAGACTTCTCTCATAATGAGGTAGAACTAAATGCGTTCTTGGAACAATCAATAAAAGATTATTAAGAAAGAAAGTTTGTGCTTAAAAAAAGAATATATTTTCCTCTAAGCCGTGCAATAGTATAATAATAAAATAGAATGAAGCTTCCTGACTTAAAAATAAAAGATCCACTCAGAAATTTTTTTCAAATTTTTTTTTTTTTGGCTTCATTTATTTATTTTCATCCATCTTAATTCTTTGACCTGTGTGGGCCTCCCATCGCAGTGGCCTCTCTGGTTGCAGAGCACTGCATCTGGGCGGATGTGCTTCAGAGCGCTGGCTCGTATTTGGACACACTGGTCCAGCCTTTCCTCGGCATATGGGATCTTCCCAGGCCAGAGATCGAACCGGTGTCCCTTGTACTGCTAGGCGGACTCTATACCCACTGGACCACCGGGGAACTCCCCTCTCAGAAATTTTGAGATTATTCTTGAATATCCTTTTTTTTTTTTTAAATCTTTAAAACTGTTCATATATATATTAATTTTAAAAACTATTGAATTTTAACTATACATTGACATGTATATCTACATTGGTTTGTAATATGGTCTCAATTTGTAAAAAATTTTAATAATGGAAAATTTCAAGCATATAAATAAACAAGAATAATATAAGCCTCTTTTTCCTTACTGCTTGAGCAATAAGCAACTCATAACTAGCATTGTTCCTTTTATACCTAAATATCGCCCTCTACCCAAGCATCAGACCATCTGCCTTATAATAAATTAGTGTACATCTCTCAATGGTACTGAAAACAGAAACACTAGACTACCTTTTCATCTCTCTTAAAAATGAGCAATAATTCTGTATTATCAAATATCTATAAATTTCCAAATATTTTAATCTCATGACGTTTTTTAGTTTCCTGAAATTGGAACTGTTCTACCTTGGATTGGAACTTAAAACCAAAACCCAGTTTGGATTCAAACTCACATGGCTGGGGCTTGAACCCAGCCAAAAGCCTGCTTGGTACTGGAGCGCACGTGGCTGGGATTCAAACCCAGCCAAAACACACCATACCTGATTTCAGGACCTAGTGGAGCTCAGGTTCTTCGTGCCTCTTTGCAGAAAAGAATTCGGTGAGAGACAAAATGATAGGTAAGAAATGGATTTATTCAGATTCAGGGAAAAGAACACTCCACAGACAGAGTGTGGGCCATCGTAGAGTGTGAGTCCAAAGGCCCCAGAAACATGGCATTCTTAGCTTTTATGGGTAATTTCATATGCTAATGAATGGGAGGATTATGCCAACTCTTTTGGGGAAGGAGAGGAATTGTCGTGGCACCTCAGGGTGTGTCATTTAGCTGGCTGACTGAGGATCAAGGTTTGGTCTGCCATCTTGGACCCATTTGTTTCCAATGGGTTTATGTTGTGTCCTTGGCCTATGTCATTCTTTTAAAAAATTATGCAATGCCCCTTTCCCTAACTATTATAAAATCTGGGGTTTTAATATTTCTGTTAAGACCTTTTCATCCATCGGTTCTTCTCTCTCATTCTCCCTTTCTCTGTGTGTGATTACTTGTACATTTTTATAGTTTACTGTTGTTCTTCTTGAACAAATGGGTGTTTTCACCTAGAGAGTTTATCAAGGTCTGGATTTTGTCCATTTCACCCTTGTGATGTCATTTTACATCTGTCCCTCCTCTCCTGTATTTTTTATTGGCAGTTGGACATAGAAGCTCGATCAAATCCAAATATTTTAGAGTTTGGGGGTTTTTTTTTGCTTGTTTTTTTGCAAAGAATACTTCAAAATTGGTCAAATCCTCTCCAGCTAGAGGCACATAATATCTAGCTGTCTCTCGTTTGTGTTGTCAGTCATCAGCACTTAAATTAATTTGCTAAGGCTTGTGTCTTAGCTTGGGCTGCAGTAACAGAAGTGCCAAAAACTGGATGACTTAAAAATTAGAAATTTATTTCTCACGATTCTGGAGGCTGACAAGTCCAAGATGAACATGCTTGTAAGGTAGATTTCATTCTGAGGCTTCTTGTATTGGCTTGTAAGTGACTGTGTGCTCCCTGATCAATACACACAAGGAGAAAGACGGAGAGAGGAACCAAATTCTGGTGCTTCTGCTTTCAAGAACACTAATCCTATGCGATCAGGACCCCACCCTAACCTCATTTAGCCTAAGTTACTTCCTCAGAGGCATCATCCCCAATTATAGCTACACTGGGGGTTAGGGTTTCGGCATATGAATGGGGTGTGTGTGTGTGTGTGTGTGTGTGTGTGTGTGTGTAAATACTCAGTCCTTAACAGGTTGCAAAATGGTGATTTTCTATTACCCCTTCATTACTAGGTGAATAGTTCTATGAAGGAAAACAGCCTCTCCTTCACTGTTAGGTCAGTTAATTAATTTATTTATTCTTAATTGGAGTATAATTGCTTTCCAAAGATATGTTGGTTTCTGCTGTACAACATGGATCAGCTAAGTGTACATATGTCCCCTCTCTCTTGAGCCTCCCTCCCACCCTTCTCTGTCATCACAAAGCACTGCGCTGAGCTCCCAGTACTTCACAGTGGCTTCCCAATAGCTACTGTTTTACGCATGGTAGTGTATATGTGCCAATCCTACTCTCAATTCTTCCCCCTTCATGTAGAGTCTGTTCTCTACATGTGCGTCTCCATTCCTGCGCTGCTAGAACTCTTAAAGAAAAGGCAAGATAAAAGATTGATGCTTCCCTTCCAGTTGCTAGAGGTTTTTTAATAGACATATTCAGTAGTATCTTGTAATAGTGACCAATTAGATTTTTATAATTAATTGTTCCTTTTGGTATTGTTATTAACTCATGGATGCAAATTGTCAGTCTCTCTGTGGCCTTGGATGAGTCACTTAATCCCTCTAAATCATGGTTTACCCAGCTCTGAAACGGGGGTGATGATGATGCCTACCTCACAGAGTTATGAGATTTTAACAAAATAATGTCTGTAAAGCATAAAAGACCATTGTATTGTTGGGCACAAATAGAAGCCCCCTAGATAGCAGCAGAAGTTATGTTGTTGTCATTAGAATTATAATGGGAAAATATAACTTTAGAATATCCTTCTAACTGTTCCTCTAGAACTTCTCCTCTAGTATGACTTAAAAATTAGAAATTTATTTCTCACGATTCTGGAGGCTGACAAGTCCAAGATGAACATGCTTGTAAGGTAGATTTCATTCTGAGGCTTCTTGTATTGGCTTGTAAGTGACTGTGTGCTCCCTGATCAATACACACAAGGAGAAAGACGGAGAGAGGAACCAAATTCTGGTGCTTCTGCTTTCAAGAACACTAATCCTATGCGATCAGGACCCCACCCTAACCTCATTTAGCCTAAGTTACTTCCTCAGAGGCATCATCCCCAATTATAGCTACACTGGGGGTTAGGGTTTCGGCATATGAATGGGGTGTGTGTGTGTGTGTGTGTGTGTGTGTGTGTGTAAATACTCAGTCCTTAACAGGTTGCAAAATGGTGATTTTCTATTACCCCTTCATTACTAGGTGAATAGTTCTATGAAGGAAAACAGCCTCTCCTTCACTGTTAGGTCAGTTAATTAATTTATTTATTCTTAATTGGAGTATAATTGCTTTCCAAAGATATGTTGGTTTCTGCTGTACAACATGGATCAGCTAAGTGTACATATGTCCCCTCTCTCTTGAGCCTCCCTCCCACCCTTCTCTGTCATCACAAAGCACTGCGCTGAGCTCCCAGTACTTCACAGTGGCTTCCCAATAGCTACTGTTTTACGCATGGTAGTGTATATGTGCCAATCCTACTCTCAATTCTTCCCCCTTCATGTAGAGTCTGTTCTCTACATGTGCGTCTCCATTCCTGCGCTGCTAGAACTCTTAAAGAAAAGGCAAGATAAAAGATTGATGCTTCCCTTCCAGTTGCTAGAGGTTTTTTAATAGACATATTCAGTAGTATCTTGTAATAGTGACCAATTAGATTTTTATAATTAATTGTTCCTTTTGGTATTGTTATTAACTCATGGATGCAAATTGTCAGTCTCTCTGTGGCCTTGGATGAGTCACTTAATCCCTCTAAATCATGGTTTACCCAGCTCTGAAACGGGGGTGATGATGATGCCTACCTCACAGAGTTATGAGATTTTAACAAAATAATGTCTGTAAAGCATAAAAGACCAGTGTATTGTTGGGCACAAATAGAAGCCCCCTAGATAGCAGCAGAAGTTATGTTGTTGTCATTAGAATTATAATGGGAAAATATAACTTTAGAATATCCTTCTAACTGTTCCTCTAGAACTTCTCCTCTAGTAGTTTGGGTATTTTTCAAATAAATATAAGCTACTTTTCAACTGTATATTTCAGGCTTGCTTCCTCTTATGTAATCAAAGTAGTACGTGGTAGTAAGTTCTCTGTTCCACAGATGATTTAATGGCTGTGCATTATGTTTGGAAAATTAAGACATTTGATTCCCAGGTCAAGAATCAGACCAATCAGTAGAGAGGTGTAACTTGCCAGTGAGGTGTGAAAAGCAAGTAAAATGTAGAAAAACCTTCGAATCTCTCTGCATAGTTATTTGCATGTTTTAAAATTCTGACAATAAAACGTTTTATGACTTATTCTGGATTTCTACCTCTTAGTTCATGAGTGTAAATATGATTGCTGTTTATATTCATAGCTTATAGTTGGTAAGCCCTGGATTTTATTTAAAATAGCCACAAGCACACACACACACACAAAATGCAAAGCCAGAAAAAAATCAACTCCCACTGTCCTTTTTATGGCACCCTATACTTGTCTTTCATTAAAGTGAAGCTACATTTAAAGCAATGTTTTGTTGTTTTAATTTATGGAGAGGGAATGAGAGAAACTTTGAGCCAGGCCGTGACCAGCTGATTATGGATCAGGATTACCCCCACCCCAAAATCCTGCATTATTCTAATTTGCTTTATGGATATAAATATAACTCTAGTTCATGAAATGTTCAAACTTTAAAGATACACTAAGTTCATTCAGAATAGAATCTCAACTTGACTTTTACTTTCTATTTAGACAGCTGATAACTAAAACCTCCTCTTAAAACGAAAAATGTCCTTAAAGCATTGTCACTTTAGTTTTTTAAAAAATTCTAAATATTCTACATTATCATGAAAGTATAGCTTCTGGCAAGGAATCTTCATGTACCAGATCATTTTTTTTTGGTTTACCCAGCTCTGAAACGGGGGTGATGATGATGCCTACCTCACAGAGTTATGAGATTTTAACAAAATAATGTCTGTAAAGCATAAAAGACCATTGTATTGTTGGGCACAAATAGAAGCCCCCTAGATAGCAGCAGAAGTTATGTTGTTGTCATTAGAATTATAATGGGAAAATATAACTTTAGAATATCCTTCTAACTGTTCCTCTAGAACTTCTCCTCTAGTAGTTTGGGTATTTTTCAAATAAATATAAGCTACTTTTCAACTGTATATTTCAGGCTTGCTTCCTCTTATGTAATCAAAGTAGTACGTGGTAGCAAGTTCTCTGTTCCACAGATGATTTAATGGCTGTGCATTATGTTTGGAAAATTAAGACATTTGATTCCCAGGTCAAGAATCAGACCAATCAGTAGAGAGGTGTAACTTGCCAGTGAGGTGTGAAAAGCAAGTAAAATGTAGAAAACCTTCGAATCTCTCTGCATAGTTATTTGCATGTTTTAAAATTCTGACAATAAAACGTTTTATGACTTATTCTGGATTTCTACCTCTTAGTTCATGAGTGTAAATATGATTGCTGTTTATATTCATAGCTTATAGTTGGTAAGCCCTGGATTTTATTTAAAATAGCCACAAGCACACACACACACACAAAATGCAAAGCCAGAAAAAAATCAACTCCCACTGTCCTTTTTATGGCACCCTATACTTGTCTTTCATTAAAGTGAAGCTACATTTAAAGCAATGTTTTGTTGTTTTAATTTATGGAGAGGGAATGAGAGAAACTTTGAGCCAGGCCGTGACCAGCTGATTATGGATCAGGATTACCCCCACCCCAAAATCCTGCATTATTCTAATTTGCTTTATGGATATAAATATAACTCTAGTTCATGAAATGTTCAAACTTTAAAGATACACTAAGTTCATTCAGAATAGAATCTCAACTTGACTTTTACTTTCTATTTAGACAGCTGATAACTAAAACCTCCTCTTAAAACGAAAAATGTCCTTAAAGCATTGTCACTTTAGTTTTTTAAAAAATTCTAAATATTCTACATTATCATGAAAGTATAGCTTCTGGCAAGGAATCTTCATGCCAGCATATCCTATACATGTTATTGAATTACAGAAGGGTGGGTATTCCCTGCATTTATCTTGCTCTAATTTTCCTATCAAGCAAAAATATGTAGTTATCTGTCAGTGATTTTCTTTAGTGATCTAAGATCAAATTTCTCTGGAAAAATGTCAAGTTCAAATATACTAATAAGCAAGAAATTAATTCATAAGATACTCAAATCAGGTGTCAGAGAAATGGTTTCATTTTAGTGAGAAACTCTAGGGATTTTTCATTTTTTCTAGTTATTCCATGATGATGGATTGTGAGAACTGGAATTGATTCCTCTAAACACAATGACCATCATTGAATCTGATAAAATGTAAGTTATTCTTTTATTCAACTAAAGTATGACACATACTTAAGCCATATGTTTTCATGGCGTATTTTGAAATATTCTTACCTGGATTGTAAACAGTGATTTGTCAAAATATTTTAATCAATGAGCAAGCCAAAGAATGTTCAAATTATAATACAGTTGCACTCATTTCACATGCTAGCAAGATTATGCCCAAAATCCTTCAAGCTAGGCTTCAGCGGTACATCAACCAAGAACTTCCAGATATACAAACTGAAATTAGAAAAGGCAGAAGAACCAGAGATCAAATTGCCAAAATTCATTGGAGCATAGAGAAAGCAAGGAATTCCATAAAAGTATCTACTTCTGCTTCATTGACCATGCTAAAGTCTTTGTCTGTGTGGATCACAATACACTGTGGAACATTCTTAAAGAGATGGGAACACCAGACCCACCTCACCTGCCTCCTGATCAAGAAGCAGCAGTTAGGACTGGACATGAAACAATGAACTGGTTCAAAATTTGAAAAACAGTACATCAAAGCTGCATACTGTCACCCTGCTTATTTAATTTAATTAACAGAGTACATTATATGAAATGCTGAGCTGGATGACTCACAAGCTGGAATCAAGCGTTCAGGTCGAAATATCAACAACCTTAGATATGCAGATGATGTCACTCCTAATGGCAGAAAGAGAAGAACTAAAGAGCCTCTTGATGCAAGTGAAAGAGGAGAGTGAGCCAGAGTAAGGCTGGCTTAAAGCTCAACATTCATAAAACTAAGATCATGCCAGCATATCCTATACATGTTATTGAATTACAGAAGGGTGGGTATTCCCTGCATTTATCTTGCTCTAATTTTCCTATCAAGCAAAAATATGTAGTTATCTGTCAGTGATTTTCTTTAGTGATCTAAGATCAAATTTCTCTGGAAAATGTCAAGTTCAAATATACTAATAAGCAAGAAATTAATTCATAAGATACTCAAATCAGGTGTCAGAGAAATGGTTTCATTTTAGTGAGAAACTCTAGGGATTTTTCATTTTTTCTAGTTATTCCATGATGATGGATTGTGAGAACTGGAATTGATTCCTCTAAACACAATGACCATCATTGAATCTGATAAAATGTAAGTTATTCTTTTATTCAACTAAAGTATGACACATACTTAAGCCATATGTTTTCATGGCGTATTTTGAAATATTCTTACCTGGATTGTAAACAGTGATTTGTCAAAATATTTTAATCAATGAGCAAGCCAAAGAATGTTCAAATTATAATACAGTTGCACTCATTTCACATGCTAGCAAGATTATGCCCAAAATCCTTCAAGCTAGGCTTCAGCGGTACATCAACCAAGAACTTCCAGATATACAAACTGAAATTAGAAAAGGCAGAAGAACCAGAGATCAAATTGCCAAAATTCATTGGAGCATAGAGAAAGCAAGGGAATTCCATAAAAGTATCTACTTCTGCTTCATTGACCATGCTAAAGTCTTTGTCTGTGTGGATCACAATACACTGTGGAACATTCTTAAAGAGATGGGAACACCAGACCCACCTCACCTGCCTCCTGATCAAGAAGCAGCAGTTAGGACTGGACATGAAACAATGAACTGGTTCAAAATTTGAAAAACAGTACATCAAAGCTGCATACTGTCACCCTGCTTATTTAATTTAATTAACAGAGTACATTATATGAAATGCTGAGCTGGATGACTCACAAGCTGGAATCAAGAGTTCAGGGAGAAATATCAACAACCTTAGATATGCAGATGATGTCACTCCTAATGGCAGAAAGAGAAGAACTAAAGAGCCTCTTGATGCAAGTGAAAGAGGAGAGTGAGCCAGAGTAAGGCTGGCTTAAAGCTCAACATTCATAAAACTAAGATCATGGCATCTAGTCCCATCACTTCATGGCAAATAAATGGGGAAAAAGTGGAAACAGTGACAGATTTCATTTTCTTGGACTCCAAAATCACTGTGCATGGTGACTGCAGCCTTGAAATTAAAAGATGCTTGCTCCTTGGAAGAAACGCTATCACAAATCTAGTCAGCATATTAAAAAGAAGAGAGGGCTTCCCTGGTGGTCCAGTGGGTAAGGACACCGCCTTGCAGTGCAAGGGGCGCCGGTTCAATCCCTGGCCTGGGAAGATCCCACGTGCCGTGGAGCGGCTGGACCTATGTGTCCAATTACCGAGCTGGAACTCTGGAGCGCATGCGCCCAGAGCCAGTGCTCTGCGACGACAGAGGCCGCCGCGATGGGAAGCCCACACGGGCCAAAGAACAAAGATGGATGAAAATAGATACATGAAAGACCAATAGAAGTGGCCCGCCTGCTCGCCTCCCTCCCCGCCCCACCCCCTCAAGCAATTAAAAAAAAAAAAAAAGAATTTAGAAAAAAGATTTACAAAATAAATAAATAAATAAAAAGAAGACATCAGCTTGCCAACAAAGGTCTATATAGTGAAATCTATGGTTTTTTCCAGTGGTCTAGATGTGAGATTTGAACCATAAAGAAGACTAAAGGCTGGATAATTGATGCTTTCAAACTATGGTGCTTGAGAAAACTTGAGAGTCCACGGGACTGCATGGAGATCAAACCAGTCAATCCTAAAGGAAATCAATCCTGAATATTTATGGGAAGGATTGATGTTGAAGCTGTAACTCCAATACTTTGGCCACCTGATGTGAAGAGCCAACTCATTGGGAAAGACCCTCATTCTGGGAAAGACTGAGGGCAGGTGGAGAAGGGGATGAAAGAGGATGAGATGGTTAGATGGCATTACTAAGAAAATGGACATGAGTTTGACCAAACTCCAAGAGATGGTGAAGGACAGGGAAGCCTTGTGTGCTGCAGTTCATGGGGTCACAAAGAGTCAGACATGACTTAGCAACTGAATAACAAAGTCAAAAATGTGATTCCACTTACATTTTCTGTAAAAGTAAATAACTTTTTAAATGAAGGTTTCTTTAAATTCTGTGGCACTTCATAATGTTTAAGTTTCACATGTTTCATTTCATACTATCCCATAATCACTCCTTCTCTTACCTACTCTTATGCATGCATGCTCAGTTGCATCTGACTCTTTGTGATCCTATGGACTATCGCCGACCAGGCTCCTCTGTCCGTGGGATTCTCCAGGCATTAATACTGGAGCAGGTTTCCACGTCCTTCTCCAGGGATCTTTCTGACTCAGAGATCAAACCACGTCTCCTGTGTCTCCTGCATTACAGGCTGATTCTTTACTGCTGAGCCACCAGGAAAGCCCACCTACCATTATATTGTGCCCCAAGATGTAAATGATTTGAAGATTTTACTGAAGACGGTTCTGAAAGGGAGTGGATTTTCTTTAATTTTGCATTTTTTCAATCAAAATGAATGTTAACCGACTGTGTCCCCCTTTGCCTGTCAAAGCAATAAAGTTATTTTTTTTCTATTTCAAAAAGAAAAAGAATGTTAAAAAAAATAGCATAGCCATCGAATGACAGGCCTGAATTTACTTCACTCATATTACCTAGAGGTTGTTTAAATTTGCAGTTCTGTTAAAATCTTTTTAAAAAGTGAAGTATGCTTGATTTATAATATTATGTTAGTTTTGGGTATATAGCAGAGTGATTCAGTAACATATATTTTTTCAGATTATTTTCCATTATAGGTTATTGCAAGATACTGAATATAATTCTGTGTGCTACACAGTAAATCCTTATTGCTTACCTATCTTACATTATAGTATAGTATAGTAGTTTGTATATGTTAATCCCATACTCCTAATTTGCCCTTCCCGCTCTCCCTCTCTGCTTTGGTAATGGTACATTTGCTTTAATAAAATATTTTTTTAGTGATAAAAGTTATCCATGCTTATTAGAAAAAATTGAAATACTGTAAAATACTGTAAAAAGAATTAAAAATGAGATTCTGCTTTCCAACATTCACTCCTCAGTGTTGTAGTACAACCTTTCAAGACCTTTTCAAATTCATTAAAAATGTTCATATGCAGAAATACTTCCTGTCTCAAAAATGCAGTGATGTGTGTCATGCTTGGCAATTTGCTTTTTTTGTTTTACATGAGATCACATATAACCTTTTATACATATACTTTTCATACTTTATAACTATTTCATAATAGTTCATTGAATACCTCAAAACTTATTTGATTATATTTTTCACAGGCATGAAAATTTTTCCGGTTTATATTCACTATTTCAGTCATGCATTTTACTTTAAAAGATTCAGGTCAGGCTTTATGTTAGAAAATAAAATTCCAGCAGAAAAAGGAGATCCTGCAGGGGTGCTGTATGATGGTCTGGAGGGGTGGGATGGGAGGGGGTGGATATACATGTGACTAATCTGGGAACATACATATCTGTAAACAACAAAACTCTGTAAAAGTTAAAAGTGAAATAAAAGTTTTTAAAAAATTTCCATCAGAAATTTACATTTCACTTCATGGACAGGTATTAAATTTGACTTAGAAAACAGAAAACTCTCTAGGTATTCTCCAGGGAAAAGGAAATGACGGGATGCTGAATGGGCTTGAATATGCTATCTTGCCTTTATAAAATGCCATGAGTGCTTGTTTTATTTCTGCATTTTTCTCCCATAAATTTCTGGAGCAGACAGTGTTGACTGATTGAGTAGCTGTTCCCAGGCCTGTATTGTTGCCGGCCTTCCCTCTGCAGCCCAGAAAAGCTAAATATTCACTTCCCAGGCTCCTGTGCAGCTAAGGGTGTTTGTGGAACTGCAGCAGCCATTTTTGTTGATGAGGCAGAGACCATAGGAAACAAGAAATGTTGGCTCAGATATCTTCATACCAGTATCCACCTAGTTCTGGACTTCTCAACACGTACAAAAACCAGAGTCCTATTTGTTTAAGCCACTATACGTCAACCTTTCTGTTACCCATACTCAAATACTGTACTAAAGGATCCATATCCAAAGTGCAGGTTAAAAAAATGAAGGCAGAAATTTCCTACACAATGTCAGTAGGTTTGGATTCTCCTTCAGCAGGGCCTGGTCAGAATTCCCCAGGTGATAGTTTGAAATACCAATTTTATGAGGCTGTCTTTGCTTAGGAAGATTTCATATAAATCTCAAAATGCAGTGATGTGTGTCATGCTTGGCAATTTGCTTTTTGTTTTACATGAGATCACATATAACCTTTTATACATATACTTTTCATACTTTATAACTATTTCATAATAGTTCATTGAATACCTCAAAACTTATTTGATTATATTTTTCACAGGCATGAAAATTTTTCCGGTTTATATTCACTATTTCAGTCATGCATTTTACTTTAAAAGATTCAGGTCAGGCTTTATGTTAGAAAATAAAATTCCAGCAGAAAAAGGAGATCCTGCAGGGGTGCTGTATGATGGTCTGGAGGGGTGGGATGGGAGGGGGTGGATATACATGTGACTAATCTGGGAACATACATATCTGTAAACAACAAAACTCTGTAAAAGTTAAAAGTGAAATAAAAGTTTTTAAAAAATTTCCATCAGAAATTTACATTTCACTTCATGGACAGGTATTAAATTTGACTTAGAAAACAGAAAACTCTCTAGGTATTCTCCAGGGAAAAGGAAATGACGGGATGCTGAATGGGCTTGAATATGCTATCTTGCCTTTATAAAATGCCATGAGTGCTTGTTTTATTTCTGCATTTTTCTCCCATAAATTTCTGGAGCAGACAGTGTTGACTGATTGAGTAGCTGTTCCCAGGCCTGTATTGTTGCCGGCCTTCCCTCTGCAGCCCAGAAAAGCTAAATATTCACTTCCCAGGCTCCTGTGCAGCTAAGGGTGTTTGTGGAACTGCAGCAGCCATTTTTGTTGATGAGGCAGAGACCATAGGAAACAAGAAATGTTGGCTCAGATATCTTCATACCAGTATCCACCTAGTTCTGGACTTCTCAACACGTACAAAAACCAGAGTCCTATTTGTTTAAGCCACTATACGTCAACCTTTCTGTTACCCATACTCAAATACTGTACTAAAGGATCCATATCCAAAGTGCAGGTTAAAAAAATGAAGGCAGAAATTTCCTACACAATGTCAGTAGGTTTGGATTCTCCTTCAGCAGGGCCTGGTCAGAATTCCCCAGGTGATAGTTTGAAATACCAATTTTATGAGGCTGTCTTTGCTTAGGAAGATTTCATATAAATCACAAAACAACTAGAAGGGCATAGTATCCAATTTTTGCTAGGTAGCCTGAAATGAAAAGCAGCATGGAAGATATTGGAGCTGGTTAAGAACACGGATAGTTATACACAATGACAAGAAAAAAAACACACAGCTCTACAGGGGAGAGCTTTCCACGAACGGTTTTCAGTGCCTCCAAATAAGGTAGAATTATATAGTCGTCCAGGGATGACCTGCCGTTTTTATCTTCACAGGAAAGTCTGGTCGGAGGTTCTGCAAGGCAGATCACAAAACCCTTCCAGGTCAGCATGTTGTAGTAACCATAAACTGATGACCAGAGTAGGTACTTGGTCAATTTCTTTGGAAAAATCTAATTACCAACAGAAGAAGAAACACTAAAAGAAAAAAGAATTGGGCCAACATGAATGGAAATGGAACATTAAACTTTAGAGGCATTCCATCAGTCAGCTTAGGGCCTCCTGGGCAGCCCATGGGGTGCAAGGGGAGCTGCAGTTTATCTAACACTCTTTCTGCACCAGAAAATACCCTAACAGTATGTATTTCCTTTGGTTTTCCAGGGCTACTAGAGACTGATCAGTTCCTTTAAACAGTCATATTCTCAGAAGGGCTCCTCAGGAGTGCTAAGGACCAGTGACTCATCAGCCCAGGACAAATCATAAAAGGAGAAAGGACAAGAGGGATTCATCAGAGGGGACTGGAGAGGCAAGAATTTGGTCTCTTTAACTGAAAATCTGTTGAATGTGACAGGAGTGAAAGTGAGGACTCCCACCCACTGTGGGTAGTTGATAGTTAGAGAAAGGTCTTGTCAAGTACCTTCTGGTAGGCTCCTCTAGTGTTCTTAGCATACCAGATTGTAAGTCCTTCCCCAATGACTCAGTATCCACCAGTTCTGGACTTCTCAACACGTACAAAAACCAGAGTCCTATTTGTTTAAGCCACTATACGTCAACCTTTCTGTTACCCATACTCAAATACTGTACTAAAGGATCCATATCCAAAGTGCAGGTTAAAAAAATGAAGGCAGAAATTTCCTACACAATGTCAGTAGGTTTGGATTCTCCTTCAGCAGGGCCTGGTCAGAATTCCCCAGGTGATAGTTTGAAATACCAATTTTATGAGGCTGTCTTTGCTTAGGAAGATTTCATATAAATCACAAAACAACTAGAAGGGCATAGTATCCAATTTTTGCTAGGTAGCCTGAAATGAAAAGCAGCATGGAAGATATTGGAGCTGGTTAAGAACACGGATAGTTATACACAATGACAAGAAAAAAAACACACAGCTCTACAGGGGAGAGCTTTCCACGAACGGTTTTCAGTGCCTCCAAATAAGGTAGAATTATATAGTCGTCCAGGGATGACCTGCCGTTTTTATCTTCACAGGAAAGTCTGGTCGGAGGTTCTGCAAGGCAGATCACAAAACCCTTCCAGGTCAGCATGTTGTAGTAACCATAAACTGATGACCAGAGTAGGTACTTGGTCAATTTCTTTGGAAAAATCTAATTACCAACAGAAGAAGAAACACTAAAAGAAAAAAGAATTGGGCCAACATGAATGGAAATGGAACATTAAACTTTAGAGGCATTCCATCAGTCAGCTTAGGGCCTCCTGGGCAGCCCATGGGGTGCAAGGGGAGCTGCAGTTTATCTAACACTCTTTCTGCACCAGAAAATACCCTAACAGTATGTATTTCCTTTGGTTTTCCAGGGCTACTAGAGACTGATCAGTTCCTTTAAACAGTCATATTCTCAGAAGGGCTCCTCAGGAGTGCTAAGGACCAGTGACTCATCAGCCCAGGACAAATCATAAAAGGAGAAAGGACAAGAGGGATTCATCAGAGGGGACTGGAGAGGCAAGAATTTGGTCTCTTTAACTGAAAATCTGTTGAATGTGACAGGAGTGAAAGTGAGGGACTCCCCACCCACTGTGGGTAGTTGATAGTTAGGAGAAAGGTCTTGTCAAGTGTAATTGGGAATACTTCTTCTGGTAGGCTCCTCTAGTGTTCTTAGCATACCAGATTGTAAGTCCTTCCCCCAAATGATCTGTGATGCTGCAGAATGAAGGCTTGTGATGGTGCGGAAGCTCTGAGAGCTACCACTGGGTGATCAGGCTTTGTCTGACAGATGCTTCATTGAGTCCTCACCTGGTTTTCTGAGCACTGATGGCCTTAACTAGCCCATGATTGAGATTAGTCTTTCTGTAGTCTGCTCCAGCCAAGTGAGACACCCTCACAGCCCTGAGAGAGTTTGGAAGATGGAAGATGAATTTTAGCAAAAGGCAGATCCATGTTCAAACCATGACTATTTCACATACCAAGAACCCATGTACTCTTGGCATGCTGTTTGACCTAGTTTCCTCCAGTGAAAAACTGAGGGATTATGTTTCCACTTAGGAGGGGGTTGTTGAGAGGATGAGCTCATATAAATAGTGTATTTACTGAAGGGACTGGCCCAGAGGGTCAGACGTGATTGATTTTTTATTACTGTCATCATTGTTTTCATGACCATCATCATCACCACCATAGGGTCCACATTTCTAAGCCCTTCATCTCTTCTTCTTCTGTTGCTCCTTCATTGTATGTTCATTCACTTGACAGCATTTATGGGCAGTCTACCATGTTATGGCACAGCAAGGGTACAGAGAGTGTTGAGGCATAGGCCTGCTGGCATAGCGTCTGAAGATTGTTTGGGGAAGTAAGACAGTTACTCATCTTCTAGCATCTAGACTTGTTCTCTCCATCCACACACTCCACTGCAACCACTGTGGCTTTCCTGAAATACAAATGGGTCATGCCCTTTTCCAGCTGAAAACCCAGCCACCTCCTAAATCAAGATTTCTCCATGCTGACATGTTCTCTCATTGTACCCTGAAAGCAACCATAGACCATATGTATGAATTAATATATGTGGCTGGACATGGCCCAAGGGCCATAATTATCAGATCCTTGCTACACCAGACCTGACACATCCCTGCCACCACCTGAATACAGTCTCCTCTTTCTTCTCATCTTACAACATCCACTCCTGTCCTATCAGCCACTCTGCCCAGATAAGCCCTACTTGTTCATTTGACTGTCTGACTTGCTTCTCTCTCTGCCTAAAACACTCATTTTCTCCCTTTTACCCAGCCAAATCTGACATGATTGTTTGGTATCGTCTCAGCTGTCCATTCCTCCAGACTCCATTCCTCATGACCCTGCCATGGTGCGGAAGCTCTGAGAGCTACCACTGGGTGATCAGGCTTTGTCTGACAGATGCTTCATTGAGTCCTCACCTGGTTTTCTGAGCACTGATGGCCTTAACTAGCCCATGATTGAGATTAGTCTTTCTGTAGTCTGCTCCAGCCAAGTGAGACACCCTCACAGCCCTGAGAGAGTTTGGAAGATGGAAGATGAATTTTAGCAAAAGGCAGATCCATGTTCAAACCATGACTATTTCACATACCAAGAACCCATGTACTCTTGGCATGCTGTTTGACCTAGTTTCCTCCAGTGAAAAACTGAGGGATTATGTTTCCACTTAGGAGGGGGTTGTTGAGAGGATGAGCTCATATAAATAGTGTATTTACTAAAGGGGACTGGCCCAGAGGGTCAGACGTGATTGATTTTTTATTACTGTCATCATTGTTTTCATGACCATCATCATCACCACCATAGGGTCCACATTTCTAAGCCCTTCATCTCTTCTTCTTCTGTTGCTCCTTCATTGTATGTTCATTCACTTGACAGCATTTATGGGCAGTCTACCATGTTATGGCACAGCAAGGGTACAGAGAGTGTTGAGGCATAGGCCTGCTGGCATAGCGTCTGAAGATTGTTTGGGGAAGTAAGACAGTTACTCATCTTCTAGCATCTAGACTTGTTCTCTCCATCCACACACTCCACTGCAACCACTGTGGCTTTCCTGAAATACAAATGGGTCATGCCCTTTTCCAGCTGAAAACCCAGCCACCTCCTAAATCAAGATTTCTCCATGCTGACATGTTCTCTCATTGTACCCTGAAAGCAACCATAGACCATATGTATGAATTAATATATGTGGCTGGACATGGCCCAAGGGCCATAATTATCAGATCCTTGCTACACCAGACCTGACACATCCCTGCCACCACCTGAATACAGTCTCCTCTTTCTTCTCATCTTACAACATCCACTCCTGTCCTATCAGCCACTCTGCCCAGATAAGCCCTACTTGTTCATTTGACTGTCTGACTTGCTTCTCTCTCTGCCTAAAACACTCATTTTCTCCCTTTTACCCAGCCAAATCTGACATGATTGTTTGGTATCGTCTCAGCTGTCCATTCCTCCAGACTCCATTCCTCATGACCCTCCATTCCTTTGCAGATATGCACCATGTTTTCCTCTAGGGACTGCAGTGACTGTCACCACCATAAGGCAGTCACCATACCTATTCATCCACTTGTCTTCTTCCCTAAATAGACCGCAGGCTTCCTGGAGGTGGTGGCATCTGTGCATGCTAAGTTGTTTCAATTGTGTCCAAGTCTTTGTGACACTGTGGACTATAGCCCACCAGGCTCGCTATCCATGGGATTCTCCAGGCAAGAGTGCTATAGCAGGTTGCCATGCCCTCCTCCAGGGAATCTTCCCCATCCATGGATTGAACCCAGATCTCCTGCCCTGCAGGCAGATTCTTTACCATCTGAACCACCAAGGAAGTTCAAGCATACTGGAATAAGTAGCCTATCTCTTCTCCAGGGGATCTTCCCGACCCAGGAACCCACATGTGGGTTTGATGTGGGATTGAACCCACATCTTTTGTGTCTCCTGCTTTGTAGGAAGATTCTATACTATTGATCCCCCATTGTGCTTCCTGGCACCGTCTCTCAGGTCACCTTGTTGAGCCTAATTCTTGCATTTCCCAAAAGCAGATCTCAGGATCTGCTTTTGGGAAATGCAACTGAGATAATTACTAAACGCTGACCAAGCACCAGTTACTCTCCAGGCACTGCAATGGTCCTAGGATTGTATTAATGAAGGGATGGGTACCACCCGGTGCATCTTAGCTCATGCCGCTCTGCTTCTAGCTAGCCACACTCCCATCCCCGCAGCCCTCTCCAACTAAGCTGAGCTCCTCTACAAGCAGAAAGTCTTCTTGGACTACTCTGTCTAGAGGAGGGCTCCTGACCCAAGTCTACTCCACCCAGAGGTGGTGGAAGGAAATATATTTACATATTTAGTTGGCAGGTGTTTAGGGAGCATCCACTTTGTGCCAAGGGCTGTGATTGATCAGTAAACAAAGACAAGGGTATTACTTTTCCTCAGAGAAGTGCTCATTCAGAATATAAACAGGTGACTGCATACTGTCAAACAAATACAGATTTTCAAATGTTTGCTCAGGTAAATAAGAACAACACAGTGAATAATGATAGTGTAGGAGTAAACTTGGGTCAGGAGCCCTCCTCTAGACAGAGTAGTCCAAGAAGACTTTCTGCTTGTAGAGGAGCTCAGCTTAGTTGGAGAGGGCTGCGGAGATGGGAGTGTGGCTAGCTAGAAGCGGAGGGGCATGAGCTAAGATGCACCGGGTGGTACCCATCCCTTCATTAATACAATCCTAGGACCATTGCAGTGCCTGGAGAGTAATTGGTGCTTGGTCAGCATTTAGTAATTATCTCAGTTGCATTTCCCAAAAGCAGATCCTGAGACCTGCTTTTGGGAAATGCAAGAATTAGGCTCAACAAGGTGACCTGAGAGACGGTGCCAGGAAGCACAACGATGAATGGGGGAACAAGACAAGTAAAAGAAGATTCCAACCACAGGTGTCATTCATGAGCAGATGTTGCTGTGGGCAGTAGGGCTCAATCCCATTGGAAGAAACTGTATGGAGCACACCTCAAAATTTCTCCACAGACAGACAGATACTAGAGGGTTTCTCCACCAATTTCCATCCTACATTGGTTGGAAAATGACAGAAAATTGATTCCTGGAGCTTTGCACAGTGTCCCAGTCATAGGCTGTGTCCCTGCTCCCTGAGAAAGCCCTAAGCAGAGAGACTTGGATGTTTAGGGAGGAATTTTTGATGCATATGAGGACTGTCACCCTGAAACTGCAGGTAGCCTATAGGGGATGCTGAGGGGATCCTAAGCAGAGCATAAGTAGCTTCTCCTACGATGACTAAATCAGTAAGTAAATAATAAGTGATTGGATGGATAAACAAATGTATGACTAATTGAAGTGAATCAGTCAAATAAACCCAAGGTGGGTGTTCTGGAGGAAGAGGAAATATGAGATATGAAATAAACAAAATGTGAAGAAAGAGAAGTCAGTCACTGAAATTAGCCCTGTGTTCGTGCTCCAAGGGAGAGTCAGAAAGTCCTTTGGTTGCCGTGGTGTGCTCAGGCATAGACTGTGCAGTTTTCTGCCCAGTCAAGATTTAGAGGTGTTGTTCTGGTAGTTTAGAATTGGCCGTGGTAGGAATATTGACACCATGGAGATTGGTAAATGCTGTAAGTCAAAGCTTTATCTCTGAAACTCTGATTGCCAAGTGCACACAACTTGGTGGTAAGAGGAGTGCCAGTCAGTTCAGTTCAATTCAATCGCTCAATCATGTCTGACTCTTTGCAACACCATGGACTGCAGAACACCGCGCTTCCCTGTCCTTCCCTGTCCTTCACCATCACCTGGAACTTGCTCAGACTCATATACATTCACTCAGTGATGCCATCCAACCATTGCATCTTCTGTCATCCCCTTCTCCTTCTGCCTTCTGTTTTTTCCAACATCAGGGTCTTTTTCCAGTGAGTCATCTCTTTGCATCAGGTGGCCAAAGTATTCAGCTTCAGTTTCAGTCCTTCCAAGGAATATTCAAGGTTGATTTCCTTTAGGATTGGCTGGTTTCATCTCCTTGCAGTCCAAGAGACTCTCAAGAACCTTCTCCAACACCACAGTTCAGCAGCATCAGTTCTTTGGTGCTCAGCCTTCTTTATGGTCCAGCTCTCACATCCATACCTGACTACTGGGAAAACCGTAGCTTTGACTATACACACCTTTGTTGGCAAAGTGATGTCTCTGGAAAATGACAGAAAATTGATTCCTGGAGCTTTGCACAGTGTCCCAGTCATAGGCTGTGTCCCTGCTCCCTGAGAAAGCCCTAAGCAGAGAGACTTGGATGTTTAGGGAGGAATTTTTGATGCATATGAGGACTGTCACCCTGAAACTGCAGGTAGCCTATAGGGGATGCTGAGGGGATCCTAAGCAGAGCATAAGTAGCTTCTCCTACGATGACTAAATCAGTAAGTAAATAATAAGTGATTGGATGGATAAACAAATGTATGACTAATTGAAGTGAATCAGTCAAATAAACCCAAGGTGGGTGTTCTGGAGGAAGAGGAAATATGAGATATGAAATAAACAAAATGTGAAGAAAGAGAAGTCAGTCACTGAAATTAGCCCTGTGTTCGTGCTCCAAGGGAGAGTCAGAAAGTCCTTTGGTTGCCGTGGTGTGCTCAGGCATAGACTGTGCAGTTTTCTGCCCAGTCAAGATTTAGAGGTGTTGTTCTGGTAGTTTAGAATTGGCCGTGGTAGGAATATTGACACCATGGAGATTGGTAAATGCTGTAAGTCAAAGCTTTATCTCTGAAACTCTGATTGCCAAGTGCACACAACTTGGTGGTAAGAGGAGTGCCAGTCAGTTCAGTTCAATTCAATCGCTCAATCATGTCTGACTCTTTGCAACACCATGGACTGCAGAACACCGCGCTTCCCTGTCCTTCCCTGTCCTTCACCATCACCTGGAACTTGCTCAGACTCATATACATTCACTCAGTGATGCCATCCAACCATTGCATCTTCTGTCATCCCCTTCTCCTTCTGCCTTCTGTTTTTTCCAACATCAGGGTCTTTTTCCAGTGAGTCATCTCTTTGCATCAGGTGGCCAAAGTATTCAGCTTCAGTTTCAGTCCTTCCAAGGAATATTCAAGGTTGATTTCCTTTAGGATTGGCTGGTTTCATCTCCTTGCAGTCCAAGAGACTCTCAAGAACCTTCTCCAACACCACAGTTCAGCAGCATCAGTTCTTTGGTGCTCAGCCTTCTTTATGGTCCAGCTCTCACATCCATACCTGACTACTGGGAAAACCGTAGCTTTGACTATACACACCTTTGTTGGCAAAGTGATGTCTCTGCTTTTGAATATGCTGTCTAGGTTTGTCATAGCTTTTCTTTCCAAAGAGCAAACGTCTTTTAATTTCATGGTTGCAAGTCACTATCCACAGTGATTTTGGAGCCCGAGAAAATAAAGTATTAGAGGACCAATACTTGGTTCCAATCTCCCAGTCTCTTTCCAGCCAGGCTCCTCACTGTTGATTATTTCTTCCAAGGCATCTTTCTTGCCTGACGTTGTGTATCCAGGATCTGTGTATCAGATCTGAGTACCCTCCCTTTCTTCACTCAAGACCATAGTTCCCATAAGAGCCATTAATCAGTCTGTTTTCCTGTCCTCCTCCAACCTATTGCTTTCCACTATGCCTTGCAAATTAACTAGAAGGATAATAGCAGTTTTCACTGATATTCCTTGTGTGGTGCAATTAATTTAGAGGAGGGAGCTACTTGTATTCTTTACAGGAGAAAACCGTTGGTATTGTTAACTGTGTAAAGATATCCCTGCTATGAGGAATTTCGGTTTTAATTGCATATAAGGGAAACGTCTGCTGTCTAGTTTCATCCATTTAGAGAATAATTTTTGCTTTTGTTTTTGTTTTCAAAGATTTATTTATTTATTCATTTTGTGCGAAGGTCGGGTTGGGGAGGGAGGGAAGTGGGCGGGCCACTTTCATTGGTCTTTCATTTCTCCATTTTCATATGTCTTTGCTCTTTGGCTCCTGTGGGCCTCCCGTCACGGTGGCGTCTGTCGTCGCAGAGCACCGGCTCTGGGCGCATGCACGCTAGAGCTCCGGCTCGGTGATTGGACACATCGGTCCAGCTGCTCCGCGGCACGTGGGTTCTTCCCAGGCCAGGGATCGAACCGGTGCCCCTTGCACTGCAAGGCGGTGTCCTTACCCACTGGACCACCAGGGGAAGCCCATAATTTTTGTTTTTATGAGCCAAGTGATAGATCATCCAAGGCAGTAGTGAAATGAGAGTTCATCACAGGAGATTTATTTTACTCTTCTGAACTAGAGGGAAGTGAACGATTGGGCCAGTGGTTATGATATTGGTTATCTGATGTGCTGAGGGTGAGCTGTCTGGTGTATTTGAGGAGAAGTAGGACCTTGAGGAAGGATGGCAACACAGAGCTTGTTTTTTTTCTTTTTAAATTTTTGTTGAAATATAGTTGATTTCTAATATTGTATTTGTTTCAGGTATACAGCAAAATGATTCAGTTACACATGTATTGAGATACAGAGATAGATAGATAGATAGATGTACACACACACACATATATATATATTCTTTATTAGATTCTTTTCCATTTTAAGTTATTGCAGGATATTGAGTAGAGTTCCCTGTGCTATACAGTAGGTCCTTGCGTGCTAAGTCACTTCAGTGGTGTCTGACTCTGTGCAACCCTATGGACTGTAGCCCACCAGCTGTCCGTGGGATTCTTCAGGCCAAAATACTGGAGTCGGTTGCCATTTCCTTCTCCAGAGGACCTTTCCCAGCCAAGAATCGAACCCACATCTCTTATGTCTCTTGCAATGGCAGGCAGGTTCATTATCTATTGTATATATAGGAGTGTGCATATTTTAATCCCAAATTTCTGATTTATCCATTTCCCCCTTTCTCTTCAGTAACCATGTTTGTTCACTATGCGCATGAGTCTGTTTCTGTTTTGTAAATAAGTTCATTTGTATCTTTTTTTTAATTCCACATATAAATAATATCACACAGTATTTGTCTTTGTCTTGCTGACTGATTTCACTTAGTATAATAATTTATATGGCCTTTCTGTCTCATTTCTCTTTATGTCTTTGCTCTTTGGCTCCTGTGGGCCTCCCGTCACGGTGGCGTCTGTCGTCGCAGAGCACCGGCTCTGGGCGCATGCACGCTAGAGCTCCGGCTCGGTGATTGGACACATCGGTCCAGCTGCTCCGCGGCACGTGGGTTCTTCCCAGGCCAGGGATCGAACCGGTGCCCCTTGCACTGCAAGGCGGTGTCCTTACCCACTGGACCACCAGGGGAAGCCCATAATTTTTGTTTTTATGAGCCAAGTGATAGATCATCCAAGGCAGTAGTGAAATGAGAGTTCATCACAGGAGATTTATTTTACTCTTCTGAACTAGAGGGAAGTGAACGATTGGGCCAGTGGTTATGATATTGGTTATCTGATGTGCTGAGGGTGAGCTGTCTGGTGTATTTGAGGAGAAGTAGGACCTTGAGGAAGGATGGCAACACAGAGCTTGTTTTTTTTCTTTTTAAATTTTTGTTGAAATATAGTTGATTTCTAATATTGTATTTGTTTCAGGTATACAGCAAAATGATTCAGTTACACATGTATTGAGATACAGAGATAGATAGATAGATAGATGTACACACACACACATATATATATATTCTTTATTAGATTCTTTTCCATTTTAAGTTATTGCAGGATATTGAGTAGAGTTCCCTGTGCTATACAGTAGGTCCTTGCGTGCTAAGTCACTTCAGTGGTGTCTGACTCTGTGCAACCCTATGGACTGTAGCCCACCAGCTGTCCGTGGGATTCTTCAGGCCAAAATACTGGAGTCGGTTGCCATTTCCTTCTCCAGAGGACCTTTCCCAGCCAAGAATCGAACCCACATCTCTTATGTCTCTTGCAATGGCAGGCAGGTTCATTATCTATTGTATATATAGGAGTGTGCATATTTTAATCCCAAATTTCTGATTTATCCATTTCCCCCTTCCTCTTCAGTAACCATGTTTGTTTTCTATGCCCATGAGTCTGTTTCTGTTTTGTAAATAAGTTCATTTGTATCTTTTTTTTAATTCCACATATAAATAATATCACACAGTATTTGTCTTTGTCTTGCTGACTGATTTCACTTAGTATAATAATTTATATCCTTGGGTGCATCCATGTTGCCAAAGTGGCATTATTTCATTCTTATTTATGGCTGAGTAATATTCCGTGTGTGTGTGTGTGTGTGTGTGTGTATCTTCTCCATCTTCATCTTCTTCATCCACTCTTCTATTGATCAACATCTAGGTTGATTCCGTATTCTGTCTATTGTAAATAGTGCTGCAGTGAATATTGGGTTGCCTGTATCTTTCCCAGCTGTAGTTTTCTTCAGATATCTGCCTAGGAGTGTAATTACTGGGTCCTGTGGTTACTCTGTTTTTACTTTTTTAAGGAACTTCATCACTGTTTTTTGTAGTGGCTGTACCAGTTTGCATTCCCACCAACAGTATAGGAGGGTTCTCTTTTCTCCACCTCCCCAGTGTTTGTTATTTGTAGACTTTTTGATGATGGAAATTTGAGTGAACTTTTATAATTTCACCTGATTTAGGTAGATGGAGCTTTGCCCCTGGGCTGTGCCGTCAGTGTCTAGGAAGGTGAACATGTATACTGCATTACCAAAAAAAAGACATAGGTTTGGTTGAAGATTAACACAGAGCCCAGAGCTTATAGAAAATCATACATGTACACATGCATATACACAAATATAGTGTCTTTAATCTGTCGTCAAGTTGCATATAGTCTAGAGAGCTGGCCTCAGATAGAATTTTCTTTCGAGTTCTCTCTCGTCTTTCTCCACACCTCACATGCACAGGTCCCTCAGGTTCTTCTCCTCCTGAGCCTTCCAGGACCCACCCCAATTCTCCCCATTCTCACTGCTAAGACTTCTGTGCGAACCCTATGGACTGTAGCCCACCAGCTGTCCGTGGGATTCTTCAGGCCAAAATACTGGAGTCGGTTGCCATTTCCTTCTCCAGAGGACCTTTCCCAGCCAAGAATCGAACCCACATCTCTTATGTCTCTTGCAATGGCAGGCAGGTTCATTATCTATTGTATATATAGGAGTGTGCATATTTTAATCCCAAATTTCTGATTTATCCATTTCCCCCTTCCTCTTCAGTAACCATGTTTGTTTTCTATGCCCATGAGTCTGTTTCTGTTTTGTAAATAAGTTCATTTGTATCTTTTTTTTAATTCCACATATAAATAATATCACACAGTATTTGTCTTTGTCTTGCTGACTGATTTCACTTAGTATAATAATTTATATCCTTGGGTGCATCCATGTTGCCAAAGTGGCATTATTTCATTCTTATTTATGGCTGAGTAATATTCCGTGTGTGTGTGTGTGTGTGTGTGTGTATCTTCTCCATCTTCATCTTCTTCATCCACTCTTCTATTGATCAACATCTAGGTTGATTCCGTATTCTGTCTATTGTAAATAGTGCTGCAGTGAATATTGGGTTGCCTGTATCTTTCCCAGCTGTAGTTTTCTTCAGATATCTGCCTAGGAGTGTAATTACTGGGTCCTGTGGTTACTCTGTTTTTACTTTTTTAAGGAACTTCATCACTGTTTTTTGTAGTGGCTGTACCAGTTTGCATTCCCACCAACAGTATAGGAGGGTTCTCTTTTCTCCACCTCCCCAGTGTTTGTTATTTGTAGACTTTTTGATGATGGAAATTTGAGTGAACTTTTATAATTTCACCTGATTTAGGTAGATGGAGCTTTGCCCCTGGGCTGTGCCGTCAGTGTCTAGGAAGGTGAACATGTATACTGCATTACCAAAAAGAAGACATAGGTTTGGTTGAAGATTAACACAGAGCCCAGAGCTTATAGAAAATCATACATGTACACATGCATATACACAAATATAGTGTCTTTAATCTGTCGTCAAGTTGCATATAGTCTAGAGAGCTGGCCTCAGATAGAATTTTCTTTCGAGTTCTCTCTCGTCTTTCTCCACACCTCACATGCACAGGTCCCCTCAGGTTCTTCTCCCTCCTGAGCCTTCCAGGACCCACCCCCAATTCTCCCCCCATTCTCACTGCAAAGCACAAAACTTTGCAGTGAGATCCCTTCCATCTCCCAAGAGGATATCATCCATCTTAGGAATCATCATTAGTCTCTCAAGAGTCTAGCACCTACAAGATACACAGACCATCCTGTTGCTAAGATTCATAGCCTCTCTAAGAAACAGTTGTCAAGCTGGGCACATTAATGTCTGTTTGCAACATCTTCCACAATTCATCTTCTAATATCCTTCACCCCATCAAGGGTGAAAGAAGAAATAAAGGAGGGAAGGAGAAGAGAAGGAAGAAAGGAAGGGAGGAAAGGAAAGGAGAAGGACAGAGCAAATTACCCATCTTCCTTGGCAGTGGGCTTGCAGTATGTGTTTGTGAGTCACTGATGAGCAACATGGAAAAACCTCAGGCCATTAAAGCACCATGGTGCATTTCTGATCAAAGAAGTATGGACCATTTGACAGTCCTTCTATCCACGTGGTCAGAAACTGTTCTTCGTGTCACTCTAATGCTAATTAGAAGAGGGCTGACTGAGGGAGTCTACAGATCAGGATTCTAGTTCCAGTTCTGCTCTTGCTAAGTGTAGGGCAAGTGAATTTTCTTCTCTTATTCTAAGTTTCTTCAATAGTTTGGTGATGGAGAAGGGCAAGGGAAGGAGGAAGAAGAGGAGGGCACACTTCAGTGGTTTACTGAAGACCCTGAGCCTGATGCTTTGCATGTGTTCTCTCAGCTAATGTGCACAAGCCCACACGAGATAAATTACTGTCTACTCCATTCACCCTCCGACGATCACGTTGACCTTACTTGTCAAGCCTTTCCTCCTGAGAGCTTTGCCCTGGGCTGTGCCGTCAGTGTCTAGGAAGGTGAACATGTATACTGCATTACCAAAAGGAGACATAGGTTTGGTTGAAGATTAACACAGAGCCCAGAGCTTATAGAAAATCATACATGTACACATGCATATACACAAATATAGTGTCTTTAATCTGTCGTCAAGTTGCATATAGTCTAGAGAGCTGGCCTCAGATAGAATTTTCTTTCGAGTTCTCTCTCGTCTTTCTCCACACCTCACATGCACAGGTCCCCTCAGGTTCTTCTCCCTCCTGAGCCTTCCAGGACCCACCCCCAATTCTCCCCCCATTCTCACTGCAAAGCACAAAACTTTGCAGTGAGATCCCTTCCATCTCCCAAGAGGATATCATCCATCTTAGGAATCATCATTAGTCTCTCAAGAGTCTAGCACCTACAAGATACACAGACCATCCTGTTGCTAAGATTCATAGCCTCTCTAAGAAACAGTTGTCAAGCTGGGCACATTAATGTCTGTTTGCAACATCTTCCACAATTCATCTTCTAATATCCTTCACCCCATCAAGGGTGAAAGAAGAAATAAAGGAGGGAAGGAGAAGAGAAGGAAGAAAGGAAGGGAGGAAAGGAAAGGAGAAGGACAGAGCAAATTACCCATCTTCCTTGGCAGTGGGCTTGCAGTATGTGTTTGTGAGTCACTGATGAGCAACATGGAAAAACCTCAGGCCATTAAAGCACCATGGTGCATTTCTGATCAAAGAAGTATGGACCATTTGACAGTCCTTCTATCCACGTGGTCAGAAACTGTTCTTCGTGTCACTCTAATGCTAATTAGAAGAGGGCTGACTGAGGGAGTCTACAGATCAGGATTCTAGTTCCAGTTCTGCTCTTGCTAAGTGTAGGGCAAGTGAATTTTCTTCTCTTATTCTAAGTTTCTTCAATAGTTTGGTGATGGAGAAGGGCAAGGGAAGGAGGAAGAAGAGGAGGGCACACTTCAGTGGTTTACTGAAGACCCTGAGCCTGATGCTTTGCATGTGTTCTCTCAGCTAATGTGCACAAGCCCACACGAGATAAATTACTGTCTACTCCATTCACCCTCCGACGATCACGTTGACCTTCCATTGGCTCCTTCAACTTGTCAAGCCTTTCCTCCCTGAGAGCTTTCACTTAGGCTGTGCCCTCAGCCCCTGGAGCTTCTCTCCACCCAGCCCTCCATCACCCATGGCTTCCTCACCCTCGTCTTCAAGGTCTTAGAGTAAATGTGATGTCCTCAGATATAGCACCCAGTGTGGAAGAGGTCCCTCAAAGCATAGCTTGTAATTATTCTATTGTATCTTCTTTTTTAAAAAAAATTTGGGCCTCTTTTATTGTTTATTCTTATGTTATTTATTTATTTTCATCCATCCCTGGGCGCATGCACTCCAGAGCGCTGGCTCACAAATGGACACACTGATCCAGCTGATCTGTAGCATGTGGGATCTTCCTGGGCCAGGGATTGAACTGGTGCCCCTTGCTCTGCAAGGTGGACTCTTTACCTGCTGGACCACCAGGGAAGCCCTCTATCTTCTTTTGATTTTGTCCTAAGGCATATCCAGCATTAAACTCCAGAGCAGGCAGGAACCTACTTTTTCTTTGTCTTTCCTCTGATTTTCTTACCCTTTTGTTTCCCACCATTTGGCACCTGGTAAATACACCATTAAACAGCTGCTGAATGAGCCAGTGAATTAGTCCTGATTTAGTGGATATAGGAATGAGGTTGGGAGAACTTAGGAATTGGACTCAGGCTCAAGTCTGCCCGTCTCGAGCACTGCTCCCCACCACCACCTAAAGTGGCCTTCTGGGAGGGGAATCAGTGAGGTTTCTGAAGTCCCCTCTGACTCTACGTTTCTTTGTAACACCAAGAGACTTTTAAATCCCCAGAGAACTTCCATTTTCCTCTCCTTGCTCTGTCCTGATGTATCCTAATTACAGGATCAGGTCCCTGGCTGATATGCTCTGAAAGAGTTAAATTCACCCTCCCAAATATTTCACTCTCCCAACCATCCCTATAATATGTTACTCAGCAGGATCTGACTCTTCCAGTGTTATATAGACATTATCTGTTTAATCCTCACCAAACCCATGGGAGTTTGATATCAGTCACACAGTATGATTTCCCTTTAATCAGTGAGGACTGTGGGGAATGAAAGATAATGAGAAAGCCCATAGGTATCATGTTTAACTCAAGTTCAGTTTCTTGTATTTTGAGAGCTCAATAGACGTTGAAAGAAAGATGTAGTGGTGTGTGTGGTTTCAGTACTCTGGTGTTTTACTTCTGCACATCAAATATCTTGAGCTAAATTCATAACTTTAATTCATAATTATCATTCTATCTTAAGTTCACTGCATGGTAGTATTAATATCTTACTATATGTAAAGCTCTTTAATGTAAGATGAAAAGCCAAAGGTAGTTTCTTTGTAGCCATTAAGCAATGAATTTAAAGGATTTATCTTTAGGTCTTTTACCTCTAAATCACTCCAGTTTAATGTTACAGGGGATTTTAAAAAATACTACTGTTTGAAATCATTATGCTATTCTGCCACATTCACACACACAGTGTTGTTGTCAAAAGGAAATATGATTGCATATGTTAAGTGCTGGCCACAATAGCTAGCCCAGTGTAGACACTTAACACCAGCGACAGATAATTCCTACTAACCTTTACACATGTAAGTGTTGATTACATACTGAGAGAAGTATCCATGTGTAAGTACCACACAAATCTGCATGACTTCAGAGAAGACTGCACATACATACCCCATGTCATTTTCTTCTCTCCATGATCTGGAAAGACACAGAGGATATTTCTGTTGTGCAGATGCGGAAAAGATGATCTCCACATCCTACCACAGGGCTTTGAACTCTGTTACTCCATTCTTTCTTTTGGAACAGGTCATACTAAAGGCGCTATCATAACATGATACAAAAGATGGTGTCATCTAGTATCAATTTAACCTATCTTAAGTATGGAGAACTTCCATTTTCCTCTCCTTGCTCTGTCCTGATGTATCCTAATTACAGGATCAGGTCCCTGGTGATATGCTCTGAAAGAGTTAAATTCACCCTCCCAAATATTTCACTCTCCCAACCATCCCTATAATATGTTACTCAGCAGGATCTGACTCTTCCAGTGTTATATAGACATTATCTGTTTAATCCTCACCAAACCCATGGGAGTTTGATATCAGTCACACAGTATGATTTCCCTTTAATCAGTGAGGACTGTGGGGAATGAAAGATAATGAGAAAGCCCATAGGTATCATGTTTAACTCAAGTTCAGTTTCTTGTATTTTGAGAGCTCAATAGACGTTGAAAGAAAGATGTAGTGGTGTGTGTGGTTTCAGTACTCTGGTGTTTTACTTCTGCACATCAAATATCTTGAGCTAAATTCATAACTTTAATTCATAATTATCATTCTATCTTAAGTTCACTGCATGGTAGTATTAATATCTTACTATATGTAAAGCTCTTTAATGTAAGATGAAAAGCCAAAGGTAGTTTCTTTGTAGCCATTAAGCAATGAATTTAAAGGATTTATCTTTAGGTCTTTTACCTCTAAATCACTCCAGTTTAATGTTACAGGGGATTTTAAAAAATACTACTGTTTGAAATCATTATGCTATTCTGCCACATTCACACACACAGTGTTGTTGTCAAAAGGAAATATGATTGCATATGTTAAGTGCTGGCCACAATAGCTAGCCCAGTGTAGACACTTAACACCAGCGACAGATAATTCCTACTAACCTTTACACATGTAAGTGTTGATTACATACTGAGAGAAGTATCCATGTGTAAGTACCACACAAATCTGCATGACTTCAGAGAAGACTTCACATACATACCCCATGTCATTTTCTTCTCTCCATGATCTGGAAAGACACAGAGGATATTTCTGTTGTGCAGATGCGGAAAAGATGATCTCCACATCCTACCACAGGGCTTTGAACTCTGTTACTCCATTCTTTCTTTTGGAACAGGTCATACTAAAGGCGCTATCATAACATGATACAAAAGATGGTGTCATCTAGTATCATATGATGAAACCTAGATTTAAGTATTGGACAATTAAAGCCATGTCCTCCTTATTCTTTCCAATACTAAGAGCTGACAGAAAGAGAGCATTTGGTCATGAGCAAATCCACATCACAGGGATACAGATTTGATTCTTGTTGGCCTTGCTGTTCTGTGTGTATGATCCTCAGATTTCACGGTGGGTTGGAGCACCTTCTAAATGCCTCCTCAAGTTCCGTCAGTGATATAAACTAAGAAAAAGAGCGAACTAAGCAAAGATAAATTTTTTCTGAAGTGCTTGGATGTTGATTTCCTGGGACTGATGGTCATATAGATTTAGCTAGGGAGGAAGTCTACAATTTCTATTTTATGTCCTGCAAGATCTTATCAAAAAGTTCATCCACATTTATTTACAGTAATAATTCTTGTTCACATTTATTGAGTGCTTTTTCTGTGCCAGGATCTGTTCTAAGTGCTTCCACACATTAACACATTTAAACACATTTCGCTTTTACTACATCTGGTATCTTTTGGTCAAGTTGGTTCTATTTAAAATTACTGAGTTTAAAAACCAATAACTTGGTGAATTCTGATCAAGATGGCAGAGTAAGAAGATCCTGAACTCATCTCTCATGGACAAACAGAATCTAGGACTGCATTCAGGAACAGCTATCTCTGAGAATGAACTGAAGCCTAGTAGAACAGGTTTTCTAAAACCCCAGAGCAAGGAGTATCACAGCCATAGCAGTTTGCCTTGAGGATCACTTTGGGCCTCACTTTGGGATCCCCAGCTTGGGGGAGCTGAACCAGGAAGATGAGCCACTATAAAACCTGGCATTGAAAGCCATAGGGACTTATGTCCAGGAAAGCTGGAGGGCTGTGAGAAAGTGAGACTCTGTTCTTGGAGAGCAACACACACACACTCACTCCCCTCAAAGTCCCAGCACAGAGACAGCAGCTTAAAAAGCACCTGTGTCATAAGAGAAAGAGATTAACTGACTGAATTTACATGCAAATCTGGAATCCCAGGGACAGAGTCCATTCTTTCTTTTGGAACAGGTCATACTAAAGGCGCTATCATAACATGATACAAAAGATGGTGTCATCTAGTATCATATGATGAAACCTAGATTTAAGTATTGGACAATTAAAGCCATGTCCTCCTTATTCTTTCCAATACTAAGAGCTGACAGAAAGAGAGCATTTGGTCATGAGCAAATCCACATCACAGGGATACAGATTTGATTCTTGTTGGCCTTGCTGTTCTGTGTGTATGATCCTCAGATTTCACGGTGGGTTGGAGCACCTTCTAAATGCCTCCTCAAGTTCCGTCAGTGATATAAACTAAGAAAAGAGCGAACTAAGCAAAGATAAATTTTTTCTGAAGTGCTTGGATGTTGATTTCCTGGGACTGATGGTCATATAGATTTAGCTAGGGAGGAAGTCTACAATTTCTATTTTATGTCCTGCAAGATCTTATCAAAAAGTTCATCCACATTTATTTACAGTAATAATTCTTGTTCACATTTATTGAGTGCTTTTTCTGTGCCAGGATCTGTTCTAAGTGCTTCCACACATTAACACATTTAAACACATTTCGCTTTTACTACATCTGGTATCTTTTGGTCAAGTTGGTTCTATTTAAAATTACTGAGTTTAAAAACCAATAACTTGGTGAATTCTGATCAAGATGGCAGAGTAAGAAGATCCTGAACTCATCTCTCATGGACAAACAGAATCTAGGACTGCATTCAGGAACAGCTATCTCTGAGAATGAACTGAAGCCTAGTAGAACAGGTTTTCTAAAACCCCAGAGCAAGGAGTATCACAGCCATAGCAGTTTGCCTTGAGGATCACTTTGGGCCTCACTTTGGGATCCCCAGCTTGGGGGAGCTGAACCAGGAAGATGAGCCACTATAAAACCTGGCATTGAAAGCCATAGGGACTTATGTCCAGGAAAGCTGGAGGGCTGTGAGAAAGTGAGACTCTGTTCTTGGAGAGCAACACACACACACTCACTCACCACTCAAAGTCCCAGCACAGAGACAGCAGCTTAAAAAGCACCTGTGTCATAAGAGAAAGAGATTAACTGACTGAATTTAGGGCATGTGCTGGAGGGGTAGAGATCTGGTGGAACTTCCTCCAGGGACAGAAACACTGGCAGGTGCCATCTAAATAAAAAACTCGCTTTGCACATGGTGGGCCCAGTGCTGGGGTGGACCACTTCTGTCACTTTCCATCAGCGGAACTAATACCATGTGCACCAACCTGATATATCCCTGAGGATCTACCCTGCCCATCCCGCCTGCCCCAGCTGGCTCCTCCAGAGCAGCTGCTGCCACGTTCCACCCAGCAGGCATTCCCAGCTAACACTGGCACCCTCCAAGGTGACTCCTGCTCCAGGGGGCTAGCCCCACATACCAGCACACCCACAACAGCTTCACTAAGACCTCGAAGTCACTTCAGAGTAAAGATACACACAGAAAGTGAAGGAGTGGAAGAAGGTATTCTATGCACGTGAAAACAAAAAGAACAGTGGAGTGTCAGTACTTATATCAGATGAAATAGACTTTAGAAGAAAGGCTGTAAAAGGGGACAAAGAAAGGCATTACACAATAATAAAAAGGATGAATCCAAAAATACAGCAAATATTAACAGACCTAAAAGGAGAAATTTACAGCAATATAATAATCGTAGGGGACTTTAGCAGCCCACTTATGCCAATGGAGAGATCATCCAGACAGAAAATCAGTAAGAGATCGATCTTAAATGACATATTATAGCATATGACTTAATATATAAATACAGAATATCCTTCCCCCAAAAACAGTATACATGCTTTTCTCACATGCACTTTAGAATATTCTCCAGGATAGAACAGGTTTTCTAAAACCCCAGAGCAAGGAGTATCACAGCCATAGCAGTTTGCCTTGAGGATCACTTTGGGCCTCACTTTGGGATCCCCAGCTTGGGGGAGCTGAACCAGGAAGATGAGCCACTATAAAACCTGGCATTGAAAGCCATAGGGACTTATGTCCAGGAAAGCTGGAGGGCTGTGAGAAAGTGAGACTCTGTTCTTGGAGAGCAACACACACACACACTCACTCACCACTCAAAGTCCCAGCACAGAGACAGCAGCTTAAAAAGCACCTGTGTCATAAGAGAAAGAGATTAACTGACTGAATTTAGGGCATGTGCTGGAGGGGTAGAGATCTGGTGGAACTTCCTCCAGGGACAGAAACACTGGCAGGTGCCATCTAAATAAAAAACTCGCTTTGCACATGGTGGGCCCAGTGCTGGGGTGGACCACTTCTGTCACTTTCCATCAGCGGAACTAATACCATGTGCACCAACCTGATATATCCCTGAGGATCTACCCTGCCCATCCCGCCTGCCCCAGCTGGCTCCTCCAGAGCAGCTGCTGCCACGTTCCACCCAGCAGGCATTCCCAGCTAACACTGGCACCCCTCCAAGGTGACTCCTGCTCCAGGGGGCTAGCCCCACATACCAGCACACCCACAACAGCTTCACTCAGACCTCGAAGTCACTTCAGAGTAAAAGATACACACAGAAAGTGAAGGAGTGGAAGAAGGTATTCTATGCACGTGAAAACAAAAAGAACAGTGGAGTGTCAGTACTTATATCAGATGAAATAGACTTTAGAAGAAAGGCTGTAAAAGGGGACAAAGAAAGGCATTACACAATAATAAAAAGGATGAATCCAAAAATACAGCAAATATTAACAGACCTAAAAGGAGAAATTTACAGCAATATAATAATCGTAGGGGACTTTAGCAGCCCACTTATGCCAATGGAGAGATCATCCAGACAGAAAATCAGTAAGAGATCGATCTTAAATGACATATTATAGCATATGACTTAATATATAAATACAGAATATCCTTCCCCCAAAAACAGTATACATGCTTTTCTCACATGCACTTTAGAATATTCTCCAGGATAGATCTCATTTTAGACTACAAAATGAGTCCCAGTAAAGTAAAAGTGCTGAAATCATATCAAGCATCTTTTCCAACCACAGGTTCCAACCATAGAACTAGACTCTGAATTACAAGAATAAAGCTTTTGAAAGACTAAACAACATGCTACCAGACATGATTCTTCTGACCAATAAATCACTGAAGAAATCAAAGGGAAAATTGCAAAATACCTGGACACAAATGAAAATGGAAACACAGAATTTCAAAATCTGTGGGACAAAGCATCAGCATATCTAAGAGGGGAGTTTATACTGATACACCTCAGGAAACAAGAAAAGTCTTAAATCAGATATCTAACATTATACCTACAGGAAACAGAAGAACACAGCCCAGAGTTAGTAGAGGAAAGGAAATAATAGAGATCAAAGTGGTAATGAGTGAAGGAGAGACTAAAAAATAATACAAAGATCAATGAAACAATGCTAGTTCTTTGAGAAGATAAGCAAAATTGATAAATGTTTAGCCAGACTCATCAAGGGAAAAAGAGAAAGAGCCAAAATGAATGTAATCAAAAATGAAAGACGTTACAACTAACACACAGCAATACAAAAAGCATAAGAGATTACTATAAACAAATATGCCAACAAAGTAGACAATCCAAAGAAATTGGATACATTCCTAGAAACATTCAATCTAAGACTGAATCAGGAAGAAATAGAAAATATAAACAAGTTGATCACTAGTAATAAAACTGAATCAGTAATCAAAATCTCAACAAACAAAAGCTCAGGACCAGGTAACTTCATAGGTGAATTAGGTCACTTTCCCAAGGTCACATTCCAGAGCCCGTGCACTTAACCCTTACACAGCAATTCCTCTCACTACGCAAAGTGAGCTGGTGTTCCTAATGGGGACCCAAGCTACTATAAGAGGGTGAATTCCAAAATTAAAATAAAATTAACAGAAGTATTACAGAAATGAGCACGAAATTCTTCTGAATTTACCCAAACTAAGCAGGCAGAGATAGGTTATTTGTTTCTTGCCCATCTTAGGGCATTCTCACCTTCCCAGATCTATCTTTTTTCTGGAAGCCTTCTTTGAATTTCTGCTTCTAATTTTCCTGCCTGGTTCCTACAGATGCATATTCTGTGCTAGGATAGAATGACATCAATTGGTCACCAGTTGAAACTTTTAATAGTTGACTCTAGAAAGAGTAAGTAATACAGAGATGAAACCAGCAAGGATGCTTTGAGGCTGGTATATACTGAGATCTTGTGCTCTGGAATAGTGCATTTTAGATATGTCCTTTTCCTTCACCCATCAACTATAAAATTCTTTGTGTATTTTTGAAATCTGTGTTATTCCAAAAGACAAAATGTGTATTGCCGAAAATACAGATAAACAAAGGAAGGAAAAGCAAGGAAATATCAGAAATTCTTCACACGTGGAGATATCCATCATTTATCCCTCATTGTATAGCTTTCCAGAGACTTGGATGTAAGATTACATCTCTACTTATCTCTACCTTGGATGTAAGATTACCTCTACCTTCTGAGGTGTGACAGTTCTTTACACAGATGCTGTTGTTCATTCACAAAGTCTTGTCCGACTCTTTGTGACCCCATGAATTGCAGCACGCCAGGTTTTCCTGTCCTTCACTATCTCTCAGAGTTTGCGCAAGTTCTTGTCCATTGAGTCAGAGATGCTATATAACCATCTTTACACAGATATTTGGTCTCAAACACAGATATTTTGTCCTTCTGTTTAATTTTTCTGCAAGCAAAATTACTCCAGCTTTCCAGGCAATTTTTTTCACACCCTACTGCCTATCATCATCCTGGCCTAAACCAACTATGATGCCATACTCGAATGGCCTTACTTGCCATCCTAACCTCTCTCAATGTAGATGCTAACCTCCTGTTGATACATTTCGTGAGATCAACACCATTCTAATAACTGTCCTCTCTGCTCCTTCTTTGTTTTCCCCAGCTTTTTGCAATCTTTGCATTTGCAACATGCGGTGGCTATTCTGGAGGCCTGCGGCTGAGTGTGGACTGTGCCAACAAGACGGAAAGTAACCTCAGCATTGACGTGGCGTTTGCCTACCCGTTCAGGTAGGGAACGGTGCCCTCTCACAGAGAGGCAGGAGACTTTTCTTCCTTCTGTGGTTTCTTTAATAAAAAAAAAAAATGTAATCTCCTAGGGATTTCTGGGTAAAAATACAGGATTGTGCCTGAGCCTGCAAAATGGCCAGAAAGGTAAAATGCCCATCCAGCACCCTACCCTGAGAAAAGTTACTCTCTGGGAGTTGTAACTTCAAACGAGATGAACTCTCTTTCCCCATCCAGACTGCTACAAATGGCCCAATATTGGAGTCTATCAATATAGAGACCTCACTTATACAACCCCTTCCTCCCCATCCATATTTTCATAAATTCTCCCAAATTCTCTCTAGAATTGTGTGGTCACTTTTCATTTTATATCAACTGTGCAGTCCTGGTTGATAATGTGTTTAATGGTGTTAAGGGCTAATACTGTTTCTATGTGCTAGACCTTGTGCTAAGCTTTTTACCTGTTTAAGGTCATTAAGTCATCATAGTGGCCTTGTAAGGGGAGTTCTGGTGCCATCAGAATTTCAAATGAGGCCACTGAGGTGGTGCAGGTCCATTTCCCATTTGTGAGCAGAATCAATGTTTGAACCTACCCAAGGCATGCCCAGAGCTCACATCTCTATTCCTGTACTTAAGTTGCTTGAGAGAACTCTTTCAACCTGTTTATAAATTCAGGATGAAAGATAAGACCTGTCTGTAAAATCATGGCTAAATATTTACCAGAACCAAGTCAGACATCTTGTAGTTACAATCCACTACCTAAAGTGGATTAATTGAAACAAAAATTTAAAAGATTTGTTTCTGTAAAACTACTAAATATTTGGTACCAAACAACTGGTGTGATTTTGAGAAAAACTTTCAACATAATGGTTTGGCATCTTACTAATATACTCTCCTGTGTATACTTCAGTTTAGTAAACATTTGTCCAATATTCATTCTGTGCGACACACAGTGCTGGCTCTGGAAATACAGAGAAAGGTATACGTTAGCACTGAAATCTTTTCTTAAACAGATTAAGTAGAGTATTTTCCAAAATCTTTTTGGAACCTACATGTTTAATGTTTCTAAGAAGGAAGAACAAGAGAAAGAAAGTAAGAAGAAAGGGATAGAGAATAGGAGGAATAGGGAGAAAGAGATGGATTTTTAAATTATATGATAAAATAAGTTTACAAAATACTTCTTAGCACTTCGCCCTTCTGATACACATTTTGAATCACCAGGAACACGATGTTTCCCCAAATGTATTTGACCACAAAAAGTCTTCTTCACTGAGCATCTCAGAAGATTTATGTATCATGGAACACATCCTTAATATGATGAGGTAGTGAACTTTTCTCAGTCCAAAACAAAAGTGCCTCCATTCACAGGCAATGAATCACACAGATCTGTCATTTATATCGATATATTCAATGGTTTTTAAGAATTGTACAGTAATAAATGTTGCAAACACCTCTGCTCAAGTAGATACTCTCCAAATTAATTAATGAGAGTCCAAAGCAGAGAAACACTAAGCATGGAATGCCTGGCAGTTTAGTAATAAGAGCTTCCTATACTAGAGGAAGTTGTGGTTGGGAATGCCTGACATGTCTGAAGGTTCTGGAGGAACTCCTTGGCTTTAGCATGGAGTGGCCAAGGTGATGCATGCAAACTGCTCAACACCAGGGACCTAGAAGAGGAGAGAATTGCCTCTTCGCAGTGGTTGTGATTGAATAGGGGGAAGGAGTTAAAGAAGATAAAGAATAATAAGGAATAATAGGGAAAACCATTTTAAAGTGAAGGTGATAAATCTGGGTTTGATCATGCCAGGTTTGAGGTATTTTCTATCAAGAAGTTTCATGCTTGAAGCCCATGTAAGCAGTGAGAGGGGAGCCTGGAAATGGGGCTCCAAGAGTCATCATCATAGTGAAAAATAGGTCCTGAATGAGGAGAGGTCATCAAGAGAAACAGGAGAGTAGGCACACAGGACTAAGTGATGAATGATGTCTACATGTGGAAGAAATGAAGGAGGAGAGGAATCACTGAGGGTGACCAAGAAGAGCCAAAAGGAAAAGGGATAGGTCCACCAGGCAAGTGTAGACCTCTTAGAAAACAGGAATACGTCATGCATGAGTGATACCACTTCAGCACTTCAGAGAAATCAGGGAGTGAAAACTGAAAGCCAGTGAATATGATAAATAAAGGTCATTAAGGAATTTCATGAGATATTTCAGTAGGAAAGAAAGCACGCCAGGCTGTTGGAGAATGGAAAATAGAATTTGGTGTTTTTTCTGCCAGACAAGTAAAATGCACAATGCTAAGGACTGAACCATCTTAAGCCTGTATGAGATGATGTTTGTGAAGAAAGAGAGCAAGGTTATTAAGGACCTTCTTATAGAAAAGGTGTTCACCTCTGCTTCTGGAAAGTAATCAGCTCATTTGATGGTGTGGTGATAAACTTGCCACTTTGGCTAGACAGCAATAAAGGTTTCTATAATAAAGGTATAAAAACCTTCCATCACTTGAGAACAACTGAATATAGAGAAGAACAGCAGGTTCCTCATAAAAATAAATTAAGTTGTTTATTTCACTTTTATGTTCAGAGGCATCCATCAGGATTAAAAAAAAAAAGTTTTCTATCAATTTCAAGCATTCTTATTGATACGGGATTAGTAACCCCTGCTTTCGATAATTAACAAAATTGCCCTTGATTAATTTGTCCTAAAGAACCAGAGATAGAGAAAAAGAAGTATGTATGAAAGTATTGCTGAATTATTCTAAGTATTTCAAAATTAGAAACAGTTTATGTGTCCAAAAATAGGGAATCAATTAAACAAAATGTGGTATGTAATCACTAAAAGTCATTTTCTCAAATAACATGTAAGGACATGAAATGATCCCAGCATTATATTAGGAGAAAAGCAGAATACAAAGGTATATATATATATAATACGATAATTCCAGTTTTGTTTTATTTCATACTGGCTGGCTATAGCACGTACTGCCATTGCCCCAACCTGTAAGTCACTCACAGTTGACACCTACACTTTTTATTATAAGTCCTTATGGCTATTAAAGGGCTTTCTCTAGTCACAGGAACCTGCTTGGTCAGTGTGCAGGGAAGGCCAGAAACGCTAGGGAGTTAATACATCTTGGAGCTGCTCCATCCAATGACAAATGTGAGTTGGAGGATAAACATCCCAACTTCCTCATCTCTCATGGTGAGGAACATTAAGCTTTATTCCACATCATCTCTCAGAAGTACCCAGGAGGATGGCTCCACCCACAGAGGAAATATGTTCATTAACACACTTTTTCTTACCTGCTTTCCCTTTCCTGTCTCAGTTCTCCCATGTCCTTTTGGTTTTTCCAGAGGTGAATCTTCCAAAAGCAAGTTGCGCTCAAATCTTGATCTCAGAGTCTGCTTCCTGATGCTCTACCTAAGCCACTACCATTACGTGTTTTTCTGCCAGACAAGTAAAATGCACAATGCTAAGGACTGAACCATCTTAAGCCTGTATGAGATGATGTTTGTGAAGAAAGAGAGCAAGGTTATTAAGGACCTTCTTATAGAAAAGGTGTTCACCTCTGCTTCTGGAAAGTAATCAGCTCATTTGATGGTGTGGTGATAAACTTGCCACTTTGGCTAGACAGCAATAAAGGTTTCTATAATAAAGGTATAAAAACCTTCCATCACTTGAGAACAACTGAATATAGAGAAGAACAGCAGGTTCCTCAAAAAAATAAATTAAGTTGTTTATTTCACTTTTATGTTCAGAGGCATCCATCAGGATTAAAAAAAAAAAGTTTTCTATCAATTTCAAGCATTCTTATTGATACGGGATTAGTAACCCCTGCTTTCGATAATTAACAAAATTGCCCTTGATTAATTTGTCCTAAAGAACCAGAGATAGAGAAAAAGAAGTATGTATGAAAGTATTGCTGAATTATTCTAAGTATTTCAAAATTAGAAACAGTTTATGTGTCCAAAAATAGGGAATCAATTAAACAAAATGTGGTATGTAATCACTAAAAGTCATTTTCTCAAATAACATGTAAGGACATGAAATGATCCCAGCATTATATTAGGAGAAAAGCAGAATACAAAGGTATATATATATATAATACGATAATTCCAGTTTTGTTTTATTTCATACTGGCTGGCTATAGCACGTACTGCCATTGCCCCAACCTGTAAGTCACTCACAGTTGACACCTACACTTTTTATTATAAGTCCTTATGGCTATTAAAGGGCTTTCTCTAGTCACAGGAACCTGCTTGGTCAGTGTGCAGGGAAGGCCAGAAACGCTAGGGAGTTAATACATCTTGGAGCTGCTCCATCCAATGACAAATGTGAGTTGGAGGATAAACATCCCAACTTCCTCATCTCTCATGGTGAGGAACATTAAGCTTTATTCCACATCATCTCTCAGAAGTACCCAGGAGGATGGCTCCACCCACAGAGGAAATATGTTCATTAACACACTTTTTCTTACCTGCTTTCCCTTTCCTGTCTCAGTTCTCCCATGTCCTTTTGGTTTTTCCAGAGGTGAATCTTCCAAAAGCAAGTTGCGCTCAAATCTTGATCTCAGAGTCTGCTTCCTGATGCTCTACCTAAGCCACTACCATTACGTGCATTATGTGCATGGATGAATGGGAAGGCTGATAGACAGACAGAGAGATAGAGAGAGGTAAGACAGATAGACAGATAGATAAATCCCTATCTGCTCTCACCCTGAATCATTTTGTCCACAGTTTCTGATTGGTCAGAAAGCAAAACCTTCAGTCCAGAACATCTCCTTTGGTGGTTTGCATTTGGATTTCAAAGTTGAAATCTCCATTGGTTTTCTTTGTTCATGATATCTTAGCATGTGTAATAGGTCTTTTCCAGTTGACTATCATAGTAGCATGTCCTTCAGCCTTAGCTTCTGAAAATTAAATGATTGTTGAAATTTGGGAGGCAATTCATTAAGGTCCCACAAATGAATTTTGCCTAAGACCTGCTCTGTAGTCAGTCTACCACAAATGCGTTCTCCACATCTGGTGACTAATCACACAGCTTTTCACTTGGGATAACAACAAAAATGATATCGTATTTATAGAGATTCTGTCATGATCACTGCATCAAAATGTTAATTTATTTCTAGGTGGTGAGATGATGAGGGCATCAGATATTGTCTGAATACTTGCTCTCATTTTCCAGAGTTTCTACAGTAAGCTTTATGGCCTTTTGTACTGTGAATCTACTGGAGCAATATAATGTAGTTTGAACTCTAGAGATGGAACTTTGAAACTTACTTGCTGTGTTTTTTGAGAATGTTGCTTACCCCTTATTGATAAAACAGGGACAGCGTTACCTGTTTCATAGTGGTATTGCATTAAATGAATCGCATAGGAAATGGTTAAAACAAGGTCTGGTACTCATTTAAGTTCTCATTTAGTGTATTGTTTAGGGAAGGCCAGAAACGCTTAATACATCTTGGAGCTGCTCCATCCAATGACAAATGTGAGTTGGAGGATAAACATCCCAACTTCCTCATCTCTCATGGTGAGGAACATTAAGCTTTATTCCACATCATCTCTCAGAAGTACCCAGGAGGATGGCTCCACCCACAGAGGAAATATGTTCATTAACACACTTTTTCTTACCTGCTTTCCCTTTCCTGTCTCAGTTCTCCCATGTCCTTTTGGTTTTTCCAGAGGTGAATCTTCCAAAAGCAAGTTGCGCTCAAATCTTGATCTCAGAGTCTGCTTCCTGATGCTCTACCTAAGCCACTACCATTACGTGCATTATGTGCATGGATGAATGGGAAGGCTGATAGACAGACAGAGAGATAGAGAGAGGTAAGACAGATAGACAGATAGATAAATCCCTATCTGCTCTCACCCTGAATCATTTTGTCCACAGTTTCTGATTGGTCAGAAAGCAAAACCTTCAGTCCAGAACATCTCCTTTGGTGGTTTGCATTTGGATTTCAAAGTTGAAATCTCCATTGGTTTTCTTTGTTCATGATATCTTAGCATGTGTAATAGGTCTTTTCCAGTTGACTATCATAGTAGCATGTCCTTCAGCCTTAGCTTCTGAAAATTAAATGATTGTTGAAATTTGGGAGGCAATTCATTAAGGTCCCACAAATGAATTTTGCCTAAGACCTGCTCTGTAGTCAGTCTACCACAAATGCGTTCTCCACATCTGGTGACTAATCACACAGCTTTTCACTTGGGATAACAACAAAAATGATATCGTATTTATAGAGATTCTGTCATGATCACTGCATCAAAATGTTAATTTATTTCTAGGTGGTGAGATGATGAGGGCATCAGATATTGTCTGAATACTTGCTCTCATTTTCCAGAGTTTCTACAGTAAGCTTTATGGCCTTTTGTACTGTGAATCTACTGGAGCAATATAATGTAGTTTGAACTCTAGAGATGGAACTTTGAAACTTACTTGCTGTGTTTTTTGAGAATGTTGCTTACCCCTTATTGATAAAACAGGGACAGCGTTACCTGTTTCATAGTGGTATTGCATTAAATGAATCGCATAGGAAATGGTTAAAACAAGGTCTGGTACTCATTTAAGTTCTCATTTAGTGTATTGTTTTTACTTTCATTACCAAGAAAAGGTAATTAAAAATAGAGAGCCGAGCAAGATAATTATTCTAGTTAATTTGCAAAATTACCCTCAAGACAGTATATTGGTTATTGTTTACCCAGAATGAAGCTTCCCCATCCCTCTCTCAATATGCAGATATTAAAAGATGAGGACATATTTAACTATTTCATATTTACTGACTTGCTTTAACACTTTGATGCTCATTTGGGTTGCCCTGGAAGATATTCTTATCCAGCCTGTTTTGTTTTTTGGTTTTTGTTTTCCTCTCATTGAACTAATGGGAACACGAAAGCCTCCCACAGTACAGAATAACAGCAAAGACCTATGGGCACAGGCATGATTTTCCCAAGGTTGTTTGGCATGAGTAGAAGGGAGAATGAGACTCTTGAATCGGATCTTTGTGATATTTGGAACAAAATCTGATGGTGGGTCCTCTGTGTTGAAGCAAGGCAAGCTGGGGCTGTTTGCTGGCCACTCGCTGCCCAGCACTGTATGGAGAACAGATGCACTCTTCTCTTTATAACTCTGGCCACTTCTTCTGATTCACCCTGTAGAACATGGGGCCAGGTGGAGATTGATGCCAGGAAAGCTGTGGAGTTTAGTAATGCTGGCTCTGTCACAGGGAAAAGCATTTTTCCCCTAAGATCCTCACCCTAGAGCAATGGTGATAAACTTTGTTTACCAAGAGGACCAAATTGGGAAAAATAAAAATGTTAAGAACTGCAATTTTTTCTATCTTATGCTCAGGAAATGCTGCATTTGCAGTTACATTTAAGCATGTGTTTATTGTTTCTCATTGCTAGAGAGTTTCACTTTTTTGGCTAACGTTTCAGGAGCTTTAGCTTCCCTGATGGCTCAGCTGGTAAAGAATCTGCCTGCAAGTCAGGAGATACAGAAGACATGGGTTCAGTCCATGAATCAGGAAGATCCCCTGGAGGGGGAAATGACAACCCATTCTAATATTCTGGAGAATTTCCTGGACAGAGAAACCTGGTGGGCTACACTCCAATGGGGTCACAAAGAGTCAGACATAACTGAGTGATACACACACATGCGCTTCAGAAACTTTGTAACTACATATCTCATTTTAATGTTATCTTTGGGACATGAGTTGGGGATATTGAAAGATGGTGTGCCCAAAGCATTAATGAGGGGTCTGTGGCCACACCTCTGACTTCACATCCAAGCTCTGCCACCTAGCAGATGGCAAGTGATAGCCTCCCAGAGCCCAGGTTTCTAAACTGTAAGAAAGAAATAAAAGTCTCTATATTATAGTATGACTATGACCATTTAATTAGGTCAAACAAGTTGTATAACAAAGTCTGGTGCCTATCAAATATTCACTGAATTGTGTCTTCTTTGTTGTTAATTTTATCAATAGAATTTGGTGCAAGGAACTGGCGCGGACTACAGTTACAGACCAGGGACAAGGACAGTCCTATTTGGAGATATCTACAATAAAGATAGGAGCTATCATTTGTAGGAAGTATCTGCAGAGATCACAGAAAATGTGGCACACTGGCTGCTGCCATGGAATGGGTTCAATTTAAAAATTAGAGAATTCATTCACTCCCCTCAACCCCATCCCACTAGTCCCCTGCTATACGGGAATATTTTTGTTGCAACACTTCTCCAAAAGGACAGTGGTAGGGAATTCTATAGCAGGATGTGTTAGTTTGGGTTCTCCCAAAAGCACATGCTAAGACAAGGATTGGTAGTTTTCTTGGTGGGTGAGTCCTAGAAATACCAGTAAGTCATGGGTAGTGACACAAGGAAGGGAAAAAGGGCAGTGGATACTATATTAATGAACAAGGCACCGTGGTGGTCTTCTGAGGGGACAGAGACTTGCAGGAAACTGTGAATAACAATGCTGCACTTCTGGCAAGTGGTGAAGCTGAGATAATTATCTACCAATGTCTGCTGGCCATCAAGAGTTGCTCCTGCAGGCATTAGCTCCCTGGCACTGCTTGCAGACAGAGTGTGTACTTGCAGCCCGTGAAAGCCTTCAGGCACAGGTTGTGATGCTTGCTTTAGAGAGCCTTCTTACAGAAACGGTGGGTACCAGAGAGAGATGGATGGCAGCCTATTGCCTCTTAGACAGTGGGGCCATCTGATCTCTCCCACATCTGTGACTGATCCCATGTTGGATCATTTATTCATTCCTTCCATGAATAGTTATTGAGCACTTACAGTACACAAGGCCCTGAACTGTACATGGTTCAGAAATTGGGGGTTTTTGGGGGGGCCCAAAGCATTAATGAGGGGTCTGTGGCCACACCTCTGACTTCACATCCAAGCTCTGCCACCTAGCAGATGGCAAGTGATAGCCTCCCAGAGCCCAGGTTTCTAAACTGTAAGAAAGAAATAAAAGTCTCTATATTATAGTATGACTATGACCATTTAATTAGGTCAAACAAGTTGTATAACAAAGTCTGGTGCCTATCAAATATTCACTGAATTGTGTCTTCTTTGTTGTTAATTTTATCAATAGAATTTGGTGCAAGGAACTGGCGCGGACTACAGTTACAGACCAGGGACAAGGACAGTCCTATTTGGAGATATCTACAATAAAGATAGGAGCTATCATTTGTAGGAAGTATCTGCAGAGATCACAGAAAATGTGGCACACTGGCTGCTGCCATGGAATGGGTTCAATTTAAAAATTAGAGAATTCATTCACTCCCCTCAACCCCATCCCACTAGTCCCCTGCTATACGGGAATATTTTTGTTGCAACACTTCTCCAAAAGGACAGTGGTAGGGAATTCTATAGCAGGATGTGTTAGTTTGGGTTCTCCCAAAAGCACATGCTAAGACAAGGATTAGTAGTTTTCTTGGTGGGTGAGTCCTAGAAATACCAGTAAGTCATGGGTAGTGACACAAGGAAGGGAAAAAGGGCAGTGGATACTATATTAATGAACAAGGCACCGTGGTGGTCTTCTGAGGGGACAGAGACTTGCAGGAAACTGTGAATAACAATGCTGCACTTCTGGCAAGTGGTGAAGCTGAGATAATTATCTACCAATGTCTGCTGGCCATCAAGAGTTGCTCCTGCAGGCATTAGCTCCCTGGCACTGCTTGCAGACAGAGTGTGTACTTGCAGCCCGTGAAAGCCTTCAGGCACAGGTTGTGATGCTTGCTTTAGAGAGCCTTCTTACAGAAACGGTGGGTACCAGAGAGAGATGGATGGCAGCCTATTGCCTCTTAGACAGTGGGGCCATCTGATCTCTCCCACATCTGTGACTGATCCCATGTTGGATCATTTATTCATTCCTTCCATGAATAGTTATTGAGCACTTACAGTACACAAGGCCCTGAACTGTATCGGCACTTGGTATGTACTGGTTGGTAAAATGGGCACACCCCCTTCCCTCATGAACCTGACAATCATTTGGGAATGGAAGAAGAGAGTAAAGAGGTATAAAAGAACACACACACAGAGTAGTGGTGATTTATAAGAAAAAGTGAATGTTGTAAAAAAAAAAACAGTGACATGAGAATGGAGAGGTTTAAAGGACACCTGCTTACAGAGGATGATCCAGGATGGCACCCCTGAGGAAACGGCATTTAAGCCAGTCAGAAAGGAGAGGAAGGGGGTGTCAAGGCAAGGATTTGGGTTTAGCAGATGTAAATTATTATATGTAAGTGGATAACAACAAAGTCGTATAGTATAGCACAGAGAACTATATTCAATATCCTGTGGTAAAACATAATGGAAAAGAATATCTATGCATAACTGAGTCAGTTGGCTGAACAGCAGCAATTAAACACAACATTGTAAATTAACGATCCTTCAATAATTTTTTTTTTAATTTGGAAAAAACACATGTAAAAGAGAACAAGGACATTCTAAGTGAAGGGAACAGCATGGGCCATGCTGAGGTAGTACAATGAGGAAGGGGAGAGCAGGAGAAGCTGGAGAAGCTGTGTGTGTTAGACTCGCAGGTTAGCTAAACTCGCTCCGATAAAGTGACAGTGGAGGGCAGACCTGCAAGTATTAAAAGAGGGAGGAAGAAACAGCTGTGTGGTCTTCTGAGGGGACAGAGACTTGCAGGAAACTGTGAATAACAATGCTGCACTTCTGGCAAGTGGTGAAGCTGAGATAATTATCTACCAATGTCTGCTGGCCATCAAGAGTTGCTCCTGCAGGCATTAGCTCCCTGGCACTGCTTGCAGACAGAGTGTGTACTTGCAGCCCGTGAAAGCCTTCAGGCACAGGTTGTGATGCTTGCTTTAGAGAGCCTTCTTACAGAAACGGTGGGTACCAGAGAGAGATGGATGGCAGCCTATTGCCTCTTAGACAGTGGGGCCATCTGATCTCTCCCACATCTGTGACTGATCCCATGTTGGATCATTTATTCATTCCTTCCATGAATAGTTATTGAGCACTTACAGTACACAAGGCCCTGAACTGTATCGGCACTTGGTATGTACTGGTTGGTAAAATGGGGCCACCCCCTTCCCTCATGAACCTGACAATCATTTGGGAATGGAAGAAGAGAGTAAAGAGGTATAAAAGAACACACACACAGAGTAGTGGTGATTTATAAGAAAAAGTGAATGTTGTAAAAAAAAAAACAGTGACATGAGAATGGAGAGGTTTAAAGGACACCTGCTTACAGAGGATGATCCAGGATGGCACCCCTGAGGAAACGGCATTTAAGCCAGTCAGAAAGGAGAGGAAGGGGGTGTCAAGGCAAGGATTTGGGTTTAGCAGATGTAAATTATTATATGTAAGTGGATAACAACAAAGTCGTATAGTATAGCACAGAGAACTATATTCAATATCCTGTGGTAAAACATAATGGAAAAGAATATCTATGCATAACTGAGTCAGTTGGCTGAACAGCAGCAATTAAACACAACATTGTAAATTAACGATCCTTCAATAATTTTTTTTTTAATTTGGAAAAAACACATGTAAAAGAGAACAAGGACATTCTAAGTGAAGGGAACAGCATGGGCCATGCTGAGGTAGTACAATGAGGAAGGGGAGAGCAGGAGAAGCTGGAGAAGCTGTGTGTGTTAGACTCGCAGGTTAGCTAAACTCGCTCCGATAAAGTGACAGTGGAGGGCAGACCTGCAAGTATTAAAAGAGGGAGGAAGAAACAGCTGTGTGCTCCTGGGAGACCCCTGAGGGCATACTCCAAGGACAGGGAGAGCCAGTGTGCAAGGCCTGCTGTCTGAGCTTGGGGAGGGTCTGGGAAGCAGCAAGGACACCAGCACGGCTAAGTTAGGAGGAGAGAAGGGAGGCAGGAGGTGGGTGTGAAGAAGTAGGCAGCAGCTGGATCACGCAGGGTCTAGAGAGAAAGCATGACCAATTGCAGTCTTATACTGACTAACATGAAAAGTCACTGGAGGTTTTAAACAGTGGAGCCATGCACTTTGTGTTTTTAAAAGACCTGGCTTGCATCTTTGAAAATAGTCTTAAGGAAGCATGTGGCAGGGGTCGAGTCAGGGAGTCAGTTTCAGGCATGCAGGGAATCAGGATGGTGGGGGATCAACACAGGAGGAGGCAGTGGGGAAGGTCCTGTGTGGTACCATCAGAGTTGCATAGCCGTCCATGCCTTATCTTTTTATGGAAATTTGCATCTACAAGCCAGCCTGGTTTGTCAGCTTTGCCTAGCTTTTTCCATCACTTTCGTCAGTGATGTTGGATAGTATTTGGTGAGTACGAGGATCAACATTAACATTTTTAGTTTCCTGTTCCCAGCATTAGCTTGAGCAACCCCTTGGGAAGGGTCACTAGTTTTTCAACATTGCATGTCATCCAGGACAGTCAGAACGAAAGTAGGCAGCCAGACGAGTTACCTTGAATGGAAACTTACACTATTCCATCCAGGCATTTTTGTGAATGCATTTCTCAGCAGATGTAAATTATTATATGTAAGTGGATACAAAGTCTATGGGCCATTGGAAACATGGAAAAGAATATCTATGCATAACTGAGTCAGTTGGCTGAACAGCAGCAATTAAACACAACATTGTAAATTAACGATCCTTCAATAATTTTTTTAATTTGGAAAAACACATGTAAAAGAGAACAAGGACATTCTAAGTGAAGGGAACAGCATGGGCCATGCTGAGGTAGTACAATGAGGAAGGGGAGAGCAGGAGAAGCTGGAGAAGCTGTGTGTGTTAGACTCGCAGGTTAGCTAAACTCGCTCCGATAAAGTGACAGTGGAGGGCAGACCTGCAAGTATTAAAAGAGGGAGGAAGAAACAGCTGTGTGCTCCTGGGAGACCCCTGAGGGCATACTCCAAGGACAGGGAGAGCCAGTGTGCAAGGCCTGCTGTCTGAGCTTGGGGAGGGTCTGGGAAGCAGCAAGGACACCAGCACGGCTAAGTTAGGAGGAGAGAAGGGAGGCAGGAGGTGGGTGTGAAGAAGTAGGCAGCAGCTGGATCACGCAGGGTCTAGAGAGAAAGCATGACCAATTGCAGTCTTATACTGACTAACATGAAAAGTCATTGGAGGTTTTAAACAGTGGAGCCATGCACTTTGTGTTTTTAAAAGACCTGGCTTGCATCTTTGAAAATAGTCTTAAGGAAGCATGTGGCAGGGGTCGAGTCAGGGAGTCAGTTTCAGGCATGCAGGGAATCGGGATGGTGGGGGATCAACACAGGAGGAGGCAGTGGGGAAGGTCCTGTGTGGTACCATCAGAGTTGCATAGCCGTCCATGCCTTATCTTTTTATGGAAATTTGCATCTACAAGCCAGCCTGGTTTGTCAGCTTTGCCTAGCTTTTTCCATCACTTTCGTCAGTGATGTTGGATAGTATTTGGTGAGTACGAGGATCAACATTAACATTTTTAGTTTCCTGTTCCCAGCATTAGCTTGAGCAACCCCTTGGGAAGGGTCACTAGTTTTTCAACATTGCATGTCATCCAGGACAGTCAGAACGAAAGTAGGCAGCCAGACGAGTTACCTTGAATGGAAACTTACACTATTCCATCCAGGCATTTTTGTGAATGCATTTCTCAAAGCAATAAGAAACATATGAAGGGGATAACAATTCCACTCATGGAATATGATTTGAAACAAGCCATTGCCTATATATAGTCAGGAAAGAGACCTCATGCCAAGTGATTCCGTTTTTACTATAGGGAACTAGGGAGACAGGGCTTGAATGATCAGATCAGGAAGCAATCCAGAGATTGGTCACCCTAGGAATTCACCACAATCTCTAAGGCTAGAGTGTGGATGGCAAAGTTAGGCCCTTGAGCCAACTGTGGGGCCAACAGCCTGCTTTTACTTAGTTCATAAGCTAAGAATACCATTTTTATTTTTAAAATAATTACATGTTAAACCTTGCAGTTGTACAGTACTTACCACATTTCTTTGGTTTTGCCTGTTGGCCCATAGAGCCTGAAGTATTTACTATCTGTCCCTTTGAAAAGAAAGGTTTACTGACCCTTAGCCAGAAGGCTATCATGGGAGAAGCTGGTCATATTAGAGCACAAGGTGGGTTCCCCGTGTGGCAGACGCTGGGACCTCCAATGGAGGAGATATCCAGAGGAGCATGAACCAAGGTGGAAATGCACCCGCTGCTGGACACGCTACCCAGAGCAGAAGGAGAAAGAGAGAGAGATACTGGCTTCTCACTTGCTCCTGCCCTCTAGCCTTCCACCAGAGTTTCCCATTGGCCCAACCTAACTGAAAGCCGGGTGGAAAGGAAATCAGGCCCCTAAGCATCAGAGCAGAGCAGGGAAGGAGCAAGTCACGGAACTAAAAACATACATGCAACGGCCAGCACAGAGTTCCCCTCTGAATGTCAGTTTCCTCATCTGCAAAATGTGCAAGTTGGATTCAAGCTTTTGTGAGAGAGTTTAAACCCTCTGACTCGACGAGAGCAGAAATACACTTTCCTGGGCTTCCCCTGGTGGTCCAGTGGGTAAGGACACCGCCTTGCTGTGCAAGGGGCGTCGGTTCAATCCCTGGTCTGGGAAGATCCCACGTGCCGCGGAGCGGCTGGACCGATGTGTCCAATTACCGAGCCGAAGCTCTGGAGCACATGCGCCCAGAGCCGGTGCTCGGCGACAACAGAGGCCACCGCGATGGGAGGCCCACATGGGTCAAAAAAACAAAGATGGATGAAAATGGACAAATGAAAGACCAGTAGAAGTGGCCCACCTGTTCCCCTCCCTCCCCACCCTACCCCCCACCAAATAAATAAATAAATAAAACTTTAAAAAAAAAAAAGAAAAGAAATACCCTTTCCTATCTTCCAGTTACCCTTGACCTCGGCCAAGAACCCAGGTAGCTCTCTAGCCACTACTGCTTCAGAGAGAGCAGATGAAAATGTAATAATTCAACAAAATTACTCTGTGTCTTTTTCTTTCAGCCTCACAGGGCTTCTTCTGATATTTGTCTTATTCCTGTAAAATCTGAGCAGGGCTTTTTAAAACCAAGATTTGGGCACTTATTGAAAATAATTGTAGGTTATGTAATGAAGGCTGTTGTTTCTGTTGCGCTCCCATAGGAATGGTGACAAGTGGCAGAGATTAAATCAGTGTATGCTGGGTGAGCCTTTTATGTAGCTCTCGGTCTCCCTGTGTGTTATTTTACAGAGCAGGCATGGGGGAGTGTGGTGGGCAGAGCCTCATTACCTGGGACAAGCTCTGCTCTCTAGAAGAACACAAACATTGTTTTTTTCAACGTAATAAAAAACAAGTTCCAGTTCTTCCTTTTAGCTGTTTCCTTTCCTAGGACTGGAGGGAAGGGTTGGAGGTTGAGGGTTGAGTTGCCGAGACAAGGACAAAGGAACTCTGTAGCCCAGGAATATAAGGAAACATCCCACTCAGATCTGTCTGTATGTCTCTCAGGAATGTTAGGTGCCTGCTCCAGGGTCCTGTTAACCTCCATCTCTGCTTCCTTCTCTTTGGAACCAGAGGAATGGAAGAACCTTCTTTGCATCCCCTGGAACTACCAAGCAGGTGACCAGAAGCCACACAGTATACTTCAGGATGTCCAGCAAGTGTCAGTCCCTAGCCCCACCCATCCCTGAAAACGATGGTGCCTTATGAACAATGAGGGGAAGTGAATTCTCTGGTCAAACAACGAGGTCAAACAAAAAGGAGGAAAATGCTCAGCTGCCTTGCTTGCCAGATGCTGGGCAGTCACAGCTGAAAAGTAGATGCATAGGAGCCTGGGGCTGCAAATGGTGACAGTCTGTGAGACTAGGATTTGAACTCCTGATTCCTCTTCCAGGATCTAGGAGTAGGAATTCAGAGGCCTGGGCGTGAGTCAGGACTTCAGACTGTCTCTCAAAGTCAGGTTCATTTTTCTAGATTCCATATATAAGCAATATTATATGATGTTTGTTTTTCATTTTCTGACTTAACTTCGCTCTAAATAACAATCTCTAGGTCCATCTGTGTCTCTGCAGATGGAACTATTTCAATATTGACATATGAATATATGAACTGTGTAGCTTCCCTGGTGGCCCAGCAGTAAAGAGTCCACCTGCCAATGCAGGCTCAGTCCCTGGGTCCAGAAGATTCCCTGGAGAAGGAACTGGCAACCCACTTTGGTATTCTTGCCTGGGAAGTCTTATGGACACAGGAGCCTGGTAGGCTACAGTCCATGGGATCACAAAGAGTTGGACACAACTTAGTGACTAAACAACAACAACACTACTATATATAAAACAGATAACTAATGAGAACCTATTTTATAGCACAGGGAACTCTACTCAATGCTCTGTGGTGACCTAAGTCAGGAGGAAATTTTTAAAAGAGTGGAAAAAAATATATTCCAGTTCTTCCTTTTAGCTGTTTCCTTTCCTAGGACTGGAGGGAAGGGTTGGAGGTTGAGGGTTGAGTTGCCGAGACAAGGACAAAGGAACTCTGTAGCCCAGGAATATAAGGAAACATCCCACTCAGATCTGTCTGTATGTCTCTCAGGAATGTTAGGTGCCTGCTCCAGGGTCCTGTTAACCTCCATCTCTGCTTCCTTCTCTTTGGAACCAGAGGAATGGAAGAACCTTCTTTGCATCCCCTGGAACTACCAAGCAGGTGACCAGAAGCCACACAGTATACTTCAGGATGTCCAGCAAGTGTCAGTCCCTAGCCCCACCCATCCCTGAAAACGATGGTGCCTTATGAACAATGAGGGGAAGTGAATTCTCTGGTCAAACAACGAGGTCAAACAAAAAGGAGGAAAATGCTCAGCTGCCTTGCTTGCCAGATGCTGGGCAGTCACAGCTGAAAAGTAGATGCATAGGAGCCTGGGGCTGCAAATGGTGACAGTCTGTGAGACTAGGATTTGAACTCCTGATTCCTCTTCCAGGATCTAGGAGTAGGAATTCAGAGGCCTGGGCGTGAGTCAGGACTTCAGACTGTCTCTCAAAGTCAGGTTCATTTTTCTAGATTCCATATATAAGCAATATTATATGATGTTTGTTTTTCATTTTCTGACTTAACTTCGCTCTAAATAACAATCTCTAGGTCCATCTGTGTCTCTGCAGATGGAACTATTTCAATATTGACATATGAATATATGAACTGTGTAGCTTCCCTGGTGGCCCAGCAGTAAAGAGTCCACCTGCCAATGCAGGTTCAGTCCCTGGGTCCAGAAGATTCCCTGGAGAAGGAACTGGCAACCCACTTTGGTATTCTTGCCTGGGAAGTCTTATGGACACAGGAGCCTGGTAGGCTACAGTCCATGGGATCACAAAGAGTTGGACACAACTTAGTGACTAAACAACAACAACACTACTATATATAAAACAGATAACTAATGAGAATCTATTTTATAGCACAGGGAACTCTACTCAATGCTCTGTGGTGACCTAAGTCAGGAGGAAATTTTTAAAAGAGTGGAAAAAAAAAAAATATATATATATATACACATACATATAATTGATTCAGTTTGCCCTAAAGCATATTCTAAGACAACATTGCAAAGGAACTATATTCCCAAAAAAGGTCAGGTTTAGGGACTCCCCCTGAACCCCTTAAATCTGCATTCATGTCATGTAGAAATCTTGTTTATAATGGAGATTCCAAGATGCTACCCCAGGCCTATTTAATCAGCATGACTGTTGGTAGGACCCAAGAGTGACACTTACAAAGTCCCCAAATGATTCCTGGACACACAGAAATTGAAGAACTGCTGATACAAGGAGAAATAAATAGGTGGAACTTCAATTTGCAATTGCCTCATATTTTGTGATAGACTTTTGAAAAAATATTTGGGATTTACACTTTGGTTTAAGCAGACACTTGCCTCATTTATTATACTTAACAAGATAAAATAGAAAAAAGGAAAGTACTATGACTAAGCAAACAAATGTTTCCATTTTCTATTATTCCCAGATTTTCTGTTGTGACGTATATTACTCTTAGAATGAAAAATAACAAGTGATGGGAACAAATGAATAATTGCAAGAAAAGGGCAGCTTAGCAATTTCACTACCTCTCCCCCCACAATGTGCTTTTGAGCATGTCCCACCAGAAAAAAAGGGACCGGAGTCCTAGTTGCTGTTTCTCCCTAGGCCAAGTAGCAATTAGGGTAGAAATTACAAAGTAGTAACTTCATGTGTACACACCTGCACATGTATATAATGATTTCCATATATATAACGGTTGACAGTTATTGGTAGGGTCATTATCCCCTTGACTGTTGCAATGGCACTGTAACAGAGGCCGAGTTAGAGTATTATTTTCCCCCTTTTGCAAGTGAGCACAGAGACTTAAAACTTTAAGATCACACAACTAGTAAAAGGCAAATCTGCAAGCCTGTCCAAGTCTGGGACTTCCATGGGTGTCTCAGTGGAATAGCTTACCAACTACTCCAACGTATTTGAACAAAGAAGAATGAGGATGGAGGTGACAATGAAGGTGACGATTGGACACAACTTAGTGACTAAACAACAACAACACTACTATATATAAAACAGATAACTAATGAGAACCTATTTTATAGCACAGGGAACTCTACTCAATGCTCTGTGGTGACCTAAGTCAGGAGGAAATTTTTAAAAGAGTGGAAAAAAAAAAAATATATATATATATATACACATACATATAATTGATTCAGTTTGCCCTAAAGCATATTCTAAGACAACATTGCAAAGGAACTATATTCCCAAAAAAGGTCAGGTTTAGGGACTCCCCCTGAACCCCTTAAATCTGCATTCATGTCATGTAGAAATCTTGTTTATAATGGAGATTCCAAGATGCTACCCCAGGCCTATTTAATCAGCATGACTGTTGGTAGGACCCAAGAGTGACACTTACAAAGTCCCCAAATGATTCCTGGACACACAGAAATTGAAGAACTGCTGATACAAGGAGAAATAAATAGGTGGAACTTCAATTTGCAATTGCCTCATATTTTGTGATAGACTTTTGAAAAAATATTTGGGATTTACACTTTGGTTTAAGCAGACACTTGCCTCATTTATTATACTTAACAAGATAAAATAGAAAAAAGGAAAGTACTATGACTAAGCAAACAAATGTTTCCATTTTCTATTATTCCCAGATTTTCTGTTGTGACGTATATTACTCTTAGAATGAAAAATAACAAGTGATGGGAACAAATGAATAATTGCAAGAAAAGGGCAGCTTAGCAATTTCACTACCTCTCCCCCCACAATGTGCTTTTGAGCATGTCCCACCAGAAAAAAAGGGACCGGAGTCCTAGTTGCTGTTTCTCCCTAGGCCAAGTAGCAATTAGGGTAGAAATTACAAAGTAGTAACTTCATGTGTACACACCTGCACATGTATATAATGATTTCCATATATATAACGGTTGACAGTTATTGGTAGGGTCATTATCCCCTTGACTGTTGCAATGGCACTGTAACAGAGGCCGAGTTAGAGTATTATTTTCCCCCTTTTGCAAGTGAGCACAGAGACTTAAAACTTTAAGATCACACAACTAGTAAAAGGCAAATCTGCAAGCCTGTCCAAGTCTGGGACTTCCATGGGTGTCTCAGTGGAATAGCTTACCAACTACTCCAACGTATTTGAACAAAGAAGAATGAGGATGGAGGTGACAATGAAGGTGACGATGATGATAACCATCCAACAAAAGCCACTCTTTATTGGTCGTTTTACCTGAGGAGAGGAACTATACAAAAGTCATAACATGTATGCTTTAGTGCTAACAACATTCGATGAGATAGCTCCTCTGAACTCCACTTGACAGGTAAGAAAACTAAAGCTCATTGAGGCTGAATAACTTGCCTAAGGCCCACAGCTGGTAAGTGGCAGAACCAGACTTTGAACAGATGGGTTTGGCTTCCCTCAAAGGTCAGGCTCTTCACCGTCACACTGCGGGGCATAGCAGTGATGCCTCTGAGGTAACAAACCACCACATTATCAAAGATTCCTCACTCTAGACTTGGAGCCAGCTCCCCACCAGCCTGCAAGCTGGGCAGGCAAGAAGGATGTAGGGATAGTTGTCAGGGATACATGCTCCTTGGGACTCAAAATTATAAGCCTTTATTTCCCAGTTGACTTCCCAAGTCCAGGAATAAAGTCTGAAGGAAAAACAATCCCATGCTGGGGCTATCATGATCACCCTTTTTTCCCTTTTTCAGCTGGCTAGAATTTGAAAGAATATCATCTGTAGAAATGTCTTACTTTTTAATTTGAAAGATTCTATGCCAAAGTAACAGCTGTCACTTGGAGACTGTTAAGGAATCACATAAATGACAAGGTTTTCTAAGAATGTATTTACATTGAAGCGTTTAGTGCTACTGCAGATTCTCATTTTCCTGGCAAAGGGGTGCATTGCAGAGGGAAGCAGGAGCTGGGGAGTGGAGATTTCCCAGATGTGATTGAGGAGCTTGAACATCTTTGATCAGAGTGAAGGAGTGTTAGTTACAACGCTCCATGAGCCTAGTGCTGAGAGATACCAAAAGTAGGGAGAAAGTGCAGAGTTAAGACTTCTTCCATGTGTACTTGACTAGTTCTAGGTTTATTTAAATCAACTGATAGCTGTGGTCAAGAGAAAAAAACCAGGGGTTCATTTTCCACCTGTTTTTCCACCATTGATATTCCATCATCTGACATTTGCAGTCTTTTGTTTATAACCACAGTAAAGCAAATCTGCAAGCCTGTCCAAGTCTGGGACTTCCATGGGTGTCTCAGTGGAATAGCTTACCAACTACTCCAACGTATTTGAACAAAGAAGAATGAGGATGGAGGTGACAATGAAGGTGACGATGATGATAACCATCCAACAAAAGCCACTCTTTATTGGTCGTTTTACCTGAGGAGAGGAACTATACAAAAGTCATAACATGTATGCTTTAGTGCTAACAACATTCGATGAGATAGCTCCTCTGAACTCCACTTGACAGGTAAGAAAACTAAAGCTCATTGAGGCTGAATAACTTGCCTAAGGCCCACAGCTGGTAAGTGGCAGAACCAGACTTTGAACAGATGGGTTTGGCTTCCCTCAAAGGTCAGGCTCTTCACCGTCACACTGCGGGGCATAGCAGTGATGCCTCTGAGGTAACAAACCACCACATTATCAAAGATTCCTCACTCTAGACTTGGAGCCAGCTCCCCACCAGCCTGCAAGCTGGGCAGGCAAGAAGGATGTAGGGATAGTTGTCAGGGATACATGCTCCTTGGGACTCAAAATTATAAGCCTTTATTTCCCAGTTGACTTCCCAAGTCCAGGAATAAAGTCTGAAGGAAAAACAATCCCATGCTGGGGCTATCATGATCACCCTTTTTCCTTTTACAGCTGGCTAGAATTTGAAAGAATATCATCTGTAGAAATGTCTTACTTTTTAATTTGAAAGATTCTATGCCAAAGTAACAGCTGTCACTTGGAGACTGTTAAGGAATCACATAAATGACAAGGTTTTCTAAGAATGTATTTACATTGAAGCGTTTAGTGCTACTGCAGATTCTCATTTTCCTGGCAAAGGGGTGCATTGCAGAGGGAAGCAGGAGCTGGGGAGTGGAGATTTCCCAGATGTGATTGAGGAGCTTGAACATCTTTGATCAGAGTGAAGGAGTGTTAGTTACAACGCTCCATGAGCCTAGTGCTGAGAGATACCAAAAGTAGGGAGAAAGTGCAGAGTTAAGACTTCTTCCGTGTGTACTTGACTAGTTCTAGGTTTATTTAAAAATCAACTGATAGCTGTGGTCAAGAGTCTCTACATAAATAAACCAGGGGGTTCATTTTCCACCTGTTTTTCCACCATTGATATTCCATCATCTGACATTTGCAGTCTTTTGTTTATAACCACAGTTTTCAATAGCTCTTTTTTATTAGAAAAAGGAGCACATTATTTTTCCTATTCTAAAAATCCCATTGTACAGAAATTAATGAAGTAGAGTATCCGAATCCTGGTTAAGGTAACTTCTTAGAGATAATCACTACCAAGAGTTTCGTTCCATGTGTATCATTTCAGACCTTTTCTTTGCACGTACTCATTTTTGTGCAGACTGATTTGGGTGTTTGCAGATTAATTCTTATTTTTTAAAAATGGTAATATCCTCCAACATTCGATTTTAGGCATCTACCACATTCTTTGGCCTCATAGCTGCACCATAATTTAATTTTTTGGAGGTGGGGTGAGGTGGGGAGGGAGGGGAATGGGCGGGCCATTTCTATTGGTCTTTCATTTATCTATTTTCACCCATCTTTGTTCCCTGGCCCATATGGGCCTCCCATCGCAGTGGCCTCTGTTGTCACCGAGCACCGGCTCAGGACGCATTCACTCCAGAGCTCCGGCTCGGTAATCGGACACATAGGTCCAGCCGCTCCACAGCACGTGGGATCTTCCCAGGCCAGGGTTCGAATCGGCGCCCCTTGCACTGCAAGGCGGTGACCTTACCCACTGGACCACCAGGGAAGCCCTGCACCATAATTTATTAAACCAAACACTTATTGATGGATATTTAGGTTATTCTACTTTTCTACTGATACAAACAGTGCTGAAATTAACAGAGTTTTATACCTTAATTTGTAAAGTAACTTCCTGGGACAAAAAATGTAGATAAGCCTCAGATTTTTAGAAATTATGCCAAACTCCTCTCTAGAAAGCAGTTTAGATGGTCACCAGGAGGATATGAAGGTCCCTGACTCTTCACATTCTAACCAATAATGAAATCCTATAAAAGTACATATTTAATTATTAGTGAAGATAAACACATTGTTATATAATTATTAAACTTTCAAAACATATTGGGAACGTGGAGAAAGTGCATTGATTTTACTAAAAAACTGATAGCTGTGGTCAAGAGTCTCTACATAAATAAACCAGGGGTTCATTTTCCACCTGTTTTTCCACCATTGATATTCCATCATCTGACATTTGCAGTCTTTTGTTTATAACCACAGTTTTCAATAGCTCTTTTTATTAGAAAAGGAGCACATTATTTTTCCTATTCTAAAAATCCCATTGTACAGAAATTAATGAAGTAGAGTATCCGAATCCTGGTTAAGGTAACTTCTTAGAGATAATCACTACCAAGAGTTTCGTTCCATGTGTATCATTTCAGACCTTTTCTTTGCACGTACTCATTTTTGTGCAGACTGATTTGGGTGTTTGCAGATTAATTCTTATTTTTTAAAAATGGTAATATCCTCCAACATTCGATTTTAGGCATCTACCACATTCTTTGGCCTCATAGCTGCACCATAATTTAATTTTTTGGAGGTGGGGTGAGGGGGGGAGGGAGGGAGATGGGCGGGCCATTTCTATTGGTCTTTCATTTATCTATTTTCACCCATCTTTGTTCCCTGGCCCATATGGGCCTCCCATCGCAGTGGCCTCTGTTGTCACCGAGCACCGGCTCAGGACGCATTCACTCCAGAGCTCCGGCTCGGTAATCGGACACATAGGTCCAGCCGCTCCACAGCACGTGGGATCTTCCCAGGCCAGGGTTCGAATCGGCGCCCCTTGCACTGCAAGGCGGTGACCTTACCCACTGGACCACCAGGGAAGCCCTGCACCATAATTTATTAAACCAAACACTTATTGATGGATATTTAGGTTATTCTACTTTTCTACTGATACAAACAGTGCTGAAATTAACAGAGTTTTATACCTTAATTTGTAAAGTAACTTCCTGGGACAAAAAATGTAGATAAGCCTCAGATTTTTAGAAATTATGCCAAACTCCTCTCTAGAAAGCAGTTTAGATGGTCACCAGGAGGATATGAAGGTCCCTGACTCTTCACATTCTAACCAATAATGAAATCCTATAAAAGTACATATTTAATTATTAGTGAAGATAAACACATTGTTATATAATTATTAAACATTTGTATCTGCAAAAAATTTTTGAAGAGTGGTATGCTCATATTTATTTTATCTGATCCCTAGCGTATGTACCTGATCCCACCCTCTCCCACCCCTTTTGCCTCATGAAATCAGGTCCCTCAGAGCACCCTCATGAGATTTGCTAATCTATGCAGCACTCACTGTGGCCCCGGTACAGTCCTGATCAATGACAGAGATTTTAAAATGAAAAGAAAATAGGTTCTCTTTCCATGGAACTGAGGCTTTTAAAAGAATACTCGAAGTCGATGAAATCAAAACACAAATTACATGGCTCGTCAGATTCTACAGCAAGTCCTTGATTATAGAGGAGTCTGCACTAATATCCTGTCCCTGATATCCTTCCCCAATATTACCGTCAAACAGAGTCATAGTGCAGATAATTGGAATCAAGGGCCTATTAATCTTTACTAGTGACAAGGGGGTCCAGAACAAATTGCCTAAATTGACAAGTTAATATTTATACAGTGTGAATAGAATTTTTCATGAATTCGTATATCAAATTAATTTATGGCATGGCACTCATCTTAAGAAATCCTCATTGATTGTTGACATTGAAAATAGTCTGCCCAAAAGTGATTGCACAGAAAACTCATTTTCTGAGCCTTGGTCCCTCACAGATACAAAGATATCATAAAAGAAATTGTCTTCATGGTTAATTTTTAAGAATTTAGACTTATTTATCTGTGTATTTAGTTTATTGCTTGTCAAAATGAGGAAGGACTGGTTTCTCTGATCTTTTCACCAGTCACCATAAGCAAATGTTAAGAGAGAGTCAGTTGTGCCCCATTAAATACGGTTTTTGTCACTCATCATCTTAAAATGACATTAACTTTAGCATTTTGAAACGTGAAATTCCTACTCTGATTACCATTGTCTTTAAAGATGGAATTGTCTCTCTGCAGAGTGAGTGTTCTCTGAAAAAAAAAAAAAAAGACAGTTTAAATTTTAACATTTCCTTTATGCAGATTAAAAAAAGTAAAGCATAAATATTCCATATTGGAACAAACAGTGCCATAGAAGAAAATGAATGTAAATGCCTTATGTTGCACAAAACTAAATGAAAATGCAATATGAATTACTTTCTAGCTCAGGCTCATCACTAGTGCCCAGATGACTCTGTTTTTCTGGTTTGAAAAATCACCTCGATTTTCAACGAAATGCTACTAGCCAAATAAACAGTGTGTCTCTAGCACTTTTTATAATGCTTTCTGGAAGAGAAATACAGGCAATATGGGGGGGAAAGGAGAGCCTACTCAGCTCATCTTTCAGAGTCTCACTGTGTATCACCAGGAGTCCTCAGAGACTTGAACTTTTGAGCTTATCCGTTACTCATCTCATCAATCAGTGTATGCCATGCACGAGCAAAATGCGTGTGGAGTGCTTGTCTTCTGCTGCAGATCCAGCTCATACCCAGCCATGTTTGGGTTCTAGGGGCCCCATCATCCTAGCTAATTGGATGAGGGGTGGGCATTGAATTATTAGTGGATCAACAGTCTATAAATAGTTGCTGGAACAAAGAGAGACTCATTCATTCATTTAGCACGTTTTTAAGTTTTAACTTTTATTTTATATTGGAGTATAGTTGATTTACAATATTGTGTTAGTTTTAGGCAGATAGCAAAGTAATTCAGTTATGCACAAACATGTATCTGTTCTTTTTCAGATCCTTTTCCCATATAGGTTATTACAGAATATTGAATAGAATTCCCTATTACAGGAGGTCTCTATTGATTATCTCTTTTATATATATATATATTGGTGGGTGTATGTTAGTCCCAAACTCCTAATTTACCCCCCCATGTTTCCCCAGAAGTTTGTTTTCAGAGTCTGTTTCTGTTTTGTAAATAAGTTCATTTGTATCACCTTTTTAGATTCTATAAGTGGTATCATATGATATTTGTCTTCCTCTATCTGACTTCACTTACAAAGATAATCTCTAGGCCCATCCAGGTTGCTGCAAATGGCATTATTTCATCCTTTTGTGTGGCTGAGTAATATTCCTTTGTGAATGTAAATACAGCATCTTCTTTATCCATCCCTCTGTCGATGGACATTCAGGTTGCTCCTGTGTTTTGGCTGTTGTAAAAAAGTGCTACAGTGAACATTGGGGTGCCTGTATCTTTTTGAACTATGTGTTTTTTTAGCGCATTTTTGAATCTCTGCCCTGTGTAAGGAACTATTCTTGGTGTGCTGGAGAACAAGTTACATCAGGTCTTCCTCTCCTGAAGCTTAGCATTGTAGTGAGGGTAAGAACAAGAGAAAAGAAGCCTTCTAACAAGCAAAAGATCAAGATCATGTCAGGCAAGCACAATGACAAAAATAAGACAGAGTGACACAGTGACTCATAACTGGGAATGGAGTTGGAGTTGGGAATGTCTTATGAGAGGACATTTATGTGACAAAAGGGTGAACGCTGGGAAGATCTGGTGGAACATGAAGGCGGAACAACAGGTACAAAGGCAGGAGGGAGCCTGGTGCAGCAGAGGAATGGATAGAAGACTAGTGCTGGAAGAACAGGGTGAATAAAGAGGAGGTCAGGGTGCAGTGAGTCGCACAGGAGCTGTTAAGAGATAGGCCCTCGAGTGCTTTGAATCCAGTCATACCAGCTTTTAATTGGATGAGGGGTGGGCATTGAATTATTAGTGGATCAACAGTCTATAAATAGTTGCTGGAACAAAGAGAGACTCATTCATTCATTTAGCACGTTTTTAAGTTTTAACTTTTATTTTATATTGGAGTATAGTTGATTTACAATATTGTGTTAGTTTTAGGCAGATAGCAAAGTAATTCAGTTATGCACAAACATGTATCTGTTCTTTTTCAGATCCTTTTCCCATATAGGTTATTACAGAATATTGAATAGAATTCCCTATTACAGGAGGTCTCTATTGATTATCTCTTTTATATATATATATATTGGTGGGTGTATGTTAGTCCCAAACTCCTAATTTACCCCCCCATGTTTCCCCAGAAGTTTGTTTTCAGAGTCTGTTTCTGTTTTGTAAATAAGTTCATTTGTATCACCTTTTTAGATTCTATAAGTGGTATCATATGATATTTGTCTTCCTCTATCTGACTTCACTTACAAAGATAATCTCTAGGCCCATCCAGGTTGCTGCAAATGGCATTATTTCATCCTTTTGTGTGGCTGAGTAATATTCCTTTGTGAATGTAAATACAGCATCTTCTTTATCCATCCCTCTGTCGATGGACATTCAGGTTGCTCCTGTGTTTTGGCTGTTGTAAAAAAGTGCTACAGTGAACATTGGGGTGCCTGTATCTTTTTGAACTATGTGTTTTTTTAGCGCATTTTTGAATCTCTGCCCTGTGTAAGGAACTATTCTTGGTGTGCTGGAGAACAAGTTACATCAGGTCTTCCTCTCCTGAAGCTTAGCATTGTAGTGAGGGTAAGAACAAGAGAAAAGAAGCCTTCTAACAAGCAAAAGATCAAGATCATGTCAGGCAAGCACAATGACAAAAATAAGACAGAGTGACACAGTGACTCATAACTGGGAATGGAGTTGGAGTTGGGAATGTCTTATGAGAGGACATTTATGTGACAAAAGGGTGAACGCTGGGAAGATCTGGTGGAACATGAAGGCGGAACAACAGGTACAAAGGCAGGAGGGAGCCTGGTGCAGCAGAGGAATGGATAGAAGACTAGTGCTGGAAGAACAGGGTGAATAAAGAGGAGGTCAGGGTGCAGTGAGTCGCACAGGAGCTGTTAAGAGATAGGCCCTCGAGTGCCTTGTAAGACACTTGAACTTTATTCTGGAGCCAGTGGGAATCCTTTGCTTAAGACTAAATGAGTGATATGATCTGATTTGTATCTTTTAAGAATTATTTTCACTGCTCTGTGCAAAATATATTTTTCATTTCATCTATGCAAAAGAGGATAGTGGCTTAAGTAGGGTTTTAGTGATTAAGAGGAGAAAAACTGGAAATATACGGGAAATATTTTAAGAGATGGTGGATAGAACTAGCTTCAGGAAATAGTATGTGGGGAGAAGGCAAGGCAAAGAAAGAATCAAGGCTTGGGGTCCAAAATTGGGGAGGATGGTGAGACATGGATTAGTTGTTCCATTTGGACATGTGTAGTTGAGATACCTATTAGATGTAATAGTTGTTATTTTAAAAGTGAGTGAATGGCTTGCTGTAGAAAGCCAGGATAGACCAATCAGATTCCCTCTTTGCAGTATTTGCACTAAGACACTGGAGAGAGGAAGGGAGTTGCAAATGAATCAAAGTCAGAGACCATGGAGAGAGAACTGTCTCTGAGCCAAAGTTCTAAGGAAGCAGAAACTGAATCCAAAAGGAAGACAGTTGGAGGAAGCCAAGTAACCTTTCAGAAGCAAAAAATTACATCTCGAGGAGTTCTCAGGGTGCCTCACCCCAAGAGGTTCTGACAGTTGGGTGCTGACATTTTTTGGATCTCTGCCCTGTGTAAGGAACTATTCTTGGTGTGCTGGAGAACAAGTTACATCAGGTCTTCCTCTCCTGAAGCTTAGCATTGTAGTGAGGGTAAGAACAAGAGAAAAGAAGCCTTCTAACAAGCAAAAGATCAAGATCATGTCAGGCAAGCACAATGACAAAAATAAGACAGAGTGACACAGTGACTCATAACTGGGAATGGAGTTGGAGTTGGGAATGTCTTATGAGAGGACATTTATGTGACAAAAGGGTGAACGCTGGGAAGATCTGGTGGAACATGAAGGCGGAACAACAGGTACAAAGGCAGGAGGGAGCCTGGTGCAGCAGAGGAATGGATAGAAGACTAGTGCTGGAAGAACAGGGTGAATAAAGAGGAGGTCAGGGTGCAGTGAGTCGCACAGGAGCTGTTAAGAGATAGGCCCTCGAGTGCCTTGTAAGACACTTGAACTTTATTCTGGAGCCAGTGGGAATCCTTTGCTTAAGACTAAATGAGTGATATGATCTGATTTGTATCTTTTAAGAATTATTTTCACTGCTCTGTGCAAAATATATTTTTCATTTCATCTATGCAAAAGAGGATAGTGGCTTAAGTAGGGTTTTAGTGATTAAGAGGAGAAAAACTGGAAATATACGGGAAATATTTTAAGAGATGGTGGATAGAACTAGCTTCAGGAAATAGTATGTGGGGAGAAGGCAAGGCAAAGAAAGAATCAAGGCTTGGGGTCCAAAATTGGGGAGGATGGTGAGACATGGATTAGTTGTTCCATTTGGACATGTGTAGTTGAGATACCTATTAGATGTAATAGTTGTTATTTTAAAAGTGAGTGAATGGCTTGCTGTAGAAAGCCAGGATAGACCAATCAGATTCCCTCTTTGCAGTATTTGCACTAAGACACTGGAGAGAGGAAGGGAGTTGCAAATGAATCAAAGTCAGAGACCATGGAGAGAGAACTGTCTCTGAGCCAAAGTTCTAAGGAAGCAGAAACTGAATCCAAAAGGAAGACAGTTGGAGGAAGCCAAGTAACCTTTCAGAAGCAAAAAATTACATCTCGAGGAGTTCTCAGGGTGCCTCACCCCAGAGGGAGATGTGAGTTGAGCTGATGTCCCTAGACCTGCTTCTGCCTTTCTGACTTTTTAGTTCTGTCCATGTGTACACTCCCCCAAATATGCTGTTTTCTTGGTGTAATTCAGATGGATTGCTGTTTCTTTCCGATAAGCTAACCTAGTTGAAATAAATAACTCAACACACTGAGAACCACAAAGATGAGTCAGATAAAGTATTCTCAGTGAGTTCACAGCCCAGTAAAGAAGATAATAATACAAAGAATTGTTATATAAAGTCCAAATGAAATGCTTAGAGTGTTAAAATGTTTTTATCTACCATTTAGTATTTCAGGTTCTTTATAAGCAAAGAAAACATTAAGTATAACTTCTCTATTAGAATGTGCATCAAGTAATAGAAACTGCAAATGATGATTTCTATTAGGAAATTTATGGCATTATATAAGGTGAAGTTTCCTATGTTTTGATCATGGGTTTTCCCAAATGTGTATCCCACTTGAACTGTTATTTACCCAGTGTTTTCATGTAGTTGAACTCATTTTTATAATTTAAATACATACTGTCACATCATCCAAAGCTACTGTGTGGTTCTGGGTGAATCAATTTCCTTTTCCCTCAGCAGTGAAATGAATGTGTATCTTCCCTTCGCCTCTTACAAAGTGATTAAAGGATCACATAAGCCTGAGTATGTTCAAATGTTTTGCAATAGACTACGTGCTTAACAAATCGCAGTGCTTATTAAGAATATAGTTGTGGGGTATAATTATTATACCTGTGGGTTCTTAATGTAAGTGCCACTTGGGCAGTGGTGGCATTTAGAAACTGAAAAGAATATTTTCTCCTCTTAAGCTGTGCTTCAGAATCCTCCAGCTCTTTATATCTACCTTCACTTATTATCAAGATCACATAATTTGGACTATGTACAAAATAATTACCAGTTATTTCTAGCAAGCAAGCTTTGTCTTTCCAAGTGTATAAGGGAGAAAATAAAAATCTCGAGGCGGGGTTCCAAAAGGAAGACAGTTGGAGGAAGCCAAGTAACCTTTCAGAAGCAAAAAATTACATCTCGAGGAGTTCTCAGGGTGCCTCACCCCAGAGGGAGATGTGAGTTGAGCTGATGTCCCTAGACCTGCTTCTGCCTTTCTGACTTTTTAGTTCTGTCCATGTGTACACTCCCCCAAATATGCTGTTTTCTTGGTGTAATTCAGATGGATTGCTGTTTCTTTCCGATAAGCTAACCTAGTTGAAATAAATAACTCAACACACTGAGAACCACAAAGATGAGTCAGATAAAGTATTCTCAGTGAGTTCACAGCCCAGTAAAGAAGATAATAATACAAAGAATTGTTATATAAAGTCCAAATGAAATGCTTAGAGTGTTAAAATGTTTTTATCTACCATTTAGTATTTCAGGTTCTTTATAAGCAAAGAAAACATTAAGTATAACTTCTCTATTAGAATGTGCATCAAGTAATAGAAACTGCAAATGATGATTTCTATTAGGAAATTTATGGCATTATATAAGGTGAAGTTTCCTATGTTTTGATCATGGGTTTTCCCAAATGTGTATCCCACTTGAACTGTTATTTACCCAGTGTTTTCATGTAGTTGAACTCATTTTTATAATTTAAATACATACTGTCACATCATCCAAAGCTACTGTGTGGTTCTGGGTGAATCAATTTCCTTTTCCCTCAGCAGTGAAATGAATGTGTATCTTCCCTTCGCCTCTTACAAAGTGATTAAAGGATCACATAAGCCTGAGTATGTTCAAATGTTTTGCAATAGACTACGTGCTTAACAAATCGCAGTGCTTATTAAGAATATAGTTGTGGGGTATAATTATTATACCTGTGGGTTCTTAATGTAAGTGCCACTTGGGCAGTGGTGGCATTTAGAAACTGAAAAGAATATTTTCTCCTCTTAAGCTGTGCTTCAGAATCCTCCAGCTCTTTATATCTACCTTCACTTATTATCAAGATCACATAATTTGGACTATGTACAAAATAATTACCAGTTATTTCTAGCAAGCAAGCTTTGTCTTTCCAAGTGTATAAGGGACCCCAGAGAAGGCACCTTCTTTTATCAAATGAGTTCATTGTAAACAGACCATGCATTAGAGTATATGGCATGGCAGGAGCAAAGGTCTAGTGCTACTGAATCTATTTCCTGACTCGTAAAATGGAAATAATGATTCCTATTTTGTAAAGGTTTTGTAAATTTTAATGAAATAATGACAATTAGTTGCTTAATATAGTGCCTGAGCCATAGCACACTCTAAATAAATATCAAGCACTATTATTTGTCCTGCATGGCAGATGAGAAGGTTCCAAGGTTCGTAGTACCCACCTTGTAGGGCTGTTGGTGAGATATATCAGCGTTATCCCATGTGAGCAATGTGTGGCACTGGTCAGTTGCTTAGTGAATGTGAGCCTTTGCTGTCCTCATCCACTTCTCTTATCTCAGTGTTTGTTCCAGCACATCTTATTTTGGATAAAACTGTATGATGACAGGATTCCTAGTTGTATAAAATCCTGTGTTAAATCAGAATCAGTTGTCTGTATTGTCATCTCTGTTCCTTTGCTCAAAAAATACTGTGTTCTAAAATAATAAGTGTTCAAAAATACTACGTGATAATCAGGAGAGATTAGCATCATCTCATTGATTTGAATACCTGAAACTCTATTAATAAAAATGTAGACTTGTGTGATTATACACTAGCTACTTGTGGCTACAAACCCTTGAAACGTGGCTAGTCTGAATTGAGATACACTGTAATGTGTGAAATGCATACTAGATTTCAAAGGCTGAGTATGAAAGTTAAAATGTCATTAATAATATTTTATATTGTTTATAGACATTGATATAGTAATATTTACGGTCTATTGGTTTACGTAGATGATTTTAAGTAAATTTTTTTTATTTTTATGACATTGATATATAATATTCGGTTTGATTTTGTTGTTGACGTAAATTGCTTTAGTAAATTACCTGTCTTTTTACTTTTATAATCAAGATCACATAATTTGGACTATGTACAAAATAATTACCAGTTATTTCTAGCAAGCAAGCTTTGTCTTTCCAAGTGTATAAGGGACCCCAGAGAAGGCACCTTCTTTTATCAAATGAGTTCATTGTAAACAGACCATGCATTAGAGTATATGGCATGGCAGGAGCAAAGGTCTAGTGCTACTGAATCTATTTCCTGACTCGTAAAATGGAAATAATGATTCCTATTTTGTAAAGGTTTTGTAAATTTTAATGAAATAATGACAATTAGTTGCTTAATATAGTGCCTGAGCCATAGCACACTCTAAATAAATATCAAGCACTATTATTTGTCCTGCATGGCAGATGAGAATTGCTGTTGTTACTGGGGAAACCTCTATTAGGAGTCTGTGGTTCCAAGGTTCGTAGTACCCACCTTGTAGGGCTGTTGGTGAGATATATCAGCGTTATCCCATGTGAGCAATGTGTGGCACTGGTCAGTTGCTTAGTGAATGTGAGCCTTTGCTGTCCTCATCCACTTCTCTTATCTCAGTGTTTGTTCCAGCACATCTTATTTTGGATAAAACTGTATGATGACAGGATTCCTAGTTGTATAAAATCCTGTGTTAAATCAGAATCAGTTGTCTGTATTGTCATCTCTGTTCCTTTGCTCAAAAAATACTGTGTTCTAAAATAATAAGTGTTCAAAAATACTACGTGATAATCAGGAGAGATTAGCATCATCTCATTGATTTGAATACCTGAAACTCTATTAATAAAAATGTAGACTTGTGTGATTATACACTAGCTACTTGTGGCTACAAACCCTTGAAACGTGGCTAGTCTGAATTGAGATACACTGTAATGTGTGAAATGCATACTAGATTTCAAAGGCTGAGTATGAAAAAGTTAAAATGTCATTAATAATATTTTATATTGTTTATAGACATTGATATAGTAATATTTACGGTCTATTGGTTTACGTAGATGATTTTAAGTAAATTACCTGTCTTTTTTTACTTTTATAATGAGGCTGCTAGAAAATTTAAAATGAAGCCTGTGAAGCCCATTCTGGTTTGCATTTTGTTTCTGTTGGACAGTACTAATCTCAGCCTCTTCATGGTGCAAATGTTGACAAAATATCATGGCTCATCTTATAGCAACCATGTTTTCTCAGAATTTTAATGTAAATTATTTTGTACTATTAATAGTATTTTTGAACTAATGGTTTCTATCTGTTGAAACCACTTTCTAAACATTGTTTGTAGCAAGCCATAACTTTTAAGTCGGTGGAGTTGGTCATCTAGTTCTGTTGCTTGTTTATATCTTAGTGTACAGTAGTTATAATATATTATTTTGTGACATTTTCTGGAGGAGGGCATGGCAGCCCCCTCCAGTACTTGTGCCTGGAGAATCCCATGGACAGAGGAGCCTGGTGGGCTACAGTCTACAGGGTCACAAAGAATTGCACACAACTGAAGCAACTTAGCACACACACACATTTTGTGAGATGAAATTTACGATAGTTCTTTCCACTGAATGAAAGATCTGAAAAAGTAACAGTTTATCTTAAAACTAACAAAATAACAAACACAAAAGTGACCAATGTTATAATTATATAAATAATCTTGAGGGTGTATCAGTGACTGAAATTAGGTGATGAGTCTGAAAACAATGATGGATCATTCAGATATCAATAGTATTTTGATTAATTCATAATAGTAAAATATTGCTTTCCGTAGTGCCATTATGGACTTCCCAGGAGGCTTGGTGGTAAAGAATTCACCTGCCAAGCTAGAGACACAGATTTTATCTCTGTGTCTTGAGTCTGTTGAGAAGATCTCCTGGAGAAGGAAATATCAACCCACTCCAGTATTCTTGCCTGGGAAATCCCATGGACAGAGGAGCCTGGCAGACTAAAGTCCATGAAATCACAAGAGAGTCAGACACTACTTTAGCAACTATACAACAAGTACCATTATGCCTAGCAATGTACATTATAGAAGATTACCATGACCTACACAATATGTTAATTTGCAAATCCAATGGGTTTTTATTGAAAATAATCCTGTATATTATGAACATCTGAAGAAAACCTCTATCAGAAAGACAGTACACCTAATAAGGAAACCTTTTACAGAGTTAATTTAGTTCACTTTTTAAATGAAAGCATTTTATAAAGTAATATGCTGATAGCATTTAAAATCTCATATGAATGCATATATTTTGACCATGTGTAGGTCTGGGTATTTGAGCTTCAGAGAAGTTTCTAAAATGAAGAGCTCTTGTCAGCAAAGAGCAGAGAGAAGCTGTTTTGCTTTATGAAGATCTTCTTAACAACATTCTAGAAACTTTCAGAAGCACCCAAAGTAATGTCCTAGAAAGGGGTATCAAGCACCGACTTGCTTTAGCTTAGAATTCACAACTCACAAAATAAAGTAAATGGGGCATCACACTTTCTGTAATTCCATCCCCTGCACCTTCTTCCTTCACCCCATAGGATTTTAACAACCTATGTGTCTCCATATTTACAAAGGATTCGTTTTTCAAGTCAGTCAACCTCTTGTAGTGCAGAGAATGTTGGGTTCCAGTGCTAGCCCACTAAAGCCACATGCACAACTAAAATGATATGCATTTATGGTGACCAACACAGATGCAAGGTAATTAAAAGAGACAGCTACAGAATGGAAGATCATCTTTAAAAAGTGTCTTGAAGATTTATGCATGAAGGGAATCAGTTTTTAATTAGTGACTGGGCATTCCTGAACACTGCATTGACAGCCTTCAAGGACCATAGAGATTCACTGCAAAGGCTCTGCAGTTGTTAAGTGGCCCAGTCATATCTGACTTTTGTGACCCCATAGACTGTAGTACATCAGGCCTCCCTGTTCCTCACCATCTCCCAGAGTATGCAAGTTCATGTCCATTGAATTGGTGATCCTGTGAAGGGGAAAAGGTTCTAGAATCATCTAATGGTACTTCTAAATGTTGCCTTTGAATTGTGATGTTGAAGAAGACTCTTGAGAGTCCCTTGGACTGCAAGGAGATGAACTAAAGGAAGTCAACTCTGAATATTCATTGGAAGGACTGATGCTGAAGCTGAAGCTCCAATACCTTGGCCACCTGATGCAAAGAGATGACTCATTGGTAGCTACATTATGAATCATCCCTTGTTAATTTGCAAATCCAATGGGTTTTATTGAAAATAATCCTGTATATTATGAACATCTGAAGAAAACCTCTATCAGAAAGACAGTACACCTAATAAGGAAACCTTTTACAGAGTTCATTTAGTTCACTTTTTAAATGAAAGCATTTTATAAAGTAATATGCTGATAGCATTTAAAATCTCATATGAATGCATATATTTTGACCATGTGTAGGTCTGGGTATTTGAGCTTCAGAGAAGTTTCTAAAATGAAGAGCTCTTGTCAGCAAAGAGCAGAGAGAAGCTGTTTTGCTTTATGAAGATCTTCTTAACAACATTCTAGAAACTTTCAGAAGCACCCAAAGTAATGTCCTAGAAAGGGGTATCAAGCACCGACTTGCTTTAGCTTAGAATTCACAACTCACAAAATAAAGTAAATGGGGCATCACACTTTCTGTAATTCCATCCCCTGCACCTTCTTCCTTCACCCCATAGGATTTTAACAACCTATGTGTCTCCATATTTACAAAGGATTCGTTTTTCAAGTCAGTCAACCTCTTGTAGTGCAGAGAATGTTGGGTTCCAGTGCTAGCCCACTAAAGCCACATGCACAACTAAAATGATATGCATTTATGGTGACCAACACAGATGCAAGGTAATTAAAAGAGACAGCTACAGAATGGAAGATCATCTTTAAAAAGTGTCTTGAAGATTTATGCATGAAGGGAATCAGTTTTTAATTAGTGACTGGGCATTCCTGAACACTGCATTGACAGCCTTCAAGGACCATAGAGATTCACTGCAAAGGCTCTGCAGTTGTTAAGTGGCCCAGTCATATCTGACTTTTGTGACCCCATAGACTGTAGTACATCAGGCCTCCCTGTTCCTCACCATCTCCCAGAGTATGCGCAAGTTCATGTCCATTGAATTGGTGATCCTGTGAAGGGGAAAAGGTTCTAGAATCATCTAATGGTACTTCTAAATGTTGCCTTTGAATTGTGATGTTGAAGAAGACTCTTGAGAGTCCCTTGGACTGCAAGGAGATGAACTAAAGGAAGTCAACTCTGAATATTCATTGGAAGGACTGATGCTGAAGCTGAAGCTCCAATACCTTGGCCACCTGATGCAAAGAGATGACTCATTGGAAAAGACCCTGATGCTGGGGAAAATAGAAGGCAAAAGGTGAAGGGAATGGCAAAGGACAAGATGGTTAGATGGCATCACTGACATGAGTCTGAGCAAGCTCTAGGAAGCAGTGAAGGACAGGAAAGCCTGGTGTGCTGCAGTCCATGGGGATGGCAAAGACTCAGACACAATTGAGCAGCTGAACTGAACTGAAAAGGCACTATTAGTCCTATTTATAAATGAGAAAGGAGCTTCCCTGGTAGCTCAGTCGTAAAGAATCTTCCTTCAGTGCAGAAAACCTGGGTTAGATCCCTGGGCTGGGAAGATCCCCTGGAGGAGGGCATGGCAACCCACTCCAGTACTCTTGCCTGGAAAATTCCATGGACAGAGGAGCCTGACGAGCCACGGTGTGTAGAACTGCACAGAGTCAGGCATGACTGAAGCAACTGAGCACCAGCAGCAGCAGCATAAATGAGAAAGCCAAGGCTCAGAGGCTCAGATGTTACACTGAACTTAGATGTTAACATTAAATTTCTATGAAATTGCCAGTATTTTGCTTGGTATATGGCAATTTCATATGGTTCCACCTAATACGTTTCCCAGGGACACAGAACTAGTAACTTCTGGAATGAAGTTGCACACAGAATTCCACTTGGCTCCCAAGCACTTCATCTTTCCCCCACTTTCCACACATTTATACAACATTGAAGGGAAGAGAAAACGTGTTATGGGGGTCTTATATCAGACAGCACCCTCCTCTCACTGTGAGGGTGCCAACACCATGGAGGAAGGAATGCCTAAACAGTTTTCAAAGCAAGGTTGAGGGTTAGTATAAAGCAGAACAAGTCATTAGAACACACAGATTATTTGTGTGTCTGCTATGTGTAGCTTGAAAGTTGTCAACATTAAATAGTTTATATCTGCAGAAAAAAGTTACTCCACAGAGTGAAGGCCATTTCTACAATAGCGTGTTTATATTGTAACATGCTTGAGATTTACTGCAAGGAGATGAACTAAAGGAAATCAACCCTGAATATTCATTGGTAGGACTGATGCTGAAGCTGAAGCTGCAATATTTTGGCCACCTGATGCAAAGAGATGACTCATTGGAAAAGACCCTGATGCTGGGGAAAATAGAAGGCAAAGGTGAAGGGAATGGCAAAGGACAAGATGGTTAGATGGCATCACTGACATGAGTCTGAGCAAGCTCTAGGAAGCAGTGAAGGACAGGAAAGCCTGGTGTGCTGCAGTCCATGGGGATGGCAAAGACTCAGACACAATTGAGCAGCTGAACTGAACTGAAAAGGCACTATTAGTCCTATTTATAAATGAGAAAGGAGCTTCCCTGGTAGCTCAGTCGTAAAGAATCTTCCTTCAGTGCAGAAAACCTGGGTTAGATCCCTGGGCTGGGAAGATCCCCTGGAGGAGGGCATGGCAACCCACTCCAGTACTCTTGCCTGGAAAATTCCATGGACAGAGGAGCCTGACGAGCCACGGTGTGTAGAACTGCACAGAGTCAGGCATGACTGAAGCAACTGAGCACCAGCAGCAGCAGCATAAATGAGAAAGCCAAGGCTCAGAGGCTCAGATGTTACACTGAACTTAGATGTTAACATTAAATTTCTATGAAATTGCCAGTATTTTGCTTGGTATATGGCAATTTCATATGGTTCCACCTAATACGTTTCCCAGGGACACAGAACTAGTAACTTCTGGAATGAAGTTGCACACAGAATTCCACTTGGCTCCCAAGCACTTCATCTTTCCCCCACTTTCCACACATTTATACAACATTGAAGGGAAGAGAAAACGTGTTATGGGGGTGTTATATCAGACAGCACCCTCCTCTCACTGTGAGGGTGCCAACACCATGGAGGAAGGAATGCCTAAACAGTTTTCAAAGCAAGGTTGAGGGTTAGTATAAAGCAGAACAAGTCATTAGAACACACAGATTATTTGTGTGTCTGCTATGTGTAGCTTGAAAGTTGTCAACATTAAATAGTTTATATCTGCAGAAAAAAGTTACTCCACAGAGTGAAGGCCATTTCTACAATAGCGTGTTTATATTGTAACATGCTTTAGATACAGGACAGGCATTGTAATCTCCCCTCACTCTAAGAAAGCATGAGTCTATCAGTTCTCAATGGCTAGTGTCTTAGGCAGATTGCCGCATTCCACTTGGCTCTACCTTTCAGTGAACAGCATTCCTGCAGGGAGAGGATTCACATCAATAACAGTAATGTCTCGTGAGGGACCTTCTTTGTAGACCTTTCTGTTGATTTTTATATTTTCACATCCCTGAAGATTTTATCCCAAGCTGTAACGTCTGCCTGTCAATAGATGCACCACCGTGTGTTGTTCTTTCTGGACATTAACCTAGCACAGAGATTATTCCTGTGCACATTGTGTCCTCAGACTTAGGACTTAGACCTTTCTTCTTTCTTTCTCTTCCTCCCTCCCTTCTTTTCTTCTCTTCTTTCCTGCCTTGAGCTCTTCTGAGCAGTCAGGTGAATGTCTCCCAAGAATAAGAGAGCACTGGGATTTGTATTAGAAGTTGCTATTGTAGAACCCACTTAATATTTAAAAGAATTACATGCAATGATTGGGATTCTAAGTAAGCCACTCTGTGATATATGACAGTTCATGAGCACTGGGCTGTGAGAACCGTGACTTCGTAGATAATGAACCAATATCAAGGAGACTCCAAGCTCAGATACCAGCAGTGCCATCAGTGATGAGGTGGACAGGGCATGAAGACACTCCAGCACAACAGGAATGGAGAAATACCCACTGCCACTCGAATCTAAGAAGAACCACCTCAGAAATGATGGGATCCTCACTGACACATGCTAAAATCAGAACCGGAAAGTATGAGGAGAAACTGGATATTTGCATAATTTCAAATAGGTCTCGTAAGGTATTTAATTTTACAGTGGAGATTTTACAGTGGAAAAATCCAGCAGACACTACCTCACCCAAGATTAATATCATCAGAAGTAAGATAACACTGACATCATGGATCCCATAAGACTTAGTGAGATCACAAAATTGCTTCTGTGGCCCCTTGTGAAACAAATACACAGCTTCAGTCCAGTCATGAGAAAAAGGAGGCGAACCCCAAAAGGGACATTCTGTGAAATAATTGACTAGTCATTATCAGAGGCAAAACAGAGTCTATAAGACCAGGAACTAAGCCTTAGATACAGGACAGGCATTGTAATCTCCCCTCACTCTAAGAAAGCATGAGTCTATCAGTTCTCAATGGCTAGTGTCTTAGGCAGATTGCCGCATTCCACTTGGCTCTACCTTTCAGTGAACAGCATTCCTGCAGGGAGAGGATTCACATCAATAACAGTAATGTCTCGTGAGGGACCTTCTTTGTAGACCTTTCTGTTGATTTTTATATTTTCACATCCCTGAAGATTTTATCCCAAGCTGTAACGTCTGCCTGTCAATAGATGCACCACCGTGTGTTGTTCTTTCTGGACATTAACCTAGCACAGAGATTATTCCTGTGCACATTGTGTCCTCAGACTTAGGACTTAGACCTTTCTTCTTTCTTTCTCTTCCTCCCTCCCTTCTTTTCTTCTCTTCTTTCCTGCCTTGAGCTCTTCTGAGCAGTCAGGTGAATGTCTCCCAAGAATAAGAGAGCACTGGGATTTGTATTAGAAGTTGCTATTGTAGAACCCACTTAATATTTAAAAGAATTACATGCAATGATTGGGATTCTAAGTAAGCCACTCTGTGATATATGACAGTTCATGAGCACTGGGCTGTGAGAACCGTGACTTCGTAGATAATGAACCAATATCAAGGAGACTCCAAGCTCAGATACCAGCAGTGCCATCAGTGATGAGGTGGACAGGGCATGAAGACACTCCAGCACAACAGGAATGGAGAAATACCCACTGCCACTGAATCTAAGAAGAACCACCTCAGAAATGATGGGATCCTCACTGACACATGCTAAAATCAGAACCGGAAAGTATGAGGAGAAACTGGATATTTGCATAATTTCAAATAGGTCTCGTAAGGTATTTAATTTTACAGTGGAGATTTTACAGTGGAAAAATCCAGCAGACACTACCTCACCCAAGATTAATATCATCAGAAGTAAGATAACACTGACATCATGGATCCCATAAGACTTAGTGAGATCACAAAATTGCTTCTGTGGCCCCTTGTGAAACAAATACACAGCTTCAGTCCAGTCATGAGAAAAAGGAGGCGAACCCCAAAAGGGACATTCTGTGAAATAATTGACTAGTCATTATCAGAGGCACCAGAGTCATAAGACCAGGAAAAGTGAGGAATTGTCATCTACTGAAGGAGGCCAGAGAGGCACGATAACTGTCTGCAGTGTAGGAGCCTCTGCTCTGGATCAGAAAAAGGACATTAAGAGGAACATGGTTGAAACTCGAATAATCTCTGTAGGTGAATTAAAAATAGAAGATATTAACATTAAGGGAAAATGAGGAAAAGATATACATGAACTCTTTATGCTGTTTTTTTGCAAAATTTCTGTCTAAAATTAGCTTAAAGAAATAAATAGACCTGGAGGGTTGGGATGGGGGAGTATACATATGACTGATCTGGGACCATGCGTATCTGTAAACAACAAAACTCTGTAAAAGTAAAATAAAACTAGAAAAAAAGAGAAAGAAATAGGGCAAAAAAGGAAATGGTGAGGTTCAGAAACTCCAGTGCAGCACTAACCTGTAGAAATACAGTGGGAACCCTGATAGGAGTCAAACATGACATTTGAAATTTTCTAGATGCAAATTAAAGTAGGAAAAGATTGGTGAGATTAAGTTTAGCAATTTAACCCAATATATCAAAAATACTATCATTTTAACATGTAATCAATATGGAATATGACTGAGATTGTCTGTATTCTTTCTTGCTCTACATGTTTACGATCCACTATCAGTTGAGACTAGCCACTTGGCCAGTTCTCAGTAGCCCCATATTGAACAGACATCTACCACCATAAAGACACATTCTGTTTGCGTCTTTTATTGTGTTTCTGCTGCTTCTTATGAGAGTTTTGTTCTTTCCTACTATAGACTTCTCTTCCTTCCCTCACTTATGAGCATGTATATGTTCCAGGCATTGTTCTGTGCAAAAAAAACTGACAAAACTTTCCAACTTCCTGGAGCTTCCATTCTTAAGGGAATGATGAACTCAAACAGTTACTATACTATGTAAGTAAATTATACAATAATTGGAAAATAGCAAATGCTATGGAGCTGGGGTGTAAGGAGCGTGAAGCTGGGTAAGGTGACTCAGACGTGAGTCAGCAGAAAGGAGGCGAACCCCAAGGGACATTCTGTGAAATAATTGACTAGTCATTATCAGAGGCACCAGAGTCATAAGACCAGGAAAAGTGAGGAATTGTCATCTACTGAAGGAGGCCAGAGAGGCACGATAACTGTCTGCAGTGTAGGAGCCTCTGCTCTGGATCAGAAAAAGGACATTAAGAGGAACATGGTTGAAACTCGAATAATCTCTGTAGGTGAATTAAAAATAGAAGATATTAACATTAAGGAAAATGAGGAAAAGATATACATGAACTCTTTATGCTGTTTTTTTGCAAAATTTCTGTCTAAAATTAGCTTAAAGAAATAAATAGACCTGGAGGGTTGGGATGGGGGAGTATACATATGACTGATCTGGGACCATGCGTATCTGTAAACAACAAAACTCTGTAAAAGTAAAATAAAACTAGAAAAAGAGAAAGAAATAGGGCAAAAAAGGAAATGGTGAGGTTCAGAAACTCCAGTGCAGCACTAACCTGTAGAAATACAGTGGGAACCCTGATAGGAGTCAAACATGACATTTGAAATTTTCTAGATGCAAATTAAAGTAGGAAAAGATTGGTGAGATTAAGTTTAGCAATTTAACCCAATATATCAAAAATACTATCATTTTAACATGTAATCAATATGGAATATGACTGAGATTGTCTGTATTCTTTCTTGCTCTACATGTTTACGATCCACTATCAGTTGAGACTAGCCACTTGGCCAGTTCTCAGTAGCCCCATATTGAACAGACATCTACCACCATAAAGACACATTCTGTTTGCGTCTTTTATTGTGTTTCTGCTGCTTCTTATGAGAGTTTTGTTCTTTCCTACTATAGACTTCTCTTCCTTCCCTCACTTATGAGCATGTATATGTTCCAGGCATTGTTCTGTGCAAAAAAAACTGACAAAACTTTCCAACTTCCTGGAGCTTCCATTCTTAAGGGAATGATGAACTCAAACAGTTACTATACTATGTAAGTAAATTATACAATAATTGGAAAATAGCAAATGCTATGGAGCTGGGGGTGTAAGGAGCGTGAAGCTGGGTAAGGTGACTCAGACGTGCTGGGGAAAGCAAAGCTAAAAGAGACAGGACCTAAATCAAACCCAGATCACCTATGGCTTCATTCTAGGATTTTCCATTCTTCAGTTTCAACAGACAGTTTTGAACAGACAGATTAATGGAAAAGTAAAAACAGTGTTCCGCTTTGACTAATTTAGTACTTAATAAGGTCACATCCAGCTTAGTCATAGAGGGCAACTCTTGACTGCCATTTTCAATATCTGGTTTAAAGGAGTTGATAATGTTCCAAACACCAGTTCTCCAACTTAACAAAGCAGAATATGCAGGAGCTACCCTGTAAGGACCAGGATATCTCAGAAAACAGAAGCTTTTGAAATTATGCAGCCCACTGCAGTTCTTGACATGAGTCGAGAAAGGTTTGATCAATAGAGTTTGATTCTTTCTTGCCCTGAAATTTGAATAATTATTTACAGCCTGGTGAAATTAACGTATTCAGAATATTGACTTTCTCTTAGAGGAGATTGAGAATTTCGTTTACTCTCCTTGTGATAGAGTATGAGGTCCATTGTTTTTTAAAACTTTTGGTTAATAAGAATTACTCATTGAAATACCTCCCAGTTACAGTTCCTTCTGGTGTATGAGAAAAGAGTGGCTGCCAAAAATATGTGTTAGGAATCCTGCAACCTCTGCTTTTCTGAGTCTGAGATACCTTAAAGAGGAAAAAAGGCAGAAGGTGCAACAGAAAGAAAAAGATTGTATTGTGAGTGTATTTGTCCTGTGTCTGATTATATGAGGTGCTTGTTGGAATATACACTCTTCAGCCTAACCCTAAATCTCCAGATTCCAGGTTTTTGAAAGATGAAACCTGAGAATCTGAGTGGTTCATAAGGTTCCTAAGTGATTCTTATACCTGCTGGGTATTGAGAACAATGGATCCTGGTGCCAGAAAGGCCCAGATTGGATTGCCTCTGATCAGGATGCCTCTGCTCACCCAAGGGGTCTCTTTTAGGAAGGGACACTGAACTAACTCTGCATGTTGAGTCCTCTGTCTATTAGACTGTGTAACAAGAAGACCAGGGAATCTGGATCCAGCATACTAACTCCCACTGTGCTGGGTCCAGCAGGACAATTCTTCAGAGCTCTTAATTGTGATATTTTAACAAACTATTTTGTCCCTGTTGTTCACCTATGGCTTCATTCTAGGATTTTCCATTCTTCAGTTTCAACAGACAGTTTTGAACAGACAGATTAATGGAAAAGTAAAAACAGTGTTCCGCTTTGACTAATTTAGTACTTAATAAGGTCACATCCAGCTTAGTCATAGAGGGCAACTCTTGACTGCCATTTTCAATATCTGGTTTAAAGGAGTTGATAATGTTCCAAACACCAGTTCTCCAACTTAACAAAGCAGAAATATGCAGGAGCTACCCTGTAAGGACCAGGATATCTCAGAAAACAGAAGCTTTTGAAATTATGCAGCCCACTGCAGTTCTTGACATGAGTCGAGAAAGGTTTGATCAATAGAGTTTGATTCTTTCTTGCCCTGAAATTTGAATAATTATTTACAGCCTGGTGAAATTAACGTATTCAGAATATTGACTTTCTCTTAGAGGAGATTGAGAATTTCGTTTACTCTCCTTGTGATAGAGTATGAGGTCCATTGTTTTTTAAAACTTTTGGTTAATAAGAATTACTCATTGAAATACCTCCCAGTTACAGTTCCTTCTGGTGTATGAGAAAAGAGTGGCTGCCAAAAATATGTGTTAGGAATCCTGCAACCTCTGCTTTTCTGAGTCTGAGATACCTTAAAGAGGAAAAAAGGCAGAAGGTGCAACAGAAAGAAAAAGATTGTATTGTGAGTGTATTTGTCCTGTGTCTGATTATATGAGGTGCTTGTTGGAATATACACTCTTCAGCCTAACCCTAAATCTCCAGATTCCGGGTTTTTTGAAAGATGAAACCTGAGAATCTGAGTGGTTCATAAGGTTCCTAAGTGATTCTTATACCTGCTGGGTATTGAGAACAATGGATCCTGGTGCCAGAAAGGCCCAGATTGGATTGCCTCTGATCAGGATGCCTCTGCTCACCCAAGGGGTCTCTTTTAGGAAGGGACACTGAACTAACTCTGCATGTTGAGTCCTCTGTCTGTTAGACTGTGTAACAAGAAGACCAGGGAATCTGGATCCAGCATACTAACTCCCACTGTGCTGGGTCCAGCAGGACAATTCTTCAGAGCTCTTAATTGTGATATTTTAACAAACTATTTTGTCCCTGTTGTTTAATGCAGCTGGCATTGAGGCTGCTTTTATCTCTTTGTTTTGCTAAGGGGAACTCAGGCCTTTGTTTCTGCTGCTTTTCTTTTCAGTTGGCCTCCTATAATGCACATATTTTTAGTCCAAGGAGGCAAGACAGAGAACTAGTGCAAACTTGTGCTTTCAAGGCCTGCTGTGGGGACCTGGACAAGGACATGTCAGGCCTCCAAAAATGAGCCAGCAAGTTCTTTGTTTGCACTCCGAGCATAGCCCTTTTATCATCTGTAGTCCCATCTAAACAGCTCTTCTTAAAGGATAAAGTATATTATCAAGGCCTGAGAAGTAGCTTGTAATTACGAGCTCTTGAATGGACTCAGGTACTGTTTAAAAGCACCAAGTGAAAGAGAAACTTATGAGCTTTGTGTTCTTTAACTAGACCTTGGAGCCCTGGATGAACTTAGTTTTTATGTTACAGTCTCTAGTTTTTACTTTGTTTTTAAAATTACAAAAGCAATAGCTGCCCACTGTACAATATTCAAATAATGCAAATATATTCAGGAAAAAATGAGAGTTACCACATACCAGCCACTCCAGTTCTATCCTGTGCTGTACTTTCAAGACTTTGCTAGGCATATGTAAACATCTATGATTAGTCACACATACATACAAGAGTACTTAGGACTCTTTACACTGCACATGAGACCAGCCCACTTCAAAAAATTTTTAAGAAATGGAGGAATCTCTTGGCATATATACTCATACTTAGCTGAGTTGTACTAGCTTCAGGAATGTCTGGATCAGGGTCTCCAAAAGAGTAGTCTTTCTTTCTCTTATCTCTCTCTCAGCTTGTCCTTTTTGTGTGTGTGTCTGACCCTCATTTGGCTTTCCCTCTGTGTTGGGGAATATAGCTCTCTGCAGATCTGCATTTGCTCCAGATTCAAGACAAAATAATGCCCCACTCCTTCACAATTGTGTAACTCTAACTCTGCATGTTGAGTCCTCTGTCTGTTAGACTGTGTAACAAGAAGACCAGGGAATCTGGATCCAGCATACTAACTCCCACTGTGCTGGGTCCAGCAGGACAATTCTTCAGAGCTCTTAATTGTGATATTTTAACAAACTATTTTGTCCCTGTTGTTTAATGCAGCTGGCATTGAGGCTGCTTTTATCTCTTTGTTTTGCTAAGGGGAACTCAGGCCTTTGTTTCTGCTGCTTTTCTTTTCAGTTGGCCTCCTATAATGCACATATTTTTAGTCCAAGGAGGCAAGACAGAGAACTAGTGCAAACTTGTGCTTTCAAGGCCTGCTGTGGGGACCTGGACAAGGACATGTCAGGCCTCCAAAAATGAGCCAGCAAGTTCTTTGTTTGCACTCCGAGCATAGCCCTTTTATCATCTGTAGTCCCATCTAAACAGCTCTTCTTAAAGGATAAAGTATATTATCAAGGCCTGAGAAGTAGCTTGTAATTACGAGCTCTTGAATGGACTCAGGTACTGTTTAAAAGCACCAAGTGAAAGAGAAACTTATGAGCTTTGTGTTCTTTAACTAGACCTTGGAGCCCTGGATGAACTTAGTTTTTATGTTACAGTCTCTAGTTTTTACTTTGTTTTTAAAATTACAAAAGCAATAGCTGCCCACTGTACAATATTCAAATAATGCAAATATATTCAGGAAAAAATGAGAGTTACCACATACCAGCCACTCCAGTTCTATCCTGTGCTGTACTTTCAAGACTTTGCTAGGCATATGTAAACATCTATGATTAGTCACACATACATACAAGAGTACTTAGGACTCTTTACACTGCACATGAGACCAGCCCACTTCAAAAAATTTTTAAGAAATGGAGGAATCTCTTGGCATATATACTCATACTTAGCTGAGTTGTACTAGCTTCAGGAATGTCTGGATCAGGGTCTCCAAAAGAGTAGTCTTTCTTTCTCTTATCTCTCTCTCAGCTTGTCCTTTTTGTGTGTGTGTCTGACCCTCATTTGGCTTTCCCTCTGTGTTGGGGAATATAGCTCTCTGCAGATCTGCATTTGCTCCAGATTCAAGACAAAATAATGCCCCATCTCTCTTCACAATTGTGTAACTCCTCATCCTCAGAACCTGTCGACCGGTTGCCTGACATTTTGTTGTTTGGTTGCCTAGTCATGTTCAACTCCTTTGCGACCCCGTGGACTGTAGCTTGCCAGACTCCTCAGTCCATGAGATTTCCTAGACAAGTATACCAGAGTGGATAGCCATGTCCTTCTCTGGGGGATCTTCCCCACTCAGGGATCGAACTTCCATCTCCTGCGTTGTGAAAGAGGATTCATTACTGCTGAGCTACCAGGGAAGTGGCAGAAAAATTAAAACTGTGTATAAAATTAAAGCTCCGGGCTTCCCCTGGTGGTCCAGTGGGTAAGGACACTGCCTTGCAGTGCAAGGGTTGCCGGTTCGGTCCCTGGCCTGGGAAGATCCCGCGTGCTGCGGAGCGGCTGGACCCATACGTCCAATTGCCGAGCCGAAGCTCTGGGGCGCATGCTCCCAGAGCCGGCGCTCTATGACAACAGAGGCCACCGCGATGGGGGGCCCACAGGAGCCAAAAGATGAAAATAGAGAAATGAAAGACCAATAGAGGTGGCCCGCCCGTCCCCCTTCCTCCCCACCCCACCCCCAAAAGATAAATAAATAAATAAATAAATATTTAAAACTAAAGCTCCTCATCGACTGACCTTAAAATAGAAATATTATCAGGGTGGGCCCAACCTAATCACCAGGGTCATTAAAAATGAAAGAGGAAGGAAGAAGAGTTAGTTAGAGAGAGAGGTGATCATGGAAGCAAGGTGAGAGAGAGCAAATGTAAGAAACCTCACTCAAACATTCGTTGCTAGATTTGAAAATGGAGAATGGGACTATGAGTCAAGGAAGTGGCTGCCTCTGGAAGCTGGAAAGAGCAAGGAAGTGGTTCCCCCTCCTCCACCCAAGAATCTCCAGCAGGAAGCACAGACATACTGATACCTTGGGGGTTGTATCATATTGCTGATCTACATAATGATAAGAAATTTGGGTTTTTTTAAGCCACCAACTATGTGGTGATTTGTTCTAGTGGCCATGAAAGCCTAATATAGGGCACAAAAAGCAAGAGATTTTTCTCTCCTCAAAATCAAAATTGTTAAACGTCTATGGAAGGCTTCTGATTAGCCTAGCTTGGTTTTCAGTCAACCTCCATCCCTGTCACCATGGTCAGCAAAACAGGATACTATAATTGTCTGTATCTGATTATCCTTACTCTTTTTTCTGTTTTTTAGATGTCAATGAGGCTCAATTTTTCCTTTTTCTTAATTTTGGCCTCTTTTATTGGTTTTTTATTTATTTATTTTTATCCATCTTTATTCTTTGGCCTGTGTGGGCTTCCCATTGCAGTGGCCCCTCTCATAGCAGAGCACTGGCTCTGGGCACATGTGCTGCAGAGCGCTGGCTCGTAATTGGAAAGACAGGTCCAGCTGCTCCACGGCACATGGGATCTTCCTGGCCAGGGATCGAACCGGTGCTCCTTGCACTTCAAGGTGGACTCTTTACCCACTGGACCACCAAGGAAGCCCTATATCTGATTATTCTTTATGGCAGGGAAAGGGGATCAGGACTGGCAACCCATCTCCTCAGAATTGCATAATGGGCATGAGAATAGAGAAACCCCCCCCCCCCAAATCTTGTATGGGTTTGTTGCTTATAGCTGGTTTTTTAGAATGGATGTGTGATGTACATTTTGTTCTATAATTTTCTTAATTCTCTTTACAACATATTTTGGAGATAGTTCCATTTCAATTTATTTAAATCCTTCTTTGCTGTCTTTAGTAGCTATATGTTATTCCATTCATTAGATGAGCCAAGCTCACTTAACCAAGTTTCCTGTTGATGGACATTTAAGATGTTTCTAATCTTTGCTTCCAAATAAGACTGAATGTTGTGTCCTTCACTGTATCTCTGTGCTATAGCACTTACTTTTGATTGTTTTTTTCTCAACATTGGTCATGTGAGAGTGTGATGAAGAAAATAACAAGGATAGGTGTAGTGAGTAGAATAGTGCCCCCGCCCCAAAATATGCACAAGTCCAAATTCCAAATATTTATGAATGTGACCTTATTTGGAAATAGAGTTTTTGCAGATGTAATTAAGTTAAGGAGCTTTAGATGAGATCATTCTAGATTTAGGGTGGGCCCTAAGCCCCATGACAAGTGTCCTTATTAAGTACAGAAAAGGAGAACACACAGAGACATGGGAAATATAAAGACAGAGGCAGAGATTGAAATGATGCCTCTGCAAGACAAGGGATGCCAAGAATTGCCAGCAGTCACCAGGAGCTTGAGGAGAGGCATGGAGAGGCACAGCCTCTAGAAGGAACCAACCCTGCTGACAGTTTGATTTCTGGCCCTCCGAATTGTGGCAGAATTTGTTTCTGTGATTTTAACCCACTCAGTTAGTGGCAGTTTGTTATAGCAGCCCCAGGAAACTGAAACACAGGTTGTGAAGGCAACTGCTTCTCCTGCCCTCCTTTGTTTGGCTGTGGGCAGCTGTCAATTACCTGGAAAGACAGAGGAACAGTAGGTCAGGTCACAAAAGCCATAAACGACACAAGGGTCATTTCGATGTGCATTTCTTGTGAATGTGCTTTATGAGTTTTATCTTCCAGTACCATTTTGTTTAAACAGATGGTGAAATTAGTTTACACTTCAGTCAGCTCCCAATGAATGTATGGAAGGAAGAGAGGTAGACCCGGTGTGAAATGAGTAGGAAACAAAATGAAGCCTTAGGCAGAATCACCTTAGTTGATTCTCTGTTATAACATCAGAGGTTTTTAGTGGCTGTGCGTAAGAGCAATGAGTGAATAGATGGAAGGAAAGGAGGGAGGAAGAAAAGGAGGAGGAAGGAAGAGGAAAAGATGAAGTAGACCATGATGAGGACCAGTGGAGGCCTTTGAATGTCTCCTTGTGCTAAAATTAACCCCTTTATACTTAATTCATGAACATGGCTAAAATGCTCATAATGTGCTCGGTGTCCACTCCGGTGACACACACTGACCTTGCCTCCACTCTCACCATCCCCACCACAGTATCAAACCAGATACTGAAATGTAATGAGCCATATCCCCAGCAAAGAGCTAGGAATCTGATTCTTTTTGATCAGTAAAGCACTAAAACAAACCCCCCGAAAAAAAACCAACAACAACAACAACAACAATAAAGCATACAAGTATAATCACATTACATAGATGTGTTAACTGCACTGGACTTTTTCTCATCTGGCTTCTGACATACGTGAATTACCATTGGGCCAGGAAGCTCATGCCTGTTAATTGTCAGCTGTATTTGAACTGCAGGCTTGAATGTTTTAGGGGGGCAAAAAGAAAGTGCAAATGTGAAGATGCCTGTTTGGGGGCTGTGTAGTGAATCTCAGTCTGTCCTTAAACCTGCTGAAGGAGACAGAATAAGTCATGGAAAGTCTAAGAAATCACTGCCTATGGTTCCTGCCAGAGTGTACAGAACACTTTGGTTTTTCACCACATGCATGGCCTTGGCTCCTGCCACTGCCTATTTTGGTTTTTCCTCCCCTCATAGAGGCCCATTGAAAATTCTACCTCCCATCTTCCCTGCCTGGATATAGCTAAGGAAAAGATCACAGGTCATTAAATTGTAATAATGATATTTTTTGTAGGCTAAGGCCACTGGGGACCAGTAATTGAGTGCGGAAGTAAGCCAGTGTTAGTCAGAATCAGACCAACCAAGACTTGCAGTGACCCAAATAAGCGTTTTTCTATTTTACTGTTTCCTCGAGCTCCTGATGCATAAGACCTTAGGATGCCTGAGATTTGCTCTTTTTATAGCCTCTGATGTGCTTGTTTTCTCGGTACATTTAAATTGGGTCACAGGGCAGGAGCTGGCAGTGGTCTAAGGCTTCCTCCAAGAACATGCATCTGTAATGTGTGTTTCATGTTTTCCCTGGTACAGAGATAAATGTCAACAGTGATTCTGATTGGAAGGCCCAATGTCTAAGGCTTTTGGAATTATGTGAGTCCCAGAGTCACAGGAATTGTTCTGCATTCAAATGTTTAGAAAGCATAATTAAATGGATTGATGAGGTGGGGTTCTAGAAACAAGATGCTGGTGTTAAATTTTCCTGTAGCTTTCTACTAGCATCATCATTCCTTCCCTCCTCCTTTCTCTATTTTTTCAATTTATGATTTTTGTTTTCAGCCCTCAAAACCTCTATGAGCTTCTGCTGTCTCAGGCTGTGCACTGAATTTCTCATTTGGCCCCTCTGTTACTTTCTTCTCCTCAGTATTCAAAGGCCCCCTTGTGCTTCTTAAATTAAATCCTCCACTGTTGTCACTGTCCTCCGCACTTTGCTTAATTAGATAATATCTGAGACAGCTTTGAAGATGCGAGGTGCTGTCCCAGTGCTAAGTGGGATGGTTCTAATTATTCTCTTGAAGCCTCGCATCACCATAATCAGCTTCTTCTCTCCCATTCTTTTCTCTCTTTTCATCATCTGGGCATGAATAATGAACACAATCTTTCTTTAAATGGAAGAATAGAAATGTAGCTGAGTTCTTTTTCCTGGGTTGCCTGTTAGCAGAAATTGAGGTACATCCATGTTTTTTTGGACTGGGAAAGGAAACACGGAAGGTTGAGATCCTAGCATGGGTACTGTGAATGATCATGGTCTTAGAGATTTTCTAAATGACTTGTGTTTTTATAACCAAATGAACAACAGCAACAAAAATGTTGCAGAGAATTTGGATAATTTAGAGAACTGGATAATTTGGATAGTTTAGAATTTTTAATTGTTGTGTTTTCATATTGTGAATTTTATGTGAATATATATTATATTCATATTAATCTATTTTCACACACAAAATAAACTCAACTGAGCATAATGTTTTCTAAGTTACTGAATGCACAGTGATTTAAATTATATTTTCTTCACATTGCTATGACTACAGGACCCCCCTCCTTACATAATTGGACCATAACTTCCTAAACCAATTCCCACAGGTGAAAAATTAGTTGGTTTCCAATCAACAACAGTGGGTCACAGGGCAGGAGCTGGCAGTGGTCTAAGGCTTCCTCCAAGAACATGCATCTGTAATGTGTGTTTCATGTTTTCCCTGGTACAGAGATAAATGTCAACAGTGATTCTGATTGGAAGGCCCAATGTCTAAGGCTTTTGGAATTATGTGAGTCCCAGAGTCACAGGAATTGTTCTGCATTCAAATGTTTAGAAAGCATAATTAAATGGATTGATGAGGTGGGGTTCTAGAAACAAGATGCTGGTGTTAAATTTTCCTGTAGCTTTCTACTAGCATCATCATTCCTTCCCTCCTCCTTTCTCTATTTTTTCAATTTATGATTTTTGTTTTCAGCCCTCAAAACCTCTATGAGCTTCTGCTGTCTCAGGCTGTGCACTGAATTTCTCATTTGGCCCCTCTGTTACTTTCTTCTCCTCAGTATTCAAAGGCCCCCTTGTGCTTCTTAAATTAAATCCTCCACTGTTGTCACTGTCCTCCGCACTTTGCTTAATTAGATAATATCTGAGACAGCTTTGAAGATGCGAGGTGCTGTCCCAGTGCTAAGTGGGATGGTTCTAATTATTCTCTTGAAGCCTCGCATCACCATAATCAGCTTCTTCTCTCCCATTCTTTTCTCTCTTTTCATCATCTGGGCATGAATAATGAACACAATCTTTCTTTAAATGGAAGAATAGAAATGTAGCTGAGTTCTTTTTCCTGGGTTGCCTGTTAGCAGAAATTGAGGTACATCCATGTTTTTTTGGACTGGGAAAGGAAACACGGAAGGTTGAGATCCTAGCATGGGTACTGTGAATGATCATGGTCTTAGAGATTTTCTAAATGACTTGTGTTTTTATAACCAAATGAACAACAGCAACAAAAATGTTGCAGAGAATTTGGATAATTTAGAGAACTGGATAATTTGGATAGTTTAGAATTTTTAATTGTTGTGTTTTCATATTGTGAATTTTATGTGAATATATATTATATTCATATTAATCTATTTTCACACACAAAATAAACTCAACTGAGCATAATGTTTTCTAAGTTACTGAATGCACAGTGATTTAAATTATATTTTCTTCACATTGCTATGACTACAGGACCCCCCTCCTTACATAATTGGACCATAACTTCCTAAACCAATTCCCACAGGTGAAAAATTAGTTGGTTTCCAATCAACAACTAGTCCAATATTTAATTGGACTAAAATAAACAGTGCTTCAGTCAACATCCTTTATACATAGCCAATCTAGTTTTTTAAAATAATTATTCAACAAAATTTTCTGAAGTTAGATTTTCTGTTCAAAGGACATGACAATTTAGCTAGCATTGGCAGCTTAGAAAGATACACAGAAGATGGTACCAACTTATACTGCTCATCTTGGAAGGGTTAGAAAAAGACATCCAATGTCAAAGTGTCTCTTTCGTGGACTTCCCAGGTCTTGCTAGTGGTAAAGAATCCACCTGCCAATTCAGGAGACGTGAGTTCAATGCCTGGGTCAAGAAAACCCCCCAGAGCAGGAAATGGCAATGCACTCTAGTATTTTTGCCTGGAAAATCCCATGGAAAGAGGAGTCTGGCCAGCTACCATCCATGGGGTCGCAAAGAGTCAGACACAACTGAGTGACTGAGCATGCACAAGTGGTCCAAGTGTCTCTTTCTTGTCTTTCCTTAGCTTGGACAGTTAGCACTGGATCGGTCCTCTTTCTAGATGGACATGCTTTGTACATGTCAGTTGGAGTCTTAGAATGGTCTAAAGAATGATCCAGGGCTCCTTGTGTCATGATCAGCCAGGTCTTGAATCCCTCGGACGTCAGTTGTATCAGAGGCAAATTCATGTTTAAAGAGCTGTACACCCAAGGTGGGGACTCTGATTTTATGCCCAGTTAGAAGAGAAATTCTAAAGAAAGAATACTAGTTCTTAATGGCCCCTTATACAGTGCTTGACAATCTTATAAGATTGAAGTTTCATGTTCAAATCTTTAGTAAGTTCATCTACCTGTTTAGAATTTTTAATTGTTGTGTTTTGATATTGTGAATTTTATGTGAATATATATTATATTCATATTAATCTATTTTCACACACAAAATAAACTCAACTGAGCATAATGTTTTCTAAGTTACTGAATGCACAGTGATTTAAATTATATTTTCTTCACATTGCTATGACTACAGGACCCCCCTCCTTACATAATTGGACCATAACTTCCTAAACCAATTCCCACAGGTGAAAAATTAGTTGGTTTCCAATCAACAACTAGTCCAATATTTAATTGGACTAAAATAAACAGTGCTTCAGTCAACATCCTTTATACATAGCCAATCTAGTTTTTTAAAATAATTATTCAACAAAATTTTCTGAAGTTAGATTTTCTGTTCAAAGGACATGACAATTTAGCTAGCATTGGCAGCTTAGAAAGATACACAGAAGATGGTACCAACTTATACTGCTCATCTTGGAAGGGTTAGAAAAGACATCCAATGTCAAAGTGTCTCTTTCGTGGACTTCCCAGGTCTTGCTAGTGGTAAAGAATCCACCTGCCAATTCAGGAGACGTGAGTTCAATGCCTGGGTCAAGAAAACCCCCCAGAGCAGGAAATGGCAATGCACTCTAGTATTTTTGCCTGGAAAATCCCATGGAAAGAGGAGTCTGGCCAGCTACCATCCATGGGGTCGCAAAGAGTCAGACACAACTGAGTGACTGAGCATGCACAAGTGGTCCAAGTGTCTCTTTCTTGTCTTTCCTTAGCTTGGACAGTTAGCACTGGATCGGTCCTCTTTCTAGATGGACATGCTTTGTACATGTCAGTTGGAGTCTTAGAATGGTCTAAAGAATGATCCAGGGCTCCTTGTGTCATGATCAGCCAGGTCTTGAATCCCTCGGACGTCAGTTGTATCAGAGGCAAATTCATGTTCTAAAGAGCTGTACACCCAAGGTGGGGACTCTGATTTTATGCCCAGTTAGAAGAGAAATTCTAAAGAAAGAATACTAGTTCTTAATGGCCCCTTATACAGTGCTTGACAATCTTATAAGATTGAAGTTTCATGTTCATGAAGTTTCACGTTCATTTTATAGTTGAACTAGGTTCAAATCTATCTCTACCTGACGCCAAAGAACATGCTCTTCCCTCCTCTCTGTAACTCACTTTTGTACTTTAACTACTCAGAGCAGAGTTCCAAAAGCCATGAATAATCTGCCTCTCACTTAGTTCTATTTATCCTCTGTCATTTTTTTTCTTTTTCTTTAAATACCAATTTGGCACAGATTTGGCTTTCCTAGTGTTAGAAAGCAACATTTTTCTTGTTTTATATGTAGGTTATGTTTTCATTAGAATCCTTGATGTATTAGAATATTCTTTTTCTCTTTGCCTAAAAATGTAATATGTATTCATGAAGTCTTTGAATAGGGTTATATATGGTTGTCATTTAACCTACCTGGCAAAGTCTCTGTATAAAAGCAGGGCCTACTTGTTGGGGGATATTAACATCCTGAGTCAAAAGGAACATAGACTGTGAACTTTAGAGTGATCTTTCTACCTATGTATTGACTGCTAAAGGAAAATTCTGACATCTCTAGCTGCAGATATTTTATAAATCAAACAGTGAATTAAACAAGCTTGTGTCCATAAGCTGAGGACTCTAGCAAAGATGAGGACAATATAGCAAGGGGTTAGGAGCATAGATGGGCAGTTTGGGAACTGCTCTTACCTCTCAGTTTCCTTTTCTATATTATGGAGGATAGTAAGATTTTCTTGGAGAATCGAATGTGCTTTCAAGTGCTTAGTAGGGTCCTCAGTACTTGGTTTCAATCTCCATGGATGATCATAAAAGAAAAGATACTTTAAGAAGCAGAAAAAAATCATGCACTAATTGAATTTGTACTGAAAGAGGGATATTAAAAAAATGGGCTCTTTTAGTGTAGATGTCAAGAGCATAGCATCTCTTTTTTCTTTATTATAAAAAGTGCTATGAAGAGCCCAGCATTACTTCATAAACATAATTTATTTAATTACAGGATAAATTATCTTGAATCCTCGGACGTCAGTTGTATCAGAGGCAAATTCATGTTTAAAGAGCTGTACACCCAAGGTGGGGACTCTGATTTTATGCCCAGTTAGAAGAGAAATTCTAAAGAAAGAATACTAGTTCTTAATGGCCCCTTATACAGTGCTTGACAATCTTATAAGATTGAAGTTTCATGTTCATGAAGTTTCACGTTCATTTTATAGTTGAACTAGGTTCAAATCTGTCTCTACCTGACGCCAAAGAACATGCTCTTCCCTCCTCTCTGTAACTCACTTTTGTACTTTAACTACTCAGAGCAGAGTTCCAAAAGCCATGAATAATCTGCCTCTCACTTAGTTCTATTTATCCTCTGTCATTTTTTTTCTTTTTCTTTAAATACCAATTTGGCACAGATTTGGCTTTCCTAGTGTTAGAAAGCAACATTTTTCTTGTTTTATATGTAGGTTATGTTTTCATTAGAATCCTTGATGTATTAGAATATTCTTTTTCTCTTTGCCTAAAAATGTAATATGTATTCATGAAGTCTTTGAATAGGGTTATATATGGTTGTCATTTAACCTACCTGGCAAAGTCTCTGTATAAAAGCAGGGCCTACTTGTTGGGGGATATTAACATCCTGAGTCAAAAGGAACATAGACTGTGAACTTTAGAGTGATCTTTCTACCTATGTATTGACTGCTAAAGGAAAATTCTGACATCTCTAGCTGCAGATATTTTATAAATCAAACAGTGAATTAAACAAGCTTGTGTCCATAAGCTGAGGACTCTAGCAAAGATGAGGACAATATAGCAAGGGGTTAGGAGCATAGATGGGCAGTTTGGGAACTGCTCTTACCTCTCAGTTTCCTTTTCTATATTATGGAGGATAGTAAGATTTTCTTGGAGAATCGAATGTGCTTTCAAGTGCTTAGTAGGGTCCTCAGTACTTGGTTTCAATCTCCATGGATGATCATAAAAGAAAAGATACTTTAAGAAGCAGAAAAAAATCATGCACTAATTGAATTTGTACTGAAAGAGGGATATTAAAAAAATGGGCTCTTTTAGTGTAGATGTCAAGAGCATAGCATCTCTTTTTTCTTTATTATAAAAAGTGCTATGAAGAGCCCAGCATTACTTCATAAACATAATTTATTTAATTACAGGATAAATTATTTACTTCTTTGGGAACCATGTTCCCTTCTCCCCTTCTCCAGTTTGAGAATGTGATGAAGCTGTGAATTCTCCCTGGAAACATGCACATTCACATCACATTTTGCAACTTCAGGGGCACCAATCTATTCCAGGTCAAAACTGCCCCAAAACATAGACGTTGTAGGACACATTTTCATTATCTAAACACGGGCAGAAGAAAGAGGTCTCTAGTTGGGAATACCCAACCGTGAAGCCAGAGATTCTAATTGTTGCTTTGTGCAAGCTACATCCTGTGCCCTTGGCCACTCATAATGTAGAGAAGAAGACAACAGGGAATGGGTGAGTGCTGTGCAGTGTGTCAGGAGTGATAATAAATGTGTGTCCTGAAAAGTATGATTTCATGATGCAGACTGGGGAGGGAGGGCTGGAAACAGTGTGAGAACAGGGCCTCCTTTGGCTAATGTCACAAATGCGGCAAGACCCCAGGGTCTTTCAGAATCTTGGGAAATTCTGTGGACCATGTGGCATATATATCATCAGAATCAAAATACCAGGTCCCAGGTCACTCAAAGCATCACCTCTGTCCTCTCCCATCAAGAGTGATTCCCTCGTCTGGACCATAGTGCCTGCTCTCTCTTGGGCTCTGTAAGTCTCTGCCTCCACGCAGCTGCCTGATTTGCTCTTCCCAGTCTCTGCTCATCAATCACCTCTACAGAGAGGCCCCCTGCCCTGACTTCTTTATCTCAACAGTACCCTCCTTTTTCTCCATCTCTTTGCACTGCTTCATTTGCTTCATGGCTTTTATTATGTTGTATTTATTGTTCAGTGGTTTATTTTCCATTTTCCCTAATGAAAGTGTGAGCCCAAAGAGGTGGGACCGTGTCTCTTGTTAATTGTCGTGTTCCAGCTCCTAATCTGGTGCCTGATACAAAGTAGACACTAAATAAATATTTGCCCAATAAATGAATTTAATAAGGTTTTATTCTCATTGTATTTGTAGGTATGTTTATCTTGTATTAAGGGCAAGTTATACTAGATTTTTAATTCAAGGTAAATGGTCTGCCTTTTAAATGAGTTACTGTCAGGAAAAGGGAATCAATTTAAAAAGGGATATCAAGTAAATGGAAGCGTAAGTGGTACACAGATGGGATGTGAAGCTGTGAATTCTCCCTGGAAACATGCACATTCACATCACATTTTGCAACTTCAGGGGCACCAATCTATTCCAGGTCAAAACTGCCCCAAAACATAGACGTTGTAGGACACATTTTCATTATCTAAACACGGGCAGAAGAAAGAGGTCTCTAGTTGGGAATACCCAACCGTGAAGCCAGAGATTCTAATTGTTGCTTTGTGCAAGCTACATCCTGTGCCCTTGGCCACTCATAATGTAGAGAAGAAGACAACAGGGAATGGGTGAGTGCTGTGCAGTGTGTCAGGAGTGATAATAAATGCGTGTCCTGAAAAGTATGATTTCATGATGCAGACTGGGGAGGGAGGGCTGGAAACAGTGTGAGAACAGGGCCTCCTTTGGCTAATGTCACAAATGCGGCAAGACCCCAGGGTCTTTCAGAATCTTGGGAAATTCTGTGGACCATGTGGCATATATATCATCAGAATCAAAATACCAGGTCCCAGGTCACTCAAAGCATCACCTCTGTCCTCTCCCATCAAGAGTGATTCCCTCGTCTGGACCATAGTGCCTGCTCTCTCTTGGGCTCTGTAAGTCTCTGCCTCCACGCAGCTGCCTGATTTGCTCTTCCCAGTCTCTGCTCATCAATCACCTCTACAGAGAGGCCCCCTGCCCTGACTTCTTTATCTCAACAGTACCCTCCTTTTTTTCCATCTCTTTGCACTGCTTCATTTGCTTCATGGCTTTTATTATGTTGTATTTATTGTTCAGTGGTTTATTTTCCATTTTCCCTAATGAAAGTGTGAGCCCAAAGAGGTGGGACCGTGTCTCTTGTTAATTGTCGTGTTCCAGCTCCTAATCTGGTGCCTGATACAAAGTAGACACTAAATAAATATTTGCCCAATAAATGAATTTAATAAGGTTTTATTCTCATTGTATTTGTAGGTATGTTTATCTTGTATTAAGGGCAAGTTATACTAGATTTTTAATTCAAGGTAAATGGTCTGCCTTTTAAATGAGTTACTGTCAGGAAAAGGGAATCAATTTAAAAAGGGATATCAAGTAAATGGAAGCGTAAGTGGTACACAGATGGGATGTGACTCCTGAGAGTGATGACAATGACATTTGGGAAACACTGGTCTAGAAACAGAGCAGGAAACAAAGAAAGAAGCATAAGCCTACTGTACTATCATATGTGAAGAAAATAGCTATAGTCATTGCTCTGTGAGAAAAGCAGATCCTCCAGGAGTGCTGTATGATGGTCTGGAGGGGTGGGATGGGGGGGGATATACATATGACTAATCTGAGAACATACATATCTGTAAACAACAAAACTCTGTAAAAGTTAAAAGTAAAATAGAAGTTAAAAAAAAAAAAAGAAGCATAAGCCTAGAAGTAGGAGTGGTATCTTAAATCCAAATAAGGGTGCTGAATGATAAACTCAGATGCGTGCTCCGTTGTGCCCAACTCTTTGTGACCCCACGACTGTAACCCGCTGGACTCCTCTGTCCATGGGATTTCCCAGGCAAGAATACTGAAGCAGGTTCCCATTTCCTTCCCCAGGGTATCTTTCAGGCCCAGGGATCGAACCTGCTGCTTCTGTATCTCTTGCATTAGAGGTGGATGCTTTACTGCTGAGCCACATTGTGGTCTCTTGCAGTGCTGAGGTACCTTTCATCTGGCATTTACTGAATGTGAGCTATGAGCTCAGTGTGTAGGAATAAGTGTGATGTACAATCCAATCCCACTTTCAAGGGCAAACCTCAGAGATAGACACGGACACCATAACAGTAGTAGTCAAGCTGTGATCAGAGGTCCAAAGAAGCCACAGAAGAGTAGCATTTGTTTCTCTGGAGGTAATCGGGAAACAGTTCTCTGAAGAGGAGAAATTTGAATGGAGCCTTGGAAGAATGGGGATAAGATTCAGTAGGCAGAAATGGGTGCCGAGGCCCTTCCCTGTGGTCCAGTGGTTAAGACTGTGCTCCCAATGGAGGAGGTGCAGGTTCAATCCTTTGTCAGGGGACTGAGATCCCACATGCTGAACAGTGTGGCCAAAATCTAAAAAAAAAAAAAAAAGAAAAGAAAAGAAATGGGAGCCAAGGCATTCTAGACACAGGAGACCACTGGAATAAAGCCAGGCAGAATAGCAGCAAATAATACAGGAAAGTGATCTCATGGGGCACTGTGGAAAATGTCTCTGTGGACTTCAGAGGAAAACTCGTGCAGCAACTCCAGTATACCTGCTCTTATCTCTCTTTGTGTAGCTGATGCCACATCTTTCACCTGAACAGTGTTTCAGGTGATTGTGTCTGTGTCTTCACAGAGATGAGCTTCAGGGATTTCTGGTGGTTCAGTGGTAAAGAAGTCTCCTGTCAATGCAGGAGACGTGGGTTTGATCCCTGATGTGGGAAGATTCCACATGCTGCAGACCAGCTAAGTCCATGGTGCACCACAACTATTGAAGCTATGCTCTAGAGCCTGCAAACCACAGCTATTGTTCCCTTATGCAACAACTTCTGAAGCCCACAGTCCCTAGAGCCTCTGCTCCCCAACGAGAGAAGCCCGTGTACCACAACTACAGAGTAGCCCCCCACCACAACTAGAGAAAAGGCCGTGCAGCAACAAAGACCTAGCACTGCCAAAAATAAATAAAACAAAATCATTTTAAGAAGAAGAAAGAAACTTCAAGAAGGCATCTTTGCTCCCAAATAACCAACGTCAAATCCCCTCTTTTCTGAAAAGAAAATACCTAGGAAACCCTATCTTTTCATTTCCATTGTAACCACACAGGTAGTGACCAACTGTGGCCCTAGATTTGCACGAAAGGGATGCCTGTCCTTGATTAGAGACTCCAGAAAATGGAGCATCACTTGCCAGAACACTTATGAGCTCTGTGGACCCGGAGCTGCTCTCCATCAGTACCGGAATCTAAATAAATCTACCCTTGAAATTATCAAGAGTCCACCCCAAGCGCAAAGGCTCCCAATGAAGTTCTTCATCTCAAGGGAAAAAAAATCCTTGAAGAGTTATCCCGTGGTAGCCAAATGCATAAACCTTCCGCTCCCTCTCCCTGGAGACCCCCTGTTGGGTAATTAATGTCTTTTGCATGGCTTTATCCTGCTGCTTTGCAATACCATGCCTGCCATGTGTCAAACTCATGACCTCAGAGATGATTTTTGAAAGTTAATGGGATTTAATGTGCCACTTTACCTTCCCATTGTGCTTCAGAGTTAACATCCTACTTAATTCTATCAAAGGTTTTTGTCTCGAGTTGCAGCATGGAACAGAAGATTCTAGGGAGGACATTATGTTATTAAATAATGCATAAAGAAAAAAGCTGCTCTTCCCAGTGGCTCAGGAGCTCATGCTGGTTCCTAGTTCTTGCCACATGCTAATATCTCATTTTGAAAAAACTTCCACTTCGAAGAATAGCCACAAGAGAGAAATCTCTCTCTGTGTCTCTGTCTCTCTATCTCTGTCTCTCAATTAAAAAGCAGTCCATGAAGTGAATCTCTCTCTTTATCTCTCTGTCAGTACCCCGGGGGAGCCTGCAATGAGGAACGGTTCCAAACATGCTGCAGACCAGCTAAGTCCATGGTGCACCACAACTATTGAAGCTATGCTCTAGAGCCTGCAAACCACAGCTATTGTTCCCTTATGCAACAACTGAAGCCCACAGTCCCTAGAGCCTCTGCTCCCCAACGAGAGAAGCCCGTGTACCACAACTACAGAGTAGCCCCCCACCACAACTAGAGAAAAGGCCGTGCAGCAACAAAGACCTAGCACTGCCAAAAATAAATAAAACAAAATCATTTTAAGAAGAAGAAAGAAACTTCAAGAAGGCATCTTTGCTCCCAAATAACCAACGTCAAATCCCCTCTTTTCTGAAAAGAAAATACCTAGGAAACCCTATCTTTTCATTTCCATTGTAACCACACAGGTAGTGACCAACTGTGGCCCTAGATTTGCACGAAAGGGATGCCTGTCCTTGATTAGAGACTCCAGAAAATGGAGCATCACTTGCCAGAACACTTATGAGCTCTGTGGACCCGGAGCTGCTCTCCATCAGTACCTGGAATCTAAATAAATCTACCCTTGAAATTATCAAGAGTCCACCCCAAGCGCAAAGGCTCCTAATGAAGTTCTTCATCTCAAGGGGAAAAAGAATCCTTGAAGAGTTATCCCGTGGTAGCCAAATGCATAAACCTTCCGCTCCCTCTCCCTGGAGACCCCCTGTTGGGTAATTAATGTCTTTTGCATGGCTTTATCCTGCTGCTTTGCAATACCATGCCTGCCATGTGTCAAACTCATGACCTCAGAGATGATTTTTGAAAGTTAATGGGATTTAATGTGCCACTTTACCTTCCCATTGTGCTTCAGAGTTAACATCCTACTTAATTCTATCAAAGGTTTTTGTCTCGAGTTGCAGCATGGAACAGAAGATTCTAGGGAGGACATTATGTTATTAAATAATGCATAAAGAAAAGAGCTGCTCTTCCCAGTGGCTCAGGAGCTCATGCTGGTTCCTAGTTCTTGCCACATGCTAATATCTCATTTTGAAAAAACTTCCACTTTGAAGAATAGCCACAAGAGAGAAATCTCTCTCTGTGTCTCTGTCTCTCTATCTCTGTCTCTCAATTAAAAAGCAGTCCATGAAGTGAATCTCTCTCTTTATCTCTCTGTCAGTAACATCTCATTTTAAACTAGAGTGCCCTTCATAGAATGTTTTATTTTTTTTAGAATTTTTTTTTAATTTTTGGCTATGCTGGGTCTTTGTTACTGCGTACAGGCTTTCGTTAGTTGCAAAGAGCAGTGGATATTCTCTAGTTGTGGCCCATAGACTCTTCATTGCAGTGGCTCCTCTTGTTGCCAAGCACAGGCTCTAGGGCATGCAGACTTCAGTAGTTGTGGCTCATGGGCTTGGTTGCCTCACAGCATGTGAAGTCGTCCCAGAGCAGGGATTGAACCAGTGCCCTTCATAGAATGTTAATGACTGTTACACAATGTTAACTTGGAGTCAAATAAACTTTAGGGAAAACTGAGTTAAACCAAGTTAAGTAGGTGTATTTACTGAGTTCACAGGATGAAGTCTTTAATAGGTGCTTTACACTGCTAATGTTCAAGAGGACTGTGTAAGTTGCAGCATTCCCCAAAATGAGTGTTTCCATGGAACCCTTTTTTGGTGAAGTATCTGGAGAGACACACATTCATCGGCTAAGTGTTCACCAGCTAACTACTAAAAAAGGCCTATATCAGAAACAGAGGCTCAGATGTCCCCCTGAAATTGCACCTTCCTGGGCAGACACCATTGTTGCCTGAAAAAACACGGGGCATGCCAAGTTGTGGGAGTTGCAACCGTCTCATCTATATAAGAGGGTAATAATACCTACCTCACAGAATTGCTGATAGAACTGTCAAGGTGACTAATCTGGAAAAATGTAAATACAAACACTAGAGTAGCAGATGTGAAGGATACATTCATTGAACAGAAGGTATGCTAGTCTGTCAAGTCTTCTGGGGGCTGCTTACCAAGTTTTACAATCAGTTTCACAGGAGCTTGTTAAATGCAGGTTCTGATTTGGATCTGGGATGGGGACTGAGATTCTCTGAATTTATTCTCCTCATTGGAGGGCTGTAGTTTGAGAAGTAAGCATCTCAGATATAAAAGGAACCAAACAAAGTCTCAACTTTTCTTCCTCAACTTTTAAAGAGTTGTAATAAAGAACTATGCAATAAATAAAGCTGCTAAGTGGCAGACAGAGTGCTGGTACAAACAAATAGGGATGATAGGAGCGAGAGTTGACTTTGAATGATGAGTAGACTTTGACCAGACAGGTAATAAGCAAATGCTAAGTGGAAGCAAAAACCAGATGCGTGCAGGCTTTCGTTAGTTGCAAAGAGCAGTGGATATTCTCTAGTTGTGGCCCATAGACTCTTCATTGCAGTGGCTCCTCTTGTTGCCAAGCACAGGCTCTAGGGCATGCAGACTTCAGTAGTTGTGGCTCATGGGCTTGGTTGCCTCACAGCATGTGAAGTCGTCCCAGAGCAGGGATTGAACCAGTGCCCTTCATAGAATGTTAATGACTGTTACACAATGTTAACTTGGAGTCAAATAAACTTTAGGGAAAACTGAGTTAAACCAAGTTAAGTAGGTGTATTTACTGAGTTCACAGGATGAAGTCTTTAATAGGTGCTTTACACTGCTAATGTTCAAGAGGACTGTGTAAGTTGCAGCATTCCCCAAAATGAGTGTTTCCATGGAACCCTTTTTTGATGAAGTATCTGGAGAGACACACATTCATCGGCTAAGTGTTCACCAGCTAACTACTAAAAAAGGCCTATATCAGAAACAGAGGCTCAGATGTCCCCCTGAAATTGCACCTTCCTGGGCAGACACCATTGTTGCCTGAAAAACAGGGGGCATGCCAAGTTGTGGGAGTTGCAACCGTCTCATCTATATAAGAGGGTAATAATACCTACCTCACAGAATTGCTGATAGAACTGTCAAGGTGACTAATCGGGAAAAAATGTAAATACAAACACTAGAGTAGCAGATGTGAAGGATACATTCATTGAACAGAAGGTATGCTAGTCTGTCAAGTCTTCTGGGGGCTGCTTACCAAGTTTTACAATCAGTTTCACAGGAGCTTGTTAAATGCAGGTTCTGATTTGGATCTGGGATGGGGACTGAGATTCTCTGAATTTATTCTCCTCATTGGAGGGCTGTAGTTTGAGAAGTAAGCATCTCAGATATAAAAGGAACCAAACAAAGTCTCAACTTTTCTTCCTCAACTTTTAAAGAGTTGTAATAAAGAACTATGCAATAAATAAAGCTGCTAAGTGGCAGACAGAGTGCTGGTACAAACAAATAGGGATGATAGGAGCGAGAGTTGACTTTGAATGATGAGTAGACTTTGACCAGACATGGTTCCAGAGCAGTCCCAGGTTCTGGATGTGCCATAAAGGTGGCATACTCCCAGAGGTGGAAGAACATGCAAGGAACTTAGGAGATGCTCAGGGAGTGGTCAGGAGGAAGAGGCAGGGATAAAGTGGACCATGGCTGTCTGAGTCACAGGTATCAATAAAACACGGTCTAGAAGAGTTCTGAGCCAATGTATGAGTTTCTCAGGACTGCTGTAATGAAGTACCACAAACCAAATGGCTTAAAAGGACAGAAATGTATCATCTCACAGCATTGGAGTCTTAGACATCGGAGATCAGAGTGTCCACAGGAAATTTAAAAACAAAAAGTGCCAACAGGGTCATGCTCTCTCTCTCTCTCTGAAACCTACAGAGATGCCTTCCTGGCATCTTCCTGGCCCCTTCCTGGCCCCTGGAGGTTTGCAAGCGCGTAACTCTGTCTCTGCCTTGGTTGTCACATGGTTTTCTCCCCGTGTCTCTGTCTTCATGTGGCCATCCTCTTATAAGGGCACCAATCCTATGGCTCACCCTCCTCCAGAACGGCCTCATTTTAATTAATCACATCTGCAGTGATCCTAGTTACAAAAAAAGTCATCATCTAAGGTACTGGGGATTAAGAATTCAGCATCTCCTTTGTCGAGGTTCAATTCAACTCATAATAGCAAATAATTTTTTACTCATTGGGCCCCAGCCAAGTCCTGTGCCCTGTCAGATGAAATTCAAAAGTGACTCATTCCCACTGAGCACTGGGAACAAATGAAGGGCCATAGGGCTGAAGAGCTCTCCCTTCTCTGTCTTCACCCCTTCCCAAGTATGAAAAGATCCTTAGGACACCCCAGAAGCTACTGAACTAAGCTGGACATTCAGGATACTGAGGCTGGGAAAATCAGGGCAGTATCAGAATTCCCACTGTAGCCTTATTTTCGCCAACTTTTCTGCCAACTTCTTCAGGATTGTTACGTCATTCCACAGGAGCTTCTGGGAGTGTGAGCCCCAGAAGCACCCTCCCCAGAGTGTGGAAGGTTTGTTACAACAATGATGTACAAAGCCTTTCTTCCTGGACTTTATATGAAGAAATGGCCATTTTTTTTCCCCTTTGCTTTTCCCATTGGAAGCCTTAGTGAAAACACTGTCCACAGTGTGAAGTTTGTAGGTAGGTGAAAGAGGGTACATGGCTACTTATTTTGTCAAATTTCATTGTCCTCTTGAAAAAAATGAGAGCTTTTTAAAAAAAGAGTGACTATCTCTCTCAAATATATACTCTCTGGCTTCATAGATGGATTTATTGTCACTGAGGTACACAGCATTTTGTAGTCCAAAGAACGCTGCTTCCTAATGTCTTGGAGGCGTGAAAAGGAGCATTTCATGTAAAACCCCTGCCAGTGTGGCCATGAGCAGTAATAAGTTTTTCAGACCTGTTCTGTCAGGCTGATTGTCCATCCCAGATTTATTCAGAGCATCTTTTCTCTGTTAAAATGAAGAAGAACGATGGCTGCATTATGTGGGCAGAAAAAAGGTAGATGTGGAAATAAAAGGATGTGAAAGGAATATCTGTTTTCAAGGCGGCTAAGAACGAGTTGCAGGCTTGATGTAGCCACTGTCCCCATTTGAAGAAAATAAGCCCAAGTGGCGTACTTGGAGGTGGTAGTTAATTTAAAGCCATATTTAAAGACTACTGAGAAACACACTGGCCTCAGTCCAGACCATGGTCAGTTGTCTCTTGGTCCCACTGACTAAAATGATGCAGACAGCGGGTCCCAGACATATTAGGTGCAGACCAGCAGGGTTTGACATCCTTATGTTCTCAGCCCTGTCCTAAGCAATTTAGAACATTGCCCAAGAAGGCATAAACCTTGGAAACTGTAATATGCCATGCTAAGAGAAAATAAACGATCCTCAGCAGGCCAGGCTTAATTTTGCAAACTCCATTTCCTGGAGATAATTGGCCACTGGACACTTGCAGGAGGATTAGTCTGCTGAAAGTTTCATCTCCTCCCCTGAAATCTTCCCCAATTTTTCCTGCCTGAATTAATCCCCTCTCCTTTGTCAGGTTTTTCCGCCAACCACTTCTGGTTATGTCATTCCACAGGAGCTTCTGGGAGTGTGAGCCCCAGAAGCACCCTCCCCAGAGTGTGGAAGGTTTGTTACAACAATGATGTACAAAGCCTTTCTTCCTGGACTTTATATGAAGAAATGGCCATTTTTTCCCTTTGCTTTTCCCATTGGAAGCCTTAGTGAAAACACTGTCCACAGTGTGAAGTTTGTAGGTAGGTGAAAGAGGGTACATGGCTACTTATTTTGTCAAATTTCATTGTCCTCTTGAAAAAATGAGAGCTTTTTAAAAAAAGAGTGACTATCTCTCTCAAATATATACTCTCTGGCTTCATAGATGGATTTATTGTCACTGAGGTACACAGCATTTTGTAGTCCAAAGAACGCTGCTTCCTAATGTCTTGGAGGCGTGAAAAGGAGCATTTCATGTAAAACCCCTGCCAGTGTGGCCATGAGCAGTAATAAGTTTTTCAGACCTGTTCTGTCAGGCTGATTGTCCATCCCAGATTTATTCAGAGCATCTTTTCTCTGTTAAAATGAAGAAGAACGATGGCTGCATTATGTGGGCAGAAAAAAGGTAGATGTGGAAATAAAAGGATGTGAAAGGAATATCTGTTTTCAAGGCGGCTAAGAACGAGTTGCAGGCTTGATGTAGCCACTGTCCCCATTTGAAGAAAATAAGCCCAAGTGGCGTACTTGGAGGTGGTAGTTAATTTAAAGCCATATTTAAAGACTACTGAGAAACACACTGGCCTCAGTCCAGACCATGGTCAGTTGTCTCTTGGTCCCACTGACTAAAATGATGCAGACAGCGGGTCCCAGACATATTAGGTGCAGACCAGCAGGGTTTGACATCCTTATGTTCTCAGCCCTGTCCTAAGCAATTTAGAACATTGCCCAAGAAGGCATAAACCTTGGAAACTGTAATATGCCATGCTAAGAGAAAATAAACGATCCTCAGCAGGCCAGGCTTAATTTTGCAAACTCCATTTCCTGGAGATAATTGGCCACTGGACACTTGCAGGAGGATTAGTCTGCTGAAAGTTTCATCTCCTCCCCTGAAATCTTCCCCAATTTTTCCTGCCTGAATTAATCCCCTCTCCTTTGTGCCCCTGTAGCCCTTGATCTCTACCTCAATTGTAGCTCTTATCACAGCCTCCGTCGACATTACCGCTATTTCTGTGTGTCTTATCTCTCCTCCTAGTCTCTAGGCTCTCTGAGGAACAAGACTCGGTCCTAGTAATTCTTGTATTTTTAACATCTGGGACAGGACAGGTATGTCCTCATTAGGTATTTATTGAAAAACTGAAGGATGGAGGGGGACAGGATTTTGTGGGTTTTCTCCATCATTATCAAACGTCACTGTTTCCTATCACTCATGGTTTCAGTCAAATCCTGTGGAGGAACGGTCCAGAACACTTAAGAGATTCCAAAACTTAAAAGGAATAGGAGATAGAGAATGGACTTTTGGACACAGTGGGGAAGGAATAGAGTGAAACAAATGAAGAAAGTAGCATCAACATAATATACACTGTCATGTGTAAAATGGATAGCTGCTTATACCACAGGAGACCAGTGTGGCACTCTGTGATGAACTAGAGGTGTAGAACAGGGGGAGGGAGGGAGACTGCAAGGGAGGGGATCTGTGTATAATTTTGGTTAATTCACGCTGTTGTACGGCGAAAACCAATGCAACATTGTAAAAAAAAATATTAAGTGGGGAAGAAAGAAATAAGAGAATTTGAAGGGAGTTTACAGATGAGTTTTTTGGAAGGTTAAATGAGTTAACAAGCAAATGCATACACAAATTGGCTATAGATAGCCCTACTTCTTTTGGAAAATCTGGGAGTGGACAGGGGAGGGAGGCCGACTATGTATGCCAAGAGTTTGGAGGTTGCCAAGTAACACAAATTGCCTTTGAGCAACAAGGGAAGTAATTTGTTGGCAGGTTTTAGCGAAGTTGACTTAATGAAAGGGAATACTCAAGACATATATATGATTGAAACTAAGGAATGGCTTTAATTCATAGTCTAATCTGTGCATTGTTATAGGAATGTTCCAACTTAACCTCCCATCCCATTCTTAAATGACGCCACTCAAGGCCCTAAATCCAGAAAATTTGTCTCTTATACTTATCTAAGCTGGATCACACACCTATCCCCCTTGGCTTAGAAACATTCCTTTTGTAGAAGAGATGCTGTCCCCCAAGAGATGTGATTTCCCCGAAGAAATCAAGGTGCTACTAGTAAGAGAATGAAGAATGAGTGCTTGGCAACCAAAGCACAGCCAATGCCCACTACAGTTCACCTTGGAAAATGTGCACATCAGAAAACCACTGTAAGGGATGAAGCTCCTCAGAACTAATGGGAGAGATGACACACTAGGAAACTCCTATTTATTAAATAAATTAGACTTGAAATTCCAGTACGAGACATTTGGACGAGTGCTTTCAAATAGTTTATTCATCACTCGTGTTACCCACATATTATTTTTTTTGACCTGTTACATTGCTTAGGGAGCCTTCTTTTTTATAAAAAGATGAAAGGATCAAACTTGGAAGAAGTCATCAAATAGTGACTAACTCAGAAATTAGAACTGATGGGAACATTAAGGTTAACTCAAAGTCTGTTGATGCTTTTCTACTTTCTCATGTGGGTATGGGACCAAGTTACAGCTGGGAGGAAAGATGAGCAAGCTGTTTGTTTAGTGAAATGGAACTCTAGGAATTGCATTCTTCCACTTTCAGTTTCTTTAATTAACAAGGGGAAAATTACATTTTGTCAACAGACACTCACTGTGTATCTTCTACTAACACTCTGATAGTAAAATAGAACAAGCTTATAGTCTAAGCCTTTTAAGTACTTCTGTATATCAGACACTACTCAGATCTTGGCCTGCATTTCTCATTTAATGTGTATAAGAACTCAGCAAAAGAAGGTACTCTCAGTGTTAGGAAAATAGGGATCAGAGAAATTCTGTAACTTTCCCATGGTGGCATAGCTAAGTGGCAGAAAGTAAAACACAGAAATACTGATGTGGAAAATGAATATAGTACACACACATGAATACATACAATTACAAACATGGTTATTAACTTACAGAATTATTTTTTTAATTGTTTAGATGAAATACCTGCTTACAATATGCTACTTATATGAAATATCTAGAATGTGCGCATTTCGAGAAACAAAGTGTATTAGTGGTTTCCAGGGGAAAGGAGTGGGAGGATGGAGTGTGATGACTAATAGAGAGGAGATTTCTTTAAAAAAAAAAAAAACCCTCTTTGTTGCCTCTAAGTCATCATTTATTTTTCATCCATCTTTATTCTTTGCACTGTGTGGCCTCCCATCACAATGGCCTCTCTTGTTGCAGAGCACCGGCTCTGGGCACATGTGCTCCAGAGCTGGCTTGCAATTGGACACACCAGCCCAGCCATTCCTTGGCACGTGGAATCTTCCTGGACCAGAGATGGAAGTGGTGCCCCTTGCACTGCAAGGCAGACTCTTTACCCACTGGACTGCCAGGGAAACCCTAGGAGATTTTTTTGAGGGGCATTGAACATGTTCTGAAATTAGACAGTGATATAGGTTGCTCATGAATATTCTCAACTCTATAAAAGTACTAAAAACCAGGATGAATGCTGTGGTATTCCATTATGGTTGAATATCTTTCAGTCAAGCTGTTGCTTAAACATAAAAACATGGTCAGTCATTCGCTCCCTGAGATGGTCAGTTTGTGGAGGAATTTGTAGTTCCCCCATCTTGCTATGTTCATACATTTCTATAACTCTACCCTTTGTCTACAAGATTCTTCCCACTTTCCCACCTAACTCCTTTCCTGCCTTGTAAATTTCTTATTCCTCTTTCATGAATTGGCTTAGATTTCATTCCTACTAGGAAATCTCCCTGAATCCCTGGTTCAACCTTGTAAATTTCTTATTCCTTTTTTTTTGAAATCTGGCTTTGCAACTTTCTCGTATATCAGACACTACTCAGATCTTGGCCTGCATTTCTCATTTAATGTGTATAAGAACTCAGCAAAAGAAGGTACTCTCAGTGTTAGGAAAATAGGGATCAGAGAAATTCTGTAACTTTCCCATGGTGGCATAGCTAAGTGGCAGAAAGTAAAACACAGAAATACTGATGTGGAAAATGAATATAGTACACACACATGAATACATACAATTACAAACATGGTTATTAACTTACAGAATTATTTTTTTAATTGTTTAGATGAAATACCTGCTTACAATATGCTACTTATATGAAATATCTAGAATGTGCGCATTTCGAGAAACAAAGTGTATTAGTGGTTTCCAGGGGAAAGGAGTGGGAGGATGGAGTGTGATGACTAATAGAGAGGAGATTTCTTTAAAAAAAAAAAAAACCCTCTTTGTTGCCTCTAAGTCATCATTTATTTTTCATCCATCTTTATTCTTTGCACTGTGTGGCCTCCCATCACAATGGCCTCTCTTGTTGCAGAGCACCGGCTCTGGGCACATGTGCTCCAGAGCTGGCTTGCAATTGGACACACCAGCCCAGCCATTCCTTGGCACGTGGAATCTTCCTGGACCAGAGATGGAAGTGGTGCCCCTTGCACTGCAAGGCAGACTCTTTACCCACTGGACCGCCAGGGAAACCCTAGGAGATTTTTTTGAGGGGCATTGAACATGTTCTGAAATTAGACAGTGATATAGGTTGCTCATGAATATTCTCAACTCTATAAAAGTACTAAAAACCAGGATGAATGCTGTGGTATTCCATTATGGTTGAATATCTTTCAGTCAAGCTGTTGCTTAAACATAAAAACATGGTCAGTCATTCGCTCCCTGAGATGGTCAGTTTGTGGAGGAATTTGTAGTTCCCCCATCTTGCTATGTTCATACATTTCTATAACTCTACCCTTTGTCTACAAGATTCTTCCCACTTTCCCACCTAACTCCTTTCCTGCCTTGTAAATTTCTTATTCCTCTTTCATGAATTGGCTTAGATTTCATTCCTACTAGGAAATCTCCCTGAATCCCTGGTTCAACCTTGAGCTGCACTGGAGGTTCACATCTACTTTCCACAAAGATCTTATTCCATGGTAATTATTTGTTTATGTATCTGTGTCCCCACTAGTATATAAGCTCCTTGAGGCATCTGTCTTTGTGTTTTGAAGCATGCTACAATGTTTGGCACATAATGGGTACTTAGAAATTTTCACTGATTAAATAAATGAATGAATGCTTAAAGATAAAAAATTTAATGTTTCCAGATTGAAGAATTCTGTAATATCAAGATATTTTCTGGTATCAGAAAGTGTCTTGGGATTTAAACCTGAAATACTTTTGTGTGATGAATTCAGATTACCTATGGAAATCCATGATACAATGAATAATTATTTGCCTTCTAAATGTGAGGTGCTAACTCACTTCTCATGTGTCCCAGGATAAGCTGAGCTCCCTAAGAGGAACGAGCAAGTCTTCTTACCACATGGAATGTATGTGTGCATGCTCAGTCGCTCAGTCGTGCCTGACTCTTTTGCAACCCCATGGACTATAGCCCACCAGGCTCCTTTGTCCATGGGATTCTCCAGGCAAGAATGCTGGAGTGGATTGCCATTTCCTTCTCCAGAAGATTTTCTTGACCCAGAGATCAAACCCACATCTCTTGTATTAGAGGCAGATTCTTTACCACTGAGCCACCTGGGAAACCTACCACGTGGAATACTCTTGTACAATGAAGAAGCTATGTTGCAGGATACTAAAACACTTCATTGGGGTATTAAGCCTTGGTTGTCAATAATCCAAGGTATTTTAAGCTTTGAATCCTGAGTCTCTTGTGTTGGGAAATAGACCCTTTGATGAATAAATTTTATCCAGATTACTGTCCTTCCAAAATAATATCTCAGGGCCCTGCTGCTTGAACAGACTGTGGTCAGAAACATTTGAACAGTTATCTCATCAACAAATGGATTAAGAGGGTACAATGAATTTTGATCAGTAAGATTTTTTGGGCTCAAATCCCAATATATAAGAAGCTGGTGACATTTGAGAGATAAGAAATCACCATCAATGAACAAAATAGACCCTCAAAAAATTGCTTTCCTGGAATTCACATTATAAAAGTGGAAGAAATGTAAGGGGAAATAACTTTAAAACAGAATAATTAGGATAAAGGCAATAAGGTGTTTGGTAAGTTGAAAGAGAACAGGGAGACTAGGGCGTAATAAACATGAGAAAGCAGTGTGATCATTAATATTGTTCCTCATGTCGGACACTTACTGATTATAATTCTTTATCCTCTTCCCCAAACTAGTTTTTGCAATGCCACCTTTTTGTCACATTAGAGACGGAGTGTATTTCCCTGTCCACTGATGTTGAGCTTGATGGTTGATTTTTCTTCGGGGAAGTTGGGAAGAGTGGTATACCATTGTCCAAGTCAGTCCTTAATGGCCTATTCCTGCTTGCCTTCCCGTGCCTCTGCCATCAGCGAGAAAAAGCCTCCAGGTAGATGTGCCCCATTTCATCCTGAGCGCCAGAATTAACATGAATGCATGAAGCCGAGCTACTCCAGCCAGCCCACCAGGCTCCAGTCGCTCAGTCGTGCCTGACTCTTTTGCAACCCCATGGACTATAGCCCACCAGGCTCCTTTGTCCATGGGATTCTCCAGGCAAGAATGCTGGAGTGGATTGCCATTTCCTTCTCCAGAAGATTTTCTTGACCCAGAGATCAAACCCACATCTCTTGTATTAGAGGCAGATTCTTTACCACTGAGCCACCTGGGAAACCTACCACATGGAATACTCTTGTACAATGAAGGAGCTATGTTGCAGGATACTAAAACACTTCATTGGGGTATTAAGCCTTGGTTGTCAATAATCCAAGGCATTTTAAGCTTTGAATCCTGAGTCTCTTGTGTTGGGAAATAGACCCTTTGATGAATAAATTTTATCCAGATTACTGTCCTTCCAAAATAATATCTCAGGGCCCTGCTGCTTGAACAGACTGTGGTCAGAAACATTTGAACAGTTATCTCATCAACAAATGGATTAAGAGGGTACAATGAATTTTGATCAGTAAGATTTTTGGACTCAAATCCCAATATATAAGAAGCTGGTGACATTTGAGAGATAAGAAATCACCATCAATGAACAAAATAGACCCTCAAAAAATTGCTTTCCTGGAATTCACATTATAAAAGTGGAAGAAATGTAAGGGGAAATAACTTTAAAACAGAATAATTAGGATAAAGGCAATAAGGTGTTTGGTAAGTTGAAAGAGAACAGGGAGACTAGGGCGTAATAAACATGAGAAAGCAGTGTGATCATTAATATTGTTCCTCATGTCGGACACTTACTGATTATAATTCTTTATCCTCTTCCCCAAACTAGTTTTTGCAATGCCACCTTTTTGTCACATTAGAGACGGAGTGTATTTCCCTGTCCACTGATGTTGAGCTTGATGGTTGATTTTTCTTCGGGGAAGTTGGGAAGAGTGGTATACCATTGTCCAAGTCAGTCCTTAATGGCCTATTCCTGCTTGCCTTCCCGTGCCTCTGCCATCAGCGAGAAAAAGCCTCCAGGTAGATGTGCCCCATTTCATCCTGAGCGCCAGAATTAACATGAATGCATGAAGCCGAGCTACTCCAGCCAGCCTAAAAACCACAAGGGCAGGAGTAGGTGGTGGTTATTATAAGCCTCTGAGTTTGGACCTGATTTATTATGCAGACTTATGATGGCAATGGTTACCCCATGTAGTATTCAGTACTAATCTTACATGTTATTAGTATACCTTTCCTTCTGTTTTTTCACTTTTTAAACCATTACTTATTATTCATATAATTTACAGTTTCCAAAACATTTCTGAAAATGGCAGAGTATAAATAAAACAAACATGAGCCTAGCTCTTTTACTGGAAAGAATAAACCTCATCTGATTAGACTTCTAATTTATTCTAGCCACTTGCATAGTGGAAGGAAAACAAAGACCTCTTCTCTTTTCCCCACTTCTGTTTCCACCTCTACACCAGGATACCTGCTCTATCAGTTCCAGTTTGAAGGATTTCCATTACTTAAAAAAATACACAACTCTAGTCTGTAGTGTCTATTTTGGCATCTTTGTATGTTTGTACTAATCACTCAATAGATTGGTGCTCCCTCAACAAAGTGAAATCCAGCACACAAAGTTTGAAGTTATTTTTATAAATAAACCCAGTTTACGACTCATTTTCACCAGTTATAGTTCCTAGGCTAAATTTTCCAAAAGGAGTGTCAAGCTTTCATACTTTTGTATCCCAAACTTGAACATAACAGGATAACAGAAAGAAAATTAAACCCATCAGCTTTGATGAGACATACCATAGGACTTCCTTGTCTTGAATCTAAATACTAAAAATTTTCTCCCAATGTATCAGTTATTCATCAAGGAATTCTTTGCAGGTTCAATAGGCATAGAGAGGAGAGGGATTTGGGATGGGCAAAATGGGTGAAGGCAGTCAGAAGGTTTTGTCACATTAGAGACGGAGTGTATTTCCCTGTCCACTGATGTTGAGCTTGATGGTTGATTTTTCTTCGGGGAAGTTGGGAAGAGTGGTATACCATAGTCCAAGTCAGTCCTTAATGGCCTATTCCTGCTTGCCTTCCCGTGCCTCTGCCATCAGCGAGAAAAAGCCTCCAGGTAGATGTGCCCCATTTCATCCTGAGCGCCAGAATTAACATGAATGCATGAAGCCGAGCTACTCCAGCCAGCCTAAAAACCACAAGGGCAGGAGTAGGTGGTGGTTATTATAAGCCTCTGAGTTTGGACCTGATTTATTATGCAGACTTATGATGGCAATGGTTACCCCATGTAGTATTCAGTACTAATCTTACATGTTATTAGTATACCTTTCCTTCTGTTTTTTCACTTTTTAAACCATTACTTATTATTCATATAATTTACAGTTTCCAAAACATTTCTGAAAATGGCAGAGTATAAATAAAACAAACATGAGCCTAGCTCTTTTACTGGAAAGAATAAACCTCATCTGATTAGACTTCTAATTTATTCTAGCCACTTGCATAGTGGAAGGAAAACAAAGACCTCTTCTCTTTTCCCCACTTCTGTTTCCACCTCTACACCAGGATACCTGCTCTATCAGTTCCAGTTTGAAGGATTTCCATTACTTAAAAAAATACACAACTCTAGTCTGTAGTGTCTATTTTGGCATCTTTGTATGTTTGTACTAATCACTCAATAGATTGGTGCTCCCTCAACAAAGTGAAATCCAGCACACAAAGTTTGAAGTTATTTTTATAAATAAACCCAGTTTACGACTCATTTTCACCAGTTATAGTTCCTAGGCTAAATTTTCCAAAAGGAGTGTCAAGCTTTCATACTTTTGTATCCCAAACTTGAACATAACAGGATAACAGAAAGAAAATTAAACCCATCAGCTTTGATGAGACATACCATAGGACTTCCTTGTCTTGAATCTAAATACTAAAAATTTTCTCCCAATGTATCAGTTATTCATCAAGGAATTCTTTGCAGGTTCACAAACCATCAATAGGCATAGAGAGGAGAGGGATTTGGGATGGGCAAAATGGGTGAAGGCAGTCAGAAGGTACACACTTCCAATTATAAGATACATAAGTCCTGGGAATGTGATGTACAGCTTGATGACTGTAGTTAACAAGACTGTACAATAATCTGTTTTTGTTAAAAAGCTTTCATCACAAGAGAAAAAAATAGTCACTATATGTGATCATAGATGTTGACTGAACTTATTATGGTAATAATTTTCCAGTATGTATGTAAGTCAAATCAGTATATTTTACACCTAAAATTAATACAAGGTTATTTGTCCATTACATCTCAATAAAAAGAAAAAGAATGCAATCTCCTAAAGTAAATGTACCCTGAGAAATGACTCTAACAGTTAAAACTGCTGGTTGCTGTCTTACTTTGCATTTTGCCACAAGGCAGGCCTTTTAACAAAGATCTGGGCACAGGGAGCTCCTGTGTGAGGTGATCCCAAGGGGCACAAGCAAAAGAGTGGAGACATTGAGACAGATAAGGGAGAAAAAAGCTAAAAACACGTTTGCCTACTGTATTTAAAATGGATAATCAACAAAGACCTACTATAGAGCACAGAGAACTCTGCTCAATGTTATGTGGCAGCCTGGATGGGAGAGGAGTTCAGGGGAGAATGGATACATGTGTATGTATGGCCGAGCCCCTTTGCTGTTCAGCTGAAACTATCACGACATTGTCAATCACCCATACCCCAATACAAAATAAAAAGCTTTAGAAAAAAATTTTGCAGTCTTGTGTAGGTTACCGCGATGGACAACTGGGACCTAATCCTGCTGGGATCTTCTGAGAAACTGTGTGGAACACATCCAAGTGTCCTAGAAGTAAGGACCAAGGAGGCTGGGACTTTTATCCCCAAGTGTTTAAATAAACCCAGTTTACGACTCATTTTCACCAGTTATAGTTCCTAGGCTAAATTTTCCAAAAGGAGTGTCAAGCTTTCATACTTTTGTATCCCAAACTTGAACATAACAGGATAACAGAAAGAAAATTAAACCCATCAGCTTTGATGAGACATACCATAGGACTTCCTTGTCTTGAATCTAAATACTAAAAATTTTCTCCCAATGTATCAGTTATTCATCAAGGAATTCTTTGCAGGTTCACAAACCATCAATAGGCATAGAGAGGAGAGGGATTTGGGATGGGCAAAATGGGTGAAGGCAGTCAGAAGGTACACACTTCCAATTATAAGATAGATAAGTCCTGGGAATGTGATGTACAGCTTGATGACTGTAGTTAACAAGACTGTACAATAATCTGTTTTTGTTAAAAAGCTTTCATCACAAGAGAAAAAAATAGTCACTATATGTGATCATAGATGTTGACTGAACTTATTATGGTAATAATTTTCCAGTATGTATGTAAGTCAAATCAGTATATTTTACACCTAAAATTAATACAAGGTTATTTGTCCATTACATCTCAATAAAAAGAAAAAGAATGCAATCTCCTAAAGTAAATGTACCCTGAGAAATGACTCTAACAGTTAAAACTGCTGGTTGCTGTCTTACTTTGCATTTTGCCACAAGGCAGGCCTTTTAACAAAGATCTGGGCACAGGGAGCTCCTGTGTGAGGTGATCCCAAGGGGCACAAGCAAAAGAGTGGAGACATTGAGACAGATAAGGGAGAAAAAAGCTAAAAACACGTTTGCCTACTGTATTTAAAATGGATAATCAACAAAGACCTACTATAGAGCACAGAGAACTCTGCTCAATGTTATGTGGCAGCCTGGATGGGAGAGGAGTTCAGGGGAGAATGGATACATGTGTATGTATGGCCGAGCCCCTTTGCTGTTCAGCTGAAACTATCACGACATTGTCAATCACCCATACCCCAATACAAAATAAAAAGCTTTAGAAAAAAATTTTGCAGTCTTGTGTAGGTTACCGCGATGGACAACTGGGACCTAATCCTGCTGGGATCTTCTGAGAAACTGTGTGGAACACATCCAAGTGTCCTAGAAGTAAGGACCAAGGAGGCTGGGACTTTTATCCCCAAGTGTTTAAAGGCTGCGTTCAAAAGGTTAATCTCCCACCTTCTACTTACAACTACTCTTACTTGCCGTAGAACAGTCTTCCTCAGGCCAAGGGAGGCCCTCAGACAGAGAAGAAAGTATAAGGTGAGAAGTTCATCAACATCTACAGCAGGTGCCTGCACTCATACAGGCCAAGGAAGTATGGTGCAGAGCATCATCTGTGTTTGCTACAGGGTGTGCAGCTATTTGTTCCATCAGATATAACGACAGTCAGTATTTTCTGAACATTTACTCTATAGCAGGCACAGTGCTAATGAGCTCTTTATGTTTATCGTATCATTTAATCCTTGAAACAACCCTGAGAGGTAGACACTGTGATTCACATCCTCCACAGACGAAACAGTTAAGAAGTTTGCCAAGATGACAAACCAAGTAAATGACAGATGTTTGAACGTAGGCAGTCTGACGCAAGGGATCCAAACAACACTTTACTCATGAAGGGCTAAGTACAGAAAACAGAAGCACCGGTAACTCAAAGATGGGGAAATAGTGTGGTATGTAATCCTCAGAAAAGGCTTCATTGTGGAAATAGACTGGAGGAGTATTTCAAGTATTACTTTAAGTGGAAAAGGGCACAAAAAGAAATGAACCTGTTTATGATAAGGACGTGGAAGGACGAAAGTGGAAGGGGCTATAACATGATGAGCATGAATTCAGCAAACTATCCTCTTTGGAGAATATACAGAGTTGATCCTTGTTATGTAGTGAGGCATATGTAATATTGCATAGACTTGTATGTTCATTCAACAAATATATACTGAGTATCTGCTTCATACTGGGTACACGGATTAAAAAATATTATTGCCTAGAAAATCAACAAAGACCTATTGTATAGCACAGAGAACTCTACTCTATGTTGTGGCATCCTGGACGGGAGAGGAGTTTGAGGGAGAATGGATACATGTGTATGTATGGCCGAGCCCCTTTGCTGTTCAGCTGAAACTATCACGACATTGTCAATCACCCATACCCCAATACAAAATAAAAAGCTTTAGAAAAAAATTTTGCAGTCTTGTGTAGGTTACCGCGATGGACAACTGGGACCTAATCCTGCTGGGATCTTCTGAGAAACTGTGTGGAACACATCCAAGTGTCCTAGAAGTAAGGACCAAGGAGGCTGGGACTTTTATCCCCAAGTGTTTAAAGGCTGCGTTCAAAAGGTTAATCTCCCACCTTCTACTTACAACTACTCTTACTTGCCGTAGAACAGTCTTCCTCAGGCCAAGGGAGGCCCTCAGACAGAGAAGAAAGTATAAGGTGAGAAGTTCATCAACATCTACAGCAGGTGCCTGCACTCATACAGGCCAAGGAAGTATGGTGCAGAGCATCATCTGTGTTTGCTACAGGGTGTGCAGCTATTTGTTCCATCAGATATAACGACAGTCAGTATTTTCTGAACATTTACTCTATAGCAGGCACAGTGCTAATGAGCTCTTTATGTTTATCATATCATTTAATCCTTGAAACAACCCTGAGAGGTAGACACTGTGATTCACATCCTCCACAGACGAAACAGTTAAGAAGTTTGCCAAGATGACAAACCAAGTAAATGACAGATGTTTGAACGTAGGCAGTCTGACGCAAGGGATCTAAACAACACTTTACTCATGAAGGGCTAAGTACAGAAAACAGAAGCACCGGTAACTCAAAGATGGGGAAATAGTGTGGTATGTAATCCTCAGAAAAGGCTTCATTGTGGAAATAGACTGGAGGAGTATTTCAAGTATTACTTTAAGTGGAAAAGGGCACAAAAAGAAATGAACCTGTTTATGATAAGGACGGGGAAGGAGGAAAGTGGAAGGGGCTATAACATGATGAGCATGAATTCAGCAAACTATCCTCTTTGGAGAATATACAGAGTTGATCCTTGTTATGTAGTGAGGCATATGTAATATTGCATAGACTTGTATGTTCATTCAACAAATATATACTGAGTATCTGCTTCATACTGGGCTTCAGAGGTACACGGATTAAAAAAATATTATCTGCTGAGGAAGATGCCTATACAGTAGATATTTGTTATTTCCGTTTTCTAGTACTGGAACTCTGTCTGTCAGTGACTAACCCATTCATGAAAGTCACTTGAAGTTCTACTCCATCTCCTTTTCCCCCCTACACACACACACACACACACACACACACACACACACACAGCCCATGACTGCCGCCTGGCCAGTAGGGCACTCAGCCTCTTGGCTTCAGTGATTGTGTGAGAGATGGACTGGGTTGTGCGGTGCTCAGTTGCTCAGTCGTGTATGACTCTTTGTAACCCACAGACTGTAGCTCCTCTGTCCATGGAATTTTTCAAAAATGAAAATTTGGGGGAAAGTAAAAAAGGTCATCATTTAGAGCAGCCATTCTCAAACATTAAGTCCCAGATCCCTCTACATTCTTAAAAATGATTAAAGACTACAAAGGGGTTTTCATTTGTGTGGAATATGAATATTTAGGATTTTACCAAATTAGAAATAAAAGCTAAGAGCTGTATAAAATATAAAAATATGCAAATATGCATTTTATTAGCCATCAGAACAATATGAGATTGAAAATGACAAATAACATATTAGTATTATTGTGAAAGGCACTTCCCTGGTGGCTCAGACAGTAAAGAATCTGCCTACAAGGCAGGAGGCCTGGCTGCACTCCTTGGGTCGGGAAGAACCCCTGGAGAAAGGAATGGCAGCCCACTCTAGTATTCTGGCGTGAAGAATCTCATGAACTGAGGAGCCTGGTAGGCTACAGTCCATGGGGTCACAAAGAGTCAGTCATAACTGAGTAACTGACACTTTCGCTTTCACTGGAAATAGATTTGGAGGAGGTATTTCAAGTATTACTTTAAGTGGAAAAGGGCACAAAAGAAATGAACCTGTTTATGATAAGGACGGGAAGGAGGAAAGTGGAAGGGGCTATAACATGATGAGCATGAATTCAGCAAACTATCCTCTTTGGAGAATATACAGAGTTGATCCTTGTTATGTAGTGAGGCATATGTAATATTGCATAGACTTGTATGTTCATTCAACAAATATATACTGAGTATCTGCTTCATACTGGGCTTCAGAGGTACACGGATTAAAAAAATATTATCTGCTGAGGAAGATGCCTATACAGTAGATATTTGTTATTTCCGTTTTCTAGTACTGGAACTCTGTCTGTCAGTGACTAACCCATTCATGAAAGTCACTTGAAGTTCTACTCCATCTCCTTTTCCCCCCTACACACACACACACACACACACACACACACACACACACAGCCCATGACTGCCGCCTGGCCAGTAGGGCACTCAGCCTCTTGGCTTCAGTGATTGTGTGAGAGATGGACTGGGTTGTGCGGTGCTCAGTTGCTCAGTCGTGTATGACTCTTTGTAACCCACAGACTGTAGCTCCTCTGTCCATGGAATTTTTCAAAAATGAAAATTTGGGGGAAAGTAAAAAAGGTCATCATTTAGAGCAGCCATTCTCAAACATTAAGTCCCAGATCCCTCTACATTCTTAAAAATGATTAAAGACTACAAAGGGGTTTTCATTTGTGTGGAATATGAATATTTAGGATTTTACCAAATTAGAAATAAAAGCTAAGAGCTGTATAAAATATAAAAATATGCAAATATGCATTTTATTAGCCATCAGAACAATATGAGATTGAAAATGACAAATAACATATTAGTATTATTGTGAAAGGCACTTCCCTGGTGGCTCAGACAGTAAAGAATCTGCCTACAAGGCAGGAGGCCTGGCTGCACTCCTTGGGTCGGGAAGAACCCCTGGAGAAAGGAATGGCAGCCCACTCTAGTATTCTGGCGTGAAGAATCTCATGAACTGAGGAGCCTGGTAGGCTACAGTCCATGGGGTCACAAAGAGTCAGTCATAACTGAGTAACTGACACTTTCGCTTTCACATTATTGTGAAAATAGTTTTGATCTCATGAACCCCCAGAAGGGTTTCATATATCCTCAGGGGTCTTTGAGCCACAATTTGAAGAGTTCTAATCTAGAGTTTTCTGAAACATTAAGTATTTCCAGGGAGCTAAATAGAAGTACTGAATATGAAATTGCTTACAAGAATTATTTGCAGCATATGTTCACATGGTTTAGACTTTGATTTCTAATTATCCGGGGAAGAAGCTGGATTTAGTTTATGTTCTCTTACATTTAAACATTCAGTAAATCAAGAAGAAAAAACATTGGAGAAGGGTTTTTGATTTGGCTTTGTTTGAACCAGAATCCAGTGACTAAATACTATTTTTTCCTTTTTAAAACTTTTTGGGCTGTTCAATGAATAGCTTTTTATCACTGACCTCAGTAAAATATTTCAGATCTTTCTGGTAGAATCCTTGCTAGACGTTGTATACAATGGTCTTTCATGGAAGATTGGTTCAAATTGAGGTGACACATTTGGAGACAGATGTTCTGGGGGATGGCTTGCATAACAGGAAGGGATTAAGCAGGACAAATAAAGGAGTTCCTGAGATCACACGTGTATGTAGAGTAGAACGGGCGAGGGGAGGAAGCCCCCTCCTGCCTTTCCCTGGGCAGCATGAAGAAGGAAATCATGGTCAGTATCACCTTCAAAGGCACCAAGTCAGTGCTCATGAGTTCTTTTCCAGGGATGAATGATTTAGGATTTTACCAAATTAGAAATAAAAGCTAAGAGCTGTATAAAATATAAAAATATGCAAATATGCATTTTATTAGCCATCAGAACAATATGAGATTGAAAATGACAAATAACATATTAGTATTATTGTGAAAGGCACTTCCCTGGTGGCTCAGACAGTAAAGAATCTGCCTACAAGGCAGGAGGCCTGGCTGCACTCCTTGGGTCGGGAAGAACCCCTGGAGAAAGGAATGGCAGCCCACTCTAGTATTCTGGCGTGAAGAATCTCATGAACTGAGGAGCCTGGTAGGCTACAGTCCATGGGGTCACAAAGAGTCAGTCATAACTGAGTAACTGACACTTTCGCTTTCACATTATTGTGAAAATAGTTTTGATCTCATGAACCCCCAGAAGGGTTTCATATATCCTCAGGGGTCTTTGAGCCACAATTTGAAGAGTTCTAATCTAGAGTTTTCTGAAACATTAAGTATTTCCAGGGAGCTAAATAGAAGTACTGAATATGAAATTGCTTACAAGAATTATTTGCAGCATATGTTCACATGGTTTAGACTTTGATTTCTAATTATCCGGGGAAGAAGCTGGATTTAGTTTATGTTCTCTTACATTTAAACATTCAGTAAATCAAGAAGAAAAAACATTGGAAAAGGGTTTTTGATTTGGCTTTGTTTGAACCAGAATCCAGTGACTAAATACTATTTTTTCCTTTTTAAAACTTTTTGGGCTGTTCAATGAATAGCTTTTTATCACTGACCTCAGTAAAATATTTCAGATCTTTCTGGTAGAATCCTTGCTAGACGTTGTATACAATGGTCTTTCATGGAAGATTGGTTCAAATTGAGGTGACACATTTGGAGACAGATGTTCTGGGGGATGGCTTGCATAACAGGAAGGGATTAAGCAGGACAAATAAAGGAGTTCCTGAGATCACACGTGTATGTAGAGTAGAACGGGCGAGGGGAGGAAGCCCCCTCCTGCCTTTCCCTGGGCAGCATGAAGAAGGAAATCATGGTCAGTATCACCTTCAAAGGCACCAAGTCAGTGCTCATGAGTTCTTTTCCAGGGATGAATGATGTGGGATGGCCCTGAGCATCTCTCCTTTCATTCCCTCCAGAACTAAATATGCAAGAAAGCCATTTCCCTTGAACCTATGTTCTGCCCCAGATTTGACCTGATGCTCCCTCCTAGAGAGGCAGCAGAAATAAACAGGATCCCTGCCTTCATGCTACTTAAAGCCTAGAGGGAGAGCAGGCAAAACACAAGCTCACAAATAAGCAGTGTGACTTCAGACCGGCAGCAGAGAAGTAAACAAATAAATTAAGCAGTGAAGTGAGGTAATGGGACAGAGAGTGACTAGGTGGGGGACAGGCCCATTAGACTAGGTGGTCAAGGGAGGGCTCTCAGAGGTCGTGACATTTGCCGTGAAATCCGAACGCAGAGATGAAGCTGACGGCAGACAGCATGGAGGCAGGTTAAGAGGCTCCCGCAGGTGGGGGAGTTGTGTTCCAGGAAGAGAAGTAACAAGTAGGCGTGATGGAAGCAAACAAGTTGGCAAGATCCGAATGTCAGGTCTTACGCGTAAGCCATGATGAGGGGTTTGCACCTGGCCCTGAGTGGGAGAGGGAGCCTTAAAGGACAGCTTTATGCTGGGAGTGACATGCTCTGATTTGTGTATTGTGTAAGAGACTTACAGTTGCTGTGTAGAAAATGAGTTCTTAGATGTCATGTTCCAAATGCAACTTGAAAAATGTATGATTAATCCCCTGTTGCTGGCAAGTGTGAGGAACATGGATGACATTACACTGCTGACAGTGAACAGCACTGTTTCCATATTGAGCTGATAAATACATTGAACAAACTGGGTTTAGTTAACTAAGATGAATGGTGTTTGCTTGTGACTTAGACTTTCTTTCTAATAAAAATTTGTGTATTTGTGGTAATATTAACAACCTGAAGAGTTGAAAATTTTAAATTTCACAACCATTTGACAGGGCGATAGCTTTTCAGCAGTTTAAAGGGGCTGCAGTGCTCATAGTTCTTTTCCAGGGATGAATGATGTGGAGTTCCTGAGATCACACGTGTATGTAGAGTAGAACGGGCGAGGGGAGGAAGCCCCCTCCTGCCTTTCCCTGGGCAGCATGAAGAAGGAAATCATGGTCAGTATCACCTTCAAAGGCACCAAGTCAGTGCTCATGAGTTCTTTTCCAGGGATGAATGATGTGGGATGGCCCTGAGCATCTCTCCTTTCATTCCCTCCAGAACTAAATATGCAAGAAAGCCATTTCCCTTGAACCTATGTTCTGCCCCAGATTTGACCTGATGCTCCCTCCTAGAGAGGCAGCAGAAATAAACAGGATCCCTGCCTTCATGCTACTTAAAGCCTAGAGGGAGAGCAGGCAAAACACAAGCTCACAAATAAGCAGTGTGACTTCAGACCGGCAGCAGAGAAGTAAACAAATAAATTAAGCAGTGAAGTGAGGTAATGGGACAGAGAGTGACTAGGTGGGGGACAGGCCCATTAGACTAGGTGGTCAAGGGAGGGCTCTCAGAGGTCGTGACATTTGCCGTGAAATCCGAACGCAGAGATGAAGCTGACGGCAGACAGCATGGAGGCAGGTTAAGAGGCTCCCGCAGGTGGGGGAGTTGTGTTCCAGGAAGAGAAGTAACAAGTAGGCGTGATGGAAGCAAACAAGTTGGCAAGATCCGAATGTCAGGTCTTACGCGTAAGCCATGATGAGGGGTTTGCACCTGGCCCTGAGTGGGAGAGGGAGCCTTAAAGGACAGCTTTATGCTGGGAGTGACATGCTCTGATTTGTGTATTGTGTAAGAGACTTACAGTTGCTGTGTAGAAAATGAGTTCTTAGATGTCATGTTCCAAATGCAACTTGAAAAATGTATGATTAATCCCCTGTTGCTGGCAAGTGTGAGGAACATGGATGACATTACACTGCTGACAGTGAACAGCACTGTTTCCATATTGAGCTGATAAATACATTGAACAAACTGGGTTTAGTTAACTAAGATGAATGGTGTTTGCTTGTGACTTAGACTTTCTTTCTAATAAAAATTTGTGTATTTGTGGTAATATTAACAACCTGAAGAGTTGAAAATTTTAAATTTCACAACCATTTGACAGGGCGATAGCTTTTCAGCAGTTTAAAGGGGACTGCGTTTTGTTCTTTAGGTACAAACAGTTTCTGCTTATTTTATTCTAATCTGGCAGATATATTGAATTTCCTAGCCAGAAAGGGTTCTGTTAGTTTTCCTATCCTGAACATTCACTGAGATCATTATTATGTGAAGAATGAAATGACAGCAGGCAGCAGTAGAAAATGGCCAGGTATCTATCTGCCTGAGAGGACAACTTTTTGACAGGGCAATATAGTAATAGAACACATTGTATTTCTTGGTCTCTGAATTCTGCTTTTTAAAAGCATTTGGATTTTAAAAATCAACTTTAGTAATTAGACTTCCACCTTGAATTTTAAGCGTTGAGAACTATTTGCTGTTTACCTAGTAGTAGCAACTATAATTGCCAGTTGCATTCAAACATTACAGTAAATGTAATATTTTATCTCATAATGTGAGTGGGCCCCATCCAATCAGTTGAAGATCTGATGAGAAAAAACTGAGAATTCTTGTACCAAAAAAAAAAGGAGGGAATTATGCCTTCAGACTGCAGCATAGAAATTCTGATTTTCCAGGCTTTGGACTCAAACTTGTAACATCAGCTCTTACCTGGATCTCCAGCCTGCTGGCTTGCTCTATGCATTTCATACTTGCAAGCCCCTACAATCATATGACCTAATTCCTTAAAATAGATTCCTTAAATTCCTTATAAAATGTATCCTATTAGTACTGTTTCCCTGGAGAACCCTGAATAATAAACTCCTTTCCCCAGCAGCTCTGCTTCTAGAAATGTATCCAAAGAAACTAACTATGCAGATATCCAAAGAGACATGTTCAAGGCATTGTTTCAGTGGTTAAAGATGGGAAACAAAATTTCCACCACTGATCATTAAGAAAATTATTATACAGTATGCACTAATACAGTACATTTTATATAATATGATAATTCATATATCCTGTAGGTATAAGACTGTTAAGAATATTGTAGCTCTTTCTAATAAAAATTTGTGTATTTGTGGTAATATTAACAACCTGAAGAGTTGAAAATTTTAAATTTCACAACCATTTGACAGGGCGATAGCTTTTCAGCAGTTTAAAGGGGACTGCATTTTGTTCTTTAGGTACAAACAGTTTCTGCTTATTTTATTCTAATCTGGCAGATATATTGAATTTCCTAGCCAGAAAGGGTTCTGTTAGTTTTCCTATCCTGAACATTCACTGAGATCATTATTATGTGAAGAATGAAATGACAGCAGGCAGCAGTAGAAAATGGCCAGGTATCTATCTGCCTGAGAGGACAACTTTTTGAAAGGGCAATATAGTAATAGAACACATGGTATTTCTTGGTTTTTGAATTCTGTTTTTTAAAAGCATTTGGATTTTAAAAATCAACTTTAGTAATTAGACTTCCACCTTGAATTTTAAGCGTTGAGAACTATTTGCTGTTTACCTAGTAGTAGCAACTATAATTGCCAGTTGCATTCAAACATTACAGTAAATGTAATATTTTATCTCATAATGTGAGTGGGCCCCATCCAATCAGTTGAAGATCTGATGAGAAAAAACTGAGAATTCTTGTACCAAAAAAAAAAGGAGGGGAATTATGCCTTCAGACTGCAGCATAGAAATTCTGATTTTCCAGGCTTTGGACTCAAACTTGTAACATCAGCTCTTACCTGGATCTCCAGCCTGCTGGCTTGCTCTATGCATTTCATACTTGCAAGCCCCTACAATCATATGACCTAATTCCTTAAAATAGATTCCTTAAATTCCTTATAAAATGTATCCTATTAGTACTGTTTCCCTGGAGAACCCTGAATAATAAACTCCTTTCCCCAGCAGCTCTGCTTCTAGAAATGTATCCAAAGAAACTAACTATGCAGATATCCAAAGAGACATGTTCAAGGCATTGTTTCAGTGGTTAAAGATGGGAAACAAAATTTCCACCACTGATCATTAAGAAAATTATTATACAGTATGCACTAATACAGTACATTTTATATAATATGATAATTCATATATCCTGTAGGTATAAGACTGTTAAGAATATTGTAGCTCTTTCTAAAAATAAGATATTTGGTAGTCATCTTATTAGGTAATAAATGCAGATGAATGCCATTCAGTCGTGTCAAACTCTTTGCAGCACTGTGGACGAGCCATGGAATTCTCCAGGCAAGAATCCTGGAGTGGGTAGCCTATTCCTTCTCCAGGGGCTCTTCCCAACCCAGGGATCAAATCCAGGTCTCCCGCGTTGCAGGCGAGTTCTTTACCATCTCAGCCACCAGGGGTAATAAACAGCAGATTAAAGGCCCTGTTTTATTTCCACCATTTAGGTTGTTAATACTGAATGAAATTTTGAGAAACCTTCCTCCTCTAATCATTTCTGTATTGACTGAACTTTTATACATAGCATATTTTGACTATTAATGAATCAAATCAGTTTGACCTAAACTCTAAGCAAAAGGTCAGCTCAGATAGATTTCTGCGGCCGTCTCCCATGCAACCTGTACGTGTTCCGAATGTCATAAATATCTTTTAGTGAAAGCCTTTAAATTGTTTATTTGTGAACCATTCTTATACTAACAAGATAAATTCACAGAGACAGGCAGTGGTCTGGACATTTGAGTGTAAAAACAAAAAAAACTCTGGGACTTTTTGTTTCTTAATTCACTTGAGTACAGCACCACAGTTCAGGGAAGGCAAACAAGAAGGGAAAAAAATTTTCCCCTAAAATATACAGATAACGACCTCATTATCTATTTTAATTTGATAATGTAGAGGCAGTCTGAGTTCCCTATGACTCAAACTCTATTTGAAGAAAGTAAAATTAATAAATCATAGCTTACTGAGAATGTCAGTGCCTCTTTGCAAGTCATTATATGGGTTTCAGAGAGTTTTTCTTCTTTCAGTTCAACTCCAGGCCATGCCCTGGCTTCCACTGATCCATTCCTTTTTAATCACCTTGGAGTCTACCTTTTTACTTTGAAGTATTTATCTATGTAAATGGGAACTTGTGGAGGGGGGATGAAATTGGAAAAGATCCTTCTAGCATAATACATTTTCAGTAAATTAGATAAATATCTTTGTAGTCTATGGAGCTGATCTGCACATACTAGAGGGCGAAAGCCAGTCATTTTCCAACCTTGTCCTCATATGAACAAGCGCAGCAAGTTACATAGAAAAGAATATTGTTTGCAGTAGCCTTGGTTGCATTTTCCAAAGTCTAGCTCAGTTCCTTCTACCTGATATTTATTATTACTCTCCTTCAGAAGAAAAAGTACCTTCCCTAATGGTAAGGTGAAGAGTACAGAGACTAATGGAAAGTTCCTCCCGTGGAAACCAATAAGCTTGAGTACTTACAATACAGAACCACATCAGGGAGAAATGCCCTTGTGTTTAAGAACAGAAATATATGCAGTGGTTTGTCTTTCCCTTAGTTTTGCTTTCTTTTAGAAAAATTTTTAGGAATACCTGAAGTGCTTTTGTTGCAAGACTAGATCTATCTAGCTTGTTTTGATTCAACCAAAGTTAGGGCATAAATTTCTGGAAAAAATAATTCTAGCTGCATAAAACTGCGTTTTATCTGAAGATAAGGAAGCTGGAAGTCATCACTCAGGTCTATCAGACATGAGTGTAGATAACCACCTCCAGGTCCACTGACCTTCCCGGGAACAGAAAACGTCATTAAAATCCCTGAGTTGCTCCTCATAGGATATTTGGCCCTAGATTATTTTCTGTATCTGCTTTCTCTGACATTGGCTAGAGCCTAGAACAGATCCTTTACAGCTTCCAGTCAGGGAGTCCTGTATCTCAGACAGAATCTCTCCAGGCTCCCTGGCAGGATGGGGACTTCTGATTTATGCCCACCTTTAGGAGCCTGAGGGCAGATGCTGCAGTTTTGTCTCAGCTCTCACTGCAACCAGCATGTCTGTCAAGACTCTTCTCAGTCCCCACCTTGTCCCCATCTCCTGCCTTTCCCACCCCAAGTGGGTCCTGTACCTAAGACTCTGTGAAGTCAGACACTCCCCAGACTGGGCGCAGCATACAAATACGGCTTCTGAGATGCTGGTGACGTAAAGGAAACCCTTGCTTTAATCAATGTGTGAGTCTTCAAAAATAGTTTGAAATTGCCCATGAGACCGGGAAACGTTAATAGATAGTCACAGACCCTAGACATTCAGCCCATGAGCACTCTCCTGCTGAGAAACAAGCAGAAGTGGAGACGAATAGAGAGAGGGAAAGTGAAAATGTTTGTCACTCAGCAGTTTCTGACTCTTTGAGACCCCATGATCTGTAGCCCGCCAGGCTCCTCTGCTCATGGAATTCTCCAGACAAGACTACTGGAGTGGGTTGCCATTCCCTTCTCCAGGGGGTCTCCCTGACCCAGGGATCAAACCCACGTCTCTTGCATTTCAGGCAGATTCTTTACCATCTGAGCCATGACTGACTTCAAGAAGTCTCGGGAAAGACAGCCATGCTGTGGGAAGCCAGTAAATAGATGAGTGATAAAAACAGTGAATAGTATTAAATACTATGTATTTTTTCATCTGGGAGGTTAAGAGTAAAAGCTTTGGGGTCGGATAGACTCTGTTTTAAGGCCTTGGCTTCAATAAGTTGCATTACCACTCTACTCCTCACTTTCCTCACTGCTAAACTAAGTATCAAGTTTATCAAGTTTGAAGGTGTGATATAATCCATGAAAGCCTTTGGCTTGCTGCCGTGCCTAGTATGTGCTCAAAAATGTTGTCAGTTGGCCATCAGCACTCCATAGTAGCAGAGCTGGGCTCACCGTCACTGTCCTAGCTTGTGTCACCAAATGCCACGCTTCCAGTTCAGAAAGAAAACCAGGAGAAACAGCAGTCAGAAGACACCAAAGTTCCTATATAATCTCCATTCCCATTCCTCATAACTCATTGCTGTCCAATTTTAGCTTCTCGAATGGCTGGAACATGGGGCACAAGTCCCTCTTGAATGAATAAAGACCTTGAGCATAGTGGACTTTGCCTCTTCTCTGTGCTGACTTGGATGATCTTCGATGATTCGTTCAAGTTATCTGAGCTCCAGATTTCTAATCTGTAAAATGGAGAAGGTTGCTGGGGAGAAAAGAAATATGAGATGTGGTGTGTGGAAGTGGATGCAAACTTGCAGCATCTTGTAGTCATTTATGTTGTGAATCATATAGGCTGAGCAAGTAGAGGTGTCTGTCAGTGTAGAAGTGCTCACACAAACACGTTCATTATGTGAGCGCACACACGCACACACATGCGACTTGCAAAGGAAAAGACAGTCTCAAACCAGACAAATGCCAGTTTTCCTGTGGAGAGAGAGAAAGAAGCGAAGCAAGAGGATTAGAGTCTTTATCAACTGATACAAAGATTGAAACAGGGGCTGCAGAGAATTATCTTGTGAGGAGAAACGTGCTTAGCACCACAATTTACCAGTTCCCCTCTGATTTCTGCTTGGCCACTTTAATCCTGGCTCTCAGAAATTCTGTGGCCGCAGCTTGCTCCTCAGTACCCTTAATGCTTCCTGCATTTACTCCTGGGTGGGGTCATCGCCCTTGGAATGTGTCATTACTGTCTTGCACTGAACCACCCCCAGGTGTATTGTTAGGAGCTTGAGGCCTATTTTCTTTCAGACCCAGTGAAACATAGTTTCCACAGTGTCAAGACTTATGGCCAGATGCCCTTACGGGCACAGTGGTACCTGGATATGAATCTGCGCTTTCCTTCGCTCTCCTTCTATTAGGAACCACAGATGCTGTGATGATCACAATTTCAGTTTCTGACACCGTCAGGTTCGTTCGTTCTCTACTTGCTTCCAAAGCAAATGTTAGAATAACCCAGGACAAAATTTGGAAACTCAGAAGCTTTTAGTGACTTCCTGTCAGTCAGCCTAAAGGGAATCAACTCTGTCTTTGCTGCGTACCTTGTACGATGCCTTGTTCAGGTGCTTCAAGGTGAAAGCAGAATAAATGCTGGTCTAGAATCTCACTAAATGTAAACTATCCATCTACCATTAGATTAAATGGCATGAGCAAGCTGGCTCCATCGTTTTTATACAAACATTTGCCTGAAAATCTGAGGATGCTGTTATTTTTGAAGCAGAGAGGCAGGAATGTATCTTACTTACTTGCTAGAGGAGCTCCTCCTGATCTGCTGGCACCCAAGACGCAAAATGGAAGGTTGCTGGGGAGAAAAGAAATATGAGATGTGGTGTGTGGAAGTGGATGCAAACTTGCAGGATCTTGTAGTCATTTATGTTGTGAATCATATAGGCTGAGCAAGTAGAGGTGTCTGTCAGTGTAGAAGTGCTCACACAAACACGTTCATTATGTGAGCGCACACACGCACACACATGCGACTTGCAAAGGAAAAGACAGTCTCAAACCAGACAAATGCCATTTTTCCTGTAGAGAGAGAGAAAGAAGCGGAGCAAGAGGATTAGAGTCTTTATCAACTGATACAAAGATTGAAACAGGGGCTGCAGAGAATTATCTTGTGAGGAGAAACATGCTTAGCACCACAATTTACCAGTTCCCCTCTGATTTCTGCTTGGCCACTTTAATCCTGGCTCTCAGAAATTCTGTGGCAGCAGCTTGCTCCTCAGTACCCTTAATGCTTCCTGCATTTACTCCTGGGTGGGGTCATCACCCTTGGAATGTGTCATTACTGTCTTGCACTGAACCACCCCCAGGTGTATTGTTAGGAGCTTGAGGCCTATTTTCTTTCAGACCCAGTGAAACATAGTTTCCACAGTGTCAAGACTTATGGCCAGATGCCCTTACGGGCACAGTGGTACCTGGATATGAATCTGCGCTTTCCTTCGCTCTCCTTCTATTAGGAACCACAGATGCTGTGATGATCACAATTTCAGTTTCTGACACTGTCAGGTTCGTTCATTCTCTACTTGCTTCCAAAGCAAATGTTAGAATAACCCAGGACAAAATTTGGAAACTCAGAAGCTTTTAGTGACTTCCTGTCAGTCAGCCTAAAGGGAATCAACTCTGTCTTTGCTGCGTACCTTGTACGATGCCTTGTTCAGGTGCTTCAAGGTGAAAGCAGAATAAATGCTGGTCTAGAATCTCACTAAATGTAAACTATCCATCTACCATTAGATTAAATGGCATGAGCAAGCTGGCTCCATCGTTTTTATACAAACATTTGCCTGAAAATCTGAGGATGCTGTTATTTTTGAAGCAGAGAGGCAGGAATGTCTCTTACTTACTTGCTAGAGGAGCTCCTCCTGATCTGCTGGCACCCAAGACGCATCTTTGCCCTTTATCCTCTGCGACCTCCAGCAAGCTCACTACCTACCTCAAGCTTCAGTTTCCTATTCTGTATAATGGAGACAGATAATACCTACCTGAGAAAGCTGTTAGGGTCTTTAAGTGAGCTATGGGTCAGTAAATGGTGGTGGTGGTTGTCATAAATATTTTTATTAATAAAGCAGCACCAGCTTGCTTAATATTTTTTCAAGTCCGACAAACAGAACTAAAAACTGTGGATGCCCACCAGCTCCTTTAGTTTAGTTGAAGCAGGAGTGAAATGTTTAAAATGCTGTGTTTAAGTGTTGGTAAAATCCTTAAAGGAAAAATCTACTCTCACATGGAGGTTTTCTGTGGATAGACACAGTGCAGTGAAACCCAATGAGATTCAGTTCCCTCTCGACCGAGTCAGGCCAGCCAAGGAGAGAATTCTACATTTGAAATCAATAAATTGGATTAGGTCCTTTTGCAGCCTCAGCAATTGCTCCCTGACTAGTCCCTCACAAGATCAGATGTGGCCCCCACCAGCTACTAAATTCCACCAACCAACACGCTCTGTCTGTACAGAAGAATTTTCCCCTTGTTTAGATTCTAAACGAATGATATTTGCTTCCAAAGTTATAATACTGCTCAACATGCTGACTCTAAACTCTCCCTCTGTGAAATAAAACATATACATTTTTGCATATATATGTAATTGTTGCCTCAAAGAAACATAAAATATATTTGTTTCATCATAGGTGTCATCCCATAGCATTCAATGTGTTCAGTGACATGACTTATTATGCTCAGACCATTTTTAGCTTTATTCTTTGCAAATAATCCCTATTCCCTTCCTCAGAACAGGCACCAACACAGAGCTTCACTTCTGTTTCCCCTCCTGGTCCTGATTTTACCCACGTGGCTTGAGGGCTAAATACCAAGCTACATATCATTGGTATTAAAAAGCACAGCAAATTTGTTAGTGATTTTTCTTTTTTGCCTTTGCTTGAGCACCATTAACATTTCCTGTAAGTCAATACAATAAGTTAGCATTGAGGAAAATGTTGGTATTCAGCTGATTGCAGGGAAAAGATTATTTTATTCTCCTCCCTGTAGCTCTTAGTGTACTCAAAAATTGCAGACACAGTCTGTACATGTGAACTGAGGGAACTCAATTGTTGGAAGCACTGCAGATCCTGACACCCAGACAGCAAGTGTGCAAGTTTCTATATAGTTGCCACCAGTGCTGCAGTCCTGCCTGCTGTTTTTGTTTTGGTGGTGGTGGTGGTGTTCAGTCACCAAGTCACATCTGACTTTGCAGTTTGCCAGGCTTCCCTTTCCTTCACTATTTCTCAGAGTTTGCTCAAACTCATGTCCGTGAATTGATGATGTCTTCCAACCATCTCATCCTTTGTTGCCCGCTTCTCTTCCTACCTTCATTCTTTACCAACATCAGGGTCTTTTCCAGTGAATTGTCTTTCAGGGTTGATTTCCTTTAGGATTGACTGGTTTGATCTCCTTGCTGTCCAAGCAACTCTCAAGAGTCTTCTCCAGCACCACAGTTCGAAAGCATCAGTTCTTCAGCGCTCAGCCTTCTTTATGGTCCAGCTTTCACATCCATAAATGACTAATAGAAAAGCCATAGCTTTGACTATGCAGACCTTTGTCGGCAAAGTGATTTGATATCGCTGCTGTTTAATATGCTGTCTAGGTTTGTTACAGCTTTTTTCCCAAGGAGCAAGCATCTTTTAATTTCATGGCTGTAATCACCATCCCCAGTGATTTTGGAGCCCAAGAAAATGAAATCTGTCACTGTTTCCACTTTTTCCCTATCTATTTGCCATGAGGTAATGGGACTGGATGCCATGATCTTCGTTTTTTGAATAATGAATGAGTTTTAAGCCAGCTTTTTCACTCTTCTCTTTCACCTTCATCAAGAGACTCTTTAGTTCCCCTTTGCTTTCTGCCGGTAGGGTGGTGTCATCTGCCTATCTGAGACTGTTGTTATTTCTCCTAGCAATCTTGGTACCAGTTTCTGCCTCATCCAGCCTGGCATTTCGTATGCTGCACTCTGCGTATAAGTTAAAAATGCAGGGTGACAATATACAGCCTTGACCTACTCCTTTCCCAATTTTGAACTAGTCCATTGGTTTTGTTTTGCATGTTGTTTATTATAAGAAAATCTTTCCAATCTTGGTCTTCAGAGAAAGAATCGCTCTTGGATATTTATCCAAAAATGCAGTATCACTTACGTAGAGAAGACATATGCACCCTTATATTCATTGAATCATTATTTCTAATAGCCAAGATATGGAAGTAACCTAAGTGCACATTAAAAGATAAAAGGATAAAGAAGATATGGTGTGTATAATGGTTAAGTTAGCAAAAGAAAAGAAATCTTGGTATTTTCAACAACATGGAAGTGCCTAGATGGTACTATGTTTAGCGAAATAAGTCAGACAGAGAAAAAAAAAAGAAACAAATGCTCAAACATAACAAAATAGAAACAGAGTTATGGATACAGAGGGCAATCAGGTGATTGCTAGATGGAGGTGGACAGGCAGAGGAGAGAACTAGTTGAAGGAAATTAAAAGATTGCAAAATAAATGCATGACAGGTATGAAATGTACAGTGTGGGAAATACAGTCCATACCTATATAAAAGCTTTATATGATGTTGTCATAACTGGGCTTATCATGCTGATTATTTTGAAATGTATAGAAAGATCAAATCCCTTTGTTGTGCAATGGGAACTAATATACTGCTGTAGGTCAAGTGTACTTCAAAAATGAACAAACAAATTCATAGAAAAAAAAAGAATCAGATTTATGGTTGCTGAGTTTGGGGGAAGCATTTGATGAAGATCTTCAGAAGGTGCAAATTTCCAGTTATAAATAAGTACTAGGTATGTAATGTAAAATATGATAAACATACTGTGTGTTATATATGAAAGTTAAGGAAATAAATCCTCAAGTTGTCATCACTAGGAAAAATTTGAAAAATTACAGACCTAAGTCTATAGTCTGACCCACAGGACCCAGCAGTGAGGGTCTCTGGCTACTTCTCCATCTCATCCTAAAATATTCCTACACTTTCCTGCCATATACCAGGTCCAAACCATATTTCATCATTTCACATGTTCCATACCTTTGCAGAATCTTGGCACATGCTCTTTCACCTGCACTTTTTAACATCTTTATTGAAATATAATTCACATAGCATGTAATTTGTTCATATAAAATGTACTATTGGATGGCTTTTAATTTATTCACAGTATGACAGTCCATCACCACAATTAAGTCTAAGGCATTTTTGTTACTCCTGAAAGAAATCCTATATCAGTTAGCCATCATCCCCAGTTCTCCCACCCCAGCCCTACTTGAACACTATCCTGCTTTTTATCTCCATAAATTTACCTGTTTTGAACGTTGCTTGTATGTGGAATCATACAATGTGTGGCCTTTTGTGACAGGCTTGTTTTACCTAGCATAATGTTTTCAAGGATCATTCATGCAGTAACATGTACCAGTACTTACTCCTCCATATTGACAAATAATGGTCCACCCTATGGGTATACCACATTTTATTTATCCATTCATCAGCTATAGATGTTGGTTTATTTCCACTTTGGGGTTACTGTGAACATTCTAGTACAAAGTTAGTACAGAGAAATGTTAACATTTCTCTTGATGTAATATCTAAGAGTGGAATTTCTGGACCATGCTATAGCTCTATATTTAACCACTTGATGAACTGCAAGACTGTTTTCCAAGCTGTGGAATTTACTGACTTTGTAATTGGAAGTTACTATTCTAATCCTATCTTGTTATTCCAATCTAGTCTTGCTAACTCATTCCAATTTTTAATCATTTTGATTATACTTATCCTACTGGATCTGAAGTCATATTTCATTGTGTTTTTTTCTCAACTTTTGGTTTGGACAGTTTCTACTCACTTTTTCAAGTTGCAGCTTAAAAAATCACTTCTACAGGGACTCTGACTTTGACAAAGTCGCCTCCGGCTCTTCTCAGAAAAGTTATTTTTTCCCTCTAAAGTCAAAGTTCAACATGGACAGGTATCAGCCCCTGTGTCTTTGTTCCTCACTTTATCCCCAGACTCTAGGCCCTTTTTGTGTTTAAACTACAGAACTCATTGTTCCTAAAATATTCCTACACTTTCCTGCCATATACCAGGTCCAAACCATATTTCATCATTTCCCATGTTCCATACCTTTGCAGAATCTTGGCACATGCTCTTTCACCTGCACTTTTTAACATCTTTATTGAAATATAATTCACATAGCATATAATTTGTTCATATAAAATGTACTATTGGATGGCTTTTAATTTATTCACAGTATGACAGTCCATCACCACAATTAAGTCTAAGGCATTTTTGTTACTCCTGAAAGAAATCCTATATCAGTTAGCCATCATCCCCAGTTCTCCCACCCCAGCCCTACTTGAACACTATCCTGCTTTTTATCTCCATAAATTTACCTGTTTTGAACGTTGCTTGTATGTGGAATCATACAATGTGTGGCCTTTTGTGACAGGCTTGTTTTACCTAGCATAATGTTTTCAAGGATCATTCATGCAGTAACATGTACCAGTACTTACTCCTCCATATTGACAAATAATGGTCCACCCTATGGGTATACCACATTTTATTTATCCATTCATCAGCTATAGATGTTGGTTTATTTCCACTTTGGGGTTACTGTGAACATTCTAGTACAAAGTTAGTACAGAGAAATGTTAACATTTCTCTTGATGTAATATCTAAGAGTGGAATTTCTGGACCATGCTATAGCTCTATATTTAACCACTTGATGAACTGCAAGACTGTTTTCCAAGCTGTGGAATTTACTGACTTTGTAATTGGAAGTTACTATTCTAATCCTATCTTGTTATTCCAATCTAGTCTTGCTAACTCATTCCAATTTTTAATCATTTTGATTATACTTATCCTACTGGATCTGAAGTCATATTTCATTGTGTTTTTTTCTCAACTTTTGGTTTGGACAGTTTCTACTCACTTTTTCAAGTTGCAGCTTAAAAAATCACTTCTACAGGGACTCTGACTTTGACAAAGTCGCCTCCGGCTCTTCTCAGAAAAGTTATTTTTTCCCTCTAAAGTCAAAGTTCAACATGGACAGGTATCAGCCCCTGTGTCTTTGTTCCTCACTTTATCCCCAGACTCTAGCCCTTGTGTAAACTACAGAACTTCTTGTTAAAAATGGGTTGAATGGATGACATATTATAAAATAATTATAAAAAAATGGCTCATTATTTGAAAATCATCTCTATGAGAATAATTAGCATGATTACCTTTTAAATCTATTTTATTTTTCATCATTCCCACTGCCTCGACTATTAATTGTCTTAGTATCTCTGGCAAGGGTAAGGGTCTCTTTAGTATAACCACCATGAGTGCTTCTATTTTTATAAATTTTACTGAAGCTGTACACTTTTCTGATTGACAAGAAACAGAAGGAGGCTCAGTATAGATAAGCAAAATCAAATGGACCATGTAAACAGTTTTCTCAAGTCAAATAGTAAATGAAGAGAAATAGATTTCTGAGAAATAAGGCACTTAAGGGGATTGTGTTTCTGGTTATGATTGTCCACTAGGCTATAACTCTAGCAATTACAATTCAGTCAATCTGGGACAGACCCCAGAAAAGACATTTTTAGTAAGACCTGTACTTATAATGCTAATTACCTGTGGGCTCCACTTTTTAAAAAAATTCATCCTAGTTCACATTTTCATTAATTAACAGAAGAAAATTGACATAGCAGTTAAAAAATTTCTGGCCCTATTTACTAGCTTTGTGGTCTAGCACAAACTACTTAATATTTTCTAAGTCTGTGTCTTCATGTGTAAGAGGGAAGAGGCAATTAAGTGCCTACATTGTAGGGCTGCTGTGAGCATCAAATGAAATAATACATATAAACCACAATATCTGGCATAAATGCTCCAGTGTGTTAGTTGTAATTGGTATTTACTCTTTTATCATTCTGTATTATCTGAGAGAATGTACACAATAAATCTGTCTTAAATGAACCAGCTTTTGCTTAGTAAGAGAAATACTCCTTAAGCTTAAGTGGAGAATTTATAGGATCCATCAGTTATTTTATTGTCATTGTTACTTTTGTAGGTAATGTTTCAGGTGGTCCTTTATTGATATCACGAAGGCTTGTTCACGTCTGCTTTCAGGTGGCTTCTAATATTCAAGGAATGATTTAGTCATTTCTGAAGAAACAATTTTACCTCCAATAATATGGCTCTCCAACAATCTTATTTCTCTCCATTAAGTAATAGAGAAAGGATAAGAGAACAGGGAGACAGAGGATGAGTGGGTTGAATGTCATCCCCAACTCAATGGACATAGGTTGGAGCAAACTCTGGGAGATAGTCAAGGACAGGGAAGCCTGGCGAGCTGCAAAGAGTAGGGTCGCAAAGAGTCAGATATGACTTGTTGAACAACCACCACAAAGTTGCTATGGTGTCAGGGATTCATAATTTGGAGAGCAGAAGAAAATCAAAAACATAAGTAATTAAATACATTACCAAGGCAGTGTGGCTGGTTCTATGACTGACATTGAACAGGTTTGTATCATAGAAATGACTAAGGGAGAGGAGCTATTTTAGATTAATAGTCAGGAAAATACTTTCCAGAAGATGACTTTTGAGCTGTCACTTGAATGCTGCAAAAGAACCAGCCATAGGAAATGTCAGGGGACAGAGAGACTGAGGAGAAGATAACAGTCAGGACCTGATAGACCACATTTAGGAATTAGGGTGTGAGTTCAAGTATATTGAGAAAGCACTGGAAAAGTGAAGGGAGAGGATGTCATAATTTAATGCACCATCAGTTTCAGGTTTCTACTTTCTACTTCCCGTCTACCCCATCTTTAATGTGACTAGCTCCTGTGAAGCCCAATGGAATATATCCACTGCCAGGATTCCAGCTACAATCTCTATAAATTCTCTGATGAACTTGTCATAGAGGCATGCTGTGAAGGTCCCATATCAAATCTCCCTTTTTCTTTTTTTTTAAAGATTGTTTGATGTGGACCATTTTTAAAGCCTTTATTGAATTTGTTACAATATTGCTTCTGTTTTATGTTTTGGTTTCTTGGCCCTTAGGCATGTAGGATCTAAGCTCCCCAACCGAGGATCAAACATCCTGCATTGCAAGATGGATTGGACCACTGGACCACCAATAAAGTCCCCAGATCTCACTTATGACTTTCTAGCTTTCTGTCCGTGGCATGTTAATGATTCTCCTCTCTGGTATCTCTGATACTTTAGGTTACACCAGGTGACCTTTGAGGTGCCCACCTGCGAGGGGAAGGAGCGGCAGAAGGTGTCCCTGATTGGTGACTCCTCGTCCTCGGCAGAGTTCTTTGTCACCGTCGCCGTCTTCGCCTTCCTGTACTCCTTGGCCGCCACTGTCGTTTACATTTTCTTCCAGAACAAGTATCGAGAGAACAACCGGGGTCCACTCATCGTAAGTGATTTGCTTTATGAAATAGCTTTTTCTGTCATTCCTAATTTCTTTCTTTCGGGGCATAAAGGGCTAACCCAAGCCTTCGAGGCAGGTATATGAAAGGCAGTCACATTCCTTTGCATCCAAATCTCAGATCTAAAACAAAAACATGATACCTGTCTTTCTTTTGTGCTGCTATCCTGGAGAAGTATCATAAGAGTTGCTAGAAACTCCTCTGAAATAAATAGAAATTTCATGAGATCAAGGAAAGAGAATTGAGGTTGCTGCAGATTCATTGGTAATTCCAGTATTTGGAGTTAGTCGACCATTTTATTCTCACTGCTGGTTTAGACAAAGTGGCTTGTACTTACTCAAAACATGTTATTCCTTCAGGATACGATAGACTGGTCATAGTATGGTTTCATTTGAAAATGTATTTCTCTGGCTCAGATGGTAAAGAATCTGCCTGCAATGCAGGAGACCTGAGTTTGAGTCCTGAGTCAGGAAGATCCCCTGGGGGCAGGCACGGCAACCCACTCTAGTATTCTTGCCTGAAGAATCCCATCGACAGAGGAGCCTGGCAGACGACAGTCCATGGGTTCACACAGAGTTGGACACGACTGAAGCAACTTAGCCTGCGTGCACCACCAACCAACCCCTACTTCCTTTTTCCTTACACAATAGTTCAAGGACTCACCTGGGTGAAACCAAACTAGCTCAGCATGGCCACATAGGGACTCACAGACACCTAGTGAGACACAGCAGCTGCTGGAGAGGCAGATGGGTGTAGGTAACTTTAAGGAAATATATTTTAAATCTGTCAGCCTTCACATGTACATTTACCTAAAATTTTTCTTACTGAGAATGCCCTGCTTCTGAAAATACCTTTCTTAATTGCCTACTCCCCTTTTGTAAAAGAAAAGTACCCTTCTTTTCCATTCCATATATTTCCACATGGTACATTGGCAAAGTCTTGGAAGCACTGAAAAAAAAAAAAAAATGGACAGTTTGAAGTACTGGTGTTGATATTGACAAAAGTGACTGATTCAGATGCCTGTGTTATAAATCCTTTTGCATATAAGCTTTCCAATTTTCTCCTTTTAATAAAATAGAAAGTCTTAATCTACTGGTCAGCTGATAAATCATTAAAAAATAACTTTTGTTGACAGATCAGAAGGTGTGATCTGGGACATATTACTCAGAAAAAATTCAGAGAAACTAATGGCATCACTATAACAAAACCTCATCCATTCTCATCTACTCGTTTATGCCAGCAAGCGTTCTCAACACATGTATACAACAAAAAAAATGGAAATAGAATTTATGCTGAATCATATCCCATTTTAGAAGTAAATAATACATGTCCCTCAAAAATGCATAAACTAACTGAAGAAAAAACAGACCCATACAATTCTAATAAAATTTTTATTTTTAATATTTAATAATTATTTACATTTATGTTGTTTTATATTATTATGTGCACTAACAATATTTTTAGTGATTACCCAATGGAAAAGAAATTTTTGATACTTAAAACATTAGGGTTATGGGTAACCAAAAAATAACTTAAATTTATATATGTATTTTTTTGCAAGTAAATATAACAGGGTGATTGATAAAATGCTTTCCAGCATAAAAAACAATGTTATAGGAAGATGAGATTTGGTGTAGGCAGTATAATGGAAATACAATTTCAAAGAGAACAAAAAGAACATGTAAAGTTTCTGTTAAAGAGAAGTTTGTTTATTAAAATTTAAATGGATAATAGACAGTATCAAGCAGTTATTCACCTAAAAATGGATACAGTGGAGTATATTTTAAATTATTATTATTTATGCCAGAAACTACATTCTTGCAACTGTTTAAACTTTTAATTTAAAAATAATTACATGTCAACTTTATACAAATAGGACCACAGTTTCTATAAATTCTTTTAAGGAGTATGCACATGAAATAAATTTTCCAGATCTCTAATCTATATATTAGGGGTTCCCAGATAATACAGTAGTGGTAAAGAATTCACCTGCTAATGCAGGAGACAAAGGTTAAATCCCTGGGTCAGGAAGATCCCCTGGAGTAGAAAATGGCAACCACGCTAGTATTCTTGCCTGGAAAATTTCATGGACAGAGGTGCCTGGCAGGCTACAGTCCATGGGGTCATTAACAAGTCAGACACAACTTAGCAACTTAACAACAAGAAGCTATATATTATAGAGAACAGAGCCTTAAAATCAACATGCTTTGAAGGGTCACTGGGAGAAGCTCCTATGTGTAAAATGTCATGATTAAGTTGGAAAGGATTGGGGAAAGATCACTTTTATAACACTCAGTATGTTATTGTGGAAAAAGAAGAGTAAGCCAGCAGAACTTGATCCCCTGGACAAATGTCTCCCCCTACCCCAAATTGGAGCTACTGGTCTTAATGATTTTAACATATCTTCCACAGTGTCACCTACCTTGGGATTATTCCTCCCATGAGGTGCAGATAGATACACCTAAGAGGTCAAGGTGTGTGTATACTATAAAATTCTAATATGCATGCCCCCATTCCTGGATACATGTATACACGCTCACAGAATTCTTAAGTCTGAGGAGATACTCTAATTTCCAGGAAGAAGATACTGAGGCAGCTGATTCACCCATAAAATGGGGAAATATCTATTTTGTTATATAAAACTACATTCTCCTCAAACGAAGTAATCTTGTGAAGCCATGCTATTTCATCTCTGTGTAAATAGCCTTTCCCGTCAACCAGGATATAATGAAATTCCGAATTGTGTATTACACTGAGTAGGTTTTGTTTTATTAGATCATGGAAGAAGGGGAGGAGTGGGGAGATAATTCTAGTAATAAAAAGGAAAAGGCTCCTAGGTGAAATGTCAGTGATATTAAAAAGCCAATATGCTCATTACTTAGCAGATAAAAGGTAATTTAAAAGTGAGCCCAAATCCTGAGAGTCATAGAGACAAAATGAATGTAGACAGTCAACAGCTGCAAATGGCAAGCCTTTCCATTCTAATCCCACCATGACAAGGCCTCGACGGGGGTACCCACCCTTAACTGTGAGTCAACTGATTAAGGCCAGTCCACAGTATGAGCAAGTCCTCAAGAGGGTGGTTCATACCTAAGATAACCTTCAAATATTGAGCTCACAGCAATTGTACTTTTTGAAAGCCAACCCGACTATTCAAAAAGATAGCTACTGATCATTACTTGTTCTCTGTTCTTGGTGCTAGCTCTTCTTTTACTGTTGTAAAATTCCATGGACACAGGTGCCTGGCAGGCTACAGTCCATGGGGTCATTAACAAGTCAGACACAACTTAGCAACTTAACAACAAGAAGCTATATATTATAGAGAACAGAGCCTTAAAATCAACATGCTTTGAAGGGTCACTGGGAGAAGCTCCTATGTGTAAAATGTCATGATTAAGTTGGAAAGGATTGGGGAAAGATCACTTTTATAACACTCAGTATGTTATTGTGGAAAAAGAAGAGTAAGCTAGCAGAACTTGATCCCCTGGACAAATGTCTCCCCCTACCCCAAATTGGAGCTACTGGTCTTAATGATTTTAACATATCTTCCACAGTGTCACCTACCTTGGGATTATTCCTCCCATGAGGTGCAGATAGATACACCTAAGAGGTCAAGGTGTGTGTATACTATAAAATTCTAATATGCATGCCCCCATTCCTGGATACATGTATACACGCTCACAGAATTCTTAAGTCTGAGGAGATACTCTAATTTCCAGGAAGAAGATACTGAGGCAGCTGATTCACCCATAAAATGGGGAAATATCTATTTTGTTATATAAAACTACATTCTCCTCAAACGAAGTAATCTTGTGAAGCCATGCTATTTCATCTCTGTGTAAATAGCCTTTCCCGTCAACCAGGATATAATGAAATTCCGAATTGTGTATTACACTGAGTAGGTTTTGTTTTATTAGATCATGGAAGAAGGGGAGGAGTGGGGAGATAATTCTAGTAATAAAAAGGAAAAGGCTCCTAGGTGAAATGTCAGTGATATTAAAAAGCCAATATGCTCATTACTTAGCAGATAAAAGGTAATTTAAAAGTGAGCCCAAATCCTGAGAGTCATAGAGACAAAATGAATGTAGACAGTCAACAGCTGCAAATGGCAAGCCTTTCCATTCTAATCCCACCATGACAAGGCCTCGACGGGGGTACCCACCCTTAACTGTGAGTCAACTGATTAAGGCCAGTCCACAGTATGAGCAAGTCCTCAAGAGGGTGGTTCATACCTAAGATAACCTTCAAATATTGAGCTCACAGCAATTGTACTTTTTGAAAGCCAACCCGACTATTCAAAAAGATAGCTACTGATCATTACTTGTTCTCTGTTCTTGGTGCTAGCTCTTCTTTTACTGTTGTTGCTTTGTTTTTTACAAAGCACATTTTTTCCCTCTATTCTGTAGTTCTCTATATTCTCTATATTTCTCTAGGACAGCACAGAATCCATCATGCAGAGATAAGATCCGTGTGGAGGAAAGTGATAGGGATGGTAATGGTGATAATGCTGATGATAATAACAACACTACTGGTATTGTTTGAGCTTTCTACTGTGTATGGAGTTGATTTGATACAATAACCGTAGCTTGTATTGTTATCCACTTGTATAGAAGAGGAGAGGGAGGCCGGGAGAAATTGCCTAATTAACTCTCCAAGGTCAGATCACTAACATTCAGAGGGTAGAGTTTGAACCCAGGTCTCCTGAGATCTAGGGCCCAAATTCACATCTACCATGCAAGAGAATCCAAAATCCTCATAGACAATATGCTGCCAATTTAGCGGGTATAGGTGGGTAAAACAAATTGATCTACGCAGCTGGACAGCTCCTGTTATTTTCCTGCTCTGGCTTAGAGAAACCGAACCCTAGAACCCCTAGAATTTTCTGTCATAGAGAGTTTTTCAAATTTGCCTTTAGAATCCCCTTAGAGTTGTAGAATGCCTGCCGTGAATCTATGATGCTATGGGAGTTTGGCTCTTTATCTCTGTTGTTGTAATCAAAAACAAGCATGAAAATGCCAAAATCAATGGCTGTTATAAATCAGAGACTACCAGGACCAATTCCTACCCATTTGCAAGCCATTGTGTGCAATTTCAGGCAAACGGGAGCCAAATTATCAATGGCTAATTTTAAGGTATCTTTCTCTACTGAATATGCTTGAGCAGATTGCCCACCTTGAAGTGAAAATGAGAACCTGAATGTGTTTAGAAGTAACATAATTGTTAATGATGCTAAATGACACAAGAGTGAGAAAATCAGGCCAGAGGAACCAGCCAGCTACTGTACGTCACTACAGTAAATGTGTTCTTGTGCAGATGAATAAATATCATTCTCAGAAAGCAAAAGCAACCACCTGAATGGTGCGTGATTGTGGAATTGAAATGTCACCTCTAGTTATATCATTTTGTCATTTTCCTTAGAGCACAGTTTTAAAGCCAATCTCCTGCCTGGATTTCTGAAACAGGATGTTTCTGAACCATTTTCAGATCTCCTGTCAAATAGTGACAATGTGAAGCTTTAGGGTTTGTTTGTTTTTTTAATATTAATATAAAGTAGGTTAAAAAAGTAACTTACCTTACAGGGCTGACAGAGTGCTCTCAGAATGAGTACTTCATCAACACCATCCCACATTTTGGTGAGTCCTTGTCATGAGAGATTTGGTTTAAAGCAACTACTCTAAATATTAAGGAGACTCCATAGTCCCTTGAAGATTTTGTGGGAAGGTAAGGGCTTGTGTTGTTCAAGCTCTTCTCCAGTGAAGGGAGACCATGTTGACCAGAGGCAGTTTCTGGGACTAGATATGTTTACAGGTGTGCAAGCTGTGACTCACATTCGTTTTATGCCTGATCCATTCCTAATATTTTCATATTTCTCACTGGCCTCCAAACAGTTCTGAGAGAGAAGTGGAACGCTTACAGTCAGCCTCATTCTACAGATTTCCTTTGACTCTTCTTTATAGAGCACCTGGCAATGGAAAATGAGTGTCTGGGAGTTAGGGATCTTGCCTGTGACCAGACAAGTTCATGGCAGGACAAAGACTCAAACTCTTAGGCCAGTGATCGAAAGAAGTACAGGGTCCTGGATTTTAATCTCCCTGATGGCCTGTTGTTGAACAGCTGGAGCCTATAACTGTATCTGTAGGATGAAGCTAATAATAATACATGTCACAGGGCTGCTGAAAGAGAAGGAAGAGTTAATGCCTGCAAAGCTTTTTGTACAGGGAGAGGCACACCAGTGCGTGATGGGTTAATGATATCTAACTGTAGCACTATTGTCATCCTTCATTTAAATTTTTCTCCTGACCATTACTAGGTGATACCTTAGCCTCATAAACTGGTCCTGCAGGCACCTTCCTTTCACGGCCTGCAGCCCTCACAGTTCTTTCCTCCAGGCCCCCCTACCCCAAGAACTTTCTTCTCTCCTTGAACCTTGTAAGATCAAGCTTAACTCAGGACTATGTCTAAGACGCAGTTGCTAGGTTGAGTCATTCAGTTAACCCTCCTGTTTGTGGGACCCCACTCTACTGGATGATTGGAAGGCGTGTTCTTAGCCCCTAAACCGAAGAAGGCTCCCCATTGTCAAGAATGGGCTGATGGAGTCAACGAGAGGAGAACATGAGGGAGACACAGAGCTGGATGCTCAGAGTACCGAGCACAAACTCCTACCATCTACTACGGCTTTCTTGGCCCTCATCAGAGGTGGAGCTCAGAAGTGCAGTCTCTGAGCTGTTCAGAAATTGCTGAGAAACCTGTCTCCTCTCCCCTTCTCTGTCTTCCCTTTCCCACCTCCTTCTCTTCTTCTCCTTTCTTCCCTGTCTCTTCTCTCATCATATTACCGGCTCTGGGCGCATGCACTCCAGAGCTCCGGCTCGGTAATTGGACACATCGGTCCAGCCGCTCCGCGGCACGTGGGATCCTCCCAGGCCAGGGATGGAACCGGCGCCCCTTGCACTGCAAGGTGGTGTCCTTACCCACTGGACCACCAGGGAAGCCCTGATTAGTGGATTCTTAATTACAGTTTCGATGAGGGCTAATTCCCACCATAGTTGGTACTACCTTTCTTCAATTAACTAGTTAAACAAAGAGATGAGCTGTAGGTCAATAGCCTTAATAAAGGTAGTGAACTGCATATGGAATTAGATTCTTCAAGGGTCCAGAGCTCTTCCTGTCCTGTGTGGGAGCCAGTGACTCCTTAGGGCTAACAGAGAGCATTTGTCCAAACCCCATCCATTTTGGTCAGATTTCCTTTCATTGCAGGGGACTCAGCATTCACTTAGAAAAATCAGGACCTAGTGAAAACTTGGCAAAGTTGTAAATGTGTCATTCCTGTGTGACTCTTTTTTATATTTAAAACAACACAAAATGGGATTTGTGTCTGCTCCCTAGCTCAGGATACCCAGAGGAAACCATGCTCCTTCTCAGATCAGTAGTTCATACCCTTTAATTTGACCATTACTAGGTGATACCTTAGTCTCATAAACTGGTCCTGCAGGCACCTTCCTTTCACGGCCTGCAAGAGCCCCCTACCCCAAGAACTTTCTTCTCTCCTTGAACCTTGTAAGATCAAGCTTGACTCAGGACTATGTCTAAGACGCAGTTGCTAGGTTGAGTCATTCAGTTAACCCTCCTGTTTGTGGGACCCCACTCTACTGGATGATTGGAAGGCGTGTTCTTAGCCCCTAAACCGAAGAAGGCTCCCCATTGTCAAGAATGGGCTGATGGAGTCAACGAGAGGAGAACATGAGGGAGACACAGAGCTGGATGCTCAGAGTACCGAGCACAAACTCCTACCATCTACTACGGCTTTCTTGGCCCTCATCAGAGGTGGAGCTCAGAAGTGCAGTCTCTGAGCTGTTCAGAAATTGCTGAGAAACCTGTCTCCTCTCCCCTTCTCTGTCTTCCCTTTCCCACCTCCTTCTCTTCTTCTCCTTTCTTCCCTGTCTCTTCTCTCATCATATTACCGGCTCTGGGCGCATGCACTCCAGAGCTCCGGCTCGGTAATTGGACACATCGGTCCAGCCGCTCCGCGGCACGTGGGATCCTCCCAGGCCAGGGATGGAACCGGCGCCCCTTGCACTGCAAGGTGGTGTCCTTACCCACTGGACCACCAGGGAAGCCCTGATTAGTGGATTCTTAATTACAATTTCGATGAGGGCTAATTCCCACCATAGTTGGTACTACCTTTCTTCAATTAACTAGTTAAACAAAGAGATGAGCTGTAGGTCAATAGCCTTAATAAAGGTAGTGAACTGCATATGGAATTAGATTCTTCAAGGGTCCAGAGCTCTTCCTGTCCTGTGTGGGAGCCAGTGACTCCTTAGGGCTAACAGAGAGCATTTGTCCAAACCCCATCCATTTTGGTCAGATTTCCTTTCATTGCAGGGGACTCAGCATTCACTTAGAAAAATCAGGACCTAGTGAAAACTTGGCAAAGTTGTAAATGTGTCATTCCTGTGTGACTCTTTTTTATATTTAAAACAACACAAAATGGGATTTGTGTCTGCTCCCTAGCTCAGGATACCCAGAGGAAACCATGCTCCCTTTCTCAGATCAGTAGTTCTCCCCTCGTGGAGGGATATTTGGTGATGTCTGGAGCTATTTTGGATTATCGCTGCTTAAGGGGTGTGGCTGGGGGGGTGGGATTGCCGGGATCTAGTGGGTAGAGTCCAGGAATTCTACTAAAAAGCCTTTGATGGAACATGGGACAACCCACCACCAATGAGAGTTACCAGGCTCAAAATGACAATAGCACTGAGGTTAAGAAACACAGTGGGGCTTCCCTGGTGGTCCAGTGGGTGGGGAGTCTGCCTTGCAGTGCAAGGGGCACCGGTCCAATCCCTGGCCCAGGAAGATGCCATGAGCCATGGAGCAGCTGGACTAATGTGTCCAACTACCTAGCTGGAACTCTGGAGCATGTGCATCCAGAGCCAGTGCTCTGCAACTGGAGAGGCCACTGCATTGGGGGGGGCGGGGGGAGCACACAGGCCAAAGAATAAAGATGGATGAAAATAAATAATATGAAAAACCAATAAAAAGAGGCCAAATTAAAAAAAAAAAAAAGAATCCAGGCTGTCCCCAAACTGCTTGTGTCCACATCCCAGCACCACTGTCTGTCCGCTGTGTGACTTTGGATGGCTTCTAGAGCCTCTCCTGTACTTGCCCCTCTTCACCTGTGAAACACAGATAGCATGGTTCCCAGCCAGTTAAGTCATTGATCAGATTACCAGTGTGATTGCAGTTAAAACAAGATCTGGTGCTCATGAACCAAGCCATTATTTTCATCATCTACCCTGGTGTCCATACTGTGCTTTTGTGTATCTAGAGTTTATTACATTTTTGCTTTGGTTGTTGTATCTAGACTGAGCTAGGTCAATAGCCTTAATAAAGGTAGTGAACTGCATATGGAATTAGATTCTTCAAGGGTCCAGAGCTCTTCCTGTCCTGTGTGGAGCCAGTGACTCCTTAGGGCTAACAGAGAGCATTTGTCCAAACCCCATCCATTTTGGTCAGATTTCCTTTCATTGCAGGGGACTCAGCATTCACTTAGAAAAATCAGGACCTAGTGGAAACTTGGCAAAGTTGTAAATGTGTCATTCCTATGTGACTCTTTTTTATATTTAAAACAACACAAAATGGGATTTGTGTCTGCTCCCTAGCTCAGGATACCCAGAGGAAACCATGCTCCCTTTCTCAGATCAGTAGTTCTCCCCTCGTGGAGGGATATTTGGTGATGTCTGGAGCTATTTTGGATTATCGCTGCTTAAGGGGTGTGGCTGGGGGGGTGGGATTGCCGGGATCTAGTGGGTAGAGTCCAGGAATTCTACTAAAAAGCCTTTGATGGAACATGGGACAACCCACCACCAATGAGAGTTACCAGGCTCAAAATGACAATAGCACTGAGGTTAAGAAACACAGTGGGGCTTCCCTGGTGGTCCAGTGGGTGGGGAGTCTGCCTTGCAGTGCAAGGGGCACCGGTCCAATCCCTGGCCCAGGAAGATGCCATGAGCCATGGAGCAGCTGGACTAATGTGTCCAACTACCTAGCTGGAACTCTGGAGCATGTGCATCCAGAGCCAGTGCTCTGCAACTGGAGAGGCCACTGCATTGGGGGGGGCGGGGGGAGCACACAGGCCAAAGAATAAAGATGGATGAAAATAAATAATATGAAAAACCAATAAAAAGAGGCCAAATTAAAAAAAAAAAAAAAGAATCCAGGCTGTCCCCAAACTGCTTGTGTCCACATCCCAGCACCACTGTCTGTCCGCTGTGTGACTTTGGATGGCTTCTAGAGCCTCTCCTGTACTTGCCCCTCTTCACCTGTGAAACACAGATAGCATGGTTCCCAGCCAGTTAAGTCATTGATCAGATTACCAGTGTGATTGCAGTTAAAACAAGATCTGGTGCTCATGAACCAAGCCATTATTTTCATCATCTACCCTGGTGTCCATACTGTGCTTTTTGTGTATCTAGAGTTTATTACATTTTGGTGAACTGATTGGCTGAAAAACAAGTGAATAAATATAAACTCCACTGACTCTCATCTTAAGAATTGCTTTGGAAGGCTTCTTGTTGCACTGTTTACATCAAACTCTCTTCTATGTTGTTTTTTGTTCTTTAGAGCTTCCAGATTCAGCATAAGCTGCTGTCATTAGAGACAGATGCAGTAAGCTCTCAAATGGGGTGACTCTCTCCCCATCCCTCAATGTCCCTCCCTTCAGCTCTTCCCCCAACCATCCACCAAGCACTGAGATCTCATACTTGAGGGAAAGAGGAGAAAGAACACAGTTCCATTAAATAAGCCAAGCTCCAGAGAACAGGAGCTTGAATACCTCATCAGCTGGCAAGTCTGAAAATAGCAGAGTGTGAAGAGCACAATGGTGTAACAGGAAGAAACTCGGAAAATTAGATTGTTTGGGAGCATCCAACTGAGAAACTAGGTTCAGACTTTTACCCTCCTCCTATCATTTTTGGAAAGTGGTGAAGGATCGCCCACCTCACCCCGCCCCCATGATGGCAAAAATATTCTTACTCTTTGCTAAGTTTGTTTCTTTGATTCCAGAACAAGTGGATACTTTTCACATGTAGCTCTGGATTCACTAGGGCTTTGAACAGTTCAAGAATGTCTTGTGCTCATACGCACAGTTCATTAAACTTTCAAGTAATTGGCACCAGAGTCCAGAGCTTGGCTTCTTTGCAACCCTTTTAGCCCTTTCTCCCAGCTGGGCATCTTCATTTCCATTGCTTATTAGCAAGACTCTAATCAAAGCCACCGAGCCATGCAAGGGAGTGCTTCAAAATTTGCCCTGGGAACACAGAGGATGTGACTCGAGGTAAAACTGACTTGGATTCCTTATGAGGCACGTGGTTAATTGAAAATACCTGAGAGCATGACTTAGCTGTACTGTCCCTTTCCCTCAAACACCTACTTTATCTGAGACCTTTAACCTGGAATCTGTCTTGGAATCTGTTATTCTGAAATGTCGAAGAAGCATTTAATGGATTCATGTACTGTCTCAACAACAGCTAAGCCTGCACCACAATGAGTTTTACGTGTGACCTAGTGGGTCCACTACCCAATTGACCAGCCACACTGGTAGGCTGACACGTATGAAGATATTAACAACCTAGAAATTACGAGGCCAAAGAAAAATTATTACAATGGAGAAATAACTTAGAAAAATTTCAGTTGAGGCTAAGGAGATGAAGGCTAAAATGCCACTGTATGAGCTGCTTACTCTCGAGCACTTTCCAGAGGCCGGAAATTAAATAAGACAGTTGTTACCTTGTTTAATTCTCCAAATACCTTTAAGGCAGGTACTATGGTGCCTATTTTACAGATGCTGGATCAGATTTACAGAGGTTAAGTAACTTGTACAGCAATGTATAGAAAGTAAGGCTTCAGAGACACTTGACCATGGTACTCTGCTGCCATCCTGTTTTTACCTGGAAGTAAGAAAATGAAAATCCAAGAATATCTCTCAGCCTAGTCAGCATCCACTATGTACTGTAGTGGCATGAAATACAGAGGTCCTCCCTGTGCCAGAACTGACAGTCCAGTCAGTAAGACAGGACAGAGACTCACCATGATGAAAGCAGCCAAGAAGTGGGCTTTACTATTACCAGTGATAGAGACATCATGTAGGAATTAATGGGAAACAGCAAGTGCTGTTTGTTGACTTGAGTGATCAAAGCAAGTTTATGGAGACCTGACAAAGAATAATAGAGACTAGCTGAATGGAAGGGAGGACTTCTTAACCAGGAGAAGGGCTTGAGCAAGAATTTAAGGAGAGCTAATACGATAGAATACATTTTAGTTGGCCTTCCAGTTTCCTTTATAGACTCATGCAGTCCTACCGAACTTTCAATCATGGTGCCTCCCCCAATAACGTAAAGAAGTCAGGTGACTCAAGCCAGACGGAGTTTCCTCTGGGATTTATCTGTGAAATTCTTCCTCTGGAACTGATGGGCTAGGAAGCTGTGAGTCAGTTGATAGTGGTCACCTAGACTTTGCCCACAGTGTGGAAGAAATATGTGAAGAGAATAAAGTTAAGCAGAGATAGGTAGAGCCTAGATAAAGAGAGAAAGAAAGACAGAGGCAGAGTGACTGGACCAAAAAAAAAGCACCTGGATTTAGCCATATCTGAAGCCCTCATTCTCTAGAATTTCCAGTTTTGTTAGTTACTAGACTTTCCCTTTGTGCCTGCTAATTTTGGATTTTTCATACTTTCCAATGAAATAATCGTGACCTATAGATAATTTCTTCCTGTTGTATAAAAAAGGTTTAAGAACCCATATGTCAAAAGATATTTACTAAGAGTAAACAACAAATGTCTAGTATGATGGTTCGGTGCTAAGTACATAGTAGATGTTTAACAACAGTTTATTTATTCATAGGACCAAAAAAGAATTAGAATAACTCTGGCAGTACTTTAATATTCATTATCATTCATCTATTGTTCATTCCATTTGTAATGGCTGCATAACAGTCCATTATCATGAGCTAATATGAACTATTTAACCAACCTCTTATTGTTTGATTTTGAATTTTGTGTGGCTTTGAGTTTTTCTCTCTTAAGCAATACTGTGATGATCATCTTTGCACTTCAATCTTGACATGTATTTTAACTCATTTCTTTAGGATAAAACCCCAAAATGGATTGTTTTCTTGATTTCTGTAGCAGAAGTTTCTGTGTTTTAAGTCTGTATAAAATATATCCCTAAGAAGTTACCACTGGTCTGAGTGAAAACTTTAGGTTTCAAATTTTAATTTAACTATAGACTTTGCAGTCTCATGCTAGAATAATAGAGACTAGCTGAATGGAAGGGAGGACTTCTTAACCAGGAGAAGGGCTTGAGCAAGAATTTAAGGAGAGCTAATACGATAGAATACATTTTAGTTGGCCTTCCAGTTTCCTTTATAGACTCATGCAGTCCTACCGAACTTTCAATCATGGTGCCTCCCCCAATAACGTAAAGAAGTCAGGTGACTCAAGCCAGACAGAGTTTCCTCTGGGATTTATCTGTGAAATTCTTCCTCTGGAACTGATGGGCTAGGAAGCTGTGAGTCAGTTGATAGTGGTCACCTAGACTTTGCCCACAGTGTGGAAGAAATATGTGAAGAGAATAAAGTTAAGCAGAGATAGGTAGAGCCTAGATAAAGAGAGAAAGAAAGACAGAGTGACTGGACAAAAAAAAAAGCACCTGGATTTAGCCATATCTGAAGCCCTCATTCTCTAGAATTTCCAGTTTTGTTAGTTACTAGACTTTCCCTTTGTGCCTGCTAATTTTGGATTTTTCATACTTTCCAATGAAATAATCGTGACCTATAGATAATTTCTTCCTGTTGTATAAAAAAGGTTTAAGAAGCCATATGTCAAAAGATATTTACTAAGAGTAAACAACAAATGTCTAGTATGATGGTTCGGTGCTAAGTACATAGTAGATGTTTAACAACAGTTTATTTATTCATAGGACCAAAAAAGAATTAGAATAACTCTGGCAGTACTTTAATATTCATTATCATTCATCTATTGTTCATTCCATTTGTAATGGCTGCATAACAGTCCATTATCATGAGCTAATATGAACTATTTAACCAACCTCTTATTGTTTGATTTTGAATTTTGTGTGGCTTTGAGTTTTTCTCTCTCTTAAGCAATACTGTGATGATCATCTTTGCACTTCAATCTTGACATGTATTTTAACTCATTTCTTTAGGATAAAACCCCAAAATGGATTGTTTTCTTGATTTCTGTAGCAGAAGTTTCTGTGTTTTAAGTCTGTATAAAATATATCCCTAAGAAGTTACCACTGGTCTGAGTGAAAACTTTAGGTTTCAAATTTTAATTTAACTATAGACTTTGCAGTCTCATGCTGATGGAGAAGTGCTCTCCCAAAAAGATCTACAAAGAGAATATTCTCTTCTAAAATAAATAAATAAATAAAGCCACTTGCCCTAAGGAGGCTGCCACTGAAATATTTGCTTTGAAACTTGGAATACTACAGGAACATCAAAAATTCAATTCAAGCCAAGTTTAAGTATGAAGCTCAGGCTTCAATTACCAGGGAGAATCCCCACAATGGGCATTAACCTGCATGGCCTCATAAGCCTAGGCCCAGATCTGGGCTCTGTGTGCCTTTAGCTTTGGCAGTCCCCTTTCTCACTGAGGCTCGGTAAGTGAAATTCAGGATCATTAACTGCTCCTCTGGCCACAAATGGAAGATGAAAACAAACATACAGAAGTTGCATGTGATGATTTTTTAAAATAATGGAATGCTTTATAAGTTTCATCCTGGCATGTCTTTCCTGCCTGCAGTTCTATGTGTGGCAAGACAGCAGATGGTCGGGGAGCAGCAGGATCAGCAGGCATCTGTGTCCATCCCTGCCGGCTGCAGCTGGCCTCCCAAGAGCTCCTGCATAAATCTGGTCCTTCTTTCAAGCCTCCAATTAAGCTGTATCCCACAGCCTTCCTTCCCTTTTCTTCTACTCGTTCTGGAAATTGTTGATTCGAGATTAAAAAGACCATGGCCAAACTCTATGTCCCTGGCTAGAAGATCTGGTTGCTGAAAATGCCACTCTGAGCTTCATGAAGCCCTTAGAGCTGGACAATGGGCAGAGGATCAGGGAGAGGGGCCGTGGGAAGTAGAGAACTGATTCGTCTTAGGTGTTATTTGTGGAGACTCTCCATGAAGTGATCCTCTACCTCCTGACTTCCATTCTTCCTGCCATCACTCCAAACACAGCTGTGCTGGTGCCATGGGCCATCTCTGGCTCATAGAAAAATGGCCTCCTCCCTCCAGCATTCAAGACCCTTCTAAGCTATGACCCTTCACCCACTCTCCAAAGCTATCTCCCACCATTCCCTATTTTTTGCCATTCCCAGTTTTTGCCAAACTGGACGACTCACCATTCCCTAACCATGCTATATACAGGCCTGTTTTTGAATAGTTAGTAAAAACTTGCCACCTACGAGGTTCTCCTCTCTCCCTCCACCTCAGCATATCAAAATCTGACTCATCCTCAAGGACCCAGCTCCAGCGCCACCTGTTCCCTGCAGTATTTCTTCATCAGTCACATCCTTCCTCCAGTGGGTGTCTGAGTTCTCCTTCCTCACAACTCCATATCTCTACATGGAAATCTTTCTTTGTGCAAAAAACATGACTGTTTTGTACTTGAATTAGATGTGATTTTGTCAGATTCCACAAGTAAACATCAGCTATCTGAAGGGCAGGGGCCATTTCTTACATAGCTGTAGTTCCCTAAAGTCGATATGGAAGTGAAATTAATGACCTTGCAAGCTGGTCGTCAGGGATAGAGTCTGTCGTGTGCATTCCTTCAAAACATACTTATTGCGAATTCCTACTGTGTGCCAGGAACTGTAGTTAGTACCGGCTGCACACAGCAAATATGTATTTTAAGAGAGACACAGGAAGAACCGCCAGGAATATAGAATATGCATTATCAATATCTGGGTCTTTAGATATTGGAGGTATCCATCAGGACTACTTTACATTTCAACAGAATTTCAGAAATCACAATAAGTAAGCAGCATTGTTATTAAGACAGTCCCTCAGTTCAGAAGAAACTGAGCTTGCTGTTTCATAATGTTGTATCCTAGCTCTTCTCAGCTTCCACCTGCAACATGCATGCTACAATGTACAGGAAGTCTGCCCAACCAAAGGATCTTAAGGTATCTCTGTCACTTGCTTTGTCCCATTAGGCATTTTGTAGCAGAATCAAAATATTATACACTAGCATCTCTATCATCTTTGTTCCCCTCTGAAAATGAGGACTTTGGCCTTAATTCACACCATTCATTTAAAATTAGTATTTATGATTGTACTTCATCAAGGGAAATTCAAATTTATCAACTTCTGAAGCATCCTTTCTGCCACTGGTTATCAGTGCCTATCTGCTTTGTGCTTGTGGGGGATTTTTTGGGAAATAGTTAATCAGAAAATTGAGGAATTACTCTTGAATAAGAATGGTCCTCTTGAAGAGTCAGTTATTTTTTTCCACAAGAATTCAAGAACTGGTAATATTTTATCTTCAGAATTTAGATCATTTCCAAATCCTTGTAAAATAAAAGAAGCCTCTTTAATAATATTATGCCTAACAAAATAAAGCTAATTCGCCAAGACTTTACACTCTTGCTGATATAAAGTAATTTGATGATAGAATATATATGAAAGAATTGCTGGGGTGAGTGGGAGTTAAGTCGTTTCTCTGAAACAAATGAAAATCCTGGAAAAAAAATTTTCCTGGCTAGACTGGGTGACCCTGTCCACATCTCTGATCCCAGGATAATGCCTTATTTTCAGTTGTCTGCTTGTGTGTCAGTTTCCTGTGCTTCTTGAAGAGAGGACTGGGTTTATTATCTCTAACAACGAGCACTAACTGGGACAGAGGAAGAATTTAAGGAGTGAACCCCAAGCTCTGGTGTATGTGCTCATGGCCCTCTAACTAGGGTGCTGACCCCCAGATCCACTGCCAGTTTAAGGCAGCCCTACATCCAGGAGTTCTCCATACTACCGTAGGTCCTGGGCTAGCAGAACAAATGACTCTGTGGTAATTCAACTTAGAATCTTGCCAGTTGGTTTTTTCTACCTGTGAAACCAAATTACTCTAACAGGCCTTCTTTTTCATCAAAATTCCATTTCTAACTATGCTTTCTTTGTATGTGCTCTTAACTGCCTCATTGCTCTGAGATCATTCGGCCTTCTCTTCTATCTTAGGCATTGTTCTTGCAACAAAGATTAGTGCCCGCTGACTTTGATTAAAGCCCGGTGCTGGCCCCATCACCTAAGCCGACGTCTCTCCATCCTCCTTTGCCCTCTCGGTTAATAGTTTATCTCTCCCAAACAGAAATATTTTCCTCCGAATTGAATGCTATCTCACACCATTCATTTAAAATTAGTATTTATGATTGTACTTCATCAAGGGAAATTCAAATTTATCAACTTCTGAAGCATCCTTTCTGCCACTGGTTATCAGTGCCTATCTGCTTTGTGCTTGTGGGGGATTTTTTGGGAAATAGTTAATCAGAAAATTGAGGAATTACTCTTGAATAAGAATGGTCCTCTTGAAGAGTCAGTTATTTTTTTCCACAAGAATTCAAGAACTGGTAATATTTTATCTTCAGAATTTAGATCATTTCCAAATCCTTGTAAAATAAAAGAAGCCTCTTTAATAATATTATGCCTAACAAAATAAAGCTAATTCGCCAAGACTTTACACTCTTGCTGATATAAAGTAATTTGATGATAGAATATATATGAAAGAATTGCTGGGGTGAGTGGGAGTTAAGTCGTTTCTCTGAAACATATGAAAATCCTGGAAAAAATTTTCCTGGCTAGACTGGGTGACACTGTTCATATCTCTGATCCCAGGATAATGCCTTATTTTCAGTTGTCTGCTTGTGTGTCAGTTTCCTGTGCTTCTTGAAGAGAGGACTGGGTTTATTATCTCTAACAACGAGCACTAACTGGGACAGAGGAAGAATTTAAGGAGTGAACCCCAAGCTCTGGTGTATGTGCTCATGGCCCTCTAACTAGGGTGCTGACCCCCAGATCCACTGCCAGTTTAAGGCAGCCCTACATCCAGGAGTTCTCCATACTACCGTAGGTCCTGGGCTAGCAGAACAAATGACTCTGTGGTAATTCAACTTAGAATCTTGCCAGTTGGTTTTTCTACCTGTGAAACCAAATTACTCTAACAGGCCTTCTTTTTCATCAAAATTCCATTTCTAACTATGCTTTCTTTGTATGTGCTCTTAACTGCCTCATTGCTCTGAGATCATTCGGCCTTCTCTTCTATCTTAGGCATTGTTCTTGCAACAAAGATTAGTGCCCGCTGACTTTGATTAAAGCCCGGTGCTGGCCCCATCACCTAAGCCGACGTCTCTCCATCCTCCTTTGCCCTCTCGGTTAATAGTTTATCTCTCCCAAACAGAAATACTTTCCTTCTCCAAAGCTCTCGAATTAGGGAAAGAGATCAGAAATTGAATGCTATCTCATCACTCTTGTTTAGACTCACAGAATTGTATTGGTTTGTCAGGGTAGAAAATAGGAACACATTTTTCCCATCTAAAATTGAACAACAGCTAAGTAGAAGTGAAGGGATAGATTTAAATTGGAAAGACTATATTAAACCAGCCTAAATCAAAGCCGATTTCACTCCAGGAACTGTATGCATGAAAAGGTCTAATTACAAAAATTTGATATTCTGCCACCTTTATGCATATTCAGTTTATGAACTTAGACCTCCAGAAACCTCCTAGGACTCCTTCCCCATTTTTAATAAATATTGAGGATGAGGCACTTCCTGAAGGAATTGAAGGAAGGAGGTGGTTTTTTTTAAGCTTAACAGCAACAGTAAAACAAAAAAGCAGCTCTTATGTTGGGTTTTGTGTGTGCTTTAAGAATGCTATGAATAAAATGACCATCTGGGGAGTCAACCAGGAAATTATGGTTTGGCCACTAGATGGACAACTGATTCCTCTGGGGGGGAGAATGTTATTAATCACAACTTCTAAATAACATTGATAGGTCTCCTTGCAGTCACTTGGAATATTTACCTTGGGAGAAGAAAGAGGTTTCAGAGAATTCCCAGAGTTTTGTTAGCCTAAAGACCAGGGCTGACAGCTGACTCCTGTTCTGGTCCGTGGGTGCCATAATGGTCAACTCACAACCAACTAAACAAGAGCTGAGAGCTTGCTGTGACGGACCAAGTCCTCACACCCATTCATTCTCTGTGGCTGCCAACCTCAGAACGCTGTTATGTGAGGTTTCATCAGATGTAATATCTCTGTTTTTTAATTTAATCTTTTATATTATACTTGACTTGCAGTATTGTGTTAGTTTCAGGTGTACAGCAAAGTGATTCTGTTATACATAAATATATATCCATTCTTTTCCAGATTTTTTCCTGTAAAGGTTATCAAAGAATGTTGAGTATGGTTCCCTGCTCTGTACAGTAGGTCCTTGTTTATGATTTTGTGTGTGTGTATGTTAAATCACTCCAGTCATGTCTGACTCTTTGCAACCCCGTGGACTCTAGTCTGCCAGGCTCCTCTGTTCATGGGATTCTCCAAACAAGAATACTGGAGTGGGCTGCCATGCTCTCCTCCGGAGGGTATCTACCCAACCCAGGGATCAAACCCGAGTATCTTATGTCTCTTGCATTGGCATGAGGGTTCATTATCACCAGCGCTGCCTGGGAAGCACCATTTTATATATAGTAGTAGGTATATTTTAATCCCAAACTCCTGATTTTCCCTCCCTAGCATCTTTTCCCTTTGATAATCATAAGTTTGCTTTTGAAGTCTATGAGACTGTTTCTGTTTTGTAAATAAGTTCATCTGTAGCTTATTTGTAAATAAGTGCATGTCTTTTTCTTAGGTTCTACATATAAGTGACATTGTATGATATTCGTCTTTCTGGCTGATGTACTATGCTAATCTCTAGGTCCATCCATGTTGCTGCAAATGGCATTATTTCATTCTTTTTATGGTTGAGTAATATTCCATTGTATACATGTACCACACCTTCCTTATTCATCCATATGACAATGGATATTTAGGTTGCTTCCATGTTTTGGCTATTGTAAACATTGCTGCAGTGAACACTGAGGTACGTGTATCTTTTCAAAGTATGGTTTTCTCTGGATATATGCCCAAGAGTGGGATTGCTGGATCATATAGTAGCTCTAATTTTAACTTTTTAAGAAATCTCCATACTGCTCTCCGTAGGGGCTGCACCCAATTTACATTCCCACCAACAGTGTAGGAGGTTTTCCTTTTCCCCACACCCTCTCCAGCATTTATTGTTTGTAGATTTTTTTGTTGGTAATGGCCATTCTGACCAGTCTGAGATATTGTAGTGGACATTTTGACATTTCTTCCTCACCCCCAAAATAAAAATTAATGTTGTGAACCTCTCAATTCCATTCATCTTTAACAATGAAAAGTATAATCTTAACGAGTGCTGTGAGCAGCTTTGAAATCATCTCTTTCTGTGCCCTCTGTCTTGCCAGTAGAGGCTAAGAGACGTTATCACTTGCCTGGAGTCACATAGCTTGTTCTGGAAAGCTCCATTATTGTTCAGTACGTCATGTCCATGAAAACAGGGCAACATGTGGATCAAACTTGTCTTGCTGATCAGTCCTTCTGTCCCATTATTGTGTGTCAGTCTGGTTGAGGGCAGAGGCTGTGAGAAAGGATTGTACGGGTTGTACTGTGAATTTTTTTGTCCTCATTTACATCGAAACAATGGCCAACTATTGTTGGCTAATAGTTCAAGGGACAAACGCCTGAACCAAAGTTGAGACGGATTTAACTATATTTTGCAAAGAACATTTACTTCCAAGTTGCACTTGATGTCAAGGTGCCAGGTGGGTGCGTCAGTTGATAAAGCCATTAGTTGAATGTCAGGGCTTTTTTTCTGACTCTTAGAATCTGGATTCTTTTATTTCCCTGCTGTGGTGATGAAATCTAAAATATTTATATAGCTTTATAATGACTATTTAGCATTTAATGCACCTGATATTTGCTCAAGTGCCTGACAATCAGTATTTATTAACAGGAAAATAACTGCTGGAAGATCTGTGCTGTGACATTTGGGGAGCCAGTCCCTTTGGGGCTACATGAGGTGTTTCTGGGAACAGTCTTGGTGTGCTGACGATTAAGAGTGAAATTCATTGACCAAATTTGTCTAAGGCCTCATACTTAAACACCCCATGGCTTACTTCATTCCATGAATCCTAAAAGGTGATATGATGCATTCGCTTCACTCATTAAGCACTTATGAAGGATTGAATGAGTGTTAAGGGTGAAGTGTTAGTAAGACTCTGCGCAAGTCTGAGTTGGGTACTCCTCCCATGATGCCTGAGGGCTAGGTTTGGTAGAATGAGTGACTATCAATGGCGGGCTTCAGGGCTTGAGGGGACTAAAGGGGGATGATATCTGGCAATGTCTGAAGACGTTTTTGGTTGTCACTACTAGAAGAAGTGCTGCCAGCATCGAGTGGTGGAGGCCCAGGATGCTGTAAACATCCTAGGATGCACAAGACACCCTCACCCAAGAAAGAATTATCTGGTCCACCTATGTCAGTAGTGCCGAGGTAGAGGAACCCAGTGATGAGTCTTCTGTCTCTAGGTTGTAATTGTTTGGTTATGTATCAGATTTATCAGTCTCCCTCATCATACTGTAAGATCGTTGAGGGCAGACGCCACTTCTTATTTTTTCATTGTATCCCAGCACCTGACACATGTAATCCAGAACTCTGTACATAGGATTGAGTGAGTTAACAGAAACAGTGATCTCCGAATTGGATCTCAGAAGTGAAGATCAGTCAACAGGCAATTCAGGGATAAAATATGTCTCATCTTCAAAGTAGACAGATAAGAGAGCTATTTTTTGTGACCTTACAAGTTATCCTCCAGACAGATACACTTTTAAGAATGGAAGGGGGGAATTCCCTGGTGGTCCAGTGGCTAAGACTCTGTGCTCGCAATGCAGGGGGCCCAGGTTCGATCCCTGGTCAGGGAACTAGAGCCCACATGCTACAACTGAGACCCAAATGCAGTCAAATAAATATAAATAAAATATTTTAAAAAAAAAAAAAGAATGGAAGGGAACACTTTCAAATATTTGAGGCAAGGCAACAGGGAGACCCTTCATCCAGCCTAGTCTAAAGCATCCAGGCACCTTCATGGGAAACCCTGGCTACAGCCCACACGTACTGAGAGCCCAACAGGAAGCACATACTGGTGCTTCACAGAATCCATCACCACACAGCTGAACAAGGAATGCCACCTGTGGAAGATGCTGTGAGTTGCTGGAGAGGTTTACATTGCATGTCACACAACAAAAGAGTTAATACAAATAAATAAGTAAAATGTTGTCAGAGGCTTGCTCTTCATTCCAGGCCCTCATTTCTTACCCACCATCTGTCAGGTGCTCTAAGGCCAGTGCCTATCTCCTTCACTTCTTTTTTTTGTTGTTGAGAGGTGGGGCACTTCTATTGGTCTTTCATTTATCTATTTTCATCCATCTTTGTTCTTTGGCCGGTGTGGGCCTCCCATCGCAGCGGCCTCTCTTGTTTCAGAGTACCGGCTCTGGGCCCATGCGCTCCAGAGCTCCGGCTCAGTAGTTGCATACATTGGTCCAGCTGCTGCATGGCACGTGGGATCTTCCCAGGCCAGGGATCAAACCAGCGCCCCCTGCACTGCAAGGCTGTGTCTTTACCCACTGGACCACCAGGGAAGCCCCTCTCCTTCACTTCTTAAACCTCCTCCTACCAACCTCCTCAGCCCTCCATGATTGCCCGGTCCCCTGTATCATCACAAACATGTAACTGTCTCTCAGCTTGCATCCCCACAGCCTTGGAGACTGAACAAAGTCAACTCATTAAGATCATAAATAAAATTTACCTTTCCTAGTGTAGGGGAGGGATAACTTAGGAGGTCTGGATTAACATACAGACACTACTATATAAAACAAATTATCAACAAGGACCTACTATATAGCATGGGGAACTCTACTCAGTACTCTATAATAGCCTATGTGGGGAAAGAATCTGAAAAAGAATGTATGTATGGATATGTATAAATGAATCAGGTTGCTGAACAACCAAAACAAACACAACATTGTAAATCATTTATACTCTAATATAAAATGAATTTAAAAAAAAACAAAACAAAACAAAACAATCTTTTCCAGATCAGATACAGTTTCTCCAAGATACAGTTGGAGTTTCTGCCATACTGTGGCTACAGACAGAAGGGCAATGTTAATACCAGGTAGGAATGAGTGAGTGGGGTGGGGGGAGCTTAAGAGAAGATATAGTGTTTAAGAGATCCCCTGGAGGAGGAACTTTAGAGAAGATATACAATGTTCAAAAAAAAAAAAAAAAAAACATGGAGAAGAGAAATGGCTATTTCTCTCACCCAGTATTCTTGCCTGGGAAATCCATGGACAGACGAGTCAGGAGGACTACAATCCACAGAGTCATAAAGAGTCAGACACGATTTAGCAATTAAAAAACAACAATAACAATAATGTTCAAACAGATGCTGTTGTTAGTTTACTCAAAGGAAATTTAATCATCAGGCCCATGGCAATATGACAAATAGAGACATCTTTAGCCCCAAGCATTCTTTGTTGAGAGATCAGAAGGATCTTATGTAGAAACTTGCTAAAGAGTAAAGTAAATAATGAGTTAGTTTGTGATTTCTCAAAACTAAAGCTTTGAAAGAAAAGACTCTGAGGCTTCCTGTGACCTTTTGATTTTGCTTTTATGCTAAAATATTTCAATAAAGCCAGTTGTTTATAATTTTTAGTGCAGTGGTTACAAAAGTGAACACCTACTTTATTATGATCCAAAGTGTCATAATAAATACCTGAGCAAATATTAGGGACAATAAAGTTACTGTCTTCGAGATTTCCCTGTCGGTCGTGGTAGTTGAGGCTTCACCTTGCCGTGCAGAGGGTACAGGTTGGATCTCTGGTTGGGCAACTAAGATCCCACATGCCTCGCAGCCAAAAAAACCAAAGCATAAAACAGAAACATGTTGCAACAAATTCAATAAAAACTTTAAAAATGGTCCATTCCCCCCCCACCCCACCCCCCCACAAAAGAACCCTCTAAAACAAAGTTAGTATCTTTAACTTTAGGTAAAATGACTTCCTTTATTCTATAGCCTATCTGACACACTGCTGCAGTGGAGAAATCCCCACCTGAGACTGCAATGCACTGCCTCTTCCTACCCTAGATTAAAAAGATTCTCCTTGACACGAAATCAACAGCAGCCATCACCCTTGTACAGATCTAGAGATTTCACAACTTCGTATCAGGTGGACCTTTCAGAATAAAATGTTCCTGATGGTCGATATGCTCTATTCCAGTTGGCTTTCTTGAGTACATGAAACAAACACCAGCTGGTAATTTGTATAAAGATAAGGGAACTGGTGCTAATTTTAGAAAGTTCTTGGCCATTTCTCTCACCCAAAATTAGGAAGGGGATTCTCAGTTGGAATGACTTTCCAAGTTTCAGAAAGCAGCTGTCTGATTTTCTTAAAACTGTGTGATCATTCTGCTCAACAGTATGTCAGGCCAGATCACATGTGGTATCTAAATCTTCTCCATGGCATAGAAAATGTGGTTATCTGGATGAGCCATTTACTCAAAGGAAATTTAATCATCAGGCCCATGGCAATATGACAAATAGAGACATCTTTAGCCCCAAGCATTCTTTGTTGAGAGATCAGAAGGATCTTATGTAGAAACTTGCTAAAGAGTAAAGTAAATAATGAGTTAGTTTGTGATTTCTCAAAACTAAAGCTTTGAAAGAAAAGACTCTGAGGCTTCCTGTGACCTTTTGATTTTGCTTTTATGCTAAAATATTTCAATAAAGCCAGTTGTTTATAATTTTTAGTGCAGTGGTTACAAAAGTGAACACCTACTTTATTATGATCCAAAGTGTCATAATAAATACCTGAGCAAATATTAGGGACAATAAAGTTACTGTCTTCGAGATTTCCCTGTCGGTCGTGGTAGTTGAGGCTTCACCTTGCCGTGCAGAGGGTACAGGTTGGATCTCTGGTTGGGCAACTAAGATCCCACATGCCTCGCAGCCAAAAAAACCAAAGCATAAAACAGAAACATGTTGCAACAAATTCAATAAAAACTTTAAAAATGGTCCATTCCCCCCCCACCCCACCCCCCCACAAAAGAACCCTCTAAAACAAAGTTAGTATCTTTAACTTTAGGTAAAATGACTTCCTTTATTCTATAGCCTATCTGACACACTGCTGCAGTGGAGAAATCCCCACCTGAGACTGCAATGCACTGCCTCTTCCTACCCTAGATTAAAAAGATTCTCCTTGACACGAAATCAACAGCAGCCATCACCCTTGTACAGATCTAGAGATTTCACAACTTCGTATCAGGTGGACCTTTCAGAATAAAATGTTCCTGATGGTCGATATGCTCTATTCCAGTTGGCTTTCTTGAGTACATGAAACAAACACCAGCTGGTAATTTGTATAAAGATAAGGGAACTGGTGCTAATTTTAGAAAGTTCTTGGCCATTTCTCTCACCCAAAATTAGGAAGGGGATTCTCAGTTGGAATGACTTTCCAAGTTTCAGAAAGCAGCTGTCTGATTTTCTTAAAACTGTGTGATCATTCTGCTCAACAGTATGTCAGGCCAGATCACAGGATTCCATGCATAGAAAATGTGGTATCTAAATCTTCTCCCCAATCATTAAGAAACATATTGGCCAGGACAGAGGTGTGCCTGAGAAACCCGTGGCCCGTTTGCCATTCTCTCTGTCCCTAACCAGTACCTTTTGTTTAGAGTCAAACTGGATGAGCCAGTTTTAATCTCTAGTCCAAACTGTCTGGTGGCAAATATCAGCAGAAAGGCTCACTGGTGGGGAGCTAAATGTAAGGTGTAGTGATGGAAAGACTGGGTGAATCCAGGCCTGTTGGCAACATGTAAGACAGATGGCTATGCAAATAGGATTCTCACACTCAGTTGTAAGGTAAACTGTGAACCAGGGAGCAGCAGGTGGCTGGGGAAACGGCAATGCTTAAATGCTGTCTGGATGTTTACATTTAGCTCTTAGAAGCTGAAATCTTCCTAATTGAATTCAACAAACAGTTATTGGGAAACCGTTATGTGCAAAACATTGTGATAGGTTCTGAGAAAGTTGAATTATAGAGAATCCTGCCTTTAAAGCTCTTTGGTTCACTCTGCCAAGGGCTCTGATAAGGGGAAAGCAAATGAGGAAAAAGCAATGAGAAAGAAAGAACAAACCAGGGATTGATTTCAACCAGAAAAACTTGGGAAGTTGTTTTTGAGGAGCGAATCAAAGCAGGGAGCAAAGGTTGGCTTTCATGAATGAACACGATGGAAAGTTTCTTCCATGAGGAGACAAGTGGAGTCAGGGACCAGACACAGAAAGGAGCAGCCAAGAATGTGTATGTGTGAAGGTGAGTATATATAAAAGTGGGAGTTAGTACGCATAAGGTTGTCACACGTGGGACAAGCCTAATTGTGGAGCATGAATTAATAGACTATAAAAGATCTCTGATTCTCTTTCTTCCCCACACCCCTAAGGTAGGATGAATGCTAATACACTTATCTGTGCAATTGGAAGCTTTCAGTTGGAGAAAGGTATCAACAAACCTGTGGTTTTAAAAGTTTGCGTAGGGAATTTCCTAGTTGCCTAATGGTTAGGACTCCATGCTTTCACTGCAGAGGTCCCAGGTTCGATCCCTGGACAGGGAAATAAGATCCCACAAGCCTCACAGGAAGGCACACAAAATAAAACTTAAAAAATTGTAAAAAAAATAAATAAGTGTATGTTAATAATTAAAGTAAATAATACTGTTTAACTTAATAATACTATTTAATTTAATGGTAATAGAGGTAGCTCAGTGTGTGAGAAGAGGTTATGACCTTACAAACTCCCATATTTTAGGGATAAAAAGGAAAAGAGTTCTCAAAGAGAACTCTCACGAACTTAAGAATAGAACCGAGCATCAGAAGATCTCCCATCTAAAAGATTTTGAAATGAATAAGTGAGAGATTTTCCTCAACTATCCCTATTCAAGGAAAACATTTAGAAGATACAGTGATACTTTTTGCGTGCAATTTTTATGGGATAAACCAAGCTCAAATCTGTACCTTGAATGAATGACCATCCAAGAGCCTGACTTGCCTTCACCACAGAAATTTCTGAATTCAATAGGGTAGGTCCACCAAGCCAACCTACTATTTACTACTGTGAAATATCCTGGAATCACTGATTCTCAGAGTTGAATCCCCGATAAATGGACTTCTCATCCTCCCATTCAGAAACCTGGCTATCCTCCATGACACTTTCTCTTTGCCTCCAAATCAGATCCCTCAGTAACCTCCTTCAGACCCATCTTCTGATATTCTCTTGCTTGACTCCAACCGCCACTCCCCTGAACCAGACTTGTCTTTAGTTGTTCAGTCATGTCCAGCTCTTTTGCAACCCTTTGAACTGTAGCGTGCTGGACTCCTCTGTCCAGGCAAGAATACTGGAGTACACTGCCTTTGCCTTTTCCAGGGGATATTCCCAACCCAGGAATCAAGCCCACATCTTCTGTGTCTCCTGCATTATGGACAGATTCTTTACCCACTGAGCCATCAGTGACTATCCTTTAGTGTATGTGTGAAGGTGAGTATATATAAAAGTGGGAGTTAGTACGCATAAGGTTGTCACACGTGGGACAAGCCTAATTGTGGAGCATGAATTAATAGACTATAAAAGATCTCTGATTCTCTTTCTTCCCCACACCCCTAAGGTAGGATGAATGCTAATACACTTATCTGTGCAATTGGAAGCTTTCAGTTGGAGAAAGGTATCAACAAGCCTGTGGTTTTAAAAGTTTGCGTAGGGAATTTCCTAGTTGCCTAATGGTTAGGACTCCATGCTTTCACTGCAGAGGTCCCAGGTTCGATCCCTGGACAGGGAAATAAGATCCCACAAGCCTCACAGGAAGGCACACAAAATAAAACTTAAAAAATTGTAAAAAAAATAAATAAGTGTATGTTAATAATTAAAGTAAATAATACTGTTTAACTTAATAATACTATTTAATTTAATGGTAATAGAGGTAGCTCAGTGTGTGAGAAGAGGTTATGACCTTACAAACTCCCATATTTTAGGGATAAAAAGGAAAAGAGTTCTCAAAGAGAACTCTCACGAACTTAAGAATAGAACCGAGCATCAGAAGATCTCCCATCTAAAAGATTTTGAAATGAATAAGTGAGAGATTTTCCTCAACTATCCCTATTCAAGGAAAACATTTAGAAGATACAGTGATACTTTTTGCGTGCAATTTTTATGGGATAAACCAAGCTCAAATCTGTACCTTGAATGAATGACCATCCAAGAGCCTGACTTGCCTTCACCACAGAAATTTCTGAATTCAATAGGGTAGGTCCACCGAGCCAACCTACTATTTACTACTGTGAAATATCCTGGAATCACTGATTCTCAGAGTTGAATCCCCGATAAATGGACTTCTCATCCTCCCATTCAGAAACCTGGCTATCCTCCATGACACTTTCTCTTTGCCTCCAAATCAGATCCCTCAGTAACCTCCTTCAGACCCATCTTCTGATATTCTCTTGCTTGACTCCAACCGCCACTCCCCTGAACCAGACTTGTCTTTAGTTGTTCAGTCATGTCCAGCTCTTTTGCAACCCTTTGAACTGTAGCGTGCTGGACTCCTCTGTCCAGGCAAGAATACTGGAGTACACTGCCTTTGCCTTTTCCAGGGGATATTCCCAACCCAGGAATCAAGCCCACATCTTCTGTGTCTCCTGCATTATGGACAGATTCTTTACCCACTGAGCCATCAGTGACTACTGTCACTTTTTTTGAAGTTGTGACCACAACATCCTACTCCTCTTCCTCATTCAGCCTCCAGATCCAGTTTCCCTGGAACCATCTACATACATTTGTTATCACATCTGTATAAAAGGTGTCTGAGCCTTAAAAGGTAAAGAAACGACATTTAAGTCATTTAAAGTGAATGACTGCAAGCTTTCATTTTTCTAGATAGATAGACCCACCAGGCTGTCTTCCTTCTTCAAGCCCTTGTGCCTGCTCTCCTTCCTGCCTGGAAGATTCTATCCAGGTGTCACATGACTGGTTCCTTTAGGGTTTTACTCGAAACCTACTTTTTTAATAAGACTCCCCTGGCCATCCCAGTTAGAATTTCAGCACCTCCTTCCCCATAACATCCCTCCCTTTCCATCTTCCCTGCATTATTTTTTTCTCCAATAATACCATGATCCAAGTTACTGCCTCACTTCACTTACCTTGTTCATTGTCTCCACAAGAAAGGACACTCTACAGAGGTAGGGATTTTTGTCTGCTTTTGTCCAATCCTATATTTCCAGGGTCTAGAAGCCAACTTTACATATGGTGGCAAGTAAATGAAAGGTCAGTTATGTTTACTGATTTGTTTGTTTGTTTGTTTCTCTTGGTGGGTTTTTTATTGTCCTGAATTATCTGGCTTATTTTCCTAGTACTTATTTGAAATGAAGTAATTTCAAATTATTTTTGAGGTTGGTTCCTCATATCTCGCTACAGAAACAAACAGAACACTTGGTACCTGTTGTTGTGAGGAAGAATGTTCTGCTGTTTCTCTTTAGTTTTGAATGCCAGGCATGGTGGGGGTGGGATGGGGTTGAGGACTGTGGCATCTAAAGTTATGAAAAATGAATTAGGAACTTTCATTTGCAAGGTCTTCCCATTCATTAAATTCATAAATAGCTATTATGTGACCCAGGAGAGGTAGGACATCTTGAATAACTGAGGTGAAATTAGTCCTCACATCCATTTTGTATTTAGAAATGAAGAAACTGGTGAACATTAGAAAAAGAAACCTATTTCATTACTCTTTTGTGAGCCGAGTTCATCAAAACCTCTTAGGACAGAACTCACAGTTGTGAGAAGTTTCGCCTTGTGAAAAGTATGTGTATTGATAAAATGTAGGTAGTTTAACAAGCACAACAGTATCCATAGGGAAGATTACATTTCTTCCCCAAATTCATGGAAGTAAATGCCCTGGGGCAACTGAAAATATGATTCAGGAAAATACTTTAATAACTATTCTTTGCTCGTAGCAATACAGATCCTAATTCAGGCATAGCCTGTGGGGAGTTAAAAGGCAGTGTTGCTCTCCGAATAAGGTAGAAAGAAATACCCACAGAAGCCAGGTACATGGTGCAGTATAGGTTCCTTTAGGGTTTTAGAATTTTTCAGCACCTCCTTCCCCATAACATCCCTCCCTTTCCATCTTCCCTGCATTATTTTTTTCTCCAATAATACCATGATCCAAGTTACTGCCTCACTTCACTTACCTTGTTCATTGTCTCCACAAGAAAGGACACTCTACAGAGGTAGGGATTTTTGTCTGCTTTTGTCCAATCCTATATTTCCAGGGTCTAGAAGCCAACTTTACATATGGTGGCAAGTAAATGAAAGGTCAGTTATGTTTACTGATTTGTTTGTTTGTTTGTTTCTCTTGGTGGGTTTTTTATTGTCCTGAATTATCTGGCTTATTTTCCTAGTACTTATTTGAAATGAAGTAATTTCAAATTATTTTTGAGGTTGGTTCCTCATATCTCGCTACAGAAACAAACAGAACACTTGGTACCTGTTGTTGTGAGGAAGAATGTTCTGCTGTTTCTCTTTAGTTTTGAATGCCAGGCATGGTGGGGGTGGGATGGGGTTGAGGACTGTGGCATCTAAAGTTATGAAAAATGAATTAGGAACTTTCATTTGCAAGGTCTTCCCATTCATTAAATTCATAAATAGCTATTATGTGACCCAGGAGAGGTAGGACATCTTGAATAACTGAGGTGAAATTAGTCCTCACATCCATTTTGTATTTAGAAATGAAGAAACTGGTGAACATTAAAAAAAGAAACCTATTTCATTACTCTTTTGTGAGCCGAGTTCATCAAAACCTCTTAGGACAGAACTCACAGTTGTGAGAAGTTTCGCCTTGTGAAAAGTATGTGTATTGATAAAATGTAGGTAGTTTAACAAGCACAACAGTATCCATAGGGAAGATTACATTTCTTCCCCAAATTCATGGAAGTAAATGCCCTGGGGCAACTGAAAATATGATTCAGGAAAATACTTTAATAACTATTCTTTGCTCGTAGCAATACAGATCCTAATTCAGGCATAGCCTGTGGGGAGTTAAAAGGCAGTGTTGCTCTCCGAATAAGGTAGAAAGAAATACCCACAGAAGCCAGGTACATGGTGCAGTATAGGTGCCTTTGAGGGAAGAATTCATTTGGGCAGTTGCTGATAAACATCAAGAAACTGAAGCCAATGTCAGCCTTTTTCATTAAGGTGGTATCGTGGGACTTCCCTGGCAGTCCAGTGGTTAAGACTCTGAGCTTCTACTGCAGGAACCACGGGTTTAGTCCCTGGTTGAGGAACTAAGATCCCACATGCTACAGTGCAGGTTAAAAATAAAAATAAAGTGGTGTCACAACTAGTTAGATTTAGTTGGCAATCAGTCTGTAGCCTTGGAAGCCAAGTGGGTTGGCATCCGCAGTCTCACTTCCAGAATTCGTTCTTGACAAGTAAGTCTCTTTGTTAAACAATTCTAGCCTATATCTAGTTCACCTGGAATTCCAACAGTTTATTTATTGAGTAGTTATGGCATGTTGTGAAAATCAGGCATCCTGTGATGCGTGTTTCATATGTGACACCTCATTTGTGAAATGGGTATTGTCCTATTTTAGAGATGGGGAAACTGAGGCTGAGAGGGTTCAGCAATCGTGTCTAAAGTGACACAGCAATCAGCCATGAAGAATCCAGAAATGACTTCAGAACTATAGCAATTAACTCCCATGCTGTCCTCTCTTCTAACGAGTGAAAACTAAGGAGATGGGGAAATGGTGAAAAATGACCTCCAAAGTCTCTCAGCTCCAAATTGACACTTCATAAAGGGCTTCAAAGGAGCAGTCGACTGATATTTTGAAAGTTTTGGGCAAGGTAGGGGTAGGTGATTGTCACTAAAACAAAATCAAACAACAACAAAAAGACCTGATGGCCATTCTAAGCCCGTAACGTAGTGGAGAGCACTGTATGTGCATTTGCATTTGAAGTATGACCATTGGCATGATCAATTCAAAAAAGAAAGGCAAAAACTAGCAAAATCAAGCACAACAGTTTAGCATTTCTTCCCAAATTCATGGAAGTAAATGCCCTGGGGCAACTGAAAATATGATTCAGGAAAATACTTTAATAACTATTCTTTGCTCGTAGCAATACAGATCCTAATTCAGGCATAGCCTGTGGGGAGTTAAAAGGCAGTGTTGCTCTCCGAATAAGGTAGAAAGAAATACCCACAGAAGCCAGGTACATGGTGCAGTATAGGTGCCTTTGAGGGAAGAATTCATTTGGGCAGTTGCTGATAAACATCAAGAAACTGAAGCCAATGTCAGCCTTTTTCATTAAGGTGGTATCGTGGGATTTCCCCTGGCAGTCCAGTGGTTAAGACTCTGAGCTTCTACTGCAGGAACCACGGGTTTAGTCCCTGGTTGAGGAACTAAGATCCCACATGCTACAGTGCAGGTTAAAAATAAAAATAAAGTGGTGTCACAACTAGTTAGATTTAGTTGGCAATCAGTCTGTAGCCTTGGAAGCCAAGTGGGTTGGCATCCGCAGTCTCACTTCCAGAATTCGTTCTTGACAAGTAAGTCTCTTTGTTAAACAATTCTAGCCTATATCTAGTTCACCTGGAATTCCAACAGTTTATTTATTGAGTAGTTATGGCATGTTGTGAAAATCAGGCATCCTGTGATGCGTGTTTCATATGTGACACCTCATTTGTGAAATGGGTATTGTCCTATTTTAGAGATGGGGAAACTGAGGCTGAGAGGGTTCAGCAATCGTGTCTAAAGTGACACAGCAATCAGCCATGAAGAATCCAGAAATGACTTCAGAACTATAGCAATTAACTCCCATGCTGTCCTCTCTTCTAACGAGTGAAAACTAAGGAGATGGGGAAATGGTGAAAAATGACCTCCAAAGTCTCTCAGCTCCAAATTGACACTTCATGAAGGGCTTCAAAGGAGCAGTCGACTGATATTTTGAAAGTTTTGGGCAAGGTAGGGGTAGGTGATTGTCACTAAAACAAAATCAAACAACAACAAAAAGACCTGATGGCCATTCTAAGCCCGTAACGTAGTGGAGAGCACTGTATGTGCATTTGCATTTGAAGTATGACCATTGGCATGATCAATTCAAAAAAGAAAGGCAAAAACTAGCAAAATATATGCCCACATATAAGAAAGATATATAAAAACAGAGCATTTCCAATCTGTAGGCACTTGATCTGCCATCCAATCAGAAAGCATCAGCACAGCAATGTGCTTCGTCTCGGCTCCCTCCTGGTCCACAAAAAGAGCTTCTCCCTCAACTGAAGCAATTTCAGGACTCAGAGATATGTGTGTTTCATACATGCTCCCAAACAGAAGCCCACAACCTTATGCCTATACAGCAGCAAGGACACTGCTCAGTGTGGGAGATTTGAAAGGTTTATCAAAGATAGTCTCACTCTTGGTGATTTTCTCCTTATAGAAAGTATCTTAGACCCCTTCTCCAATTTTGCATGATTCAACTCTCACATTTCCATTACATTTTCGAAGATTAGTATTACAGATATGGATTTCTTTTTACTTTAAGCTGCATACAATTACTTAAACCATTACTGTAATTTATCTTTCAGATTCTCTCCAAATCATCAAAATACTTACAGAATGTTTGTTTAGTAAGAGTTTTCCACTAGGTTTAATACTATTTGCAATGGTGTACAAATGAGTAGTTCCTAAAATATGGAGCTGGAACATCATATACTTACCTACAAAACAGGATGCAGCCTTCTTTGTGCTCAAACAAAAAAAATCACACTCTCTTTGATTTCAATTTTGTAATAGTGATTCTTTGGTGGCTCAGGCTGTAAAGACTCTGCCTTGTAATGCAGGAGACCCAGGTTCAATGCCTGGGTTGGGAAGATCCCCTGGAGAAGGTAATAGTTGTCCACTCCACTATTCTTGCCTGGAGAATTCCATGGGCAGGGGAACCCGATGGGCTACAGTCCATGGGGTTGCAAAGAATCGAACACGACTGAGCAACTACACACATGTAATAGTGAAAACAAATTTTTCTCTTTAAAGAAGGAATGATATTATGAGCGGTCCTTAGGGATAGTTTTGCAAACTGGTATGAGCTTATTACATCTTCAACTAATTTCTGCACAGTTGTCTGCAAAGGGTCGTCTTTGTGACTAAGAATATCTTATGTAGAGCCTTCACTTTTTTAATAGCTCGTTTCTTCCTCTCATCAACAGGATACAATATGGCATATAATGAGATCTCATTATAACAGATTTTAATATACCACAGGTCAAATGGTGCCCACATAGCGTAACTGCTCAAGACCAGATTCTAATAATATGCAGTTTTAGCTAAGTGCCTATTATTGGACTTTTGTCTGATAATGTTGGTCCTAATCCCCTGATACTCAGCTCCACAGCTTTCATTAAGCAGTCAGTTTGGGGAGAAAAAAGGAAAAAAAGAGCATATGTATTTCTTCTTTATTTGTATAGTAGAGTTTCACTCTCTCTGCTCGTATCTATTAAAAAAAACACTGGACTAGATGTGGCAATAGTTATAAAAATATATTCAACAGTTTTAATAAGACATCATCTTAGTGGAGCTGTAATGGTTGAGGGACCAAGCTCTGGAGTCAAGGCTGCTGGGTGACCTTGGGCAGTTTATTTCACCTCACTGTGCCTCCATAGCCTCACTTGTTAATTGACAGGAATAATGTGTGCTGTGCTCTGCTGTGCTAAGTCGCTTCAGTCGTGTCTGACTCTTTGCCACCCTGTGGACTATAGCTCACCAGGCTTCTCTGTTCATGGAATTTTCCAAGCAAGAATACTAGAGTGGGTTGTAATGACCCCCTCCAGGGGATCTTCCTGACTCAGGTGTCGAACCTGCATCTCTCTTATGTCTCCTGCACTGGCAGGTGCATTCTTTATCACAAGCGTCACCTGGAAGCCTAGTGGGAATAATAGCACCTACCTTATCACTGGGGGTTCCCCTGGTGGCCCAGAGGTAAAGAACACAGCTGCAATGCAGGAGATGCAGGAGACCAGGTTTGATCTTTGGGTTGGGAAGATCCCCTGGAGGAGGACATGGCAACCCACTCCAGTTTTTTTGACTGGAGAATTCCATGGACAGAAGAGCCTGGTGGCTCACAGTCCATAGGTCACAAAGAGTCAGGCACAGTTGAAGTGGCTTAGCACACATGCATGCATCTTATCGCTGAGAATTAAATGAGGTTAACACTCAGCGTAGTGCCTACTACATAGAAATAACTCAGTAAATGCTAGCAGAGAGAAAATAAGAAGAAACTTATTCTTAAAATCGAATTTGGGAAAACTAGACCTACTTATATGAAAATGTGATAGGGTGGCAAAAACAGATAGGTGTGATAGGTGTACAAAACAGAGTGGGAAAGCCCTGAGAGAAGGCGTGGGAAGCAGTGGATGCTGGATGGAACTGGGAAGCTGTGATGGGGGACATTTCCACATAGATTGGTGCCTTCCTTCTTAAAGTTTGTTCCTGGACCAGCAGCCCTGGCCTCACTTCAAAGCTTGTTACAAGAACAGACCCTCAGACCTCCTCCAAACCATGGAAAGCAGAATCTGCAGTTCCGCCAGTGGCCCAAGTGGTCCATGGCACCTCAGGTGGAGGATCCCAGCTTGCAGACACACCTTGCTTCTCAGAACTTTCGGGCCTGCCATGCTCTCTTATCATGCACATTGGCACTTGGAGCAGAGCAGCACCAGGAGAAGGGAAGCTTTCCTCCCCAAAACTCCCACTGCGAAAATCTGCAGGAAGGCTGCTGGGTGACCTTGGGCAGTTTATTTCACCTCACTGTGCCTCCATAGCCTCACTTGTTAATTGACAGGAATAATGTGTGCTGTGCTCTGCTGTGCTAAGTCGCTTCAGTCGTGTCTGACTCTTTGCCACCCTGTGGACTATAGCTCACCAGGCTTCTCTGTTCATGGAATTTTCCAAGCAAGAATACTAGAGTGGGTTGTAATGACCCCCTCCAGGGGATCTTCCTGACTCAGGTGTCGAACCTGCATCTCTCTTATGTCTCCTGCACTGGCAGGTGCATTCTTTATCACAAGCGTCACCTGGAAGCCTAGTGGGAATAATAGCACCTACCTTATCACTGGGGGTTCCCCTGGTGGCCCAGAGGTAAAGAACACAGCTGCAATGCAGGAGATGCAGGAGACCAGGTTTGATCTTTGGGTTGGGAAGATCCCCTGGAGGAGGACATGGCAACCCACTCCAGTTTTTTTGACTGGAGAATTCCATGGACAGAAGAGCCTGGTGGCTCACAGTCCATAGGTCACAAAGAGTCAGGCACAGTTGAAGTGGCTTAGCACACATGCATGCATCTTATCGCTGAGAATTAAATGAGGTTAACACTCAGCGTAGTGCCTACTACATAGAAATAACTCAATAAATGCTAGCAGAGAGAAAATAAGAAGAAACTTATTCTTAAAATCGAATTTGGGAAAACTAGACCTACTTATATGAAAATGTGATAGGGTGGCAAAAACAGATAGGTGTGATAGGTGTACAAAACAGAGTGGGAAAGCCCTGAGAGAAGGCGTGGGAAGCAGTGGATGCTGGATGGAACTGGGAAGCTGTGATGGGGGACATTTCCACATAGATTGGTGCCTTCCTTCTTAAAGTTTGTTCCTGGACCAGCAGCCCTGGCCTCACTTCAAAGCTTGTTACAAGAACAGACCCTCAGACCTCCTCCAAACCATGGAAAGCAGAATCTGCAGTTCCGCCAGTGGCCCAAGTGGTCCATGGCACCTCAGGTGGAGGATCCCAGCTTGCAGACACACCTTGCTTCTCAGAACTTTCGGGCCTGCCATGCTCTCTTATCATGCACATTGGCACTTGGAGCAGAGCAGCACCAGGAGAAGGGAAGCTTTCCTCCCCAAAACTCCCACTGCGAAAATCTGCGAGTGTTACACTCTGTTACATGTTGGGAATATGATAGAACCAACAAAAATAAATGGAATTAGCTAAATAAAGCAGGAAGCATAAGTTATGATTCCATTAGTATTTATGTCTTGACAGGATACAGATCACAAATATTTATTTCCTCCAAACTGGAAATGAAAACCAAGAGAACATATGCTGACTCTCTGGGAAAGGGTTGGGGAGAAGTCCCTCGTGCCCTCAGGATTACGGAAAAAACAGGGATTCCTGCAGAAGCCAATGACATTTCAGTTCCATGCAGCTCCCTTTTCGTTGTCCTCACACACACCCCAGACAACACTGTGTTTCCACAAGTTACACTATGCACGTAGCAGAGATGACAGACAAACTCACAGACACATTCTCCGACTCATGCACACCTTGCCACTGTTTCATGTTTGCCTTCCTTCTCTCCTGAGGCACCTGCTCAAATTTTGCCTGCCAGAGACAGACTCTTCAATCTGATATAAACTTATGGGAAATTGGGTAAGAGCAGAAAGAAGATCCGATGGTGAAAATAATGATACCTGTGATTTATTGGGTACCTACTTGTACAAGATACTGTCTCACAGATTAGCCATTCTTTTTTGATTTCTCACAATAACTCTCTAAGACAGGCCACTGACTGCCTATTGTTTCAGTTGAGGGAATAAAGACCCACAAGGGCAAATAAACTGCCAAAGGCTATGCAGCTGAGAGCCGTCATAACTGAGGCTCAAACCTGGGTCTCTTCTTCCCAACATTGATGAATCCTATATCCATCTTTTGAGGAAATGCCTTCTAATTTGTAATTCAAATGTAATATTTTCCCTTGCTTCCACTTTGTATGATGAGCGGGGAAGTGGCAAAGGAATTTTCTGAAGTCAGGCTGGATTTAAGCTGTGTATGGTGAAGTGCAGGATAATTTCCTCGTTGGTATTTTAGAAGTTCTTCGTTTTAACCATCTGTTGCGGGCTGACAGATGGGTTGATATATGACAGAATAATAGGTCTTCAATTCTAGGAAGGCAGAAGGAATGCTTGAAAAATAGCAGCTCTTTTCATGAACCTAACTGTGCTAACACTGCTTGCTCACTTGCAAAAAGAAAAAAAAAATATCGGTGGGAGGGAGGTGTGAAATATAATCGTAATCATTTCCCTAAACAGAAAGTTTCTCACAATTGCCGAAGGTCAAATCCAATAAAATACGCCTATTCTAAAATTAGGCTGAAGTTTTCAAATCTAGTTGTTTCAAAGGGTATAATGGGGGATATATATAAAGAAAAATAATAAAAACAAACCCCGAAACCTTTCTTCCATCCCTCTCTTTCAGTCATTTAATTTTTTATAGGCAGCCAGTGTTTTGAGTTTCTTATACCTTTGAAATAATTTATGAACTGTGAGATTTTTGAAATCCAAATGATTCCCACTCTGAATCCGCCAAAGCAGGAAGGCCCTTTCTTGTTGTCTTCAGTGGATGGAGATGGGAAATCATGCCAGACGGTTGGCTAGGCACTGGGACACAGGTGGTTAAGACTGTTCCATCCCCAAGGAGCTTACATTCCAGTGAATGAGGTCAACATGTGAACAGAATTTAAATAGCTCATATTATGTGCCTTCTGAGAATGCAGCAAAGACCCACATATCCATCAGTCATAGCAGTGGCTCATCCTCCAGGCAGAACTTCAGGTGGCCTCACATGTCTTAACCCAGTTGCCCCAGTTCTTTTCTATCGTGCATTGTCACCAGATGAAACTGTCACAGACTCTCTCTCTCTCTCTCTCTCAGTTGTTGCCAAATAGGTTTGATGCTCTACCCACAAAGAACCACTGGCCTAAACTTCAGACTATATTCAAATTTTGGCCATATGAATTTAACCTTAGCAGAGTGAATCCATTTTTTGGCCATATAGATCATTATCGGAAATCCATTGTAATTCAAATGTAATATTTTCCCTTGCTTCCACTTTGTATGATGAGCGGGGAAGTGGCAAAGGAATTTTCTGAAGTCAGGCTGGATTTAAGCTGTGTATGGTGAAGTGCAGGATAATTTCCTCGTTGGTATTTTAGAAGTTCTTCGTTTTAACCATCTGTTGCGGGCTGACAGATGGGTTGATATATGACAGAATAATAGGTCTTCAATTCTAGGAAGGCAGAAGGAATGCTTGAAAAATAGCAGCTCTTTTCATGAACCTAACTGTGCTAACACTGCTTGCTCACTTGCAAAAAGAAAAAAAAATTATCGGTGGGAGGGAGGTGTGAAATATAATCGTAATCATTCCCCTAAACAGAAAGTTTCTCACAATTGCCGAAGGTCAAATCCAATAAAATATGCCTATTCTAAAATTAGGCTGAAGTTTTCAAATCTAGTTGTTTCAAAGGGTATAATGGGGGATATATATAAAGAAAAATAATAAAAACAAACCCCGAAACCTTTCTTCCATCCCTCTCTTTCAGTCATTTAATTTTTTATAGGCAGCCAGTGTTTTGAGTTTCTTATACCTTTGAAATAATTTATGAACTGTGAGATTTTTGAAATCCAAATGATTCCCACTCTGAATCTGCCAAAGCAGGAAGGCCCTTTCTTGTTGTCTTCAGTGGATGGAGATGAGAAATCATGCCAGACGGTTGGCTAGGCACTGGGACACAGGTGGTTAAGACTGTTCCATCCCCAAGGAGCTTACATTCCAGTGAATGAGGTCAACATGTGAACAGAATTTAAATAGCTCATATTATGTGCCTTCTGAGAATGCAGCAAAGACCCACATATCCATCAGTCATAGCAGTGGCTCATCCTCCAGGCCGAACTTCAGGTGGCCTCACATGTCTTAACCCAGTTGCCCCAGTTCTTTTCTATCATGCATTGTCACCAGGTGAAACTGTCACAGACTCTCTCTCTCTCTCTCTCACTCTCTCTCAGTTGTTGCCAAATAGGTTTGATGCTCTACCCACAAAGAACCACTGGCCTAAACTTCAGACTATATTCAAATTTTGGCCATATGAATTTAACCTTAGCAGAGTGAATCCATTTTTTAAAAGAACATCAGAATAAAGAGTGAAAAAAAGCAATCATTACAGCTGAATTCATTGTCAGCTATCATTGATTATGACAAAATCGGACCATGTCTCTTGAAGGTTACACCCTTTTTACCAAGGTCATCATCCCAGCCATAAATGCAACAGTGAAATAACTGCAGTCCCCATGATTAACATTTGTGGTTATAATCCTAACACCAGTCCTGTAAGGAAGTCATTCCTATTCCATGTTACAGATGTAAACACTGAAGTCCAGAGAATGTTTTAATCTATGATTAGCTTTTCTTCACTGTATTATTTCCAGCTATGCATAACAGCTCTTCCATGTCCTATCTGGAGATTTCAGTAGTGTAGAATAGTAAGTTAATAATAGGATTATGTTTTCAAAGGAGTATTTGACAGCCTGGATTTATCTCCTTGACAGTTCCATCCCACTCTGATATTATGTAATTGCAGAGAAGGAAGGTATGCACTTTTTTTCCAGCTTCAAAAAAGCAGTAGCAGGAGACCACAGAGCAGAGTTCCAAGGGGAACCTGAAGGGTTCAGAAGGTGGCCCCTAAAAGATCTGCAGGCATTTCTGTTGCCATTTCCTCCTCCAGGGCATTTTCCTGACCCAGGGATAAAACCAACATCTCTGCCTCTCCTGCATTGGCAGGTAGATTCTTTATCACTGTGCTTCCTGGGAAGCATCTATCTATCTATCTATCTATCTTTCTATCTATCTATCTATCTATCTGTGTGTGTGTGTGTGTGTGTGTGTGTGTGTATACATATGTATACATACATATATATAAATGTTTACAGTTCCCAGATATTTATTGTCAAGTAGACAAGCTGATAGTTAACTCTCTAAACCTTAGCATTTTCATCTAGTTAGTTTGATGGAAAGCCCCAAAATATTTTAGAAATGCTAAATAATACATTAAGTTTAAAAAAGATGGGTAAGAAGCTCAATAAGCACCATTTCCAAATTTCCAGACTCATCCTTGACCAACTCTACAGATGTAGTTTTTCCCAATTATTTTTAAGACATCTAAACTGATTTCAGCAGTTGTCTCATCTCTGGTCTAAGACTTGGGCGTCTAACTTTTTTTCTGTACTTATTGGTAGGGGTGTCAAAACCAATATCCAACTATTTAGAAAGACTGTCATTTTCTGCATAAGCTAGCTACTCACCTAGAAACAGTAACAGCCCTAGCTGTTTCCCTAGGCTTATAGCCTTGTAGAGTACAAGGGTCCAGAAAGGCAAGAATACTCTTCTGCCAACATTTAGATATGTACAGAGACCCATCCCAGATCTCTTTACTCCTGGGTCTCACTCTGTTACAGGTAAGCAAGTGCAGAGAGCTGATAGCCTCAGCAGACATGTGAGCCACCGAAATCCCCAATAAACAAGTTTAAGTGTCAGCATGCATCCTTCTTCGGTCTGGGTTAAACAGGTGTGCATGCATGCTAACTCTCTTCAGTTATGGCTGACTTTTTCCAACCTTATGTACCCAAACTTCCTCTGTCCAAGGGATTCTCCAGGGGGGCATGCCCCCAGACTACCTAGGGATCAAACCCATATCTTTTATGTTTCATGGGAGGTAGGTTCTTTGACATGGGAAACCTAAGCAAGTAGTAGGAAGAAGCCCAACTCTTTTGCAGAGAAGGAAGGTATGCTTTCATAAACTCCCTAAGGGGAACCTGAAGGGTTCAGAAGGTGGCCCTAAAGATCTGCAGGCATTTCTGTTGCCATTTCCTCCTCCAGGGCATTTTCCTGACCCAGGATAAAACCAACATCTCTGCCTCTCCTGCATTGGCAGGTAGATTCTTTATCACTGTGCTTCCTGGGAAGCATCTATCTATCTATCTATCTATCTTTCTATCTATCTATCTATCTATCTGTGTGTGTGTGTGTGTGTGTGTGTGTGTGTATACATATGTATACATACATATATATAAATGTTTACAGTTCCCAGATATTTATTGTCAAGTAGACAAGCTGATAGTTAACTCTCTAAACCTTAGCATTTTCATCTAGTTAGTTTGATGGAAAGCCCCAAAATATTTTAGAAATGCTAAATAATACATTAAGTTTAAAAAAGATGGGTAAGAAGCTCAATAAGCACCATTTCCAAATTTCCAGACTCATCCTTGACCAACTCTACAGATGTAGTTTTTCCCAATTATTTTTAAGACATCTAAACTGATTTCAGCAGTTGTCTCATCTCTGGTCTAAGACTTGGGCGTCTAACTTTTTTTCTGTACTTATTGGTAGGGGTGTCAAAACCAATATCCAACTATTTAGAAAGACTGTCATTTTCTGCATAAGCTAGCTACTCACCTAGAAACAGTAACAGCCCTAGCTGTTTCCCTAGGCTTATAGCCTTGTAGAGTACAAGGGTCCAGAAAGGCAAGAATACTCTTCTGCCAACATTTAGATATGTACAGAGACCCATCCCAGATCTCTTTACTCCTGGGTCTCACTCTGTTACAGGTAAGCAAGTGCAGAGAGCTGATAGCCTCAGCAGACATGTGAGCCACCGAAATCCCCAATAAACAAGTTTAAGTGTCAGCATGCATCCTTCTTCGGTCTGGGTTAAACAGGTGTGCATGCATGCTAACTCTCTTCAGTTATGGCTGACTTTTTCCAACCTTATGGACCCAAACTTCCTCTGTCCAAGGGATTCTCCAGGGAAGAATACTGGAGTGGGTGGCCATGCCCTCCTCCAGGGGATCTTTCTGACCTAGGGATCAAACCCATATCTCTTATGTTTCATGGGAGGTAGGTTCTTTACACCGGCACCACATGGGAAACCTAAGCAAGTAGTAGGAAGAAGCCCAAAGCTCTTTTTGCATGCCAATGCATAGGCCTTTCAGATAAGTAATTTTGCACTGATTTTATTATTCAGCATGAGTCTTCTTTGAGAATCACCCAAGAGACAAACTGAAAGAATTCCAGATACAACCAGATCTGTACATCTTTCCTTGTTCCCCTAGACTGGTCAATGTCCCACATGCATTTTGCTTATTTGTTTGTTTTAAGAACACCAGGTCCCTTTCCTGCAAGGCCATTATCACCATTTTCAATTACACATTCTTCAGGGGTTGTGTAAACTTTTTCTCCTTCAAAAGAATGGATACTAGGACCGCATTTGTTTTTGTTAGCTACTATATTTCTGAGATCTGACATCTAGTCAACTCTTACTAGAGATTTGTTGAATAAATTAGTGAACCGCCTGATTTATTTGACCATCAAACCCCACTGAATGATACCAATGGACTTTTCTATATTATTACATATTAATATTTCTATATTATTTCTATATTATTGCACATTAATATGTCTATATTATTACATATATTATTGCATATTCAGTTATTGCATATAGACTATGTATGTGTAAATTCACTAAGGCTTACTATGTGCCAGGCACTGAGCAAGGCATTGTATTGAATGAACTAAATTATCCTTGGCAAGAACCCTATGAAAATATATATCATTATTTCCTCTTTTTACAGATAGGAAAACTGAAGTCTAATAAGGTCTCAGAGCAACTTAGAAAGAGTTGAGATTTGAATCCAGGGCTACCTGATTCCAAAGACAGTAGACTGATCTAAGTGTTTTTTTCTTCTCTAAAAACCTATATATAAGACCTACCTCACAAATCCTTGGTAAAGGTTCAGTAGAATAATGTTTGCAAGGGTCTTAGCATGGGGCCTGAGCTATGGTAAGCACTGGATTAATACCATCTGTTACTTGTACTGTACTACTATTACTATTAATTTATTTAGAATAGTATTAATTTTCTTGCATAAGTATGAACTTGTTTGGAAATGTTTGTGCTATTTGTAGTGAAAAGCTTAAGCTGGATTGGCTGGAAACCAGAGCAGGTTGTAAGGAGTGTTTTTAACACGATTAACAATAGCATTGTAGCAAGCTGCTGAAGACTTTGCATCCATTCCCAAAATGCCAGACAGCCAAGAACACCTCCTTCTTGGAACCAGATTATGAAATCAGTTGTCTGTGACTGGGCTACAGGGAGATATGCAGGGGTTCTTTTTAAATTCTGTTCTTTTCATAAGAAAAGTTTGAAACAAGAAGAAACAGGAGGTCTCAGTTCCACAGATGAGCAACCACGAATCAATTGATAATGTTCTCTGAGAACAGACTAAAAAAAGTGCAGCATGTCCATCATAATCAAATTTAAATTTAAAAAGGCAAAGAAATAATATCCTACTTTGATTCTCCAATGTAAGCCAGGTTCTTCACACATGGAACCAGATGATTGATTCTTATCCACTCGTTGTAACAGAACATCCCCATCCACTGTAGCTTTCTTTCTGCAAAAGTCTGATTAACAGACAGTGTGACAATAGTGTGTTGTCACAGTAGTAACATAAAATAACCCAGACGGTGCACAGGAGGCAAAGATGTAAACTACTGGAGGGCCAAGAACAGGTCTTTGGCACGTATTTCCCTGTCCTGAACCCATTTTTAGGATAGAACCCAGCCCAGAGTGGGAAAATAATAAATATTGAACAGTTAATTGGGAGAAGAGACAAGTAAAAGTAAAATAATAGACAAATGAATGAATCAGTTGGATTAGGAGTCAGATTTGAGTTTGAGACCCAATTCCTCTAATTACTTACCTTCTCTAAGCACCTGCTCTTTCATCCATAAAATAGAAAACCTAACGCTACTTCATAAAGTTGTAGTAAGAAATGAAAGTGAAGTGGGCCCACATCAAAACTGGTTTGGAATGTAAAGCACATCAACAGTCTCTAAGGGGGGGAAAAAAAAAACCTATAATGACCTACCTCACAAATCCTTGGTAAAGGTTCAGTAGAATAATGTTTGCAAGGGTCTTAGCATGGGGCCTGAGCTATGGTAAGCACTGGATTAATACCATCTGTTACTTGTACTGTACTACTATTACTATTAATTTATTTAGAATAGTATTAATTTTCTTGCATAAGTATGAACTTGTTTGGAAATGTTTGTGCTATTTGTAGTGAAAAGCTTAAGCTGGATTGGCTGGAAACCAGAGCAGGTTGTAAGGAGTGTTTTTAACACGATTAACAACAGCATTGTAGCAAGCTGCTGAAGACTTTGCATCCATTCCCAAAATGCCAGACAGCCAAGAACACCTCCTTCTTGGAACCAGATTATGAAATCAGTTGTCTGTGACTGGGCTACAGGGAGATATGCAGGGGTTCTTTTTAAATTCTGTTCTTTTCATAAGAAAAGTTTGAAACAAGAAGAAACAGGAGGTCTCAGTTCCACAGATGAGCAACCACGAATCAATTGATAATGTTCTCTGAGAACAGACTAAAAAAAGTGCAGCATGTCCATCATAATCAAATTTAAATTTAAAAAGGCAAAGAAATAATATCCTACTTTGATTCTCCAATGTAAGCCAGGTTCTTCACACATGGAACCAGATGATTGATTCTTATCCACTCGTTGTAACAGAACATCCCCATCCACTGTAGCTTTCTTTCTGCAAAAGTCTGATTAACAGACAGTGTGACAATAGTGTGTTGTCACAGTAGTAACATAAAATAACCCAGACGGTGCACAGGAGGCAAAGATGTAAACTACTGGAGGGCCAAGAACAGGTCTTTGGCACGTATTTCCCTGTCCTGAACCCATTTTTAGGATAGAACCCAGCCCAGAGTGGGAAAATAATAAATATTGAACAGTTAATTGGGAGAAGAGACAAGTAAAAGTAAAATAATAGACAAATGAATGAATCAGTTGGATTAGGAGTCAGATTTGAGTTTGAGACCCAATTCCTCTAATTACTTACCTTCTCTAAGCACCTACTCTTTCATCCATAAAATAGAAAACCTAACACTACTTCATAAAGTTGTAGTAAGACTGAAGTGAAGTGAAACATGTAAAGCACATCAACAGTATGCCTGATACATGGTGGGCCCCACATCAAAACTGGTTTGGAATGTAATGAGATTCAACTTCCAGTAATAGATGCAGACTTTGAAGCTCAGCAGACCTTGACTGCAAGCAAATTTGAGTAACTTAGTGACTCTCAGATCTCTAGCCACTCACTTGCTTTTTCTGAACCTTGGTTTTCTCATTTGTAAAGTGAATAATAGCCACCGTGAAGTTTTATTATGAGAATTAAATGAGTTATATATGGCCTACCCAGTGTCTGGTGCATAGTAACTGCTCTCTAAGTGACAGCCGTAAGTATGAATCCTGCAACTTAATTTTTACTATGAGTCAATAAAATTGTCGGTCTTTAAAAGCAACAGAGTGCTTTTATAATAGATGAAGAACAAAGATTCTAGAGCCATACACCTTGGCTCTGCATCTTTCAAGCTGTGTATAAGTAATTTATCCCATCTATAAAATGGGACTCCTGTTTCATCCCATTTCACGAGTCACCATCTTGCCACATGTCTAGAGGGGTGAAGTCAGACATTCCCCCTATATCTACACTGAAATGTAGCTCCCACTTGGCAGGCTATTCCTGTGGATCTGTCTCTTCCCCAGACTGCCAGTAGAGAAAACCCAAGCCTCCCTTTGGTCCCTGATCAGCCTTCAGTCCTCCATCAAACCACTGGGGCAATGTTTCAGGCCATCCTACCACCCCACCTGAGGAATCTGTAAGGCAGCATGGATATAAAAGGCATGCTGGCCTTGTAAAAGCTCGTGGATCAGCCTTCAAAAGTCGTCACACCAAACGTGTTTTTGACAAATAAGTGTGTTGTCACAGTAGTAAGATAAAATAACCCAGACGGTGCACAGGAGGCAAAGATGTAAACTACTGGAGGGCCAAGAACAGGTCTTTGGCACGTATTTCCCTGTCCTGAACCCATTTTTAGGATAGAACCCAGCCCAGAGTGGGAAAATAATAAATATTGAACAGTTAATTGGGAGAAGAGACAAGTAAAAGTAAAATAATAGACAAATGAATGAATCAGTTGGATTAGGAGTCAGATTTGAGTTTGAGACCCAATTCCTCTAATTACTTACCTTCTCTAAGCACCTACTCTTTCATCCATAAAATAGAAAACCTAACACTACTTCATAAAGTTGTAGTAAGACTGAAGTGAAGTGAAACATGTAAAGCACATCAACAGTATGCCTGATACATGGTGGGCCCCACATCAAAACTGGTTTGGAATGTAATGAGATTCAACTTCCAGTAATAGATGCAGACTTTGAAGCTCAGCAGACCTTGACTGCAAGCAAATTTGAGTAACTTAGTGACTCTCAGATCTCTAGCCACTCACTTGCTTTTTCTGAACCTTGGTTTTCTCATTTGTAAAGTGAATAATAGCCACCGTGAAGTTTTATTATGAGAATTAAATGAGTTATACATGGCCTACCCAGTGTCTGGTGCATAGTAACTGCTCTCTAAGTGACAGCCGTAAGTATGAATCCTGCAACTTAATTTTTACTATGAGTCAATAAAATTGTCGGTCTTTAAAAGCAACAGAGTGCTTTTATAATAGATGAAGAACAAAGATTCTAGAGCCATACACCTTGGCTCTGCATCTTTCAAGCTGTGTATAAGTAATTTATCCCATCTATAAAATGGGACTCCTGTTTCATCCCATTTCACGAGTCACCATCTTGCCACATGTCTAGAGGGGTGAAGTCAGACATTCCCCCTATATCTACACTGAAATGTAGCTCCCACTTGGCAGGCTATTCCTGTGGATCTGTCTCTTCCCCAGACTGCCAGTAGAGAAAACCCAAGCCTCCCTTTGGTCCCTGATCAGCCTTCAGTCCTCCATCAAACCACTGGGGCAATGTTTCAGGCCATCCTACCACCCCACCTGAGGAATCTGTAAGGCAGCATGGATATAAAAGGCATGCTGGCCTTGTAAAAGCTAAGCTACAGAATGACTACCGGTGCCATCTCAGACTCAAGTTCCAAGAAAATTTGTGACGTCAGCGACCCCAAACAAGACAAAGGGCATAACTGTCAGTGAAGCCTGAATATAAGTGTGCTTCCTGTTGTTAACTGCAGACTAGAGTTAAGCTGTCCCATAGCATGTGGAATTGCTCAACATGGGAAGTGTGACCGACACCAAATTAAGATGTACTGTAGGTATAAATTACACATGTAATTTCAGACACATAGTACCAAAAAAGCAAAATCTTATCTATAACTTCATAATATTTAAAATGATCTTAATTTTAAATATTTAGCTATATTATATTAATACATACAATGTATTTACTATAATTACACCAACCACCAACCTCTTCTTAAATTCGATTTTTTAAAATGTGGTTACTATAAAACATGAAATTGCATATGGGACTTGCAGCTCTGGCTCACATTCTATTTCTGTGAGACAGCACTGGGTGAGAGTCTCGGTGTTTCCAGCCCAGAATGGGGCCATGCAGTTCTTTCAAAGTTAATCTGGGAAAATACATATCTGTGAACAACAAAACTCTGTAAAAGTTAAAAGTAAAATAAAAGTTTTTTTTTTTTTTAAAAAGCCTTAGGCATTCTCTGCCCCACTTCTGTCACATGGGCCACAAATTATTTACTTTGGTTCTTTAAATGAAATTATTTTTTAACTTCAATAAAATCTATTTTTTTGAAGAAAACTTTACCACTCCTGGATATAGAAATCCAACATTATTTGACGTAAATAGAAGATGAAACCAGAAGTGAATCAGTGGAAAATAAAGAGTACTGTATTCCAGCCACATACCATCATTTGCCTGAAGGCTCTGAGCCTGGGGCCAATTTTCTTTGATAGGTAGATATTAAATGTTTATTAAATAGGTACTAGAGATATATTAACATCCAGCTGAGACTTTCCCTTTTACAGCCTATACTGAAAGAGAATTGTGACGGAGAAATCATTTCTTTCTATGTAGTTCAGTGTTACCTATTGCTTGGTCTGTGTTCCCACAGTTAGGTAGTCCAAACCTCAGAATAGCTGGGAATAATGGAAAACCACTCACTATGCATGGAGCCTACTGTCCTGAATTCAAATATCAGTTACGTATGATAACTTGGAGACATACCTTCCCTAGATTGGTAAAATGGGTATAATTATCTTCACCCTCATAGAGTTATTGTGAAGATCAAATGATCTTCTGCCATAGCATGTTAAAAACTAGACGTTCTTCAGAAATCAGATGTCTATTTTTTTATTAGTGTTTCAATGAAATAATGAAATAGACATGTGAGAAAACACAAGGTTATCCCATCCAGCCATTGCTCAACAATTCTCTCTTCAAGACAAGTCCAAAGCTCTTCCCTGAACTGAGCATCTATCGTGCTGTTTAATTTCTTTCTTTTTTTTTTTTTTGTTTTAAAAATAGATCCGGGTTTTTATTAGCCAGTATACAGACCGAGAGGAAGGTAGTTCATTAATTTCTGTAGCTCCAGACCAGCCCCTCAGTTCACTGCCTCTGAGATTCTTCATCAAATTGGCCATATAAATTGTTAGCAGCCCTCTCCCAATGTCTGGACCCACTGAGATTCAGGTTCTTCATGTCTCTTTGCAGAGAAGAATTCAGCGAGAGGCAAAGGGATAGGTAAGAAATGAATTTATTCAAATTCAGCGAAAGCACACTCCACAGACAGAGTGTGGGCCATGGCAGAGCAAATCCAGTGGCCTCGTGCTGTTTAATTTCTGTGTTTCCTAATTCACAGCTTCATTCTGGAACTCCTGAAAGTTGACGTAGCAAAGTGAATCCAGCCACACTGAGGGTGAGGGTGACTCATTGGTTTGTCCACCTTCCGGTATAGGCTCTCAATGTAGGTGTCAACCACAGTAAAAAGAGCAAGACCGTCAAGTAGGATAGATAATAAAGGCATTGGAACTGAAATATTGTGAATACTTGCTAATAGAAATGTGCAGTTGACTGTGTTTACCAATATCTAGTTGCACTGCAGTGTGCCAGCATCAGGGAGAAATGGAGACAAGTTTTTGTTGTTGTTTGTTATTTAGTCGCTAAGTCATGTCCAACTCTGTGACCTTGTGGACTGTAGCCTGCCGAGCTCCTCTGTCCATGGGATTTCCCAGGCAAGAATACTGGAGCAGGTTGCCGTTCCCTACTCCAGGGGATTTTCCCAACCCAGAACCTGCATCTCCTGCATTGCAGGTGAATTCTTTACTGCTGAGCCACCAGACAGGCTTATCTGGGTCTGAAAAGTTTTCTATCACCAAAGATGATTCCCTCGTGTATGCCCCAGACTGATCCAAGACAAGCATCTTTAATATGCTAAATGACATCCTAGTAAAAATGAGCTTGCTGACAGTAAATTAGGAGAAGTGGAGGCAACAAAAACACACCCAACAAACAAAATGAAAACAGACCACCCAGGCAGCATGAAGCCAGGCTGCTCCCTCTGCTGAGGAAGCTGTTTTCTTGGATCATTGAGCAGATTCTTAACACATATTGCAGAAACACAGCCACATAGTGTGTCCATGTTCTTTTGCAACGGAGTGAGACCATAGCTCAGAGCACAGTTTATAAACCACTTAATGGACCGTGGATCCATCATTCAGGGTTCTTGGTCACAGTTTCTTCATTCACAGTAAAGAGCTACGAATGCCTGCTCTGACTGCTTCTTGGGATTCTGTGGGGACCACGGTCATCCCAGCTCTTGAGAGTTTTAGGGAAAACATTAAAACACCTTTTGAATGACAGCCTCTCCTATCTTTGAGAAGAAATGGCACAAGCAAAGGTAGCAGAAGATACCTTCAAAAGGTTGTTATGTACATCATGATAACCTAACAGTAAATGTTACAGATTTATGTCTTGTGTTTCTTCCATGTCTGCTCCATCTCTGTTAGATAGAGGCGATGCAGCATTTGTAAAAATGGGATCCTTGCCTGTGCCATCAGAAGAAAGTCTTTTTTCAAATACAAAGCATTTACCTCTCAGGGCACAGAGGGTTATTTTAGGTGAACCATTAACAGGGCATTAAGTAAGATGAATGAGAAAGTTACTCTGTATTCAATTTAACTTTAAGCCTTCTAATTAGGTCATGCTAGGATTTTTTTAATATCCCTTGAACACTGATGAATCTCCCTTTTAACAGAGATCCTAGACCCCAAAGCCTTGAGCAAACATCCCCAGTTAGAATTCAAACTGTTTTGTTTTCACTGTATAGCCTTAATATTTGCCATTTTCTTCTATCTATGGGCAAGTTGGTTGGTTTAGCATTTATGCATCTCCTGCATTGCAGGTGAATTCTTTACTGCTGAGCCACCAGACAGGCTTATCTGGGTCTGAAAAGTTTTCTATCACCAAAGATGATTCCCTCGTGTATGCCCCAGACTGATCCAAGACAAGCATCTTTAATATGCTAAATGACATCCTAGTAAAAATGAGCTTGCTGACAGTAAATTAGGAGAAGTGGAGGCAACAAAAACACACCCAACAAACAAAATGAAAACAGACCACCCAGGCAGCATGAAGCCAGGCTGCTCCCTCTGCAGAGGAAGCTGTTTTCTTGGATCATTGAGCAGATTCTTAACACATATTGCAGAAACACAGCCACATAGTGTGTCCATGTTCTTTTGCAACGGAGTGAGACCATAGCTCAGAGCACAGTTTATAAACCACTTAATGGACCGTGGATCCATCATTCAGGGTTCTTGGTCACAGTTTCTTCATTCACAGTAAAGAGCTACGAATGCCTGCTCTGACTGCTTCTTGGGATTCTGTGGGGACCACGGTCATCCCAGCTCTTGAGAGTTTTAGGGAAAACATTAAAACACCTTTTGAATGACAGCCTCTCCTATCTTTGAGAAGAAATGGCACAAGCAAAGGTAGCAGAAGATACCTTCAAAAGGTTGTTATGTACATCATGATAACCTAACAGTAAATGTTACAGATTTATGTCTTGTGTTTCTTCCATGTCTGCTCCATCTCTGTTAGATAGAGGCGATGCAGCATTTGTAAAAATGGGATCCTTGCCTGCGCCATCAGAAGAAAGTCTTTTTTCAAATACAAAGCATTTACCTCTCAGGGCACAGAGGGTTATTTTAGGTGAACCATTAACAGGGCATTAAGTAAGATGAATGAGAAAGTTACTCTGTATTCAATTTAACTTTAAGCCTTCTAATTAGGTCATGCTAGGATTTTTTTAATATCCATTGAACACTGATGAATCTCCCTTTTAAAAGAGATCCTAGACCCCAAAGCCTTGAGCAAACATCCCCAGTTAGAATTCAAACTGTTTTGTTTTCACTGTATAGCCTTAATATTTGCCATTTTCTTCTATCTATGGGCAAGTTGGTTGGTTTAGCATTTATTGTACATATATAATTTTCTTCTGAGATAACCTTATTTATTTAAAAACGTAATTTGCTTTAAATGAAAAGCTGAACAATAATACAGCATATGTGGACAAAATCAGAACTTCTTAGGTAATACCAAACGACTAACACAAAAAAAAATATCTTTCCCCCAGTTTTTCAGGAAGCTTATGATATGGCACCGTAGTCAACTGAGGTGCTCTAGTTACAAGGAAAGCACTTGACCTGTCTGTGCTTCAGTTTCCTCTTAAGAAAAGCAGGGCTAGCCTAAGGACCTCAGGACCTCAGCTATAAGGTTGATAATGATGTCTGTAAGTGGTTGCCAGGGGCCTGGCACACAGGAAGTACTCTGGATATGCGAGCACAGAAGGTGACAGCAGCTGCTTCCTAAGACAGCCACTACTCTGGGACAGCTGTTGATGGGCGTCTGCCCTCTCTACCATGTACTGTGTGCAGGAGGTGACTTGCATGGATCAAAGGGGGTTTCAGCGTGGTTTGACCAGTTGGAGTGAGATCATGGGTTAAATCCATTTCACCTGCCTTCCAGAATCACAGTTATTTTAAGACTTGCCTGTCCTCCAAGCAAAAGGAACTAAGGAACTGGGAATCAGCTTTGTCTAGTTCCAGCTGATCTGATCAAGATGGGTTAGTCTCCACAACCCTTCAACTGGGTTATGCTTTTGTAAATGTGTCTTGTGTTTCTTCCATGTCTGCTCCATCTCTGTTAGATAGAGGCGATGCAGCATTTGTAAAAATGGGATCCTTGCCTGCGCCATCAGAAGAAAGTCTTTTTTCAAATACAAAGCATTTACCTCTCAGGGCACAGAGGGTTATTTTAGGTGAACCATTAACAGGGCATTAAGTAAGATGAATGAGAAAGTTACTCTGTATTCAATTTAACTTTAAGCCTTCTAATTAGGTCATGCTAGGATTTTTTTAATATCCCTTGAACACTGATGAATCTCCCTTTTAACAGAGATCCTAGACCCCAAAGCCTTGAGCAAACATCCCCAGTTAGAATTCAAACTGTTTTGTTTTCACTGTATAGCCTTAATATTTGCCATTTTCTTCTATCTATGGGCAAGTTGGTTGGTTTAGCATTTATTGTACATATATAATTTTCTTCTGAGATAACCTTATTTATTTAAAAACGTAATTTGCTTTAAATGAAAAGCTGAACAATAATACAGCATATGTGGACAAAATCAGAACTTCTTAGGTAATACCAAACGACTAACACACAAAAAAATATCTTTCCCCCAGTTTTTCAGGAAGCTTATGATATGGCACCGTAGTCAACTGAGGTGCTCTAGTTACAAGGAAAGCACTTGACCTGTCTGTGCTTCAGTTTCCTCTTAAGAAAAGCAGGGCTAGCCTAAGGACCTCAGGACCTCAGCTATAAGGTTGATAATGATGTCTGTAAGTGGTTGCCAGGGGCCTGGCACACAGGAAGTACTCTGGATATGCGAGCACAGAAGGTGACAGCAGCTGCTTCCTAAGACAGCCACTACTCTGGGACAGCTGTTGATGGGCGTCTGCCCTCTCTACCATGTACTGTGTGCAGGAGGTGACTTGCATGGATCAAAGGGGGTTTCAGCGTGGTTTGACCAGTTGGAGTGAGATCATGGGTTAAATCCATTTCACCTGCCTTCCAGAATCACAGTTATTTTAAGACTTGCCTGTCCTCCAAGCAAAAGGAACTAAGGAACTGGGAATCAGCTTTGTCTAGTTCCAGCTGATCTGATCAAGATGGGTTAGTCTCCACAACCCTTCAACTGGGCATGTGTCTGCTAGTTGACCTTTTGACATCAATAGGCCAGAAAAACTCCACATGCAGAAACCTGTTAGGCCTAGTTACACCTGCACAGAATGAGGATTTGTGGGTTGTTTTTTTTTTTTCTCTTCCCCATCATGCCTCTTTTATTTATATTTATTTTCATCGATCTTTTTTTTTTTTTAATTCTTTGACATGTGTGGGCCTCCCACTGCAGTGGACTCTCTCACCAAAGAGCACCAACTCTAGGCGCACGTGCTTCAGAGCACTGGCTCACAATTGGGCACGTTGGCACAGCCACTTCGCTGCACGTGGGATCTTCCTAGGCCAGGGGTCGAACCAGTGCTCCTTGCACTGCAAGGCAGACCCTTTACCTACTGGACCATCAGGGAAGCCCCCAGAATGAGGATGCTTACACCTTTCTTCCCATCACCTTTTCCTACGCTCCTCTTGCCTAAACCCACTCTGCTGCTTTAGCTCTCATCCCAGAAATACCTTACCTCTTGCCCTTTGGGAGGCAAATGCGAGATTCATTTTCACATCCTCTGACTTGGTTCTGTTGCAAAAAAGTCTTTTCTTTGCTGTAATACTAGGCTTGTGATGATTTTGGCTTGCTAAGCACTGGAGAAAATGGACCTGGTTCAGTAGATTAAAACAGCAGTCCCCAATCTTTTTGGCACCAGGGACTGATTTCATGGAAGACAATCTGTGGGGGGTGAGGGGGAGAGGGAGGAGGAATGGCGGTGTGAAATGAGGGAAGGGAGGGTTTTGGGATGATCCAAGTGCATTACATTTATTATGCACTTTATTTCTGTTATTATTATTAGATCAGGTCCACCTCAGGTGTTAGGTTCTGGAGTTTGGAGACCCTTGGACTAAAGGATGCAAGTGGGATTGGGGGTCAGGTTTGCTTCTGTATTTCTTCCTGAGTGTATCTTCAAACTTAAGCTTGCACCCAAAGTCCAAAAAAAGTTCAGATTAATTTATACTCTAACTAGAATTTTTAAATAGTCTCCTCATTGTCACCCTTTGCTTATAGAGAAACTGACGTGCAGCTGCTGTCTGAAAACTGTGACAGAAAAACTCAATTCTAATGACATTTGTTATTTGCTTTAATTATAAACCCAGTGCAAATAGGGCACCTGTAGAGCTATTGATATAACCAATCAGTGCCTTTATCACATTTTCATGATGTTTGTATTTGGTCTAATTATAAAATATGTTTAAAAATATACAAACTTGGGCTTCCCTGGTGGTCCAGTGGGTAAAGACACCGCCTTCCAGTGAAAGGGGCACCGGTTCGATCCCTGGCCTGGGAAGATCCCATGTACCATGGAGCGGCTGGACCGATGTGTCCAACTACCAAACCAGTGCTCTGGAGCGCATGTGCCCAGAGCTGGTGCTCTGTGATGAGAGAGACCACTGTAATGGAAGGCCCACACAGGCCAAAGGACAAAGACAGAAATAACTGAAAGACCAATAAAAGTGGCCCCCCAAAAAGAATAAAGCTAATTAATAATAAAAAAGAATATACAGACTTATATAAAACAAAAGTCATCTCTCATCCTATTGTTACCACCTATTAAACTCCTATACAAGAGTTTATAGAAACAAACTGGGACCATCTTATATGTTGATTTATTCTTTCATTTATTCTCTCAACAAATGTTGCTGGCACCTCTTCTGCCAATACCCAGCAATATGCAAGGTAGACAAGATCCCTGCCCTCATGGAGCTGACATTTCATTGGGGAAAATAGGCAAGCATACATATTTTCACTCCTCACCACCATCCAATGAGACAGATACTGTTGTTATTCCAATTTGAAAGTGAAAGTGCTAGTTCCTTAGTCGCGTCCAGCTCTTTGCAGCTCCATGGATCTGCTGCCCACCAGGCTCCTCTGTCCATGGAATTCTCCAGGCAAAATACTGGAGTGGGTCGCCATGCCCTCCTCTCGGGGATCCTCACCACCCAGGGATCAAACCAGGGTCTCCTGCATTGCAGGTAGATTCTTTACCATCTGAACCACCAGTTTCCAGAGGGCTAAATTCAGGCTTCAGGTGGTTTAGCAAATTGCCTAAGGACACACCTCTAGTAAGTCAAAAAGGCAGGATTCAATCTGAGGCCTATCTGAAGACAGATTCTGAGCTTTTAAAAGAAAGAAGATTAAAAAAAAAGAAAGAAAGAAAATGTTCCTTAAAGCAGACATGAAAGGCAATAATGAGTAGTTAAGCTCAAAGGTCCTGGAAGCAAATGGCCAGGCTTAGAATCCTGGCTTCTCCACTTTCTAACTCATGACTCTGAGAATTTCATTTAACCTCTTTGTGCCTCAGTTTTCTCAACTGTAAAATGAAGACAGAATTAGCTTCTGTTTCATAGGCCTGTTGTCAAGATTAACTGAATTAATACATGTAAACTTGGAATAATATCTCACATAATAAGTGCTCAGTAAATGTTAGGTAATATTACTGTTATTTTAATAAATAAGTTAAAAGCTTTATTGTTTTCTCCAATCTCCAACTGAGAGTTTTCACATGATTCTGTTCTTTAGTATTTCTGCATTCTAAGAGCCTTCTTAAAAGTCTGTTTCTTGCATATCACAAAGACCTCAGCTTGGTGCTCTTTGATGACCTACATGGGTGGGATGGGATGGGATGGGAGAGAATAAGGTTCTAGAGGGAGGGAATATATGTGTTCAAATGGCTGATTCACTTCATTGTACAGCAGAAACTAGCACAACATTGTAAAGCAATTATACTCCAATAAAAGTTTATTTCCAATTATGATGAGCATAATGACAGCTACTGTCTCAGAATTACAGGGTGTCTATGACTGCTAATAAATATGTAATCTCAAGAGAGCAGAGTCCGTCTTTTGCATTTGTAAACCTCTGTAAGATCTGGTGCATTACTCAAATTATTGTCTGAATAAATGCAGGGTTGTACAGATAGTTTTATTTGATATAGTCAACCTGGCTTATTTATAACCATCCCTCCAATTTCTAATCAGACCCTAATACTGTATTCGTTTGCCTTTTTGTTTAGCCACCACCCCCCATCTTATTCTATAAACAACTTTAGATGACTTAAAGGACATAATTTAAAATTTAATAATAATAATTTAAAATGAGAAGGAAATAAGACAAAAGCCAGGATGGGTGAATAAGACAAGGTTAGGAATAGGGTTAAAATATCCAAGCTTTATTACAAAAAAAAAAATTATAAGTGGGTAACAAATTGGCCCTAAATTTTCTAAAGCCAACACGAAATGATCAATAGGTGAGTTATGTAATTTACAGTGACTCCTGGATGGAAAGAGACTGGCTGCTCAGAAGATTCAGTCTTAGCAGGGGACCCTCTCGAACAGTCTCACAAAGGTCACACCTAACAAATACCATCCCTAGCAGCTTCTTTAGAGTGTAAGTGTTCCTCAGGATCTTGATGGAAAGTCATTCAGTCACAGCATGAGGGAAGGCTAACCAGAGTAAGTGAGATGAACCACAGCCTCAGGTAGGAAAGAAACAGAGGCCAGGTTTCCTACCTAAGGCATTTATTATTTAAAATTTAAAACGTATTCCTGTTGCTATTTTAAATTTACCGTTTTCCTTTCCAGATCAGTGCTTTATTATCTAGGTAAATAGGATGCAACATCTGTCTAGTATTCAGACATAAATATGGTACATTTGAGCAAGTGTCTTATGTTAGAATGGGATCTGCTGAAGTCTTGGGGACGCCTCCCACCCCCACCCTCTTTAGAAAGGGAGGGTCACAAGGAAGGTTATGATAAGTAGTCCCCCATCAGAAGTATAGTAATCATTCCTCAATGTTACTATTATTATTTTCTAGAAAAAGAAATATCACAAAACTTTTATTCATTTTTCAACATGAAAAAATGCTCTGGGGGTCTTGGAATTTTTCAAAAGGCGAACCAATTAATTTGTTTCCAGAACTCACTTTCCTCTTCCTGTTTTATCTTTCTATTGGTTTCTATAGGACTTCATCGTCACAGTAGTCTTTTCGTTCTTGTGGTTGGTGGGTTCATCAGCTTGGGCAAAAGGACTGTCTGATGTCAAGGTCGCTACGGATCCCAAAGAAGTATTATTACTGATGTCGGCTTGCAAACAGCCATCCAACAAATGCACGGCGGTCCACAGTCCTGTGATGTCCAGCCTGAACACTTCTGTGGTATGTTTCCCTCTCTGCTTTACCTCCCAAATCGTTGTTTGCCAATCACGGGAATCAGAAAAATATCCCAGGAGTCATCCTTTTGCCTCTGAAAAGAGTCCAGACTCAAAGGTGATAGTTCAGTCCATGGGCAAGATGATCCTTTGGTCTTCAAGTTTTCTGTTGTCAGAACCCATAGACCTTAATGTGGCCAATTACAGAGCTCTTAATAAGAGCCCAGCAGGTACTGGCAGCTGTTTCTTAGATGACAGTCAAGGCAGAATTCTAAGGCAGAAGCAGATATAAAATCTGAACTTTAAAACTGAAGTCTGCCAGAAGTTAAAAGGAATATTTGATGGCTTAGAGCCTTCCTAGGAAGAAAAATTGTTCGAGCCACACATAGTTAGAATACACCTAGTTGATTGTCTAGAGAAAAATACATGGACACAGTAGGGTACGGATAGAAAGGCAAAGTATAAAAAATACCTAAAATAGTTATGGTAATTTTTAATTTTCTCTATGCTCTTGGATTAGTTGCTTGGTAACTTCAGAAAAGCAGAACTATATTAGTTGAACAAAGTCAACTATTATCATCAAGTATATGACTCTTATTTGGCGACAGGACATCTGACAGATAGCAGAGCCACTGAATTGGATTCTTATTTCATAAGTGTAAGAACTTATGTTATTCTAAAGAAAGAGACTCTATCTGAGAGACAGGAGCTATAGTGGCAGCAAAAAGCAGTCGTTACCGAAGAATAGAAGGCCCAGCACTGTTTGACGAAGAATTGATATCCTTTAGCAATCCTTAAAAATAATTAACTTTCCTTCAAAGTTAACGTATGCTTGTACAGCTTTCTGGAACTTAATCTGAGAAGGCATTTGAGAAGGGAAAAAGAAGTGTCTCATCAGTTACTGATGATTTGACTGTGAATCTTGCCTTAGTGATAAGATAATAAACTTTGAAATAAACTATGTATTAGGGTCTCACAGTAATTTTTACTTACCTTTAGCCATACCTGTGGATGAATACTTTGAGGTATACATTAAAATATATTCTACTGCTTTTGTAGTTTGTTTACAGGCAGTGCTTACTGGAAGTTATTATAACCCTGATCTCCGAACCTAAGAGAACAAAGATTGAATCATTCTGTGTGTTTGTTAGTTCTTTTAGTTAATGATGATGTCCTCCAGAGTCCATTTAATCCTGCTTCAGATGTCTCTAGTGAGTTTCAGATTAGGTGATGGAAGTTTTGATTGAGAAACAGTGTGATGTATTTCTTGAAAACCGAAAGAAGAATGGATGGAAAGCACACCATGTCGTGTGTGTGGAAGGGCAGGTCTCGTGCTGTTATAAGTTATGGATCCATGTTGGTGTCCTCCAGGTCCTAGTGGCAGAAAACTCCACTTAAACCAGCTGAAGCTGGACATCATCTCCATCTCCATCAAGTCTGTCCTTTGTAGCCCAGTTCTGGTACCAGTGTCTTTTTAAGGCGTGATGATTGGGTTGCAAGTGACAGAAAGTGACGAATCATCCATAATTTCTACTTTTGTTTCTCCACCTTCACCGAAGCAGTCTTGATACATCTTCTCAGGTCATCTAAATGTCCTCTCCTCATCCTTTCTCATGTTATGTACTGTCTCTCTTTCTGTGGTGCTATGTCTAGGGTAGAATAATAATACTCTGATTTCAGTTGCAACAAAATGGCAAGGAAAGATTCAAGAGTTCATGTGCCCCTAAAATGTGCCGGCCAAAAAGTCCGTGATACCTCTATGATGACAATCGAGTCTGTCCCTGTTTAGGGACATCACTGCTCCCTAAATAGGCCCATGGAAATGCTTTGTGTACATTCTTACTTTAAAGTTGCATGTCCCTGATTTCTAGGTTATTCTCCAGCATCCATTTTTTGCTAATGAAGGAGCATACCAGGATAGGGAGAGATCAAGGAGTAGAAAACAGATAAAATTATAGTCCTGGGCAGAGCTATCCTTTCCTATTGTAAAAGATTCCATGAGAATTTTTTCTAGTTATTATCAACCTTTACTTTCAGAGGTATAGTTTAATGAGGATCTCCTGTTTGCTGGAAAATATCGTAGCTATTGTACATGTGGTTAAAAGACCCTGTATGTAAATTAGAGTTCTGTCAGTGATTACCTAATTCTTTTCGATTATGCAGCTATTATACTGTAAGTACCTCATTTATGTTTTGTATCTCCTTCACCAAGGAGCCTAGAGCATGGCACAAAATAATGTTAAATAAATTTCATTTAACATTACAGGTATAAAAACAAATGGGACGGGGAGAGGGAAGGAGAGAAGGATTGAGGGAAGGGGAGAGGGAGAAGGGAGGGATGGAAGGAAGGTGACAGGGGAGCGGGGACGAGGGAAGGAGGATGAATGAGCCTAGGTGCTCAGGCTTTGGGGGTTCTTAAGGCTTGCCTGGCTGTCAGTTTATTTTATTTCATTTTTGGCCATGCCATACAGCATGTGAGATCTTAGTTCCTGACCAGGATTGAACCCACACCCCTGCCGTGGAAGCACGGGAAGTGAGGAGTCCCTTTGCCGGGAAAGTCTTTAGACACTCAGTTTTGCAAGTGACAGAAAGTGACGAATCATCCATAATTTCTACTTTTGTTTCTCCACCTTCACCGAAGCAGTCTTGATACATCTTCTCAGGTCATCTAAATGTCCTCTCCTCATCTTTTCTCATGTTATGTACTGTCTCTCTTTCTGTGGTGCTGTGTCTAGGGTAGAATAATAATACTCTGATTTCAGTTGCAACAAAATGGCAAGAAAAGATTCAAGAGTTCATGTGCCCCTAAAATGTGCAGGCCAAAAAGTCCGTGATACCTCTGTGATGACAATCGAGTCTGTCCCTGTTTAGGGACATCACTGCTCCCTAAATAGGCCCATGGAAATGCTTTGTGTACATTCTTACTTTAAAGTTGCATGTCCCTGATTTCTAGGTTATTCTCCAGCATCCATTTTTTACTAATGAAGGAGCATACCAGGATAGGGAGAGATCAAGGAATAGAAAACAGATAAAATTATAGTCCTGGGCAGAGCTATCCTTTCCTATTGTAAAAGATTCCATGAGAATTTTTTCTGGTCATTATCAACCTTTACTTTCAGAGGTATAGTTTAATGAGGATCTCCTGTTTGCTGGAAAATATCGTAGCTATTGTACATGTGGTTAAAAGACCCTGTATGTAAATTAGAGTTCTGTCAGTGATTACCTAATTCTTTTCGATTATGCAGCTATTATACTGTAAGTACCTCATTTATGTTTTGTATCTCCTTCACCAAGGAGCCTAGAGCATGGCACAAAATAATGTTAAATAAATTTCATTTAACATTACAGGTATAAAAACACATGGGACGGGGAGAGGGAAGGAGAGAAGGATTGAGGGAAGGGGAGAGGGAGAAGGGAGGGATGGAAGGAAGGTAACAGGGGAGCGGGGACGAGGGAAGGAGGATGAATGAGCCTAGGTGCTCAGGCTTTGGGGGTTCTTAAGGCTTGCCTGGCTGTCAGTTTATTTTATTTCATTTTTGGCCATGCCATACAGCATTTGGGATCTTAGTTCCCTGACCAGGGATTGAACCCACACCCCCTGCCGTGGAAGCATGGGAAGTGAGGAGTCCTAACCACTGGATTGCCGGGAAAGTCTTTAGACACTCAGTTTTGCTCTTAACACCCCAAGAGCATGACCTCACTATCTAAGCCTGCTTCAGTGTGTGTCTCAACAGAAGTCAACTGAATACACTTCATGGGAATATTTTAGAAAGTGATTCAAAACATAATTTACCAATCAGTAAGCACTTACCACCTTGTCTAGCACTGCCTAGCTGCCTTACATGTGCCCTCTTTAATCCTCACAACAATCCACTAAGGAAGGAATAATCATCTTCATTTCATAGAAGTTTATGGATGCTGAGGTTCAGAGGCTGTCCTGTCCAGAGTCATAAAGCAAAAACTTGCAGAGCCCACGCCATTTAGATTCCAAAGCCGGAGGAGATGGCTCCAAGACTGAGATTCAGGTAGTGTGCCCTGATCCCCTTTGCTGCTAAAATCATAAAGCTTGGAGCTGGTGTTCCAGGCCCCAGGATCCCTTATCTCGACTCCCTTGTCCGCCACTCCCACCCCCATGGCACTTGGAGATATCCCACTAGCCAGCAATTAAGGGATAAAATACTTTAACACAGTAAGGGACTTCTAGACGCTCACTCCAGAGGTGTGGCTGCTGCCCAAGTTCATTCTGATTGGTTAGCATCATGCTAGAGTGACTACTTAATATACTTTAATGTCATCACAGTTTTGTGTCACACTCTGATTGTTTCCAAGAGCTGTTAAAACTGCTTAATTCCCGGTCCACTGGGCCTGCCTTGGAAGAGGCTGCAAAATAGCTGTTCTGTTTGGGGCCTCTAACCGCAATAAGCCATTCAGCTTCCATAAAACACTTGGGCCCCAGGGAAGTGACATCCAGTCCTCTGACTCACGGAAGACACGCTTCTGGAGAGTGAGAGGAGTTTCCATAGGCAAGTCTCAGTCGCTTGTTGAGAAAACATCATACTTCTCTGAAGCCTGGATTTCATTCAGCATATGGTTTGGGTGTTCACTTCTGAGTGCGAGAGGCACAGAATATTACAACTCTTCAAAGAAGCACAGCCTCTGTGTGCACTACCATGCGTGTGCTCGTCTGCACTCCTCCTGTACCCTTGCTTCCTCCGTGCTTGTTGACTCATTTTATTTCTGTCATTCCAATAAATGGAAAAGTAGTCCATTTATTGCTAGAGATGCATTAAAGCAAAGGTAGCCTTTTAAGTTAATGACCCATCATTAAAATGAAAATAACTCCATGTCCTCTGAAGGTATCTTACACACCATGAGGCTTACCTCATCTGGGGAGATAGTGATGGAGTAGGTACAGGCTCAGACTTTTCAGTCAGATGAAACAGGGCTAGTACAGGTCTGCTACTAACCAGTCATGTAGCCTTGAGTAAGCTTCTTATCCTTGGTGAGCCTCAGTTTTCCCATCTTTAATATGAGGGTAAGAGCACCTTCAATGACTAAATGCATAGATACATATGAAGTCCTTTTGTTGTTGCTCAGTTGCTAACGTGTGTCTGACTCTTTGTGACCCCATGGACTGCAGCACACACCAGGCTTCCTGCCTTTTACTATCTCCCAAGCTTTGCTCACCCTCATGTCCATTGCATCGGTGATGCCATTCAACCCCTCTCGTCTTCCATGTAAGGGACTTGGAGCCCTCAGCAATTAAGGGATAAAATACTTTAACACAGTAAGGGACTTCTAGACGCTCACTCCAGAGTTGTGGCTGCTGCCCAAGTTCATTCTGATTGGTTAGCATCATGCTAGAGTGACTACTTAATATACTTTAATGTCATCACAGTTTTGTGTCACACTCTGATTGTTTCCAAGAGCTGTTAAAACTGCTTAATTCCCGGTCCACTGGGCCTACCTTGGAAGAGGCTACAAAATAGCTGTTCTGTTTGGGGCCTCTAACCGCAATAAGCCATTCAGCTTCCATAAAACACTTGGGCCCCAGGGAAGTGACATCCAGTCCTCTGACTCACGGAAGACACGCTTCTGGAGAGTGAGAGGAGTTTCCATAGGCAAGTCTCAGTCGCTTGTTGAGAAAACGTCATACTTCTCTGAAGCCTGGATTTCATTCAGCATATGGTTTGGGTGTTCACTTCTGAGTGCGAGAGGCACAGAATATTACAACTCTTCAAAGAAGCACAGCCTCTGTGTGCACTACCATGCGTGTGCTTGTCTGCACTCCTCCTGTACCCTTGCTTCCTCCGTGCTTGTTGACTCATTTTATTTCTGTCATTCCAATAAATGGAAAAGTAGTCCATTTATTGCTAGAGATGCATTAAAGCAAAGGTAGCCTTTTAAGTTAATGGCCCATCATTAAAATGAAAATAACTCCATGTCCTCTGAAGGTATCTTACACACCATGAGGCTTACCTCATCTGGGGAGATAGTGATGGAGTAGGTGCAGGCTCAGACTTTTCAGTCAGATGAAACAGGGCTAGTACAGGTCTGCTACTAACCAGTCATGTAGCCTTGAGTAAGCTTCTTATCCTTGGTGAGCCTCAGTTTTCCCATCTTTAATATGAGGGTAAGAGCACCTTCAATGACTAAATGCATAGATACATATGAAGTCCTTTTGTTGTTGCTCAGTTGCTAACGTGTGTCTGACTCTTTGTGACCCCATGGACTGCAGCACACACCAGGCTTCCCTGCCTTTTACTATCTCCCAAGCTTTGCTCACACTCATGTCCATTGCATCGGTGATGCCATTCAACCATCTCGTCTTCCATCTGCCTAACATATAGTAAGCCTTCCTGAAAAGTCAGATATTTGAAATGAAACAGGGACTGCACCTAAGAAACTGAAAGAGGCCTCTACATGGAGATGAATAGTGACCTTTTGCATTGTGAAGGATTTTTCTGAAATTGAGGTTTCTCTGAGCTTTCTATCCAGGCTGTCCTCTCATTTCCTTTAATCCTCCTTCAGGTCTTTGGATTCTTGAACTTTATCCTCTGGGCTGGAAACATCTGGTTTGTTTTCAAGGAGACCGGCTGGCATTCCTCGAGCCAGAGATACCTTTCAGACCCCATGGAGAAGCACTCCAGTAGCTACAACCAAGACAGCTATGGGTCGAGCAGTGGGTACAACCAGCAGGCAAGTTTGGGGCCATCCTCAGATGAGTTTGGCCAACAGTCTGCTGGCTCTGCTTCTTTCACCAATCAGATGTAACCAGGCAGTGGTGTTGGCATTCTTCCGAAGAGAGTTTCATCCCCTTCCATGTCAGTGGCAGGAGAATTTTTGAAGAGTCTCAATCAATTATTAATGCACAGAGTGTTGAATGTAAATCAGAGATCTGTCAGCCTCATTAAAGCAGAAAGGCCTGGGTTGTGATAAATGGTACTTAAAGATGAGAGGACACGGGGAGATATATTATTCACTACAGACAGCTAATTGGAGAGTACCTTGTTATACACACGTAGTTTTATGGTCATTTTGTATGCGTGTTGACACAGTAGAAGCATTTTGTAGCTTAAAGTCTCTAGTATGTAATATGCATAAAGAAAATTAAATAGTATTGAGTTTTCTTATGCTTTTCAATGTGAAAGACATTTTAATGATTTCTCAAAGACAATTTGGCATATCACAATGTGCATGTAGTATTTTTTAGTTGCAGGCCCTGTAGGATTGTAAAGTCTCTAAGTATTGGTTTCAGACAATTACTCTGTATTTTTTTAATTTGATGAATCAATGCTCATATGATTTAGTGCATGAATAAGCATTTTCTCACAAAATGAACATTTGAACTGTATTTATGGTTTTTCCTGCCTTTACTATCTCCAAGCTTTGCTCACACTCATGTCCATTGCATCGGTGATGCCATTCAACCATCTCGTCTTCCATCTGCCTAACATATAGTAAGCCTTCCTGAAAAGTCAGATATTTGGAATGAAACAGGGATTGCACCTAAGAAACTGAAAGAGGCCTCTACATGGAGATGAATAGTGACCTTTTGCATTGTGAAGGATTTTTCTGAAATTGAGGTTTCTCTGAGCTTTCTATCCAGGCTGTCCTCTCATTTCCTTTAATCCTCCTTCAGGTCTTTGGATTCTTGAACTTTATCCTCTGGGCTGGAAACATCTGGTTTGTTTTCAAGGAGACCGGCTGGCATTCCTCGAGCCAGAGATACCTTTCAGACCCCATGGAGAAGCACTCCAGTAGCTACAACCAAGACAGCTATGGGTCGAGCAGTGGGTACAACCAGCAGGCAAGTTTGGGGCCATCCTCAGATGAGTTTGGCCAACAGTCTGCTGGCTCTGCTTCTTTCACCAATCAGATGTAACCAGGCAGTGGTGTTGGCATTCTTCCGAAGAGAGTTTCATCCCCTTCCATGTCAGTGGCAGGAGAATTTTTGAAGAGTCTCAATCAATTATTAATGCACAGAGTGTTGAATGTAAATCAGAGATCTGTCAGCCTCATTAAAGCAGAAAGGCCTGGGTTGTGATAAATGGTACTTAAAGATGAGAGGACACGGGGAGATATATTATTCACTACAGACAGCTAATTGGAGAGTACCTTGTTATACACACGTAGTTTTATGGTCATTTTGTATGCGTGTTGACACAGTAGAAGCATTTTGTAGCTTAAAGTCTCTAGTATGTAATATGCATAAAGAAAATTAAATAGTATTGAGTTTTCTTATGCTTTTCAATGTGAAAGACATTTTAATGATTTCTCAAAGACAGTTTGGCATATCACAATGTGCATGTAGTATTTTTTAGTTGCAGGCCCTGTAGGATTGTAAAGTCTCTAAGTATTGGTTTCAGACAATTACTCTGTATTTTTTTAATTTGATGAATCAATGCTCATATGATTTAGTGCATGAATAAGCATTTTCTCACAAAATGAACATTTGAACTGTATTTATGAAAATTTTCCAGTTTGCACCACAAATTTGTTAAATGGATGTTTAAAGAAATATGTTCACTACTTTGTATATGTGCAGATTTGTCGCTCTGGCTTTATCTAACTCTGAATGCATTGTAACTAAGGTTTGGGGTTTTTTCCTTCCTGATTAGTAGATATTCAGTGTTGTAGATGGTAATTGCCTGATATTTATTCTATTTAGTTAGCTAAATATTTACATTCTTGTAACTTTCTGTGGTATTTTGTGGCTTTTGTTCTATGGATCATGAACAATAGATTCAGTAGCTGTAAGTGTTGGTAGAGTGTTGTTTCTTTAGAATGATGGAGATGTGGGTGTCAGATACCATGGTCAAGATATTGTGCTGACGTATTTATCAAGAACATTCTGTAGAACCTACACTACCAGCTAAGCTTTTAAATCCTATTTATTTCTAAAGTTAATAAGTCCTAGATCTAATTACTAACAATTCTCAAATCTCAGCTCAACTTACAAAGTCTGACTTGAATGTTACCCATAAATTAGAAGTGACTTCCATGAAGCACTCTGTCATCTGATTAAATAATCCCCAGAATGTATTCATTATCAATCTTTGCCTCTTTTGTTTTCACTCAGTTTAAACACCAGGACCCAACAGTGAGGGCAAGCTGAGCATCTGTATTTCCAGATAAAAGTCGTTATCAATGTATAAACTCATCGTGTGATCTGCGGTGTTGGAAATATTTTAGCCCAAAAGAGCCGTGTGTCTTAGATGATATTTGTAAACTGTTTCTGGATCCTGTTGGCTAAATCTGTATTGTGATATCTGTTTGACCTTAATAAAGTTATTGCATACAGTGCTGGCTGGAGAATGGAGAATTAACAACAGTAGAATCTGCTGAGCTTGAATAATGAGAGAACAAAGGGTAAATGCACAGACTTTGCAGTCTCTCACCCTGTCCTTGTTTTATCAGCTCAGGGCTGTTCGTTTGTTGATTCTGTCGTTCTTGGACCTCCCGTGTACCCCCTGCCATGTAAGGCACCAGGAATGTGATATCAAAAGCAGAAGCATAGCCCAGCTCAAGAAGCTTACCCTCTGTTGGGAAGACAGCAAAATAATCACAACCTGTCTACACTGTGTGTGAGAAAGAAAGGCACAGAATTTCATGAGCACACTCATCAGAGAGACTTGAACTGCTTGGGGGAAGCTGAAGGAGCTTGAATCTGCCTCAGGACAGCGGAGTTTCACGAGAACCAGGTGCAAGGGAGAGTCTCCCAGGCAGAGAATAGTCTTTCAAGAGCTGTTAAATGGCCAAAGGCAGGGTGAATTTGTAGAGTATGATGTGCTAGGGGGACTCGGAGAGAGGTGTAGCTGCCGATAGGTGGAGAGTGGGGGGAAATACCGCTTGGAGGCCATGATCAAGAATTCTGTCTTTATCACAAAGAAGCTAAAGGAAAGCACTGAAGGATTTAAGCAGAGGAGGGATATGAAGAGATTAGTGTTTTTATGGGAGTTTAGTTGCTTGAAAAATTATTTAGTCTGTGCTCGGTTGTGTTGACCTCTTTGTCACCCTTTGGACTATAGTCTGCCAGGTTCCTCTGTCCATGGGTTTTCCCAGGCACGAATACTGGAGTGGGTAGCCATTTCCTCCTCCAGGGGATCCTCGCAGCCCAAGGATCAAACCCATGTCTCCTGCATTGCAGGTGTTTCTTCACCCACTATTGTGTTCATCTCTGCTGTACAGCAAAGTGATTCCGTTTTATGTATACATATGTCCTTTCTTTGTTGCCACAGAGCATTGAGTAGAGTTCTCTGTGCTATACAATAGGTTCTTATTAGTTATCTGTTTTTTACACTATAGTGTATATATGTCAATCCCCATCTCCCAAATTGGTGGCTGTGGCATAGACCAGAGGATATCATGAAAATAGGAAATAGCCTTGACCTAACACCTGTTAGACAGTGGCCTGGGATGGAAGAAGGAACATGGCATGAGTTCTCCCCACATTCACCTCTGATTTCCTGGGAGAGCAGCTAGATTGGACTGCTTTCTTTAGCTCTGTCCAGAGGGACAGAGTGCCCTCTGATTCTTACACTACCATGAATTCTCCAAAGTGCAGAAATCCTCAGAACAAGCCGGGGCGGTGGTGGGGGAGGGGGGTTGTTGTAGTTGTTGTTTCTGGTTTTTTGGTTGTTGTTGTTACCAACCTTAACAATCCCAAAATACACTGGGACTCTGATCAGTGGAAAGCACAACCTGGTCTGGTCCAGACAGATGCATTCTTCCAGGGTCCGCTGCCGATTTGCTGTAGAACGCTGCTGTAATCCAACGAGGATTTTGTTAAGCTGATTTTACTCCTTCTGGCTTCAAGAAAGGAGCAGTTAGATCTGGCGTTTTAAAAGGAGAGTAATCAGTGTCGTAGGAGACCTCGGGTCTGTGTGTCCAGTAGAGCACATTTGGCAGAGCTGTACTTGAGGATGTGACTACACCTTTCTGAGCCTACATTTCCACCAGAGGAGGTAACACATCCACAGAAAAGGGTGGGCTCTGAGATTCCTCTGCCTGAGTTTGAATCCCTGCCCTGTTGTCTACTTGTCTATCTTTCTGTCTTCCCCTGAACCTTCTCGGAAACCCAGGGATTTCTCAGAAGCCACAGCCTGAAGGCATGTGCTTTATTTGACCTTCCACTGTGATGCTGAGTCTCTTACAAGGATAGCTTTTGGAAGAATCATTTACGAACATGAATAAAAACAGACTGAATTCACTGAATAAGTTAATTAAGTCATTAAGACTGTGAAAGGTCCAGTTGAATGAAGAATTATTTCTTAACATGCTTGACTGGGATTCAGAGACTTTGCTGGCTCTTCAGGCTCAGCTAAATGCTCTTGCCTGTTGGCAGCAAGTACTTCCAAGAATGGCCCTTGTTTCTCTAGTTCCCATCCCCTCTGCACCTGACCTCCACGTATCATGGACATTGGACATTAAAAAGCCAAGAGGAGGGGCTTCCCTGGTGGTCCAGTGGGTAAGGACACCACCTTGCAGTGCAAGGGGCGCCGGTTCGATCCCTGGCCTGGGAAGATTCCACGTGCCGTGGAGTGGCTGGACCCATGTGTCCAATTGCCAAGCCGGAGCTCTGGAGCACATGCGCCCAGAGATCGGTGCTCTGTGACAGCAGAGGCCACTGCGATGGGAGGCCCACATGGGCCAAAGAACAAAGATGGATGAAAATGGACAAATGAAAGACCAATAGAAGTGGCCTGCCCGCCCCCCTCCCTCCCCACCCCACCCCCACCAAAATAAATAAATAAATAAATCTTAAAAAAAAAAAAAAGCCAAGAGGAAATTAGAAGACCTCCTGAAAGTCCTGGTTCTGTGAAAAATATCTTAAGTCCAGTGGAGTATTTTCCTTAGAGCCCCTGGTTTATCAGGCAAAACCCTTCAAAGAGGTTGTAATGAGGCAGATAGGTTTCCTGGTGGCTGAAAAAGGATTTGCCTTTTTAAGCCTCTGCTATTTTATTCATATTTTCATGACCTGACCTCTTAGAGCTTAAGGGAGGCTAATTGGCTTGTGCTGTAAACTAGACTCACTGGCTCATACAAACTTCAAGTCATCTCTGTACTTAACTAGAAACATTCTTATGTAACATTACTTGCTATGGTGAATGACAGAAAATCAGAACTACAAACTGAATAGGTCTCCTTATTTCCAGTATTTTCCCTTCTTGCCTTGAATTGCCGTTTCTCGTGGATATTTTCTCCCCTGGTCTCTTCAGACTTTCAGGTCTCTTTTGATTGATCTCCACTGTCATATTCCTTCTAGGATATGATACACTCTTTAGCTTACATCTCATCCTGAGTGTTGCTACCCCTTTTTCACACGTCCACTGTTAATCTTTCTCTCTCTGTGCTCCTAGACCTTCTTTGAAAATTTCACAGTGAGTAATGACATACATTTGCATAGAACTTGGCAGCATTGTGCCACACGCTCACAAGGAAAGTGTTTTTAAGTACAGCTGTCTCAGATAGGACCTGAGGTTCATATCTTTGTCTTTGGAGCTGAGACCTAGGTCGCTTCTTCAGGCATCGATAGATGCTGTCATTGTTGTGGTTCAGTCACTCAGTCATGTCCAACTCTTTGAAACCCCATGGACTTCAACATGCCAGACTTACCTGTCCTTCACCAGCTCACGGAGTTGGCTCAAACTCATGTCCATAGAGTCAGTGATGCTATCCAGTCATCTCATCTTCTGCCGTTCCCTTCTTCTTTTGCCTTCAGTCTTTCCTAGCATCAGGATCTTTTCTAATGAGTCAGCTCTTTGCATCAGCAGGCCAAAGTATTAGAGCTTCAACTTCAGCATCAGTCCTTCTAATGAATATTCAGGGTTGATTTCCTTTAGGATTGATTGGTTTGATCTCCTTGCAGTCCAAGGGACTCTGAAGAATTTTCTATAACACCATAGTAAGAAAGCATAATTCTTCAGCGCTCAGCCTTCTTTATGGTTCGATTCTCACATCTGTATATGACTATTGGAAAAACCATAGCTTGCAGTGTTAATTAATTGAATTAATTGTGTAAATTCTAGCAGCGTGTAAGCATCAGCTTGTAGTCTGATAGATATGGTTTTTCAATATTTCAAAAAATTTTGAGCCACAGACGCTGATCAATACATCCTTTGTCCAAAGTCATTTACAAACTTCAAGTCATCTCTGTACTTAACTAGAAACATTCTTATGTAACATTACTTGCTATGGTGAATGACAGAAAATCAGAACTACAAACTGAATAGGTCTCCTTATTTCCAGTATTTTCCCTTCTTGCCTTGAATTGCCGTTTCTCGTGGATATTTTCTCCCCTGGTCTCTTCAGACTTTCAGGTCTCTTTTGATTGATCTCCACTGTCATATTCCTTCTAGGATATGATACACTCTTTAGCTTACATCTCATCCTGAGTGTTGCTACCCCTTTTTCACACGTCCACTGTTAATCTTTCTCTCTCTGTGCTCCTAGACCTTCTTTGAAAATTTCACAGTGAGTAATGACATACATTTGCATAGAACTTGGCAGCATTGTGCCACACGCTCACAAGGAAAGTGTTTTTAAGTACAGCTGTCTCAGATAGGACCTGAGGTTCATATCTTTGTCTTTGGAGCTGAGACCTAGGTCGCTTCTTCAGGCATCGATAGATGCTGTCATTGTTGTGGTTCAGTCACTCAGTCATGTCCAACTCTTTGAAACCCCATGGACTTCAACATGCCAGACTTACCTGTCCTTCACCAGCTCACGGAGTTGGCTCAAACTCATGTCCATAGAGTCAGTGATGCTATCCAGTCATCTCATCTTCTGCCGTTCCCTTCTTCTTTTGCCTTCAGTCTTTCCTAGCATCAGGATCTTTTCTAATGAGTCAGCTCTTTGCATCAGCAGGCCAAAGTATTAGAGCTTCAACTTCAGCATCAGTCCTTCTAATGAATATTCAGGGTTGATTTCCTTTAGGATTGATTGGTTTGATCTCCTTGCAGTCCAAGGGACTCTGAAGAATTTTCTATAACACCATAGTAAGAAAGCATAATTCTTCAGCGCTCAGCCTTCTTTATGGTTCGATTCTCACATCTGTATATGACTATTGGAAAAACCATAGCTTGCAGTGTTAATTAATTGAATTAATTGTGTAAATTCTAGCAGCGTGTAAGCATCAGCTTGTAGTCTGATAGATATGGTTTCCAATATTGATTCCATCATTGAAACTAGACTGTGTGATCCTAGGAAAGTACCCCAACATCTCTGAGCCACAGACGCTGATCAATACAATGGGAGATAAGGATATTATTATTATTAGTTTTTGCTGACTGCTGAAACAGATTACCACAATTTAGTAGCTTAAACAACACAAATTTATTATCAGACTGTTCTGAAGGATAGAATGCCAACAGAGCTCTCGCTGAGCCAAAATCAAAAGGTTGACAGGCCTCTGTTCTCTGCTGGAGGCCCCAGGAGAGAATCCATTTCCTTGTCTTTTCCATCTCTTAGAAGCCATTGGTGATGGCCCTTTATCTCCATCTTTAGAGCCTGCAACAGCAGGTCAAGTTCTTTGCATGTTGCATCGCTCAGACCTCCTCTTGGCCTTTTGTCTTCCACTTTTGAGAAAGTTTGTGATTACATTGGACCAGCCTGGATATTCCAGAATAATTCCCTGGCCTTAAGGTCAACTGACTAGCAATCTTAATTTGACCAGCAACCTCAGTGTCCTTTGGCTGCCATGAAACCTATTATATGCCTAGGTTCTAGGAATTAGAATGTGGGTGTCTTGGCTGTGGAGAGGGGAGCAGCAGTCTACCTACCACACTGTGCCACTAGTAGAGCATAATGATGTAATGTAAGCAAATTTCATAGCAGATCTGCCTAGTCAGAATGCTAAGAAGCTGATAATGATGATTAAAACTAATACTTGTTCCAATCAATAGCATTAACTTTTCTATGAAAAAAATGTCTCAGCCTGTAGTATTAATGTGGGGCAAAATGATGGCTTTTCAGTGTTCATGCATAGAGACCAACTTGGACGGTGCTCTCAGTCAGGTAGCCAATGTTTATCACATTCACTGCTAAAGTGCTCAAGGAAATTAAAATGCATTGTTTACAGATGGAAGCTAGGGGTACTAAACATTCTTTCAGTCCAGCGGGTGACTGGAGAAATAGCTGGATAAACACTGTGCTCCCCTCAGTGTACTTACAGTCCAGTGGGAGCAATTACGTACAGACCTGGAATTACAGTATGTATTCATTTGTTTACTTGTGCTTTAAATCTCTCCCACTCGAATCTAATCTCCACTAAGGGCTGGAACTTTGTTTACTAGATTGTGCCCACCAGTGTCTTCAACACCTGGAACAGTGCCTGGAATATGCTAAGCAGTCCATAAATGTTGTTGAACAAATACAATGCAATATATTATTCAAGCTATTATGTTAAAGGTTGTTCATAAAATATGCAAACTTATAGATGATAGAACATATCAACTTGCCAGAGAGGAAAAAGCATCTTAACTTTCCTTTGAAAAATTTCCAGCGTATTTACAGAGAGCTCACAGTGAGCCCCAGAAAGCGCTCCTTGAAACCCCTGGCCCGCACTGACTCATGTTACCCTGTTTGTACCACCCCCAGATCACAAGCCAGGAATGACCTGAAGAGGACTGTCCATTGCATCATCCTGTCCCTCTGCACCACTTGCCCCCACATAAGTAACAAGTAAGCAAATTGTTGGTATTGATAAGCCATGGAGGTGATGAAAAATTGGGGTGAAATAGAGGATTCCTAGAGGGGTGAAACATTTATCAATGCATGGAGACTAGAGATGATCCCAGAAGGCCTATCAAAGCATATTTTGTTAGGGAAATTAGAAGCCTCCAAATAGATTCTTCAGCATATTGATATCTGCTGAGCTCAACATCAGCTATTTCTGTCTACAACTTGGTTATCTTTATTTGTGTGCATCCAAATTCAGACATGCTGATAATGATGATTAAAACTAATACTTGTTCCAATCAATAGCATTAACTTTTCTATGAAAAAAATGTCTCAGCCTGTAGTATTAATGTGGGGCAAAATGATGGCTTTTCAGTGTTCATGCATAGAGACCAACTTGGACGGTGCTCTCAGTCAGGTAGCCAATGTTTATCACATTCACTGCTAAAGTGCTCAAGGAAATTAAAATGCATTGTTTACAGATGGAAGCTAGGGGTACTAAACATTCTTTCAGTCCAGCGGGTGACTGGAGAAATAGCTGGATAAACACTGTGCTCCCCTCAGTGTACTTACAGTCCAGTGGGAGCAATTACGTACAGACCTGGAATTACAGTATGTATTCATTTGTTTACTTGTGCTTTAAATCTCTCCCACTCGAATCTAATCTCCACTAAGGGCTGGAACTTTGTTTACTAGATTGTGCCCACCAGTGTCTTCAACACCTGGAACAGTGCCTGGAATATGCTAAGCAGTCCATAAATGTTGTTGAACAAATACAATGCAATATATTATTCAAGCTATTATGTTAAAGGTTGTTCATAAAATATGCAAACTTATAGATGATAGAACATATCAACTTGCCAGAGAGGAAAAAGCATCTTAACTTTCCTTTGAAAAATTTCCAGCGTATTTACAGAGAGCTCACAGTGAGCCCCAGAAAGCGCTCCTTGAAACCCCTGGCCCGCACTGACTCATGTTACCCTGTTTGTACCACCCCCAGATCACAAGCCAGGAATGACCTGAAGAGGACTGTCCATTGCATCATCCTGTCCCTCTGCACCACTTGCCCCCACATAAGTAACAAGTAAGCAAATTGTTGGTATTGATAAGCCATGGAGGTGATGAAAAATTGGGGTGAAATAGAGGATTCCTAGAGGGGTGAAACATTTATCAATGCATGGAGACTAGAGATGATCCCAGAAGGCCTATCAAAGCATATTTTGTTAGGGAAATTAGAAGCCTCCAAATAGATTCTTCAGCATATTGATATCTGCTGAGCTCAACATCAGCTATTTCTGTCTACAACTTGGTTATCTTTATTTGTGTGCATCCAAATTCAGACATGCTACTTGGAAGCAAGAGCCTCTTGTAGTGTATGCAACTATAAAGAAATGGTTCCCAAATGTGTTCCTCCCCAAAAGTAACAGTTGTCTAAATTAGATATTTGAAAAGAAGGCAATCTCAGAGTATATGAAGAGATAGAAGTTCTTGCTGACCAGTGGTATCGGTGACAGTCAGGTGGCGGTAACTGAGGTTTTGGCTCCTTTTTCTTCGGGTGTTATTTTTAGGTCTACTCTGTGCTCTGTGAATCCTACAAAGGGCTTAGAAACTTAAAATTGGTAGTGGGATTTGCTCAAGCAGAGGTGCCATGTAACAATTTATCATCATGACAGGTGCTAGGAGTTCAAGGCAACTTGCTGATGCCCCACTTCCCGAAGTCAGAGCTAGGAGGAAATCGATTTTGTTAGGGAAATTAGAACCCTCCAAATAGATTCTTCATTGCATTAATATCTCTGCTGGGCTCAAGATGGGCTGTTTCTGTTTACAACTTGGTTATTTTTATTTGTATCTGTACAATTTCAAACATGCCACTAGGAAGACATGTTGTCAACAGTTTCGAGTTTTTAAAGGGCAGTTTTATTAATGCCATATATTTAAACCCATGTGCATTCTTACCATGGTGAGAATATAACCCAAAACAGAGCAAAACAAAAGTGCTAAGAGAAAATAGATCTTACTGGGGTTCTGGGAACCCCAGTCTCTCCAGCTTAAATCACATTCTCTTCAACATAGAAGCAGCTGTGCAGATTTATGTCATATTGTATTTTACTTCTTCTGTGCAGACTAGCCTCAAACTCCTGACACCAGCCTAGAAAACTTCCACTGAATTTCAAAAGTCATGTGCTAGAGACATAAGCTGAGAAAAATAAAGGTCTGAATGAAGGCCAAGCCCTCTAGTTCCCTAGGTGAAGACAGGAGTAGTTAAGTAAGCTATTATAGATAGAATGGAAAAGCACCAAGGTCCTCCTGTATAGCACAGAGAACAAATATCCTGAGATAAACCATGATGAAGAAGAATACTTTAAAAGAATGTATAGATAGATAGATAGATAGATTACTGAATCGCTTTGCTGTATAGCAGAAATTGACACAGCATAGTAAATCAACTGTACTTCAATTTTTTTTTTAAGGTGTGGGGAGAAAAAGAATAAAGTGAAATAGGAGGGACCAGCCAAGATCCCCACCAGGACAATAACAAAGGTTCAGAGCATTCCCATGTATTGAATTGAGAGATTCTAGGACTTCTCCCACTCTCTGAAACACAGAAAGTGGCTTGTTAGAAATCAAGCGGCAGGCACACAGCCTCTGAAAGATCCACAGTAGGGAGAGAGGGAGGAGAACATCACTCTGTCATGTCTCTCTGGGTCCCTGGTTTTATAGTTCAGGATTTGTGTCTTCATTTATTCTGTGCCTGGTCCCCTAAAGGACATGATACTGTCTCAATTCTCTATGAGAGCCACACATGCAATTTTTTTTATTTCTTGAGAAAGAAAAGATTCAGGCTTTCTAACTCATTTAGATGGAGGTGGTTATAAGTGGGGTGAAACTGGGCAAATGGGGCGCAGAAATAGCAAGGGAATTTTAACTATATGCTGTATGTATGTTTAGTTTAAAGCCTGAAAATGTGATATTTATTCAAAATTAAAAGTTTGAATGTGTATCATTAAATACTTTCAGACGACTTCAAAAGCCAGCCTTTTCCCACATAAGCTACCATCTCAGGAAAATGCAAGCAAGCATTTAGTCGTCAGGGTGAACAATCCTTCGGTCTTTCTGTCAAGCCTCTTGAAGCATACTTTCTGGAGCTAAGGATTCTCGCCTGATTTCTTCCCCCTGTGGGCATTAAAATCCTGAATTAAGAACCCAAGGATTAACCAAAGAGATTAGAGACCCTCTTCATCAGTGAGGGATTCCCAACAATCACAGAGCTTAAAATCTTATTTAATTAAGATCTGTGTTAATTGACAGGATAATAAGCACTGACTACATGTGTGTGTCGGCTGCATCATGGCAATTACCTGGCTTGTTTTATTCATGTGGGGGCTGCAGGCTGCTCCAGTGACCACCAGAACCAGTTCCCTCTCTCAGGCACACATCAGGAAGGTCTGCAGAATGAGTCACCAGTGGAAAATAAAAGTCTCTTGCTTTTTCTCCCATTACGTTGTAAAATAATTAAAGCCTAAGCCAATAAAATGTCCAGCATTCTTATTCCGAAATTCAATTTCCACTACATCAGGACAGGCAGTTAGATGCTTTAAGCCATCTGCTGGCAGTTTCACCAGCCAGGCTCAAAGCAAAGCCACGCTTTTTTTCTTCAAATGGTTTTGCCAACTGTGACCAGCCAAAGAGAAGAAGAGGGTCTGACAAGAGAGCCCCTTGCATTTTCAATAGGCTTAAGGCCCCAGGGCCTGTTGGCTTCTGGATAAGAAATCAAAAAATAATTTTTTTTTTTGATTGAAAACAAACCAAAAAGATCACGTAAAATATATATAGCATATGAGGGTCAAATTCTGCTATGTACTACCAGTATTTTCAGGAAGCCTGAATCTCTCCCCACCTGTGGGAGTGTGCTGGCTGTCAGCATGAGGGTTTAGTGGCAAGGTCCGATTATCAAGACAGGTTCATCCCAATACAGACTGTTATGAGATCACAACAGCACGGATGTACAGAAAAAGGTTAACAAAATATAGATTAAAAAGTTGTTAGAGGGGCTTCCCTGGTGGTCCAGTGGGTAAAGACACTGCCTTGCAGTGCAAGGGGCGCTGGTTCAATCCCTGGACTGGGAAGATCCCACGTGCCGTGGAGCAGCTGGACCGATGTGTCAAACTACCAAGCGGAGCTCTGGAGCACATGCGCCCAGGGCCAGTGCTCTGCAGCAAGAGAGGCCACTGCGATGGGAGGCCCACACGGGCCAAAGAACAAAGATGGAAATAAATGAAAGACCAATAGAAGTGGCCAAAAAAGAAAAAAAGTTATTAGAGAGGCAAGATAAATCAGGACCCATCTACACAGTATATGGAAGCAACTGGCATACTGACCAGGATGCGTGGAGTTCCATGAATATAGGTACTGTTATGGGCAAGGAAGCATGGTGAGGGTATGTAAGCTATAGGTGTCAGGTCCCAAAACAGAATCTAGGGCAATCCAGCCTCTCTGAGCCTGTTCATAATTATATTGCAAATATTAAACTAAGCTAATGTTTCTATAATTACTCAAGGGCTTCCATTTCTGAAAGGATGGAGTAGACATGTCTTTCTTAATGTACATGTCTCCCACTTAGTACAACTGGAAACCTTGGACATTGTATGTAACATAACTACAAGTGTAAAAAATGGAGAGAAGATGGACTTGAGGGACTTCAGGACTCATACCCCAAGACACTGAATTCCCAAGAGTTTCTTCTTCCCTCATATATCCCACACTGAGTGCCACCCACTTGAAACACCAGGGGTACGGACGTTAAAAGCCCCAACAAAAGCTTCCCCTCTCTCCATTCAAAGGGACAGAGAAAAGACAGCTTAGAAGGACAGAAAACACTTAGGAAATAACTACTCTTCTGCAGCCCAGCAGCATTACAGGTATTACCCTCACAGCCACCCCCACACCAACAGAGGTCAAGTGGCGGACCTAGACTCCCTTCCCCTCCAGGCTGTAAGGAGGGCCCTACCCACCACATCAGAGGGTGTCTGAGAAGGCTGAGGAACAGGCCAGGACCTTCATCCTCCAGAGGCTGTCATGATTCCTCCTTCCTGCCATGGAGTCGATTAAAACCATGTGGAGATCCTGGACTTGTGACCTACCCGGTGGTACTGAGGCACCCTCCCCGTGCCTACTAAGAGCATTTGTTGCCAGCAGATCTACTCTGAAAAGGGGATTAAAGAAAGCTCTCTAAACATCATGCATTCTGTATTTGAGGTTTTCATCTTATTTATGGTGTGTTTCCCTACTAGAATGTGTGCTTCTAGGAGGGCAGGGCTATTTGTTTTGCTTTTTCGCTGTTGTGTTCTTACTACTTTTAACAGTGTCAGACTAACAGTGTGACAGCTCAGTCACTTCTGTCCTGTCTGACTCTGCGACCCCATGGACTGGAGCCCCATGGGTCCTCTGTCCATGGGCTTTTTCCATGCAAGAAAATCAGGATGGGTTTAAAGAATATAGGTACTGTTATGGAAGGCATGGTGAGGGTATGTAAGCTATAGGTGTCAGGTCCCAAAACAGAATCTAGGGCAATCCAGCCTCTCTGAGCCTGTTCATAATTATATTGCAAATATTAAACTAAGCTAATGTTTCTATAATTACTCAAGGGCTTCCATTTCTGAAAGGATGGAGTAGACATGTCTTTCTTAATGTACATGTCTCCCACTTAGTACAACTGGAAACCTTGGACATTGTATGTAACATAACTACAAGTGTAAAAAATGGAGAGAAGATGGACTTGAGGGACTTCAGGACTCATACCCCAAGACACTGAATTCCCAAGAGTTTCTTCTTCCCTCATATATCCCACACTGAGTGCCACCCACTTGAAACACCAGGGGTACGGACGTTAAAAGCCCCAACAAAAGCTTCCCCTCTCTCCATTCAAAGGGACAGAGAAAAGACAGCTTAGAAGGACAGAAAACACTTAGGAAATAACTACTCTTCTGCAGCCCAGCAGCATTACAGGTATTACCCTCACAGCCACCCCCACACCAACAGAGGTTAAGTGGCGGACCTAGACTCCCTTCCCCTCCAGGCTGTAAGGAGGGCCCTACCCACCACATCAGAGGGTGTCTGAGAAGGCTGAGGAACAGGCCAGGACCTTCATCCTCCAGAGGCTGTCATGATTCCTCCTTCCTGCCATGGAGTCGATTAAAACCATGTGGAGATCCTGGACTTGTGACCTACCCGGTGGTACTGAGGCACCCTCCCCGTGCCTACTAAGAGCATTTGTTGCCAGCAGATCTACTCTGAAAAGGGGATTAAAGAAAGCTCTCTAAACATCATGCATTCTGTATTTGAGGTTTTCATCTTATTTATGGTGTGTTTCCCTACTAGAATGTGTGCTTCTAGGAGGGCAGGGCTATTTGTTTTGCTTTTTCGCTGTTGTGTTCTTACTACTTTTAACAGTGTCAGACTAACAGTGTGACAGCTCAGTCACTTCTGTCCTGTCTGACTCTGCGACCCCATGGACTGGAGCCCCATGGGTCCTCTGTCCATGGGCTTTTTCATGCAAGAATACTGCGGTGGGCTGCCATTTCCTTTTTTATGGGATCTTCCTGACCCAGGGATCAAATCTGCCTCTCCTGCACTGCAGGCAAATTCTTTATTGCCAGGGCTCAGTAAATGTTACGTTTTGGCGGGGAATGAATTGCAGCTTACTTCCTCTGTGTGTATGCAGGGTATTCAATTATAATGGTAAGTTAAAGACACTTCTATTCCACATTATTATGAATATTATATTGATTGCATACACAACTTTTCTAGGATATATAAAGAGTACAATGCAAAAAAAAAAAAAGAAAAAGGCAATATCCACCCAATTTAAAATTAAGCAAAGAACTAGAATAAGTATTTCTCCAAAGAAGATATGTGAATGCCCAATAGACACATGAAAAAGCGTTAAACATCACATACTTAAGGAAATGCAAACTGAAATCACAATGAGATAACACTTCATTAAAATGACTACTATCCAAAAAGAAAAAAAAAAGTGGGAAGCGGGGGAGAAAATAAAGTATCAACAAGGGTGTGGAGAAATAGACATGCTTCTGCACTGTTGGTAAGAATGTAAAATAGTGCAGCTGCCATGGCAAACAGCATAGTATTTCCTCAAAAACAGTTTGGTGACTCCTCGAAAAATTAAACATGGAATTGCCATATGCTCCAGCGATTTTCCTCCTGGTTATAAATCCCCATAGAGTTGAAAATGAAGATTCAGACATATATTTGTACCCCGTATTCATGGCAGCACTACTGCTCAGCAGTCAAAAGGCAGAAGCCCCTCAAGCATCCACTGATGGATGAATGAGTAAACAAAAGGTGCCGTATGCCTCTGGTTGGGGAGAGGGCAAGCGGGCAGTCATTGCTGAACGCGTACAGAACTTCGTGTTGCAAGATGAGAAAGATGGATGGTGGCGATGGTTGCCCAAGCGGGTGAATATAGTCACTGCTCCTACACTGTACATTTTAAATGATTAACATGGTAACTTTTATGTTAGTGTATTTACCAAAGTTTTATAAATTAAAAGCATGCCTCCAGAGATAACTAATGAGAACCTATTGCATAGCACAGGAAACTCTACTCAGCACTCTGTGATGACCTAAATGGGAAGGAAATCCAAAACAGAGGGATATATGTGCATACAGCTGATTCATCTTGCTCTACAGCAAAACTAACACGACAGTGCATGCCTGTGTTCAGTTTCATTATAATGGTAAGTTAAAAACTGCCCCCCCAGGCAAATTCTTTATTGCCAGGGCTCAGTAAATGTTACGTTTGGCGGAATGAATTGCAGCTTACTTCCTCTGTGTGTATGCAGGGTATTCAATTATAATGGTAAGTTAAAGACACTTCTATTCCACATTATTATGAATATTATATTGATTGCATACACAACTTTTCTAGGATATATAAAGAGTACAATGCAAAAAAAAAAAAAGAAAAAGGCAATATCCACCCAATTTAAAATTAAGCAAAGAACTAGAATAAGTATTTCTCCAAAGAAGATATGTGAATGCCCAATAGACACATGAAAAAGCGTTAAACATCACATACTTAAGGAAATGCAAACTGAAATCACAATGAGATAACACTTCATTAAAATGACTACTATCCAAAAAGAAAAAAAAAAGTGGGAAGCGGGGGAGAAAATAAAGTATCAACAAGGGTGTGGAGAAATAGACATGCTTCTGCACTGTTGGTAAGAATGTAAAATAGTGCAGCTGCCATGGCAAACAGCATAGTATTTCCTCAAAAACAGTTTGGTGACTCCTCGAAAAATTAAACATGGAATTGCCATATGCTCCAGCGATTTCCCTCCTGGTTATAAATCCCCATAGAGTTGAAAATGAAGATTCAGACATATATTTGTACCCCGTATTCATGGCAGCACTACTGCTCAGCAGTCAAAAGGCAGAAGCCCCTCAAGCATCCACTGATGGATGAATGAGTAAACAAAAGGTGCCGTATGCCTCTGGTTGGGGAGAGGGCAAGCGGGCAGTCATTGCTGAACGCGTACAGAACTTCGTGTTGCAAGATGAGAAAGATGGATGGTGGCGATGGTTGCCCAAGCGGGTGAATATAGTCACTGCTCCTACACTGTACATTTTAAATGATTAACATGGTAACTTTTATGTTAGTGTATTTACCAAAGTTTTATAAATTAAAAGCATGCCTCCAGAGATAACTAATGAGAACCTATTGCATAGCACAGGAAACTCTACTCAGCACTCTGTGATGACCTAAATGGGAAGGAAATCCAAAACAGAGGGGATATATGTGTGCATACAGCTGATTCATCTTGCTCTACAGCAAAACTAACACGACAGTGTAGAGCACCTATACTCCAACCAAAGTTTTTTAAAATAAGTGAGATAGATTAAAATTTTAAAAAATAGCAAAATGAAAATGTACCTTGCCCCATATCAACAACATAGTAAAGGACTCATTAACTGATGCAGTACAGAGATGGAGTGTAAAATTTATAGCAGACCCACCTTGTGTTTCTTGTCTATAATTATGGCTAACAAAAGTGGATCCAGCTATGGAAGTAGGTCTCACAAGGTTTTTTTGCATCAGCTTGGCCAAATCAACCAAGAAAAAGGGGAATATCAGGGAAGGACCACTGACAAGGGCTATTTTTCCATCTCAAAGTTGCATTGCTGTTGCCTGGGTACATAAGACACTGTCTCAGCAGGAAAGAAAGTAAGTTGCTGGTCTCTTTTTACTGCAGAAAAAAAGAACAGAACTGACTATAAAATAACAGAATTGGATTAGGCCTTGAAAAAAAAATCAATACCTGTTATCGCAGTGCCTGGAGCCTAACTCTGTAGTTTATTTAACAGAGTTTGTGACAACAGAATTGAAGAGGAACTCAGTAAACTAAATTATTCCCATCAAGTTCCCATTGAGAAGGAAAGGAGCATCTTTACTAATAGAATTGAAGACCTGTTCAGTTGGAGGAGGGAATTCTGAAGACCGAGAGATCTTCTTGCCCTGTGGGAGAAGCGGCAGTGCTTGAAGCTAGGAGCTGAGGGCCAGTAGTCTCTGATCAGTATTCCCTGAGCTGGGGCTGCAGTACTGTGGAAAGGGTGAGCCCATCAATGCCTTTCTCGACAGGGGCTGCAGACCGAAGTGGTCCAAGCTTCCTGGACATCATCCTTCCCAAATAACTCATTTACCAACCATTTTAACAAACTTGATTAAAGTAGAATTTTGTTGATGTAGATGCCCATGTGATTCCCTCGCAGATCAAGATATTTAACGGTTTCATAGCCCTGAAAGTCCCCTTTGCTATTTCACAATCAGTGTCCCTTTCAGAGGGTAGCCACTATTGTATTTTTTTTAATCATTATATTTTTAAATTGTTGTAATTTTATATAATTTTAAAGCTCACTTTCCATTTAAAATTATTACAAAATGTTGGCACTCTTCCCCAGATTGTAGAACACATCCTTGAGCTTGTCTCACCCCCAATAGTTTGTGACCCCCGCTCCCCACCCATAAACTTTAACCTCAGTCACCACAGATTCCTTTTTCTCGTTCTTGAGCTTCATACAGATGGAATCATGCAGCATATACGTTCCTCATGTGACTTTGGGGCATATTTGTAGTTTGTTCTCTTTTTATTAATAAGTAGATTTCCAGGTGCCAATAAGCACTCCATATCATTAGTCATCAAGGAAATGCAAGTTAGAAGTTGCAGAAGAAATACATTTTTAAAAGAGTGACTGTGCCAGGTGTTGTTGACGATGTAAAAAAACAGAAACTCTCATGCATTATTGTGGAAGTGTAAAACGAAACAATTTCTTTAGAAACATACTAGGCAGTTTCTAAGAAAATTGAATACGGTCTACCCTATGACCCAGTAACTCTGTTCCTAGATATATACACCCAGAGAAATGAGTGTGTATGTACACAAAAGTACTCGTAGAAAAATATTTATGGCAGCTTTACTGATACTGGTCTAAAACTGGAAACAACCCAGGTAATCATCAGTTGGACAAACTGTGGTATATGCTGATGAATCATTTTTGTTTTAAGGCAGCTCTGAGGGACCATGTTATCCTGTGGCCTTTTCAGCAACTTGATTCTTAGATGGTCTCGACCCAGGGGCTGCAGTAGGCGGGGCCAGATCAAGTATTCCCTGAGCTGGGGCTGCAGTACTGTGGAAAGGGTGAGCCCATCAATGCCTTTCTCGACAGGGGCTGCAGACCGAAGTGGTCCAAGCTTCCTGGACATCATCCTTCCCAAATAACTCATTTACCAACCATTTTAACAAACTTGATTAAAGTAGAATTTTGTTGATGTAGATGCCCATGTGATTCCCTCGCAGATCAAGATATTTAACGGTTTCATAGCCCTGAAAGTCCCCTTTGCTATTTCACAATCAGTGTCCCTTTCAGAGGGTAGCCACTATTGTATTTTTTTTAATCATTATATTTTTAAATTGTTGTAATTTTATATAATTTTAAAGCTCACTTTCCATTTAAAATTATTACAAAATGTTGGCACTCTTCCCCAGATTGTAGAACACATCCTTGAGCTTGTCTCACCCCCAATAGTTTGTGCCCCCCCCCCCCGCTCCCCCACCCATAAACTTTAACCTCAGTCACCACAGATTCCTTTTTCTCGTTCTTGAGCTTCATACAGATGGAATCATGCAGCATATACGTTCCTCATGTGACTTTGGGGCATATTTGTAGTTTGTTCTCTTTTTATTAATAAGTAGATTTCCAGGTGCCAATAAGCACTCCATATCATTAGTCATCAAGGAAATGCAAGTTAGAAGTTGCAGAAGAAATACATTTTAAAAGAGTGACTGTGCCAGGTGTTGTTGACGATGTAAAAAAACAGAAACTCTCATGCATTATTGTGGAAGTGTAAAACGAAACAATTTCTTTAGAAACATACTAGGCAGCTTCTAAGAAAATTGAATACGGTCTACCCTATGACCCAGTAACTCTGTTCCTAGATATATACACCCAGAGAAATGAGTGTGTATGTACACAAAAGTACTCGTAGAAAAATATTTATGGCAGCTTTACTGATACTGGTCTAAAACTGGAAACAACCCAGGTAATCATCAGTTGGACAAACTGTGGTATATGCTGATGAATCATTTTTGTTTTAAGGCAGCTCTGAGGGACCATGTTATCCTGTGGCCTTTTCAGCAACTTGATTCTTAGATGGTCTCAGTTTTTGCTACTTTCTGTCTCTACTTCTCTTTGTGTGTCTTTCTTTTTTTTAATATTCAGTTGTACTGGGTCTTTGTTGCTGCATGCAGGATCTTTCTTTTTTCTGGTCCAAGGAGGGCACCTTTCATGTGAGAGACTTCTTTCCTGGTTTTAAAGAAACAGAGGAGGGTCAAAGTGTCCTTTTTGCATTGGCTGTTTCTTAAGTAACCTTTTTTTTTTTAATGTTGCCCTCTTTTATTGATTTTTTATTTATTTATTTTCATCCATATTTATTCTTCAGCCTCTGTGCGCCTCCCATTGCAGTGGCCTCTTTTGTTACAGAGCACCGGCTCTGGGCACATGCACTCCAGAGTACTGACTTGTAATAGGACACACCAGTCCAGCTGCTCTGCAGCATGTGGGATCTTCCCGAGCCAGGTATGGAACCAGTGCCCCTTGAGCTGCAAGGCAGACTCTTTACCCACTGGACCACCAGGGAAGCCCTGTTTCTTAAGTAACTTTCATTCAAAATAATAAATAAGTCATTGATGCACATTTGGGAGACTGCCCGGGGCCCCAGTGTGACCATATGCCATCTAAAGTACGTGGCTCAGTGGTAAAGAATCCACCTCCAATGCAGGAGACAAAAGAAATGCGGGTTTGATCCACAAGTTGGGGAGATCCCCAGAAGAGGGCATGGCAACTTACTCCAGTATTCTTACCTGGAGTATCCCGTGGATAGAGGAGCCTGGCAGTTTTTGGTCCAAGGAGTCACAGAGAGTTGGACATGACTGAAGCAACTAAACACATATGCACACATTTCAAGTACTGTTTTGCTTTGTGTTTCAAGAAAGGATACATATGGTAGTAAGGGAAAGAATCTCATAGGAACCCAAGAAGCTTAATCCTTTTCGAGGACCTACTGTGCGCAAAGAACACTTTATCCTTGTTGTCTCTTCTTTCAGTAGGCATGATACCTCTCTTTGGGGTTTCCATTTCATTCTCAGTTTCCTAAGAAAGGAGCAGGGAGGTATCAAGGTACACTGGACCTCTCAGTACCGGATACCTGCCAGCTTTCCCCACTGGACATCACATGCCAGATTCTGGGTCACATCGCACAGTCATCAACAGGTGTCCAATTTCATAAACATTTCCTGAATGTGATGCTAGACCCTGGGAAGTGGATACAAAGGTAATTAAGACTTAGTTCCTTCCCAGGGGAGAGTGCAGAGAAGCGTGATTCTTGGAGTCAGAAAGACCTGTGCTTAATCGAGCTCTGACCAGCTGTGTGTTCTCGAGAAGCCCTGACCTCCTCATCCATGTAAGGCATCGCACCATGCACGCAATAATAGCACCTCCCAAAGAGTGTTCTAAGAGCTGCAAGGGACGTGCATAGCACAATGTCTGGCACTTGTGAGGTTTTAAATCAATGTTGTTTATCACTAGTATTGTTAGAATGTTCACATTTTAGAGGAGAAGAGACATCAACTAATTACAAAGAGTATTAGAGACATTTGAATAGAGGAGAAATGAGCTTTGGAGATAGAGAGAGAAAGAAGAAACTAATATGTGCTAGAAAATTCTGGTAAGATTTCTTATAGGATTTATGGAGAATTGGGTGGCAGCTTAGGAAATGATAACGGCAGTTCTAACATTAATTATGAAATAATATAGTAAGAGGCAATGCAATGTAATAAAAAGAGCATGAAGATTAAAACCCTCCAGCCTTAAGTTTGAATCTAGGCTCATCCACTTATTAACCAGAGGATTTTGAACAAGTCATTTAACCCCTCTAAGCTTCCATTTCGTCACTTGTAAATGATGACAGTTCTTATTTCTAACAGTTACTGAGGATAAAAAATATATATTTATCACACATATAGGATAATATTGGCACTAGGAGTAAAGAGTCTGCCTGCTGATGCAGAAGACCTAAGCGATGCTGATTTGATCCCTGGATTGGGAAGATCCCCTGGAGGAGGAAACGGCAACCCACTCCAATATCCATGCCTGAAGAATTCCATGGTCCGAGAAGCCTGGTGGGCTACCTTCCATAGGATCAGAGTCGACACAACTGAAGTGACTTAGCACGTACTTAGCACACACATGGGACAATACCAGTTACTCAGTGCACAAATTTTAATGGTCACATTAACTGAGTGAGAAGTTACATTCCCCCATACACTGTTCTCTTGGGGTGAGGCTTGGGAGTCTTTTTTAAAAGGCAAAGCAGTTACCCCACCCCGGGGGCATTTGCGATCATGACTCTTACAGTGGTTATGAGACAGAGACTCGAACAGCCCCTTTCTGCCAGGAAAATGCACACCTACATGAAAAATTTGCAAAATCCAAGAGGTTACAATGTCAGATAGGGACCTTAGTTCCTTCCCAGGGGAGAGTGCAGAGAAGCGTGATTCTTGGAGTCAGAAAGACCTGTGCTTAATCGAGCTCTGACCAGCTGTGTGTTCTCGAGAAGCCCTGACCTCCTCATCCATGTAAGGCATCGCACCATGCACGCAATAATAGCACCTCCCAAAGAGTGTTCTAAGAGCTGCAAGGGACGTGCATAGCACAATGTCTGGCACTTGTGAGGTTTTAAATCAATGTTGTTTATCACTAGTATTGTTAGAATGTTCACATTTTAGAGGAGAAGAGACATCAACTAATTACAAAGAGTATTAGAGACATTTGAATAGAGGAGAAATGAGCTTTGGAGATAGAGAGAGAAAGAAGAAACTAATATGTGCTAGAAAATTCTGGTAAGATTTCTTATAGGATTTATGGAGAATTGGGTGGCAGCTTAGGAAATGATAACGGCAGTTCTAACATTAATTATGAAATAATATAGTAAGAGGCAATGCAATGTAATAAAAAGAGCATGAAGATTAAAACCCTCCAGCCTTAAGTTTGAATCTAGGCTCATCCACTTATTAACCAGAGGATTTTGAACAAGTCATTTAACCCCTCTAAGCTTCCATTTCGTCACTTGTAAATGATGACAGTTCTTATTTCTAACAGTTACTGAGGATAAAAAATATATATTTATCACACATATAGGATAATATTGGCACTAGGAGTAAAGAGTCTGCCTGCTGATGCAGAAGACCTAAGCGATGCTGATTTGATCCCTGGATTGGGAAGATCCCCTGGAGGAGGAAACGGCAACCCACTCCAATATCCATGCCTGAAGAATTCCATGGTCCGAGAAGCCTGGTGGGCTACCTTCCATAGGATCAGAGTCGACACAACTGAAGTGACTTAGCACGTACTTAGCACACACATGGGACAATACCAGTTACTCAGTGCACAAATTTTAATGGTCACATTAACTGAGTGAGAAGTTACATTCCCACATACACTGTTCTCTTGGGGTGAGGCTTGGGATTCTTTTTTAAAAGGCAAAGCAGTGACCCCACCCCTGGGGCATTTGCTATCATGACTCTTACAGTGGTTATGAGACAGAGACTCGAACAGCCCCTTTCTGCCAGGAAAATGCACACCTACATGAAAAATTTGCAAAATCCAAGAGGTTCTGAGACTCCCCAAGATGTAATCCCTTGGATTGCTGAGCTTCAGAGCCCCCAGTGAAGAATCAAGCCCCTGAATGGAGCATAAGCCAAACCACCAAAGGCAAATCTCTTAGATCCTAACTCCTATGACTCCGTATTTCATTGGGACTCAATAAGGAGTGAGAGCATGGAATGAAGTGTAAAAGCAACTATGGTTTAAAAAAAAAAAAAAAAAGAACACTCTCCTGTGATTACATTTTTCTCACTCAAGCAGTTTGCCAAACCTTAGCACCATTAGTAATGTGTTAATCTTGCGCTGGCTCAGCTGCTGAGCCCCGTGGCCTCAGCTTTCAGGCAGGTGGTCTGGTGGGCTTGTCAGTAAGTCCACATGGAGTCGTTTGTCAAACTCCTGCTTGCCAGCCACACTTGCCCTTTCCTCGAGCTATACCTACCTCAGCACACTCAAAAGCCACCCTCGTGTGCCAAAGGGTTCGACTGGCCAAGGGTTTTTTTTAATTTTATTTTTCCTCTAGATGTTTTGACTGTGCAAATATCCAAGATACCCTGTGATACTGTGAGAGTCTAGTCTAGAGAAAAATGATATATTATCACCTAAGTGTTTGTAGATACTACCTTTTTTTTTTTTTTTTTGAGAATCCTGAGTTTGACTCAGTCCCGAGGCGAAGGTGATCAGTACACCTGGTGCCCAGTATTTTGCCTCCAGCAGCACCATCATCACGAGCATCATACTGCTTCTTGCCCAGTCATTTGCCCTTCCCTCCTCTTCCAGTCTCTGCCCCTCTCTCTGGCCCAGGAGGCTGATTCCTCAGACTCTACCCCCACCCCAGGCTTCTTTTCTGCTGGTTTCCTGATTGATTTGGCCCCAGGCTGGTGGGGGTGGCGTGGAGTTTATTCCCCACTCTCTCCCTGGTTTGCCTGATTTGTAGCCATGGCTGCCTCCCGTCAACCACGCCTTGTGTCCAGTGGCCCCTGCTCCAGGAACGCAGCCTCTGTTTGGGTTCCATCATCCTGTTTCCTCTCTTTGGCTCTTCAGGAGAAGAGTGGTGAGTCGCCCCTTGTTTCTAGTCTCTGGGTGTCTTGACATTCATGTTTATCTTCCTAACCAAGTCATCCCTTCATGGGTGTCTCTGGTGTATCAAGGTGAGGTTCTGTATCCTGCCAAGACCCCAATGGCACATCATCTTCATGACATCTTCTCTGTGACGATCATGTAGGGTTTGCTTTTCATGTATCAGACACTGCTCTATTTAGAAGGCAAGTATTACTTTACAAATGAGAAGATAGACTTTACCATTTCAAAGATCTTATCCCAGGTAACACAGCTAGTAAGTGGAAGAGTCAGAATTCAAACTATTCCAGAGCCTCTTTTTAAACCACTGCCAACAGTTCTCCAATACAGTCCATGTCAGAATCCTCTGGTGTGTTTGCTGCCAATCCAGATTCTCAGAAACCTCCTCAGAGCCTTCTGGTGAGGAAACCAGCTGTCTGTTTTAATGTGAGCAGTGAAGTCGGCATGGGGTCATCACCTAAACCAAGGGAGCTAATTGTGTAGGTTAACTGACAACCGATGTAGGGGGTGGGCTGGCATTAAAACTCTGACCAGCATGGGCAACAGCCATCGGGGATGCCAATCAAACTCTCTCTCCCTCCCCTATTTAAATAAAAAAACACTAAGAAAATTAGTCAAGAAGTAGATGAGGGAGAGAAAAAAAAAAGAGAGAGAAGCAGGCAATGAGCGAGTGGCGTGGCCATATGGTGGAGCAGTGACCAGTGATGCAGTAATGACAGCAGTGTCCCTGAAGCCAAGTGGAAGCCGGAACAATGACTATTCTTAGCTTCTCCCGAGATCTGTCTCCTCTCACCCATCAACTCACCAGTGATCTTAGTAGTTGCTGGTCATGTCTTCCCGGACCTGGACTCATTTGACTGAGTCATCATCCCCAGCCTTTACAGAAAGAGCTCCACGCTAACGCAAGTGAAATAGCCTCCCTACTGGGCTCCCTGAATTGACTCTGTTCATTTCTCTAAACCATTGTTCACCCATGGCTGCCTCCCGTCAACCACGCCTTGTGTCCAGTGGCCCCTGCTCCAGGAACGCAGCCTCTGTTTGGGTTCCATCATCCTGTTTCCTCTCTTTGGCTCTTCAGGAGAAGAGTGGTGAGTCGCCCCTTGTTTCTAGTCTCTGGGTGTCTTGACATTCATGTTTATCTTCCTAACCAAGTCATCCCTTCATGGGTGTCTCTGGTGTATCAAGGTGAGGTTCTGTATCCTGCCAAGACCCCAATGGCACATCATCTTCATGACATCTTCTCTGTGACGATCATGTAGGGTTTGCTTTTCATGTATCAGACACTGCTCTATTTAGAAGGCAAGTATTACTTTACAAATGAGAAGATAGACTTTACCATTTCAAAGATCTTATCCCAGGTAACACAGCTAGTAAGTGGAAGAGTCAGAATTCAAACTATTCCAGAGCCTCTTTTTAAACCACTGCCAACAGTTCTCCAATACAGTCCATGTCAGAATCCTCTGGTGTGTTTGCTGCCAATCCAGATTCTCAGAAACCTCCTCAGAGCCTTCTGGTGAGGAAACCAGCTGTCTGTTTTAATGTGAGCAGTGAAGTCGGCATGGGGTCATCACCTAAACCAAGGGAGCTAATTGTGTAGGTTAACTGACAACCGATGTAGGGGGTGGGCTGGCATTAAAACTCTGACCAGCATGGGCAACAGCCATCGGGGATGCCAATCAAACTCTCTCTCCCTCCCCTATTTAAATAAAAAAACACTAAGAAAATTAGTCAAGAAGTAGATGAGGGAGAGAAAAAAAAAAGAGAGAGAAGCAGGCAATGAGCGAGTGGCGTGGCCATATGGTGGAGCAGTGACCAGTGATGCAGTAATGACAGCAGTGTCCCTGAAGCCAAGTGGAAGCCGGAACAATGACTATTCTTAGCTTCTCCCGAGATCTGTCTCCTCTCACCCATCAACTCACCAGTGATCTTAGTAGTTGCTGGTCATGTCTTCCCGGACCTGGACTCATTTGACTGAGTCATCATCCCCAGCCTTTACAGAAAGAGCTCCACGCTAACGCAAGTGAAATAGCCTCCCTACTGGGCTCCCTGAATTGACTCTGTTCATTTCTCTAAACCATTGTTCACCCTGAAGCCAGAGTGATGTCCAAAATGTAAATCTAAGTTTATCAGCCTCTTTGTTTAAAAGCTCACAAAGAATTTCCTAGTCTCTTGACAAAAGGTGAAAATTCCCTGCCGTGGTTTGCCAGTTCCTGGGTGGTCTAGCCACCATTCCCCTTCTTCATCCTTACCTGGAGCCTCCCTCTGCCACAGCCTGTCCGGTCCAGCCACCTGGCCTTTGTTCAGTCCCTCTAGATCCCCACCCCAGCTCCTGCCACTTGGCTTAGCGCCAGCTTCCACATCTGCCCTTTCACCTACTTCACTCCTACTTGGCATCAACCAGCACCACCCCAGGGCTGCCTCCCTGACCTCCTGACTGACCCCAACCTCATAGCATCCTAAATGTACAGTATTCTTACAGATGTGAATTGTTACGTGTTTCCTGGTTAATATCAGTCTTGCCCACTAAAGCTCCCTGAGATCAAGGTCCGTGTCTGAATTTTCTCTCTATTGGGTCCCCAGTACCTCGCAGGGTGGCTGGCCCACAGCAGGCACTCAAATATTTCTTGATGCATGAATGGTTTAATGTCTTCCTACAAATAGCACTAGGGACTAGCTCTTCTACTGTTGCCACTGTTTGGTTGTCATAGAGTAAGTAACAGCAGTAACAGTGGGCAAGCAACTGTTGCTTAGGAAGAGCCGACACACAACAGGAGACCAGAGTATGTGTGGCTGCATGCACAGTACCCAGGACCAAGCACTCCACTTAGAAGAGGAGCCCAATACTGCTGCAGCCCCAACATCTACTTTAGCACCTGAGAACATGCCCAAAAGGTCAGTGGCACTTGGCTCTCTTTTATTGAGTTTCACTTATGCTTGCAAGTGTATTTCCAAAGAGTTCACATCCATGACCTCATAGCCAGAGTAGTGCAAGCAAGGTGCCTATTGCCCATCTCAATTCAGCTTGAAATTGAGTTGGAAGATGAAAGAGAACAAATTTGCAGTTTTGATTGCAAACTGAAAAGGTGATACAATTAACACAAATGTCTTTGCCTCTTGAAAAATTTGTAAATCAACATTGGTGGTGATTTAGCTAAATGGCATATTATTTCAGATTGTCTATGAGAAGAAAATGGTTTCAGATCATTCAAATGTGTGGGATTATGGCTAATAAGTGAAAAATAGTTTTCCTTATGTAATTTTCTTTAGGGAATTTACTATAGTTTAAAACTTTTCTGAACATGTAACAGGTGCCATGTATTCTGCAGGGCCAGGAGGAGGAGATGTGAAGAATCTATAGAACTCTGTTGTCAAGGGCCTCACAGACTGAGGGAGGAGATGATGGCAAAAGAAAACATGCTGCAGGTTTACATTGTGCAAAGTGTATGTAGGATAAAGGCCACATCCTTTTTCCTATGAAGAGGGTAAAGATGGTACAGAGTTTTTAGACAATCAAAAGTTGTTCATAGGGCTTACGTGGTGTTTCAGTGGGTAGAGAGTCTGCCTTGCAGTGCAAGAGGCACCAGTTCAATCCCTGGCCTGGGAAGATCCCACATGCTGCGGAGCAGCCGGGCCGGTGTGTCCAATTATGAGTCAGCGCTCTGGAGCACATGCGCCCAGAGTCAGTGCGCTGCAGTGAGAGGTCATTACAGTGGGAGGCCCACAGAGGCTGAAGAATAAAGATGGATGAAAAGTAAACAAATAACTAGTGAAAGAGGCCAGAATTTAAGAAGAAAAAGTCGTTTGTTGAGGGACTTCTCTAATGATCTAGTGGTTGAGACTTTGCCTGCCAGTGCAGGGGGCGACAGTTCGATCCCTGGTTGGGGTACTAAGATCTTGCATGCCTCACAGCCAAAAAAAGAAAAATATAAAATGGAAGCAATGTGGTGACAAATTCAATGAAGACTTTAAAAATGGTCCACATTTTTAAAAATATTATTTGAAAAAAGAAGAGTAGCTCATGGAGAAGACCATAAAAGGTCTAAGATACCAGAGTCCAGCTTCTTAACTTTAAAAGTCAGAAAAAAATGAGGGCTCAAAGGTCGTGGTCTCATTGACTAGTTAGGGCCCAAACCAAATCTTTTTTATTTTTTATTTTTTTTATTTTTATTTTTTACATGTATGTTCCCAGATCATTCATATGCATATCCCTAGACCCTCCCCCCCACCCACTTTCCCCCCTCCCACCCCTCCAGACCATCGCCCCAAGTGGTTGTAGGTACTCCTATTCCCCTAGCGCAATGACAATAACTATCTTTTCCACACATGACAGTATAGGTTTCCATGTTACTCCTTCCATGCCTCCCTCCCACTGTTCGGTCTCCACAATGTCTTTATGTCTATTCTCTGTTTTTTCATGAGTTCACTGCATGTGTTATCATGACCATCTTACTAGATCCCATATATATGAGTTAGTATGCTATACTTGTCTTTCTCTTTTTCCAAACCAAATCTTGAACCCAAAACTTCCCTTTAAAGGGTTGTTAAAGATATGACCAAGTTGTACTGTTCTTACCGGCTTTCTCCAAACCACTGCAGCCACTGGGAGTTGAAATATTACACAGACACTGCTTTGTTTTTCCTAAGGGAACAATGTCCATCTCCTGTCTCCCATCTGGTCTCATTCCAGCCTCCTTCCCATATATCAGGTGGAGTAACTTCCCCAAATGCACATCTGATCATGTCATCCCCTTCCTTCCCACTGCCCTTAGGATAACAAGCTGGGCTGGTCCCAAGGCTCACTCAGCATGCTCTGGTCGTGGCCCTGGACCTCACCTTCCATCCTCCTTCCTTCCTGTTCCAGTCACACTGTTCTTCCTCTGGTTCTTCCATCGTACCAAACTTCTCCCATTTCTGGATCTTGGCACGTACAGTTCCCTCTGCTTGGAACACTCATCCTATTTCTTCACCTAGTGATTCATTTGGCTCAGATAAAATACCATTACCCTGACCTATAGACTGGGTTAGTCCCTCCCTGGCCTCTCTGTGCACTCTGCTGTTACTCTGTATTGCCTTACCTATTGAGCATCCATCTTCAGCATTAGATTCTAAGCCACGAAAGTGCAGAAACACATCAGCCATTCTCTGATACATTCGTACCCCCTGGCAAGCACAGTACGTAGACTTTTAGGTAGGCCAAGCTGCTGGGACAAATTCCCTCCAAATCCTCAGGTTTTACAGAGCAAGAAGTTATTGTTTTGTTTTTCATGTGACAGTTCAGAGTGGGGATTCCAAGTCTGTGGCAGTTTTACTCCATGGCACCATGTAGGGACCCAGGCTGATGTGACTTCAAGATGAGGCTTCCAAGTATTCCTGATAATTTCTATATTAATTGACTGGAAACAGGCCAGAGCATGGAAGAGTCTTAATAGAAGGTGATCACTTCTCTTCTGCTCCTTTTCCACCAGAGGGCATTTGGTCACATGGTCACAAGACTACACCAAAGGCTAGGATACGTGGGCCAGCCACTGCCAAGTGCTTCTGCTCCATGTGACAAGGGGAGAAAGGATTTTGAAAGTCATACAGGTGTTCCACCAGAATGCTCAGTGCAAATTTACTGAAAGTAATCTTTAAGTCATTGTATTGCCCTACTTTGATGCTGATATCAATACCCAAACTCCCAGAATCATCATGCTTCTTTCGTTTTGTTGGCAGCATTTCACTGTCCAAACAGCTGGCTTCAATAAAAGGTAAGGCCTGGGGTGATGGAGATGTAACTGTTTCTGCTCTACCAGGAGAACATGCCAAGAGTTAAAAATAATAGGACAGTGATTCAGGAAAACAAAAATAAATCAAACATTTATGATGTCCTTTTTAAAACATTTGGGAACCGAGGTCCAGTGACAGGAATTAACTCACCCCAGATTTAAATGCCAAGCTATAATCGGGGCATGGAACCCTGAGTCCTGATTCAGTGTTCATCCCACATATGGGCAGTTGGCCCTCCAAGGGTGGCACCCTCGATGTGTCCAGAGCAAGTTCATCAGCGTCTGACTCTGAATGTTCCCCAGTAGTCAGGACACAATCAGTCCCCAACTGCTTCTGTTGATTGAGAAAAATATAGTATGGCAAACTCCTTCAGTATAAACTTTGCCTTTAGAATTCCACTATCGTTAGAGACAACGATATGGTCATCAAAACAACAAGAAAAAAATGCACTCATATACTTGGATTATTATCTTATTCCAGAACATGTGGCTTGTTTACAGAGTAACAAGTACAGCTGGATTCCACTCTGTTGCAGTGATTTTCCCTCTTAGATGACTAGCCCAGGTCTCCAAAGGAGACACTTAATATTCTTATTTACATAAATCTTCATCTTGACGGGAATATTATTTTTATACTATCACAGCACAAGGGATCCATGATTTCTGTTTCACAACTTCAGTCACTTTCTGATAATTGTCCATGACAAAATATCATGTCCATGACATGAATATCCATGACATTTCTCATATAACAAACCCCTCTGGGAGGCTGAAGAGGGACTGTGACTCTCCGTCATCCATCCTGCCCCAGTGGATACACGTGCACATGCATCATTCCTAGTAACAGACTCCTTACATTAGACCATTGGGCCACATTTATCCTCGTGCCTTAAGAAAACATAGGATAAATAGGGCTCATCTTGCCAGGATACCTTTTATTCAATGGCAATTTTAAGTGTTATTCAGTGAAATCAAACAGGGCTAGATTGTGGAATAGAAGTCAGTACCAACCCACATTTTTTTTCCTGCTGCATATGCCCTTGACCTTTTTAGGGGAGGTGGGTGGAAATGAGGGTTGAATACATATTTGCTTCTAACATCTAAAGTAAATCTTAGAGTGAAAATTTTTGAGAAGGGTTACAGTATTGGGGAAACTATTGATCTAGCAAGAAAAGAGGAGGGATCAGTTCTTGCTTCCACCACATACAACAGATGCAAGCTTGCACAAGCCACTTTTCTCCTTAAGGTCTTCTTCATTTGCAGAAATAAGTAATATTAGGGAGAGTTCTGAACTGACCTTAGTCTGACACCTTGAAGAACTGAGGGTTGCGTTTCTACTACACTAAAGTGTTAGGAGCTCATTAAATGAAATATTTCATGTTTAGGGTTCCACCTTCCAGAGCAGGTAAGACAAAAGAGGCAGGGATTGTTCTCAGGTTCAAGTCAATTCAGTTCAGTGCATGTAAGCTAAGGCCTACAACATGCTAGGACCTGGAAACAAATGCAGAGATAAAAAAAAGATGCAGTGACTGCCCTCAGGGAACAGATAATCTAGAGCTACACTGTCCAGTATGGTAGCCACTAGCCACCTGTGGATATTGAACACTTGAAATGTCTGTTGCAGTGATTTTCCCTCTTAGATGACTAGCCCAGGTCTCCAAAGGAGACACTTAATATTCTTATTTACATAAATCTTCATCTTGACGGGAATATTATTTTTATACTATCACAGCACAAGGGATCCATGATTTCTGTTTCACAACTTCAGTCACTTTCTGATAATTGTCCATGACAAAATATCATGTCCATGACATGAATATCCATGACATTTCTCATATAACAAACCCCTCTGGGAGGCTGAAGAGGGACTGTGACTCTCCGTCATCCATCCTGCCCCAGTGGATACACGTGCACATGCATCATTCCTAGTAACAGACTCCTTACATTAGACCATTGGGCCACATTTATCCTCGTGCCTTAAGAAAACATAGGATAAATAGGGCTCATCTTGCCAGGATACCTTTTATTCAATGGCAATTTTAAGTGTTATTCAGTGAAATCAGACAGGGCTAGATTGTGGAATAGAAGTCAGTACCAACCCACATTTTTTTTCCTGCTGCATATGCCCTTGACCTTTTTAGGGGAGGTGGGTGGAAAGGAGGGTTGAATACATATTTGCTTCTAACATCTAAAGTAAATCTTAGAGTGAAAATTTTTGAGAAGGGTTACAGTATTGGGGAAACTATTGATCTAGCAAGAAAAGAGGAGGGATCAGTTCTTGCTTCCACCACATACAACAGATGCAAGCTTGCACAAGCCACTTTTCTCCTTAAGGTCTTCTTCATTTGCAGAAATAAGTAATATTAGGGAGAGTTCTGAACTGACCTTAGTCTGACACCTTGAAGAACTGAGGGTTGTGTTTCTACTACACTAAAGTGTTAGGAGCTCATTAAATGAAATATTTCATGTTTAGGGTTCCACCTTCCAGAGCAGGTAAGACAAAAGAGGCAGGGATTGTTCTCAGGTTCAAGTCAATTCAGTTCAGTGCATGTAAGCTAAGGCCTACAACATGCTAGGACCTGGAAACAAATGCAGAGATAAAAAAAAGATGCAGTGACTGCCCTCAGGGAACAGATAATCTAGAGCTACACTGTCCAGTATGGTAGCCACTAGCCACCTGTGGATATTGAACACTTGAAATGTGATTAGTTTGAATAGAACTATCCTATAAGCATAAAATATATATCAGATTTAAGAGACTTAGTAGAAAAAAAAGAAAGTATAACATCTAAATACGTCATGCTGATCACAGACTGAAATTGTATCTTGACATATTGGGTTAAATAGTATATTTTTTAAATAATTTTATGTTTCACTTTAATTTTTTTAATGTAGCTGCTTAGAAACAATTTAATTATAATTGTAGCTTGCATTACATTTCTTTTGGACAGCACTGATACAGAAGCGAATTGGGACAGATAAGCAGGGTGTTTCAATTTGACGGTTATGACAAGTTTATGTCAAGGGAAGTAGAGCATGAAGGAGGGGCATGTAGCCCGATTCCAAGGTTTGGGAGAACCTGAGAAACAGCATCTAGAGACAGTATGCATCATGGTGAGTGAACAGACTGCTTGTGTGACCTGCAGCAAGCTGCTTAACATCTCTGAGCTTCGGTTTCCTCATCTATGAAGCAGACAATAACTGGGACCGCCTGAGAGGACAATAAGGATTAAATGAGACGAATCCTATACATCCTGTAAAGGATGTCATGGATGTAAAGGACTGGCATGTAGATCCTGGACTCCTTAGTCGCTCACTGCTAGTGTCCTTCAGATCTCAAGCTCCAGGACTGTTCTCTTCACATTGCTTACTGCTCTCTCCCCTGGCAATAAGAACTTGCTGGGAGGATAGGGTGTGTAACAAACTACAGACAGATTAGCATTACTAAAGGGTAAAAAGTGAGACAGGAACTAACAGGGGAGGTGGGCATGAAGTGCCTAGTTTAGCACCCTCTCCTCCACCCTCACTCCAAAGGCAAGAGCTGATAAAAGATGCCGGAAAAGAAACATCAAGTCTTTACATTTTTAATAGCACTTGGCCCTTCACAATATGCTTTCACATACTCACTCACAGCTCCATGAGGCAGATAGGGCAGGAATTGGGAGACAACGCACTGAGTTTTACTAAGGGAAGAACCCAACCATAAAAACAGGAAACCGGAACGCCTTGCACAGCATCATCAGTGTTGGAAGGCTAACTGGAGCTGCTTGTTATCTTTTATTTTTAATGTTTTTCTCATTCTGTTTTTATCACGAGCATATGTTATTTTATAGTTAGGGGGAAATGCATGCTGTGTTTAAAAGAATGGAGGAGAACAGAAAGAAGTGGGCTAGTCCAGATGGAGTCTTCTCTCGAATGCAGGCAGACCTGAACTCCATCTGAGGACTGGGGAGTGTCTGGATTCCACAGCCTCCATGGAGATGCTCTTAGGAGTTCTTCCAAAGTGGCAGATCTTTCTATGGCCTTTGAAGGCAGGCAGGCTTTGAAATCTTTCCTCTGCCCCTCCTGAGCAATGTGAACTTAAGACTCTTCACCTTTCTGTGTGTCAGTGTCCAATATGCAAAATTGAGACACAGGGAAAACTTTTGTTTGCATGAAGGAGGGGCATGTAGCCCGATTCCAAGGTTTGGGAGAACCTGAGAAACAGCATCTAGAGACAGTATGCATCATGGTGAGTGAACAGACTGCTTGTGTGACCTGCAGCAAGCTGCTTAACATCTCTGAGCTTCGGTTTCCTCATCTATGAAGCAGACAATAACTGGGACCGCCTGAGAGGACAATAAGGATTAAATGAGACGAATCCTATACATCCTGTAAAGGATGGCATGGATGTAAAGGACTGGCATGTAGATCCTGGACTCCTTAGTCGCTCACTGCTAGTGTCCTTCAGATCTCAAGCTCCAGGACTGTTCTCTTCACATTGCTTACTGCTCTCTCCCCTGGCAATAAGAACTTGCTGGGAGGATAGGGTGTGTAACAAACTACAGACAGATTAGCATTACTAAAGGGTAAAAAGTGAGACAGGAACTAACAGGGGAGGTGGGCATGAAGTGCCTAGTTTAGCACCCTCTCCTCCACCCTCACTCCAAAGGCAAGAGCTGATAAAAGATGCCGGAAAAGAAACATCAAGTCTTTACATTTTTAATAGCACTTGGCCCTTCACAATATGCTTTCACATACTCACTCACAGCTCCATGAGGCAGATAGGGCAGGAATTGGGAGACAACGCACTGAGTTTTACTAAGGGAAGAACCCAACCATAAAAACAGGAAACCGGAACGCCTTGCACAGCATCATCAGTGTTGGAAGGCTAACTGGAGCTGCTTGTTATCTTTTATTTTTAATGTTTTTCTCATTCTGTTTTTATCACGAGCATATGTTATTTTATAGTTAGGGGGAAATGCATGCTGTGTTTAAAAGAATGGAGGAGAACAGAAAGAAGTGGGCTAGTCCAGATGGAGTCTTCTCTCGAATGCAGGCAGACCTGAACTCCATCTGAGGACTGGGGAGTGTCTGGATTCCACAGCCTCCATGGAGATGCTCTTAGGAGTTCTTCCAAAGTGGCAGATCTTTCTATGGCCTTTGAAGGCAGGCAGGCTTTGAAATCTTTCCTCTGCCCCTCCTGAGCAATGTGAACTTAAGACTCTTCACCTTTCTGTGTGTCAGTGTCCAATATGCAAAATTGAGACACAGGTAGTACCTACCTTTCTGGGCTTATGAAGCATTAAATAAGATTATGTTTGAAAGGTGCCTGGCACTTAGGAAACAAAAAAGATGTCTGTCATTATTTTCAAGTTCACTCACAGCTTGGAAATTCACCCATCCCTTTCCAGAAGGACACAGCCAGGAGAGGAAGAGGTTATTGTTCCCACGCCCTGAGAAGTCTCAGACCTGGTAGAACAACTCATACTAAAGCACTCTCTAGGTATTCTGAGTTATTAATAAATCAACTGGTAAAAATTACAGAAAGGTTACTTACCTCCAAAGGAATTAAGATGTTTCCTCTAAATCGTTTACTTCTTTAAGGCAAGACTATCTATAAACAGAGTTTATTCTTTGTGCGTGTCTATCAGTCACTCAGTTGTGTCCAACTCTCTGTGACCCCATGGACTGTAACTCACCAGGCTGCTCTATCCATGGAATTCTCCAGGCAAGAATGCTGGAGTTGGTTGCCATTCCCTTCTCCAGGGAATCTTCCCAACGCAGGGAAGGAACCTAGGTCTCCTGCGTTACAGGCACATTGTTTACAATGTGAGCCACCAGGGAAGCCAGTTTATTCACTTTAATTCAAGGTTACCACTATACAGCTCCCCACCAGCTCAAACATACACACGCCTCTGCTGAGGAAAGGCAGACATGAGAAATAAAAGAAATATGCCCATCTCCTTGTGTTTTGATGCACAGAAAAATCTTGGGTAATTGAAGAGAATCTCAATTTTAAATATGGGTTTCAGGATATGGCAGAAGTGAAAGGAAGAGGTGGGTAAGGATGGGAGGAGAAAGAGCTAAAAATAGAATCCACAGATACAGAGAACTTTCTGAGACTGGAATAGTAAGGCTAGATGAAGGGCCAGCCACTGGACGAGTGGACAGAAGCCGAGGTCAGAATGAGACTAAGGATTGGAAACCGAAAATGGCATAAGAATGCTGAACTCCATTTTGAGGACTGGGAGGTGTCTGGATTCCACAGCCTCCATGGAGATGCTCTTAGGAGTTCTTCCAAAGTGGCAGATCTTTCTATGGCCTTTGAAGGCAGGCAGGCTTTGAAATCTTTCCTCTGCCCCTCCTGAGCAATGTGAACTTAAGACTCTTCACCTTTCTGTGTGTCAGTGTCCAATATGCAAAATTGAGACACAGGTAGTACCTACCTTTCTGGGCTTATGAAGCATTAAATAAGATTATGTTTGAAAGGTGCCTGGCACTTAGGAAACAAAAAAGATGTCTGTCATTATTTTCAAGTTCACTCACAGCTTGGAAATTCACCCATCCCTTTCCAGAAGGACACAGCCAGGAGAGGAAGAGGTTATTGTTCCCACGCCCTGAGAAGTCTCAGACCTGGTAGAACAACTCATACTAAAGCACTCTCTAGGTATTCTGAGTTATTAATAAATCAACTGGTAAAAATTACAGAAAGGTTACTTACCTCCAAAGGAATTAAGATGTTTCCTCTAAATCGTTTACTTCTTTAAGGCAAGACTATCTATAAACAGAGTTTATTCTTTGTGCGTGTCTATCAGTCACTCAGTTGTGTCCAACTCTCTGTGACCCCATGGACTGTAACTCACCAGGCTGCTCTATCCATGGAATTCTCCAGGCAAGAATGCTGGAGTTGGTTGCCATTCCCTTCTCCAGGGAATCTTCCCAACGCAGGGAAGGAACCTAGGTCTCCTGCGTTACAGGCACATTGTTTACAATGTGAGCCACCAGGGAAGCCAGTTTATTCACTTTAATTCAAGGTTACCACTATACAGCTCCCCACCAGCTCAAACATACACACGCCTCTGCTGAGGAAAGGCAGACATGAGAAATAAAAGAAATATGCCCATCTCCTTGTGTTTTGATGCACAGAAAAATCTTGGGTAATTGAAGAGAATCTCAATTTTAAATATGGGTTTCAGGATATGGCAGAAGTGAAAGGAAGAGGTGGGTAAGGATGGGAGGAGAAAGAGCTAAAAATAGAATCCACAGATACAGAGAACTTTCTGAGACTGGAATAGTAAGGCTAGATGAAGGGCCAGCCACTGGACGAGTGGACAGAAGCCGTAGGTCAGAATGAGACTAAGGATTGGAAACCAAAAAAGAGAAAACATGGCATAAGAAGCTGAGGATACAGATTCTGTAGACATTCATTGAATAAATATTTGTGAAGCACTTCCTATGTGCAGGCAGTGTTCTATATGCTTAGAAAAAAATACAGGCAAAAACATCCCTTCGTGAGGCTTATGTTTTCAACATGAAATCAGATTCAAGCTCTGTCACTTATCAGTGTCCTCAGCAAGATCGGATCCTTTCTTCATCAATAAAATGGCATCATAAATGGAGGAACATACTGTGTTCATGGATTAGAAACATCCACCTAGTAAAGACCTCAGTTCTAGCCCAGATGCTCTCTAAGCTCAATGAAATATCACAAAACTCAAGATTTTTTTTTTTAAGATTTTTTAAAAAACAGACAAACTTATTCTAAACTTTATGTGTTAAAAATGCCCTCAAATAGCCAAAATAATTTTGAAAAAGAAGTCGGTGAGAGGAATCTTCAGTATCAAGATTTATGATGTAGCTACAGAAATCAAAATAGTATGGTGTTGACAGAGGAATAAATATAGTTCAGTGGAACAGAATAAGGGACCCAGATACTGACCCACACCAATATGCCCAGCTGATTTTCAACCAAAATGCAAAAATAATTCAACAAAGGAAGGAAAGAGTTTTTAAGAGTTGGTACTGGAACAAGTGGTCCTCCACAGGTTAAAAAAAAAAAAAAATATATATATATATATATATATATATATATATATATATACACACACACACACACATACACCACTACCTAAGTCTCATACCTTATACGAAAATTAATGAACATGGATCATGGATTTAAATGTAGAACATAAAATTATAAAGTGTTTAATTATACCTAGGACAAATCTTTCATAAGGGGAAAAACTGATAAATTTGACTTGATAAAAATCAAAAGCGTCTTCACAAAAGACCCCACTGAAGAATGAACAATATAAAGACAGGGAGAAAATATTTCCAAGTCACATATCCTACAAAGGACTTGTATCTTGAAAAATATAGAAGTATCAAACCTCAAGAAAAAAATTAATTTAATTAGAATGTGAGAAAAATCCTTGAACAGATCTGAACAGATAGACGTTTCACTGAAGAAAATATACAGATGGCAAATAAACACATGAAAAGATGTTGAACATCAGTAACCATTAGGAACTATGATTTAAAACCACAGTGAGATGTTACTATGCACATATCGGCATGGCTGAAATAATAAATAGTGACAACCCTGTATGCTGGTAAAGATAAACCGGATCTGCCATACACTGTTGATGGAATTGTAAAAGGCATGGCCATGGTGGAAAACAGTTTATGGTTTCTTTAAAACAAGACACGGGCTTATCATATGACCCAGCAATTGTACTCTTGGGCATATTCTCCAAGGAAATAAAAATCATGTCTATATAGTAAATTGTATACAGATGCTCTTACAAGCTTTATTTCCGATTGCCAAAAACTGAACATACCCAGTATTCTGCAGTGGAGGCTGACACTTTGATAAGAATGCTCTGGCAGATGCTTATGCACAAATATTGTAACCTTACCTTTTGGTCTGAGTTCCATTCAAAGACACAGTAAACTAGAAGGTCCACACACCCTTTCCCATCACCCAGTCTTCTTAACTCTTGTCCATCTGTTTACTTTTAATTGAAAAAAAAGTAAATCCTTCAATGCCTTCTCTCTATACTTTGAAGAAAATCCTGATTCCTTTCCATCACCTAGGAGCCCTGCATGATCTAGCCCCTGCCTACCTTTCTAATCAAACACCCTTTCAGCTTCCTGGCTCCAGTCACAACTGTCTCCTTTCAGCTCCTCCAATGTGCCAGACTCCTGACCTGAGCCTTCACATACAGGCCTCCCTGAACCTGGAACACTCAACATCAGCCTAATCTCAGACTGACACGTTCTGTCCTTTACATGGCAAGTCCTTCTCATCATATTGGTCTTAGCTGAAATAGTATTCTGCTTAGAGATGCCTCCAAGATCACCTATCTCAGTACTTTCCCTTCCAGACCCACTCTATAGTTTTCTATTTTTTTTTCTGTCTTTATGCCTTTCTTTGTCTCATACATCATGGGTTGCACGTATGCATAATGTATGTGTGTGTGAAGGAACAGTTATCAAATATATGTATATGTAAGCATCCATATCCTCTAGATTGCTGTTTCCTACCCCACTAGATTATGAGATCAGTGAGGCCAGAGGCCACATCCGGTTGTGTCACTTCTCTGTGCTCAGAAGCTCAGGAAGTACTAGGAACACTGTAAGTGCTCAATACAGAAGTTACAATCTTCAAACTCATCATCTTTCTTTGAATCCATGATTGTTGCCCATTACCTGGGCAGAAAACTGTTGGATTTTGTTTTTCTCTTCTTTTCTTCCTATTCATTCATTCAGCAGCTTTTAGTGGCACCTATGGAGAAGACTCTGGAGAATTCTCTGGACAACAAGGAGATCAAACCAGTTAATCTTAAAGGAAATCACCCTTGAATATTCACTGAAAGAACCAATGCTGGAGTGAAAGGTCCCATACTTTGGCCACCTGATGCAAAGAGCCAGCTCAATGGAAAAGAATCTGATCCTGGAAAAAGATTGAGGCCAAGAGGAGAAGGAGGCAACAGAGGATTAGATGGTTGGATGACATCACCGATTCAATGGACATGAATTTGAGGAAACTCTGGGAGATAGTGAAGGGCAGGGAAGCCTGGCATGCTGCAGGCCATGGAGTCACAGAGAGTTGGACACAACTTAGGAGCTGAACGACTACATAGCAGGCATTTTTGCTGGTCACTGGGAATATAGTGATTAAAAAGTAAATCCTTCAATGACTTTGAAGAAAATCCTGATTCCTTTCCATCACCTAGGAGCCCTGCATGATCTAGCCCCTGCCTACCTTTCTAATCAAACACCCTTTCAGCTTCCTGGCTCCAGTCACAACTGTCTCCTTTCAGCTCCTCCAATGTGCCAGACTCCTGACCTGAGCCTTCACATACAGGCCTCCCTGAACCTGGAACACTCAACATCAGCCTAATCTCAGACTGACACGTTCTGTCCTTTACATGGCAAGTCCTTCTCATCATATTGGTCTTAGCTGAAATAGTATTCTGCTTAGAGATGCCTCCAAGATCACCTATCTCAGTACTTTCCTTCCAGACCCACTCTATAGTTTTCTATTTTTTTTTCTGTCTTTATGCCTTTCTTTGTCTCATACATCATGGGTTGCACGTATGCATAATGTATGTGTGTGTGAAGGAACAGTTATCAAATATATGTATATGTAAGCATCCATATCCTCTAGATTGCTGTTTCCTACCCCACTAGATTATGAGATCAGTGAGGCCAGAGGCCACATCCGGTTGTGTCACTTCTCTGTGCTCAGAAGCTCAGGAAGTACTAGGAACACTGTAAGTGCTCAATACAGAAGTTACAATCTTCAAACTCATCATCTTTCTTTGAATCCATGATTGTTGCCCATTACCTGGGCAGAAAACTGTTGGATTTTGTTTTTCTCTTCTTTTCTTCCTATTCATTCATTCAGCAGCTTTTAGTGGCACCTATGGAGAAGACTCTGGAGAATTCTCTGGACAACAAGGAGATCAAACCAGTTAATCTTAAAGGAAATCACCCTTGAATATTCACTGAAAGAACCAATGCTGGAGTGAAAGGTCCCATACTTTGGCCACCTGATGCAAAGAGCCAGCTCAATGGAAAAGAATCTGATCCTGGAAAAAGATTGAGGCCAAGAGGAGAAGGAGGCAACAGAGGATTAGATGGTTGGATGACATCACCGATTCAATGGACATGAATTTGAGGAAACTCTGGGAGATAGTGAAGGGCAGGGAAGCCTGGCATGCTGCAGGCCATGGAGTCACAGAGAGTTGGACACAACTTAGGAGCTGAACGACTACATAGCAGGCATTTTTGCTGGTCACTGGGAATATAGTGATTAAAAAAAAAAAACTATGACCTCTGGTCTCATGGAGCTTGCATTACAGTTGGATAGAAAGATGATCAAACATGCAATAAGTGTAAAGTGGGAGAAGTTCTCTAATAGGAGCTGTACTGAGGACTAAGGAACAGAGGGGCTAAGAATTTTCTTCAGTGAACCTTGTGCAGTTCTCAGGGGTCACTCTGTGCTCCCTGCTGGAAAGGACTGAGCACCACGCTTTCTGGGAGTTCAAACCAGAGAAACCAGCTGGGAGATCACTGTGATTGAGGCCATTATTTAGACAAATCATTTATCTATCATGATCTCAAAGGACTGGTCCTGGGTATCATTCTCCTTTATCAAACTGGCCTATGGTGATGCTCTATCTAACACAGAATATAAACTCCACAAGAAAAGGACTTTGTCATATTCAGTGAGGTTTCCTTAATGTCAAGGACTGAGCCAATCACATAGTAGATGCTCTCTCTATATTTCTTGACTAACTAAATGAAATTAATCATCAGAAAACCAAGGCTTAGAGAGTTTAGGAGTTTTCCCAAGGTCACATGGCAAGAGGTGGGTGGCAGGTAAATCCTTTTTTCTACTAATTTCATCTGCTACTGAAGGGACTTTAGTTCTCCATTGTTTAAAGGTCCAAGATCAGACACACCCATATCCCACACCTAGATAGGTGACAGAGAGCCCAAAGCCAGGATCACATGGACACACACCTTCTGTACTGTTCCCCAAGTTCCCCTGGAAGGGGGAGCCTCATGGTTGGGAGGGTCATTTCCAACCTAAGCTACACAGCTGTACATTTCTTCTTTCACAGCTTTACGCAAGGGCTCAGATCTGGAAAAAGCCATTGCCACTGCTGCTCTGGTTTTCAGAAACTCTTCTGACCCAGATGGTAAACTTGGAAAAGCTACTGCCAAAAACCTGCTGGAAACTCAATTTAGGAATTTCACAGAGGTAAGAGAATTAATGGGCACAAAGAAATGAGAGCCCACGCCATAGCTACTGGCCCAAAGAGTCAACAACTCTAGTGCAAAGGCCCATGATGTTGGTTCACTCAACAAATGTTTATTGAATACCTACCCTATGCTAGGAAGTAAGCTGAGTACTAGGACTAATGCAATGGACAAGCTAACAATCCAGCAGAGGAGAGAGATGTGCTGAGAAAGTAATTAGAAATAGTCCAAAAAACTGAAAGAGGAGAAAATGCAATGAAAGGGTAGAACAGAGGAGCCATCTTGGGCTTGGTAGTCAAAAAAGAGCTCCTGGAAAATCAAGGTATAGCCGATAGCTGAAAAATGAGATCAAGAATGAGCTAGGAGTTGGGAGGGAGGAGTGGTGGCCTCCCAAGCAGAGAATATGAGGTAAAGCCTGACAAAGACCAATGAGGTGTGAGTATTTAGAGAGATGGAGGAGGGAAGAAAGAGCAGTGAGGGAGGAAGCCAGGGAGGTGGGGAGAAGCCACATCTTACAGAGGTATAGGCTGTGGGTAGGAGGAAGCCAGCGGTGGTTCCTGAATCCCTGAGGCAGAAAGTACACCAGATGAGACTACGTAGGGGTGGGGAATGAGACAAAGAAGAGAGGAGCTGTGGGGAAGGAATCCAAACACAAGAAGACCTTGATGTGGACTAAGGTGGCAAATATGAGAGACATCTGGAAGGTGGATTGAACAGGATTTGATAAAACGGCCATGAGGGTTGAAGAACTGTGGGCAGCAAGTAATGATACCTCCATTGTGACTGTGGGGAGAAATGGGTGGTGGTCCCATATCCAGAGAAAAGAAACACTGGAGGAGAAGTAGACTGGAGGGGCGGGGGCGGGGCAGGAGATGAGTTCTGTCAACTTGAGTCAAGTTTAAGGTGTCCTTGAAGCTTTCACATTGAGAAACTCAGACAGCATCAGAATATGTGAGCAGCAAGGTCAGAATAGAGATCTATAAAAGTGAGTGACCAGGGCTTCCCTTGGTGGTCCAGTGGGTAGGGACACTGCCTTGCAGTGCAAGGGGCGCCGGTTCAATCCTTGGCCTGGGAAGATCCCACATGCCACGGAGCGGCTGGACTGATGTGTCCAATTCCCAAGCCAGAGCTCTGGAGTGCATGCACCCAGAACCGGTGCTCTGCGACAATAGAGGCCACTGTGATGGGAGGCCCACACGGGCCAAAGAACAAAGACGGATGAAAATAGACAAATGAAAGACCAATAGAAGTGGCCTGCCTGCTCCCCTCCCTCCCCAACCCGACCTCCGCCCAAAATAAATAAATAAATAAATCTTAAAAAAAAAAAAAAAAAAAAGTGAGTGACCAGAAGGGAGTGACCAGAATCATCTGGAGGCATCTTTCCCAAGCCTCAGCCCGTTGAATGCCATCATCAATATATTTTTTTAAATATTTATTTGCTTATTTGGCTGCACCAGGTCTTAGCTGCAACATGTGGAATCTAGTTCCCTGACCATGGATTAAACCCAGGCCCCCTGCATTGGGAATGTGGAGTCTTAACCACTGGACCACTGGGGAAACCCCCATCTTCAATGTTTCTTTCCCATATCTGCCTATAACCGGTATTAAAATTTACTTAGAACTTTTTAATTTATGACTGTACTTAAATGAAATTGTTTTATAAAGAAACTTGGTCACTATTCTGAATATAAATGCAGTGACTGGAAGTGGAAGGTAGTAAAAAATATATAGATGACTGTACATTCTTAACATTTATTCTTTCATCTCCTAAAATCGTGTTAACTTCTCCCAGCAGTGTGTGTTCAAACTTCAGAAAGCACTAGCCTTGGGAAAATGGGTAAGAAGGAAAGAGGGCTTCATGCAGAATATAAACCACCAACATTTAATGGTAGGCAGAGAGAAAAGCTTAAAAGGAAACAGTCTCTCAGGTTCTGTGTGTATTCTGAGGCATTTAGAGAGGAAATTCCTTTAACATGGTTTCAACATACTACAGTTAAATAAGGTGCCATAACTAAGGCAAACTTGAGTCAAGTTTAAGGTGTCCTTGAAGCTTTCACATTGAGAAACTCAGACAGCATCAGAATATGTGAGCAGCAAGGTCAGAATAGAGATCTATAAAAGTGAGTGACCAGGGCTTCCCTTGGTGGTCCAGTGGGTAGGGACACTGCCTTGCAGTGCAAGGGGCGCCGGTTCAATCCTTGGCCTGGGAAGATCCCACGTGCCACGGAGCGGCTGGACTGATGTGTCCAATTCCCAAGCCAGAGCTCTGGAGTGCATGCACCCAGAACCGGTGCTCTGCGACAATAGAGGCCACTGTGATGGGAGGCCCACACGGGCCAAAGAACAAAGACGGATGAAAATAGACAAATGAAAGACCAATAGAAGTGGCCTGCCTGCTCCCCTCCCTCCCCAACCCGACCTCCGCCCAAAATAAATAAATAAATAAATCTTAAAAAAAAAAAAAAAAAAAAGTGAGTGACCAGAAGGGAGTGACCAGAATCATCTGGAGGCATCTTTCCCAAGCCTCAGCCCGTTGAATGCCATCATCAATATATTTTTTTAAATATTTATTTGCTTATTTGGCTGCACCAGGTCTTAGCTGCAACATGTGGAATCTAGTTCCCTGACCATGGATTAAACCCAGGCCCCCTGCATTGGGAATGTGGAGTCTTAACCACTGGACCACTGGGGAAACCCCCATCTTCAATGTTTCTTTCCCATATCTGCCTATAACCGGTATTAAAATTTACTTAGAACTTTTTAATTTATGACTGTACTTAAATGAAATTGTTTTATAAAGAAACTTGGTCACTATTCTGAATATAAATGCAGTGACTGGAAGTGGAAGGTAGTAAAAAATATATAGATGACTGTACATTCTTAACATTTATTCTTTCATCTCCTAAAATCGTGTTAACTTCTCCCAGCAGTGTGTGTTCAAACTTCAGAAAGCACTAGCCTTGGGAAAATGGGTAAGAAGGAAAGAGGGCTTCATGCAGAATATAAACCACCAACATTTAATGGTAGGCAGAGAGAGGAAAAGCTTAAAAGGAAACAGTCTCTCAGGTTCTGTGTGTATTCTGAGGCATTTAAGAGAAGGATTATAGTTCCTTTAACATGGTTTCAACATACTACAGTTAAATAAGGTGCCATCCACTGTGGGAGGCTGGGTCAAGGGTACAACTTCCTGTTAACCTAGGATTATTTCAAAAGAGTAATAAAGTCAGCTTTTTTTTTTTTTGGTATTCCACAAATAAATGGTTTTTTAAAAGTCTGTTTCATAGAAGCAGTGAATAGAATGGTAGTTGCCAGAATCTGGGGAAGTGGGTGATTTAGGGTCAAAGGTTATGAATTTCCAGTCATAAGAATAAGTTCTGAAGAGCAGTAAGGTGCTGCCTACTTGAAAGTCTCTGAGAATAAATCTTAAACATTCTTAACACACACACACACTCACACACACTCACACACACTAGCACATACACATTAAGTCTGTGTGAGGTGATGGATGTGTTAATTATTTTAACCTTGATAATCATTCCACAATGCATGTGTATCAAGGCATCACATGGTACACTTTAAATATATACATTTGTCTACGTTTGTCATTATTCCACAAAAAAGTAAAAAAAGAGCTTGAGCATGTGTGTGTGAAAGAGAGAGACTATAGTGTGAGACATATAAAAATGACTGAAAAGAAATGTTAATAGTACTATCTTTGGGTAATGGGGGTAAAGGGCTATTTTTACATTCTTCTCTTTTTTCCCAAATGTCCGACATTAAACGCGTATCATTTTTTGCAATAATATTTTGCAGAAAAGCTATTTTTTCAGCCAGAAACATCAGAGAAGATTTGACAAGAGACCCAAAGCTCTGGGGAGTCTTTACAGAGAGGGTGGGAGAACAAATCCTGTACCAGCAGTTTACTCAGGGGCCAAAAGAAATGTCAAATCTCAGAGAGAAATAGAATGCTAGGTATACCTGGCAAGTACTCCGCAAGCTTTTAACAAGTATGAGAATGAGGACTAGTGGATGGTCCCATCCTGATGTGATTCACCATCCCTCTGAGAACACAGAGGAAATGAATGAAAACCAAAGTCCCCAGGAAAGACATCTCGGCCTCATGCCCCTTCGTGTAGACTAAGCTCAGGAGAGGCAGCTGATTCCAGGTTTCCTAGCAGCAGACTCAACCAGATCACAAAGTAATCCCGCCCTCTCCCCCAGAAGAAAACAGAGGCCAATTTCAGGGGACTTGAGGGTCTTGCTCATCCCTGGCTTCCTCAGTCTCGGTGGTGCTAGCTTCCCTCCACTGAGCAGGCACATGGCATCGTGTCTGACTGCTGCCTTGGACCAGCCTCCCTGCTCTGTCCCATGAGGGTCCCTAAGGCAGGTACACCATAAGAGTCACCGTAACCAACTGGACTTTCTCCTAAATCCTCACATAGTGTTCTCTGGGAAACTGAGCTGGACCTTCTGGTGGAGGCGAGGATCTGAAAGGAATGCATCCTTTCTCATAAGCCTAAACGTAATTTGGGGGATCTTACTCTGTCTTCCTTGGTGGCTCAGATGGTAAAGAATCCACCTACAGGATGGGAAACCTGGGTTTGATCCCCTGGTTGGGACAATCCCCTGGAGAAGGGAATGGCTACCCATTCCAGTATTGTCGCCTGGAGAATTGCATGGCTCGTCCATGAGGATACAAAAAATCAGACACAACTGAGCCACTTGCACTTTCACTTAGCCTTCTAGAGCTAGGCAGAGATAATAAAACTGAGCACCTAAAAGCACTAAGGACATTTAAAAAAAAAAAAAAAAAAAGGCAAGATGGCAGATCAGGCCCCAAGAAGACTGGACCTCCATCAGGTCCATTTTCTTAAACTATGCAGCAAACAGAAAGGAGGTAACCTCCAGCCATCTCTGACACGTGAGCAAACAGAGTGCTTCGCGCTGGTCAGAGATGCTCTCCCCATCTTGCCTCCAGACCTCCTGGAGGGAGGCAGACCCAGGTCTTTTCACCTTCACTGGTGGGTGTCACCTCTGGAGGAGCAGCCTAGAAAACGTGAAAGTTCTAAGCGTGCAAACGGAGTGTATCAACCTTCCTAAAGTGCCTTAGTCATTGCTGCAATGGGCTTTTTTTTTTTTTTTTTAATGGGCTTTTTTACAGCCAGCTCATGGGTGAGGATCTTGGGATTAAACTAAATGCAGTGAATCAAATGACCTTAATGTTTTCAATGCCACTTGGGAAGATACTCAACAAGCTGTGCTTAGAACTGAGATGTCTCTCCATTTATGTGTTTTTCACATGTTTTCCTTCAACCTGTTTCTCCAGACTATGAACTTTGCTATGATTTATAATCAAACTAAGCACTGAACAGTCTTTCAAAGCACATACTCTCTTTCAGCATATTTTATTCCATTTTTCTGGATAATCATGCTCAGTGAATCAGATAGTGGATACCTCTAACAACACAGGGATTGTAATTTGAAAATTCAAAAACATAGCAAAATCTGTATTTGTAGAAAAATGGTATGGCTTAGCGGTTGAGTGTGGACCAACTCTGCAACCCCATGGACTGTAGCCCACCAGGCTGCTCTGTCTGTGGGATTCTCCAGGCAAGAATACTGGAGTAGATATCCATTCCCTTCTCCAGGGGATCTTCCCAACCAGGGATCAAACCCATGTCTCCTGCGTTGCAGACAGATTCTTTTACCATCTGAGCCACCAGGGAAGCTTGGGGCAAATTACTTCATTCTCACTCAGTCTCTGGCATTACACTGTAGGGTGGGAAAATAATACATTTTCAATAAGGTCACTGTGAGCACTCAGTGAGGTTACCCTCAAAAACATGTAACCCAGTGTTTGACTAGTAGTGCTGATAGCAACTTGACATGTTGTTATTAACATATCTACTCTTGCTTGTTATCTGTAAAACCAAGGCAGCACAATGAATTAGGTGTTTTACTTTTTTCTTCATTCTTACAGGGACAAGAAACCAAACCAAGGTACAAAGACCTCCTTTCTGAACTTGACGAACATACAGAAAATAAGCTGGATTTTGAGGATTTCATGATCTTATTGTTAAGCATCACTATAATGTCAGATTTGCTCCAAAATATATGGAGTGTGAAAATTACACAGTAGTCAGCTTTAGCTATAGAGTTAGACAAATGGATGCCAAAAGACAATGTTAAGTGATTGTACATATTTTCATTTCATTTTTAATTGAAGATACTGATCATGCAGCTGGGGTGGCCTAGGCTGAGTCTGATTACTAATATTCAAACCCAGTGTCACTACAGAAATCTATGCCTACTCTTCAGAAATGCTCAAATAATATCATATAGTCTCTGATCCTTTATAATTGGATAGATTCAATACCACGAATACTGCATTTTGCTTTTGCTGTTTCCTTCAACCTGTTTCTCCAGACTATGAACTTTGCTATGATTTATAATCAAACTAAGCACTGAACAGTCTTTCAAAGCACATACTCTCTTTCAGCATATTTTATTCCATTTTCTGGATAATCATGCTCAGTGAATCAGATAGTGGATACCTCTAACAACACAGGGATTGTAATTTGAAAATTCAAAAACATAGCAAAATCTGTATTTGTAGAAAAATGGTATGGCTTAGCGGTTGAGTGTGGACCAACTCTGCAACCCCATGGACTGTAGCCCACCAGGCTGCTCTGTCTGTGGGATTCTCCAGGCAAGAATACTGGAGTAGATATCCATTCCCTTCTCCAGGGGATCTTCCCAACCAGGGATCAAACCCATGTCTCCTGCGTTGCAGACAGATTCTTTTACCATCTGAGCCACCAGGGAAGCTTGGGGCAAATTACTTCATTCTCACTCAGTCTCTGGCATTACACTGTAGGGTGGGAAAATAATACATTTTCAATAAGGTCACTGTGAGCACTCAGTGAGGTTACCCTCAAAAACATGTAACCCAGTGTTTGACTAGTAGTGCTGATAGCAACTTGACATGTTGTTATTAACATATCTACTCTTGCTTGTTATCTGTAAAACCAAGGCAGCACAATGAATTAGGTGTTTTACTTTTTTCTTCATTCTTACAGGGACAAGAAACCAAACCAAGGTACAAAGACCTCCTTTCTGAACTTGACGAACATACAGAAAATAAGCTGGATTTTGAGGATTTCATGATCTTATTGTTAAGCATCACTATAATGTCAGATTTGCTCCAAAATATATGGAGTGTGAAAATTACACAGTAGTCAGCTTTAGCTATAGAGTTAGACAAATGGATGCCAAAAGACAATGTTAAGTGATTGTACATATTTTCATTTCATTTTTAATTGAAGATACTGATCATGCAGCTGGGGTGGCCTAGGCTGAGTCTGATTACTAATATTCAAACCCAGTGTCACTACAGAAATCTATGCCTACTCTTCAGAAATGCTCAAATAATATCATATAGTCTCTGATCCTTTATAATTGGATAGATTCAATACCACCGAATACTGCATTTTGCTTTTGCTGTGTCAGTTAGTGTCTTAGAGCACTTCCCGGATAGACACTGAGTCCCTCCCTCATTCATTCATCAAGATGGTATTGCTAAGGACACAGTAATGACCCAACCAATCTGCCCTCAGACATGCCTGCAGAATTCTAGTGGAAGAGACAAACTATGAACATGTTATCAATCAGTTCCATATACAGTATAATTATAAGTGTGACAAGGGCTACAGGATCCTGAAAGAGTTGTTATCACCTGACTTGGAATCAAAGGTCAGAGAGGCTCTGTTGGCCTACTGCAAAAGGCAAAACTGGAGGGGGAAGAAAAATGGATGGCAGTTGCCAGGGCTATGGTTGGGAAATGGTGTCCACAAATGGGCACGAGGGCACTTTGAGGGGGCAGGTGGGAATGTTTGTAACTTGATTGTGGTAATGGATACATGACTGCAGACTTTATCAGAGTCTGAGAACTGCACACACAAAAGAGGGGGGTTACTGTATGTGCATTCTGCCTATATATGACTTAACCCCTCCCCCCATCCCAATATCTTTGTAATTTTCTGCCATGACTTGACCAAAAACCCTAGAGAACATGATCCAAAAGTGTGTCTCAGGACAAATTCTATGGCTATACCTGAATTCCTGAGTTTAAAGTACACACACACATTGGTCAATGTCTGAGTCTTTGAGACAGACTGTCACCAAGGCGTTTATTCATTCTAAAATTATTGTAGCTTCCTGAGCTCCCTCTCTTATCGTTCCTTTTCTCGCTAGCCCAACACTGTGCCCCTGGTCTGGAGAAATGTTATCTCATCCTGTGTGTGTGTGTGTAGGCATGTATGTGCTCATTCCCTGTCAGGGAAAGCCCCGGACTCTACCCTCTTGTCAGCATTTTCATAGGAGGAACATGCATTCAACAAGACTCAACCCATGGGCCAGGCACTGTTGTAGGGGCTTCACAAATATTAACTCAACTCCTATCACAACCCTCTGAGGTTGGTCTTAGTCTTATCATCTCACAGATGAGGAAACCGAAGTACAGAAGTTTTCATTTTTCCATAGTCACACAGCAGGCAGGCTTCAGAGTTCTCTGTCCTGCTTGTGGGCATTGTCATTTTTGTTTTAATATTAGATTTCATCATGAGCAATAATATTACAACAAAAATAACTGCACATTTCGGGCACTGAGTGAGAGAGAGCGTGGTACCAGCTGGGCCCTGGAGAGCCATTTGGCATTCCTCAAATAGAATCCGTGGGCTGCGCTCCCTCCAAGCCCTTTGTATCTTAGTCGCAAGTAGCTGAATTTGGCAACCTTAGTGACCAATCAAAAGGTCACATTCATACCTTTCAGAGAAGCAAGAAAGAGACCCCTACCAATGGTGTGAAGAAGAATCTTGGAGCCATTCCAACCCCAGGACTCCCTGTAAGGATTTTTGAAACTCTGTCCCAGATGGGAAGCCACACGCCTTTGAGGGGGTAATCAATCATAGAATCTATTTTAGCCTGATGCAAAGAATGAAAACAGCAGAAACTCATGAAGCATCAGTGACAGACAAATTGATGAGCATTATGCTAAGACATTGGAAGGACCAACGCTGAGGCTGAAGCTCCAATACTTCAGCCACCTGATGCGAAGAACTGATTCATTGGAAGAGACCCTGATCCTGGGAAAGATTGAGGGCAGGAGAAGGGGATGACAGAGAATGAGATGGCTGGATAGCATCACTGACTTGATGGACATGAGTTTGAACAAACTCCAGGAGATAGTGAAGGACATAGAAACCTGGAATACTGAGGTCGATGGGGTCACAAAGAGTTGGGCATGACCAAGTGACAACAATAACAGCACTAAGACACTAGATCACAAGAACCTCACCTCTTGGTTCTTGGTTCTAGTTCCAGGACCATGAGCTCGACTCTTCAAACAAATTTTCCTGCTTGAAAATATTACTGGCCGTCACAGGTGAGATTATGGATGCAAATCTGCCCTGGAATCCCTTGGCTGCAAGCAACAAAGCCCACTGGAATTAAATAGATATGTAGACACACACACACACACACACACACACAAGGCACAGGTTGTATTTGTCAACAAAGTCCAGCAGCATATGATGAAATGAAAGGGCAGAGAAGGCAATGAATGTCTACAAAATATTGGAAACAACAATAAAAACAAACCGAATGTTTTGTGCTTAGTGTTTCTTAAATGAATTGGTTTCTTGTCTCTGCTTCTGTCTGCATGGTGTCTCTCCCTCATCTCTGCCTCTATCTCTCTTTTTATCTCTACTTCTTTTTTTTTTTTAATTTACTTTTGGCTATTTTGAGTTTTCACTGCTGCCACAGGCTCTTCTCTAGTTGCAGGGAGTCGGGGCTACTCTCTAGTTGACGTAAGCAGCTTCTTGTTATGGTGACTTCTCTTGTTGTGGACCTCAGACTCCAGGGCTCACGGGCTTCAGTAGTTGCAGCACATGGGCTCCATAGTTGCGACTCTGAGGCTCTAGAGCACAGGCTTCATAGTTGTGGCACACAGGCTCAGTTGCTCTGCAGCATGTGGGATCTTCCCCAATCAGGGATTGAACTCACCAATGCAGAACTCTTTACCACTGAGCTACCAGGGAAGCCCTATCTCTACTTCTCGTCTAGGTTTTTCTTCTGATTCTTGGCACAAAAGTCAAATACAAGGTCCCCATCAGTGACTTGACTTCTCTCTTTAAATGTTCAACCAACTCTCAGTAGCATCTTAGAAACCAAATTTCAGTCCCCAGGAACAAGAACCTGATTGACTGAATTCGAGTAGGGACCACTCCACATGAAGTTGCCAGTGGTCAGGGATGCAAGTCACATGCCCAGTCAGCAGGGTCTGTGGAATCTGACCCTACAAAGTATGTAGACATGTTCTCAAACAAGGGAGGGAGGAGCTGGGGAGGAGATGGCTGACAGGAAATTATAACAATCTCTAATAGAAAATCCATAACTTGGACGAGAAGGGCAGTGTTATTTGCTCCTCAGACACAGGCTCAGCAGACATAAGAAATGAGGGAATAATCTCCTTTGTTCTTCCAAGTGAAATGTTTCTTGCATTGTCACTGTAAAAGGAGGTAACCTGAGCCTCCCTGGGAAGTTTCCTGTGATTAAATATAGTTAAGATCTTCCTGTACAAGAGCTCTGAGCACGCTTGCAATTTGGTGAGCATGTCAGAAACATACCCAGTCCTAGAACCCCTAATTTTCTTTATTTTAGCATCTAAAAAAGGGCCCCAGTATGAGATCAGGAATTGTGCTTTAAATAGTCCTTTGTGAGAAAGGAGGAAAGGACTGGAAGGAAACCAACAGGAGTCCTGCACATCAGCTGACCTTGGGCGCTGGTAGAGCTAATGAGAGTTCTCGCTAAGGGAGCTGGGAAGGCCAGTTGCCAGAATCCGGCAAAGGTCGATCCAGTCCACAGACTAGAGGCAACCATGACCCAGTGAATTCAAGCCTGAAAGGTACTGTGCCAGTGTCCTCTGATTTCAAACTAGGGCACATGGCTTCAGATCTCTCTTTGATCCTTTGGGGGCAGGGATTGAGGGGGAACCATTTTGAAATAAGCAAATTCTAGAGTAAAGTGGCATCTTCACATGGTTTCTGCTCCCGCACATGAGGACTCCATTCCAGTCTCATGTGTTCAGTACTTCATCCAAAATTCTGAATCTAAGAACCGTGGACAACAAAAGTTTTTTCTACTCATTTAGTGACAAGACATGAACTGTAATTCACTAGAAGCTCTTCATGGTTTTGATTTCTTCCGCTTGGCACGAGCATTCAGATGGCGTGGCTGGGAGGTCTGTCTCCCTGAAGGTGTACGTCTCTGAAGAAGAGGACCAGAGAGCGGGCTGGATGCTGGCCCAGCTCTGCCACCACCAGCCATGGGGCCCTGAAAAAGCCCTCCACCTTTTCTGAGTGAGCCTCATGGTTTTTCACAAATCTAAATTTGGAATCAGAATGGGGCCTGTTTTCTTAAGCAAGTCACCATGAGAATTGAGGAAGCATGTACAGACTTCAGAGATGCAAAGTAGACCTGTGTACGTGTCTCATATCCATTCTAATTTGTCTCCTTCTGGACAAGTGGTCATTATCATCATTCTTGATCATGTCACCCCCTAATAGAGCATCTATTACACTCAAATATTTCTAGATGGTCTTTCACTTAATTCCCTAAATAACTTTAAGAGATTGGTATTATTATCTCCATTTCACCAAAGAGAATGACATTTAGAGAGGAACTTACCAGGGTCAAAGAGCAGTAAGTGGCAGATGAAATTCAGGCTTCCCGCCTACATCTCTCTTTTCCAGAGATCTGGCTCCCTCCTGAAATGACATGTGGCTATGAAACTACCCGAAGGGGTCGCTGACAGGATGTACGGCTTGCGCCTGATCACTATATGTGGTTCTCCAAAATACGGAGAAAAAGAAGGTAGAGGAAGAAAAGCAGCAACGTCTTGCATGTAGGGAAACAAGAAGCATTGGGAACGCCTTGAATCACTATATTTCTGCCAATAGAGGCAACCATGACCCAGTGAATTCAAGCCTGAAAGGTACTGTGCCAGTGTCCTCTGATTTCAAACTAGGGCACATGGCTTCAGATCTCTCTTGATCCTTTGGGGCAGGGATTGAGGGGGAACCATTTTGAAATAAGCAAATTCTAGAGTAAAGTGGCATCTTCACATGGTTTCTGCTCCCGCACATGAGGACTCCATTCCAGTCTCATGTGTTCAGTACTTCATCCAAAATTCTGAATCTAAGAACCGTGGACAACAAAAGTTTTTTCTACTCATTTAGTGACAAGACATGAACTGTAATTCACTAGAAGCTCTTCATGGTTTTGATTTCTTCCGCTTGGCACGAGCATTCAGATGGCGTGGCTGGGAGGTCTGTCTCCCTGAAGGTGTACGTCTCTGAAGAAGAGGACCAGAGAGCGGGCTGGATGCTGGCCCAGCTCTGCCACCACCAGCCATGGGGCCCTGAAAAAGCCCTCCACCTTTTCTGAGTGAGCCTCATGGTTTTTCACAAATCTAAATTTGGAATCAGAATGGGGCCTGTTTTCTTAAGCAAGTCACCATGAGAATTGAGGAAGCATGTACAGACTTCAGAGATGCAAAGTAGACCTGTGTACGTGTCTCATATCCATTCTAATTTGTCTCCTTCTGGACAAGTGGTCATTATCATCATTCTTGATCATGTCACCCCCTAATAGAGCATCTATTACACTCAAATATTTCTAGATGGTCTTTCACTTAATTCCCTAAATAACTTTAAGAGATTGGTATTATTATCTCCATTTCACCAAAGAGAATGACATTTAGAGAGGAACTTACCAGGGTCAAAGAGCAGTAAGTGGCAGATGAAATTCAGGCTTCCCGCCTACATCTCTCTTTTCCAGAGATCTGGCTCCCTCCTGAAATGACATGTGGCTATGAAACTACCCGAAGGGGTCGCTGACAGGATGTACGGCTTGCGCCTGATCACTATATGTGGTTCTCCAAAATACGGAGAAAAAGAAGGTAGAGGAAGAAAAGCAGCAACGTCTTGCATGTCCAGAACCCACAGGGACTCAAGAAGCATTGAGCGAAAAGGCAGTACATCTTATCTTTCCATGCCTTTCTATGTCTTTTAGAAAGGAAAATTTTCCTTTGGAGAAAGGCAGTGGAATTTTAAAATCTGTGTGGCTCATAGCTCGTAGTTTTGCTTGAACAAAGCATAAATGGCAGGAGGGAGCCCATGGAAGGGAAAGGGACTGTTCCCAACATGCACATGCCAGGTGGAGGAGTGGGCATGTGGAGGGCAGAACCTGGAGTTTTCCTCCCAGGTCTGCTCCTGCTCACCTTCCAAGTCTCAGATCCTTCCTTAGTGAAAGGGCACCCTGTGACTAGATGCTCCCCAAATTCCTAGTCTAAAATAATCTTTTGCATTAACCAAGACTTAAGGAAGATTATAGCAAGTGCCAGTGAGCATACAAAGTGTAATCACTTAAAAGCATATCTCTTCTCTTTTCTAACTTTGACCTTGGCAGTCTGTGATATAAGCCCAGTACACAGAGGGCTAAATGTCAGTAAGCAGACCTCTCTAGGTATCCTAGAGAGGAAGAGAAAAAGAAAAAAAAGAAATGCTGATGATTTCTCAGTGCCCTATGATTAAACTCATGAGTTTTATATGAGTTTTGAAAGTGAGTCACACAATTCACATAGCCATTTACTGACTTGTCAGTTACATCTTTCAAAGCAAGAGCCCTGCCTGTCATGTATTGTATCCTCAGCACCTGGAACAGCACCGAGAACAGAGAAAGTGCTTGATGAATATGGAATGAACAGATTAATGAAGGAACAGGTCCTTCTCAAAGAGAGGAAGGGGGAAAAGGGAACATTAAGATCTTTGCTTGGACACAGGTTATTGTCTTGCTAAAGCAAAGAAAACATGTGTTTTAATGGTAGATGTGCAAAATGGGTTTGTTTACAGAGACTGTGTTAGTTTTAAAAACTGGTAAGAACAAAAATCGACACTCAGTTTAAGATCGCTTTTGCTTTAACGTAGCTCGGAATCAGCAAATCAGCTGTGCAAAGACTATTCTCAAGATCAAAGGCACAGAGAGTGAAGCGTCTCTACTGCCTTGGGGCCAATAAAGCCTGCAGAGAGTGGACAGTCCATCAAGGTAGAAGAGCTCAAGACCTAGAACCTGTGATTATCTGGGGGCGGAGCCACAAGAGCACTCCAGCCCCTTCTATGTGGACTTCGGCCAAAAGACACATTTTTATTTAAAAGATAAAACATTTTCAAAATTCAACGATTTATCTTTATATTCCTAGTAACTTTACTGGCCTCTCGTCATAGTTTCTTATTACAGTTTCCTGTCCATTTTTACTGGAAGTCTATGCTTTGACCTCAAGCACATTTGCAGCCCACAGAGAGACAGTGACCTTTGCACCCTTCACTGGGTAGAGAAACGGAGGACCTCAAGAGCAGGACAGTCATGAGGGAGCATCTTCTCTAGCAGCCCATGAAAGCTGGAAGCTGGCTGCTTTCTCCAAATGTCTCTCTTTGAAAGGAAGAAAGCTGGAGGTTCCAGGGGCCTCAGAAGGGCTTAAGAAAAGTCAATAATGAAATCAAAAGTGGGAAAAGGAGAACTTCAATTTCCCTGACACTCTGGTCTTCAAGGAAGGAACTCTGACTCCCCCTGAAAAGCCTGTGTGGAATAGTGAAGACGTTACATGCCAGAGCAGTGTGGCTCATCTCTCTCAAGCGGTCTATGCTGGACTCCCTCCACCCATGCTCTCCCTGTAGTCAGAAAGGGAGGAGAGGGGAAGAATGGAAGTCACTTCTAATCTCTAAGGGAGTGTATAGGAATGAACTTGGGTTTCTTGACTCTGGGAACTCCTCTGGAATTAAGCTAGAGGCAGGTGGTTGGGCTCAAAAGAGCAGGGGGCTTTTGTCGACACCCCAAGGCCACACACAAAGCCAACTTTGTGTTGGTTCATGGTGTCAGCTCTGATCTGCATTTCCACCATTCTGAGCTGCTTCCAGGGCTGATGCCAATGCTCTGAAAGAGGAGGTCATTACTGAAATCCTATCAGTTGACCCTGGAGCATCTCAGCCTGCAAACTGAGGCACTTACTTGTGTCTGTATCCTTAGAAGGATGGGTTGATTACACTCATTGGCACTTACACAACCCACGTTCACAACTAGCATCTATGCCCATTGATCTGAGCTGACATCCTGTGAGTTGTACACTTTGAGTCTCACTTTGTAGCAGATGATGCTGATGCTGGGAGTGTATCTTCTCAGCACACCTGAATTTTCCTGTTATCTTAGGAGACAATAACATCATTAAGAATATGATAGGGAAGAACAAGAAGATGGTGGGCTCAAGAAATTGATAAAAAGCTTGAGGTGGGTTGGCGAGACTTAAGGAAAATTAGTCTGGAAAGTAAATAGAAGCCAGATTTAAAAAAAAAAAAAAAAAGAACTTTGAAGCCAAATTAAGAGGACACGTCTATGTTTACTACAGGACTTCTGAGAGACTTTAATTGGTAAGTATCTTAGTCTGGGCTCTTCCAGGAGTATATTTGAAGATAAGAATTAGAATAGAATGAGTTCATTTGGGAGGCGATTTCAAAGAACTCCACTTGGGAAGTGAGGATCATCAATAACCTGGTACTTATGTCATGAGAAGCGTCGAAAAATGGAGGTTCCAGGGGCCTCAGAAGGGCTTAAGAAAAGTCAATAATGAAATCAAAAGTGGGAAAAGGAGAACTTCAATTTCCCTGACACTCTGGTCTTCAAGGAAGGAACTCTGACTCCCCCTGAAAAGCCTGTGTGGAATAGTGAAGACGTTACATGCCAGAGCAGTGTGGCTCATCTCTCTCAAGCGGTCTATGCTGGACTCCCTCCACCCATGCTCTCCCTGTAGTCAGAAAGGGAGGAGAGGGGAAGAATGGAAGTCACTTCTAATCTCTAAGGGAGTGTATAGGAATGAACTTGGGTTTCTTGACTCTGGGAACTCCTCTGGAATTAAGCTAGAGGCAGGTGGTTGGGCTCAAAAGAGCAGGGGGCTTTTGTCGACACCCCAAGGCCACACACAAAGCCAACTTTGTGTTGGTTCATGGTGTCAGCTCTGATCTGCATTTCCACCATTCTGAGCTGCTTCCAGGGCTGATGCCAATGCTCTGAAAGAGGAGGTCATTACTGAAATCCTATCAGTTGACCCTGGAGCATCTCAGCCTGCAAACTGAGGCACTTACTTGTGTCTGTATCCTTAGAAGGATGGGTTGATTACACTCATTGGCACTTACACAACCCACGTTCACAACTAGCATCTATGCCCATTGATCTGAGCTGACATCCTGTGAGTTGTACACTTTGAGTCTCACTTTGTAGCAGATGATGCTGATGCTGGGAGTGTATCTTCTCAGCACACCTGAATTTTCCTGTTATCTTAGGAGACAATAACATCATTAAGAATATGATAGGGAAGAACAAGAAGATGGTGGGCTCAAGAAATTGATAAAAAGCTTGAGGTGGGTTGGCGAGACTTAAGGAAAATTAGTCTGGAAAGTAAATAGAAGCCAGATTTAAAAAAAAAAAAAAAAAGAACTTTGAAGCCAAATTAAGAGGACACGTCTATGTTTACTACAGGACTTCTGAGAGACTTTAATTGGTAAGTATCTTAGTCTGGGCTCTTCCAGGAGTATATTTGAAGATAAGAATTAGAATAGAATGAGTTCATTTGGGAGGCGATTTCAAAGAACTCCACTTGGGGAAGTGAGGATCATCAATAACCTGTACATTCATGAGCAGCTTGACCCCTTTGGGGAGTAGGGACTTGGTCCCACAGTTGAGCTTTAAGAATCAGTATAGATTATGTCTCAGAGTTTTCCCAACAATAGACTTGAGAAAGCTGAGAAATTTTCCCCTTATATTGTCCATCACTGGTTGATGTCTGCTTTCAAGGTCGTTGATTCTCCAGTGCTCTGAGCTTGCCTGCTCCCCAAGTCAGAAGGTGAAGACAACTAGTAAGGCAACAAGAACCTAGGACAAGAGCCACAGGTGTGTACAGAAAGCAGAGTGTGCAGTGCATGTGGGCACAGGATGGACACGGGCTGTTGCAGTAGGGTGATGTGGTTTGTGAAGTTCCAAGAAGAGAGGGAAAGTGCTTTTCCCCCATATATTTGACCACAGCATCCTAAAAGACTAGTCAAGTCCACATAATACACTGTCTGGATCAGTGCTCAATACATTTGTCTATAAAGGGTCAGATAATAAACATGTTTAGGCTTGCAGGCCATATGGTCTATTATAGCACCTTCACTCTGTTGTATCATGAATGCAGTCTTAGACAGTATGCAAATGAATGGGCATGGCTACAGTCCAGTGAAGCTTCATTGACAAAATCAGATAGCCAAATTTGGTCCTTGACTATGGTTTGCTGACCCCCAGTCTAGATCGTTTCCACAGCCCCATCCAGCTCTAAGATTCTAAAACAGGTTTGTGGCCATCCAGCGGAGCAGAAAGGTCTGATTGAGTGATGTTAGCAAAGCCTTTGCTCCCTCTTCCCCATGTGGATCCACAATGAATGTGTCTCAGATCACGGTGTCTAGTCCCTCTGGAACCCAGCCCTCTGTAGCAGCCTCTTCATCCCATTTTGCCCACAGCCTCTCTGCTGGGGAAAATCAACTGAGCCTAAATTTAATTATTCTGCTGGGGAAATAAAAATAGCGCTGCCCTGAGGCTGCCTAATGCCAAGAATCTTCCATGGCATGGGAAGAGAAAAAAATAAATAGCAGCTTGAAATAAACAAGTCCTACCCACACTTCATCAGGGACCTAGAGATGTATGAGGACTAGGGCAAGCAGGGGAGGGAGTCAGGTGACAGGACCCCACTCTCCCTTCTTTACTTTTGACGTTGAAGATGTAGAACAGCCCGTACTGACACATTTGCTTAACCTGAATTTACTGATTACTTAACTTATTGAAAGCCAGCCATTCATTCATTCGGTGAACACATTGTAAAAGTCTACTTTGTGTGTTATTAAGAATTTTCAATAATTATTATTAAGAATTTCAGAATGGTGACAGCAGAGCATTAAATCAAGCAAGGAATCCTTCCAACTGCTATGCATTGAGTATGTCTCACCCATGAAGCCAGTCTTGGTGCTTGATATTATAAAGATATACGTTTGCAGCATAAACTCTGGGAGAAACCAGGTATGTCTTGCTCACCATTGCTTCTTTAGACCCAGGCAAATTCCCAAGCAACTGACAGATACACAATGGATGGATGGACAAAAGGAAGAAAGGATGGTTGGAATCAGTGACTTCTGACTGGTGCCATTAGAAAAGTCTCTAGGCTTTGACTTTCTAGCATCTATTTGGAGACAATCTTTCATTTATCCTCTTGTGATATTTCTTGGGGTTCTTATTTCGTTCTACAGCTGAATTTCAGAAGACCCAGAGAGTAATTAATAGAGTCATATTTCTTCTGGAAAAGTTGGAATCACTAAAGCTGTTTGTGCTCTTGGCACAGAAGAGGATACTGACAAGAGGATGCAGTCGCCAAAAAAAAAAGGAAATTATGAGAGGCATTTTAAAGAGTAAACATCATTAGGAGGAAGGAATGATGAAGCTGAAATAAATGTTTCCTGGGGAAGCCTACTTTGTATTACAAATCATGAAGGGGCTTGATTGGATTGCCTGTTGGTGACAAATAGCCTGCAATTCATTTCTTTCTCCTGCTGACTTTTGGCCAACCTGCTGCAAGATTCATGGCGCAGTTATGTGACAGCCCCTTTCTACATGCTGGGAGGAGATGAGGCAGAACTCTGCTCAGAGAAACACCTGGTTTGCAGGACCAGCTCTACTGTACCCTCCCCACCAACGGACATGCTGTTGTACCAATCAAAGCCCCCCCAAGGCCCAGCAAACACACACAAACAGGTTAGCTGAGGAGGCATTAACACAGGAGCCCTTTAACACAGAAGTGTGGACAGTATAAGAGAAACCAACAAGGGGTGATGTAGCACTCAAGACCTAGTGACAGTGGAAGCTGCTGGTAGAACTTCTAGAGCAGACACACTGTCTGCTGTATACAGGTGAGAAAACTGGAATTGACTCTCCCACCCAGGTGACCCAAGGGAGGCTCAGAGAGGAACACTTAAGTGACGGCATTTGGAAAACTGAAATTCTCTGAACATACTACTGAATGATTCCTATTATCTGCATTGTCGTTGTTTTTCGCTCACTTTTCTTTATTTCTGTTTTTGCTCTTAGCATGACAGGCGGAGTTCATTTTATTGCGCTTGGTAGCGCAGGGGATTTAGTACCAGGGGATTCTGTTACTGAAGTACAAGGAATGAGTGGATGCTGAGAGACAGCTCACAGAGTCCGCCGCAGGTAACACCCTGGGGGTGTCTGCAGTGTGGTGGTCTTTGTCCTCACCCAACTGTTTTCCTGATAGTCTTCCATTGCACTTGGTGTTTGCAACTGTTGAAGCAACAAGTGCCATGTTATAATTCTTCAAAGCATATAATTAAGGGATACACATCTTCAGGGAAAGGTGACAGAACTTGCGTTGTTCCCACGTAGGCAACCTCTAACCTCCATAAGAGTGTGAAGGAGATCATACAGATATCTGAGGCCAGGAAACATAAGGCCACAAAATGCCGAAAGGACCCAAAGAGTCCCCAAATGAGCGAGTTAGCCAAGGATGCCAACTTAAAAATAAAAACCAAAACATGAGGGTAGGGGGATATATTTTTATATATTACTATATATATTTACATGTTACATATGTGTGTGTGTGTGGTATATGTACTTGCACATGTGTATTTATATTCCCCTGCTTCCTCTTCCCATATATATGTATTCTAAACCGAATGTTTGAACTAAAACCAGCTTTCGACAAATCCTACTTCGGTTTGCTTCCAGTTGTTCCTTATACATCTTATCCCACTAATAATATTCAACAAGTTTTAGATTGTTCTCACATCACGATGTTCTTAACAATGACTTTCATACTTCTTCAAGTACTCTGTCAGGCTATATGGTGATATGGTGATGAGTCTGTTGTTCCAAGTGTATGTTTCTCAAAGGTAATTATTAACCCCAGGACACAATGCTGAAACAGTTGCTCTAGAATGTTTTGAAAGTACCAACTGCTTCATTAATCTCCCACATATTGCTTCACACTTTCTGATGAAATGCCACTGTCCAACTTTATCATCCAGACATAAACGGGCAAGGCATAATGCTGGGCTTACGTGCAGATTTACCATCCGGAATGTCAAACAAATTAAAAATGTGTAAGTGTTAATGGTCTGATATTAAATTACAAAGAACTCTGGTTTCACTTGGATGAGTGGGGTAGGCCAAGTGGAACCTGAAGCTCTAAAATAGAATTTACCCACCGTTTCTCCGTAGCAATTGTGCCAGATTTTTTTGTCCTTGAAGACTGGAGATGGGTTATGGAAATTGCATTTGTGTCTCTTCTGAATATGCAGAATTATATTCCCCAAACCTCTCACTTGTGATTCTATAATAAAGAAAAAAAAGAAGCTGAGAGGAAGAAAGACAACATTCGCATTTCTGAACTTCGTTAATCTGAAGTTGGCTTAACATGCTCTGAGCCATGGATAAGAGTCAAAGCAATTCCTTCTTACAAACCAATTAGAACAAACTTCTTATCACGATGGAGTGGGGATTGAGGGGATCTGGTGGGTTATTAAGAGTCAGTGTTTGGGGCAAGATTTGGGGCTATTTACCCACCTGAAATTTTGGACAAATTTTTCTGTCTCTACATACAACAACAATATCTAGCATTTACTGTAAGTATGTTAAATGCCCAGCACAGTGCTAAACTCTTAATTTAATCCATTAAAAACATTCCTCTAAAGTAGATAGTATTTCCATCTTTACAGACTAAGAAGCAGAGGCTCAGAGAGGTTAGTTAAGTAACTTTCTCAAGTCACAAAACTTCCAACTGGACTTCGATTTAAGCTCTGGTGAGCCTGATTTACATCCATTTTCTTAATTTTCATTTTAGAAATTTGAAACATCTTTGATCTATCTGGAATTTATTTTGGAGCATGACATGAAATGAGACATTTTTTTTCCAAAAAAGTTTTTTATGTTTCTCAAAAGGTAGATTATGGGTGATGAGTCTGTTGTTCCAAGTGTATGTTTCTCAAAGGTAATTATTAACCCCAGGACACAATGCTGAAACAGTTGCTCTAGAATGTTTTGAAAGTACCAACTGCTTCATTAATCTCCCACATATTGCTTCACACTTTCTGATGAAATGCCACTGTCCAACTTTATCATCCAGACATAAACGGGCAAGGCATAATGCTGGGCTTACGTGCAGATTTACCATCCGGAATGTCAAACAAATTAAAAATGTGTAAGTGTTAATGGTCTGATATTAAATTACAAAGAACTCTGGTTTCACTTGGATGAGTGGGGTAGGCCAAGTGGAACCTGAAGCTCTAAAATAGAATTTACCCACCGTTTCTCCGTAGCAATTGTGCCAGATTTTTTTGTCCTTGAAGACTGGAGATGGGTTATGGAAATTGCATTTGTGTCTCTTCTGAATATGCAGAATTATATTCCCCAAACCTCTCACTTGTGATTCTATAATAAAGAAAAAAAAGAAGCTGAGAGGAAGAAAGACAACATTCGCATTTCTGAACTTCGTTAATCTGAAGTTGGCTTAACATGCTCTGAGCCATGGATAAGAGTCAAAGCAATTCCTTCTTACAAACCAATTAGAACAAACTTCTTATCACGATGGAGTGGGGATTGAGGGGATCTGGTGGGTTATTAAGAGTCAGTGTTTGGGGCAAGATTTGGGGCTATTTACCCACCTGAAATTTTGGACAAATTTTTCTGTCTCTACATACAACAACAATATCTAGCATTTACTGTAAGTATGTTAAATGCCCAGCACAGTGCTAAACTCTTAATTTAATCCATTAAAAACATTCCTCTAAAGTAGATAGTATTTCCATCTTTACAGACTAAGAAGCAGAGGCTCAGAGAGGTTAGTTAAGTAACTTTCTCAAGTCACAAAACTTCCAACTGGACTTCGATTTAAGCTCTGGTGAGCCTGATTTACATCCATTTTCTTAATTTTCATTTTAGAAATTTGAAACATCTTTGATCTATCTGGAATTTATTTTGGAGCATGACATGAAATGAGACATAAATATTTTGTTTTCTACAAAGTACTTTTCCTATGAATGTAGCCAATTGACCCCACCACAACTTTCACAATTTAATGACAAGAGGAAATGCTTATGACAAAAGTTAAGTGGAGGGACCTCCCTGGTGGTCCAGTGGTTAATGCTCCATGCTCCCAATACAGGGGACCTGAGTTCAATCCCTGGTCAGGGAGCTAGATCCCACATGCCACAACTAAGACCCAGTACAGACAAACCAAAATAAATAAATAAATAAATTTTAAAATTCCAAAATTTAAAGAAAAAAGTTAAGGTTCAGTCGCTAACAACAACAACAAAAAAGTTAAGTAGAAGAAAAGAAGGAACACTAAGTGCTATATACTCTGTGTGGGGCCTAAGTTACGCTATGCATGTTAAGTCACTTCAGTTGTGTCCAACTCTTTGTGACCCTTTGGACTGTGGTTCACCAGGTCCCTTTGTCCATGGAATATTCCAGGCAAGAATACTAGAATGGATTTCCATTTCCCCCCTCAAGGGGATCTTCCCAATCCAGGGATCGAACTTGCCTCTATTAGGTCTCCTGCATTGGCAGGTGGATTCTTTACCACTAGCTCCACCTGGGAAGCCCATATACTGTGGTGAGTAACTATATATATATATATAGATAGATAGATAGATAGATAGATAGATAGATAGATATAGATAGATATAGATAGATATATGTATGGCGATCTGTATAACATCTATTGAACAGTGACATGGAAACACCTGGATGGTGTTGAACAGTCTGAGACCTGGATCTAAATCCCACATCTGCCTCTTACTCCCTCTGGGCAGCCTCCTGTAAATTACTGAACTTCTCTATTCCCATTTTCTCATCTATAAGGTGCAGATAATTATATTCCTCATCTCCCAAGGTGATTGAAAGGATTAAATAAGTCAATCTGTGCATCCACGGATAGTGCTTAGCACCTCAACAATACTACACATTTAAATATACCAAATCCTGTATTGATAGTACTGTCATCATATGCATTTTAATTTTTTCCAAGTTGTCTATGTGTTGTATGTTGTACTCAGAAAAAAGAAAAGTTCGATGTTTTAAAAGTCCTAGGTCTTTAGTATTCCACAAATGCCAAAATTCTCTGAAACCAAAAAAAGTAAATCCCTTATAAATTCCCTTTTGAGATGCACCCTCCCTGGGAGAACCCTCTATCCCCTTAGCAGAAAACAAGCCCCTTATTTCCATAAGTGGGTAACACAAGGAGCTTTGGCCCAAGGATTCAGTGCTTTAAAAATCCCTTAAATAATAAATAGGAGGTATTTGGCATTATGAAAACAAGAAGCAATAGAGGTGAATAACTCCCAGGTAAATTGTCTCTTCCAGTCCTAAAGGGGCTGTGAGACCCAGGAGTATATGTTATATTGTGCTATAATTTATAATTGGATCTGGAAGTCTGTTCTGTAATAGGTCTAGTAACAGGAGTAAGAATGAATCCACCATTCGCACCACATTACATTGCTGGGAACATCGCTGAGCTGGACTCCACACGAGGCAGACTTTCCCATATACAAATAAGGGGGCAAACCCAGGAATCTAATCCAGGTACTTGCTTACACACAGGGAAAAACTGAGGTAGAAAAGCTGATTACTCAAAATCATGCACCTCTCTGGCTCACCTTCACCAGGCTTCAGATGAAGTTAATGAAGCAGAAATTTACCTATGTTTCTTCCGAGATGATTGATGGAAAAATCAGCTACAAATAACAAAGCAATTGGGAGAAAAACTTAGTATGTTTCCTCCAGCATTGAGTCTGTCATGGCTGTGTAACTACTACTGTTCAGAAATTCAAGGCATAGAAGAAAAGGCTAGGCAGCTGGTCCTGAAAGCCTGTTACTCTTCTGGGAAATGGTGCTTAAACATTTCCTTTCAGGGGATTAAATGCCCCCTACCCGACCTTTGCCATTCCATGGGCGCCTTAGAAGGCTGAGAATGCTAAACAATAGCTGTGTGACTTTGAGCTCATTTCTTGAGCTCTCTGAACTTCATTTGCACCATCTGTCCAGTAAAAATACCCTACAGCCTCTTTAGGACTCCAGACAATTCATATAAGTTGAAGTTTCCTATCCGGTGCTTAGCACCTCAACAATACTACACATTTAAATATACCAAATCCTGTATTGTCTGTCATCATATGCATTTTAATTTTCCAAGTTGTCTATGTGTTGTATGTTGTACTCAGAAAAAAGAAAAGTTCGATGTTTTAAAAGTCCTAGGTCTTTAGTATTCCACAAATGCCAAAATTCTCTGAAACCAAAAAAAGTAAATCCCTTATAAATTCCCTTTTGAGATGCACCCTCCCTGGGAGAACCCTCTATCCCCTTAGCAGAAAACAAGCCCCTTATTTCCATAAGTGGGTAACACAAGGAGCTTTGGCCCAAGGATTCAGTGGTTTAAAAATCCCTTAAATAATAAATAGGAGGTATTTGGCATTATGAAAACAAGAAGCAATAGAGGTGAATAACTCCCAGGTAAATTGTCTCTTCCAGTCCTAAAGGGGCTGTGAGACCCAGGAGTATATGTTATATTGTGCTATAATTTATAATTGGATCTGGAAGTCTGTTCTGTAATAGGTCTAGTAACAGGAGTAAGAATGAATCCACCATTCGCACCACATTACATTGCTGGGAACATCGCTGAGCTGGACTCCACACGAGGCAGACTTTCCCATATACAAATAAGGGGGCAAACCCAGGAATCTAATCCAGGTACTTGCTTACACACAGGGAAAAACTGAGGTAGAAAAGCTGATTACTCAAAATCATGCACCTCTCTGGCTCACCTTCACCAGGCTTCAGATGAAGTTAATGAAGCAGAAATTTACCTATGTTTCTTCCGAGATGATTGATGGAAAAATCAGCTACAAATAACAAAGCAATTGGGAGAAAAACTTAGTATGTTTCCTCCAGCATTGAGTCTGTCATGGCTGTGTAACTACTACTGTTCAGAAATTCAAGGCATAGAAGAAAAGGCTAGGCAGCTGGTCCTGAAAGCCTGTTACTCTTCTGGGAAATGGTGCTTAAACATTTCCTTTCAGGGGATTAAATGCCCCCTACCCGACCTTTGCCATTCCATGGGCGCCTTAGAAGGCTGAGAATGCTAAACAATAGCTGTGTGACTTTGAGCTCATTTCTTGAGCTCTCTGAACTTCATTTGCACCATCTGTCCAGTAAAAATACCCTACAGCCTCTCTGTTGAGGACTCCAGACAATTCATGTAAAGCGCCTTATCTTAGAATCTGACACCTGATGGGTACACAGGAGCTGTATATCCTGGGGTTCTGATCTCAAGAGAATCTGAAGGATTTCTGGATCACCTGCTCCCCCAACCAGTTTACTCATTTGCTTTAGGTAGAGAATTGGCTTTTATTTCATGATTAAAGATCAGGTTTAACTGTAAGTATCTAGGATGGACAGCAACTTACTTAAATTTAGACTAAGCTAGAAATGATCCATATCCGATTCAAGCAGGTTCTGAAGGGCTAGAAGAGAGACAGAAAACACTGCTCACTCATGAAGCATTTATTTCACACCAGGTACATGCCAGGTTTGCACAGATCACTAGAGGACAGACAAGCCTATGGGCACTGAAAGTGCTTCCGTCTCTCCTGACTCCTGTTTCTCATCCTTCCTGCCTCCTCAGCTGAGGTACACTTTGCCAGGAACGGGGGCACTGAGATTCTACAGTATGGACTCCACACTCAAGCTCCTATAACAGAATCCTCCATAGAATGTGATGGCCTTAGCTCCCATGCTCCAAAGTAAGACATTGATGCTTCTTTGTTTTAATCAAACTCCTGACCCCCTTCAGGCTGCATTTCGCTTTCCAGGCATCACCTTAGAATTCAGGAGACCTTCCTGGTACCCAGAAGATTGAAAAAGGGCCCCAAACTTCCCATCTCCTGTGGCTGTCACGAACCTCAGGCAGTGGTCCCCTTCTGCTCTCAGAAATGCTCAGCTTCTGTGAACGCCGAGAATCGGGATGTCTTAAGGCCTGCCACCCCAGCCATGTCTAGCTGTCCTGGGAGGTATGGTCACTCTGCCATGTCGGCCTCCCGGCATTTCCACCCTCCACCCTCTGAACGTGTCATGAGTCCAAGCAGCTCCTTCCGTTCCAGGGCTCGGCAAAAGATTTCTGCCAAGGGCCAGACAGCAAGTACGATCAGCTTCACAGACCAGGCCATATTGATCACAACTACTTAGCTCTGTTGTGGCCACAAAGCAGCCCTGGACACGGCAGAAATGGATGAAGGGGACTTTGTCCCCATGACCCTTTACTTACGGACTCTCGAACTTCATTTTCACAAAATGTTCATTTGTCAGAACGCTTTATTCTTTTTTTTTTTTAATGAATTTTGAAAAGCCATTCTTAGTGTTCAGGACATTAAGAAAGAAAGAAAACAAATGGTAGGCCAGCTTTGGCACATGTCCATTAGCTAGCCAACCCTTGCTCTAAAACAAATGGCAGGCCAGCTTTGGCACATGTCCATTAGCTAGCCAACCCTTGCTCTAGCCTCTTATCCTCAAAGAAACGTCACACAATCTCTTCAGTGAGTGCAGACTTTCGGAAAACAAAAGCCCTTTATGCCTTCATTTGTTTGTTTGGCAAAGCTCTGTAAGTTGACCAGCCGTTCCAGATTTCCTGGATTTGAAGAGGCTTCCAGGATGTTGGGTTTTCAGTACTACAACTTGAAAAATTCCATGCAAACGAGGATAGCTGATCTCCCAACCAGTAGGTGCAAGCCAATGAAGGTTCCAAAGTGAAGAAAATAGTCTTTGTCTTAATGAGGCTGGGGTGCTCTTCAGAAAGATGGGTGCCTGTAGTCCTAACTCCTGTTCTTGGCTTGGAGTCCACACTATCCACCCACCTTTATCCCCACCTCCTGGGCAGAGGATACAAAAGGCTTGTGAAAGGGGAACAGGAGATAATGCTTAAGGGAAAAGCCTAAATGTATAGTTCAGCAGATTGGCCTAAACACAGTGAAGCAGATCATGTTAAAAAAAAAAAAAAATTCAACTGAGTACATTTTCAGGATCTCTCCTGTTTTATTCAGTGGTTTATGAATCAAGGAGCATCAAATCTAACAGAAAGTCAAAAGATTTTATAGGCAGAAGGGAGCAAGAACAGGAAGGTGTAGCAGGCGAAAAGCAGATGGGTTATGGCAGGATCCGTTTCCTTTAAGGAAGGGAGGGGTTTATAGGCAGACAACCTACGATCTGGCCATTTCAAACTTTAAACTAAGACAGCAAGTACGATCACCTTCACAGACCAGGCCATATTGATCACAACTACTTAGCTCTGTTGTGGCCACAAAGCAGCCCTGGACACGGCAGAAATGGATGAAGGGGACTTTGTCCCCATGACCCTTTACTTACGGACTCTCGAACTTCATTTTCACAAAATGTTCATTTGTCAGAACGCTTTATTCTTTTTTTTTTTTAATGAATTTTGAAAAGCCATTCTTAGTGTTCAGGACATTAAGAAAGAAAGAAAACAAATGGTAGGCCAGCTTTGGCACATGTCCATTAGCTAGCCAACCCTTGCTCTAAAACAAATGGCAGGCCAGCTTTGGCACATGTCCATTAGCTAGCCAACCCTTGCTCTAGCCTCTTATCCTCAAAGAAACGTCACACAATCTCTTCAGTGAGTGCAGACTTTCGGAAAACAAAAGCCCTTTATGCCTTCATTTGTTTGTTTGGCAAAGCTCTGTAAGTTGACCAGCCGTTCCAGATTTCCTGGATTTGAAGAGGCTTCCAGGATGTTGGGTTTTCAGTACTACAACTTGAAAAATTCCATGCAAACGAGGATAGCTGATCTCCCAACCAGTAGGTGCAAGCCAATGAAGGTTCCAAAGTGAAGAAAATAGTCTTTGTCTTAATGAGGCTGGGGTGCTCTTCAGAAAGATGGGTGCCTGTAGTCCTAACTCCTGTTCTTGGCTTGGAGTCCACACTATCCACCCACCTTTATCCCCACCTCCTGGGCAGAGGATACAAAAGGCTTGTGAAAGGGGAACAGGAGATAATGCTTAAGGGAAAAGCCTAAATGTATAGTTCAGCAGATTGGCCTAAACACAGTGAAGCAGATCATGTTAAAAAAAAAAAAAAATTCAACTGAGTACATTTTCAGGATCTCTCCTGTTTTATTCAGTGGTTTATGAATCAAGGAGCATCAAATCTAACAGAAAGTCAAAAGATTTTATAGGCAGAAGGGAGCAAGAACAGGGAAGGTGTAGCAGGCGAAAAGCAGATGGGTTATGGCAGGATCCGTTTCCTTTAAGGAAGGGGAGGGGTTTATAGGCAGACAACCTAACTGATCTGGCCATTTCTGAGAGAGACGAAACTGAATTAAATTAAATCTTGGTTAAGTGATGGCAGCTTAGCATAAGGGGCTCCATTTGGAGTCTATTGTTTTTTTGGTTTTTTTGGGGGGGTGGGAGATGGGTTGGGGAGGGAGGGGAGCGGGCGGGCCACTTTTATTGGTCTTTCATTTCTCTCTTTTCATTCGTCTTTGTTCCTTGGCTCCTGTGGGCCTCCCATCGCGGTGGCGTCTGTCGTTGCAGAGCGCCGGCTCTGGGCACATGCGCTCCAGAGCTCCGGCTCGGTGATTGGACACATCCGTCCAGCCACTCCGCGGCACGTGGGATCTTCCCAGGCCAGGGATCAAACTGGCACCTCTTGCACTGCAAGGCGGTGTCCTTACCCAATGGACCACCAGGGAAGCCCTGGAGCTTATTGTTTTTAACAGGAGTGTTGGTCTCTCTAATGCAGTGTGAGTGAACCGACAGCTGACCACACCCCTTCTTGTGTCACAGGATGGAACCCAGGCTGGGCGATTTAGGCTGGGCGATTAAGGAGCCTTCCACAGAGGTTCAAAGGTCTTTCACACCTAGAGACTCCTACTGTATTGGAAATGAAAACAGTGCCAAACCACATCATAAAAAACTGTTTACTTGTTCAGTCCTATTGGTGCAGTTCTGTGCTATATTTAGATACTTGGCTGGACTTCTTGAGAAAAGTTTAAATGTGAGGCCCTTTGAAAATGTGAGGTCCGAGGGAAAAAAAGCTGTCCTCCTCTCCCTCACCTCCACCCCTAAATCCATTTTCATAGAGTTTGACAGAGTAACACAGCCTCACCAGACCCTCTGTGAACCTGTTCAGAGCCTTTATTTGACTGGGTAAGTTTCCCACTCTGGGACCACAAGCCCAGGTGGCGAGTGATGCACAGACAGGAGCCCCTATGTGCCCATCCGGGAGGCAGCTTTGTTCAGTGTACAACCTGTGCCACCGTACAAAGCCACCCTGAGTCAGCTATCTGACCCTCCAAGAAGAAAAATCAGACCCTTTGTCTGAAGTTGAAGGAATAAAAGAGAGTGAATCTAACTGCATCTTAGGCCCCACTGTGCCATGTGTCCAGGGGAACTGGGATCTGAACTCCTTGTTCCTGACTCCAGAGCAGTAACTTACTCCTTTTTAAAGGACGTGATTTCTGTCTTCCGATCACTTGTGTTTTTGACAATGGGCTGTTTCTTGTCTTTTGTGTTTTCCTATAGCTCCACTTACAGAATGTGCCTGCAAAGGATGGGCTAAATCTGGGTTGGGAAAGCTTTCGAAAGGCAGCCAGGCGGAAACAGGAAGACAAAAGGTCTTCAAGCAGATATTATTTGCAGGCTTGGGTTAAGCAGCTGACGCGGGGGTGGGGTGGGGGAATAAGAAATTCGCCCTAAATTAAGATTCAAAGAAGGACTTGTTAGCTTGATGGGGACAAGGTCTTTTATACATCTGCCACCACCCCCCCACCTGCCGCCAGCTGAGAATTGTTAATCAGGTATGGGTTGTAAAGTCCCCCAAATGTGCTGCCTAACAACACTGCCTGACAACTGATAGTCAGGTTGCCATGTCAACAGGAAGAGACCCTATTGGGGTTTTTATTTACTCATCACCAAGTTCTCTGTCGGAGTAGCTCTCTTTTTTTAAGGTTTATTCATTTATTTTTTGGCTGTAGTGGGTCTGCTGCATCAGGGCTTTCTCTAGTTGTGGTGAGAGACTAAACAGTCAAAGAGCAGAGCAATGGTTAACTGAGGCTGGGTCCACAGGCTGGATTATTATGCAGCCGTCTAAAAATCATCTTTTTGAAGATATTTCTTGACACATTCTCAAAAATACACAATACAGCCTATCCATATACACATTATGCATAAATAGCCATTGAAAAATACAAATGATGAATAAATAGCCACAGAAAAAATTGCGGATAATAACATTGTGGAAATCACGAAAGGCACCCAGCTGAAGCAAGTGAAGACCATGTATTCAGAGCTTGCTGCACCATGGAGGTGGCCCCATCACTTGCATGTCACAGAGACTGAAGGGAAAAACGTTGAATTAAATAAGAGAGTGAATCTAACTGCATCTTAGGCCCCACTGTGCCATGTGTCCAGGGAACTGGGATCTGAACTCCTTGTTCCTGACTCCAGAGCAGTAACTTACTCCTTTTAAAGGACGTGATTTCTGTCTTCCGATCACTTGTGTTTTTGACAATGGGCTGTTTCTTGTCTTTTGTGTTTTCCTATAGCTCCACTTACAGAATGTGCCTGCAAAGGATGGGCTAAATCTGGGTTGGGAAAGCTTTCGAAAGGCAGCCAGGCGGAAACAGGAAGACAAAAGGTCTTCAAGCAGATATTATTTGCAGGCTTGGGTTAAGCAGCTGACGCGGGGGTGGGGTGGGGGAATAAGAAATTCGCCCTAAATTAAGATTCAAAGAAGGACTTGTTAGCTTGATGGGGACAAGGTCTTTTATACATCTGCCACCACCCCCCCACCTGCCGCCAGCTGAGAATTGTTAATCAGGTATGGGTTGTAAAGTCCCCCAAATGTGCTGCCTAACAACACTGCCTGACAACTGATAGTCAGGTTGCCATGTCAACAGGAAGAGACCCTATTGGGGTTTTTATTTACTCATCACCAAGTTCTCTGTCGGAGTAGCTCTCTTTTTTTAAGGTTTATTCATTTATTTTTTGGCTGTAGTGGGTCTGCTGCATCAGGGCTTTCTCTAGTTGTGGTGAGAGACTAAACAGTCAAAGAGCAGAGCAATGGTTAACTGAGGCTGGGTCCACAGGCTGGATTATTATGCAGCCGTCTAAAAATCATCTTTTTGAAGATATTTCTTGACACATTCTCAAAAATACACAATACAGCCTATCCATATACACATTATGCATAAATAGCCATTGAAAAATACAAATGATGAATAAATAGCCACAGAAAAAATTGCGGATAATAACATTGTGGAAATCACCGAAAGGCACCCAGCTGAAGCAAGTGAAGACCATGTATTCAGAGCTTGCTGCACCATGGAGGTGGCCCCCATCACTTGCATGTCACAGAGACTGAAGGCAGGCAAACGGAATGTTCCCACTACAAAGTGGGAAAAAGGAAGGCTTCAGGCCTGCCCCGATTGGGGGTTGTTGGCACAAGGAAGGTAGGAAAAAGGCTGCCTAGGAGTAGGGGATCCTGTGTGATTAGTTAGCATATTTGGCTTTCTCTGACTGGTCCTAAGAGCCAACTACATGCTGCCTACAAGAGACACTTTAAAAGTACAAATAGATTAAAAATAAATAGATGGGAAAATATATAGAATGCTAATAAGAGCATAAAAAGGGCTGCTGCTGCTATTTAGTGGCTAAATCATTCTCTTTTGTGACCCCATGGACAGGGGAGCGTGGCAGGCAACAGTCCCTTCTCAGGCAAGAATACTGGACTAGATTGCCATTTCCTTCTCCAGGGAATCTTCCCGACCCAGGGATCAAACTCATGGCTTCTACTTGGCAGGTGGATTCTTTACCGCTGAGCCACCAGGGAAGCCCCCTTAAAAGTAGCTACATTAGGGCTTCCCTAGTGGTCCAGTGAGTAAAGAGTCTTCCTTGCAGTGCAAGGGGCACCAGTTCAATCCCTGGCCTGGGAAGATACCACATGCCATGGAACAGATGAGCTGCTGTGTCCAATTACGAGCCCGGGCTCTGGAGCGCATGTGCCTAGAGTCAGTGCTCTGCAAGAGAGAGGCCACTGCAATCGGAGGCCCACACGTGCCAAAGAATAAAGATTGATGGAAAATAAATGATGATTTAGAGGCAAGAAAAAAAATCTTCAAAATCAAAAAAAATTATGAAAGATAAAGAGGTATGCTTCATAATGATCAAAGGAATTTGATTCATTCATAGAGAAGACATGATAGTCATAAATATACTAACAACAGAACTTCATAATAAAAGAATGGCCCGGTCCCTACAGGTACAGTTTTCCTGTGGCCTTCGTGTGAGCTGAAGATATTCCCTTACACTTTGCCTTTGGCCATTTGACCTCCTCTGGTCAGGGACATGAAGGTGGAAGAGACAATGTGCCAGTTCCATCCTCTGACCTTAAGAGGTATGGCACCTTTCTGCTTGCTTTCTTGTGCCTCTGCCTTACCTGAAGCAAGTGAAGACCATGTATTCAGAGCTTGCTGCACCATGGAGGTGGCCCCCATCACTTGCATGTCACAGAGACTGAAGGCAGGCAAACGGAATGTTCCCACTACAAAGTGGGAAAAAGGAAGGCTTCAGGCCTGCCCCGATTGGGGGTTGTTGGCACAAGGAAGGTAGGAAAAAGGCTGCCTAGGAGTAGGGGATCCTGTGTGATTAGTTAGCATATTTGGCTTTCTCTGACTGGTCCTAAGAGCCAACTACATGCTGCCTACAAGAGACACTTTAAAAGTACAAATAGATTAAAAATAAATAGATGGGAAAATATATAGAATGCTAATAAGAGCATAAAAAGGGCTGCTGCTGCTATTTAGTGGCTAAATCATTCTCTTTTGTGACCCCATGGACAGGGGAGCGTGGCAGGCAACAGTCCCTTCTCAGGCAAGAATACTGGACTAGATTGCCATTTCCTTCTCCAGGGAATCTTCCCGACCCAGGGATCAAACTCATGGCTTCTACTTGGCAGGTGGATTCTTTACCGCTGAGCCACCAGGGAAGCCCCCTTAAAAGTAGCTACATTAGGGCTTCCCTAGTGGTCCAGTGAGTAAAGAGTCTTCCTTGCAGTGCAAGGGGCACCAGTTCAATCCCTGGCCTGGGAAGATACCACATGCCATGGAACAGATGAGCTGCTGTGTCCAATTACGAGCCCGGGCTCTGGCGCGCATGTGCCTAGAGTCAGTGCTCTGCAAGAGAGAGGCCACTGCAATCGGAGGCCCACACGTGCCAAAGAATAAAGATTGATGGAAAATAAATGATGATTTAGAGGCAAGAAAAAAAATCTTCAAAATCAAAAAAAATTATGAAAGATAAAGAGGTATGCTTCATAATGATCAAAGGAATTTGATTCATTCATAGAGAAGACATGATAGTCATAAATATACTAACAACAGAACTTCATAATAAAAGAATGGCCCGGTCCCTACAGGTACAGTTTTCCTGTGGCCTTCGTGTGAGCTGAAGATATTCCCTTACACTTTGCCTTTGGCCATTTGACCTCCTCTGGTCAGGGACATGAAGGTGGAAGAGACAATGTGCCAGTTCCATCCTCTGACCTTAAGAGGTATGGCACCTTTCTGCTTGCTTTCTTGTGCCTCTGCCTTACCTGGGAGAGGAAAATGCCCCAACTGGTCCACTAGTCCTGAGACAAAGACAGACACATAATGAAGAATTACCTGACCTAACCAGCAGACCTGCAGCTTAGGCCCACCAGCCCAACCCAGAATTAGAGTGTATCAAGACACAGTTTTACCTCAACAAACATGGAAACTAGATTTAAGAACACCCTCCTCCAAAAGATAAAAAATCCCCATTGTCTAGTTCATTGAAACCAGCTATGGCAAAGATGTTTGTAGGATCTTTTATGGAGCCGGATGTTTATGGAAAACTCAGAGGGGCACTACCAACGCGGCTCAGGGCAGTGCTTTTATATATGAATCCCAATTCAGAAGACCCTCTAAACTGACCACGCTGCTGGCTCAGAAAAAGTGAGGAAGATGGAATATAAGCAAGTTTCCAACTGAATTAGGTACTTCTTTTCTTTCTGCAAATTAAAGACAGCCACAGGAGTCCCTTCACTGTAAGTGGGGTGATCAGTGACATGGGTAGGGGAGCTGGGAGGCTGAGACAGGGAATGGAAGGCAGCCAGTGAGGGACATGTTATCACACAGATATTACTGCGGACAGTGGAGCTCAGTGCTGCAGGGGGGGCATGGGAGACAATGTCACAGGCACCTCAGGCATCCGTGTTGAGGGGTGAGGAAGCTGGAGTGTCTGCCCACAGGCTCCCTGTCCAGCCCTGATTGAGAACCCCTCCTGAGACATGAGCTTGATGGTGCTGTCGGCGTGTTCAGGACCAAGCGAGCTCCCACAGCCAGGAAAAATCCCTCAGGCAGAGATGGTAGATATTCACAACAGTCGGGATCTTTCTGTGTGTAGAGATGACTGCTGAGAAATAATGGGGTACAGGTGGAGGGGGAAGGAGGTCGGGTACAAAGACCATCTGCTCCAACCCCAAATAAAGAATAGGATTCTAATACACAGAAACGATAGAAATCTGAAATGTGTTGTGTTTTTTATTTTATTAGTAGTTCAGAATATCTAAACAAACCCCAAGTCTCTTTCATTTTTGAACCAATACGATTTCTTGTTGGGAGGCCTTTTTCTAGACCCCAGAGCAGAATGATCTGGTTAAAAAAAAGTTGGGGGTGCCTCCAGGTTCCCCCTTAGGATCCTTCACTGGAAACAAAGTCAGGCAGCCTGCGTCCAAATCCCCAGTGCATCCCAGACTAACCCTGACGTCGCCACTCATCCCTCCAAACCTCGGTCTCCTCATCCATGAAAATGGGCCTGATGTCTGCATGGCCCTCGTTCTCTGAAACTATGGATAATGATCCCTCAAATCCATTTCACCTGCCTTCACTGATCAAGGTCCTTGTAAGACTTGCATGCCTTCCACGCAGCACATAGCCTAAACAGTGTTTGCCTGAGTTGTTTTCCAGAAGCTTGGAGTCAGCTGTGTCTCCTTCCAGTTGAGCTGGTTAAAACTGGATTAAAACCACTGACTCCTCCAACTGGGCATGTGCCAGTGCTCACTCCGTGACCTCTTGACATCAGAGGGCTGAAAACCCCTCCCTGCAATCATGTTAAGTGCCTCCAACTGCCCATGCAGAGTCCGGTAGCAGAAGGAGGATTCCTGCACCTTCTCCCAATCCCCTTTCCCCATGCCCCCAACACCTCACACCACACCCTGCTGCTTTGTCCCTTTTCCCTTGAATAGCACCCTCCCCCAAGCTCTTTGCCTTCCAGCCGGATGGGCTGAAAAATTGGTCTCTCGTTGCTTCGCAAAAAGTGCTTCTGCCACAAACCTCAGCGTCAGCATTTTGGTTCACTGAGCATCGGACGAAACGAACCTGGTTCAGTAGTCTGTGTCTCTGATGGTAAAGCTTCTTCACCAGCCCCAACGTGCGCCATTTCCAGTGGTACAGCTACGACTTGAAAGGTAACTGAGATAAGGTCCTTGTTAGAAAAGACCTTCCTAACTAGTGGAGAAGGCAAGTGAGCCAGGGATTATAATACAGTGGGAATGGTGTTCCAGCCAAGGCAATAGCCTAGGGCTAAGCGAGCAACAGAAAGAAACCGGATGGGAGAGAAAGAGGAGACGCAAACCTGATCTCCTGGTGGTTGTGGAGGTCAGGCCAACGCCCTGTGCAGCAGGCCTCCACTACAGGGAGGGTAGCTGACTGAGGGCAGCGTTGCTGCTTCTCTCAACTCCATCCCAGCACAGAGACTGAGGCCGCACTCCAAGAGCTGATGTTGACTCAAGGCTCCCCACAACTGCGGAAGCTTTCTTAGACGGGGTGGCAATCCAATTGTCTCCACTCACTCTTCTCTCCCTCGCTCTTTGCCTTGCAGGCAGACGTCTCTCCCAACTTTTTTCAGCGTCTCCCAATTTCTTTTCCTTGGAACATATCTCCTTGCAAAAAAATTCTTGAATATTTAATTTTATCTTTGCATCTGCTTCTTGAAGGACCCAGACTCGTTGTCTTAAAGGAAGAATAGGAGTAGAAAGGAAGTCAGAGGCAATGCCCGAAGCACCGGCAAGGAGGCAGAAAGAAACTTACAAGAAACGGAGACGCGTACAGAACCTGGCCAGGTAGGAAGGAAGGGGGCAGACGGGGAGTGTGTTCCTGAGAAAATGGTGTATTAGATGGAAAAGTGATCTGGGTCAGAGCATCAGGGACCTGTTAGGTGGGCTAGAATTTGTCCAGATAACAATAGGCAGACAGACAGACTGTAGCATTGTAAGGAAAAAGAAAGCAAAATCAGGTCCGCTTTGCCTACAGGCAAGGGGGGACGATGGATTGATGGAGGGCTGGACTGGGCACTGGGAGGCCAGAGAAAAGACAGTAAGGTGATTCAGCTGTTGCCTTTACTAGAGCCTCACCTGAGGAGGGTGGAGCGATGGAGAAGAGAAAAAAGATAGATGCAAGGGACATGCGCGAGGTGAGATTGTTGGAGTTTGGTGTTCTTGGCCACTGAGTGTGGAGGGTGGCTGAAAGTAAGGAATGGAGGAATGTACCTACGTTTCTGGTGGGAGCAGCCAGCAGCTTGCTGGAAACAAATTGGCCAAGCACACACTTATCTCCATGAAGCTCCATGACATTGACAACTTGGAATTCACGTGAAATTAAAAAACACAAACAAGTTTTCCTTGCACAAGAGAAACCTCCAAAACCCCAAAAGCCTTTGCTAGAGTCTCATGCAACACACACTGCTAGAAATGTGGTTTCTGCAAATCAGCCTGGCCCACCACTACTGTCTTGAGGAGCTTCAGGAGGTCCCTGGAGCCTGGTGGAATGATGACTCAGCTCTAAGAGAGAGGTGAAGGTTTGGGAGTCCTAACAAACGGAAGTCAGGAGGCTTTCAGTGGGTGAGCACGCTCTGAAAAGGAAGAGCCGGAGGCCAGCTTATGAGATTGTTATTGCTGCCATAACAAACCACCACAATCGTGGTGGCGTACGGCCACATGAATGTATTGGAACCATTGGTTCTTAATGTCACAAGTTCAAAACAGGCCTGACAAGGTTAAAATCAAGGTGTGGACAGAGATGCGTTACTTCTAGAAGCTCTAGGGCAGTTGTCCCCAACATTTTTGACACCAAAGTCTAGTTTCTTGGAAGATAATTGTTGCACAGACTTAGGGGTGGGGGGTCGATATATGGTCTAGGAATGATTGAAGTGCATTGCATTTATTGTGCACTTTATTTTTATTATTATTACATCAGCTCCATCTCAGATCATCAGACCTTAGATCACAGAGGTTGGGGACCCCTGCTCTAGGGGAAAATCTGTCTGTCCCTTGGCTTTCCTGGCTTTGAACAGCTGCCTGTTCCTTCCGTTCATGACTGCTCCCCAGCAGTGGCCTGACTCTAATCTTATTGTTTTTGCTCATCATAGTTTGTTCTCTTACTCTGACCTTCTTGCCTTTCTCTTTCACTCATAAGAACCCTTGTGATTACATCGGGCCTGCTCAAATAATCCAGGAAAATCTCCCCATCTCCAGAACATTAATTTAATCACTTCTGCAAAGACCCTTTTGCCATCAAGGTAACATATTCCAGGCTTTGAGGATTAAGACGTGGATGTATTTGGAGAGCATTGTTCTGCCCCTCACAGCCAGGGACTGAATCCTGGAAAACATGACTATTTATGGAACAGACAAGACCTTGGAATAAGTTGGATAAAGAACTAAAGGCAGGGATAACTTCCAGGCAGCCAGTTATTAGTGAGGTTTTCAATTCCAAGGTGTCTCAGGTCTAGTTAAAGTTGCTGTATTGAGAAGTAAGGTTTGGGTCCAATTTTCCTTTTTTTTCTTCCTTTTCTCTCTCTTCCTGCCCGTGATCTGCTTTAGCAGTTCAAAAGTAAAAAGCTATTTGGGGTAGAATATAAGTCCCTTAGGCAGCATTCAGATACGCACAAGAAGTACTATCATGATTATTGATTTATTTTTCATATGTACTTATTTATTTATTTGGCTGTGCTGAGTCTTAGTTGCAACATGCAGGATCTTTTAGTTGTGGCATGTGGGGTCCAGTTCCCTGACCAGAGATCAAACCCAGGCCCCTGCATTGGGAGCACAGTCTTAATCACTGGGCCACCGGGGAAGTCCCTCTGATCATTATTTTGAGGCTGTGCTATGCTTAGTTGCTCAGTCATGTCCGACTCCTTGCAATCCCACAGACTTGCAGGCTGATAGGCTCCTCTGTCCATGAGGATTCACCAAGCAAGAATATTGGAGTGGATTGCCATGCCCTCCTCCAGGGTATCTTCCCAACCCAGGAATCGAACTCAGGTCTCTTGCATTGCAGGCATACTTACCAGCTGAACTACCAGGGAAGGCCCATTTTGGAACTATTTCTCCCCAAAGGGAAATAGGCCTCTTCTGAGAAGAAGAGTCTCACTCTTCAGTCTCACTCACTGAAAGGGCTATGGACTCATGGAGTTATTCCTGATCAGGGAGGAAATCTGAGCTCTCTGTGGACACCCTCTTGAAACACCTAGCTTAGTCTCTCTCTACCATTGAGAGATTGCGTCTCCATCTATGGTGATGTAAGGGCGCTATGACACAGCCAAGATGTCACACCCTGCTCCTGACTCAGGGTTGAAATAGGCTGCCTCTCACCAGCTATTTCCTTGGAAGATGAAATAAGGTCGACACTGAATTTTCTGCTGTCCCGGTCTCAAGTAAGGTGTCTGGCCCTTGGGATTTCCTTGCCTCAAGAATTTCCTGTCACTTACGCCAACATAATCCAACAATGTGATGATGTCAGAGATCATGGATTGTTGTAGGTCAGATTCCCCAGTAGCAAACCCTGAGACTAGGGTTCATCTGCAAATGATAAAGAAGTGCTCCCAGGAGCACTGGAGGAGGGAACAGGGAAAGCAAGAGAGGAAATAGATAAGGCTAACGAGGCTGCAGCAACAGGCAAAGGTGCAGCTTCGGCCTGATTGCTTAGGGAGCCCTGGAGGGCAAAGTACACCTTGAGTCTGTTCTGCTAAAAGGGAACTGGGCATCCCAAAGGCTGTGCTGGTTGCACACTTGCTATGGGCAACCTCTACTTCTAGCTCTTCACACATCTGTGAGCAGAAAACAGTGCCCAAGCACAAGAGGAAGTGTGATTCTTCTATGTGACACCAAGCTGCCAACTAGCCTCTCAGCCTAAAAGTTCAGGAACACTTAGCACTCTACAAACCCAGAGAACTTGGAGTGCTTTCAGGGGATAACACATTCTTCTACAAGACCACACTTGTGACACATCTAATTGAATGCAGGAAGCTGCCTGATTGCTTGTGATTTGCCCAGGATGAATGGCTCTGCTTGTCTTCATTTCAAAAAGCATTACTTCTTGCCTGTGATACATGGCCGTAGAAAATGTGTATTTTTCCCCCAGAAAATCAGCAAAAAGTAATTTCCAAAATATTTCTAACAATCCTCCAACACACAAGCTCAGTAAAATGAAATTAAATCCCACCTTTCTTGAAGGTGAGTCTACTTTTTTTTTTTTTTTAGTGTGAGTAATAGAGTCATGTTTCATTTCAAATCCCCAAACATTGAAGCTATTGATCTTGGTAAATGTGAAGATGAATGTTTCTGAAGTGTCTACCTAGAGGGAAATATACAGACAATTACAAGTAATATCCATTAAAGAAACATAATAAGTATTGAACAAGTTGAAGCAACTACCAATATAGGAGAAAAGTTAGATCAGAATGTGTGTATGTGTGGAGAGAGACAGAGACAGAGAAATTACTACCTACTACTGTCTTAATGTATATTTCTATTAGGTTAAGTCCAGTCCTAACCCCAGAGTTTGTACTCTCTGCCTAGTCCCTTCTGTTAAAACCTTAAAATTGAGGCATCGGATGATAAATAAGGGTGAAACACCTGAATTTTCAGTGAGAAACATGGTCCTAGGAGCCAGCAATGTGTTATCAAGAAGGAAGAACTCCATTCTCGAATATCTACTGAACAAGACATAGGAAGGCAAAGTCAGATTAGAGTTGATTATATTCTTGCCCTCTGAAATGTGGCAGGTGCCCAGGTAGGGAAAGAGGAGGGAGTGTGGGAGACGATGAAGCAGAACAAGACCCAGAGCCTGGAAGACGGAGAACCGTGTGGAGCTGGAGCCGGTACCCAAGCTGTGGACTGCCTGCCTCCTGTGACTGGCAGCCAAACATGATTACTGGATTGATCTTGATGCTGCTTTAGGGAAATCTGGAAATGTTGCCCATGGTTAGGAAAGAAGTTCACGTGTTACTTAAAAGGTTAGAAGCAGGCATATAGAAAACATCAATAGAGTAGCAAATCTATTTAGCCTGCCAGAGAGAAAAATCACAAAAGATCATGACAAATTGCTCTGTTTTTCAAAGAGGGTAGGACATAGCTCCAATCCTGCAGAAAATGAGATGTCTTCACATACCTGGATGCAAAAGGCTTTTATTCCTACTGAAAGTAAGCCCACACATTTTATATTACCTAACATATATTTAAACAAAAAATTAGCAGCCCTGTTAGATAGGTTCTGTTATTACCTCCTCTTTGTATGTGAAAAAATCAAGTATCTCTGAAATAATACTACTCACTGGGCAATTTAAATTTAAATCTAAATTAAAAAAAACAGCCTCACTTCTGCAGTTGCACTTGCCAGGATTTAAGTGCCCAACAGACAATATAGGGTGAGTGACCACCACACTGAACAGCACATATATAGACTGTATTCATCATTACAGAAAGTTCTCATCACTGAAGATGCCCTAGTGGATGCAGTAATTTACCCAAGATCCTCTGACTAATAAGAACTTGGGGATGGGTATCCCAGGCTCCACCTTACAGGGTGTGCATCATCTGAGACAGTACGTTAGTTTCCTAACAAATGTAACAGTAATTTGTTTGCAGTAATAAATTACTGCAAACTTAGTGGCTTCTACCACACAAATTTATCACCTTACAGTTCTGGAAGCCAGCCATCTGAAATGGGTCTCACTAGGCCGTGTCTCTTCAGGAGGCTCCCAGGAAGAATGCATCTTGTGGCCTTTTCCTACTTCTAAATGCTACTCCATCCCTCGGCCAGCATCTCTTCGCTCCATTTTCAAACCAGAAACCTCAGGCTGAGCCCTCCTCAGGCTACCTCCTGCTGCCCTCTTCTCTGGTTCTCCTTCTTCTGCCTCTCTCTTTCATTCAAAAGAGCAAGTGATTACAGTGGGCCGACCCAGACCCAGGATAATGTCTCCTTCATAAGGGCATTTAGTTAGCATCCTTGGAACTTCCCTAGCGATCCAATGATTGGACTTCCTCTTCCAGTGAGAGGAGGGTGAAGGTTCAATCCCCGGTTGGGGATCTAGCATCCCACAATGCCTTGTGGCCAAACATGAAGCAGAAGCAATATTGTAACAAATTCAATAAAGACTTTAAAAATTGGTAAAAAGAACCGTGTGGAGCTGGAGCCGGTAGCCACCTTGATTCCGTCTGTAACATCAATTCCCCTTTGCCTTATCACTAACATATTCACAGGTTCTAGCGATTGGGAGGGCGACACCTCTGGAGGGCACTGTTCTGCCTCCCACAAACCACATTCAAGGCTTTCTATGAGCTGACTTTCTCCTCCATGAATCATCTTTACATACCTTCTGTTGTAGCCAATCAAAAATCTTCACCCTCCCCTAGAAATGCCATTCATTCCAGGAAGCATGATTAAAGGTCTTCTCTGCTCTTTGATCCAGGGAAATACGGCTGATTTTGAGTAGATTCCAGATGATGTCTTTTCTCTGCCTTTGTTTTAAAAGGTACCCTCAGAGACTTCCCTGGTGGTCCAGTGGTTAAAACTGTGCTTCCAATACAAAGAAGAAAAATGTCTATATGAGTTATTCTACCCAAGATCCTCTGACTAATAAGAACTTGGGGATGGGTATCCCAGGCTCCACCTTACAGGGTGTGCATCATCTGAGACAGTACGTTAGTTTCCTAACAAATGTAACAGTAATTTGTTTGCAGTAATAAATTACTGCAAACTTAGTGGCTTCTACCACACAAATTTATCACCTTACAGTTCTGGAAGCCAGCCATCTGAAATGGGTCTCACTAGGCCGTGTCTCTTCAGGAGGCTCCCAGGAAGAATGCATCTTGTGGCCTTTTCCTACTTCTAAATGCTACTCCATCCCTCGGCCAGCATCTCTTCGCTCCATTTTCAAACCAGAAACCTCAGGCTGAGCCCTCCTCAGGCTACCTCCTGCTGCCCTCTTCTCTGGTTCTCCTTCTTCTGCCTCTCTCTTTCATTCAAAAGAGCAAGTGATTACAGTGGGCCGACCCAGACCCAGGATAATGTCTCCTTCATAAGGGCATTTAGTTAGCATCCTTGGAACTTCCCTAGCGATCCAATGATTGGACTTCCTCTTCCAGTGAGAGGAGGGTGAAGGTTCAATCCCCGGTTGGGGATCTAGCATCCCACAATGCCTTGTGGCCAAACATGAAGCAGAAGCAATATTGTAACAAATTCAATAAAGACTTTAAAAATTGGTAAAAAGAACCGTGTGGAGCTGGAGCCGGTAGCCACCTTGATTCCGTCTGTAACATCAATTCCCCTTTGCCTTATCACTAACATATTCACAGGTTCTAGCGATTGGGAGGGCGACACCTCTGGAGGGCACTGTTCTGCCTCCCACAAACCACATTCAAGGCTTTCTATGAGCTGACTTTCTCCTCCATGAATCATCTTTACATACCTTCTGTTGTAGCCAATCAAAAATCTTCACCCTCCCCTAGAAATGCCATTCATTCCAGGAAGCATGATTAAAGGTCTTCTCTGCTCTTTGATCCAGGGAAATACGGCTGATTTTGAGTAGATTCCAGATGATGTCTTTTCTCTGCCTTTGTTTTAAAAGGTACCCTCAGAGACTTCCCTGGTGGTCCAGTGGTTAAAACTGTGCTTCCAATACAGAAGAGGTGGAGTTGATCCCTGGTTGGAGAACTAAGATCCCACATGCTGCCCGGTACAGCCAAAAAGAATTTTTTTTAAATTAAAGAATAAATACAAGGTTGCCTCTTCCAGAAATGTAGCCCCTTTTAAGTACACTTAAGATCTACTTATTCTAAAGCTGCTGTTCAGATCCTACCTCATCCATGAAATAAGGCTTGAGATCACTCCAGATACCAGATGATGGCAGTAGGTCAGTGAGGGAGCATTTAGCTGAAGCTCCAAAGATGTTTCCAGACACATCTAAGTGTCCAGCATAGAGATCCTAAGAGGCAGATATGGACATGCTACAGAAGGTGTACCACAGTATGGAGTCGAGTTAGAAGCCCTGGGGTTGAATCCCACAGGAAACAAGTTTGCCTTATAAGAAGAAAATATCTCTCCTTCCCTCTACCCTGGATATGTATGGGTAAGGGGATGGAGACTAGGGTCCATGGGAAATCCATTTCACTTCATCTTATTTATTTTCTTCCTTTCAACTTCCAGCTGAAGTGGACCCTATGACCATTCCCCGTCCTTACATTTTACCCATGTCCTTTTCAGGATCTTCTCTGGGGGGTAGGTAAACCACCCAGGCAGGGTATTTTGAGTGCACAGTGTCACTACAATGTCAAGGACACTATGATAGAGATAAATGGACTTAAAGAAATCTGGGACCCTCCAAGGAGGACAGATGAAAAATAAAACCATATTTTCCCAGTGTGATGTATCTGAAGTCATTTATGATGAGACATTTCAGGGCAAACAGGCCACATCAGAGGTGCAGGTCTCTCAGGGAAATTCAGCCACCAAAGAAGATGAGATTGTTTCTGTCCAGCAAAGCCCTTAAAGGCCAAGTGCTTCATCTGGGGCTAAATATGAGAGTGGGAGAAATTGCTTTGTAGCCTTTTAGACTGAGAGTACACTCCGAGTCGTGGTTTTTATTTTTATTTTGACGTGTTATTGATGATTTAAAGGATTTTGAAGGGTGATTTTCACTCTACACAATTTTTGCCTTTTGTACCAACTTTAAACCCTAACTCCCACATAAGATAATGATTCTCATCTTAAGTCTTTTAGCACCTGAGGCCTCAAGAATCATTCATATTATATGAGTTTCTTGAAAGGCTCTCTGATTCTAATCAAACCTGGTCCCACTAAATCCTAGTGTTCATGTTTGCTTTTAAACAACTCACACTTTGCTTTAAAATGTAGGTGCTTTTTCCCATCTCATCTGCGGCACTGGGAGCCCTGGCCCCAAGGAGCTTAGGGTCAGATGGGCTTTGGAGTTAATTATTAAAGCAGCAATTATACAAGTGAGAAGAGTGAAATTGGAAGTGAATCCAACAGGAGAGAGTGGGGTGAGTTTGAGAGGACTGAGAACCACAGACACAACCAAGCAATCTACCTGGACTCTCTAGAATCAAAGGACAAGTAACAGCCTGTGCTTGAGGAAAGAATCAATGGACCTTTCTCTGAATTATTTCCATCTTTGCATCCAAAAGAGGGAAAGTCCTTCTAAAACATCACCTGGTCCCTGGGAGAGAGAGGATGACCCTAGAAGGAGGCAGGCTTTAACTTCAGACTAATCTTTCAGTTCAGCCGCTAGGCATCTTGGTAAATGACTTCATTTTCTTATTTAGAAAGAGAAGAGAGTCCTCTCACACTGTGTTCCATGGAGAACCCCTTGTGAATAGTGTTCCATTTTGTAAAAAAGGTTCAACTGTCAAAGAAGTCCGGCCTGGCAAGTTTACCTTGCCGTATTCCCCCTCTTGGAAATTCACAATGTATATGAGCAAATTCAAGGCTCTGAGAAGTCCTGTAGTAAAGAAACTTGGCTCGAACTCAATCTGTCCCAAACATTCTTGATCCTAGGTAACACTTTTGGTGAAACATGAAAGTGTGTTCCAAGGAGCCCACATTGAGAGAACTCAGAAAATTCATGTAAGCTATGACAGGGTAAAAGCATGTCTACTTGCTCACATTGCTTCTGGTACAGAGTAAACTAGGGACTGCCAACCTGTGGTCTATTTGGCAAATCCAGTTCATGAGCTATGTGTGTTTTCACATTTTAAGTAATTGAAAAAAATAATAAAGACAAGTGAAAACTATATGAAATTCAAATTCCAGTGTTCACAGATTTTTAAAGTATAGCCATACCCACTTGGTTATGTATCTTCTATAACTGTTTTTGAACTACCGCAGGAGAGTTGATGGATTGTACCACAGACTCGAGTGGCCCCTACAGCCCAAGACACCTTCCTCTCTGGTCCTCATAGCAATGATTCCCATCCTTTGTGGCACCAGACGCTGGTGTCGTGGAAGAGAGTTCTTCCACAGACCAGGGCGGGTGGGATGGTTTCAGAATGATTTGAGCACATTACATGTACCGTGCACTTTATTTCTATTATTATTACATCACCTGCACCTCAGACCATCAGGCCTCAGATTCCAGAGGCTGGTTCCAGGAGGGCTGTCACAGAGCTCTGCAGTGGACAGTTAAATGCTATCAGTGAACCAAAGTCTGTTCTTGCCACGCTCCATGCTAGCTGCGTCGTTTTCTGGAGAGAAGATTAAGGTTATAACCAGTTTTAGAATGAGATCTTCGTTCTGTCTTTTTAAATGGTCTTAATGATCTTTTCTTCTGGTCTCTGTTGTCACTTGGCAATGCTTTGCGTGGAGCCACCACAGCTCACATTCCAGGTCCTTCCATTCCTCGCATTGTCTGTAGTTTGTTTGACACAGGTTTTTCCCAGACAGTAGTTATACTCAGGAGGCCATGCGAGGAAAGAGATAAGGAAAGAAGGAACCTAGAAATTAAAGTTTAACTGCGATGTTAAGGTTTGCAAAAGCATCCTCCACCACTTTTTTGCAGGGGGAAGGGGGAAGGAAAGCCTGGGGGACAAAACCAGTGAACAGGGGCTAGAAGAGAGAGGATGGAAAGGCACCCTTTGGACTTGTCTGTAAACGTTCTGATGGAGGGTGTGGAAGTCAGCCACTGAGGAAAGGCAGGGAACGTGAACTCCACCCAAGAAGCAAGGCAGACACTGGACTCATTAAGACCACAATTTGAATCCTGGCCCATTGAGAGAACTCAAAACGTACATATGAAAGTTCTAAATTGCTCAGTTCATGAGCTATGTGTGTTTCACATTTTAAGTAATTGAAAAAAATAATAAAGACAAGTGAAAACTATATGAAATTCAAATTCCAGTGTTCACAGATTTTTAAAGTATAGCCATACCCACTTGGTTATGTATCTTCTATAACTGTTTTTGAACTACCGCAGGAGAGTTGATGGATTGTACCACAGACTCGAGTGGCCCCTACAGCCCAAGACACCTTCCTCTCTGGTCCTCATAGCAATGATTCCCATCCTTTGTGGCACCAGACGCTGGTGTCGTGGAAGAGAGTTCTTCCACAGACCAGGGCGGGTGGGATGGTTTCAGAATGATTTGAGCACATTACATGTACCGTGCACTTTATTTCTATTATTATTACATCACCTGCACCTCAGACCATCAGGCCTCAGATTCCAGAGGCTGGTTCCAGGAGGGCTGTCACAGAGCTCTGCAGTGGACAGTTAAATGCTATCAGTGAACCAAAGTCTGTTCTTGCCACGCTCCATGCTAGCTGCGTCGTTTTCTGGAGAGAAGATTAAGGTTATAACCAGTTTTAGAATGAGATCTTCGTTCTGTCTTTTTAAATGGTCTTAATGATCTTTTCTTCTGGTCTCTGTTGTCACTTGGCAATGCTTTGCGTGGAGCCACCACAGCTCACATTCCAGGTCCTTCCATTCCTCGCATTGTCTGTAGTTTGTTTGACACAGGTTTTTCCCAGACAGTAGTTATACTCAGGAGGCCATGCGAGGAAAGAGATAAGGAAAGAAGGAACCTAGAAATTAAAGTTTAACTGCGATGTTAAGGTTTGCAAAAGCATCCTCCACCACTTTTTTGCAGGGGGAAGGGGGAAGGAAAGCCTGGGGGACAAAACCAGTGAACAGGGGCTAGAAGAGAGAGGATGGAAAGGCACCCTTTGGACTTGTCTGTAAACGTTCTGATGGAGGGTGTGGAAGTCAGCCACTGAGGAAAGGCAGGGAACGTGAACTCCACCCAAGAAGCAAGGCAGACACTGGACTCATTAAGACCACAATTTGAATCCTGGCCCTGAGAACTTAGTGTCCATGTCACCCTCAAAAGCAAGCTTAACTCATGAAGATGGACAGAATAGAGTCATGGGAAGAATTAAATAAAATATATTCTATTTAACAACCACTGCTGCAAGAATAATGTCTCTCAGTCCTCACCACAAACTGGAGGAAGGAACGATGGTTGTCATTCCTGTTTCACAGATGGGAAGGCTGAGACTCAGAGAGGTCACATGGCAGAGCCTGGATTTAAAGCCAGGAAGTCTGGTTATAGCATCTGGGCTCATGCCCAGTGGAAACCACTGACTGGCACACGTTAAATGTTTGGTGAATGTCAGTTTTAAAATGCTTTCTAGGGCTTCCCTGGTGGCCCAGTGGGTAAAGAATCTGCCTTGCAGTTCAAGGGGCATCAGTTCAATCCCTGGCCTGGGGAAGATCCCACATGCCGTAGAGCTGCAGGACTGGTGTGTCCATTTACAAACCAGCGCTCTGGAGCACATGCACCCAGAGCTAGTGCTCTGCAGTGATAGAGGCCACTGCGACGGGAGGCCTACACAGGCCAAAGAATAAAAATATGAATGAAAATAAATATAAAATAAACAGAGGCATGATGAGAAAAAGAAAAAATAAGCCTCCTAAAATGAAAAAAAAAAAAGTTATTCACCTCCTATTTCTCAAAGTGTATATGGGCTTCCCAGGTGATGTTAGTGGTTAAAAAAAAGAAAGCCTGCCAATGCAGAAAATGTAAGACATGCAGGTTCAATTCCTAGGTCAGGAAGATCCCCTCAAAGAGGAAATAGCCCACTCTAGTATTCTTACCTGAAGAATCCCGTCAGCAGAAGAGCCTGGCAGGCTACAGTCCATAGGGTCGAAAAGTCGGACCTGACCAAAGCAACTGAGCTCACAAACGTATGAAGAACAGGAGCCTCTGGAGTTAGATCAACCTGTGTTCGAATTCTTGGTCCACCAGTAACTAACAGGATTCAGTGAATATTTATGGGACAATTAAGCACATTACTTCACAGACAGCATTAGAATTTGGGGGTGAAGTAACATGCTGAATCCTGAAGGAAGTCTCCATGATGATGGGAGTTATAGATGTCCTTGTAAATGTTCTTACAGCATATTTTAAAAAAATGAAAAGCAGGTAAAATTAATTGTACCAATTTATTTAACCCTATATCCAAAATGTTACCATTTCAACATGGGATCAACATGAGAAAAGTATTGGAGGTACACTTCACAGTTTTTCATTTGAAGTCTTCAAAATCCCATATGTTTTTTTACAGCTACAGCACAACTCGATTTGGACCAGCCACAGTTCAAGTTCAAGAGCTACATGTGGCTCGTGGCGATCCTTGCAGACAGCTCAGCTCTAAGCAGTAAACTTGCTGAGGGCACAGAACACAAGAGCTGGCTGCTCTCACCATAGCACCAGACTACGCTCAGCTCAAAGTAAGTTAGAGCCAAATAAGGATTCAGTATTAAAAAATAAAAAAGGAGGGACTTCCCTGATGGTCCAGTGGTTAAGACTTCTCACTGTCAATGCAGGGGGCCCAGCTTCAATCCCTGGTCAGTGAACTAGACTTCACATGCCACGACTAAAACCTGGTACAAACAAATAAAATAAATAAGCGAATATTTAAAAAAATTTTTTTAAAAAGGAATACTTGCACAGAAGAAGAGAGGAAAGTCCACAGAGAGGAAGGAACTGGCCCCAAGATCACAAGATTACCGGCAGCCCTCAGCTGGAACCGTAGGAGCCCCATCACCTCCTGGAAGCTCAGGCCAGTCTTCCCCACTGGGTGTAAATAGGCTCCCCAAGGTCAGCCGAAAGTATTTTTCTCTAAAACTTGACCTTAAAAGTCAGAAAGTTTGCTTTTGTGAGAGAAGTTTTCTTTCTATTCCCTTGTAAATCCTATAGATGGATAGGTATTATGTAAGTGGCATTAACGTGCGAGGCACAGACTGCTGGAGATGGTATTTTGAAGTCCTCTGAACAACTATTATATTATCAGTGAAGATTTCCTTCAGGACTCAGCTTTCAATTTCTCCAAGCAAAGCTGTGAAGTGAGTCAGAGTTAGCACTCCATCCTGAGGCTCAACTGGGGAGGGCAGGAGGCAGGGGACGCAGAGGTGGGGACCCATGAGCGGGAGGGAGATGGCAGGGAACACAGTCAGCATAGCTAACAATCCTGACCCTTACGTATCCCTTCAAATATCAGAGTTAGGGTCAGCCTCAGAAAAATCTCCCTCCCGCGCAAGTTTTCATGGTAAATGAAAAAACAGTAATCACCAAAAAATAGATAAAAGAGAGAGTGGAGATGCAGAAAATACTGGCTCAGCCTATGTTTATAAGCAGAACAGAGAGTTACATGATTTCACAGTATCCCATTTTCATTATGAAATTCATATTTTATCTGTTTATCAAAAAGAGATCCAGAAGATTATTTTTGAAAATATTAGAATTCTCACTAAGTAGTGAAATTACAAGTGATGTTTCTTTTCTCTACTCTTGATTGATTGACAGTTTTGAATTTTCTAAAGTGAATATTTATTAGTTGAGTAAGAATGAAAAAGAATGAAAATTTAAAATAAATAAGTTTAGGGGCCTCCCTGGTGGCTCAGTGGCTATCAACTAAAAAAAAGTGAAAGTTGAACTTAAGCTGTTGTTGTTGTTTTAAATTTTGGCCTCTTTTATTGGTCCTTTATCTATTCATTTTCATCCATCTTTATTCTTTGGCCTGTGTGGGCCTCCCACTGCAGTGGCCTCTCTCACTACAGAGCAGCAGCTCAGGGCGCACGCATTCCAGAATGCCAGCTCCTGATTGGACACACCGGTCCAGCCGTTCCATGGTATATGAGATCTTCTCAAGCCAGGGATCATCAAACCGGTGCCCCTTGTGCTGCAAGGTGGACTCTCTACCCACTGGACCACCAGGAAAGCCCCTGAACTTAAGTTTTATTGGGGACACAATTAGGACTGCAGCCCAGGAGATGGCACCTCAGATACCTCTGAGAGATTGTTCCAAAGAGGTAGTGGGGGAAATGTCAGTATATATGGTTTTGATGAAGGGGGGTTGGGGGGGTTCAGTACTGATAAACAGTCATTTTACAAATGATTTTTGGTTAGTCATAAGGATCTGATGTCACCCATGAAGGGATTTAGTGCTTTCCTAGATATGAGGATATGCAAAGATTGAGATCATAAAATCTGTTCCTAAAAACATCCATCTTGGGCTTCCCTGGTGGTCCAGTGGGTAAGGACACCGCCTTGCAGTACAAGGGGCACTGGTTCGATCCCTGGCCTGGGAAGATCCCACGTGCCGCCAAGCAACCAGACCGATGTGTCCAATCGCCGAGCCGGAGCTCTGGAGCGCATGCACCCAGAGCCAGTGCTCTGCAACAACAGAGGCCACCGCGATGGGAGGCCCACAGGAGCCAAAGAACAAAGATGGATGAAAATAGATAAATAAAAGACCAATAGAAGTGGCCTGCCCACCCCCTCTCTCCCCAACCCACCCCCCGCCAGAAATAAATACATAAATATTAAAAAAAAAAAAAAGAACTTTAAAAAAAAAAAACACCTGTCTAAAGACCTGTTCCACCAGATTACCTGGGGCACAGAGAGACTCACTCCACCCTGAACTCCCTCAGAGGGTGTTTAAGGTCAGCGGCTCCCAACAGCACAGTCTCCGCAGGGTTCAGTCTCCGCAAAGGCAGATGGCAAATGCCCTTGGTGTTCAGTCACTAGCAATGTAATTGGTGAGTGCCAGTGTGTAGTTGACATGATTAAGAATCTGCCTGCTAAGGCAGGAGATACATGTTCAGTCCCTGATCCCAGAAGATCCCGCATGCTGCAGAATAATTAAGCCTGTGCACCACAGTTCTTAAGCCTGTACCCTAGAGCTGGCGCTCCGCAGCAAAAGAAGCCAGCACACTTCAACTAGAGAAAAGCCAGGGATCATCAAACCGGTCCCCGGAAGGTGGACTCTACCCACTGGACCACCAGGAAAGCCCCTGAACTTAAGTTTTATTGGGGACACAATTAGGACTGCAGCCCAGGAGATGGCACCTCAGATACCTCTGAGAGATTGTTCCAAAGAGGTAGTGGGGGAAATGTCAGTATATATGGTTTTGATGAAGGGGGGTTGGGGGGGTTCAGTACTGATAAACAGTCATTTTACAAATGATTTTTGGTTAGTCATAAGGATCTGATGTCACCCATGAAGGGATTTAGTGCTTTCCTAGATATGAGGATATGCAAAGATTGAGATCATAAAATCTGTTCCTAAAAACATCCATCTTGGGCTTCCCTGGTGGTCCAGTGGGTAAGGACACCGCCTTGCAGTACAAGGGGCACTGGTTCGATCCCTGGCCTGGGAAGATCCCACGTGCCGCCAAGCAACCAGACCGATGTGTCCAATCGCCGAGCCGGAGCTCTGGAGCGCATGCACCCAGAGCCAGTGCTCTGCAACAACAGAGGCCACCGCGATGGGAGGCCCACAGGAGCCAAAGAACAAAGATGGATGAAAATAGATAAATAAAAGACCAATAGAAGTGGCCTGCCCACCCCCCTCCCCAACCCACCCCCCGCCAGAAATAAATACATAAATATTAAAAAAAAAAAAAAGAACTTTAAAAAAAAAAAAACACCTGTCTAAAGACCTGTTCCACCAGATTACCTGGGGCACAGAGAGACTCACTCCACCCTGAACTCCCTCAGAGGGTGTTTAAGGTCAGCGGCTCCCAACAGCACAGTCTCCGCAGGGTTCAGTCTCCGCAAAGGCAGATGGCAAATGCCCTTGGTGTTCAGTCACTAGCAATGTAATTGGTGAGTGCCAGTGTGTAGTTGACATGATTAAGAATCTGCCTGCTAAGGCAGGAGATACATGTTCAGTCCCTGATCCCAGAAGATCCCGCATGCTGCAGAATAATTAAGCCTGTGCACCACAGTTCTTAAGCCTGTACCCTAGAGCTGGCGCTCCGCAGCAAAAGAAGCCAGCACACTTCAACTAGAGAAAAGCCCATGAAGGCATGAAGACCCAGAACAGCTAAAAATAAATAAATTTATAAAGTAAAAATTTATGCACACATACCTATACACCTATGATTTCAAATGTTCCAGAAATATTTAGGTGCTAATTATTTTTGAAGGTTCCCGTGAAACCCATATTTTTAACTTCTAAGTAAATGGTTTTGGCCTTCTCATGCTCAAATTAGTCCTAGAAACAGTTTTCCAAGGGCCTTAGGAATGAAGTCTCCCCCAGTATGTAAACAAACCCCCCACCCACCTAGAGACTGCCTGGAGAGAGAGGCCTTTTCAAGGGCCGGGATGAAGGCGTCAGAGGCTGGGTCTGAGATTTGGCCCAACCTACAGCAGGCTTGTCTGGAATTCACCCTCATTAACTAGAAAACTGGGAGTCACCCATCTTTCTTCTGGTTTGGTGATGACTTATTCAAAGAGCTATTGCCCCTTCTCTTTTGAGAGAAGAGCTCACATTGGCAATCAAGGCCCACAGAGAAGTGATTTGAACCATGTGGCAGAGAATGAAATGGGTAGAGAGCATCCCCAGCTCAATGGCTATGAGAGCAAACTCCAGGAGATAGTGGAGGATTGGGAAGCCTTTCGTGCCGCAGTCCATGTAGTCACAAAGAGTAAGACATGGCTTAACAACTGAACAGCAAGGGTTTCATGTCCCTTACCTGGAGGCTGCCTCCTCAGGTAGAACTCGGAAATCAGTGATTCTCAGCCAGGTGGACTGTGCCCCTGGGAGCCATTTGACAATCTCTGAGGACACCTTCAGTTGTCACCACTGGTGGAAGGTGGCCATTGGTGGCATTTAGTGAAACCAAGAATGCTGCTAAACATCCTACAATGACTAGGAAAGCCCCATTGACAAAGAATTATCCAGATACTAAAGTTTATAGTAACATGATTGAGGAACCCTTTCTTAAAGAATGAAGGACGTTATTTTAATGCTTTGAAGAAAGGCCTGAGTTTTTGCTCAAACGAATCACATCAGCAATAATTAAGCCTGTGCACCACAGTTCACTGTACCCTAGAGCTGGCGCTCCGCAGCAAAAGAAGCCAGCACACTTCAACTAGAGAAAAGCCCATGAAGGCATGAAGACCCAGAACAGCTAAAAATAAATAAATTTATAAAGTAAAAATTTATGCACACATACCTATACACCTATGATTTCAAATGTTCCAGAAATATTTAGGTGCTAATTATTTTTGAAGGTTCCCATGAAACCCATATTTTTAACTTCTAAGTAAATGGTTTTGGCCTTCTCATGCTCAAATTAGTCCTAGAAACAAAAAACCGCTGCTATCCAAGGGCCTTAGGAATGAAGTCTCCCCCAGTATGTAAACAAACCCCCCACCCACCTAGAGACTGCCTGGAGAGAGAGGCCTTTTCAAGGGCCGGGATGAAGGCGTCAGAGGCTGGGTCTGAGATTTGGCCCAACCTACAGCAGGCTTGTCTGGAATTCACCCTCATTAACTAGAAAACTGGGAGTCACCCATCTTTCTTCTGGTTTGGTGATGACTTATTCAAAGAGCTATTGCCCCTTCTCTTTTGAGAGAAGAGCTCACATTGGCAATCAAGGCCCACAGAGAAGTGATTTGAACCATGTGGCAGAGAATGAAATGGGTAGAGAGCATCCCCAGCTCAATGGCTATGAGAGCAAACTCCAGGAGATAGTGGAGGATTGGGAAGCCTTTCGTGCCGCAGTCCATGTAGTCACAAAGAGTAAGACATGGCTTAACAACTGAACAGCAAGGGTTTCATGTCCCTTACCTGGAGGCTGCCTCCTCAGGTAGAACTCGGAAATCAGTGATTCTCAGCCAGGTGGACTGTGCCCCTGGGAGCCATTTGACAATCTCTGAGGACACCTTCAGTTGTCACCACTGGTGGAAGGTGGCCATTGGTGGCATTTAGTGAAACCAAGAATGCTGCTAAACATCCTACAATGACTAGGAAAGCCCCATTGACAAAGAATTATCCAGATACTAAAGTTTATAGTAACATGATTGAGGAACCCTTTCTTAAAGAATGAAGGACGTTATTTTAATGCTTTGAAGAAAGGCCTGAGTTTTTGCTCAAACGAATCACATCAGCAATAACTAGCTGTATCCTCCATCTCCTATAGCCCAGAGAAGGATTTGAGCTTGTCTGTTTTTTAGGGATGATTGGAATGTTGTTGTATCTTGACTGTATCACTAGTGTCCACTGGCCTTAGGAAGGGCAGGCATGGAAAATGGACCTAATTCCACATGCCAGCTCCAATCTAGTGGTGGCGACTGCTGGGTTGGTTCTTCAGAAGCATTGCCTGAACCCTTGAGAGTCTGGACTATGAAATATTTATTCAGGACTGAGACCTATGAAGAGTAGCGGAAAGAAGCAGGATTAGGCAGAAGGAGAAAACAAGCTCAAAGCAAGCCTGACAAAGCCTCAGCCAACTTCCACTTGGAGCAGAGGGTGCTCTGGAGCTGGCATTTTCCATCAGAGTTGTCCAACAAAGCACTGGCTTCTATGACCACACTGTCATCCGTCCACAAGCCACTTACCTGGCTCATTCTCTGGGTGAAGGCTGTTTTGGGGAGGACTTGACTTCTAGGCAGGGAACACCCTGCAGCTGAAGTTGACCTCAAAGATGCTAACAGCTGGAGTGTCCGCTGACCCAACTCCCCACAGCTACAGTGGAAATCCTTCCTTGAAGGGGAACCTGGACAGCACACTCCATGTCTGCCACAGAGAGCTTCTATGCTCAGCAGAAAGGTGGTGCTGCAATCCATTAGCGATGTCTGCATGGTCCATGTGGAGAACAGCAGAGTATTTGCCAAACATGTGACACATGTCAGTAATGTAAGCAGGGGGTAAGGCCTGTGGTTGCAATATCATGATAATACCCCAAAATAGACTGAATCTGGAAGAAAACCCCAAAGTCAAAAGCAGAATGGAACCTGCTATGTAGTTAACTATCAATTGGCCTGGATTGAAAATAGAAACATTCCTTTGGTTTAGGATAAGAAATCTCACCTTCCTTTGTTTATTCTGTATTCATTTATTAAATACCCACAGTGTGCCGAGCTTGGAGCTTGATGCTGGAACATGGCAGAGGAGAGCTAGCCATAAGGAATAAGTCACTAGGCTTATACTTCTTGTCTGCTGGCTTCGGCTTTTGCCCAATTAATTGTGTGTGCCGTCACCCCATGTGTTTCTTCAGTCTCTACAGCCGGAGCTAGGAGAGCTAGCACTACCATGACAGCCTCTTAGGGATTACTCCTGGCCTGCTTCAGCAAGTCTCCACTAGCTTTTGACCTCAGAAGTCAGCTAAGAACACAATTCATTGTCATAGTGAAGTTATTTCTTGGACTCAATTAAAACAATCCAATTCTATCCAGGAAGGGAGGAATGAATTGCTGGTAGGGAAGCGTTTAGGATCCAGTATATTGTGTGATGATGTAGAAAGCTTGCAAAGCTAAGAGCAGTCATAGTACTACTGGTTAGTAATAGCTATTATAATACATACAGTTGAGGACTGTTTTAAGACATTGTGCATTATATGTTGTGTGTGTGCACACGTGTGCTCAGTCATGTCTAACTCTTTGTAAACTCATGGACTTAAGCCCATCAGGCTCCTCGGCCCATGGAATTTTCCAGATAAGAATACTGGAGTGGGTTGTCATGCTCTTCTCCAGGGGATCTTTGCAACCCAGTGACCAAACTCATGTCTCTTATATCTCCTGCATTGTCAAGCGGGTTCTTTACCATTAGCACCATTTTTTCTGAACATGTGATATAAATTGAATCGAGACTTTCATTTTGACTTCCAAAAGGATGAGTGAGAGAGAGAACTCAGCCGATAGTCTCTGCCCTTGAGGCTTACCTACATTCAGGCAGGTTGGTGACTATTAAGATACTATGCAACCTGAAATAGGAACTTTTTAAATCTAATGCTATTTTTCTCTACAAGAAACACAAGTTAAATTTGTTTTTGTTCCAGTGGGGTATCTGGACTGTTCCTATAACCATGTGTACAGGTAAGCAATGTCTGCAGTACATCAAGAACACAATAAAAGTGCCCATTTTTCCTGTTTGAAGACATCCAAAGAGAGTTAAAATGATGTGCTAACAAAATGAGATGCTGTTAATTACATTTGTAGGTAATTTTAATCCAAAAGGGATCATTTTGCTTTTTCCAACTGAAAGTAAATCATTTATTATAGATGAGGCAGCATAATTGTGGAGCTGGATGGAATTTAAGGTAACAATGGTAAATGAGAGCTATTATGCAGCTGTTCTGATCCATAGTAGCTCCTTTTCAGCTGATGAAAATACGCCCAATTCATCTGAGGGGCTTCTTAATGAGGGAAAAACTTGTGTTTTGAACTATTTAGATTTCACACTGTCAACTAGATTTCTTCTTTGCTTCAACAAAATAAGTGTAATAATTATTGTTGTCCACAAAAGAAAGCTTGCTGATTTTTGGAAAAAAAGAAGGAGGAATGAATTGCTGGTAGGGAAGCGTTTAGGATCCAGTATATTGTGTGATGATGTAGAAAGCTTGCAAAGCTAAGAGCAGTCATAGTACTACTGGTTAGTAATAGCTATTATAATACATACAGTTGAGGACTGTTTTAAGACATTGTGCATTATATGTTGTGTGTGTGCACACGTGTGCTCAGTCATGTCTAACTCTTTGTAAACTCATGGACTTAAGCCCATCAGGCTCCTCGGCCCATGGAATTTTCCAGATAAGAATACTGGAGTGGGTTGTCATGCTCTTCTCCAGGGGATCTTTGCAACCCAGTGACCAAACTCATGTCTCTTATATCTCCTGCATTGTCAAGCGGGTTCTTTACCATTAGCACCATTTTTTCTGAACATGTGATATAAATTGAATCGAGACTTTCATTTTGACTTCCAAAAGGATGAGTGAGAGAGAGAACTCAGCCGATAGTCTCTGCCCTTGAGGCTTACCTACATTCAGGCAGGTTGGTGACTATTACGATACTATGCAACCTGAAATAGGAACTTTTAAATCTAATGCTATTTTTCTCTACAAGAAACACAAGTTAAATTTGTTTTTGTTCCAGTGGGGTATCTGGACTGTTCCTATAACCATGTGTACAGGTAAGCAATGTCTGCAGTACATCAAGAACACAATAAAAGTGCCCATTTTTCCTGTTTGAAGACATCCAAAGAGAGTTAAAATGATGTGCTAACAAAATGAGATGCTGTTAATTACATTTGTAGGTAATTTTAATCCAAAAGGGATCATTTTGCTTTTTCCAACTGAAAGTAAATCATTTATTATAGATGAGGCAGCATAATTGTGGAGCTGGATGGAATTTAAGGTAACAATGGTAAATGAGAGCTATTATGCAGCTGTTCTGATCCATAGTAGCTCCTTTTTCAGCTGATGAAAATACGCCCAATTCATCTGAGGGGACTTCTTAATGAGGGAAAAACTTGTGTTTTGAACTATTTAGATTTCACACTGTCAACTAGATTTCTTCTTTGCTTCAACAAAATAAGTGTAATAATTATTGTTGTACCACAAAAGAAAGAGCTATCTGTTAGGCAGTGAGTTCCCTGTCAGGAAGATAATTAAGCAGTCTCAGGACCGACAATGGAAATACAGTGGGGGAAATTCTTCTCAATTAGTCTCTCAGATAAGAATTTCACTGGAAATATTTCAAAGGTGATTTATTTAATAAAGGATTGTTAGGCCCTTTGCCATTCCCTTTTCCAGAGGATCTTCCCAGCCCAGAGATCAAACCTGGGTCTCCTGCATTGCAGGCAAATTCTTTACCATCTGAGTCACCAGGGAAGCCCTCTCTTGGGCCAAGCACTATGAAACGGAACTTTGGCCACAGCCCTGTATATTCAGGCAAAATATGTCCAAAATTTTTAACTCTAAGGTTCTACAACTTCATCTTATCAGATCTCTCTTTTCTACCTGTTAAATATTTTCTCTGGTTTTGATTTTTTTTTTTAATAACACATATTCGTTGACTTTTTTTAATAGAGAAAAATATGAAAGACAGCCTCCCACCTCCTTTCTGGAATCAGTTAGCTGTAGCTTTGTACTAGCTGGAGCTTGTAGCCTTGATCATCTCCTTCATTGTTGCAGTCTGCATGTTTGAGGGTGGACTAAAGGTTAGCTGATCCAGGCTGGCCTGAGCTGGGGAGTTAACATACACTGATGCGCTGGAGGGTCTTATTGAGGATGGCCTTGGCTGGGTGGGGCAACTCCAGGTGGTGTGTAGGTAAAGGCATGGAGGAAGTAACTGAAAATCAGCCAAGATATTCTTCCCTTTGAACCAGAAGAGAACCGCAGGACAAGCAGAGGGGAATCTCACTTTATGGATCTCAAAGGGAATATCTCACTTGTGGAGCTGAAGCTCCTTAGACACTCCCCACCACAAGCGAGAATAAAACATTGACCAATAAAGAGATGCCTTATCTCCCTGGCCTCCAAAGTCCTGTGGAAGCAGAGAGGGGGTCTAGAGGAAGGTCCTCTGTCTCTGGAACAAGGGAATCCTTGTTGTCATGAGAAGTCTGAATGCCTGATGCTGTTGTACCATCAGCGCCGCCGGGAGAGGGAGCGATGGTTCCACATGGCCTCAGAAAACTCCATAGCAACTCAAACTCAGCCCCAAACCAAGCAGAGAAAAAATGATAGGCCTAAGGGCCCAAGATTCTAAGGGAACCAGATACCCTAAGGAAGAAAATATAAAATATTCAGAACAGACCTCTACTGAAATAGACAACTGCAACAAAAACAGACAGTGAAGTGACTTGGGTTCCATGAATAATGTGCATGTGTGCACACCTACCCTACATACTCACACAGCCACACCTTCCTGGAACTAAAAAATACAATTTTAAAACTCTTAAAACTCTTAAAAATCAATAGATGAGCTGAAACTGAGTGGTCTCAGGTGAGACCCAAATGAATGAACCAGAAGATCAAGTGAGAAAAAATCTTTGAAACAGCAGAACAATAATTCAGTGTGTTAGAAATCATGAGCGGAAAAGAAGGGATTAGTGGCTAAATCCTGGAGACCTAACAGGAGAATAATCAATTTCACAAGTAGAAAAAGGCAGACAGAAGAGAAACAATAATTATACAAATCAAGGAAGAAAATATCTCAGGCAGTCAGAACAATCCGAGCCTAGTTTCAAGTTGATTGGAAGGAAAAGCCTCAGACGTCTTAAAACTCCAGAATGAAGTATTAAAAATGAAATGAAAGTCCTAAATTCTCACCACCAGATAATACCTTCTTACATTATCAAAAAATAAAAATGACATGTACAAGGTTATAAAATTCAGTGATTCATAAAATTATAAAAGAAAAGTATTTTCTTCATCCTCTGCAGGTGGTGTGTAGGTAAAGGCATGGAGGAAGTAACTGAAAATCAGCCAAGATATTCTTCCTTTTGAACCAGAAGAGAACCGCAGGACAAGCAGAGGGGAATCTCACTTTATGGATCTCAAAGGGAATATCTCACTTGTGGAGCTGAAGCTCCTTAGACACTCCCCACCACAAGCGAGAATAAAACATTGACCAATAAAGAGATGCCTTATCTCCCTGGCCTCCAAAGTCCTGTGGAAGCAGAGAGGGGGTCTAGAGGAAGGTCCTCTGTCTCTGGAACAAGGGAATCCTTGTTGTCATGAGAAGTCTGAATGCCTGATGCTGTTGTACCATCAGCGCCGCCGGGAGAGGGAGCGATGGTTCCACATGGCCTCAGAAAACTCCATAGCAACTCAAACTCAGCCCCAAACCAAGCAGAGAAAAAATGATAGGCCTAAGGGCCCAAGATTCTAAGGGAACCAGATACCCTAAGGAAGAAAATATAAAATATTCAGAACAGACCTCTACTGAAATAGACAACTGCAACAAAAACAGACAGTGAAGTGACTTGGGTTCCATGAATAATGTGCATGTGTGCACACCTACCCTACATACTCACACAGCCACACCTTCCTGGAACTAAAAAATACAATTTTAAAACTCTTAAAACTCTTAAAAATCAATAGATGAGCTGAAACTGAGTGGTCTCAGGTGAGACCCAAATGAATGAACCAGAAGATCAAGTGAGAAAAAATCTTTGAAACAGCAGAACAATAATTCAGTGTGTTAGAAATCATGAGCGGAAAAGAAGGGATTAGTGGCTAAATCCTGGAGACCTAACAGGAGAATAATCAATTTCACAAGTAGAAAAAGGCAGACAGAAGAGAAACAATAATTATACAAATCAAGGAAGAAAATATCTCAGGCAGTCAGAACAATCCGAGCCTAGTTTCAAGTTGATTGGAAGGAAAAGCCTCAGACGTCTTAAAACTCCAGAATGAAGTATTAAAAATGAAATGAAAGTCCTAAATTCTCACCACCAGATAATACCTTCTTACATTATCAAAAAATAAAAATGACATGTACAAGGTTATAAAATTCAGTGATTCATAAAATTATAAAAGAAAAGTATTTTCTTCATCCTCTGCATTTGTCTCCCCCAGACTTTCTCTAAAAAAATAAAGTAAAATAAACCACTGTTTAGAGTTACCTGTGATTTGTCACTGGCCCCTAAAGTTTTTGGGCTTCCTTGGTGTCTCAGATGATAAAGACCTGCAGAACGGGAGACCTGGTTTCAGTCCCTGGCTTGGGAAGATCCTCTGTGGAGGGCATGACAACCCATTCCAGTATTCTTGCCTGGAGAATTCCATGGAGGAGCTTGGCGGGCTACAGTCCATGGAGTCACAAAGAGTTGGACATGACCAAGCATGAAATGGCGCTAGGGGTAAAGAATCTTCCTGCCAATGCAGGAGATGCAAGAGGCATGGATTCAGTCCCTGGGGTGAGAAGATCCCCTGAAGTGGGAAATGGCAATCCATCAATATATGTATTACACAGATGCTTGTTTTTATGTATGTATGTTAATAAGAATTCTGTAATTTGCCAAACTTTTTCACTTTATGTACCTTCCGTATCAGTATAGGCCTGATTCTTTTTAACAGCCGCATAATACATTCCATAATACAAATATGATCACAGTGTGGTCCTCCCAATCAATCCCTTTTGAATGAACACTTTGATATTTGTTTTCCTTTTACACACAAGTGCTACTACCAGCTGTTATGTCAAAAAATTTTTGTAGATCTTTGGTAAGCATATTTACAAGGATATTCCAGTCAGTAAAAACTATCAGGTCAAAGGCCTCTGCATTTTTATTGATTAAAGGCCTTGAAACAAAGGCCTCTGCATTTTTATTGATTAAAGGCCTTGAAACAATCCTGGCACCCAGTAGATACTCAAAATTCTTTTTTAAAGTAAAATATTCATACTGTTCAACAGAAATGACTGTATTGATTTATATCCGCCATATTAAAGACTTTTAAAATGATTGTCTTTTGTAGAACCCTCAAAGAGATTTGGCCACGTTCTAATCCTCAGAACCTTTGAAAATGACCTTATGTGAAAAAATGTCTTTCCAGATGTAAGGTAAGGATCTAGAAATGAGCCTGGATAATCCAGCCGGGCCCTATATCCAATAACAATTGTCCTCATAAGAGTGAGTCTGGACAGAGTAGCAGTGATATACATGCGCTGCCTTGTGTAAAACAGACAGCTGGGGGGAACCTACTGGAGAGCCACAGAGCTCAGCTCAGTCCTCTCTGACGACTTGGTTGGATGGCGTGTGTGTGGCAGGGAGGGATATATGTATGCACGCAGCTGGTTCACATTGTTGTACCGCAGAAGCTAACCCAACAGTGTAAAGCAATTAGCCTTCAATTAAAAACATAAAAGTGAGGCAGAAGGAAATCTGACAGACATCTAGAAGAGAAAGCAATGTGAAGGCAGACTCAGAGAAGCGGAATACAACCACAAACCCAAGAAGGCCAGTGCAGCCCCGGGAAGCCAGAAAGGATGCTCCCTGGAACCTCCAGAGGAAGGGGCCCCACCGACACTTCTGATTTTAGGATTTTAGCTTCCAGAACTGTGAGAGAATCGATGGGCTGACCAAGCATAAATGCTAGGGTAAAGAATCTTCCTGCCAATGCAGGAGATGCAAGAGGCATGGATTCAGTCACTGGGGTGAGAAGATCCCCTGAAGTGGGAAATGGCAATCCATCAATATATGTATTACACAGATGCTTGTTTTATGTATGTATGTTAATAAGAATTCTGTAATTTGCCAAACTTTTTCACTTTATGTACCTTCCGTATCAGTATAGGCCTGATTCTTTTTAACAGCCGCATAATACATTCCATAATACAAATATGATCACAGTGTGGTCCTCCCAATCAATCCCTTTTGAATGAACACTTTGATATTTGTTTTCCTTTTACACACAAGTGCTACTACCAGCTGTTATGTCAAAAAATTTTTGTAGATCTTTGGTAAGCATATTTACAAGGATATTCCAGTCAGTAAAAACTATCAGGTCAAAGGCCTCTGCATTTTTATTGATTAAAGGCCTTGAAACAAAGGCCTCTGCATTTTTATTGATTAAAGGCCTTGAAACAATCCTGGCACCCAGTAGATACTCAAAATTCTTTTTTAAAGTAAAATATTCATACTGTTCAACAGAAATGACTGTATTGATTTATATCCGCCATATTAAAGACTTTTAAAATGATTGTCTTTTGTAGAACCCTCAAAGAGATTTGGCCACGTTCTAATCCTCAGAACCTTTGAAAATGACCTTATGTGAAAAAATGTCTTTCCAGATGTAAGGTAAGGATCTAGAAATGAGCCTGGATAATCCAGCCGGGCCCTATATCCAATAACAATTGTCCTCATAAGAGTGAGTCTGGACAGAGTAGCAGTGATATACATGCGCTGCCTTGTGTAAAACAGACAGCTGGGGGGAACCTACTGGAGAGCCACAGAGCTCAGCTCAGTCCTCTCTGACGACTTGGTGGGATGGCGGTGTGTGTGGCAGGGAGGGATATATGTATGCACGCAGCTGGTTCACATTGTTGTACCGCAGAAGCTAACCCAACAGTGTAAAGCAATTAGCCTTCAATTAAAAACATAAAAGTGAGGCAGAAGGAAATCTGACAGACATCTAGAAGAGAAAGCAATGTGAAGGCAGACTCAGAGAAGCGGAATACAACCACAAACCCAAGAAGGCCAGTGCAGCCCCGGGAAGCCAGAAAGGATGCTCCCCTGGAACCTCCAGAGGGAAGGGGGCCCCACCGACACTTCTGATTTTAGGATTTTAGCTTCCAGAACTGTGAGAGAATCGATTTCTATTGTGCCAAGCCATGGTTTACTGGCAATTTGTTCCATGTCTGAAATAGACCCCAAACAACTCAACAGAAGACTGTAAACATTCACCTAACCATTTACTAATTATTCTTGGTTTGGACTAATCAAGAAACCAGATTAAGTACTAACTGATCCAGTGCAGACTATGAAAAGGAAGCTGATAAATCCTTCTTTCATTTTTTTCCCCCCAAAACTCAGGTGATGGCAGATGGAGACTGATATATCTACATCCGTCTGAGCATATTTTTTTTTTAGGTATATGCTTATTTGTTGTTTACTGCATACAGTCATAGGTATACACTTGACCCCTCCCACTTGAACTTCCCTCCCATCTCCTTCCCCACTCCACCCCTCCAGGTTGTTGCATAGCCCCCGCGTAAGTTCCCTTAGTCTTACAGCACATTCACACTGGTTGTCTCTTTTGCATATGATAATATAAGTTTCCGTGTTACTCTTTCCACACATCTTGCTCATTCATCCCTCCCCCTGATGTCCACAAGTGTGTTCTCTATGTTTGATTCTCCATTGCTCCTCTGAATATACATTTATCAGTACCATCTTTCTAGATTTCATATATGTGTGTTAGTATACCATATTTAGCCTTCTCTTTCTGACTTACTTCACTTTGTATAATAGGGTCTAAGCTCATCCACCTCCTTAGGATTTATTCAAAAGCATTTCTTTCTTTTTATGGCTGAGAAATTTTCATTGTATTTGTGTACCACAACTTCCTTATCCATTCATCTGTCAATGGACATCGAAGTTGCTTCAATGTCCTAGCTATTGTATATAGTGCTGCAATGAAGAATAGGGTACATGTCTCTTTCAATTTTGGTTTGCTAAATAGCCTTCATTTTAAAAACATAAAAGTTTGAGGCAGAAGGAAATCTGACAGACATCTAGAAGAGAAAGCAATGTGAAGGCAGACTCAGAGAAGCGGAATACAACCACAAACCCAAGAAGGCCAGTGCAGCCCCGGGAAGCCAGAAAGGATGCTCCCCTGGAACCTCCAGAGGGAAGGGGGCCCCACCGACACTTCTGATTTTAGGATTTTAGCTTCCAGAACTGTGAGAGAATCGATTTCTATTGTGCCAAGCCATGGTTTACTGGCAATTTGTTCCATGTCTGAAATAGACCCCAAACAACTCAACAGAAGACTGTAAACATTCACCTAACCATTTACTAATTATTCTTGGTTTGGACTAATCAAGAAACCAGATTAAGTACTAACTGATCCAGTGCAGACTATGAAAAGGAAGCTGATAAATCCTTCTTTCATTTTTTTCCCCCCAAAACTCAGGTGATGGCAGATGGAGACTGATATATCTACATCCATCTGAGCATATTTTTTTTTTAGGTATATGCTTATTTGTTGTTTACTGCATACAGTCATAGGTATACACTTGACCCCTCCCACTTGAACTTCCCTCCCATCTCCTTCCCCACTCCACCCCTCCAGGTTGTTGCATAGCCCCCGCGTAAGTTCCCTTAGTCTTACAGCACATTCACACTGGTTGTCTCTTTTGCATATGATAATATAAGTTTCCGTGTTACTCTTTCCACACATCTTGCTCATTCATCCCTCCCCCTGATGTCCACAAGTGTGTTCTCTATGTTTGATTCTCCATTGCTCCTCTGAATATACATTTATCAGTACCATCTTTCTAGATTTCATATATGTGTGTTAGTATACCATATTTAGCCTTCTCTTTCTGACTTACTTCACTTTGTATAATAGGGTCTAAGCTCATCCACCTCCTTAGGATTTATTCAAAAGCATTTCTTTCTTTTTATGGCTGAGAAATTTTCATTGTATTTGTGTACCACAACTTCCTTATCCATTCATCTGTCAATGGACATCGAAGTTGCTTCAATGTCCTAGCTATTGTATATAGTGCTGCAATGAAGAATAGGGTACACATGTCTCTTTCAATTTTGGTTTCCTCAGGTTATATGCCTAGTAGTGAAATTGCTGGGTCATATGGTAGTTCTATTCCTAGTTTTTTAAGGAATCTCCATGCTGTCTTCCATAGTGGTTATATATCAACTTACAGTCCCACCAACAGTACAAAAGGGTTCCCTTTTCTCCACACCCATTCCAGCATTTATTGTCTTTGGTTTTTTTTTTTTAATTTATTTATTTTTGGGCGGGGGTCGGGTTGGGGAGGGAGGGGAGTGGGCAGGCCACTTCCATTGGTCCTTCATTTCTCTATTTGCGTCCATCTTTGTTCTTTTGGCTCCTGTGGGCCTCCCGTCGCGGTGGCGTCTGTCATCGCAGAGTGCCGACTCTGGGCGCATGCGCCCCAGAGCTCCAGCTCGGTAATTGGACACATCGGTCCAGCCGCTCCACGGCACGTGGGATCTTCCCAGGCCAGGGATCAAACTGGAGCCCCTTGCACTGCAAGGCGGTGTCCTTATCCACTGGACCACCAGGGGAAGCCCGTCTGTAGATTTTTTGATGATGGCCATTCTCACTGGTGTGAGATGATGTCTCATTGTAGTTTTGATTTTCATTTCCATCTGAGCATAATTGATCCAGTGAGAGCCTGGCTGGAGACCGGAGGGCATTCTCCCAGACAGTCCTTAGTCTCTCCCTGGTGAAGAATTATCATGCTACACTCTGTTCACAGAAGTTGTGAAGCTAACGGTCAACCATTTCCAACCTAGTCTGGCTTAGAAACATGCAGCAACCATCTCTGTATTCCAAGTTGCAGCAATCGGAGCGACCAATTTGGACTTAATGAAACTATTCCTATTTTACACTTAAATCCTGCTTACCGTTCAAAGAGTGCTGCCAGAGGTAGAATCTCAACTGTTTTATGTCATTTCTCACAGCAGAACTATGCGATTGAAATAGGCTAAGAATGCCACTATACATTTTCTAGAGAAAGAAAAGCGTGCTTCTGAGAGGTGGTGTGACTTGTCCAAGCTCCAGACTTCAAATCCACCCATGTCTTCCATGCCAGTGCCTCCTGAGGATCTTCCCATCTGAGCTACGTAAGTAAAATATGAGCCTGTTTGTTTTCAGGTGCTCTCTCTTGTTGGGAAGTGAGGTATTCCTGGACTGAAAAGAAATCTTCTATGTGCACATATGTACAGGGGCATGAAAATATATATATATATATATATATATATATGCTGCTATTTTTGATCATTCAAGTCCCCATTATCCTCTGACACAAAAATGTATTAGTCCTTTGCTCATGAGGGCTTCCCTGGTGGCTCAGATAGTAAAGAATCAATCTACAATGCAGGGGACCCAGGTTCTATCCCTGGATCAGGAAAATCCCCTGGAGAATAGACTGGCTACACACTCCAGTATTCTTGCCTGGAGAATTCCAAAGACAGAGGCACCTGGTGGGCTACTGTCCATGGAGCTGCAAAGAGTCAAACACAATTGAGCAACTAACACCTTCACTTTCTTTTACTCGAGGTGTGCAATAAGATTTGTTTTAAAACAATTATCCCAACTTGAACTCTATTTTGGGTTAAGCATGAATTTACTCTCTGTCATCAACAATCTTTTCTCCTGCCATTGTGTCTCCTACAACTAAGAAGGATCATTAGCGAGTTCCTAATATTTAACTACTTGTCTAAAGTACATAGATCTCAAATGACTGCATACCAACATTTCTTTGTCAAGTCATTAATAAGTAAAGTTTTCAGGTGGTCATTCTCCAGAGTGCTATAAAAAGAAAATTAAAAGCAAGATCAATTGTGCTTTTTAAAAATGCTGAGAAAAATCCTGCATTTTTTATGACTTCCAGAAACCAAGAAAGTTCTTTTCTAAAGATAATTCCCGTTATCTTCCATAAGTCATAGGAGAAACAAGTATTGCAATTAAAAGCAAGAGATCTGAATTCATATATTCAAATATATGTATTTACCAAGTATTCATGGGGGCCCCACTAGATGCCAAGCATATGCTAGGGCAACAGTAGTAAGCAAAACAAAGTTTCTAGTCATAACAAGCATACCTTCCACTGGGCAAAGGCAGACCATGAACACGTATTAATTTTGTCTCTAGTTTTCAGCAAAACTTGTTCAGAGACTCATGGTTGATCCTTCCTGCTGCCCACAGTCAGCACGGACGGGACAGAGGACTATAAACACAGACACCAAAAAAGCAAGCATCCAGCGACTCAGGAAAATTCTACCCTTGCATAGGAATTGTTAAGGAGGTAGACTTGCCAGAAGGATGGGCCTCTGGGAGGGAGTATGTGTTTGCCAAGGACCCTCCTGGTGCCTGAGGAGGCTTCTTTCCACTTTCTTGCACCTGTTTGGCTGTTTTATTCACACACGTTCCCAGAAACTGTGGAGAGAAGGGCCACAAACGGAGAAAGTGAATTATAATGAACTTGCAGAACATTTATGCATTCCTCAAAGTATTTATTGAGCTTTTGCTCTAGAGCCAACCTCGTGATGAGTTGCTCATCCTCTCGCATTTTGCTTTGTTACCAAAAGAAAAATTAGCAGGAAAACTTGAAGCAGCATGTAATTTCATATGCATTAAACATTGCCCCTTTAGCATGAGAGAGCACTTTTATGATGAAGGAACAATGCTTTATCTTGACTGTAGTCATAGATGGATCTATACTGGTAATTAAATGTCATAGAGCTATACACAAAAGCATATGAAAAATAGCCAGTGTTTCTTAAGTTTCAGTTGGGAAAAACGAAAAAGTTCTAGAGACGAACAGTTGGTGATGATGCACAGCAGTGTGAATGTACTTAATACCACAGAAATGTCCACTCAAAAATAGTTAAAATGTGGGGGTGCTTCCCAGCACCGGTTCAATCCCTGGCCCGGGAAGATCCCACGTGCCAAGGAACGGCTGGACTGGTGTGTCCAATTACAAGCCAGGCAAGAATACTGGAGTGGGTTGCGATTTTCTTCTCCAGTGGATCTTCCTGACCCAGGGATTGAACCCAAGTTTTCTGCCTTGCTGGTGGATTCTTTACCAACTGAGCCACTATGGAAGCCCAATGAATAAGTGATTTGTTCACATGGTATCACATGCAAATAGACAAAATGGCTTACACTCAAAAGATATTCAAGCATACCTGGATCAATGGCTTCTCCATCAAATACAGTCTCATACACAATGGCTTCCTTTTAAAAAGCGCAAAATGTTAGCAATAAAGTCAACTCGATGAAAGTAGTTTTGACATTACTGAGTACTTTGAGCAGATGACTTCTTAAATTACCTCATATCTCTAGCGTACAGAAGGCTAGCATCCTAGGGTTCCCAAACTCCTTGCTGTTCTTGTCTCCTCCAGCCCCAATCCCTGCTCAGTCTGCCCACCACACTTTCCCTGAACTCAAATCTTTGTATTGATGTGAAGTCTCTTACTTGGATGGGCAGTGTTATGGACAGAATTGGATTCTTCCAAATGTCTTACATTCAAACCCTAACCCCAAGTACATGTGAATGTGGGGATAGGACCTTAAAGAGGTGATTTAAAGAAAAATGAGGTGATAGGGGCTGGGTCTGAATCCAATATGATTGATGTTGATATAAAAACGAGAGATTAGGACAGAGGTAACACAGATTAGAAACAATAAAGTAAGGACACAGGAAGAAGGCACCATCTGCAAGCCAAAAAGGGAGACCTTGAAAGACACCAAACCTGCCAGCACCTGCCGACTTCTTACCTCCAGAAATGAGAGAAAATGAATGTCTGCATGAAAGCCAACCAGTCTGCAGAACTTTGTCGTGGCTGCCTAAGCACACTCATACAGGAGATCAGCTATGGATCTCACCATCTGCTTTGAGATCCAGGGTTGAAAGCCATATGTGACATAAATAACCTATTTACAAATCTAGATCTTATTTTCAAGAATTGGTGGATAAGACTGGCTTTTGATCAAAGCTAAATTCCAAGGCTGGAACTGAGATCCCAGGTTTTGGATGCATGGAAATTCAGTAGAAGCAGATGAGTGGAGAGGATTGTGCCTCCTTTCCATGATGCCTGAATAGACTGACCATATGTTAATATAGAAGAACTTTCTATGGAACCATAATTACAGGGACAATGTAGGACTCTTCCTTCTACTGGGAAGGGATCATAAAAATGTACTTACTGTTAATACCTCTAGCTTTTTATTTATGTTTCTAGTATCAACCATTTCCTTTGGATTTCTATCTCCTATTCAAAAAGTAAGTAAGTAAATGGCAGTTATCGGACAAGTGGCTTTTTTTTTAAAGCACTCAATTAAAAGTAATCATGTGATCAAGCTGGATCTTACCTGCCGTATACTTGATTCTTCTGTAGGAAAAGAAACTTTGACACAACATCAGCTTCATTACGCTAACGCATGGCAAAAAAAAAGATTTTCCATTTTTCTTTTTTGCAGAACATGACTATTATCCAGTCTTCTCCTCCTCCCAATTTTTTTTTAAATGCTGTATGAGGAATAATAAGCAGATCTCATTAACCCTCACTACCCCCACATACACACTGAAGCATAAATTGTCTCTACTTATCTAATAAAAATTCATATCCAACTCTATTTTTGAAGTCATGGCATTCTGTGCCCTGAAGAACTATTTTCAGATGATGATAAAAGCAGCTGCATTTTCTATCCATTTCTTTGGCCTCTCCTCCCAGCTTCACATAGATTCAGAACAAGTATACAGAAGATACCTGGGTCTGTCACCTGCCTCTGGGCTGGTTCCCATTGTTGGTCAACCACTGGCCATGCTACACAGGAATCTGGGGAGTCATTGGGTTTGCCTGCTCACAAACTCATTTAACATCTGTTGTCACAGAAAATCTGTTTCAGATGCTCTCAGAGCGTGGCTGCCTAAGCACACTCATACAGGAGATCAGCTATGGATCTCACCATCTGCTTTGAGATCCAGGGTTGAAAGCCATATGTGACATAAATAACCTATTTACAAATCTAGATCTTATTTTCAAGAATTGGTGGATAAGACTGGCTTTTGATCAAAGCTAAATTCCAAGGCTGGAACTGAGATCCCAGGTTTTGGATGCATGGAAATTCAGTAGAAGCAGATGAGTGGAGAGGATTGTGCCTCCTTTCCATGATGCCTGAATAGACTGACCATATGTTAATATAGAAGAACTTTCTATGGAACCATAATTACAGGGACAATGTAGGACTCTTCCTTCTACTGGGAAGGGATCATAAAAATGTACTTACTGTTAATACCTCTAGCTTTTTATTTATGTTTCTAGTATCAACCATTTCCTTTGGATTTCTATCTCCTATTCAAAAAGTAAGTAAGTAAATGGCAGTTATCGGACAAGTGGCTTTTTTTTTAAAGCACTCAATTAAAAGTAATCATGTGATCAAGCTGGATCTTACCTGCCGTATACTTGATTCTTCTGTAGGAAAAGAAACTTTGACACAACATCAGCTTCATTACGCTAACGCATGGCAAAAAAAAAGATTTTCCATTTTTCTTTTTTGCAGAACATGACTATTATCCAGTCTTCTCCTCCTCCCAATTTTTTTTTAAATGCTGTATGAGGAATAATAAGCAGATCTCATTAACCCTCACTACCCCCACATACACACTGAAGCATAAATTGTCTCTACTTATCTAATAAAAATTCATATCCAACTCTATTTTTGAAGTCATGGCATTCTGTGCCCTGAAGAACTATTTTCAGATGATGATAAAAGCAGCTGCATTTTCTATCCATTTCTTTGGCCTCTCCTCCCAGCTTCACATAGATTCAGAACAAGTATACAGAAGATACCTGGGTCTGTCACCTGCCTCTGGGCTGGTTCCCATTGTTGGTCAACCACTGGCCATGCTACACAGGAATCTGGGGAGTCATTGGGTTTGCCTGCTCACAAACTCATTTAACATCTGTTGTCACAGAAAATCTGTTTCAGATGCTCTCAGGCAGAACTCGAGACTATGTCGTTGCCCCTGTCTAAGGAAAGCTCTCCAGCTGTTTCCAAGTGTAGGTTTGAGCAGTGGTGAAAGGGACCATCGAGTTTTGCATCCCAAAGACTTCCTCTGTGCCCTTCAAAATTGGCAAAATTAAGCAAAAGCTTTCAGAGTAAGATTACCAAACCCCAAATGATTTCAACTCTTGACCACAGAAGCTCAGAAAGAAAAATCACTTACTTGGGTTTGGTCATAGAGATTTTGTTGGCCATTTTCTGGCAGCATTCTATAGCATCTCCATATCTCTACAGCAGGAAACATATCCAGGAAACCAACCCAGCAAAGAAAATAGCCATCAGAGTGAAGATGAAAGGAATGTACCAGTCGCTGGATTTGTATGTGTTGATAGCTGTGTACACAATGGTCAGAACTTTTCTTTGCTGGGAAAAAAATTATTTCGAAGGAAATGGAGCATTCGGCTCTGTTTTCAGAGAGCATCTGTTTATACATAAAAGCATCAATATAGAGCTGTGGTCCTACGGACAGTGGGATCTTGACTCAGACACAAGGAATTTGTAAATACCACAGGCAATAGTATGGAAGACACAGACCTGGTGATGCACTGATTTAAACATCTAAAGACTTGAACTGCAGGCAGTGACTGCTCTGCAAACTTGAACAAAAGCATCGCTCCCCTGTGACCACAGTGTTCTCATCTGCAAAGTCAAGGAGTTAAACTAAATGACATCTGAGGTTTTTTATGCCTCTGTTACCTGCAGAACATAGGATGAATTCTTTTTTTTTACAGCATGAGAGAACGTGTAGTTTTGAAAATCAAATATCCAGATTGTTTTCTAAAAATGCCTCTATTTCATGGGCTTCCCTGGTGGTCCATTGGGTAAAGAGTCCACCTTGCAGCACAAGGGGCTCCAGTTCGATCCCTGACCCGGGAAGATCCCACATGCCGCAGAATGGCTGGACCGGTGTGTCCAATTACCAGCCAGTGCTCTGGAGCGCGTGCGCCCAGAGCCAGTGCTCTGCAACGACAGAGGCCACTGCAATGAGAGGACCACACAAGCCAAAGAATAAAGATGGATGAAAATAAATAAAAAACCAATAAAAGAGGCCAAAATTCTAAAAAGAGGGAAAAAAAGCCTCTATTTCAAAGGCTAAAAGACAGTAAAATAGGCTAACCATAAAGTCTACTGAACAGACTTTATGCTTGGGCGATTCCAGAGTCATTCTGGAGTTCTGCAGAGGCTTTGTGTATGTATTTTTGAAATAACGAACTACTCAAGGGTCTGCTCAACTTGGGGTTAGATTAAAGGTTAGATAAAACAAGGAATAGAAGCACAGCGCTTGGCACAGGGTTGGTGTCCATTACTGGGAAAAATAGGGCCACTAGAGAATAATGTTTAAAGTGCCCAGTGCTGGAAATGTTTACCTGAGAGACTTCATTGACGAGTGGGGAGCCTCTCTGGTGGGCAGGACTCTCAGATCCTTTAGATACAGCCCGTTGCTCAGGGGTTCTTTATGCTCCTCCTGCAATAACACAAATTCTCTGTCCTCCACGCAGTAGATTCTCACAGATGCACATTCTAAAATGTAGCCTGGGGACTGGATGGGGTGATGCCCAGATTAAAAGGCGTAGAGTGGAAGATACTGCCCAAATAGCCTTTTCACCTTTTTTAGCTGAAACTTGAATTTACAATGGAACATTTCCCCCACACAGAGCCCAACTTAAATTCCATAACTCCTCACTTCAGAGCTGGTGGTTGGAGGAGGTGGCGTACTGGTCCTTGTCACATAAATATCTATAACAGTGGTGCCTGTCTTGGCCATCGTGGCTTTGCCATATTTCAGGTTGTCATCAGTGATGTGCACTATAATATGGTATTGCCTCTTCTGTTTAGCTCCAGACTGGAATTTAAAAGGATTCTTCACAATTAATTTCGGAGTATTTGAGCCCCGAGTTGGGTCAAGTCCAAAATGATTGTTCACATTTCCTTTAAAAGGGAGAAATCAAAGATTAGAAACATTTTAAGATAGGTTTAAACATTTTCTCAGGTTACCTTATCCATCTTTTGAAATGCAGTCAATGTAAGTAACTATAATTTTTTACTATTTTCTGAATCCTTCTAACTAGATAAGGCTTACAGTGAAATTGAAGTCAAGTAAGCAATAAATTCAGTCGGCTTGAAAAATTTTTGTTTTAAAGGTTAAGATCGTGAGTCTGATCCCCACATGTGGTCCACAAGTTTCACACTCTTATCCAATTATTCTGCCTAAGTGCATTCCCTTCCTTCTTCTCCCACCCAGAGGATTTTATTCCCACTTTCAGCTCCGTGTGGATCGATACTAAATGGACCAGTCAGACCACAGTGTCTATTGAGGTCCTCCTAAATTTCCAGTCAGGTCTCAGGGGCCGTGGAGACACTGCTGTAAAGAAAATGCCCTTGGTCTCCATTTCATGAAGTTTATTACCTAGCAAGAGGTGCAAACACTGAACTAGCCTCTACAGTTCGTTAGGAACGTGAACCCGCGTCCATGCTTCCTTTCTTTCAGTGGCATGACAGTAGGTCCGACCTCCGTTCTTTTTGGGGGGGTGCGGATTGGGGTTGAGGAGGGAGAGGGGCGGGTCGGCCATTTCTATTGGTCTTTCATTTATCGATTTTCATCCATCTTTGTTCTTTGGCCCGTGTGGGCCTCCCATCGCAGTGGCCCCTATCATCGCAGAGCACTGACTCTCGGCGCATGCACCCCAGAGCTCCGGCTTGGTAATTGGATACATCAGTCCAGCCGCTCCGTGGCACGTGGGATCTTCCCAGGCCAGGGATCGAACCGGCGCCCTGCACCGCATGGCAACTTAAATTCCATAACTCCTCACTTCAGAGCTGGTGGTTGGAGGAGGTGGCATACTGGTCCTTGTCACATAAATATCTATAACAGTGGTGCCTGTCTTGGCCATCGTGGCTTTGCCATATTTCAGGTTGTCATCAGTGATGTGCACTATAATATGGTATTGCCTCTTCTGTTTAGCTCCAGACTGGAATTTAAAAGGATTCTTCACAATTAATTTCGGAGTATTTGAGCCCCGAGTTGGGTCAAGTCCAAAATGATTGTTCACATTTCCTTTAAAAGGGAGAAATCAAAGATTAGAAACATTTTAAGATAGGTTTAAACATTTTCTCAGGTTACCTTATCCATCTTTTGAAATGCAGTCAATGTAAGTAACTATAATTTTTTACTATTTTCTGAATCCTTCTAACTAGATAAGGCTTACAGTGAAATTGAAGTCAAGTAAGCAATAAATTCAGTCGGCTTGAAAAATTTTTGTTTTAAAGGTTAAGATCGTGAGTCTGATCCCCACATGTGGTCCACAAGTTTCACACTCTTATCCAATTATTCTGCCTAAGTGCATTCCCTTCCTTCTTCTCCCACCCAGAGGATTTTATTCCCACTTTCAGCTCCGTGTGGATCGATACTAAATGGACCAGTCAGACCACAGTGTCTATTGAGGTCCTCCTAAATTTCCAGTCAGGTCTCAGGGGCCGTGGAGACACTGCTGTAAAGAAAATGCCCTTGGTCTCCATTTCATGAAGTTTATTACCTAGCAAGAGGTGCAAACACTGAACTAGCCTCTACAGTTCGTTAGGAACGTGAACCCGCGTCCATGCTTCCTTTCTTTCAGTGGCATGACAGTAGGTCCGACCTCCGTTCTTTTTGGGGGGGTGCGGATTGGGGTTGAGGAGGGAGAGGGGCGGGTCGGCCATTTCTATTGGTCTTTCATTTATCGATTTTCATCCATCTTTGTTCTTTGGCCCGTGTGGGCCTCCCATCGCAGTGGCCCCTATCATCGCAGAGCACTGACTCTCGGCGCATGCACCCCAGAGCTCCGGCTTGGTAATTGGATACATCAGTCCAGCCGCTCCGTGGCACGTGGGATCTTCCCAGGCCAGGGATCGAACCGGCGTCCCCTGCACCGCATGGCGGTGTCCTTACCCACTGGACTACCAGGGAAGCCCTCCAACCTCCGTTCTTGAAAGACATCTTCTTTCACTCTCTCATGATACCCAGTAGTTTTCTTCTATCAAACTTGCTGTATTTTATAATTTTATAACAGTTGCTTTTAGTACTAGTTGAATGAACCATGAATTCTACTGGGTTCATATCTCTTTAGTCCCATACGGGTACCCTCCTCCTGACACATATGTGATCTCCAGTAAATTCCTCCAAATGTCCCAAGTTCAGGACTCAAGCTGATATGGATTTATGAAAACCCAACCATAATGCAATAGAAAACATCTCTCCTAGTGGATCTGTATTAGCATCACATGGAGAAATAGCTTCTGTTGATAGCCATTACCATAAACAGCAGACAGAGTTACTTGCAACTTAACCTTGCAGGTCCAAAGTTTCCTCCTTATCAAGTATTGTTAAAATCATGGATAATTCTACCATAGGAGGACTTAGGAAGTGAAAAGGGTTCCTTGAGGAAACTAGTGGCATAGAAAGGAAATCATTTAATCTTTGTAAACATGGTTGTTTCTAAGATTATATTATTTATATCAAAGAGGCTCTATCATTTGGACACATGCTCATGATTAAAAGAAATAAAATGATTCACCAGAAACCATCTCAACTCACATTTCAGAGTCCTGTGAATCTGTCGTGGCAGTTTAGTTGGAAACCGTTGACGTTTGTCCCAGCAACAGCACTGTCAAAAATGACTGCCTGGCGTACAGAAGCTGTGCAGACAGGAGCTTCATCGTTCTCGTCTAAGATGTCAACTGTGACCTGTCAGCAGTGAGGGAGGAAGAAACATCCCATCCACGTCATGTGACTATTTATACACAAAATCAGAAAGAAGCATCTGGGTAGAGACACATCATTTAGAATTATTAAATAGAAAGTCTTGGATTTGGAGTTTGAAGAAATGTTCCTGTCGACGGGGGTGCTGGCTGCCAATCAACCAGTCAGTCACCTGTTATTCCTGGGTCAGCTGTGACATTCAGTGTGGCCATTAGGCAGAGTCTCAGGCTTGTTAGAAGAACCCGTGGAAAGCTCATGAGTTACATAAATGGTAAGAAAGGAAAGTTGAAGAATGATGCCTCTAAAAATTGTAATCCCTTGAATTTTTAAACATCTATGCTTAATGGCAGACATAGCCTATGTTCACTTCCTCCTTCTCAACTTTGGGGCCTCCTCTGCACCATTCTCTCAGGCACAATGTATTTTTTTAGTGACAGTATGATTACTTCAAAATATGCTCTGGCCTTCATTAGGGGCTGTTATCAACCTTTTGTTAATTAAAATACCACAAAACAGGAAACTGTGATTTACATGGGAAAGGATCAAAATATCAAGGATTTTTAAATGTCAGTGATCAAATGCCAGTCGGCCTAGAAAGGTTATCTGCCCACCTCTTAGATGAGTAATAACTTTCTTAGCAACATTCACAGAAGATTCTCTGGGGTGCTCCTGTGCGTAAGCACTACCTTTTAAAAATGTTTTATGAAATGTTTTACAACACTGCTAAATTCCTGGGGAACAATTCATTTTTAATGCTGCTTCTATAGATTGAATAAAGCTGTGTGATTCTATTTAATATGATTTTAGGAAGATGGCTGGGATATCAGGCAAACAGTTCTGAACTTGGAATCAGAACTCTTTATAGAAATCTCAGGCCTTCTGCGTGTGAGATCTTTGTTTGATACAAGGGACTGAAAGTTGCTTTGCTTATCTGTAAAAGGGATCATACATATCTTTAAACAACAAAACTCTGTGAAAGCAAAAAGTAAAATTGAAAAAAAAAAAACAGGGAGCATTCCGTCTGTCCGTTCCTAGGATTGTGGGGAGGATAAATTCATCCACTCAGTGGATATTTGTTTAACACTATGTGCTAAGCACTAGTCTAGGCAAAGAAAATACAAAGGTAAATCAAAGTCCCTCTCCTATGGCACCTGGTATTCTAAACGAGGAGGTAAAGCAATAAATACGTCAACAAAATCATATAGCAGGCACTGTCGTATGGAAATTGGTGTTTTGCAGTTGAGATAGAGAATAAAACCAGTCCACTGCTTTTGTACAGCATTCCCATTCACGTCCTGTTTATTTGAGATCTTTCAAAAAAGTCCTTTGAGCACCCATCATGTAGTTGTTTTTCTTTTAATAATAATTCTGAGTCGTTAAGAAAAGGTGCTATGTTGAATGCACTACATTTTTTTATTATTATTATTTATTTATTTTTGGTTATTCTGGGTTTTCACTGCTGCCACAGTCTCTTCTCTAGTTGTAGGGAGTGGGAGCTACTCTCTAGTTGAGGTGAGCAGGCCTGCTGTTGCGGTAACTTCTCCTGTTGTGGAACTCGAGTTCCAGGGCACAGGCTCAATAGCTGTGGCTCAAGGGCTTGGTTGCTCAGCAGCATGTGGGATCTTCCCAGATCAGGGATCGAACTGTGTCTCCTGCATTGACAGGCGATCTCTTCACCACTGAGCTACCTGGGAAGCCCCATCAAGTAGTTTTAATTATCCTCTTTATGTCTTTTCAAAATGTTTCAGACTTGTCTATCCATTGATGTCCATGACTCTCTAAGACTACAGACCACAAACCCAGATTACATCACTGCAAAATTACCATGGTTTTGATTATTGTCTCTATAACATAATTTCCTTTACTTGTCTGTCTATTCAGTGAGTATAGCTTCTGTGAGGAAAAAATGTTCTTGATTTCAATCCTAGAGAAAAGTATTGGCTGTTGTTGTGTTAGTCACTTAGTCGTGTTCAACTCTTTGCCACTCCATGGGCTGTAGCCCACCAGGCTCCTCTCTCCATGGTATTCTCCAGCAAGTAGACTGGCATACATTGCCATTCCCTTATCCAGGGGATCTTTCCAACCCAGGGACCAAACCTGAGTCTCCCACACTGTGGGCAGATTCTTTACCATCCGAGTTATCAGGGAAGCTCCAGAGAAAAACATACTCCAAAGCATTACATGGACTTACTAAATTGACTTGTTAAAAAAAAGAGAGTAGTTGATGGAACTATTTTAATAGAAGATAATCATGAAAGAAAGGCTTTCTTTGAACATTCTATTTTCCTCTTCCTTCCCTATAATGGATACCTGTCCTTAAGCAAGTATGTATCCTTGCAGCGTATACAGTGTTTGGTTACATCATTTTGATTTGCATAAATGTTATTGTGCTATAGGTCTCTCCTGTTTCCTACTTTTTTTCATTCAGTGCCATATTTTGTGGGGTTTTTTTTCCCCATGTTGCTGCTTGTAGACTTACTTTTCTATTTCTTTTTGGGAGTGGCAGGGGGGTGGGTGGTCCTGGTGTTTTTTTCTTTAATTTGGATTTACTTACTGATTTCTGTTTTGGTTGCACCAGGTCTTCAGTGCTGCGTGCTGACTTTTCTCTAGTTGTGGTGAGTGGGAGTAACTCTCTGGCAGTGCACAGCCTTCTCAGTGCAGTGGCTTCTCCTGTTGCTGAGCACAGGCTCTAAGCACAAGGGCTTCCGGAGCTGCACCTGGCGGGCGTAGCTGCTCTAAGGCATATGGAATCTTCCCAGACCAGGGATGGAATCCATGTCCCGTGCATTGCAAGCAAGCTACTTTGGAGCAAAAATAGGATTAAGGTAAGAATGTGAGTCATGTGGTTGTCTAGAGGACAAGCATTACAGCCTGTGGCAAAGTCTCTGAGGTGCACACATTTGGGGTGTGTTGGAGGCACTGCCCAAAACTCATGTGACTGGACTGAAGTAAGAGGGAGAGAGCCATAGGAGCTGAACAGAAAGATCTGGGGTCCAGATCACACAGAGCACAGCAGACCTTAGAAACAACCTTGAAGCCTTGCTAAGTGTGATGGGAAGCCATTGGAGAGCATTGAGGAAGAGGGTGAATTACCTTTCGAAAGAATCATTCTGGCTACTCTGTGAAGAGTAGATTGTGAAGAGTCCAAGTGGAAGTGGAGCTTCTAGTTACAAGGCTGCTGCCCTAGACCAGGAAAGGGGCAATGGTGCCACAACCAGACAGCATTCAGGATAAGCTTTGAAAGTAGAGAGGATTTACTGATGAGTCAGTGTGATAATTTAGGGTATACAATAGTGATTAAGTGCCCAGAGTTAATCCTACTTCTTTCTAGCTAAGTAAACTTGGATAAGTTACTTAAATTCTAAGTCTTGGAAATGAAATTCTTCTACCTATAAAAAGGAGTATCAGCATGTTGGTGAACAACAAAACTCTGTAAAATCTTTAAAATAAAGAATAATAATAAAAAAGAGCGCCTTAAAAAAAATAAAAAGGAGTATCGGGCTTCCCTGGTGGTCCAGTGGGTAAGGACACCACCTTGCAGTGCAAGGGGTGCCAGTTCGATCCCTGGCCTGGGAAGATCCCACGTGCCGCGGAGCAGCTGGACCCATGTGTCCAATTACCGAGCTGGAGCTCTGGAGCGCACACGCCCAGAGCCGGTGGTCTGTGACAAGAGAGGCCACTCCGATGGGAGGCCCACACAGGCCGAAGAACAAAGATGGATGGAAATAGATAAATGAAAGACCAATAGAAGTAGCCTGCCTGCCCTCCTCTCCCCCCCACTCTGCAAAAAAAGGAGTATCAGTAGTAGCTGCCTCATGGAATGGATGAGACGATAGGAGGTCTCGTAGTCTTGGCTTTTAATGTGTACATGTGCTCAGTTATATCCGACTCTGCGACCTCATGGACAGTTGCCCTCAAGGCTCCTCTATCCATGGAATTTTCTAGGCAAGAATACCGAAGTGGGTTGCCCTTTCCTCTCCAGGAGAGTCTTCCTGACTCAGAGATCCAACCTGTATCTCTTGGGTCTCCTGCATTGTCAGGTGGATTCTTTACCACTGTGTCACCTCAGTTGGTTCTCAGTAAAGGGTGGGTGATGATGATGATGATGGTGATAACAATGGTGATGGTGAGTTCCCATAATTTGGGATCTAATGAACCATCTTCCTCTTCTGAACTCAAGAGGCACATTTATCTGTATCATCAATATACTTGCTAATGCTACGTAACTTCACATGTGTTAAAAATTTAAGCTCCCTGAAGCCATGTATTCTCTTACATGTCTTTGTAACCCAGGATATTGTACAGGGAGTAAACACTAAATAGATACTAGTTAACAGAAAGAGGGAATGAACCAGTTCCTGCTTTATGTTTAGTTAAATTACAAAACCTTTTTGTAACATCACTTGAAGTTATTTTTTAATTATCTGCTTTCCCCTTATCATTTATGATAAGTAGATGATAATTACAAGTGAGTAGCATCCTATACAATTTTAGGAACTCAAATTTCTACAGGAAAAACTACCACAGGTACCTAGGTGTAAGGATTATTCTTATAGCTACCTTCCTAAGACAATCAGGCCATTTAATCCTATGCACATGATTAGAATTCAGTCCCTGTGAAAGTCATTCTGACTGTTGATGTGAGTGGACCTGATGTGTTCCTCACAATGACACTCAGGAAGCGTAATCACTACCCAGCAGCAAGTCAGGGGGCTCTGTACAAGAAGAGGAAATAGACACTGAATCATCAGGCCAAATGAGGACCTGGAAATTCTTCAGCCCTACCTCTGTCTCTTCTCCGATGACAAAACCTCAGAGTCATTAAAAATACACACCATATCATCAAGATGGTAGTATTCACTCCAAGTGTCTTTCGAGAATTTTTTGATGTTGCTACAACAATTTAGAGCTCCTGCCGTGGAGTCAAAAAAACACATCATAGGAAACGACATCCATCGTCACTATCATCTCTTAATGAGAGGCAGCCTGGGCTTGAGTCCAGTCCTCCAAGCCCAGAGTCACTTCACAGAAGTTTCCCAAACTCTGGGCCTGAGTTTCCTCATGTGGAGAGTAGAAATGATGATAGTATTGTTTACTTTGAAGACTGAAGGTGAATATTAACTGCACCAAGATATGAAATGAACCTAGAGCAGGAACTGGCACAAGGATTGGATTCATATTAACTATTATTATAATTCTTTCATCTCATGAGAATTATTGTTGTTATTATTTGAGAGTTTTGATTGTAATAAGTTAGAACTTAGCACATTATCTCTGTTACATCAAAACCTGGCCCTCTCTAGGGACTGCATTGGCACTTCAGTGGCTAAGATTCTGTGCTTCCACTGCAAGGGCCACACATTAAGATCTCACATACCTTGTACATGGCACAGCCGAAAATATATGTATTTTTTAATTGTTAAAAAAAAAGAAAAAGAAAAAAACCCAGGGCTTTCTACTTACTAGGGCTGTCACCGTGCAAGGATGAAATTTGGCACAGTCCACAGATTCCATGGTGAGGTTATATTGCTTCACCATCTCGTAGTCTGGCTGTGTGGTGAGTTCAGTCATTCCAGAGAGTGGATAGAGTCTTTGTATAACCTGAATGTCACCATTGGTTAGCTTGTACATCACACAGTTTAATGGGTCGTCTTCATCAACAGTGGCCACTCTTCCAGCTTCGTAGAAAGTTGCAAGGAGCATTTATTACGGTTCACTCCTATCATGCAGCTACACCAGTTTCAAAAGATTAACCTATCTGTTCCTTCCAAATAGTGTCATAATTTCTTAAACGGTCTACCTGAATCCTTGCGGACAATGCGATGTGTTTGAAAAGCACGGCTCTACATGATAGAAAGTGGACTTATAGATGATCCACTTTAAGCTACATTGCATGAGTCACATGATATAAGTAAGCAATGACTTTATAAAAATAATAATTAACTTGCACACAAGCACTGCATGTTTATTTTCTACCAGGCATTATGCTGAGAAGAGCATCAGATAATGGTTCACAGCACAGACTCTGAAACCAGACTGCCTAGTTCCAAATCTCAGCTCTACCAATCATCAGCTATAATTCATTAGAAAGTTCTAGAACCTCTCTGAGCCTCACATTCCTTATCTGCAAACTAGGAATAATAACAATATCTACCACATGGAATTGTTGTGAGAGTTAAATGAGTTACAATACATAAGACACATAGAATGTATAGTAAGTATTACATAAGAATTAGCTTTTATCTATATATATTATCTCATTAAATCTCAACAGCCTTATGACATATGTACTATCACTGTTCACACTTTATAGATAAGGAAACTACAGCCTAGTGGTACTTGCCCAAGGTCACAGAGCTACTAAAGATAAGAGTCAGGATTCAAATCTGAACTTGCTGAATCTAAACATTTTTTAAATTACTTGCTGTTAAGTCCCATGTGTAGTTCTTCCAAATAATCTTCTAGAAGAAACACGGGTGTGGTGGATGGATTGCATTAATAATTCAAATTTTTTACCATCCTCATGTTCACTCTGTTCTCATGGGTAGCCCATACAGCTCCCTCCTGTGTGGCTTGTTTGGGCTGAGGGGACAGGAGCACACCTGCCACTAACAGGTTTGAAAACCACTATGTAACCAGCCTTGCCTTACTCCTGCATCTCTTGCTCTGCCCTGAGAACTGCTCAGACTAGCCTGTTGGAGGAGAAAGAAGCCAGATCATCCAGTCACTCCTACTGAACCAAGGTAGCTCAGCAAAAAGCCAGCAGATTCCCACAATTTGAGCCAACCCCGCCAGTTCTCAGGCTCATGGACTAAATAAATATTCACTGTTGCTTTACTCTTGTTTTCTGTAGGTTTCATGACTCAGAATACTTTTCGTAATAGATAACTGATAAAAGGGCCTGTATCTCCACATTGCAGGAGATGCAGGTTCAATCACTGGGTCAGGAAGATCTCCTGGAGGAGGAAACGACAATATACTCTAGTATTCTAGCCTGGGAAATCCCATGGACAGAGAGCCTGGTAGGCTACAGTCTATGGGGTTGCCAAAGAGTCACAATGATTGAGCTTACCAACATGTATTATGTAGGACATTTAGGTCGCTGATAACCAAGAATGAAAATTAGGATGAAGAAATCAGTTCAGGTGCTGTCACCATGCCCTTCGATCTTCGGGAGTTCTTTGTCTGTTTGCATCTTCCTTTCTCAAGATTCATCAGCCTCTGGAAATGTGTCATTAAACAAGCAGTGAACACAACTCAGAATATCAAGAACAGAGAAAACGCATTTGTGAAATGGGATGTAATATTTTATTATGACAAGTTCAGAATACAAAAAGTCCAACCTATTGTTTGTGCGGAAGCATTACTATCAGGAGAAAGGTGTTATAGTGGATACAGGACCACATAAAATAGATTACAGGTGAACTCGCCATCTCTAGCTTACATTCCTGAGCAAAGATGATGCCATTTTCACATTTAACACCTGACAAACTGTAATGGGAACCTTATTCTTCTGTAGGGGAAAAATTAACCTTTCAGTAAAACTAAAAGCCATCTTGAGCATCTTTAGCTAAATTTAAAATAGAGAAATTATGAAATTGTAACTCTGCCAAACTTCCTCATCAAGAAAACTGTTGGAACGGAAACATGTTTTCCTTCATGACTTGCAACACAGAGTGATTTAATTTTCATGTGTTTTCCCCTCAGTCGTTTCTGATAAAGGATCATTTTGGTTTTTGCCTATGCCTCCCTCTCTTCAGAATCTTTTTGTCAATGAGAGATTCAGGTATTCATTACATACCATCAGAATTTTTTTTCTTACTTTAAGGATGTTAGACCCCCATAATTTTTTTTTTAATTTTTTGGACACTTTTATTGGTCTTTCATTTATTTATTTTCATCCATCTTTGTTCTTATGGGTTTTCTGTAGGTTTCATGTAGAATACTTTTCGTAATAGATAACTGATAAAAGGGCCTGTATCTCCACATTGCAGGAGATGCAGGTTCAATCACTGGTCAGGAAGATCTCCTGGAGGAGGAAACGACAATATACTCTAGTATTCTAGCCTGGGAAATCCCATGGACAGAGAGCCTGGTAGGCTACAGTCTATGGGGTTGCCAAAGAGTCACAATGATTGAGCTTACCAACATGTATTATGTAGGACATTTAGGTCGCTGATAACCAAGAATGAAAATTAGGATGAAGAAATCAGTTCAGGTGCTGTCACCATGCCCTTCGATCTTCGGGAGTTCTTTGTCTGTTTGCATCTTCCTTTCTCAAGATTCATCAGCCTCTGGAAATGTGTCATTAAACAAGCAGTGAACACAACTCAGAATATCAAGAACAGAGAAAACGCATTTGTGAAATGGGATGTAATATTTTATTATGACAAGTTCAGAATACAAAAAGTCCAACCTATTGTTTGTGCGGAAGCATTACTATCAGGAGAAAGGTGTTATAGTGGATACAGGACCACATAAAATAGATTACAGGTGAACTCGCCATCTCTAGCTTACATTCCTGAGCAAAGATGATGCCATTTTCACATTTAACACCTGACAAACTGTAATGGGAACCTTATTCTTCTGTAGGGGAAAAATTAACCTTTCAGTAAAACTAAAAGCCATCTTGAGCATCTTTAGCTAAATTTAAAATAGAGAAATTATGAAATTGTAACTCTGCCAAACTTCCTCATCAAGAAAACTGTTGGAACGGAAACATGTTTTCCTTCATGACTTGCAACACAGAGTGATTTAATTTTCATGTGTTTTCCCCTCAGTCGTTTCTGATAAAGGATCATTTTGGTTTTTGCCTATGCCTCCCTCTCTTCAGAATCTTTTTGTCAATGAGAGATTCAGGTATTCATTACATACCATCAGAATTTTTTTTCTTACTTTAAGGATGTTAGACCCCCATAATTTTTTTTTTAATTTTTTGGACACTTTTATTGGTCTTTCATTTATTTATTTTCATCCATCTTTGTTCTTTGGCCTGTGTGGGCCTCCCATCGCAGTGGCCTCTCTAGTTGCAGAGCACGGGCTCCGGGCGCATGTGCTCCAGAGCTCCGGCTCGGTAATTGGACACACTGGTCCAGCCACTTCGCGGCACATGGGATCTTCCCAGGCCAGGGATTGAACCGGCGCCCCTTGCACTGCAAGGCGGTGTCCTTACCCACTGGACCACCGGGGATGCCCATCCCATAATTTTAAGCTGAAAAACTTCATAGAGTCTTCAAGGCACACTCAAATCCTCTGTGCTAATCAACACAGCATGAAAAAAGGCCTCCATAGTGATGGATTTTTAATATCCTCAAGGTCTATAGGCTAGTTGTTTCATATTCTGAGAAAAGCTGGTTTTCAGAGTAGTGTTAACTTTCCATTTCCTTTTTTTATTATTATTAATTTAAATTTTGGCCTCTTTTATTGGTTTTTTGTTTTATTTGTTTTCATCCATCTTTATTCTTCGGCCTGTGTGGGCCTCCCGTTGCAGTGGCCTCTCTCACTGCAGAGCACCACCCCTCACAAATCAGTGATGCTGGAAATCCTAAATCCTTCCCCTCAGCTATGAATAAGGTATTAGATTTTCCTTAAGAAATCGTAGAAATGTTCAATATGTTTGAAAAGTTTTACCTTCAAAGTATAAAATTACATTTCAGAACAACTTTGGATGGTTGGAAGAGAAACTGACGTAAAACAGTTGATTCCCATAAAGCATCTGTATCTTTTTCCTTTGAATTTTTCATTCTGTGTTGGGGTGTAACCAGTTAACAATGGCATGGTAGTTTCAAGTCAACAGCCGAGGGAGTCAGCCGTACATACACTTGTATCCATTCTCCCACAAACCCCACTCCTATCCAGGCTGTGACATAACACTGAGCAGAGAAGCAGCTATGTTTTTAAACACCATTCGTCAAAGGCAAAACTATAGAGACGCTAAAAAAGACCAGAAGATTCCAATGATTACGGGACAGGGAAGAATGACTGGCACCTAAGACTACTGAGGCAGAGAAACTGTTCTGTATGATACCATAATGGTGGATACTTCATTATAAATTTGTCCACGTCCATGGAACGTACAACTTCAATAATGAGCTTTAGTGTAAACTCTGGACGTGTCACTGCAGGCTCATCAATTGCAGTAAATATACCACTCTGGCGGGGCGTGCTGATGGCAAAGAAGGCTATGCCTGGGGCATGGGGCAAGAGGGTATATGGGAAAATCTCTTTGCCTTCTACTTAATTTTGTTGTCAACCTAAATGGCACTAACCTGTAGTCTATTTTTTTAAATGTAAGTCTCTACTTTAAAATCTATATGGATTGTCATTAACTTTGGAAGATTATGGAATCCTTTTGATAATCTCATGAGTGCTATGGCTCTTTTTCTTCAAAGACCCTCAAAGCCAATGTTCAGATCCTCTGGTCCAGATTCACAATTAATAAGCTAGGGGATGATTAGAAAATTACCAGCTATTTAATTTCTGCATAAAGACCCTTCATAAAGCTCCATTAAGTCTAGAATTCCCTAGAGCTAGAAGACCACCACAGAAATGGGAGAATGCAAAAGGAGGAAAGAAATTATGGTAATGAGCCTCCCGCATTACTCAGAAATCAATACTGAGTACTTCTGAAAAAAGAGCAAAAGTCCATGGGAGGGGAAATGAGGATCCTGTTTATAATCATTTAGTTTATATGCAATTTTTCTGAAATTGTCTGGTCATAGAGTGTAAGATGCAACTGTGTTATCTTCTAGAACTAGGATGTAAATACGCGTGCATTTATTTTACAGAGAAGTTAAGGCCTTGTCCAAAACTCATAGTGACACAAAGAACTGAAATCCAAATAACGTGGGTTTTTTTTTTTTTATTTCCCAGTCTCGCCTTAGAACAACTGTCTAATGAATGCATTTGCCTGCCAAGGAAATAAACTGGTTTGAACTAGTGTGGGTTCCATCCAGTGACACGCTGGCAAATGTTTAACAACCAGTTCTCTCAGGGAAAAAAGGACTAGAATGTGTGTGTTGGTAAGTGTGTGTGATTTTGTATTCACTTAAATATGGGGACCTCTTACTTCCTAATGTTTCTGGAACAGAGAATGAATAGTGTGCAGCTTTAAATACGGGGCTGAAATCATTGGCAGGAGCATTGTACAATGATTGTCACCGAAAAATGAAAGCGTAAGTAAATGCTTGGTGATGGTGGTGGTTTTATTCTGCATACTAGTTAAATGTGCCCCCAGGAACAGGCTTAGGGAAGGATTTGAAATTATGGTGGGATTCTCTCTGTTCCCAATTGATTCCTGTTTCCAGACTGCAGTCTTATGGAGCATAAGTGAATTCTAGTGCTCACCAAAGCAATTAGTCAAAGACACATAATGTGCTGCATGCCATATTTTGTTGTATACAATGGTGATATATATGTATCATATATATGAATGTATAACTATATATTTTATATGAGAGTTTATTATATTTTTCATGTATATGATCGCTTTCATTAGCATTTGGTAGGTTGTCACTGTCAACCCTGCATATGACTTTCTACACTCTGCATTTAATATATCCTAGGAGGTAAATGGAAGGCGACTCAGAAAACCCATGTCCAAGGATTGGGTGTGACATATGCACAGTGGCCTTGAACTAGCTGAACTTCTTAGAGGCTCCGAGTCTTCAGCACCTTTAATCTTCTATTTTACAGTGTATAAAAATGAGATCACGCCCAAGGATTTTCCCCTGTAAGAGGTTAGTGAAATGTAGTTATGTCATTTTATTCCTTTCAGGCCAATACTTGTACATCGCAAGTTATAGGAAAGGAATTCTATTTTTCATACCCACACATTCAAATTAACCAATCAGAAAGTTGTCGAAAAAGAAGAAAATTGTGAAACACAAAAACAAGCAAATTTCAAACCAGGAGATTTTTAGCTTTTTAAAATAAAGGAATAATTCACCTTTCCTATTCATGTCAGTGGCTCAGCAGTTGTGACAATATCTCTGTTTTACAGAAGAGGAAGCTGAGGTTCACAGAGTCATGTTCTTTGCCGAAGGTCACAAAGCTCGTAGTCACTGAGCAGGCGTTGGATCAACTTGAGTCTGCCAGCATCTCCCACAGCGTCTCTTCTGACATGGTAATATTTCAAATGTAGAAACCAGGTTAAACAACTACCAAAAGGTTTACTTATGAAAAACCTTCTCAGAATTTCTGATATGTCATTCGGTGTTTTGAATCTCCATCTATGCATTGCTTCTGTAGGTGAGAACAAGAACAATGTACAACATGGAAGTGGTGAGTTTTTATTGGGGTGACATGAGGACTGCGCCCAGGAAAGAGCACCTCAGCTAGCGCTGAGAGACCACTCGGAGGGGCAGAATACGTGATTTTGGTGAAGGGACAGTTCATGCAATCAAGTACATTTTTTTTTCCAGAAGGTTTCTGCTAGTCTTATGAAGCTTTTGCTAGTCACCAAAAGGTTTAGCTTTTCCAGATATGAGGAGATACAAGAATTGGGCTCACAAAATCAGCTCCTAAAATATCTATCTGAAGACCTGACCTGCCAGTTTTCCCTGAGCACAGAAGGATTTTTATGCCATATTTTGTAGTATACAATGGTGATATATATGTATCATATATATGTATGTATAACTATATATTTTATATGAGAGTTTATTATATTTTTCATGTATATGATCGCTTTCATTAGCATTTGGTAGGTTGTCACTGTCAACCCTGCATATGACTTTCTACACTCTGCATTTAATATATCCTAGGAGGTAAATGGAAGGCGACTCAGAAAACCCATGTCCAAGGATTGGGTGTGACATATGCACAGTGGCCTTGAACTAGCTGAACTTCTTAGAGGCTCCGAGTCTTCAGCACCTTTAATCTTCTATTTTACAGTGTATAAAAATGAGATCACGCCCAAGGATTTTCCCCTGTAAGAGGTTAGTGAAATGTAGTTATGTCATTTTATTCCTTTCAGGCCAATACTTGTACATCGCAAGTTATAGGAAAGGAATTCTATTTTTCATACCCACACATTCAAATTAACCAATCAGAAAGTTGTCGAAAAAGAAGAAAATTGTGAAACACAAAAACAAGCAAATTTCAAACCAGGAGATTTTTAGCTTTTTAAAATAAAGGAATAATTCACCTTTCCTATTCATGTCAGTGGCTCAGCAGTTGTGACAATATCTCTGTTTTACAGAAGAGGAAGCTGAGGTTCACAGAGTCATGTTCTTTGCCGAAGGTCACAAAGCTCGTAGTCACTGAGCAGGCGTTGGATCAACTTGAGTCTGCCAGCATCTCCCACAGCGTCTCTTCTGACATGGTAATATTTCAAATGTAGAAACCAGGTTAAACAACTACCAAAAGGTTTACTTATGAAAAACCTTCTCAGAATTTCTGATATGTCATTCGGTGTTTTGAATCTCCATCTATGCATTGCTTCTGTAGGTGAAAAAAAGAAAAATGTACAACATGGAAGTGGTGAGTTTTTATTGGGGGTGACATGAGGACTGCGCTCCAGGAAAGAGCACCTCAGCTAGCGCTGAGAGACCACTCCAAAGAGGCAGGGGCAAGGGCAGTATATACGTGATTTTGGTGAAGGGACAGTTCATGCAATCAAGTACATTTTTTTTTTTCCAGAAGGTTTCTGCTAGTCTTATGAAGCTTTTGCTAGTCACAAGGAATAATTGTCACCATGAAGGATTTTAATGCTTTTCCAGATATGAGGAGATACAAGAATTGGGCTCACAAAATCAGCTCCTAAAAATATCTATCTGAAGACCTGACCTGCCAGTTTTCCCTGAGCACAGAAGGCCTCATTTCTGCTCTCCACCCTGAACTCATGGGGTGTTGAAAATCAGCTACTGATGCAGCCCGTGATCTAATCCTTGTAGAGGTAAATGGCAGCTGCCCATGGCAAGTGCCAGTTTGTAGTTGATACTTCCCAAATGTACTTGACCTTGGAGTTTTTTCTAGTTGATCATCTTGTAGAAACTATATTCTGAAGAATGCTGTGTCTTGTCTCTCTTGAAAGTCTATGCCATGTGTTGCCAAATAAGAAAATTTAATCGGAGGCCCGTAGAGCCTTAATTTCAGAGAATGTGTAGCAGTCTTTATATTTTAGGTATATCTCAGGTGTATTTTTCTAGGTCTAGAATCTATAGCTTTCTCAGCATCTCAAAGCTATGTATGACCACCAAGAATGGGTAAGAAGCCCTGTTGGGTGGAGACAGGTGATTTATGTGAAAGCCTCTATGCTCCCCCCAATAAACTCAATTTATGTGCCATAGGAGCAGATGCTACTTACAGCTTGGCCATACTAGGATTTTTGTTGTATCCATAAAGACTCAATTTGTGCTAATTGGTTGGCCTATAAAAATAGACTGAACCACTGTAACACCTTGTGGGTGTTACAGGCACCCTTTATGAGCAGCTGCTGTGAATATATTGGGGTGTGGGGACCAGAGAGGATGTGAATTTATTACCATGAGAGATTTTTTTTCTCTCTCTCCTTCTTGGAAAAAGCCTCAAATCTGGCGAGAGGGTCAGATTCTTTTCTTCCTTTTTTTTTAAAACTTTTATTTTACTTTTAACTTTTACAGAGTTTTATTGTTTACAGATATGTATGTTCCCAGATTAGTCATATATATATCCCCCCCATCCCACCCCTCCAGACCATCACACAGCACTCCTGAAGGATCCCCTTTTCTTATAGAGCAATGGCTATAGCTATTTTCTTCACACGTGATAGTACAGGTTTTCATGCTGCTTCCTTTACATCTCCCACCCACTGTTCCTTCCCTACAATGTCCATATGTCTACTGTCCGTGTCTGTTTTTCCATCATTTCACTGCATATGTTATCATTACCATCCTACTGGATTCCATATATATGTGTTAGTATATTGTACTTTTCCTTCTCTTTCTGACTGACGTCACTTTTTATGATAGGTTCTAGATCCAGTCACCTCATTAGGGCTGATTCTTCTGCATTTCTTTTTATAGCTGTGTAGTATTCCATTGTATATATGTACCAGAGCTTTTGGATCCATTCGTTCATCAATGGGCATCTAGGTCGCTTCCATTTTCTAGCTATTTTATAGAGAGCTGCAATAAACATTGGGTTACAGGTGTTTCTTTCAGATTCAGTTTCATCAGGGTATAAGCCTAAGAGTGGGATTGCTCGGTCGTATGGTGCTTCTATTTTTAGTTTTTTAAGGAATCTCCATACTGTCCTCCACAGTGGCTGTATCAATTTACATTCCCATCAGCAATGTAAGAGGGTTCCCTTTTCTCCACACCCTCTCCAGCATTTATTGTCTGCAGATTTTTTGATGATGGCCATTCTGACAGGTGTGAGGTGATATTTCATTGTAGTTTTAATTTGCATTTCTCTAATAATAAGCGAGGTTGAGCATCGTTTCATGTGTTTTGGGGCCATCTGTATGTTCTCTTTGGAGAGGCCTCTCTTTAGATCTTTTTCCCATTTTTTGATTGGGTTGTTCGTTTTTCCGGTGCTGAGTTGTCTGAGTTGCTTGTAGATTTTGGAGATTAATTCTTTGTCTGTTGTTTCATTTGCTATGATTTTCTCCCATTGTGTGGGTTGTCTGTTCAGCCTTTTTGTAATTTCTTTAGCTGTACAAAAGCTTTTAAGTTTCATGAGGTCCCACATGTTAATTTTTGGTTTTAGTTCCGCTATTCTAGTAGGTGGGTCAGAGAAGATCTTGCTTTAATTGATGTCCTTGAGGGTTTTGCCTATATTCTCCTCTAAGAGTTTGATCGTTTCTGGTCTTACATTTAGGTCTTTAATCCATTTTGAGTTGATCTTAGTGTATGGTGTCAGGGAATGTTCTAGCTTCATTTTTTTGCATGTAGCTGCCAGATTCTTTTCTGATTCATTATGCCATCAGGCAGAGTATCTACAAAAAAGAGCATCTTTCCTGAAAGATTTGTTGTACTGTGTTACAGGCTCTGGCATGAAGCAATGAAACTCCGCCAGTGGGGAGCAGAGAAGACACAAGAAAACTTCTGGGTGTATTGTCACGCTGTGTCCCTATCCCATACAGATCATTTCTCCACGTCAATGGATCATGTACGTCTACAGAACACATTTGTAAACTGAATCCTATTGAGAGTCTTACTTCAGGGAGTCAAGAGAGTGTTAAAGAGGTCTAGACCTGTGACTGGAAGTTCAGTGATGAATTTCTTTGGGTTTTAAACCTGTGTATACTGCCATCATTCCACATGCTTAATTCCATAACACGGTATTCTTTGCACTGCTTTTAGATGCAGTCTCAGAATCCTTCTCAACTCAATGACCCAGATGACCATCACTAATCAATTAGAGTTGGCACAAGAGAGAAAAACCAAAACCCAAACATTACGCTATTCTAGGCTTTCCATTACTAAGCATCGACATTCTTCTAGTAACCCAGTGTTCTCCACCCAAACACTCACTTCTTCTTGGACATCTTTGATGCCAGTCACTTATTATCATATTCTCCATATGAAACAGACATTAATAATAGATGTATCTGGAATTTTTTGTGAAACTGAGTTTTACTACTACCTCTATAGCTACGAATTCACTCTTAAATGTGGTAATACATGGTTGAATACGTAAGTGACCCCTTGAGTTTAATTTTCTTTGTCTGTTGTTTCATTTGCTATGATTTTCTCCCATTGTGTGGGTTGTCTGTTCAGCCTTTTTGTAATTTCTTTAGCTGTACAAAAGCTTTTAAGTTTCATGAGGTCCCACATGTTAATTTTTGGTTTTAGTTCCGCTATTCTAGTAGGTGGGTCAGAGAAGATCTTGCTTTAATTGATGTCCTTGAGGGTTTTGCCTATATTCTCCTCTAAGAGTTTGATCGTTTCTGGTCTTACATTTAGGTCTTTAATCCATTTTGAGTTGATCTTAGTGTATGGTGTCAGGGAATGTTCTAGCTTCATTTTTTTGCATGTAGCTGCCAGATTCTTTTCTGATTCATTATGCCATCAGGCAGAGTATCTACAAGAAAGAGCATCTTTCCTGAAAGATTTGTTGTACTGTGTTACAGGCTCTGGCATGAAGCAATGAAACTCCGCCAGTGGGGAGCAGAGAAGACACAAGAAAACTTCTGGGTGTATTGTCACGCTGTGTCCCTATCCCATACAGATCATTTCTCCACGTCAATGGATCATGTACGTCTACAGAACACATTTGTAAACTGAATCCTATTGAGAGTCTTACTTCAGGGAGTCAAGAGAGTGTTAAAGAGGTCTAGACCTGTGACTGGAAGTTCAGTGATGAATTTCTTTGGGTTTTAAACCTGTGTATACTGCCATCATTCCACATGCTTAATTCCATAACACGGTATTCTTTGCACTGCTTTTAGATGCAGTCTCAGAATCCTTCTCAACTCAATGACCCAGATGACCATCACTAATCAATTAGAGTTGGCACAAGAGAGAAAAACCAAAACCCAAACATTACGCTATTCTAGGCTTTCCATTACTAAGCATCGACATTCTTCTAGTAACCCAGTGTTCTCCACCCAAACACTCACTTCTTCTTGGACATCTTTGATGCCAGTCACTTATTATCATATTCTCCATATGAAACAGACATTAATAATAGATGTATCTGGAATTTTTTGTGAAACTGAGTTTTTACTACTACCTCTATAGCTACGAATTCACTCTTAAATGTGGTAATACATGGTTGAATACGTAAGTGACCCCTTGGGCCACTAAATACATGTTCTCATTTGTACAGCAATAAGCAGAGAAGCAGGTGTCTGGTGGTTGGCTAAGCTCACTCACCAGCTAGGCTCTCTGCTCTGGCTTCACAGCACACAATATAAATCTGTGCCTGAGGGTGTTTTACAATTAGCAAAACCAGGACTGTTAAATCCACAAATATCAAGGGACTCACAAAGAGAATAAGCCGTGGAACTCGGCATTATCCCAGAGTTTGCTTTAAAAATGACTCTACCTGTGTTATGTAAAATAATTCAAGCAAAAAAAACCCCAAAAGCATCCTATTACCCATATGTGTAGACTACATGTGACCCAGGATCTGGCTTTTTCCAAATAAGAGATGTTTGGCATGACTGAATGCTATGAACTGACTATTCCTGTCCCTCCAAAATGCATATTCTGAAACCAGTTCTCCTGCTGTGATGGTCATAGGACGCAGCGGGTCTTTGGGTTGATTGCAGGTCGTAAGGGTGGAGCCGAGCCGTCATGACGGGATTAGCCCTCTTATAAAATACAGCCCAGAGAGTCCCTCTGGCCCCTCTGCCATGTGCATGCAAAGTCACGGTGAGAAGACAAACACCTAAGAACAGGAAGCATACCCTCTCCCAGCACCAAGGCTGACAATACCTCCAGAGCAGAAAGAAAAAGTTTTCTGTTAATTATAAGTCACCTAATCTATGATACTTTGTTTTAACAGCCTGTAATGGACTAAGACACACTAGGCATGAAGTCATTTCAGTCATGAGCATGAGGACTGGGCTCTGTGCATCCGCAGCACATCCCACTTCCAGCTCCAAGGATCTCTAGCCAGAGTTGCATGTAAGCGTGTGTTTGCATTTTTTTTGCACTTTTTTTTCAGATCTTCTAGTACCAGCTAAATCACTTCTTCTTGGACATCTTTGATGCCAGTCACTTATTATCTTTCCATATGAAACAGACATTAATAATAGATGTATCTGGAATTTTTGTGAAACTGAGTTTACTACTACCTCTATAGCTACGAATTCACTCTTAAATGTGGTAATACATGGTTGAATACGTAAGTGACCCCTTGGGCCACTAAATACATGTTCTCATTTGTACAGCAATAAGCAGAGAAGCAGGTGTCTGGTGGTTGGCTAAGCTCACTCACCAGCTAGGCTCTCTGCTCTGGCTTCACAGCACACAATATAAATCTGTGCCTGAGGGTGTTTTACAATTAGCAAAACCAGGACTGTTAAATCCACAAATATCAAGGGACTCACAAAGAGAATAAGCCGTGGAACTCGGCATTATCCCAGAGTTTGCTTTAAAAATGACTCTATACCTGTGTTATGTAAAATAATTCAAGCAAAAAAAACCCCAAAAGCATCCTATTACCCATATGTGTAGACTACATGTGACCCAGGATCTGGCTTTTTCCAAATAAGAGATGTTTGGCATGACTGAATGCTATGAACTGACTATTCCTGTCCCTCCAAAATGCATATTCTGAAACCAGTTCTCCTGCTGTGATGGTCATAGGACGCAGCGGGTCTTTGGGTTGATTGCAGGTCGTAAGGGTGGAGCCGAGCCGTCATGACGGGATTAGCCCTCTTATAAAATACAGCCCAGAGAGTCCCTCTGGCCCTCTGCCATGTGCATGCAAAGTCACGGTGAGAAGACAAACACCTAAGAACAGGAAGCATACCCTCTCCCAGCACCAAGGCTGACAATACCTCCAGAGCAGAAAGAAAAAGTTTTCTGTTAATTATAAGTCACCTAATCTATGATACTTTGTTTTAACAGCCTGTAATGGACTAAGACACACTAGGCATGAAGTCATTTCAGTCATGAGCATGAGGACTGGGCTCTGTGCATCCGCAGCACATCCCACTTCCAGCTCCAAGGATCTCTAGCCAGAGTTGCATGTAAGCGTGTGTTTTGCATTTTTTTTTTTGCACTTTTAGTTCTTTATTTTTTTATACCAAAAACGTTTTTATTGGCGTATAGCCAATTAACAATTTTGTGATAGTTTCAGGGGAACAGTGAAGGGGCACAAAAAAAGAAAAAAAAAAAGAATTGTGTTTTGCATAAGGTATGCTGAGAGATGAAGAACACTTCCCAGACCTAATGATAACTTATACAAGTTTAAGTCTCCCGTTCCTTCTTAGTCTCCTTAACAAAAACTGTCCCAAAGGTAATGAATTTTGACATTTTAAAATCTAAGTGGAAAGTCTAAAGAAAAAGCACTTAATGCTCCATGACATTTATCAAGCTTACCTGTATGGGCATCATCAAATACTGAAATTGTCATTTCATAGGTATGGCCAGGTGCAACTATATCTGGGTCCTCATAATCCAATTCTTTGATCACCTTGTAGAACAACATTATTTCAGGATAAAAGGACTGACTTTCTGTTTCGTGTACATATTTGAGCCAATAGATCATTCTGAAAAATGAAACAATGTGGCCATTTTCATTAAATAACGATGGCATTAGAATATGCCTGAGACTGGTCAAAACGGATATACAGAAGTAAGCATTTTGGGACTTCCCTGGTGGTCCAGTGGGTAAAGAGTCCACCTTGCAGTGCAAGAGGTACCAGTTCTATCCTTGGCCAGAGAAGATCCCACATGCCACAAAGCATCAGAACTCATGTGTCCAACTAGGGGCCAGCGCTCTGGACCGCATGTGCCCAGAGCCAGTGCTCAGCAAGGAGAGAGGCCACTGCAATGGGAGGCCCACACAGGCCAAAGAATAAAGCCGGATGAAAATAAATAAATAAATAAATAAACAATAAAAGAGGACAAAGTTTAAAAATTTTGAGACACCTTGATAAGTAAGCATTTTGGCAGAACAAAGGGACTCCTTTGATCTCCTTCCAGAGTACCTTATTTTTGGGGAAAGCATGTTGGTATAATAGAATGAAAGCATGGGTCATAGCCTGTCTTCATCACGTGCTAATTGTAAGACCTTGAGTAAAATATTTTAAAAGAGAGAATGTTTTGAAAGCACTTTGGATGTGATCAAGCATAGTAATAAATGTGACTACTCCTGTTGTGACAAGTCACTCACCATATTAAAAATATTTAATGCATATTAATTAAGTGCCAAGTACAGCTGTAGATATTAGAAATGTAGCAGTAAACAAGATGATCCCACAGCAGAGACTTGAAGACAATCCTTATGTAATAGTATTGGCTTAAATCTCAGTTGGCATTAAATGGAATGGGCCACCATGGTATCAAGTACCCGGGTTAAAGATGTTTTAACTACATTTATAAAATTAGTATCTCATTCATTAAGTTATTTATTCATTCATTCATAAATATATAGAGTACCCACTCTGTACCAGGCATTATGGAAGGTATAGAAACACAGAAATAAACTACTCAGAAATATATGAAGAGAATTTGACCAGTTATGATTATAAAAGAAAACTTGTAGGAATAAATGACATTTAAGACCCAAAGGATTATTTTGAGAATGTACAAATTAATTAGAGATGGAAGGAGTTGTTCAGAAGCAGAGCAAACATATGCAAAAGCTCATATGTTAGTTAACATCCTGTTTACAAAGCTGCCATCTTCCTCCAAATTCCATTTTTAAAATGACAGTTTGGCATTGCTTTTCAGAATGAACATCAACCCAGGAAACCTCTTGGCTCAGTGGCCAAGCATCCAAATTCACAGCATGTGCAGACACTCTGCTTGTACTTTGTGAAGTTTTCCAGAAAATGTAGGGTGGGTTTGGACCAAAAATGAGAAAGATCATCCATGGCTTTCTCAGCCATGTCGTCTAGCTGAAGAGGAGTGTTTGGTGACGCTTTGGTTAAGGAACAATTATGCTGACCTAACAGGGTAAATACTTTTGGGGGGGGGGGGTAGGGAGCAAGGGTGAGAATTTGTACTTTGGGGGGAAAAAAGGCAAAACTTGTGGAAATTAGGAGTTGGAAGGAGAATTCTCCCAAAGTTCAATTGTTTCTTGTAAAAGAAAAAAAAGCTTACTGTGTCCTTCCTATGCCAGCAGAAAGTTTATGATCTCATGAGGGTGGAGAGAGGAGGAGCTGATCTATCACTCCCAGTGCCAGAAGGATGCACTATCATAACACATGTAGTCAAACAGACTTATCTTTGAGAAAATAGGCATCCTTTTTAGCCTCTGATTCACTTCCCCAGATAGAGAGGAAGTCAATTATTCTGTGCTCAGGACTAGAAGATGACGTCCAGCAGCAAGGTAATGAAGGACTTGCCCAAATGCCTTCCAGACTCTTCTCTTCTATGTCGCGGCTCCCATTGGTGAATGTGCCCATACTGACTGCACTGTAGCCATGAAACGACTCCACCTCCTTGGAAAAACTCCCTGGAGATGCAGCACCTAATGCTCACCTGGATGAAATTTCCAGCAGTTGGCACTTGCTCAAAGAGTTGTTCAGAACCAACTGGCTTCAAGCTTGGAGCATAATGGATCATATCAGGAGGCTCATCAAGGTCATGGCACAAGAGTTTTGCAACTACTATGTCTTTTGGAAGCATCTCTTGACCTGTATACCTGTTTTATTTTTTAAGGAGGGAAAAAACAAACAAACAAAAAAAAACACTTTAGGTAGACAATTTTAAAAGTTAATGGTTTTCTTTTTTTTTTAATTTTTTAAAAATTTTACTTTGACAGAGTTTTGTTGTTTGCTGCTATACATAAGCCCAAATCAGTCAAAGTCATGGTTTTCTCATAAACAAACGCTAGTTCAGAGAATGCACATGTATGACAACTCTACTTATCCTGGGACAGACAGTTTAGCTTTGGGGCATCATCTAGTTGTCGTTTCCCAAAAGACCCTATGAATTTGGTCTGGCTTTACTTATTTTCTGGAAGTATGTGTTTTCTCCACTCGGCTGCATGCTTGTTTGAAAGGCTATCAAGGGTATCACCTCAGTGGAGAAGGCGTGAGTGGGAATCAGATAATTCATGGAGATTGTTCCAATCCAGAGCATCTATATGGTGGGGTCAGAAGGACACACTTGACTTAGTAGTTACGCTGGACTTAACTTAAATCTCTGTAAAGTCACGCATGTCTTCACTGAGATTCCTCTACCCCAAATGCTTACTGTTCAGCCATCAATGTCTAAAATCCTAGTCATTCTTCAAAGGTTCAGGCAGATCTCACCCCTTTAGAAAGCTCCCCTGAATACTCTAGTCCCATATATTCTTTTTTTTTTTAACAGGTTAACTACCAGATGTAGAGCTTGTGTGCTAAGTTGCTTCAGTCATGTCTGACTCTTTGCAACCGTATGGATTGTAGCCCACCAGGCTCTTCTGTCCATGGGATTCTCCAGGCAGATATACTGGAGTGGATTGCCATTTCCTTCTCCAGAGGATCTTCCCTACCTAGGGTAAGTCTCCTGAATTGACAGGCAGGTTCTTTAGCACTTAATTTTACATCATCTTGTATTTTTTTGCTTTATATGTATTCATCATATCATCCTAATAACAGACAACCTCTGTACAGCCAAGGAGCGTAGCAAATATTCCTATTACCTTCAGGGGCTATGAAACTGCGTTCATCATGGGTATGTGTTCAATTAATTAACTGTGATCCTGAGGAAAGGGGAGTGGAGAAAAAGGAGAAAGAAAAGGAAAGGAAGGCGTATCATTTACCGAGTGTCTGCTAACCCCTAGACAGAACAAATTCTAAGCATTTCTGTGAGGTAGGTGGAATTATCATCTTCACTGGAAAGGTAGAGTAATTGAGACCCAAACAAAACCACATGGGTAGTAATTAGCAGAAACTAGGTTTTATTTATCATTAATCAGGGACAAGGTTTAGGCGATGGGGGAGGCAGCTGTCTTATGTGCAGCTGAGAGATTGGTTGGAGTTGGGGAAGACACATAGACAAGTCACAGAAATGTACTGAGCTTCAAGTAATAAATATAGCCATACCAACAGAAATCCAGCCCCACCATCCCTTATCCAAATTCCAAAATCCAAAAGCCCGAAACAAGATTTTCTTGTGATTTATGGAGATCGTCAAAGCCTGACCTAACCTGACAGGCCAGATGATTCTTTGTTCCACCTCATGTGAGTATGTCTATGTTTCACAGCAGATATTCGTGAATTTCAATAAGGGACAATTGCATAATATATGGTAGACATGCTGTATGACTTTTCTAAAATTCAAAAAATCTTTGTCTTGAAATATAGCCAGTGCCAAAGGTTTCAAATAAGGGATTATGAAATGGTGATAAACAGCATCTATGACATTCACACCACATGCTCAGCACTGTGCTGAGAATGTTACATAAATTACCCCATTTATTCTAAAGAATACTTTCCCCAAAGAGTAAGTACTATTGTCATTCCATTTTATGAAGAAAGAAATTTCGACTCTTTGCAACCGTATGGATTGTAGCCCACCAGGCTCTTCTGTCCATGGGATTCTCCAGGCAGATATACTGGAGTGGATTGCCATTTCCTTCTCCAGAGGATCTTCCCTACCTAGGGTAAGTCTCCTGAATTGACAGGCAGGTTCTTTAGCACTTAATTTTACATCATCTTGTATTTTTTTGCTTTATATGTATTCATCATATCATCCTAATAACAGACAACCTCTGTACAGCCAAGGAGCGTAGCAAATATTCCTATTACCTTCAGGGGCTATGAAACTGCGTTCATCATGGGTATGTGTTCAATTAATTAACTGTGATCCTGAGGAAAGGGGAGTGGAGAAAAAGGAGAAAGAAAAGGAAAGGAAGGCGTATCATTTACCGAGTGTCTGCTAACCCCTAGACAGAACAAATTCTAAGCATTTCTGTGAGGTAGGTGGAATTATCATCTTCACTGGAAAGGTAGAGTAATTGAGACCCAAACAAAACCACATGGGTAGTAATTAGCAGAAACTAGGTTTTATTTATCATTAATCAGGGACAAGGTTTAGGCGATGGGGGAGGCAGCTGTCTTATGTGCAGCTGAGAGATTGGTTGGAGTTGGGGAAGACACATAGACAAGTCACAGAAATGTACTGAGCTTCAAGTAATAAATATAGCCATACCAACAGAAATCCAGCCCCACCATCCCTTATCCAAATTCCAAAATCCAAAAGCCCGAAACAAGATTTTCTTGTGATTTATGGAGATCGTCAAAGCCTGACCTAACCTGACAGGCCAGATGATTCTTTGTTCCACCTCATGTGAGTATGTCTATGTTTCACAGCAGATATTCGTGAATTTCAATAAGGGACAATTGCATAATATATGGTAGACATGCTGTATGACTTTTCTAAAATTCAAAAAATCTTTGTCTTGAAATATAGCCAGTGCCAAAGGTTTCAAATAAGGGATTATGAAATGGTGATAAACAGCATCTATGACATTCACACCACATGCTCAGCACTGTGCTGAGAATGTTACATAAATTACCCCATTTATTCTAAAGAATACTTTCCCCAAAGAGTAAGTACTATTGTCATTCCATTTTATGAAGAAAGAAATTGAAGAGCGAAGGGTTTCAGTAAATTACCCAAGATCACAGAGCTCATGTGTGGTAGAACCAGGAATCCAAGCCGGGTCTGTGACTCCAAAATTTAAGCTTTTGACAACTTAGTCTCAGATCCAGGAAACCTAGATTTCAGTAAATCATTTCTGAGGATTAGAAATGAGACCCAACAAGAGTCAACAGGATGATCAACCATAGGTCCAGTTGAGCCAATAAACGTAGCAATACTTCCATTCTCCACTCACGCAGAATTCTTACCCCATCCAGCCATGTCAGCCCATCTAATCAGATACCAATCACAGAAAGGTGCACTGTTGTTCATGCCATGGATACAGACAGTCACCAGAATGGCCGCACACCGCCAGTCATGGTCACAAGCCTTAATGGAGAAAGACTGAGCATGTGCAAATCCAGCTGTCTCCACATTGAGGCGAGAAGCAATAACCACAGTTCTGTGCTCTACAACAAAATAGCACATCTTGCTGCACAGTGGCCCATGCTGTCATTTTCAAAGTTATTTTATTACACAGTGATAGAAAATATAAAGTGTGAGTTATTCCCCATTCATTAGCATTAAGAAGCTGATCTGAAATGTAGACAGCGACGTGTAATGGTTTATCACAAAAATACCATCATTAATCATATTCTGTTAGCAAGTAGCAAAAACAAAGTTGTTTTTGGCTTAGGAGAACAAGGAAGACTACCTAGAAAGGTTGGTTCTTATTTGAGGCCTTGAAGGATATGTTGGATAAGGAAAGAGTGGTTAATGGAGATCATTCCCAGCAGAGAGAACATCATACATGAAAACACAATAAGGAGATCATATCTCATCAGGCTTCCTTCCAGCCAGCCCATCCATCCATTCATTCATTTTCCACAAGTGTGTATGGAATGCCAACTATGTGCCAGAAACTATCTTGAATATGGGTAAACCACAGTTAAATCCCTGCCTTTATGGAATTAATTTGCAGTCTGGACTGAGAGGCCAACACTAAACACAAATAAACAAGAAATTCAAATATACTTTCTTAAGGAAATGAAAACTGTGACATGATTAGTGGGACAGGTTTTCTGTGCCTTTGTCCTTGCTGCCTGGCATGCAGGAAAGAAATTGAAGAGCGAAGGGTTTCAGTAAATTACCCAAGATCACAGAGCTCATGTGTGGTAGAACCAGGAATCCAAGCCGGGTCTGTGACTCCAAAATTTAAGCTTTTGACAACTTAGTCTCAGATCCAGGAAACCTAGATTTCAGTAAATCATTTCTGAGGATTAGAAATGAGACCCAACAAGAGTCAACAGGATGATCAACCATAGGTCCAGTTGAGCCAATAAACGTAGCAATACTTCCATTCTCCACTCACGCAGAATTCTTACCCCATCCAGCCATGTCAGCCCATCTAATCAGATACCAATCACAGAAAGGTGCACTGTTGTTCATGCCATGGATACAGACAGTCACCAGAATGGCCGCACACCGCCAGTCATGGTCACAAGCCTTAATGGAGAAAGACTGAGCATGTGCAAATCCAGCTGTCTCCACATTGAGGCGAGAAGCAATAACCACAGTTCTGTGCTCTACAACAAAATAGCACATCTTGCTGCACAGTGGCCCATGCTGTCATTTTCAAAGTTATTTTATTACACAGTGATAGAAAATATAAAGTGTGAGTTATTCCCCATTCATTAGCATTAAGAAGCTGATCTGAAATGTAGACAGCGACGTGTAATGGTTTATCACAAAAATACCATCATTAATCATATTCTGTTAGCAAGTAGCAAAAACAAAGTTGTTTTTGGCTTAGGAGAACAAGGAAGACTACCTAGAAAGGTTGGTTCTTATTTGAGGCCTTGAAGGATATGTTGGATAAGGAAAGAGTGGTTAATGGAGATCATTCCCAGCAGAGAGAACATCATACATGAAAACACAATAAGGAGATCATATCTCATCAGGCTTCCTTCCAGCCAGCCCATCCATCCATTCATTCATTTTCCACAAGTGTGTATGGAATGCCAACTATGTGCCAGAAACTATCTTGAATATGGGTAAACCACAGTTAAATCCCTGCCTTTATGGAATTAATTTGCAGTCTGGACTGAGAGGCCAACACTAAACACAAATAAACAAGAAATTCAAATATACTTTCTTAAGGAAATGAAAACTGTGACATGATTAGTGGGACAGGTTTTCTGTGCCTTTGTCCTTGCTGCCTGGCATGCAGGCCCCTCCTGACCAGGGATCTATGTACCCCTGTAGGGGAAGTACAATGTCTTAACCACTGGACAGCCAAGGAAGTATCCAGTTTGACTTTGAAACAAATTTATTCTAGCTGCTCTGCTCAGAGTCTTGGAGGTGGGAGTGGGCAAAACCCAGGTAAGAGATCTATGCAGAAATTCCAGTTGGAAGCGATGGTGCCTCTCTTGATTAGGATGCCCCAGGAACAGAACCTGGGATGAGAATTTGAGTGCAGGTAGTGTATGTGGGAGCAGACCCGGGGCACTGGGGGATGGGAGAAGTGAGACAGGAAAGAAGGCTGCCAATAAAAAAAGTGCATTATTATCCAACAAGTTACCACTGTGGTCAGCTCACAGCTTAAGACCACTGGGGAACTCTGGAAGCCAGTGAAAAACATGCACTCAAGGGGTTTCCATGGTAGCTTAGTGGTAAAGAGTTTGCCTGCCAAGGCAGGAGACACAGGTTTGATCCCTGATCCAGGAAGATCCCACATGCTGCAGAGCAACCAAGCCTGTGAGCCACAACTATTGAGCCTGTGGTCTAGAGCCTTGGAGCTGCAACTATTGAGCCCATGTGCCACAGCTACCGAAGCCTGTGAGCCCTAGAGCCTGTATTCCACAGCAAGAGAAGTCACCACAAGAAGCCTGCTCTCCTCAACTAGAAAGTAGCCCCACTCTCTGCAACTAGAGAAGAGCCTGTGGCAGCAGTGAACCCTACCGAAAGCCTGTGAAGGATGGAGATGCATCCAGCAGAGAGAACATCATACATGAAAACACAATAAGGAGATCATATCTCATCAGGCTTCCTTCCAGCCAGCCCATCCATCCATTCATTCATTTTCCACAAGTGTGTATGGAATGCCAACTATGTGCCAGAAACTATCTTGAATATGGGTAAACCACAGTTAAATCCCTGCCTTTATGGAATTAATTTGCAGTCTGGACTGAGAGGCCAACACTAAACACAAATAAACAAGAAATTCAAATATACTTTCTTAAGGAAATGAAAACTGTGACATGATTAGTGGGACAGGTTTTCTGTGCCTTTGTCCTTGCTGCCTGGCATGCAGGCCCCTCCTGACCAGGGATCTATGTACCCCTGTAGGGGAAGTACAATGTCTTAACCACTGGACAGCCAAGGAAGTATCCAGTTTGACTTTGAAACAAATTTATTCTAGCTGCTCTGCTCAGAGTCTTGGAGGTGGGAGTGGGCAAAACCCAGGTAAGAGATCTATGCAGAAATTCCAGTTGGAAGCGATGGTGCCTCTCTTGATTAGGATGCCCCAGGAACAGAACCTGGGATGAGAATTTGAGTGCAGGTAGTGTATGTGGGAGCAGACCCGGGGCACTGGGGGATGGGAGAAGTGAGACAGGAAAGAAGGCTGCCAATAAAAAAAGTGCATTATTATCCAACAAGTTACCACTGTGGTCAGCTCACAGCTTAAGACCACTGGGGAACTCTGGAAGCCAGTGAAAAACATGCACTCAAGGGGTTTCCATGGTAGCTTAGTGGTAAAGAGTTTGCCTGCCAAGGCAGGAGACACAGGTTTGATCCCTGATCCAGGAAGATCCCACATGCTGCAGAGCAACCAAGCCTGTGAGCCACAACTATTGAGCCTGTGGTCTAGAGCCTTGGAGCTGCAACTATTGAGCCCATGTGCCACAGCTACCGAAGCCTGTGAGCCCTAGAGCCTGTATTCCACAGCAAGAGAAGTCACCACAAGAAGCCTGCTCTCCTCAACTAGAAAGTAGCCCCCACTCTCTGCAACTAGAGAAGAGCCTGTGGCAGCAGTGAAAACCCAGAATAGCCACAAAGAGATAAATAAATAATTTTTTTTAATGTGAACATGGAACAGAGAGAAGAGCGATATAGGTCTAAAAACAAGAGCCAAAAGGTCAGAAGACTGGAGAGTTATCATCCTGTAGGAGCCATGAAAAGTCACAGGTTAGCTGACAAGTGAACAAAACACAAAGTTTTGAGAAGTTATGCAACAGATACATATTATGATCTACCATGTGCTTCTTTGTAGGGGTTCTGAAAATGCAAGCAATCTGATACCTACCCTCAAAGAACTCAGTCTTGCAGAGGAGACAAAATATTAAGGATAATAGTAAGAAATAAGGAAGAGAATTTGAGAACAATATCAACCTACCTTTGTCAATGGCAAAGTACACATTCCGTGGATCTAGTTCAAAGATTAAGTCACCCAAGTAAGCTTCATCAGTTGCCTGGCACACTCCAGCCTTTTCCCAGTTGGAATCTCCTCACCCAGCGTGATGTTGACTTTATTGTGCAGAGTCCAGTTTGCAGAGGTGACACTCAAAATAACATTTTCCACATTGAATAATCTTGTTTTAAAAGAGAAGACTATGAATGTGGCGTTGGTTTGGTGTATGTTACTTTCCACCTCTTTGGGTTGTGGACTGGTGAGAGCTAGAGGTACAATGATGACAAGGGAAACTGTGGAGTTAACCCATTTATGGAGCACTTGCCTAGAGTTTAGACTCAATGCTGAGCACTTTTCTTGTGTTTTCTCATTTATTTGCTCACAGCAGCTGCAGGAAGTAGGCATCATTTTAAAGATGTGGAAACAGATTTTAAGAAATAAGTAACTTTAAGAAGTAAATACCAACGTGGTTAAGAGAGGATTTGACCCCAAGGCTGTCTAGCTCTAGAGACTATATGCTTCATCACTGTGCAGTGGAAGAACTAGTTTCTAAGCACTGCTCTCCCCTCAATATGATTTTATAAACTCCTTGGTGATAAGTATCACCAGAATTTTTCTTGAGGGTGATAAGAGAGAATCCAGCCCATTAGATACTAAGAATACATTGTGGGCTTCCCTGGTGGTCCAGTGGATAAGGACACCATCTTGCAGTGCAAGGGGCGCCGGTTCGATCCCTGGACTGGGAAGATCCCACATGCCGCAAAGTGACTGGACTGGTGTGTCCAATTACAGAGCCAGAGCTCTGGAGTGCATGCGCCCAGAGCCAGTGCTCTGTGACAAGAGGCCACTGCGATGGGAGGCCCACACGGGCCAAAGAACAAAGATGGATGAAAACAGATAAATGAAAGACCAACAGAAGTGGCCCGCCTGCCCTCCTCCTTTCCCTACCCACCCCCAAAAAAAAATCTCTAAAAAAAAAAAAAAGAATACATTGCATTAACAACCCCTAATGCTATTGCAAACTACTTTGCTTTTAGTTGTTAAGAAAGTCTTTTCTTTAGAAATCTAAGAGATTGTTTACATCGGATTTATTTTCCTTCCCACGGAGAAGAAAAAGAAAAGAAAAATGATTTAATTCTAATGGAAATTTCACTAATGAATTTCAAAGACTACATTTTCATGTTCAATTTTCAAGGCCAGTTTAGAAGAATACGTTTTATTTCCTTACCTGCAAGTAAGAATGGGGTCCTTACTGTTGACGTTGATGAGGGAGATCTTTAGATTCACAGCAGCAAATGGTCCTCCGGGATCAACCACTTTAATGACTAGTGAGAAACTGAAAAGGTAGCCTCAGGAAAGACAGCTAAGATTTTATAGTAAAAGCAGACTTTCACAGAAAAAGAGTCTCTTGGACTTTAACTGACCAGTGAAAACAATTGATTTGGTTAGTTAAAATGTCAGTCAAACCAGTTATTTTAACAGCTGGAAATGGCTAACACTTTATTAGGAACCAAATTAGTCAAATTCATTGAAAGGTGATACAGGATTTTAGAGAAGTCTGTTAATCCCCATCAATAATGAAAAAATTGAAGGGAATTCTTTAGTGTGGTAGAAGAAACAAAGCTATGAGTATGGGTATTTACCTTTAAACATTGACTTTTCAACATGCACAACTGATTGACAAATGCAAAGATGATAAAAACACTTCAAAGCAACATAATGAGTATGGGAAAATAGTAGGCCGGCTAGAGGATTAAAGGGTTTTTACCTAGGCAGAGATATTTATGGATTGGAAGAATGGAAGTATGGAATGTATCCTAATGGAATGATGAATGTTCACATCCATAATTTGTGTTCTAGAGTCACTGATGGTCTCAGTTTGCTCTGGAGGAAGAAATGACAACCCACTTAATTATTCTTGCACAGAAAAATCCCTGGCAGGTAACAGTCGATGGGGTCACAAGGAGTCAGATGTGACTAAGCAGCTCCACATGCAAAATCCAGCCTAGCACTGAAAGGTGCACACACATCCCAGAAACTTCCCAGGCAAACCAGGAAAATTGGTCACCTTTCCAGAAAAAAAAAAAAAACCAACAACAACAAACGATTGTCTTGAAAGTATAATGATAATTGGACCAAAAGTACTATTTTCCTTCTGTGTATTCTAAAAATCAAAATAGCGCTTCAAAACTCCTCCTACAGAAAGATAATTATTTATGCGACAACTCTTGACAACAATCATAAAGTGAATCCACTTTTAAGGTCAAAGACATTTCTTTAATAAGTGTAGGAAGTTTTCACTACAGGGATAAAAGGAATAAGTTGTGGGCAGGATTACCCTTGGCCTAGCCAGCCACTGATTACCAAAAATGAGTAAGGAAGAAATGAGCCTTGTTAACTCCTTCATAGGGATTTGAACAAGTGATTTCAGGGCCCCATATCTCCTTCAAGAGAGGGAATTTTAGAATCCTTGATCAACCACTTTAATGACTGAAATAAGTTCAGGTTTAGTCTTTCACAGAAAAGAGTCTCTTGGACTTTAACTGACCAGTGAAAACAATTGATTTGGTTAGTTAAAATGTCAGTCAAACCAGTTATTTTAACAGCTGGAAATGGCTAACACTTTATTAGGAACCAAATTAGTCAAATTCATTGAAAGGTGATACAGGATTTTAGAGAAGTCTGTTAATCCCCATCAATAATGAAAAAATTGAAGGGAATTCTTTAGTGTGGTAGAAGAAACAAAGCTATGAGTATGGGTATTTACCTTTAAACATTGACTTTTCAACATGCACAACTGATTGACAAATGCAAAGATGATAAAAACACTTCAAAGCAACATAATGAGTATGGGAAAATAGTAGGCCGGCTAGAGGATTAAAGGGTTTTTACCTAGGCAGAGATATTTATGGATTGGAAGAATGGAAGTATGGAATGTATCCTAATGGAATGATGAATGTTCACATCCATAATTTGTGTTCTAGAGTCACTGATGGTCTCAGTTTGCTCTGGAGGAAGAAATGACAACCCACTTAATTATTCTTGCACAGAAAAATCCCTGGCAGGTAACAGTCGATGGGGTCACAAGGAGTCAGATGTGACTAAGCAGCTCCACATGCAAAATCCAGCCTAGCACTGAAAGGTGCACACACATCCCAGAAACTTCCCAGGCAAACCAGGAAAATTGGTCACCTTTCCAGAAAAAAAAAAAAAACCAACAACAACAAACGATTGTCTTGAAAGTATAATGATAATTGGACCAAAAGTACTATTTTCCTTCTGTGTATTCTAAAAATCAAAATAGCGCTTCAAAACTCCTCCTACAAAAAGATAATTATTTATGAGACAACTCTTGACAAAAATCATAAAGTGAATCCACTTTTAAGGTCAAAGACATTTCTTTAATAAGTGTAGGAAGTTTTCACTACAGGGATAAAAGGAATAAGTTGTGGGCAGGATTACCCTTGGCCTAGCCAGCCACTGATTACCAAAAATGAGTAAGGAAGAAATGAGCCTTGTTAACTCCTTCATAGGGATTTGAACAAGTGATTTCAGGGCCCCCATATCTCCTTCAAGAGAGGGAATTGATCAGAATCCCTTGCCAGTGAGACATTCCAAAATTTCCTTTGTGCGTGCTAACTCACTTCAGTTGTGTCCTATTCTTTGTGACCCTATGGACTATAGCAAAGAGTCTTATAGACTCTATGGACACTTATATCCATGGGATTCTCCAGGCAAGAATACTAGAATGGGTTGCCATGCCATCCTCCAGAGAATCTTTCTGAGCCAGGGATCGAACCCACATCTCTTATGTCTCCTACATTGGCAGGTGGGTGCTTTACCACTAGCATCACTTGGGAAGCCCAAAATTGCCTTTACTCTCATTTAAAGTTCTTCTTAGTGACCCCGGAAACTCTGGTGTAGTGTGTTCTCTGTGGAGCTGTAGTGAAAACCCATTGCAAAATTTTAGCCAAGGAATTATTTATTCAGATTCTTCAAACAGAGCCTCATTCTTTCAGTGCCAGCTCCTCTGATGCCAAAGAAACTGAGAAAAGGGAACACTTAAAAGTTTTCACTTATCCAGAAAAAGCATTAATTTTTAAAGCTCTTAATAATTTTTACTCCCATTTTAAAAATTTATTGATTGATTGATTTTTGGCTATTCTGGGTTTTCACTGCTACCATAGGCTCTTCTCTAGTTGCAGGGAGTGGGAGCTACTCTCTAGTTGAGGTGAGCAGGCTTCTTGTTGTGGTGACTTCTCTTGCTGTGGAACTTGGGCTCTAGGACACATGGGCTTCAGTAGTTGCAGCACATGAGCTCAATAGTTGCAGCTCCAAGTCTCTAGAGCACAGACTCCATAGTTGTGCCTCACAGGCTTAGCTGCTCTGCAGCATGTGGGATCTTCCCAGATCAGGGATCGAACCTGTGTCTCCTGCATTGGCAGGAGAACTCATTATCACTGAGCTACCAGGGAAGTCCTACTCCCATTTTTAACAAGTCAAGATTTTTAATTATTTTCACAGAATCATCTTTCCATGAATATATCAGGCCAACAAAAGAGAAAATGGAAACTGTTACAGACATGATCCATTACTCCAGAAGTATTTATGTGATCGGTTAACTGTGGGGGCAGAGGATTTTGAGAGTAAGAGTAAATGCATAAAGATTCTGGCAATTTCTACCTCCCAAATATATAATGACAAATACAAATTTAGGAGCTTACTTCTACTGCTGACGAAGGTCACATCCCATTTTTTAATTTTTTTAAATTTTGTGTTGTGGTATAGTCAATTACCAATGCTGTGATAGTGTCAGGTGAACAGTGAAAAAACTCAGCCATACATACACATGTATCCATTCTCCTCCAAACGCCTTTCCCATCCAGGCTGCCACATAACAGAGTTCCCTATGCTATACAGCAGGTTCTTGTTGACAATCCCTTTTAAATATAACAGTGTGTACATGTCCATCCCAAACTCCCTAACTATCCTTCCTCCCACCTCCTCCCCCGGCAACCATAAGTTCCTTCTCTAAGTCTGTGAATCTCTTTCTGTTTTGTAAGTGCATTCATTTGTATCATTTCTTTTTAGAAATGGTACCAATAAGGGATATACATATGTACATATATATGTATAAAGGACAGTGACATCTCATTTTTGAACCCTCAATCTATTTTACTGAAGATGCTAACCCAGGATATATCCATCCCGTCCTCAACTTTCATAACCATGTAGAATGTTATGAGATTCAACAGAAAGCTGACTAGCCTGGTTTAAAGGTCCATTTCATTTCCCTATAGAGCATTCTGATGCAGAACATAAGATTGAAAAGGGTGGTCATAAAAACCATCATAAAAATAGAGATAAGAGCTATGAACTGACCCCCTACAGCAACTATGAAGGAAATAAAGAGAAAATGGCAGTCCATTAACTTTGCAAAGTTGCTGGATTACATTGGGAATGAATTCTGTGCCCCAGCCATCCAGGAAGAAGTCTCCACTCTCTTCTATAGCAGGTCACAAACCTTATCACAGAAATCACCTTGATGCTTAGCTCTGACGAGAGTGAACGATGCAGAAAGGGTCCAGAATAGCCACCACTAGTACTTAAACAAGTAACTGTGCAAGTACAGTTTAGATGATGATATCACGTTAAGCAGTGCTGAAAGCATCTTCATTTGGGAGCACATTGAAGCCAGGTGGGGTGAAATCCGATGGACCAAAGGGCAGGCATTTTGAGTAAATAAAAAGCAGTATTTACCTTCTAGCTTCACTCTCAAAATCAAACACTGCTGTTGTAGAAATTATTCCAATGCTATTCATTGTGAAGCCAGAGCCTTCCGGGGAAAGGAAGTACTGTTTATTGAACAGGAAAGAGAAAGCAAAATATTGCAGAGACACTGATATGACCAGATGACTCCCGCCCCCAAGAACCCGGCCTGAAATCTCTTTGTGCTCTGAGCCACCACCTTCCACCCACCCCACTTCTGAACATGCTCCTTAAAGGTTCGCCTGTGATGATGCTGATGAAACTTTATTCCATGCAACACACTTCAAGCCAGTCCACTTGCCCTTAAATTATTAAAAATGGATTTTACTAATCTCTTATATGCAGTATGTTATATGAGCGTGTCTCACAACACTCCAACCAAAGCTAAAATTAAATTAAAAAGAGTCATTTAGAAGAAAAAAAATGCTGTTTGTTTAATGAGAACTTAAGAGATTATTTTCTATTGACTTGGTGGTGCTGAAGGTGCATTTTTTTCAGGGAGGGTCAAGGGGACAGAACATGGTGGAGGGTGATAGCAGAAATATTGAGGTGTCTGTTCATCTGATTTTGTGTATGTAGATATTAGCAAGGGCTTTCCTGGTGGCTCAGACAGTAAAGAATCTGCCTGCAATGCAGGAGACCCAGGTTCGATCCCTGGATCAGGAAGGTCCCCTAGAGAAAGGAATGGCTACCCATTCCAGTATTCTTGTCTGGGAAATCCCTTGGACTGAGAAGCCTGGTGGGCTACCGTCCATGAGTTTGCAGAGTCGGACACAATTGAGCAACTAAGCACACACAACACAGGTACAAGCAATACTTAAGTGGTCTTTTCTTCTTTGACTTTCATTTATACTCTATGCTAGTTTTCTGTTAAATGCTTCAAATGCATTGTCTTTTAATGATCATAACAACTCTGCCATAGGTACTGATACTATTTCACAGATACTGAGGCTTAGGAAATTCAAGTGGTGTACCTCCAGTCTAAGAGCTGAGCTTTTCATGTTTCTTTGCTTACCATACTGCATTTCTTTTTTTTTTTTTAGTATGTTTTTTTTTTTTTTTTCTTTATTGTGGTATATTTGTTTTACAATGTTGCATTAGCTTCAGGTGTATAGCGAAGTCATTGTTATACATTTTTAGAGTTTTCTTGTTTACAGGTATACATAATCCCCAAACAGTCATCTCTGACCCTCTCCCCTGAGCCCTCCCTCCCTTTTCCCTCTTCCCACCCCTTCAGGTTGATGCTTAGTCCCCATGTAGGTTCCCTTACTCTTACAGATTAATCACAGTGGTAATCCCTAGTACATATGATAATGTAGGTTTCCTTATTGCTCTTTCCATACCTCTTGTCCGATTTTCCCTCCCCACAATCCACACTGCATTTCTAAGACAGATTGGGTTTGGGGGGTTATGGGTTTTGGGGGGGGTTTTGGCTAAAGAGGTAGGTGAAGTCAAAGTTTCCGGAATAGGTAAGAATCAGATAATTAGAAAATGCTAGGGCAAAAATCCATGGGAAAATTAATAACAGAAGTTAATTAAACCAAGCACAACTGGCTTAATAATTGTGTAGACCCAGAGATAATTTAATAGAGAAGATTAAACCCAGAAGGATTGCAAAGCAGTCTAAAAATCATTTGGAGAAATTTGTGACCTTTTAATTTATTGATTTTCTGATGAATCGCAGTGTTCTGATTAATTTAAATTCATACTGTCCATTTCTACACATATAAATAAGATGGAATCGAGTTCTGCTTTTGCTGTAGAACAATGGTACAGAAATTAGCATTCAGGAACTATAGGAAAATCCATCACCTGTCTACTTTTAGGGCAAACCCAGGAATAATGATGCCCCTTTCATGGTGAGAGGACAAAGGATGGCTGGTGGTTGCATTACTTGAGAGTGCTCAAAAGCACTAGTTATATATAAAACAATACATGCTAGTTTTCTGTTAAATGCTTCAAATGCATTGTCTTTTAATGATCATAACAACTCTGCCATAGGTACTGATACTATTTCACAGATACTGAGGCTTAGGAAATTCAAGTGGTGTACCTCCAGTCTAAGAGCTGAGCTTTTCATGTTTCTTTGCTTACCATACTGCATTTCTTTTTTTTTTTTTAGTATGTTTTTTTCTTTTAAACCTTTATTGTGGTATATTTGTTTTACAATGTTGCATTAGCTTCAGGTGTATAGCGAAGTCATTGTTATACATTTTTAGAGTTTTCTTGTTTACAGGTATACATAATCCCCAAACAGTCATCTCTGACCCTCTCCCCTGAGCCCTCCCTCCCTTTTCCCTCTTCCCACCCCTTCAGGTTGATGCTTAGTCCCCATGTAGGTTCCCTTACTCTTACAGATTAATCACAGTGGTAATCCCTAGTACATATGATAATGTAGGTTTCCTTATTGCTCTTTCCATACCTCTTGTCCGATTTTCCCTCCCCACAATCCACACTGCATTTCTAAGACAGATTGGGTTTGGGGGGTTATGGGTTTTGGGGGGGGTTTTGGCTAAAGAGGTAGGTGAAGTCAAAGTTTCCGGAATAGGTAAGAATCAGATAATTAGAAAATGCTAGGGCAAAAATCCATGGGAAAATTAATAACAGAAGTTAATTAAACCAAGCACAACTGGCTTAATAATTGTGTAGACCCAGAGATAATTTAATAGAGAAGATTAAACCCAGAAGGATTGCAAAGCAGTCTAAAAATCATTTGGAGAAATTTGTGACCTTTTAATTTATTGATTTTCTGATGAATCGCAGTGTTCTGATTAATTTAAATTCATACTGTCCATTTCTACACATATAAATAAGATGGAATCGAGTTCTGCTTTTGCTGTAGAACAATGGTACAGAAATTAGCATTCAGGAACTATAGGAAAATCCATCACCTGTCTACTTTTAGGGCAAACCCAGGAATAATGATGCCCCTTTCATGGTGAGAGGACAAAGGATGGCTGGTGGTTGCATTACTTGAGAGTGCTCAAAAGCACTAGTTATATATAAAACAATATATGATTTTTTAATGGACACCTACATTTATGTGCCTAACCACTCTAGAATTTGCAGTTCTCAATTAATTTCTGTGTTACAGAGTTGTCAACCATTGTTTAGGAACAGCATATCTTGGGAAACTGCATTTTTATGAGGTTTAATTTTTCATAAAATGAGATAGTCCTTTAAAAAAAAATGATGGCACTGATATGAACAACTCCTGCCGTTGCTCAGAGGAGGTTTGAGCTGATGGTTGCTAGGCAGCCAGGGCCATCCCTGGGAAAGCCACCTAAATGAATGATACCCAGAACAGGAAGGCAGTCCAAGGGATGAGAAATTAACTCTCTGTGGGACAGGCAACTTAGATTCATTTTTCCCCATTTTAACTATAATAACACCATCAACTAGTTAAGAAGTATTTCATCCATAAGAATTACAATGGTAGCCTCACTCCTAAGTTCAGAATTCTTTCAACAGCTCACAGGGGGAGGTGTGGCCAGGGGAGCTTTATGCCCTTCTGGATAGACTTAGCTTCCAAATCCACTTTATTCCCTTCTCTGAAAGGCTTGTTTATGACTATTTACTTGGGAATCAGAAATGTCAGAGCCCAAACTGCAGGCTGAACCCAGCAAAGAAAGTTAGGATCTCCATGCTTCAGGAGCAGTGACAGGATTCTTCTGGATTTTCTTGGTTCATAAAAACAACAGTAATGGCTACCACTTGCTCTGATCCAGATTCTGTGCTCCATGTTTTTTCTTGGACTATCTCATTTAATCTTTAAAATAATGCTAAGGGATTAATAGTCTTCTCAGCCCCATCTAAAAGCTGAGGAAGCTGAGATTTACGAATGTCAAGAAAATGGTACAAGAACACATAACTAGTCCATGGTTAAGTTGAACCTCAAACCCAAGTCTTTTTGGCTCCAGATCATTATGTCATACTGCCCATCTCATGGGAGACTGTCTTCTCAGGAGAAAGGCAGTATTATTTCGGAAATCATGTTTTAAAGGAATAATGATGCCCCTTTCATGGTGAGAGGACAAAGGATGGCTGGTGGTTGCATTACTTGAGAGTGCTCAAAAGCACTAGTTATATATAAAACAATATATGATTTTTTAATGGACACCTACATTTATGTGCCTAACCACTCTAGAATTTGCAGTTCTCAATTAATTTCTGTGTTACAGAGTTGTCAACCATTGTTTAGGAACAGCATATCTTGGGAAACTGCATTTTTATGAGGTTTAATTTTTCATAAAATGAGATAGTCCTTTAAAAAAAAATGATGGCACTGATATGAACAACTCCTGCCGTTGCTCAGAGGAGGTTTGAGCTGATGGTTGCTAGGCAGCCAGGGCCATCCCTGGGAAAGCCACCTAAATGAATGATACCCAGAACAGGAAGGCAGTCCAAGGGATGAGAAATTAACTCTCTGTGGGACAGGCAACTTAGATTCATTTTTCCCCATTTTAACTATAATAACACCATCAACTAGTTAAGAAGTATTTCATCCATAAGAATTACAATGGTAGCCTCACTCCTAAGTTCAGAATTCTTTCAACAGCTCACAGGGGGAGGTGTGGCCAGGGGAGCTTTATGCCCTTCTGGATAGACTTAGCTTCCAAATCCACTTTATTCCCTTCTCTGAAAGGCTTGTTTATGACTATTTACTTGGGAATCAGAAATGTCAGAGCCCAAACTGCAGGCTGAACCCAGCAAAGAAAGTTAGGATCTCCATGCTTCAGGAGCAGTGACAGGATTCTTCTGGATTTTTCTTGGTTCATAAAAACAACAGTAATGGCTACCACTTGCTCTGATCCAGATTCTGTGCTCCATGTTTTTTCTTGGACTATCTCATTTAATCTTTAAAATAATGCTAAGGGATTAATAGTCTTCTCAGCCCCATCTAAAAGCTGAGGAAGCTGAGATTTACGAATGTCAAGAAAATGGTACAAGAACACATAACTAGTCCATGGTTAAGTTGAACCTCAAACCCAAGTCTTTTTGGCTCCAGATCATTATGTCATACTGCCCATCTCATGGGAGACTGTCTTCTCAGGAGAAAGGCAGTATATATTTCTATTTTTAAAACATTACATTTAGGGCTTCCCTGGTTGTCCAGTGGGTAGAGAGTCTGCCTTACAGTGCAAGGGGCACCAGTTCAATCTCTGGCCCAGGAAGATCCCCCATGCCGCGGAGCAGCTGGACCAGTGTGTCCAATTACGAACCAGCACTCTGGAGCACATGTGCCCAGAGCCAGTGCTCTACAATGAGAAAGGCCACTACAATAGGAGGCCCACACATGCCAAAGAATAAAAGATGGATGAAAATAAATATAAAAAAAGGCATGACAGAGGGAAAAAATTAAAAAAAAAAACCACGTTACATTCAGACTTCCCTGGTGGTCCAGTGGTTAAGATTGCTTTCCAATGCAGGGGATTTAGATTTGATTCCTGATCTGGGAGCCGAGAGCCCACATCTATTGTGGCCAAAAAACTGAAACATAAAACAGAAACAACATGGCAACAAATTCAGTAAAAACTTTAAAAATGGTCCACAAAGACAACCAAAAATCTTTCAAAAAAAACAAACATATTTAAATTTGTTTTTAAATGTTTAGGATGGGGATTTAGAGCATATACATGGGTGAAGATAGTGACCTTAGATGTGGACCGTAAAGAAGATTGAGCGCCGAAGAATTGATGCCTTTGAACTGTGGTGCTAGAGAAGACTCTTAAGAGTCCCTTGGACTACAAGGAGATCAAACCAGTCAATCCTAAAAGAAATCAACCTTGAATACTCATTGGAAGGACTGATGCTGAAGTTGAAGCTCCAATACTTTGGCCACCGGATGCAAAGAACCGACTCATTGGAAAAGACTCTGATGCTAGGGAAGATTGAAGGCAGGAGAAGAAGGGGGCAACAGAGGATGAGATGGTTGGACAGCATCACTGACTCAATGAACATGAGTTTGAGCAAACTCTGGAAGATGGTAAAGGACAGGGAAGCCTGGCGTGCTATAGTCCACGGATTCTCAAAGTCGGACACAACTTTGCAACTTAACAACAACAACTCAGTGTAACTGTTAAGAGGAAAATAAGGGAAGGAAAGGAACGGAGAAGGCAAGGGAAGACTGAGATGAAGCCCAGAAAAAGTTTGGCATTGGAAGATTCAGCAGAGGATGAACCAGGAAAGTAAAACATTACATTTAGGGCTTCCCTGGTTGTCCAGTGGGTAGAGAGTCTGCCTTACAGTGCAAGGGGCACCAGTTCAATCTCTGGCCCAGGAAGATCCCCCATGCCGCGGAGCAGCTGGACCAGTGTGTCCAATTACGAACCAGCACTCTGGAGCACATGTGCCCAGAGCCAGTGCTCTACAATGAGAAAGGCCACTACAATAGGAGGCCCACACATGCCAAAGAATAAAAGATGGATGAAAATAAATATAAAAAAAGGCATGACAGAGGGAAAAAATTAAAAAAAAAAAAAAAAACCACGTTACATTCAGACTTCCCTGGTGGTCCAGTGGTTAAGATTGCTTTCCAATGCAGGGGATTTAGATTTGATTCCTGATCTGGGAGCCGAGAGCCCACATCTATTGTGGCCAAAAAACTGAAACATAAAACAGAAACAACATGGCAACAAATTCAGTAAAAACTTTAAAAATGGTCCACAAAGACAACCAAAAATCTTTCAAAAAAAACAAACATATTTAAATTTGTTTTTAAATGTTTAGGATGGGGATTTAGAGCATATACATGGGTGAAGATAGTGACCTTAGATGTGGACCGTAAAGAAGACTGAGCACCGAAGAACTGATGCCTTCAAATTGTGGTGCTAGAGAAGACTCTTGCTTTTACTGCAAGGAGATCAAACCAGTAAGTCCTAAAGGAAATCAACCCTGAGTACTCATTGGAAGGACTGATGCTGAAGTTCCGATACTTTGACCACCTGATGGAAAGAGCCAACTCATTGGAAAAGACTCTGATGCTAGGGAAGATTGAAGGCAGGAGAAGAAGGGGGCAACAGAGGATGAGATGGTTGGACAGCATCACTGACTCAATGAACATGAGTTTGAGCAAACTCTGGAAGATGGTAAAGGACAGGGAAGCCTGGCGTGCTATAGTCCACGGATTCTCAAAGTCGGACACAACTTTGCAACTTAACAACAACAACTCAGTGTAACTGTTAAGAGGAAAATAAGGGAAGGAAAGGAACGGAGAAGGCAAGGGAAGACTGAGATGAAGCCCAGAAAAATTTTTGGCATTGGAAGATTCAGCAGAGGATGAACCAGGAAAGAAAATCAGAGTAGGCAGAAAGATAAGAGGAAATCCCGGAGAGTTTATTATCAAAGAAGAATTCTAACATTAATATTACTGAGGACTGTCTGCTAGGCACTCACTCTAAGCCCATTGCATGTATGACTTTATCTAATCTTCAAAATCTCCCCAAGGTAGAGCTTATTATTAACTTCATCACACAGTCGAACATGTCTGGGTGACTGTACTGAACCTCATTACAAATCAGTTCAGTCACAGAGAGGTTAAGAAGTCACAAAGTCAGAGTGTGGTAAAACCTAAACTTCAACCTAGGCTATCTGACATTAGAATCTGAGCTCTTATGTCTAATTAGGTAGTTTATCCCAAGGTAATATTTTCTTGAAGGAAATGAGTACCCAAGTATGATGTGTGGTAAATATTTTCTACTTAACAAGACATTCTTGATTTCTTAAAGCCCAAACACTGGCTAATCACAGATCACCTGAAAAAAAAAAAGAAAAAGAAAAACACCTCTTTATAAGTGAGAGACATTTTCAAGAAAATATTTTCAAACTGTAAACATGGATATGATTCTCGACTAAATATTAATTTTGTTAGTATAACCTTACGTTTCAGTCCTACTAAAACATTCTGCTACATTCACTCTATAAACAATGGAAATAGTTTGCTATGTATACACTTCTACTGGACTGTTAGTAGCCTCATTCTTTCTAAGACAAAGTGTTACTAACCATGGGCAATATACTATCCCAGGGGTTTGCTAAAGATTAAAGACCTTAAGTCAAGCAATGTTCATAGTATCTTTGCTGGCTGAATCTAGACTCTGCTGCAGAATCTTTCTTGTCCTTCAGAAATGGTATGCAAGTTGAAATTGATTTGCCCTCCCTGACCTAGTCAGATATTCCCAGTGGATTTACCCAGGTATGTATTATACCCCCAGTAGCAGTCACAGCATCTGAAAAGTTCACTTTACAACCATTTTGCAATGATTCTCAACCTGTGGCTCAAAGACCACCTACACATTGAGACCCTCCACCCAATGAGTCAATTGTTGAAGCAGGGATTCAGTGAGAATTCATTACACTGTTCTTTCAACTTTTATATATGGATGAAGTTTCCATAATTGTTTATTAGATACACAGACATACTTAATTATAAATACTTGGGACAGGGAGGCCTGACAATGTGAATTTTAGGCAGGCTGACCAGAGGGAATTTTATTTTAGTTTATTTGCTTATTGATACAATTTTTTAAAATTTATTTTTATTTTACAGAGTTTTGTTGTTCGCTGCCATACATAAACCCAAACCAGCCATAGGTATACACATGACCCCTCCCACTTGAACTTCCCTCCCCTCTCCCTCCTCATCCCACCTCTCTAGGTTGCTGCATAGCCCCTGTGCAAGTTCACTTAGTCTTACAGCCGATTCACATTGGTGGTCTATCAGAGGGTATTTTAGATCATCTAAAGTTGGTTCTTTTAGAGTGAGTCTCAATCTTGACTGTACAATAGACTCACTTGGTGAGGTTTAAACATGCCAACGTCCAGACCACATCCCAGACTAATGACATCAAGGTCTCTGAGGGGTCACCTAGGCATCTATGTTATTCAAAACCCTTCAAACTATAAAATGGGACAAAGACAGCCTCTTCAACAAATGGTCTTCTCTGACCCACCTACTAGAATAGCGGAACTAAAACCAAAAATTAGCATGTGGGACCTCATGAAACTTAAAAGCTTTTGAACAGCTAAAGAAATTACAAAAAAGCTGAACAGACAACCCACAGAGTGGGAGAAAATCATAGTAAATGAAACAACAGACAAAGAATTAATCTCCAAAATCTACAAGCAACTCAGACAACTCAGCACTGGAAAAACGAACAACCCAATCAAAAAATGGAAAAAGGACCTAAACAGACACCTCTCCAATGATGACATACAGATGGCCCAAAAGCACATGAAATGATGCTCAACTTGACTAATAATTAGAGAAATGCAAATAAAAACTACAATGAGATATCACCTCACACCCGTCAGAATGGCCATCATCCACAAGGCGACAGACAATAAATCCAGTATTATACCCCAGTAGCAGTCACAGCATTTGAAAACACAAATTTGATTCTCAACCTGTGGCTCAAAGACCACCTACACATTGAGACCCTCCACCCAATGAGTCAATTGTTGAAGCAGGGATTCAGTGAGAATTCATTACACTGTTCTTTCAACTTTTATATATGGATGAAGTTTCCATAATTGTTTATTAGATACACAGACATACTTAATTATAAATACTTGGGACAGGGAGGCCTGACAATGTGAATTTTAGGCAGGCTGACCAGAGGGAATTTTATTTTAGTTTATTTGCTTATTGATACAATTTTTTAAAATTTATTTTTATTTTACAGAGTTTTGTTGTTCGCTGCCATACATAAACCCAAACCAGCCATAGGTATACACATGACCCCTCCCACTTGAACTTCCCTCCCCTCTCCCTCCTCATCCCACCTCTCTAGGTTGCTGCATAGCCCCTGTGCAAGTTCACTTAGTCTTACAGCCGATTCACATTGGTGGTCTATCAGAGGGTATTTTAGATCATCTAAAGTTGGTTCTTTTAGAGTGAGTCTCAATCTTGACTGTACAATAGACTCACTTGGTGAGGTTTAAACATGCCAACGTCCAGACCACATCCCAGACTAATGACATCAAGGTCTCTGAGGGGTCACCTAGGCATCTATGTTATTCAAAACCCTTCAAACTATAAAATGGGACAAAGACAGCCTCTTCAACAAATGGTCTTCTCTGACCCACCTACTAGAATAGCGGAACTAAAACCAAAAATTAGCATGTGGGACCTCATGAAACTTAAAAGCTTTTGAACAGCTAAAGAAATTACAAAAAAGCTGAACAGACAACCCACAGAGTGGGAGAAAATCATAGTAAATGAAACAACAGACAAAGAATTAATCTCCAAAATCTACAAGCAACTCAGACAACTCAGCACTGGAAAAACGAACAACCCAATCAAAAAATGGAAAAAGGACCTAAACAGACACCTCTCCAATGATGACATACAGATGGCCCAAAAGCACATGAAATGATGCTCAACTTGACTAATAATTAGAGAAATGCAAATAAAAACTACAATGAGATATCACCTCACACCCGTCAGAATGGCCGTCATCCACAAATCAACAGACAATAAATGCTGGAGAGGGTGCGGAGAAAAGGGAACACTCCTGCATTGCTGGTGGGAGTGTAAATCGATACAGCCTCTATGGAAGACAGTCTGGAGATTTCTTAAAAAACTAAAAATAGAAGCACCATATGACCCAGCAATCCCACTCTTAGGCTTATACCCTGACGAAATCAAAACTGAAAGAAGCACCTGTACCCCAATGTTTATTGCAGCTCTCTATACAATAGCTAGAACATGGAAGGAACCTAGATGCCCATCGACGAACAAATGGATCCAAAAGCTCTGGTACATATATACAATGGAATACTACACAGCTGTAAAGAGAAATGCAGAAGAATCAGCCCTAATGAGGTGGCTGGATCTAGAACATATCATCAAAAGTGAAGTCAGTCAGAAAGAGAAGGACAAATACAGTCTATTAACACATATATATGGAATCTAGTAGGATGGTGATGATGGCACACACAGTGAAGCGACAGAAAGACAGACATGGACAGTGGACATATGGACATTGTGGGGAGGGAACAGAAGGTGGGAGGCGTAAAGGAAGTAGCATGAAAGCCTGTACTATCCTAAGTGAAGAAAATAGCTCTAGTCATTGCTCTGTGAGTAAAAGGGATCCTTCAGGAGTGCTGTGTGATGGTTGGGAGGGGTGGGAAGGGGGGGATATACATGTGACTACTCTGGGAACATACATAACTGTAAACAACAAAACTCTGTAAAAGTTAAAAGCAAAATAAAGGTTTAAAAAAAAAAAAAAAAACCCTTCAGTGTGTCCACCCAAATCTGAGATCTGTCAGTATAGTACATCCTGCCTCTTCTATGTGATGAGTAGTCTGTTTAGGTCCCACATTTTTCACAGACTGAAAGGTACAGAGTTATACAAGGGGATCTGGAAAGCGTAGGGATATTATCGCATGCATGCATACATGCTCGGTTGCTTCAGTCATGTCCAACTCTTTGGAATTCTACGAACTCCACCCCGCCTGGCTCTTCTGACCATGGGATTCTCTAGGCAAGAGTACTGGAGCGGATTAGCCATGCCCCCCATCCAGGGAACTTCCCAACCTGGAATTGAGCCTGAGTCTCCGGTATTGTAGGCAAACTCTTTACCCATTGAGCCACCTTAGAAGCCCATGCTATCTCATACTTTTTATGAAGCATCCTTTGTTACAGCAGGTAAAAACAATGGCTGGGTTGACTTGTGCCAGAAAGCAAAGTTAGCTACCACACACAGTCTTTCAAATGTTTCCACCAGATGGGTTAACTCTGCATGATTTAAAGTCTGGCTCACAGAGCCGAGAGGCCTTTGGTTTCACCCTCTGTCGTAGGGGTTTCCCAGAAACTGACGCAGAGGTGAGCACTTCTGTGCCAGAGATTCATTAACTACGTACTCAAGGAAAACGAAGGTGGAAGTGGGGAGAACAGAAGAGAGAAGGGGAGGAAGCCAAGCAAAAGCTACTTAACGCCCATAAAGGCAGTCTCAGCCAGATCCCACCGGGAAGCTGCAGAGAATTCCTCACCTGTCTGAGCTTTCCCCACTCAAAGAAAGGGAGATGGGGTTTTCCTACTCTTGCACCCCCTCATTCAGTGGTTAAGGGCTACCCCAGAGAGATGGAAATTCCCAGGCACTTCTGGCCTTCAAAGTGCAAGAAAAGTCCAAGGACAGTCCTCCCCTTTTGCTGAAGGAAGCAAATGCACATTGAAGTTGTCGGGAGCTAAAAAGCATCTGGCAGAAAAGGTACAAGGTTTCCAAGGAGACCCAATAAGTATATGGATATTGTCCCCTACACTCTCTGAAACATCCTTTGTTACAAGTAGCTGAAAACCATTGTTTGGCTGACTCATGCTAGACAGAGGAGTTAGCTGCCACATTAAGAAACTCATCATCTTCTATGGAACAGTTCACTCTGTCCCGTATCCTTTGATAACTCTGATATCAAGTAGGATTCATCTCAATTTTAAACTGATGAGCACGGGCTACGCAGAGCATTTTACTAAGAAAGACAGTGAACCCTGATTGGAAAAGTGCCATATTCGGTTAGTACTGCTTGCCACAAGAAAATGAGAAGGCAGTCTCAGTATGTACTTTAAGAAAAAAAAAAATTCAACAGATTTGCTTACTTTAAAAAATATTATTCGTTTTTATTTTATTTATTTGGTAACTCTGGGTCTCAGTTGTGCCATGTAGGATTTTTAGTTGCAGCATGTGAACTCTTAGTTGCGGCTTGTTGGATCTAGTTCTCTGACCTGGGATCGAACCCAGGGCCCCTGCATTGGGAGTGTGGAGTCTTAGCCACTGGACCAGCAGAGAAGTCTGTCACAGTAGTTACTGTCAGAGAATTTGGATGCCTAAACGTATCACTAGAATGCCTGGGCAGGTTTTTAAAAACAGTGATGCCTGGACCCCACCTCCAGAGCTTTTACTCTGGAGGTGGGATGCTACATGCTACTTCTTTATTGTCCCAGGAAATGTTTTCAGGCATACTTTAAAATAACAAAGTAAATTCTTCCAAAACCAAATATTTTATTCATGATTCCTTTTTTAGTCTCATAAAAATGTCTTCTCAAAAATGAATAGCCTAGCTTCCCTGGTGGTTCAGTGGTAGAGAGTCCACCTTCCAGTGCAGGGGGCACCGGTTTGATCTCTGGCCCAGGAAGATCCCACATGCTGCGGAACAACTGGGCTGGTGTGTCCAACTACGAGCCAGCGCTCTGGAGCACATGTGCCCAGAGCCAGAGCTCTGCAACGAGAGAGGCCACTGTGATGGGAGGCCCACACAGGCCAAAGAATAAAAAGATTGATGAAAAATAAATGATGGCTTAGAGGCAAAAAAAGAATATGCCAAACACTTTGTTTTGTCTTGTCATGAACCTTCAATACAATGTGAACTTTGAATAGTCGCTTCCGTCATGTCTGACTCTTTGCAACCCCACGGACTGCCATCCACCAAGCTCCACTGTCCATGGGATTCTCCAGACAAGACTACTGGAGTGGGTTGCCATTTCCTTCTCCAGGGGATCTTCCTGACCCAGAGATCAAACCTGCATCTCTTGCATTGGCAGGCAGGTTCTTTACAGCTGAGCCACCAGACAAGACCATAGACGTCAATGATTGATTTCTATTCACACTGTCCTCAAACTTCTACATTACGATATGCATTTCACATTTCAATATGCATATCTTGGGAAGGGAATGGTCTTTCCCTATAGAAATCATTGCTTTTGTATATATATATATATATATATGTATATATATCTGTATTTCCAATTTGTAAAGCAAAAAATATTTTGCCTTATTGTGTGATGTGATTCATTGTTACTGCTTGTTATAAGATCATTTAGCAATAGCATAACTACAGGCTAAAGTATGTTAAAAACTTGCATGCCATCTTCTGGAGGATGGTGCAAGTGTTGTAATTATAAAGTAAATACTTCTAAAGAATATTTATTAAAAATATGACTGTGGTTTTCTCCAGACATCTACCTTTCATGTGGAGAGTTAAAGATTTTTTTCATAGGTAATTAAAGCTTTGTTTTTAAATCACTTTTTCCCCAGTTCTATAAGCAAAATTGTTCTTTAGCTTGAATAACCAACACATTCATTTAGCTAGTCTATACCTAAACTAAATATTTCATCACATACCAGAAATTGATAAGAATATCATAATACTGCGATGGCAGGCCCACATAGGTCAAAGAATAAAGATGGATAAAAATAAATAAGTAAAAAGTCAATGAGAAGAGGCCAAAATTAAAAAAAAAAAAAAGGGTCTCAGAAGATTTATGAGCCCAGGAAATAAAATTTTTTTTTTTAAATATGAGGATCTAATTCTTTTCCCCCCTCTCTCATAATATCTTCACTTCAGTTCAGTTCAGTTGCCTGGTTGTGTGTGACTCCACATTCTCAAGGACTGCAGCACGCCAGGCTGTCCTGTCCTTCACCATCTCCCAGAGCTTGCTTGATGTCCATTGTAGGATTTCATTCTTTCCCTCATGTCTCTTGGTGTCATAAAGAGATGAAATTTTAAGTTAGGATAAAAGACAAGGTCATTAGGAAAACTCAAAAATGAATCTTTTGGGGCTTCCCCTGGTGGTCCAGTGGGTAAGGACACCGCCTTGCAGTGCAAGGGGCGCCAGTTCGAGCCCTGGCCTGGGAGGATCCCACGTGCCGCGGAGCGGCTGGACTGATGTGTCCAATTACCAAGCCAGAGCTCTGGAGCGCATGCGCCCAGAGTCGGCACTCTGCAACAACAGACGCCACGGCGATGGGAGGCCCACAGGAGCCAAAGAACAAAGACAGATGAACATAGAGAAACGAAAGACCAATAGAAGTGGCCCGCCTGCTCCCCTCCCTCCCCAACCTGACCCCCGCCCAAAATAAATAAATAAACAAAAAAAAATGAATCTTTTGAATATATACCTTGAAGTGAGATTGTTTAATCACATGGTAGTTTACTTTTACTTTTTTGGAGGCCCCTCCTTACTCTTTCACACAGTGGCTATGCCGTTGTGCATTCCCATCAACAGTGTACAAGGTTTCCCATTTCCCTACCTCCTTGCCAGCACTTGCTAGTTTTGGTGTTTTGTTTTAAGAATAATTATCCTGACTATGACCAGGTGATGATTCATTGCTGTTTGGGGTTGCATTTCCCTGATGATTAGTGACATTGAGCCTTTTCTTAAATACCTTTTGGCCATTTGTATGTGTTTTGGGGTGGAAAAATGCTTGTTCAAATCCTTAGCTCATTTTTAATTTTCATTCTTAGGGACATTTTGCTGTTGAGTTGTAGAAATTCCATACATATGTTGGAGATCAGCCACTTCTCAGGTATGTAGTTTGCAAATATTTTCTCCCATTCTGTAGACTGCCTCTTCCCTTTGTTTCCTTTGCTGTGTGAAAGATTTTTATTGATAGTTTGATGTAATCCCACTTTGTCTGTTCTCACTTTAGTTGTCAATACTCTTGGTGGCACATCCATGAAATCACTGCTAAGGAGTGATTTCAGTCTTCCCAGCATCATTTGTTGAAGAGGCTTTGCTTTCCCTGTTGTGTATTCTTGGTCCTCTGATGAAGATCAGTTAGCTATCTCTGCATAGATTTACTTTTAGGCTCTCTGTTCTATCTTATTGCTCAATACACGTCTGTCTTTAAGCTGTACCATACTGTTTTAATTTTCTTTGTAAAGAATTTTGAAATGAGGATGTGTGATCCTTCCAACTTCGTTCTCAAGATGGTTTTTGGCAATTCCTGGTCTTTTGTGAGTCCATATGACATTTTTAGAATTATTTTTTCCATTTCTATAAAAAGCACCATTGAGACTTTAGTAGTGATTCCTTCCATTAAATATGTAGAAGTAAAGTCAAGATCTCAAAGAGATATCATCCCTCTCAAACTGCAGAATTATTCACAAGAGCTGAGATGCAGAAATAAGCTAAATGTCCTCTGACAGATAAAGAAAATGTGCTGTATACATAAAAAGGAATATCATTGATTCTTTTTTTTTTAATTTTTTTTTTTGGTGGGGGTGGGGTGGGGAGGGAGGAGAGCAGGCGGGCCACTTCTATTGGTCTTTCATTTGTCCATTTTCATCCATCTTTGTTCTGGCCTGTGTGGGCCTCCCATTGCGGTGGCCTCTGTTGTCTCACTTTACTGGCTCTGGGCGCACACGCTCCAGAGCTCCGGCTCTGTAATTTGACACATCGGTCCAGCTGCTCCGCGGCACGTGGGATCTTCCCAGGCCAGGGATCGAACCGGCGCCTCTGGCACTGCAAGGTGGTGTCCTTACCCACTGGACCACCAGGGAAGCCCTCATTGATTCTTTTTAGAGAAGAAAATCTGACAAATATACAACAACATAGATAAAAGGTGAAGGCAAGTGAAATAAGCTGGTCACAAAAGGAAAAAAACTACATGGTTGCAATTAGGTATATGAAATAATCAAACTCATAAGTGCAGAGAGCAGAGTGGTGGTTACCCAGGATAGGCAGAGGGGAAAGGAAGAGTTGCTAATCCATGGTTTTAAAGCGTCAGTCACACAAGATAAGTTCTAGAGAGCTGCTCTCCAATCTTCTGTCTATAGTCAAAGACATTGTAATGTACACTTAAAAATATGTTAAGAGAGTAGGTCTCTTATTGTGTTCTCATACAATGAAATTTTAAAAATATCTTAAAACAATACAATGAGTCTTTCAAGTTTACCCTGCAAGAATCTTGAGAGTCATCATGAATCAAGAAGAGTGGCCACAAAAATTAAAAAAATAAAAAAAAAAGAAGAGTGGCCTCTTCCTGTTTATGTAAAAGAAAGAAAGGCAGATACTATAAATCCGTCCCCACTACCATGAACCAATTATGCCAAAGTCAGTCACTCCCTTGCTATCTCATTAATAAGAGCCATTCAGCAGCCACAGAAAAGTTAGTTTTTTTCTACTAGGTGCAGAAGATTTCCCTTTTAACAAATTTGGGCCAAGATCTGTGTAAGATAGCCACTGTCCAAGTAAGGGGGTGTTAACTTCTGAATAACTTTTCAAATATAAACAGCAGAAGGTTTTTTGTATTATCTTGTTTTGTTGGACCTTCACTGGGATCTCTTGTTGCATCTCTTCTGTTTTTCGTCTTTTCTGAAAATAGATGTAAATTAGTGATGTCCATGGACTGGCTCCTGGGAGGGTGGGTCCATCCCAACCTTTTTTTTTTTTTTTTTTCCCACCCCAACCTTTTGACTAGAACCACAGCAGAGTTTAGAGCTCTTCCTACTCCCCAAAAGCAACCTTTTTGCCTCTTAGCAGCTGTCTTACCTGTTTGGTGAGTGCCAAACACTCCTGTATGGAGTGCCAAACTCTATACACATGAAACTTAAAAAATTGAAAATGCTACTGCTATTCAAAGGAAACATGGGCCTTTTCCCTGAAATAATTATACTTAACAACAGGCCATTAAAACCAGAATTGCCTCCCCCCAAATTTACATATTCTGCCTTCTCACTCAATAGACTCATCTTTTTCTCCCCTTTAATGTTTGTTTTTACAGCTAAGCTACAAAATAGGAGTCTATAATTAAAATCTTCAGGTCCATAATTATCAACTCGACTGCAGGATAATTGTTGAATCTTTTGATAATCCCGCACTAATGATGCCTCTTAGAATATCCAAATATCACTCTGTCATAAAAATCTGATCATTGGCAGCTTTCAGTCAAGCTGATTTATTTGAAAAAAATTATTTGTTACACTTAAAAATATGTTAAGAGAGTAGGTCTCTTATTGTGTTCTCATACAATGAAATTTTAAAAATATCTTAAAACAATACAATGAGTCTTTCAAGTTTACCCTGCAAGAATCTTGAGAGTCATCATGAATCAAGAAGAGTGGCCACAAAAATTAAAAAAATAAAAAAAAAAGAAGAGTGGCCTCTTCCTGTTTATGTAAAAGAAAGAAAGGCAGATACTATAAATCCGTCCCCACTACCATGAACCAATTATGCCAAAGTCAGTCACTCCCTTGCTATCTCATTAATAAGAGCCATTCAGCAGCCACAGAAAAGTTAGTTTTTTTCTACTAGGTGCAGAAGATTTCCCTTTTAACAAATTTGGGCCAAGATCTGTGTAAGATAGCCACTGTCCAAGTAAGGGGGTGTTAACTTCTGAATAACTTTTCAAATATAAACAGCAGAAGGTTTTTTGTATTATCTTGTTTTGTTGGACCTTCACTGGGATCTCTTGTTGCATCTCTTCTGTTTTTCGTCTTTTCTGAAAATAGATGTAAATTAGTGATGTCCATGGACTGGCTCCTGGGAGGGTGGGTCCATCCCAACCTTTTTTTTTTTTTTTTCCCACCCCAACCTTTTGACTAGAACCACAGCAGAGTTTAGAGCTCTTCCTACTCCCCAAAAGCAACCTTTTTGCCTCTTAGCAGCTGTCTTACCTGTTTGGTGAGTGCCAAACACTCCTGTATGGAGTGCCAAACTCTATACACATGAAACTTAAAAAATTGAAAATGCTACTGCTATTCAAAGGAAACATGGGCCTTTTCCCTGAAATAATTATACTTAACAACAGGCCATTAAAACCAGAATTGCCTCCCCCCAAATTTACATATTCTGCCTTCTCACTCAATAGACTCATCTTTTTCTCCCCTTTAATGTTTGTTTTTACAGCTAAGCTACAAAATAGGAGTCTATAATTAAAATCTTCAGGTCCATAATTATCAACTCGACTGCAGGATAATTGTTGAATCTTTTGATAATCCCGGCACTAATGATGCCTCTTAGAATATCCAAATATCACTCTGTCATAAAAATCTGATCATTGGCAGCTTTCAGTCAAGCTGAATGAAAATATTGTTTATTTCCAGATAAAATCTGTGGCCTACAGTGATTCAGTGTGCATGTTTTATCAAAGAGGGAAAAGTAGTAAAATCATAGAAACAGATTTCTATCATTAAATGCTATGTATATCTTTTATATTCCAAGAGCTACCATGAAGCTTCCAGAAATTATTGGAATTAAAAAAAAATCTCTCCAGCAAGTTTTCAGAATGCCGGTTTAGTTAGCTGATCATTTCCTTATTCTATTACATACCACCCAAAAGAATAAAAGTTTATCAATGGGGCTTCCCTGGTGGTTCAGTGGGTAAAGAGTCTGCTTTGCAGTGCAAGGGGCGCCGATTTGATCCCTGGCCCAGGAAGATCCCACATGCTGCAGAATGGCTGGACTGATGTGTCCAACTACCGAGCCAGCACTCTGGAGCACATGCACCCAGAGGCAGTGCTCTGCAGTGAGAGAGGCCACTGCAATGGGAGGCCCACACATGCCAAAGAATAAAGATGGACAAAAAAAAAAAAAAAAAAAACAGTAAGACAGACCAAAATTGAAAAAAGAAAAAAAGTTTATGAATGAAATGACAATATATATCTAAGATCTCTATTCTAAGAGTTGTGACTGACTTAGGCATATCTTGAATGAGATATTTTACTTTCACATAGGGTGAGCAAACCTTTTATCATGAAAATAGCCCCATTTCATCTAACTTTCATCCTTCTCACCCTCAACTCTCTGCTCATTTCTCCTACAGTCCCACCACTGCGTGTCTCCCAAGTCAGGGTTTATTTTTACAAGGTACTAATTAATTGTTTTGATAGACATAGTAAGCTGTAACACACTACTTTGAAAACCAACTTGGATGGAATAAATTCATGAAGAAAGTAAAAGGCAGAATACCTGTTGACCATGATAACTCTCCTCTGCCACTGCTTCTTACTCATGATGCTCAGAGACCCCAGGAAGGAGGACTCTTAAAGCAGAACTGAATTGAGACAATATACATAGATTTCTGAAACTACTTTTCAATGTAATAAACAATAGGGAAAGCCACCTGCCACCCCCTTTCCACCACCAGTGCCATCGCCATGGAATCAGGAAGGTTAAGGTGGATGGTCACATGTTATGGGGGTGGTGACTTCTGTGGGGTGACACGGAGAGGTGGGGTTGTTTATTTCCAGATAAAATCTGTGGCCTACAGTGATTCAGTGTGCATGTTTTATCAAAGAGGGAAAAGTAGTAAAATCATAGAAACAGATTTCTATCATTAAATGCTATGTATATCTTTTATATTCCAAGAGCTACCATGAAGCTTCCAGAAATTATTGGAATTAAAAAAAAATCTCTCCAGCAAGTTTTCAGAATGCCGGTTTAGTTAGCTGATCATTTCCTTATTCTATTACATACCACCCAAAAGAATAAAAGTTTATCAATGGGGCTTCCCTGGTGGTTCAGTGGGTAAAGAGTCTGCTTTGCAGTGCAAGGGGCGCCGATTTGATCCCTGGCCCAGGAAGATCCCACATGCTGCAGAATGGCTGGACTGATGTGTCCAACTACCGAGCCAGCACTCTGGAGCACATGCACCCAGAGGCAGTGCTCTGCAGTGAGAGAGGCCACTGCAATGGGAGGCCCACACATGCCAAAGAATAAAGATGGATGAAAATAAATAAATAAAAAACAGTAAGACAGACCAAAATTGAAAAAAGAAAAAAAGTTTATGAATGAAATGACAATATATATCTAAGATCTCTATTCTAAGAGTTGTGACTGACTTAGGCATATCTTGAATGAGATATTTTACTTTCACATAGGGTGAGCAAACCTTTTATCATGAAAATAGCCCCATTTCATCTAACTTTCATCCTTCTCACCCTCAACTCTCTGCTCATTTCTCCTACAGTCCCACCACTGCGTGTCTCCCAAGTCAGGGTTTATTTTTACAAGGTACTAATTAATTGTTTTGATAGACATAGTAAGCTGTAACACACTACTTTGAAAACCAACTTGGATGGAATAAATTCATGAAGAAAGTAAAAGGCAGAATACCTGTTGACCATGATAACTCTCCTCTGCCACTGCTTCTTACTCATGATGCTCAGAGACCCCAGGAAGGAGGACTCTTAAAGCAGAACTGAATTGAGACAATATACATAGATTTCTGAAACTACTTTTCAATGTAATAAACAATAGGGAAAGCCACCTGCCACCCCCTTTCCACCACCAGTGCCATCGCCATGGAATCAGGAAGGTTAAGGTGGATGGTCACATGTTATGGGGGTGGTGACTTCTGTGGGGTGACACGGAGAGGTGGGGTAGACCTGAGACCCCAGAAGCATTGGAAGAGCCTCTGTGCAGAGGAGGAGGGTCAGCTTCAAGTCACCCAGGGGTCACGTTGCTGTGGGGTGGCAAAGAAGGGGGAATCTTCTATCTGCAGCCATTTTTTTAAACCATCCCTCCATGGATCCCAGATATGGCTCAGTTGTTCTTTCTGGATATTCGCTAGCTGTCTACGCCCCATTTTCTGTTTGAAATTAATATAGCTACTCCAGCTTTTGTGGTGCCTCAGGTGGTAAAGAATCTCGCAGCAGTGCAAGAGACCCAGGTTTAACCCCTGGGTCAGGAAGATCCCTTGGAGAAGGGAAAAGCAACCCACTCCAGTACTTTTTTTTTCTTTCCCACAAATGTGAATTTTCTTTATTTTACTTTTTACTTTTAGAGATATGTATGATCCCAGATTAGTCATATGTATATCCGCCCTACCCCACCAGAGAATTCTATGGACAGAAGAGCCTTGCGAGCTATAATTCATGGGGTTGCTAACAGTTAAACATGGCTGGGCAACTCACACTTCCACGTTTTTCACTTCAGCTTTCCCGGGATCGATGTTAACACGGAGTGGTTTTTTTCATCCCTTTTACTTTTAGCCTATTTCTGAGTATTTATATTTGAAATGTGTTTCCTGAAGACATCAAATATTAATAGTTAGTCCTGGTTTTTGTTTTTTTTTAATCTACTCTGACAATCTTTCTTTCAACTGATGCATTTAGACCATTTGTATTAGTTGAATTAATATCTTTCACATTTGTAACTATTTTCTTTTCCTTGAAATTGTCCTTTGTTTTTTTTCTCCTCTTTGTTTTAATTGAATATTTGTTTGTTTCTTTTTTGTTAATTGAATATTTTATATGATTCCATTTTGTCTCCTCTAGTAGCATATCATATTTTTTGTTACAGCTTCAGAGTTTTGAATGTACATTTTTAACTTATATAAACGTAGCTTCAAACAATACTATTTTGCTTTTTTAAAAAGTGTAAGGGTAACAACACAGTTTATAACAGAATATTCCCAATTCTTCTCTTCTCCTACTTGTGATATTGCTTACATTCAATGCACTTATCAGTATGCTTTGATCCTTGACTGCATTGTTACTCTTTTCTTTTTATTTCATTTATTTATTTTTGGCTATTCTGGGTTTAACTGCTGCTGCAGGCTCTTCTCTAGTTCCAGGGAATGCGGGCTACTCTCTAGTTGAGATCAGCAGGCGTCTTGTTGTGGTGACTTCTCTTGCTGTGGAACTCGGGCTCTAGGGCACACGGGCTCCATAGTCGTGCCTCCGAGGCTCTAGAGCACAGGCTCCGTAGCTGTGGCTCACGAGCTTAGTTGTTCAGCATGTGGTATCTTCCCAGATGATTGAATTCAGCAGGCAGTTTTCCTCTGCTGTCTACGCCCTTTTTTAATAATAGCTACTCCAGCTTTTGTGGTGCCTCAGGTGGTAAAGAATCTCGCAGCAGTGCAAGAGACCCAGGTTTAACCCCTGGGTCAGGAAGATCCCTTGGAGAAGGGAAAAGCAACCCACTCCAGTACTTTTTTTTTCTTTCCCACAAATGTGAATTTTCTTTATTTTACTTTTTACTTTTAGAGATATGTATGATCCCAGATTAGTCATATGTATATCCGCCCTACCCCACCAGAGAATTCTATGGACAGAAGAGCCTTGCGAGCTATAATTCATGGGGTTGCTAACAGTTAAACATGGCTGGGCAACTCACACTTCCACGTTTTTCACTTCAGCTTTCCCGGGATCGATGTTAACACGGAGTGGTTTTTTTCATCCCTTTTACTTTTAGCCTATTTCTGAGTATTTATATTTGAAATGTGTTTCCTGAAGACATCAAATATTAATAGTTAGTCCTGGTTTTTGTTTTTTTTTTAATCTACTCTGACAATCTTTCTTTCAACTGATGCATTTAGACCATTTGTATTAGTTGAATTAATATCTTTCACATTTGTAACTATTTTCTTTTCCTTGAAATTGTCCTTTGTTTTTTTTCTCCTCTTTGTTTTAATTGAATATTTGTTTGTTTCTTTTTTGTTAATTGAATATTTTATATGATTCCATTTTGTCTCCTCTAGTAGCATATCATATTTTTTGTTACAGCTTCAGAGTTTTGAATGTACATTTTTAACTTATATAAACGTAGCTTCAAACAATACTATTTTGCTTTTTTAAAAAGTGTAAGGGTAACAACACAGTTTATAACAGAATATTCCCAATTCTTCTCTTCTCCTACTTGTGATATTGCTTACATTCAATGCACTTATCAGTATGCTTTGATCCTTGACTGCATTGTTACTCTTTTCTTTTTATTTCATTTATTTATTTTTGGCTATTCTGGGTTTTTCAGTGCTGCTGCAGGCTCTTCTCTAGTTCCAGGGAATGCGGGCTACTCTCTAGTTGAGATCAGCAGGCGTCTTGTTGTGGTGACTTCTCTTGCTGTGGAACTCGGGCTCTAGGGCACACGGGCTCCATAGTCGTGCCTCCGAGGCTCTAGAGCACAGGCTCCGTAGCTGTGGCTCACGAGCTTAGTTGTTCCGCAGCATGTGGTATCTTCCCAGATCAGGGATTGAACCCATGTCTCCTGCACTGGCAGGCAGATTCTTTACCTCTGAGCTACCAGGGAAGCCTTGTATTGTTACTCTTAAATAAAGTTACCTTTGAGATCAATTAAAAGTAGAAAATTAATTTACATTTATGTATTTCTTTTCTTGTGCTCTTCCTTTCTGTATACAGATCTGAGTTTGTTACCTAAATGATTTACCCTCTGGCTGATGAACTTTAACATGTCTTGTGGGTCACGTATGCAGATAATTCATCTCTTCGGTTTGTGTTTGGCAGAAAAAAGTCTTTATTCCTGCGTAGCTTTTGAAGGACAATTTCAACAGATATAGACTTCTTGTTCTTTTTCTTTCACCTATTACCACTACATTGTGCTGTCTTTTTGTATGCATGGTTTCTAATGAGAAGTCTGCTTTATTTCTTATCCTTGTTCCTCTATAGGTATGATGGCTTATTTTCCTAGGCATCTCTCAAGATTTTGTCTCTGGGTTTCTGAACTTTGAATATGATTTGTGCAGGGTCATGTGTGTAGATGTCTGTCTCCCAGATGACATAAAGTAGAGGGAAGATCTTTTCCCCAAGATAGTAGGCTTTTAGGAGAAAGCTCTGAATTTATTTCACAAAGATTGTTTTCATTCTCTCACTCGCCCCTAAAACGTGGATGATCTTTTTGGAATCTTCACTGTGAAAACCTAATGAATGGATGGAGTTCCTGGTAGTAAAAACTGTGAAAACATGGGGTCCTCCTATGCTATATGGCACCAAACACTTTGTCTCAAAGTACTCTACACTCAGCCTCCAGCAATTCATCAAAATTACCATGTTAAGTCTTTACACCTGCTTACACCTCCAGCAGTTTCTTCTCCAAGTAAGCAGACCTTGTCTGTGACTCTCTGGGTTCACCAGTCTGTCCAGATTATGGAATGCTGGTTTGTTCTGATGGGTCCAAGAAAGGTCTCTGATTTTCAGCTTCTTCAGGGTAAGAGGTTTCAGTTTTTCTTTCTCTAAGAATAACCCATGAACCAGAGTTGCAGGGATCTTTGTATGTGTACAGTACAATTGGTGAGGCTCCGTAGCTGTGGCTCACGAGCTTAGTTGTTCCGCAGCATGTGGTATCTTCCCAGATCAGGGATTGAACCCATGTCTCCTGCACTGGCAGGCAGATTCTTTACCTCTGAGCTACCAGGGAAGCCTTGTATTGTTACTCTTAAATAAAGTTACCTTTGAGATCAATTAAAAGTAGAAAATTAATTTACATTTATGTATTTCTTTTCTTGTGCTCTTCCTTTCTGTATACAGATCTGAGTTTGTTACCTAAATGATTTACCCTCTGGCTGATGAACTTTAACATGTCTTGTGGGTCACGTATGCAGATAATTCATCTCTTCGGTTTGTGTTTGGCAGAAAAAAGTCTTTATTCCTGCGTAGCTTTTGAAGGACAATTTCAACAGATATAGACTTCTTGTTCTTTTTCTTTCACCTATTACCACTACATTGTGCTGTCTTTTTGTATGCATGGTTTCTAATGAGAAGTCTGCTTTATTTCTTATCCTTGTTCCTCTATAGGTATGATGGCTTATTTTCCTAGGCATCTCTCAAGATTTTGTCTCTGGGTTTCTGAACTTTGAATATGATTTGTGCAGGGTCATGTGTGTAGATGTCTGTCTCCCAGATGACATAAAGTAGAGGGAAGATCTTTTCCCCAAGATAGTAGGCTTTTAGGAGAAAGCTCTGAATTTATTTCACAAAGATTGTTTTCATTCTCTCACTCGCCCCTAAAACGTGGATGATCTTTTTGGAATCTTCACTGTGAAAACCTAATGAATGGATGGAGTTCCTGGTAGTAAAAACTGTGAAAACATGGGGTCCTCCTATGCTATATGGCACCAAACACTTTGTCTCAAAGTACTCTACACTCAGCCTCCAGCAATTCATCAAAATTACCATGTTAAGTCTTTACACCTGCTTACACCTCCAGCAGTTTCTTCTCCAAGTAAGCAGACCTTGTCTGTGACTCTCTGGGTTCACCAGTCTGTCCAGATTATGGAATGCTGGTTTGTTCTGATGGGTCCAAGAAAGGTCTCTGATTTTCAGCTTCTTCAGGGTAAGAGGTTTCAGTTTTTCTTTCTCTAAGAATAACCCATGAACCAGAGTTGCAGGGATCTTTGTATGTGTACAGTACAATTGGTGGTCCTGCATAAAAAATCTTAGTCCTGGAACTTAGTGGGCTAGATATGGATAAAATCAACTCTTGTTACATTAGTTATTATCTACCAGATCTTCATCTGGAATTTCATCTTTCACCATTATAACAACCCCAGAGATAAGTCAAGTTTTATCAATCTTACAGCAGGATGTAGTATAATCTTTCTACCCTGTGGGATACTGGTTATGCATTACATGAAATGTTAACAGGTATTACATTTCATTTTAAAACTGTTATGGACAAACAATTAGAACAAATCTGATTGAACAAACATCTATTAGAGAACTCCTAAAGGCATTTAACATGCTGGGTATTGTGAATTTAGAGGAGATAAGAAAACATTTGTTCCCAACTCATTTGATTATAGGATCTTTTTCTCTTGGAGCATCTGGAGGGACTGGTGTTTTAGGGAATACATTTGGGTCTGATTTTGGTGGTAAGGAACACAAGTTTGAATTTCAACTACACTAATTATTCTTTAGGCAAATTGCTTAATCCTATTAGTAGCCCTTCTATAAATTAAAGGCGTAATGCATTAACTTATTTATGCATTATTTAGTATCATAGTAGACAATAGCATCTACTTCAGAAATTAACATAGGAATTCAGTGATAGAATGTATGTGCCTATCACCTGATACTTACCAGTTATTTTTAAAATTTATTTACTTATTTTGTTTTTGACTGTGTTAGGTCTTCCTTGCTGTATGCACACTTTCCCTAACTGCAGTGAGCAGGGGCTACTCTCTGGTTTCTCAGTAGCTGTGGTGCATCAGTTTAGTTGCTCCATGACATGTGAGATTTCCCGACCAGGAATCGAACTCATGTCCCTACATTGGCAGGTGAATTCTTAACCAATGGACCAGCAGGAAAGTCCCTTAGCAGTTATTAATGTCATTATTATTATCATCATTACGTCAGACTCCAAAACAGTGGTGAGCTTTTTCCCAGATTAGAACCAGATTTTAGGGCTTCCCCTGGTGGTCCAGTGGATAAGGACACCACCTTGCAGTGCAGAACCAGTTTTTCTCTGAATCAACATGAAGTCAAATACAAATGAAAGCTGTTGCCCAATCATGAATATTTGAATAACACATCTGGTCTGATCTCCTGTGTTAGAAAGATGTGTGTAGGAGTGGATCTAAATGTAAGTTTCCACAGCTGGTATCAACAATGAATTGTCATTCCATGTTTGGTAAAATCCACAAAGAACATTGCATGAGACTTCCAGATATGGCCCAGGAACCAGTTCTCTTCTGAGAAAAGTATAGGATCAGGGCCTGAAGCGTTTAATCTCTATGAGCAAGCCTTTGGGAGTCTTTCATTTGAAAGGAATTAGTTGCATTAATTGGCTAGTAAGTCACTGTGGCTGTGTATTAAAGTCACAGCTAAACCCTATTGGACTGTGATGTGTTTTCCACCCTAAAAATCTCAACATGGTGGGTGAGCTGCCATGGAGAACAGCAAGGAAGCAACTGTGATATGATATCGGATGCCCGTGTGGTTGGAGTTGCTCAGTGCTGGATTCAGTCCTATAATCTTGAACATGTTGATTTGGAGCAATATGCATGATTAGGTGGCTTAATTGCATGTTTATTCACTAATTATTCTTTAGGCAAATTGCTTAATCCTATTAGTAGCCCTTCTATAAATTAAAGGCGTAATGCATTAACTTATTTATGCATTATTTAGTATCATAGTAGACAATAGCATCTACTTCAGAAATTAACATAGGAATTCAGTGATAGAATGTATGTGCCTATCACCTGATACTTACCAGTTATTTTTAAAATTTATTTACTTATTTTGTTTTTGACTGTGTTAGGTCTTCCTTGCTGTATGCACACTTTCCCTAACTGCAGTGAGCAGGGGCTACTCTCTGGTTTCTCAGTAGCTGTGGTGCATCAGTTTAGTTGCTCCATGACATGTGAGATTTCCCGACCAGGAATCGAACTCATGTCCCCTACATTGGCAGGTGAATTCTTAACCAATGGACCAGCAGGAAAGTCCCTTAGCAGTTATTAATGTCATTATTATTATCATCATTACGTCAGACTCCAAAACAGTGGTGAGCTTTTTCCCAGATTAGAACCAGATTTTAGGGCTTCCCCTGGTGGTCCAGTGGATAAGGACACCACCTTGCAGTGCAGAACCAGTTTTTCTCTGAATCAACATGAAGTCAAATACAAATGAAAGCTGTTGCCCAATCATGAATATTTGAATAACACATCTGGTCTGATCTCCTGTGTTAGAAAGATGTGTGTAGGAGTGGATCTAAATGTAAGTTTCCACAGCTGGTATCAACAATGAATTGTCATTCCATGTTTGGTAAAATCCACAAAGAACATTGCATGAGACTTCCAGATATGGCCCAGGAACCAGTTCTCTTCTGAGAAAAGTATAGGATCAGGGCCTGAAGCGTTTAATCTCTATGAGCAAGCCTTTGGGAGTCTTTCATTTGAAAGGAATTAGTTGCATTAATTGGCTAGTAAGTCACTGTGGCTGTGTATTAAAGTCACAGCTAAACCCTATTGGACTGTGATGTGTTTTCCACCCTAAAAATCTCAACATGGTGGGTGAGCTGCCATGGAGAACAGCAAGGAAGCAACTGTGATATGATATCGGATGCCCGTGTGGTTGGAGTTGCTCAGTGCTGGATTCAGTCCTATAATCTTGAACATGTTGATTTGGAGCAATATGCATGATTAGGTGGCTTAATTGCATGTTGCAGAGGAAGCTGTGGCCGTTCTAGTTCCATCCTGACTGTGGTGGCGTGCTGTAGGGAGGAGGTGAAGACAAATGTGTGGGGAGACTTTGACAAGAGCAGTGTTCATTCGCATAATTACTCATGTGTATCCAGCTCCTTCAGAAAAAAAAAAAAAAGCACATGAACAAAGCCTCAGATACTAGTGGCCAGCCATAAAGACAATTTGATGAAAGTCAGGTTGCCTTGGATAAAGACCCCGGAGCATTGCCAGTACATTGTAAGTGTTGAAAGTACAGCATCTATATGGACAATGCTCTAACTGTTTCTCCAATTTGGAAAAGTAATACAACATTAAAAATGAAAGGCCATGATATTCTTTTTTTCCCACAGTGCCATGAGGCATGCAGAATTTTAGTCCCCCAATCAGGAATCACATGCCTGATGTAATGGAACCACAAGTTCTGAACTGCTGGACCACGAAGGAAGTCCAAGGCCATGATATGCTTGTGTGTCAATCCGTTAGCTAAAAGCGTTAAAAACTAAGAATGCCATAACCAGTCTATATGGCATCAAAAATTAAGATGGTGATATAAATCCTGTCATTTGCAAGATATTTCACAGGTAAAATGACATTAAGTCTATTATAATATAAGAGAAAGCAGTGTCGGAGAAGACAAAGCAGATATCTTTTTCCAGTTTTCCAGCTGAAACATAGAAACAAACATGGTAAAGGGCTTACAGCCATAAGGATGGGACTTAAATCCACATGTTTCTTGGCACTAAATCCAATTTCCTACCCCTCCCAAGCTGTTTATTTTGAGAACACCTATTCTGAATAAATGCATTCTTGGGGGTGTTATCAACCCTGAGGACCAGAGCTAGCATTTTCAAATAGCATTTGAGATGAATTTTTCCAGAATGGTATATTGTTTCTCAACCATGTGTGTAGCCAAAATCCCCAAGAATGAAATAAAATGTTTGGCATCTTTTGTCAAATGTTTCTTAAGGATGAAGCTAGACCTGCATACACCCAGTGGAGTGTATCAGAGGGAAGCACTTCCCCAGATGGCCCAGCTTTCCATCCTCTTCATCTGCAGTGTCCTCATAATTGAGGCCATAGGTATCTTTGGAACCTGAATTGTGGATCTAATCAACCTGATTATCTCTATGGCTTTCTTTGTGAATGCAGTCGCACATAAAACCACCAGGCACTGACACTCTCTCTCTCCAACCATAAATTACCTCCAAAACAGCAGCCTCTGGATCCTCAGCCACCACTCTGTAAATGACTTTGCCAGGGGCAGTGTCTTCTGGGGTATAAATCTCAGTAACTGCCAAAAAATGTAAAATAGATGTGCTTGAACAAGTGTCACCATTAGAAGCCCAGAAACTCCTCATTCAGTCTAGATCTTCGATAAAACTTAATGCATTGTGCTTGCTCTGTACAGATGTTTGTACAGGGTGATTCCCATTCATCATCATCATCGTGATGATAGACACCATTTATCAAGTGTCTGTCATGTATCAGGCATCGAGTTGATAAATTTAGACAGGAGTGATACTGGACATTTTCTGAGTGCTGATTATTGCTAAGCACTCCAAATTATTAGTGACTATTATGTCCATTTTCCTGAGAATTAGAAAGAGTAACTAACCGAAGATCATACAGCTAATACCTTACTAGTGTCTTAGTATTAATGTCTGTCCTTTCCTGCAGCCATGTATCCTTGCTTTTGTTATCATTATTCTCATGACCACTCTTAGAGCCATGATGCTATAAGAGGGCATGGCATCAGCACACCTATGTCCACAGGGTCCTTCCTTCCCTAGAGAAGAGCTGTGTACCTCGGTCTCCCTGAGCAAGGGGTCCAAGGAAGATGGGTGCTTCATTCACATCTACAGTCAGGATTAAAATGGTCCATGATGCAGTTGCCCCTCTGTCATCTTTGGCGTAGATTACCGAGGAGTACAGAGCCACTGTCTCAGAGTCCAGCTTAGACACTTTAGTGGTGAATAACTTTTAAAAAAAAATTGCTGCAGAACAGTGGAGTGAATGACTGGCATCCTAAGGGTGTAGACAGAATGTTTTATATCTATAGTCCCAAATATGAATCAGCAGGTTTTTTTGAATGTTGGCCTCCTTTTACTGATCTTTTGCTTATTTTCATCCATCTTTATTCCTCAGCCTGTGTGGGCCTCCCATTGCTGTGGCCTCTCTCGCTGCAGAGCACTGACTCTGGGCGCATGTGCTCCAGAGGACTGGCTCATAATTGGACACACTGGTCCAGCTGCTCTGTGGCATGTGGGATCTTCCCAGGCCAGGGATCAAACCAGTGGCCCCTTGCGCTGCAAGGCAGACTCTTTACCCACTGGACCAGCAGGAAAGCCCTGAATCAGCATTTTTAAAAGAAGATATAGGGTTTCCCTGGTGGTCCAGTGAGTAAGGACACCGCCTTGCGGTGCAAGGGGCGCTGATTCGATCCCTGGCCTGGGAGGATCCCACGTGCCGCGGAGTGGCTGGATCGATGTGTCCAGTTACCGAGCCGGAGCTCTGGAGCGCATGCGCCCAGAGCCGGTGCTCTGTGACAACAGAGGCCACTGCGATGGGAGGCCCACACGGGCCAAAGAACAAAGATGGATGAAAATAGACAAATGAAAGACCAATAGGAGTGACCCGCCCACCCCCACCCCCACCCGCCCCAAAATAAATAAATAAATAAATGTTTAAAAAAAAAAGAAAGAAGATATAAAAATCTCGTATTTAAAAAGTGAAAACAAGGTGAACTGATTTCTTTAAAAAGCATGAACAGAGAATTCACATATGTTGTTGTATTAAATGGTTTCCCCTTTATCCAGTCTGCTTTTCATGTTACCCTTTCCAGTCACAAAGTTGATCCTATCCCTTCTCTAATTTATCACAGTTTATCCTAAGCCCTTAACAGCTCATTCTGTCCTTGCTATGGGTGCTATTATTGAGTGCATTTTACAAATGCAGAAATTGAGGTTTGTAGAAGTTAAACACATTGGCTGTGTTTTCACAGAGAGAAATACAGACCTCATCTGACTTCACACTCATGCTCCTGTTCTTAATCATTAGCCCAATCTGCCTAGCACTTCAAAATGGGTAAAAAGTGAGTCTAAGAGTCTTTTTTCCTCCCCTTTTCAGTCACCCTGAGCCTCACATTCTGTGTTTCCATGTTGTTTCACACTGGATTTTGAACTGTTCTTTACAAGGATCCCCTGCAATTGAACAACAAGGGAATTCGGTTCAAGTCCATGTCCACTAAGAAATGGCCCCCCATACCCAGCAAGAATCTCATTCAAAATCGATGGTGAAGTCAAAAGCTTCACAGACAAGCAAAAACTAAAAGAATTCTGTACCACAAAACCAGCCCTACAACAAGTGTTAAAGGACCTGATATAGCCAATAAAAACAAGAGTAGGAGAAGCCTTACAAAACAAACCCCAAATTTCTAAGAAGATGACAATAGGAACATTCGTATCAATAATTACTTTGAATGTAAATGGACTAAATGCTCCAACCAAACGACACAGGCTGGCTGAATGGATCCAGAAGCAAGACCCATATATATGCTGTTTACAAGAGACCCACTTCAGACCTAGAGACACTCATAGACTGAAAGTGAAAGGCTGGAAAAAGATATTTCATGCAAATGGAAATCAAAAGAAAGCTGGAGTAGCAATCCTTATATCAGACAAAATAGACTTTAAAGTAAAGAAGATTCTAAGAGACAAGGCAGGTCACTACATCATGATTAAGGGATCTATCCAAGAGCATGACATAACAGTCATGAATATCTACGCACCCAACACAGGGGCACCTCAATACATAAGACAGGTACTTTCAGACATAAAAGAAGAAATCAACAATAACACAATAATAGTAGGAGACTTTAACACTCCTCTCACACCAATGGACAGATCAACAAAACAGAAAATTAATAAAGAAACACAAGCCTTAAATGCCACACTGGAAAAGATGGACCTCATCGATATCTTTAGGACGTTCCATCCAAAAGCAGAAGAATACACTTTCTTCTCAAGCGCTCACAGAACATTCTCCAGGATAGACCACATCTTGGGCCACAAATCTAACCTCAGTCAGTTCAAGAAAACCGAAATTATATCAACCATCTTCTCGGACCACAATGCAATGAGACTGGAGATCAACTGAAAACCTAGCATGGAGATCTGACTTCATCTAATCATTAGCCCAATCTGCCTAGCACTTCAAAATGGGTAAAAAGTGAGTCTAAGAGTCTTTTTTCCTCCCCTTTTCAGTCACCCTGAGCCTCACATTCTGTGTTTCCATGTTGTTTCACACTGGATTTTGAACTGTTCTTTACAAGGATCCCCTGCAATTGAACAACAAGGGAATTCGGTTCAAGTCCATGTCCACTAAGAAATGGCCCCCCATACCCAGCAAGAATCTCATTCAAAATCGATGGTGAAGTCAAAAGCTTCACAGACAAGCAAAAACTAAAAGAATTCTGTACCACAAAACCAGCCCTACAACAAGTGTTAAAGGACCTGATATAGCCAATAAAAACAAGAGTAGGAGAAGCCTTACAAAACAAACCCCAAATTTCTAAGAAGATGACAATAGGAACATTCGTATCAATAATTACTTTGAATGTAAATGGACTAAATGCTCCAACCAAACGACACAGGCTGGCTGAATGGATCCAGAAGCAAGACCCATATATATGCTGTTTACAAGAGACCCACTTCAGACCTAGAGACACTCATAGACTGAAAGTGAAAGGCTGGAAAAAGATATTTCATGCAAATGGAAATCAAAAGAAAGCTGGAGTAGCAATCCTTATATCAGACAAAATAGACTTTAAAGTAAAGAAGATTCTAAGAGACAAGGCAGGTCACTACATCATGATTAAGGGATCTATCCAAGAGCATGACATAACAGTCATGAATATCTACGCACCCAACACAGGGGCACCTCAATACATAAGACAGGTACTTTCAGACATAAAAGAAGAAATCAACAATAACACAATAATAGTAGGAGACTTTAACACTCCTCTCACACCAATGGACAGATCAACAAAACAGAAAATTAATAAAGAAACACAAGCCTTAAATGCCACACTGGAAAAGATGGACCTCATCGATATCTTTAGGACGTTCCATCCAAAAGCAGAAGAATACACTTTCTTCTCAAGCGCTCACAGAACATTCTCCAGGATAGACCACATCTTGGGCCACAAATCTAACCTCAGTCAGTTCAAGAAAACCGAAATTATATCAACCATCTTCTCGGACCACAATGCAATGAGACTGGAGATCAACTACCAGAAAAAAAACCCTAAAAACAGAAACACATGGAGATTAAACAATACATACCTAAAAAACCAACTGATCGTTGAGGAAATCAAAGGAGAAATTAAACAATTCCTAGAAGAAAATGACAATGAACACACGACAGTGCAAAACCTATGGGATACAGCAAAAGCAGTTCTAAGAGGGAAATTTATAGCAATACAATCCCACCTCAAGAAACTAGGAAAATATGAAGCAGATGACCTAACCCTCCGCTTAAAACAGTTGGAGAAAGAAGAACAAAAACATCCCAGAGCCAGCAGAAGAAGAGAAATCATAAAGATCAGAGCAGAAATAAATGAGAAAGAAACAAAAGAAACAATAGTAAAGATAAATAAAACAAAAAGCTGGTTCTTTGAAAAGGTAAACAAAATTGACAAGCCACTGGCCAGACTCATTAAGAAAAAGAGAGAAGAACCAGATCAACAAAATCAAAAACGAAAAAGGAGAGATTACAACAGATAATGCAGAAATCCAAAGGATTCTAAGAGACTATTATGAGCAACTCTATGGCAACAAACTGGACAACCTGGAAGAAATGGACAGTTTCTTGGACAGGATTAATCTCCCAAGACTGAGCCAGGAAGAAACAGAAACTTTGAACAACCCAATCACAAGCTCAGAAATCAACTTTGTGATTAAAAATCTACCCAAAAATAAAAGCCCAGGACCAGATGGCTTCACAGCCGAATTCTACCAAACATTTAAAGAGGAGCTAATGCCTGTCCTTCTAAAACTCTTTCAAAAAATTGCACAGGAAGGAAAACTCCCAAACACATTCTACGAGGCCACCATCACCCTGATACCCAAACCAGGCAAAGACAACACAAAAAAGGAAAACTATAGGCCAATTTCACTGATGAACTTAGATGCCAAGATCCTCAACAAAATCCTAGCAAACAGAATTCAACGACATGTCAAAAAACTCATACATCACGATCAAGTTGGGTTCATCCCAGGCATGCAAGGCTTCTTCAACATCTGCAAATCAATCAACGTGATACACCATATCAACAAGTTGAAAGACAAAAATCACATGATCATCTCAATAGATGCAGAAAAAGCCTTCGACAAAGTACAACATCCATTTATGATCAAAACTCTTCAGAAAATGGGCATAGAAGGAACCTATCTCAACATAATAAAAGCCATCTATGAGAAACCTACAGCGAACATTATCCTCAGTCAGTTCAAGAAAACCGAAATTATATCAACCATCTTCTCGGACCACAATGCAATGAGACTGGAGATCAACTACCAGAAAAAAAACCCTAAAAACAGAAACACATGGAGATTAAACAATACATACCTAAAAACCAACTGATCGTTGAGGAAATCAAAGGAGAAATTAAACAATTCCTAGAAGAAAATGACAATGAACACACGACAGTGCAAAACCTATGGGATACAGCAAAAGCAGTTCTAAGAGGGAAATTTATAGCAATACAATCCCACCTCAAGAAACTAGGAAAATATGAAGCAGATGACCTAACCCTCCGCTTAAAACAGTTGGAGAAAGAAGAACAAAAACATCCCAGAGCCAGCAGAAGAAGAGAAATCATAAAGATCAGAGCAGAAATAAATGAGAAAGAAACAAAAGAAACAATAGTAAAGATAAATAAAACAAAAAGCTGGTTCTTTGAAAAGGTAAACAAAATTGACAAGCCACTGGCCAGACTCATTAAGAAAAAGAGAGAAGAACCAGATCAACAAAATCAAAAACGAAAAAGGAGAGATTACAACAGATAATGCAGAAATCCAAAGGATTCTAAGAGACTATTATGAGCAACTCTATGGCAACAAACTGGACAACCTGGAAGAAATGGACAGTTTCTTGGACAGGATTAATCTCCCAAGACTGAGCCAGGAAGAAACAGAAACTTTGAACAACCCAATCACAAGCTCAGAAATCAACTTTGTGATTAAAAATCTACCCAAAAATAAAAGCCCAGGACCAGATGGCTTCACAGCCGAATTCTACCAAACATTTAAAGAGGAGCTAATGCCTGTCCTTCTAAAACTCTTTCAAAAAATTGCACAGGAAGGAAAACTCCCAAACACATTCTACGAGGCCACCATCACCCTGATACCCAAACCAGGCAAAGACAACACAAAAAAGGAAAACTATAGGCCAATTTCACTGATGAACTTAGATGCCAAGATCCTCAACAAAATCCTAGCAAACAGAATTCAACGACATGTCAAAAAACTCATACATCACGATCAAGTTGGGTTCATCCCAGGCATGCAAGGCTTCTTCAACATCTGCAAATCAATCAACGTGATACACCATATCAACAAGTTGAAAGACAAAGTCACATGATCATCTCAATAGATGCAGAAAAAGCCTTCGACAAAGTACAACATCCATTTATGATCAAAACTCTTCAGAAAATGGGCATAGAAGGAACCTATCTCAACATAATAAAAGCCATCTATGAGAAACCTACAGCGAACATTATTGTTAATGGTGAAAACTGAAAGCATTCCCTCTAAGATCAGGAACAAGACAGGGGTGCCCACTTTCACCACTGCTATTCAACATAGTCCTGGAAGTCCTAGCAACAGCAATAAGACAAGAGAAAGAAATCAAAGGAATCCAGATTGGAAAGGAAGAAGTCAAGCTCTCTCTTTTTGCAGACGACATGATATTATACATAGAAAATCCCAAAGACACAGTTACAAAGCTACTAGAACTAATCAATGAATTCAGCAAAGTTGCAGGATATAAAGTCAACACACAGAAGTCACTGGCATTCCTATACACAAACAATGAAAAATCAGAAAATGAAATCAAAGAGGCAATCCCCTTCACCATTGCAACCAAAAGAATCAAATATCTAGGAATAAACCTACCCAAAGAAACAAAAGAATTGTACACAGAAAATTACAAGACACTCATGAGAGACATTAAAGAAGACTTAAACAGATGGAGAGATATTCCATGTTCCTGGATTGGAAGAATCAATATTGTGAAAATGACCATACTTCCAAATATCATCTACAGATTCAATGCAATACCTATTCAACTACCACTGACATTTTTCACAGAACTAGACCAAATAATAACACAGTTCATATGGAAACACAGAAGACCTCGAATAGCCAAAGCAATCCTGAGGAAGAAAAATGGAGTTGGAGGGATCAGCCTCCCTAACTTCAGACTCTACTACAAAGCAACAGTCCTCAAGACAGTATGGTACTGGCACAAAAACAGAACTATAGATCAATGGAACAAGATTGAGAACCCAGAGATCAACCCACGCACCTATGGGTACCTTATTTTTGATAAAGGAGGAGAAACTATAAAATGGGACAAAGACAGTCTCTTTAACAAGTGGTACTGGGAGAATTGGACAGCTACATGCAAAAAAATGAAATTGGAACATTCCCTGACGCCATACACTAAGATCAACTCAAAATGGATTAAAGACCTCAATGTAAGACCAGAAACCATCAAACTCTTAGAGGAGAATATAGGCAAAACCCTCAAGGACATCAATCAAAGACAGGGTGCCCACTTTTCACCAGAAAATGGGCATGGGGCCTATTCAACAAAAAAGTCCCTACAGCGAACATTATTGTTAATGGTGAAACTGAAAGCATTCCCTCTAAGATCAGGAACAAGACAGGTGCCCACTTTCACCACTCCTATTCAACATAGTCCTGGAAGTCCTAGCAACAGCAATAAGACAAGAGAAAGAAATCAAAGGAATCCAGATTGGAAAGGAAGAAGTCAAGCTCTCTCTTTTTGCAGACGACATGATATTATACATAGAAAATCCCAAAGACACAGTTACAAAGCTACTAGAACTAATCAATGAATTCAGCAAAGTTGCAGGATATAAAGTCAACACACAGAAGTCACTGGCATTCCTATACACAAACAATGAAAAATCAGAAAATGAAATCAAAGAGGCAATCCCCTTCACCATTGCAACCAAAAGAATCAAATATCTAGGAATAAACCTACCCAAAGAAACAAAAGAATTGTACACAGAAAATTACAAGACACTCATGAGAGACATTAAAGAAGACTTAAACAGATGGAGAGATATTCCATGTTCCTGGATTGGAAGAATCAATATTGTGAAAATGACCATACTTCCAAATATCATCTACAGATTCAATGCAATACCTATTCAACTACCACTGACATTTTTCAGAGAACTAAACCAAATATTAACACAGTTCATATGGAAATACAAAAGACCCCAAATAGCCAAAGCAATCCTGAGAAAGAAAAACAGAGTTGGAGAGATCAGCCTCCCAAACTTCAGACTCTACTACAAAGCAACAGTCCTCAAGACAGTATGGTACCGGCACAAAAACAGAACTATAGATCAATGGAACAAGATCGAGAACCCAGAGATCAACCCACGCACCTATGGGTACCTTATTTTTGATAAAGGAGGAGAAACTATAAAATGGGACAAAGACAGTCTCTTTAACAAGTGGTACTGGGAGAATTGGACAGCTACATGCAAAAAAATGAAATTGGAACATTCCCTGACGCCATACACTAAGATCAACTCAAAATGGATTAAAGACCTCAATGTAAGACCAGAAACCATCAAACTCTTAGAGGAGAATATAGGCAAAACCCTCAAGGACATCAATCAAAGCAAGATCTTCTCTGACCCACCAACTAAAATAGCAGAACTGAAAAGAAAAATGAACATATGGGACCTCATGAAACTTAAAAGCTTTTGTACAGCTAAAGAAACTACAAAAAAGCTGAACAGACAGCCCACAGAGTGGGAGAAAATCATAGCAAATGAAACAACAGACAAAGAATTAATCTCCAAAATCTACAAGCAACTCAGACAACTCAGCACAGGGAAAATGAGCAGCCCAATCAAAAAATGGGAAAAAGATCTAAAGAGACGCCTCTCCAAAGGGGACATACAAATGGTCCAAAAGCACATGAAACAATGCTCAACCTCGCTTATTATTAGAGAAATGCAAATTAAAACCACAATGAGATACCACCTCACACCTGTCAGAATGGCCATCATCAACAAATCGACAGACAACAAATGCTGGAGAGGGTGTGGAGAAAAGGGGACCCTCTTGCATTGCTGGTGGGAATGTAAATTAATACAACCTCTATGGAAGACAATATGGAGATTCCTTAAAAAACTAAAAATAGAAGCACCCTATGACCCAGCAATCCCACTATTAGGCCTATATCCTGATGAAATCAAAACTGAAAGAGGCACCTGTACCCCAATGTTCATTGCAGCTCTCTATACAATAGCCAGAACATGGAAGCAACCTAGATGTCCATCGACAAATGAATGGATCCAGAAGCTCTGGTACATATATACAATGGAATACTACTCAGCTGTTAAAAGAAATGCAGAAGACTCAGTCCTAATGAGGTGGCTGGCTTTAGAACCTATCATAAAAAGTGAAGTAAGTCAAAAAGAGAAAGACAAGTATAGTATACTAACTCATATATATGGAATCTAGTAAGATGGTCATGATAACACACACAGTGAACTCATGAAAAAACAGAATAGACATAAAGACATTGTGGAGACCGAACAATGGGAGGGAGTAACATGGGAACCTTTACTGTCATGTGTAGAAAGGATAGCTATTGTCATTGTGCTAGGGGAATAGGAGTACCTACAACCACTTGGAGCAATGGTCTGGAGAGATGGGGGGGGGGAACCTGGGTGGGGGGAGGGCCAAGGGATATGCATCTGATTGATCTGGGAACATACATGTACAAAAATAAATAAATAAATAAATAAATAAATTTAAAAAAAGAAATGGCCCCCCATGGGGCTTCCCTAGTGGTCAGTGGGTAAGGACACCGCCTTGCAGTGCAAGGGGCGCCGGTTCGACTCCTGGCCTGGGAAGATCCCATGTGCCGCGGAGCAACTGGACCGATGTGTCCAATGACCAAGCGGGAGCTCTGGAGCGCATGCGCCCAGAGCCGGTGCTCTGCGACAACAGAGGCCACCGTGATGGGAGGCCCACACGGGCCAAAGAACAAAGATGGATGAAAATAGATAAATGAAAGACCAATAGAAGTGGCCCGCCCACCCCCTCCATCCCCAACCCAAACCCCACAGCAAAAAAAGTGTTTAGAAATGGCCCCAAGACTTTGACCATGCCCCTTCAGGTCTCTCACTTGTATTTCTTCACTGTCACATGAAAGCATTGTATGTTCTGTTGTTCCTGTCCTTTCTGGATCTGGCATGTTGCAGATCATTGAGTAATTCTTGTTTCTAAAGCTTTTCTCCTTAGTAAAGCTACGGAGCGGGGCGGGGAGGAGGGAAGCTTTTATTAAGTAGCAAAATTCACTGGAAAGTTTGGCCCGCTGGTTTTGGACATGCTATGTTAAATCATGAACCCCGTGCCCATCATGATGATGGATTCTAAGGTGATACTAATAGTTTATGTATACTGAGCATGTACTCTGTACCAACTGCAAGTGTTTAATTTGAATCATTTAACCCTGAAAATAAAGTGTTATTGATGCTATTAGTATGCCCAGTGGACAAATAAAGTCACTAAGACTTAGAGAGGTCACCAAGCAAAGAAGAGGCAAGATGTGAATTCAGGCTTTTTGCACCAAAGTTCATGCTGTTTAACCCCACTGCTACACTTCCAGCGTGTCTGTCTTCCTAGTAAGAGAATCACTGACCCTCAGACGACAAGATCATCACACCATCCTGGCCGCCTCATGCTAGCAAGGGCTAACGCTTCCTGAGTACTTTTAAGCTCTCAGCTTTTTACATCAAAACAAACTCATGAGCAAGATAAAATGACTAGCCTCATTTCAAAGAAGAGTCAACTGAAGTTTGAACTGTGTAAGACAAGCTAGGAATACCATGTTCCTGCAAGAGGCAGTACTTGGCCCTGACCCCCGCCAGTCTACCCCAGGGCTCTGGCAGCAGCTACCTGAGTGTTTTGCTCCCACTACCACAGAAGTCAGTAATGTATTCGTATTTGACAGTATTCCTCTACTGAACCCTTATCATAGGCTGGACACTTTCTCTCTTCAATTCTCACCGTTATTCCATGAAGCAAATGGTGTCAGCATCCGTATTCTACCATTGAGAAGACTGAGGCTCCGAATTCAGATGATCAAGGTAACACAGCCGAGGAAACATGGAGCTAAGATATAAAGCCTGATCTAGTCTCCCTGACTCTAAAACCTGTTTTATTTTCCTCACACTCTGATGCTTCCTGGTCAGTTAAGATTTCAGCCTGATTTGAAGATGAATGGGATTTTCAAGCTGCCATTAGCCAGTCTTTTTCTCAAGGACTCTCTTACCGGAGAAACACACCCCTAAGTTCAGGTTCGTCCTAATGGGATGGTGCCCTCTGCCATGGGAGCCCCATGGAGGCAGCAACTGTAAAGACAGATATTAAGTCCTTCTTACTCCCTAACTCCTTCCGCGGTATTAGGCTTTTCAGCCAATACTTACTGAATTAAAAAAAAAAAAAAATGCAAATGGTATTCTTTACGCTTTACAATGGAAGAAGACAGGAAGATGGTGGGAGTCTTCCTCTGGTTGATTAACCCTGTCCAGAGACAGGAAGGGCACCCACAAAGGCTAATTTGAATCATTTAACCCTGAAAATAAAGTGTTATTGATGCTATTAGTATGCCCAGTGGACAAATAAAGTCACTAAGACTTAGAGAGGTCACCAAGCAAAGAAGAGGCAAGATGTGAATTCAGGCTTTTTGCACCAAAGTTCATGCTGTTTAACCCCACTGCTACACTTCCAGCGTGTCTGTCTTCCTAGTAAGAGAATCACTGACCCTCAGACGACAAGATCATCACACCATCCTGGCCGCCTCATGCTAGCAAGGGCTAACGCTTCCTGAGTACTTTTAAGCTCTCAGCTTTTTACATCAAAACAAACTCATGAGCAAGATAAAATGACTAGCCTCATTTCAAAGAAGAGTCAACTGAAGTTTGAACTGTGTAAGACAAGCTAGGAATACCATGTTCCTGCAAGAGGCAGTACTTGGCCCTGACCCCCGCCAGTCTACCCCAGGGCTCTGGCAGCAGCTACCTGAGTGTTTTGCTCCCACTACCACAGAAGTCAGTAATGTATTCGTATTTGACAGTATTCCTCTACTGAACCCTTATCATAGGCTGGACACTTTCTCTCTTCAATTCTCACCGTTATTCCATGAAGCAAATGGTGTCAGCATCCGTATTCTACCATTGAGAAGACTGAGGCTCCGAATTCAGATGATCAAGGTAACACAGCCGAGGAAACATGGAGCTAAGATATAAAGCCTGATCTAGTCTCCCTGACTCTAAAACCTGTTTTATTTTCCTCACACTCTGATGCTTCCTGGTCAGTTAAGATTTCAGCCTGATTTGAAGATGAATGGGATTTTCAAGCTGCCATTAGCCAGTCTTTTTCTCAAGGACTCTCTTACCGGAGAAACACACCCCTAAGTTCAGGTTCGTCCTAATGGGATGGTGCCCTCTGCCATGGGAGCCCCATGGAGGCAGCAACTGTAAAGACAGATATTAAGTCCTTCTTACTCCCTAACTCCTTCCGCGGTATTAGGCTTTTCAGCCAATACTTACTGAATTAAAAAAAAAAAAAAATGCAAATGGTATTCTTTACGCTTTACAATGGAAGAAGACAGGAAGATGGTGGGAGTCTTCCTCTGGTTGATTAACCCTGTCCAGAGACAGGAAGGGCACCCACAAAGGCTAACTTGAATTCCTGTGTGAACCCACTTCGGTTACTCAATGACAGGTAGCGGTTTGAAGATTACCTAACTGGAACACATCTTCTCTCATTTCAGGGATGCATCTATATAATGTGCCCACATCAGGCTTTGCTACTGTTTCTTCAGGAGACTAGTTTGGCCCTGTTTTTTTTTTTTTTTTTTTCTTCTTTTTTGGATTTAACTGCCTGCCCAGCTACCCCTCCCAAGCTTAGTCTTTTGCAAACCAAACAAGCATATATTCTACAAGGAAGAAAGTTCAACAAAGGGTAATGATATGCTTGACCTGAACAGAAACAGTCTATGCCTTTTATACAGTGATGTTGTAAAGACAGCTATTAAGTCATTTAGTTGTGCCTTTCTCTGTAGATTTATTTCCAGACTGTGAAACTGTTGCCTGATTGAAATATTTCTAAAGCTATGTGGAGCTGGTCTATGACATAATTATGGTAATGTGACCACCTTTCTTATAGCTTTTTATCCTCTGTAATTTAACTACACTAGTGCTGAATATTGACATAAAAGTATGTTTATTTTAGTGCACTGTGCTTAGTCGCTCGGTCGGGTCCAACTCTCAGCGACCCCATGGACTATAGCCTGCCAGGCTCCCCTGTCCGTGGGATTCTCCAGGCAAGAATACTGCAGTGGGTTGCCATGCCCTCCCCCAGAGGATCTTCCCAACCCAGGGACTGAGCCCAGGTCTCCCACATTGCAGGCGAATTCTTTATCATCTAGGCACCAGAGAAGCCCAAGAATACTGGAATGGGTAGCCTATCCCTTCTCCAGAGGATCTTCACAACCCAGGAATCAAACTGGGGCCTCTTGCGTTTCAGGCAGTTTCTTTACCAGCTGAGGTAGTAATATGCACAGTGTGTTAATTGGTCCATATAGTCAAACACTAAAAGGCATTTTGCATACATTATCTCATAGGATCTTGTTACCCACCCTGAATAAGGTGGTATTATTATTATTATTATTAATCTCTTCCTACAGAAAAGAAAAAGTACGGAAAAGTAACTTTGCCAAGGTCACATTTCTACTAACTGGAGCTACTGTGATTCAAACCTAGGTTTCTCAGACCACAAAACCTATGCTGAGTGGAGCTATGGCTCCTCTCCTTTTCCCTCGAGTCCTCTGGGAGGAATGTTAACCCCTTGACAGAGCCTCCTCCATGGTTTCACAGTGTGGATTTCTATGTCAGCATTTTGTGTCAACCTCTGTCTGGCCCAGATCACCATTATTATAATAACATAACTAACACTGATATGGAACTGATTGACTACCAGGCACTGTTCAAGCACTCGATGTATTTAAAACTGCCCACAAGGCAGCTATTGTTCTTATCCACATCTTATAGATGACAAAAATCAGAATAGACAAGTTGAGTTCATCTGCCCAATATGAGACATACAAAACCAGGCTCTGAACACACGCAGTTTGGCTCCACAGTCCTACCCACTATCTCATCCTACCTCTCCTGATTCACCACAACTGCCCAATTAGCCATCTCTTCATCCTACTTGTTTCCTGGTGCTCATGATGAAGAATTCACCTGCCAGTGCAGGAGACATGAGATACGTGTTCAATCCCTGAGTTGGGAAGACCTCTTAGAGGAGGGCACGGTAACCCACTCCAGTATTCCTGCCTGGACAATCCCATGGACAGAGGAGCCTGACAAGCTACAGTCCATGGAGTCAGAAAGAGTTGTACATGACCGAAGCAATTTAGCACAGCACTCACAGCACTCCCCCTTATTGGTTTCAGAATCTCTTAAAGCTAGGAACCAATGCATATTCCTCTACCTAAGGCTCTTTGGTGGAAATCACACATTGCTATTTAGGACTTTATGACCCTCAGCACAGCAAGCAGTGTGTGCTTCATGTTCATATGGGCTCTCAAGTTCCATGGGAGGCATTGCAGGGGAGTCCAGGTTGAGTGGGTTTGAGAAATTGTGAGCTGCATCTTGTAAAATGAGCAGTACGTCTGCCTGAACTTTGCCCCAGAGGGGGACATTTACACTTAAAATGTTATATTGTGTGAGTAGTTATTGGATTAGACTCTCTCTATAAACCAGCAGACACCATGAAGGTAAGGATCATGATCTATAAGAGCCCTACTGCCTTGCGCTGTGTCTGAAAAGGTCCTCTGTAGATACCTATAAGATAGATCAATCTTGATGCCCACAAGGATTTTGAGAGCAACTGACACATAATGGGGTCCCAAGGAGTAGATGCTAGATTAATAAAATACAGTGGAAAATAAGAAGGGAGATGATGATGGTTTCCTTTCAGAACTCATGTGGTACGCAGCGATGATAGCTGGCCTCTGTACTTACTTCCCACTGATGTGTGCATCTGGGAGGCAGCACAAATGGGTGAATCACAGGATTTGCATTGATGACGACAGGATCTCCCATCAGGGACAAATGGGGTGAGACAGGCACAGTGATTACGGCAATCCAAATGTGTTCAGAGGCATTTTCTATAAGAGGGCTGGCCTTTTGGATGGCAATATTTAGAAAAACTTGAATACTTTAAAGAGAACACAAAAGTGGACGTTTTCTTATAAGGATTTCTGCAATGCTCCGCAACTTCTTTCCTGTTTTAAAACCATAAGAGGAAAAACACAATAAATTCTTACAGCTCCTTTTTTATGATGTCTTAAAATCAGCTTTACCTTCCAATCCCGTGTGATGACAAGGAGCTCTTTGTTTGTTTGTTATAACTTCTAGAAAGTCTTGTAGGTCTTCATAAATTGGTCAGCTTCTCCTTAGCATCAGTGGTTGGGGCCTAGTCTTGGATCACTGTGATGCTGAATGGTTGGCCTTGGAAACAAACCAAGATCATTCTGTCGTTTTAGAGATTGCATCCAAAGTACTGCATTTCGGATTCTCCTGTGGACTTCTGTCCATTTCTTCTAAGGGATTCTTGCCCACAGTAGTAGATATAATGGTCATCTGAATTAAATTCACCCGTTCCTGTTCATTTTTGTTCACTCATTCCTATGATGTCAGTGTTCACTCTTGCCATCTCCTGCTTGACCACATCCAATTTGCCTTGATTCATAGACCTAACATTCCAGGTTCCTGTACAACATTTCTCTTTACAGCATCGGGCTTTACTTTCACTGCTAAACACTCCTGCTACTGAGCACTGTTTCCACGTTGGCCCAGCCACTTCATTCTTGCTGGAGCTATTAGTTTTTGCCCTCTACTCTTCTCTCATAGCTTCCTAGGTTAGGTAGATAACAGGTAGGCATAGTAGGATTGTTAAGAGCCATGAAGGATCTGAGAACTTAACCCTGCTTCCCATATAACAAGTTAAATGTGCCAGAAGTGCTAGCAGAAGACTCAAGACTTCTGGGTCAGAGACTGTGATGGTTGATTTAATGTGTCAACTTAACTGGGCCACTAGGTTGCCAAGCATTTGGCCAAATATTATTCTGGATGTGTCTGTAAGGACATTAGAGCCCTTGAATGAGGATAGAATGCTACAGAGTGAATCATGTGCTCCCCAGATCCGTATGTTGTAACTCCAGGGTGACTTCCTCTGGAGATAGGCTCTTTAGAAGTAATTACGGTTAGTGGGGTCATAAGGGTGGCGCCCATATCCACCACCTTATCAGCAGAGGCAGAGGTCTCTATGTCTGACACATAAGGCCAGAAAGACAGCCTTCCCTCCGGCCTGACCAAGCAGACTCCCTGATCTTAGACTTGTAGCCTCCAGAGCTGTAAGAAAATCAGTGTCTGTCACTGAAGTCACCAAATCTGTGGTGCTTTGTGGTGGCAGCCTGAGCAAATAGAGGCGTGGTACTTGACTATTCGTGGTACTACAGGAACATGCACTTACTGTTCACACCCATTATTCGTGCTTCTCAAACCCCAGGGATGACAAAGAGGAACCCAAGTGGATGCAAGTGTGTACTGGACTTATGACACATTTGAGAAACCCTGAGCTCAGGGAACCCACATCTTTAGAATGAGCCACAAGCCTGCCTGATCATTGCCCTAGAGGGAGAAAATAGCATTATTTCACATGATAAACAAAGACACTCTGCTCCACAGAGAGACATTGTCTCTACCATTATTTAAACATCCACGAGGGATGGTGAGACAGTCTGTCCCTGAGATCAGAGAGATTTTGTTCACTCATTCCTATGATGTCAGTGTTCACTCTTGCCATCTCCTGCTTGACCACATCCAATTTGCCTTGATTCATAGACCTAACATTCCAGGTTCCTGTACAACATTTCTCTTTACAGCATCGGGCTTTACTTTCACTGCTAAACACTCCTGCTACTGAGCACTGTTTCCACGTTGGCCCAGCCACTTCATTCTTGCTGGAGCTATTAGTTTTTGCCCTCTACTCTTCTCTCATAGCTTCCTAGGTTAGGTAGATAACAGGTAGGCATAGTAGGATTGTTAAGAGCCATGAAGGATCTGAGAACTTAACCCTGCTTCCCATATAACAAGTTAAATGTGCCAGAAGTGCTAGCAGAAGACTCAAGACTTCTGGGTCAGAGACTGTGATGGTTGATTTAATGTGTCAACTTAACTGGGCCACTAGGTTGCCAAGCATTTGGCCAAATATTATTCTGGATGTGTCTGTAAGGACATTAGAGCCCTTGAATGAGGATAGAATGCTACAGAGTGAATCATGTGCTCCCCAGATCCGTATGTTGTAACTCCAGGGTGACTTCCTCTGGAGATAGGCTCTTTAGAAGTAATTACGGTTAGTGGGGTCATAAGGGTGGCGCCCATATCCACCACCTTATCAGCAGAGGCAGAGGTCTCTATGTCTGACACATAAGGCCAGAAAGACAGCCTTCCCTCCGGCCTGACCAAGCAGACTCCCTGATCTTAGACTTGTAGCCTCCAGAGCTGTAAGAAAATCAGTGTCTGTCACTGAAGTCACCAAATCTGTGGTGCTTTGTGGTGGCAGCCTGAGCAAATAGAGAGACGTGGTACTTGACTATTCGTGGTACTACAGGGAACATGCACTTACTGTTCACACCCATTATTCGTGCTTCTCAAACCCCAGGGATGACAAAGAGGAACCCAAGTGGATGCAAGTGTGTACTGGACTTATGACACATTTGAGAAACCCTGAGCTCAGGGAACCCACATCTTTAGAATGAGCCACAAGCCTGCCTGATCATTGCCCTAGAGGGAGAAAATAGCATTATTTCACATGATAAACAAAGACACTCTGCTCCACAGAGAGACATTGTCTCTACCATTATTTAAACATCCACGAGGGATGGTGAGACAGTCTGTCCCTGAGATCAGAGAGAAATTCAGAAAGGGTGTCTCCTGGATTTTTTCTGCCTGTGATTGTTGCCAGTCAGTACCTGTACTCCTTGTTTCTCTATTCTTGGTTATGAATGATGGGGTTACCACCTGCATTTAGGGGAAAATCGTGTTCTGTGCTTCTCTGGTATCTTGTTCTATGGTACTCCATCTAGTTCTTTCAAACAACAAAATAGACTTGTGGTGTTTTTCTTATTGAAGTTTTAATAGTCTTGGGCTTTCAAACCAAGCAGACAGACCTTGACTTAAATCCCAGGTCTGCCTCTTGCTTCCCAGGTGACCCCCTTGGGCAAGCAACTCGTCTTTGAAGCTGGAAGCCAACTGCTATTTCTTAAGAAGCCTCTTTGACTAAACTAAGTCAGGGCGCAGATTACTGTGTTTAAGAGATAAGTAGTTTAGACGATTGGCCATTAGTTTAACAAAGATCTGCCACTCCCTGTCATGGGAAACATAGGATTTCTTTCCATATCAATTCACTATAAATTTTATTAGACATGATGCATGAATTGTGTGTAAAAAGAGTTTCCTAAATGACATGATTCACGTGATTTCTGTCTAACCTGCCATGCTGGGAAATTTCTCAGTGCCTGAAATCACAACACGTTCAGAGACAAACATTATTATATGCCCTTCTGGGCTGGCCAGCGTCGACTCTGTTTTTCTGTCTTTCCTTCTGTCCTGTGTATTTTCTGCTGCTGCTAAATTTCAGTTGGGGCTCTTCTTTATGGTGAAAATTTTAGCTAAGGTAGACTAAAGATAGACTCTCAGATACTTCTTTGGAAATAGCAAAGAAGAAGGCCCTGAGTTCAGGGCCTGTTGCCTTCCACTCTCAAAATTGTATTGCAGTTTATGGGTCAAACAAGTATTAGGTGCTGGGAGGTTGGCCAGGTACTGTTGTAGTGTCATCTTTGAACAGAACTTTTTAAAGGACATTGCAGTGGCCATTCACAGTAAGACAATATGTGTATGCATGCTCCTATACAATGGTGAATAAGGTCTTTTGCCGCTTCTTCACTCCTAGCATTATTTCACATGATAAACAAAGACACTCTGCTCCACAGAGAGACATTGTCTCTACCATTATTTAAACATCCACGAGGGATGGTGAGACAGTCTGTCCCTGAGATCAGAGAGAAATTCAGAAAGGGTGTCTCCTGGATTTTTTCTGCCTGTGATTGTTGCCAGTCAGTACCTGTACTCCTTGTTTCTCTATTCTTGGTTATGAATGATGGGGTTACCACCTGCATTTAGGGGAAAATCGTGTTCTGTGCTTCTCTGGTATCTTGTTCTATGGTACTCCATCTAGTTCTTTCAAACAACAAAATAGACTTGTGGTGTTTTTCTTATTGAAGTTTTAATAGTCTTGGGCTTTCAAACCAAGCAGACAGACCTTGACTTAAATCCCAGGTCTGCCTCTTGCTTCCCAGGTGACCCCCTTGGGCAAGCAACTCGTCTTTGAAGCTGGAAGCCAACTGCTATTTCTTAAGAAGCCTCTTTGACTAAACTAAGTCAGGGCGCAGATTACTGTGTTTAAGAGATAAGTAGTTTAGACGATTGGCCATTAGTTTAACAAAGATCTGCCACTCCCTGTCATGGGAAACATAGGATTTCTTTCCATATCAATTCACTATAAATTTTATTAGACATGATGCATGAATTGTGTGTAAAAAGAGTTTCCTAAATGACATGATTCACGTGATTTCTGTCTAACCTGCCATGCTGGGAAATTTCTCAGTGCCTGAAATCACAACACGTTCAGAGACAAACATTATTATATGCCCTTCTGGGCTGGCCAGCGTCGACTCTGTTTTTCTGTCTTTCCTTCTGTCCTGTGTATTTTCTGCTGCTGCTAAATTTCAGTTGGGGCTCTTCTTTATGGTGAAAATTTTAGCTAAGGTAGACTAAAGATAGACTCTCAGATACTTCTTTGGAAATAGCAAAGAAGAAGGCCCTGAGTTCAGGGCCTGTTGCCTGTCCACTCTCAAAATTGTATTGCAGTTTATGGGTCAAACAAGTATTAGGTGCTGGGGAGGTTGGCCAGGTACTGTTGTAGTGTCATCTTTGAACAGAACTTTTTAAAGGACATTGCAGTGGCCATTCACAGTAAGACAATATGTGTATGCATGCTCCTATACAATGGTGAATAAGGTCTTTTGCCGCTTCTTCACTCCCACCCCGGGCACTCTGGGCCTAATGAAAGATCCAATGAGGAGGGAAGAGGTAGGAGGTATTTTCAGTGCCCTGCCCAAGGTCCCTTCGTCCCATTTCAGGGCATGCAAACCCAACTCTGTCTGTCAACCCCTGCACCTTGTCTGATGGCGCCCTCTAGTGCCAAATGCTGGAGAATTCATACTTCTTTTTTTCTTCTCTCTTTTTTTTTTTTCTGTCTTCATCCAAGGAGACTTTCTTGACTCGGTTATTTCATGAACCTGTTTCTAAATATGTTTGCAAGCTTCCCTCCAGCCACTGATATCCCACCATCCTCTTTCCTGTATTTGAGAAATTCTCTCCTGCTTCCAAAGATGGCCTTCAGGCCACAACACAGGCCTCCCATCTAAGAAATGATCTGAACATTTCTGAAGCGTGAAATTTGCCAATGGAAAAGTTTAATTTCTGCTCATTGATTTCCCTCTGGAACAGCATGTCAGCATCGTATAAGAATTTCTTCTCCATAGCTGAAACTTGTACTCCATGGGGAATAGATGTGATGCTGGGGTGGGCGATTACAGTTGCTTAGCAAAGTACAGTGCTTGGGGGTTGTGAATAGAATGATGGTTCCACCCTGGAGATATCCACTTCGTGATTCCCAGAACCTCTGAGGACGTTACGTTACTTAGCAAAAGTGATTACATTAGCAATGTGATTCCGTTAGGGATCTTGAGAGAGGGAGATGGTCCTGGGTTACCTGGATGAGACTCATGTAGGCACATGTATCCTTGAAAGTGGAAGAGGGAGGCAGACATGGAGAAGGAGGTAAGATGAATGCACAAAAAGATGCACCGTTACTGGCTTTAACATGGAGGAAGTGGGGGCGGAGGGGAGGGGGCAGCCTCCAGTCACTGGAAAAGGTAAGGAAATGGGTACAGCCCCAGAGACTCCAGAAGAAAATGTAGCCCTGCCAATACTTTGATCTTTGTGTAGGCCTCCCATCACGGTGGCCTCTGTTGTTGCAGAGAACCGGCTCTGGGCGCATGCGCTCCAGAGCTCCAACTAGGTAACTGAACACATCGGTCCTGCCGCTCGGCGGCACATGGGATCTTCCCAGGCCAGGAATCAAACTGGCGCCCCTTGCACTGCAAGGCAGTTTCCTTACCCACTGGACCACCAGGGAAGCCCAGGGATTCAGTTTTTAAATGGGTTTCCCAGGGTGGTGCAAATCACATCACCAAAGCCAATAGTGTTGATCCATTTAAGTTAAAACTTAGAAGGGGATGGGAATCAGCTTTAGGACTGCTGATGGGAAAGATCTGACTGACTAAATAGAGAATTTACATAAAAAGATCTGTGGGGGTCAGCAAATTGGTGACCCACAAGCTAGATAAAACTTGCAGGCCCCATTTTTAAATTGCAGGAAGAGCCTTAACAGTTTGAAGTTCATTAGCATTTGATTGCTGCAGCATTCCACAGTTGTTGACCACAGGTGCTGCCCCTCCCTGCGACACCTTGCAGCTTCTCACATTTACCTGCCCAGTTTGCAATCTCAGACTTAGTGGTTTCAATCAATGGCTATCTAGGAGTCAACCGCTGTTGTTATACTTACCTACATAGGAGTGTATGACCTCAAAATCTCTTCAATTGAAGGTTAATGTTAAGAACAAGGGACATTGTGTTTTGACCAGGCTTTGCCCTGCTCTGGCTTTTGAAAGAGACATTTACAAATGCCCAGGGAGTGATCTTAGGGGTTCATTGCCAAGCCCTATTCCAAGAAGTACAGTTGAAAAGTAGACTTAAAGGGAACTCTGTTTTTATTTTTATTTTTTTACAGAATTTTGTTGTCTATTGCCGCACATCGACCCAAATCCTCCATAGGTATATATACGCTCCCCCCTGCCCCCCCCAACCTTCTCCCCATCTTCCTTCCCATTCCACCCCTCCAGGTCACCACAGACCTCCTGTGTGAGGTCCCCTAGTCCTACAGCATATTCTTAAGGGAATCTCTTGAATCGGTACACTTCTCTCCAACTTCCTTACCCCTATGTAGTTAAACCACTCCCTGGATTTCCCGGGTGGTCTAATGTTTAGACTCCAGGCTGCTAAGGCAGGGGATGTAGGTTTGATCCCTGGTTGGGGGAACTGTAGATCCCACATGCTGCAGCATGACCCCCTCTCCGCCCCCAAAAAAGCCACTCCGATCTCAGACTTGAGTTACTGCCACCAGCTTAGTTCCCAGTCTAGTACCTCCTGCTGTCTACTTACCATGCCACATGCCCAGTTTGTTTCAGTGTGATACCTCGCAAATATTCACTGAATCTCTACACATCTATCTCACTCTGTGCCTAACTGCCAGTATCTCTATCCTGGACCAATTGTCTCTTTAGCCACCGAACTTTTTTCCCGTGCACATTCCAAGTGGCACACAGCATTTTTCTTTCTTTACTTTTCTTTAACTTTCTGGCTGTGCCACACAATTGACAGGAACTTAGTTCCCCAACCAGGCATTGAACCTGTGCCCCTCTACCTTGGAAGTGCAGTCTTAACCACTGGGCCACCAGGGAAATCTCAATCTCAGCAATCTTTTTTTTTTTTTTCCTGGCCTCTTTTATTGGTTCTTTATCTATTCATTTTCATGGTCTTTATTCTTTGGCCTGTGTGGGCCTCTCACTGCAGTGACCTCTCACTGCAGAGCACCGGCCCTGGGAACACACGCTTCAGAGTGCCGGCTCCAAATCGGACGCACCGGTCCAGCCACTCTGCGGCACGTAGGATCTTCCTGGGCCAGGGATTGAACAAGTGCCCTTTGCATTGCAAGGCAGACTCTTTACCCACTGGACCACCAAGGAAGCCCCAGCAATCTTTTTTAAAGCACAAACATAACGTTGCCTTCCTTTGTCATCTATTCCCATTTCTGTGGTCTTCTTCCTGCCCTCTAATGTGACCTGGTGCCCACCTGAAAGTGTTCTACGGATAGGGACTGAAATCCAAAATCCAGTTTGGGACTCGAACCCAGCCAAAACCCACCATACCTGGTTTCAGGACCTAACAGAGCTCAGATTCTTCATGTCTCTTTGCAGAGAAGAATTCAAAAAAAGTAAGCCTAGTCCTACAGCATATTCTTAAGGGATCCACTCCCTTTTGGTTGGATTTCCCGGGTGATCTAATGTTTAGACTCCAGGCTGCTAAGGCAGGGGATGTAGGTTTGATCCCTGGTTGGGGGAACTGTAGATCCCACATGCTGCAGCATGACCCCCTCTCCGCCCCCAAAAAAGCCACTCCGATCTCAGACTTGAGTTACTGCCACCAGCTTAGTTCCCAGTCTAGTACCTCCTGCTGTCTACTTACCATGCCACATGCCCAGTTTGTTTCAGTGTGATACCTCGCAAATATTCACTGAATCTCTACACATCTATCTCACTCTGTGCCTAACTGCCAGTATCTCTATCCTGGACCAATTGTCTCTTTAGCCACCGAACTTTTTCCAGTGCACATTCCAAGTGGCACACAGCATTTTTTCTTTCTTTACTTTTCTTTAACTTTCTGGCTGTGCCACACAATTGACAGGAACTTAGTTCCCCAACCAGGCATTGAACCTGTGCCCCTCTACCTTGGAAGTGCAGTCTTAACCACTGGGCCACCAGGGAAATCTCAATCTCAGCAATCTTTTTTTTTTTTTTCCTGGCCTCTTTTATTGGTTCTTTATCTATTCATTTTCATGGTCTTTATTCTTTGGCCTGTGTGGGCCTCTCACTGCAGTGACCTCTCACTGCAGAGCACCGGCCCTGGGAACACACGCTTCAGAGTGCCGGCTCCAAATCGGACGCACCGGTCCAGCCACTCTGCGGCACGTAGGATCTTCCTGGGCCAGGGATTGAACAAGTGCCCTTTGCATTGCAAGGCAGACTCTTTACCCACTGGACCACCAAGGAAGCCCCAGCAATCTTTTTTAAAGCACAAACATAACGTTGCCTTCCTTTGTCATCTATTCCCATTTCTGTGGTCTTCTTCCTGCCCTCTAATGTGACCTGGTGCCCACCTGAAAGTGTTCTACTTCGGATAGGGACTGAAATCCAAAATCCAGTTTGGGACTCGAACCCAGCCAAAACCCACCATACCTGGTTTCAGGACCTAACAGAGCTCAGATTCTTCATGTCTCTTTGCAGAGAAGAATTCAGTGAGAAATAAAGTGATAGGTAAGGAACAGATTTATTCAAATTCAGAGAAAAGTACACCCCACAGGCAGAGTGTGGGCCATTGCAGAGCGAATCCAGTGGCCCCAAATACATGGTGTTCTTGGCTTTTATGGGCTGGATAATTCCATATGCTAATGAGTGGGAGGATTATTCCAGCTCTTTTGGGGAAAGGGCGGAACTGTCATGGCGCCACTGGGTGTGTCATTTAGCCTACTGACAGAATCAAGGTCTAGTCTGCCATCTTGGACCCATTTGACTCTAATGGGTTTATGCTGTGTCCTTGGGCTATGTCATTCTGTTGAAAGTTGTGCCCTGCCTCTTTCCCTAACCCTTACACACCCGCCTCAGAACTTTTGCTCTGGTCATTCTTTTCTTTTTTCTTTTTTTTTTTTTGTCTTTTTTTGGTGTGTGTTTTCCTTTTTCTTTTTCTTTTGGTTGCTCTGGTCATTCTTCATTTTTGGAATACTTGCCTTTCGAGCACAGATCTGACCATAGTTTGTGTCCTTTCCAACATGAAATGTTTCATCTCTGCTGTCACTTCCTTGAGAGGGCTTTTTTCATTGCTCTGGCAGAAGCACTCACTTTTACCAGTGTGTTCCTAGTCTCTTCCTAGCATTCCTTATCAGTGCTGGTCACACTCTGCTCCCTGAACACGGTAAGACTCCTCACTACCCCCATGGTGGGCCACATAGACTTATGTGTACTAGCTTGCTGTGGCCACCTTTGCTGGGCAAAGCAACAGAGCCATTTTCTCCCACGTCATCCAAAACTCTGTCTCTGAGATTCAATTCAGCACTGAAGCACAGGGGCTGGGTTTCAACATCACTCCTTAAAAATTGCCATCACATTCATAGAGACAGATTGCAGCAATCTCTTGAACTGGATGTAGCGCTAACATTGTTTCATTATTGAGAGCTGCTGAATTCAGTCATTATCCCAAGAACTAAAAAGACTTGATTCAGAATTCGATTCAGAATTCCCATTTTTGAAATTTACCCCAAACAACACAGAATTCTGATTTGGCTTTATGTTTGTCCTTCAGTTACTTAATGTTGAATGAAACTGATACAGTTTAGCCGAAAAACCCACCATACCTGGTTTCAGGACCTAACAGAGCTCAGATTCTTCATGTCTCTTTGCAGAGAAGAATTCAGTGAGAAATAAAGTGATAGGTAAGGAACAGATTTATTCAAATTCAGAGAAAAGTACACCCCACAGGCAGAGTGTGGGCCATTGCAGAGCGAATCCAGTGGCCCCAAATACATGGTGTTCTTGGCTTTTATGGGCTGGATAATTCCATATGCTAATGAGTGGGAGGATTATTCCAGCTCTTTTGGGGAAAGGGCGGAACTGTCATGGCGCCACTGGGTGTGTCATTTAGCCTACTGACAGAATCAAGGTCTAGTCTGCCATCTTGGACCCATTTGACTCTAATGGGTTTATGCTGTGTCCTTGGGCTATGTCATTCTGTTGAAAGTTGTGCCCTGCCTCTTTCCCTAACCCTTACACACCCGCCTCAGAACTTTTGCTCTGGTCATTCTTTTCTTTTTTCTTTTTTTTTTTTGTCTTTTTTTGGTGTGTGTTTTCCTTTTTCTTTTTCTTTTGGTTGCTCTGGTCATTCTTCATTTTTGGAATACTTGCCTTTCGAGCACAGATCTGACCATAGTTTGTGTCCTTTCCAACATGAAATGTTTCATCTCTGCTGTCACTTCCTTGAGAGGGCTTTTTTCATTGCTCTGGCAGAAGCACTCACTTTTACCAGTGTGTTCCTAGTCTCTTCCTAGCATTCCTTATCAGTGCTGGTCACACTCTGCTCCCTGAACACGGTAAGACTCCTCACTACCCCCATGGTGGGCCACATAGACTTATGTGTACTAGCTTGCTGTGGCCACCTTTGCTGGGCAAAGCAACAGAGCCATTTTCTCCCACGTCATCCAAAACTCTGTCTCTGAGATTCAATTCAGCACTGAAGCACAGGGGCTGGGTTTCAACATCACTCCTTAAAAATTGCCATCACATTCATAGAGACAGATTGCAGCAATCTCTTGAACTGGATGTAGCGCTAACATTGTTTCATTATTGAGAGCTGCTGAATTCAGTCATTATCCCAAGAACTAAAAAGACTTGATTCAGAATTCGATTCAGAATTCCCATTTTTGAAATTTACCCCAAACAACACAGAATTCTGATTTGGCTTTATGTTTGTCCTTCAGTTACTTAATGTTGAATGAATAAAGCATGCACAGCTACAAGTTTTCTACTTAACTTCTGGGCTTGCCTTAAAATATTATTGAGTTGGGCTTCCCTGATGATCCAGTGGGTAAGGACACCACCTTGCAGTGCAAGGGGTGCCGGTTTGATCCCTGGCCTGGGAAGATCCCACGTGCCGTGGAGTGGCTGGACCGATGTGTCCAATTACCGAGTTGGAGCTCTGGAGCGCATGCGCCCGGAGCCGGTGCTCTGCAACAACAGAGGCCACTGCGATGGGAGGCCTACAAACCAGGGGAACCAGGTTTGTAGGCCGGGGAACAAAGATGGATGAAAATAGATAAATGAAAGACCAATAGAAGTGGGTTGGATCCCTGTTTGGGGATGATCCCCTGGAAGAGAATATGGCAACCCATTCCAGTGTTCCTGCCCAGAGAATCGCATGGACAGAGGCACTTAGCACCAAAGGGTAGGACACAACTGAAGAGGCAGAATGCCCACACAAACCCTCATACCCTTCTCCTTAACCCTCCCTATTTCTTTTTTTTTTTTTTCTTTTTTTGGAGTAAGGTTTCTTTTTTATTTTTTTTATTTTACTTTTACAGAGTTTTGTTGTTTACAGATACGTATAATCCCTATTTCTTTACCACCATTCTATAACTGCAGGTTTTTCTCACTACTGTACAGGCAAATTGGAATATACATTTTCATGGTTATTTGATTTTGGAATTTTGTCACTTTATGTAGTGAGTTTTTCCAAGATACAATTTTTTTCCAATTAAGAAAAAATGATAGAGACAGAAAAGTTATTAGGAGTTATTGTTCAATGGATTTTCAATTTCAATTGTGCAAGATAAAAATATGTTCTGGAGATGGTGGTGGTGATGGTTGCACAACAATGTGAATGCACTTAAAAACAGTAATCATTTTAATTTTGGCCTCTTTTTTGTATTGGTTTGTTTTTTTTTTTTTTCATCCATGTTTATTCTTTGGCCTCTGTGTGCCTCCCATTGCAGTAGCCTCTCTCCTTGCAGACCACCGGCTCTGGGCGCATGCACTCCAGAGCTCCCGCTTGTAAATGAGCAAGCCGGTCCAGCCACTCCGCAGCATGTGGGATCTTCCCAGGCCGGGGATCGAACCAGTGCCCCTTTTACTGCAGAGCAGACTCTACCCACTGGACCACTAGGGAAACCCTAAAAACGGCAAATTTTATATAATGTGTATTTCAACATACTTTATAATTTTCCAATTTGTTTTTAATTTTAATGATGAAATGACCCCCAATAACGTTCCATTATTCTGAAGATCAAGACCAAATTCTTTCAATTGTTCTGTAGGATCCAGTAGGCTTTTGATCTTGTCAGTCTCTCCGACTAATCCCATACATCCTTTCTTGGAAGCAGCCACCCTGACTGTCTTGCTGTTCAAAGATATCAGACTCTTTCCACCTTTAGTACCTGCTGATCTATCTGCCCTGGAGCAAACAGATCCTCACACAAGTAACTCTTTCATCTTGAGCTCTCTGGCCCAATGACCTCAGCAGACAGAACTACTGCATTAAAATCTGCATTTTAATAAGGTCCCCAGGTAATTTGTGTGCACATGAAAGTTTGAGAAGCCAACTCCAGATGACTGATGAGTACAAACATCCAAAACTGTAATCCTTATATCCTCCAACACTTCTCTAGAGTTTTCCTTGCTAACTTCTAGTTAGTTCAGACTGAAAAACTCAAAAGCTCCAGAAAGGGATGGGAATAAACGCTAGTGTCTGCTGCCACCTTGTGGCAAGAAGTTCCAACCCAGCTGGAATATACATTTTCATGGTTATTTGATTTTGGAATTTTGTCACTTTATGTAGTGAGTTTTTCCAAGATACAATTTTTTTCCAATTAAGAAAAAATGATAGAGACAGAAAAGTTATTAGGAGTTATTGTTCAATGGATTTTCAATTTCAATTGTGCAAGATAAAAATATGTTCTGGAGATGGTGGTGGTGATGGTTGCACAACAATGTGAATGCACTTAAAAACAGTAATCATTTTAATTTTGGCCTCTTTTTTGTATTGGTTTGTTTTTTTTTTTTTTCATCCATGTTTATTCTTTGGCCTCTGTGTGCCTCCCATTGCAGTAGCCTCTCTCCTTGCAGACCACCGGCTCTGGGCGCATGCACTCCAGAGCTCCCGCTTGTAAATGAGCAAGCCGGTCCAGCCACTCCGCAGCATGTGGGATCTTCCCGGGCCCGGGGGATCGAACCAGTCCCCCTTTACTGCAGAGCAGACTCTACCCACTGGACCACTAGGGAAACCCTAAAAACGGCAAATTTTATATAATGTGTATTTCAACATACTTTATAATTTTCCAATTTGTTTTTAATTTTAATGATGAAATGACCCCCAATAACGTTCCATTATTCTGAAGATCAAGACCAAATTCTTTCAATTGTTCTGTAGGATCCAGTAGGCTTTTGATCTTGTCAGTCTCTCCGACTAATCCCATACATCCTTTCTTGGAAGCAGCCACCCTGACTGTCTTGCTGTTCAAAGATATCAGACTCTTTCCACCTTTAGTACCTGCTGATCTATCTGCCCTGGAGCAAACAGATCCTCACACAAGTAACTCTTTCATCTTGAGCTCTCTGGCCCAATGACCTCAGCAGACAGAACTACTGCATTAAAATCTGCATTTTAATAAGGTCCCCAGGTAATTTGTGTGCACATGAAAGTTTGAGAAGCCAACTCCAGATGACTGATGAGTACAAACATCCAAAACTGTAATCCTTATATCCTCCAACACTTCTCTAGAGTTTTCCTTGCTAACTTCTAGTTAGTTCAGACTGAAAAACTCAAAAGCTCCAGAAAGGGATGGGAATAAACGCTAGTGTCTGCTGCCACCTTGTGGCAAGAAGTTCCAACCCAGCTGGAATGAGCTCTTTTCCATTGGAATAAACCAAATGTTAGAAGGGAGGGGTGGACTCAACTTTCTCAGCCTGGGTTTTGACAAAAGGGCTACAAAATAGCCCTTGGGGTGTACTGTGAGAAAGCCAAGTAAAGACTGGACAGAGAGTATTCATCAATTCCACTTGAAAGATCTAATGAAAACTGAGATCTAATGAAAGCTGGGAATTCATGTTGGTGATCCCTCTTGAGACTTTTCTTCCCTCTTGAGAATTCAGGCATACCCATTTGAATGTGATCATCAATGGGTGCGTGATTATTTTAGTACCAACCCTAATGGCAGTGTTTAGACGAGCAGGTCCCCTGTTCACTTCTGCCTTGCCCAGGACTCCACAACACGACAAGGAATTTCCCACTGCCTTGTCAAATGCATCATTGGTGACCTCTGTGAAGTGGTAAACAGAGGCTGGTCCCACAGATGAGGTTTCTAACACCTGGAAGGGAATCAGGAAGCAATTACAAAATTTTCCTACATACTTTACCCCCAAACAGCCCAGAAGTTAAAAGCACCTCAGTTACTGGATGATTTTGTTTTGAAGCTTGTGAGCCTAGGAGATGAAGAAATTAACAGCTGCTTCAGGTACCTCCAAGCTTCCCTGGTGGCTCAGATGGGAAACAATCCTCCTACAATGCAGGAGACCTGGGTTTGATCCCTGGGTTGGGAAAATCCCGTGGAGGAGGGCATGGCCACCCACTCCAGTATTTTTGCCTGGAGAATCCCCATGGACAGAGGAGCCTGGCAGGCTACAGTCTATGGGATTCCAAAGAGTTGAACCCGACTGAGTGACTTTGGCTTTTCACTGTAGGTGAAGTTGACAGCAATGGACCACCCTCACCTCTATGCACCAGGGCCCTTTAAGGGGACTTATGGAAGAGCTGGCCAGTACCGAAGATTTCCGCAGCCCAGAAAGAGAAACAGCTGGTTCAAGAGCAAAGGGATGGAAAGGTATGAAACTGGGACTCACTTTCTTCTCTCTTGAGTGAGATGCTTTGGCTTTCACGTTGAACAATATTCACTGTGCTGATTAGAAGAGGTAGCATATCTCTAAGTATTGCATTTAGAAATGAAGGCTCTGTATGGGTTAGAGGGAATGGAGATAACATTTATACACTGGCCCAGGGAACCTCATACCACAATGGGAGCCTCCCTTTGTGATCAGAAAAATCTTCATTGTCAGGGGAAAACCTTTCCTTTCTGCCTGAACTTCAGTTTTCATGTCACATATGATACTAAAATAAGAAACCAACTAAGTTGTTTTTTGAGTCTCACAATTTTAGACAGCCAATACTATTAGTTTAAAAAGTCAATAGCAGGGGCTTCCCTGGTGGTTCAGTGAGCAGAGAGTCTGACTTGCAGTTCAAGGGGCACAGGTTTGATCCCTGGCCTAAGAAGATCCTACATACCGCGGAGCGGCTGGACGATGCGTCCAATTACAAGCCAGAGCTCTAGAACACATGCGTCCAGAGCCAGTGCTCTGCAATGAGAGAGGCCACTGCGATGGGAGGTCCACAGAGACCAAAGAATAAACATGGATGAAAATAAATAAGCAAATTTACAAAACCAATACAAGAGGCCAAATTTTTTTTTAAAAAGTCAATAGTGCATTTTTTTTTTTTCCAAAAATAAATCTATGATCAATGTTCTCTCTGTTTCCCTTTCTAGCATTTTTGGCTGCTGAGATATGTACTACTTATGTTGAGCACAGTCTTTAATGTAACCTAAAAACTGTCTAATACCTGATATTTCTTGCCTATGGCAAAACCATGAAGATAAGGATGAAATGCTCCTAAATGTGATACAACTTAACTGGGAAAGGCAGTGAGATGATTTTTTTCCAATTTGGGGAGGCTTCTTTCTGACCAGGTTCATGAGCAATAACTCAGGAAGGTAGAAATGAGTTGTTTCAATGAGGCCCGATGCATCAAAGACCAGACTTCTAAACTTCTATGGGCAAAATGAAACTTTGCAGATATTTCCCCTTCCAATAAGAAACAGGAGTTAAAAGGAGAGACAATATAACCAAATAAATTCATGACCAACCCAGATACTTACAAGCTTAGGAAGGAAAGGGTTCTTTTCTTAACAGCATGGGTAACTGTTCTATTCCTAGGCTCCAGAGCAAAATCACCTTTGTTAATGATTTTATAAATAGACTGGAAATGAGGACGAGGGATGGGAAGGAAACACATTAAATAAAAACTGGCCCAGGGAACCTCATACCACAATGGAGCCTCCTTTGTGATCAGAAAAATCTTCATTGTCAGGGGAAAACCTTTCCTTTCTGCCTGAACTTCAGTTTTCATGTCACATATGATACTAAAATAAGAAACCAACTAAGTTGTTTTTTGAGTCTCACAATTTTAGACAGCCAATACTATTAGTTTAAAAAGTCAATAGCAGGGGCTTCCCTGGTGGTTCAGTGAGCAGAGAGTCTGACTTGCAGTTCAAGGGGCACAGGTTTGATCCCTGGCCTAAGAAGATCCTACATACCGCGGAGCGGCTGGACCGGTGCGTCCAATTACAAGCCAGAGCTCTAGAACACATGCGTCCAGAGCCAGTGCTCTGCAATGAGAGAGGCCACTGCGATGGGAGGTCCACAGAGACCAAAGAATAAACATGGATGAAAATAAATAAGCAAATTTACAAAACCAATACAAGAGGCCAAATTTTTTTTTAAAAAGTCAATAGTGCATTTTTTTTTTTTCCAAAAATAAATCTATGATCAATGTTCTCTCTGTTTCCCTTTCTAGCATTTTTGGCTGCTGAGATATGTACTACTTATGTTGAGCACAGTCTTTAATGTAACCTAAAACTGTCTAATACCTGATATTTCGTGCCTATGGCAAAACCATGAAGATAAGGATGAAATGCTCCTAAATGTGATACAACTTAACTGGGAAAGGCAGTGAGATGATTTTTTTCCAATTTGGGGAGGCTTCTTTCTGACCAGGTTCATGAGCAATAACTCAGGAAGGTAGAAATGAGTTGTTTCAATGAGGCCCGATGCATCAAAGACCAGACTTCTAAACTTCTATGGGCAAAATGAAACTTTGCAGATATTTCCCCTTCCAATAAGAAACAGGAGTTAAAAGGAGAGACAATATAACCAAATAAATTCATGACCAACCCAGATACTTACAAGCTTAGGAAGGAAAGGGTTCTTTTCTTAACAGCATGGGTAACTGTTCTATTCCTAGGCTCCAGAGCAAAATCACCTTTGTTAATGATTTTATAAATAGACTGGAAATGAGGACGAGGGATGGGAAGGGGAAACACATTTTAGACACTCAGAAACTGCATAGCGCTGGGCCTTTTTCTTGAAGGGTTGCATGGATGGCCTTGGGGGTTTCTGAGTCTCCTGTGTTTTATTCCCGTGCATGTATATTTATGGTAATAGAAACTGATGGTTTTACTAAGAGATTCTCTAAGGGGTCCATGGGAGATTAGTCCTAGCCCATAAGTGATTCTTTTATCTTGAAATAGAAGGTTAATTTTTAAAAATCCCTGGAATTTTGTGCATGTTACTGCTTTGGATGAAAGCAACCAAACTTAGTTCATCAAGGAAGAATACTAGGTAAATAAGGGTGTCATGGAACAAGTGATATTTCTTTTAGCACAGAGGATCCCGGAATAGATTTTGGAGTCAGATTGTCTGGGCATAAGTTATTCAAGCGTTCCAAGTTTTAATTTCCTCACGTGTAAAATGGAGATGATCATAGGAGGATTCACATATGTAATACATATGAGAGAATGTTTAGCACAAAAGTCTTTTTAAAAGTGTTATCTATTTTTATTACTAAAATGATGAAGATGTTGTTTACCTATTTGGAATTTTGGAAGTATGCACTTAGAATTATTCTCTCTAAAGTATTCTATGTAAATGCAGCATTTATATGAAGACTTTTTATTATTATTATTAACTGCTTTAGAAGGCTCTCATTTCTTATCACATTTGGAACTAGATTTTGAAATCCAGCAAAAAATCTATCTCAAATGATTGAAATAAAATCACCAATTGGCCAATATGAGGTATTATAGTCTAACAGTCACAAACTGAGATTAAAGTCTACATTCTCAAACAAATTTTAAAAAAAGTCTACATTCTCTGCTCCATCAATTAAGTTAATCTCTTTGTGTCTCAGTTTACTCATTAGTAAAATGAGGGTAACATTAAATAATCTAACCTACCTGCTGTGAGGATTAAATGAGAGTGGTCATAATGCACTTCTAGAGTTTGGCAACAAAACACCAAATAGTTTCGTTGGCTTTGTTTTTCTGTCATTTGATGCTTGGTCTTCAGTTTTCTTTTTGGAAACTGTATAATTTGTTTGTGTTTGTAGTGAATTTTCATGATTCCAGTGATTCATTTTTAACTTTTCAAATTCCTTGATGCAAGTTTTTCCCTTTTTGCAGATGGCGTAGAGCTGTGTCCACCAACTTAGTAAAACAAAATGTATTGGGTTTCTGAGTCTCCTGTGTTTTATTCCCGTGCATGTATATTTATGGTAATAGAAACTGATGGTTTTACTAAGAGATTCTCTAAGGGGTCCATGGGAGATTAGTCCTAGCCCATAAGTGATTCTTTTATCTTGAAATAGAAGGTTAAATTTTCAAAATCCCTGGAATTATGTGCATGTTACTGCTTTGGATGAAAGTAACCAAACTTAGTTCATCAAGGAAGAATACTAGGTAAATAAGGGTGTCATGGAACAAGTGATATTTCTTTTAGCACAGAGGATCCCGGAATAGATTTTGGAGTCAGATTGTCTGGGCATAAGTTATTCAAGCGTTCCAAGTTTTAATTTCCTCACGTGTAAAATGGAGATGATCATAGGAGGATTCACATATGTAATACATATGAGAGAATGTTTAGCACAAAAGTCTTTTTAAAAGTGTTATCTATTTTTATTACTAAAATGATGAAGATGTTGTTTACCTATTTGGAATTTTGGAAGTATGCACTTAGAATTATTCTCTCTAAAGTATTCTATGTAAATGCAGCATTTATATGAAGACTTTTTATTATTATTATTAACTGCTTTAGAAGGCTCTCATTTCTTATCACATTTGGAACTAGATTTTGAAATCCAGCAAAAAATCTATCTCAAATGATTGAAATAAAATCACCAATTGGCCAATATGAGGTATTATAGTCTAACAGTCACAAACTGAGATTAAAGTCTACATTCTCAAACAAATTTTAAAAAAAGTCTACATTCTCTGCTCCATCAATTAAGTTAATCTCTTTGTGTCTCAGTTTACTCATTAGTAAAATGAGGGTAACATTAAATAATCTAACCTACCTGCTGTGAGGATTAAATGAGAGTGGTCATAATGCACTTCTAGAGTTTGGCAACAAAACACCAAATAGTTTCGTTGGCTTTGTTTTTCTGTCATTTGATGCTTGGTCTTCAGTTTTCTTTTTGGAAACTGTATAATTTGTTTGTGTTTGTAGTGAATTTTCATGATTCCAGTGATTCATTTTTAACTTTTCAAATTCCTTGATGCAAGTTTTTCCCTTTGTGCAGATGGCGTAGAGCTGTGTCCACCAACTTAGTAAAACAAAATGTATTGGTTCCCAAAGAGGAGTCACTCAGTGACAGTGATACGGAGTTCCAAGAAAGCCAGCAAAATCAGAGGAGAAACTTGGTGAAGAAAGTGAAGACCATTCTGCGAAGGTGGTTGTCACCCAAGTACAGAAACAAGCCTGGAAGTATTCGCAGAGGGGGCGCTGCTGATCACAAGGAAACCCTCCTTCCAAACACTCAGAGCCTTCTTCCTAGAATTGTCAAGGAGCTTCTATCACCCAAGTTATTCACCAAACCAAAAATGAGAAAGCTCTCCCAGAATGGTAATCCAAGGCAATATATGGTCCAGTGTCAAGGCCAAGAGGGAAAATGAAATCAGGATGGCTTTTCTTGCTATCCAAAGACTGGCATCTCTGGGGAGCTTGACTTAAATGCAGAAGCTCAGCCCCTACCCAGGGCTCCTGAGTCAGAATCTGCATTTTAGAAAGACCCCCAGATGACCTGTACGTACACACATTTTGAAAAGCTCTGAATGAGGTCGCCGCTGAGGTCCCTCATGGTCCAATTAATCAGTGATCTCACCAATGAACTACTTTTCATTTAAATATTAGATATGTCCATAGGCATGTATATGTGTATATGCAATACACATGCATATATATTAAGGTTCCCTGGTGGCTCAGATGGTAAAGATTCTGCCTGCAATGCAGGAGACCTGGGTTCAATCCCTGTGTTGGGAAGATCCCCCGGAGAAGGGCATACAAGCACCCAAGCATCTAGCAATTACTGATGCTATGGATTGACCTGCTTATTTCTATGGAAAACAGCGAAGAGAACATGCTATACTGAAGGGGCTATAGTTGGAGAGTACAAGGGAAACAGAAAACCAATGCCTTCCCCTTCACGCCATGCACTGGCTTATTTTTTTTTTATCATAGTTGGAATAGCAGATCTCCACTTTAGGATTTCTCCAAGAAACTTGGCCATCCTTCAGGCTGCAGCTCAAACATTCTGATTCTAAACTGTGGCCAGAAGACAGGTTTGTTTATTCCTGTTGATCCCGATTACACTTTTAGGCAAATACTTAGTAAGTACTTATTATACGCGAGCCCTGCAGTTAGGGATAGAGCAGCAGATAGAACCGACACGGCCCCTCCCCTCCTGGAATTACAGCATAGAGGGGCGTTCTAACCTCTGGTGCAAAGTAGAAACAGAGGGTGCAATGGGTACACAGTGTGCATGCCAACTTTAGGGGAGAAAGCTCAAGAAAGTCTTCCTTAGGAAGGGACAGCCCAGTTGAGAGATGAAAGAAGACAACTAGAGTTACAGAGGGAAAGAGTGGTGAGAACAGTATCCCAGGCAGAGGGGAGAGCATGTTCAAGTCCCAATATCAAGAAAGCACCGGAAATCGTTAAGAAATGAACGTAATTCAGACGGGCAAAGGCTGCTGGATAAGGGGGTAAGGGCGTCTGTAAGCCATGGTAAGAGATTTTAACTTTTCCTCTGGGTGATAAGAAATGATCAAATCCTTTCAAGCTGGGGATTTATATGGTCTGATGGGCATTTTTTAGAGGTAGCTCAGACCTCAGGGTAGAGACTGGATTGAAGGAGGGTAAGATCCGATGAAGGAGGAACAATAAACATGCATTCATGCAATGAATGATATTAGTCGGGGCTGGTCATGGCAGTGGGGGTGGTGAAGTTGAGGAGAAATATTCACAGGCAGAAGTTGCAAGATTTGGGGAAGAGCTGACAGAAGAGGGGGCAAGGAAGAAGCATCCCTGCACTGAACCTCTGCTTCGAAGGTGGGGCCACCAGTCCCTGAGCAGAGGAGCCACGACTCCTAGTTGTAGTTGTCAAGGGACCAAAAGCAGATCAGTCGATTTTAGGTGCTGCAGACAGCGTGAAAATGCTGAAACACAGCACAGACTGCAAACCCTCTTTTCCCAATGCCTTTTTTAACCTCTTTCACTGCATCAAGGAGAAAAAGAAGTCTCCTCTCTGTCCTTTTTCTATCTTAATAAAAAAGAGAGAAACCAGGCTTCCCTGGTGGTCCAGTGGGTAAGGACACCGCCTTGCAGTGCAGGGGGCGCCAGTTCCATCCCTGGCCTGGAAAGATCCCACGTGCTGTGGAGCAGCTGGACCGATGTGTCCAATTACCGAGCCGGAGCTCTGGAGCGCATGCGCCTAGAGCTACTGCTCTGCAACGAGAGAGGCCACTGCAGTGGGAGGCCCACACGGGCCTAAGAACAAAGATGAATGAAAAATAGATAAATGAAAGGCCAATAGAAGTGGCCCGCCCGGCCCGCTCCCTCCCCAACCCCCACCCCCAAAAAAGAAAAAAAAAAAGAGAGAGAAACCTCGAGTTAATTGCCTTCTGAAGGCAATGACATGGTTTTGATTTTACCATACTAGTCTCAGTGTCTATATTTATGATTTTTAATGTCTATATTATTTTTATTTATTTATTTTTAAGTATCATGGTGCTTTATTTTTTTTCTGTAATTTATTTTTATTTTATTTTTTTAATTGAAGGATAATAGCTTTACAGAGTTTTGTTGTTTACTGCCAAACATCAATATGAGTCAGTCATAGGTATACATATGTTCCTTACCTCTTGAATTTCCCTTCCCTCTCCCTCCCTATCCCACCCCACAGGTTGTTACAGAGCGCCTGTTTGAATTTCCTTAGTCTTACGGCAAATTCCTATTGGTTATCTATTTTACATATGGTAAAGTAAGTTTCCATGTTACTTTTTGCATACATCTCAGCCACTCCTTCCTCTCTCCAATATCAGTCTGTTTACTATGTCAGTTTCTCCATTGCTGCCCTGTAAATAAATTAATCAGTACCATCTTTCTAGATTCCATATATATGTGTTTACAATGTGTATCTTTCTTTTTCTGACTTACTTTACTCTGTATAATAGGTTCTAGATTCATCCACCTCATTGGAACTGACTCAGATGCATTCCTCTTAATGGCTGAGTAATATGATATTCGTTTTTGATTTATGATACTATTTTAAGTTTCCTTTTTCAGTTAAGAAATGAATTTTTTCATGAGGATGCTTTATTTTTTTTCCTTATCTTTTGGCCTTGTCGTATGGCCTGTAGAATCTTAGTTCCCTGACAAGGGATCGAACCTGCACTCCCTGGATTGTCATTGCAGACTCTTAACCACTGGATCACCAGGGAAGTCCCAAGAATTGAACTGATAGAGAAACATATTAAGCACTCTAGGGTTCACAGGGCTCCTGAAATGTGGAAAAACTATGAAGATGGTATGTAAATGACTGACCCTTGAGCCACTTTGCTGCACAGTAGATCTAAACAAATGTGGAAAAAAACAAAGAGTTCTAGCTCTGCAACGAGAGGCCACTGCAGTGGGAGGCCCACACGGGCCTAAGAACAAAGATGAATGAAAATAGATAAATGAAAGGCCAATAGAAGTGGCCCGCCCGCCCTCCTCCCAACCCCACCCCAAAAAAAAAAAAGACTAAAGAGAGAGAAACCTCGAGTTAATTGCCTTCTGAAGGCAATGACATGGTTTTGATTTTACCATACTAGTCTCAGTGTCTATATTTATGATTTTTAATGTCTATATTATTTTTATTTATTTATTTTTAAGTATCATGGTGCTTTATTTTTTTTCTGTAATTTATTTTTATTTTATTTTTTTAATTGAAGGATAATAGCTTTACAGAGTTTTGTTGTTTACTGCCAAACATCAATATGAGTCAGTCATAGGTATACATATGTTCCTTACCTCTTGAATTTCCCTTCCCTCTCCCTCCCTATCCCACCCCACAGGTTGTTACAGGCGCCTGTTTGAATTTCCTTAGTCTTACGGCAAATTCCTATTGGTTATCTATTTTACATATGGTAAAGTAAGTTTCCATGTTACTTTTTGCATACATCTCAGCCACTCCTTCCTCTCTCCAATATCAGTCTGTTTACTATGTCAGTTTCTCCATTGCTGCCCTGTAAATAAATTAATCAGTACCATCTTTCTAGATTCCATATATATGTGTTTACAATGTGTATCTTTCTTTTTCTGACTTACTTTACTCTGTATAATAGGTTCTAGATTCATCCACCTCATTGGAACTGACTCAGATGCATTCCTCTTAATGGCTGAGTAATATGATATTCGTTTTTGATTTATGATACTATTTTAAGTTTCCTTTTTCAGTTAAGAAATGAATTTTTTCATGAGGATGCTTTATTTTTTTTCCTTATCTTTTGGCCTTGTCGTATGGCCTGTAGAATCTTAGTTCCCTGACAAGGGATCGAACCTGCACTCCCTGGATTGTCATTGCAGACTCTTAACCACTGGATCACCAGGGAAGTCCCAAGAATTGAACTGATAGAGAAACATATTAAGCACTCTAGGGTTCACAGGGCTCCTGAAATGTGGAAAAAAAACTATGAAGATGGTATGTAAATGACTGACCCTTGAGCCACTTTGCTGCACAGTAGATCTAAACAACAGTGAATAGTTGAGGGATCATCTTACACATTAGAGGGTAACATTTTCTATTTCCTCAAGAGTTACTGGGAAAAATAACAGAGGACCAAACGGAAGTCTCAAGGAGAGGCAACCGTCTTGTCAAGATGAGTTGGTGACCACAGAGGTCATGACCACAAGAAAAGACAAACGTTCAGGAGAAAGTATAAGATTCCGCAAAGCAAGTCCATTAAAAATTTTTAACTCCAAAGGAAAAAAAACAAAGCCATTGAGATAGCATGCAGTGCTGGCTTTTCAGGAGACTTTTTAATAGGGAGCACGTGTTTATTACTGTGATCCTTCAAGATGGTCTGTTTTTTTCCCTTCCCTCCCTCCTTCTAAGCGACTATACAACTTGACATTGTAGAAGCAGAGACAGAAGAGATAACCCAAGGAAACACACTCCTCCAAGCCAGAAGGACCACCAAGCGTTTATCTGTGACGTCCCTTCCTTCAGGAATGCAAAAGGTAAAATGCTAAAACAAAGTCGCCTCTAAAGGCTTGCACGGAAGTCAGTGTTCAGAGCTATTATAAAAGCCGAGTTCTCTCCCATTGCAGGTTCCTCACAATAAGGTATTTAAAATTGCCCTTTGTGTCTCACTTGTAAAATCCAGGGCACAGCAAGTGAACTTTCCAGGTCTGATTCCTGTACATCTGAACCCAGACTGTTCAGCTTCTGCTTCAGTCTGGGCAACAGTAGGGTTTGCAGCTTTGCATTGATTTTGTCAGGTGTTCAAGTATCGAGTTGGTATATTAACATCTGGCTTATCATGCATACTTTGTGGAAAGGAATTCTTCAGACAAACCCCATAGAATTTCTATAAGGATCAAGGGTGTATTTGTCCAAAACAGTAGTCATTAGCATGTATGACTTTTAAGTCTTTGCGTGTGGCTGGTTGATCTTGTTTAGTCTGTCAGTCATGTTTGACTTTTTGTGACCCCGTGGACTGCAGCATGTCTGGCTCCTCTGTCCTCTACTATGTCCTGGAGTCTGCTCAGTTTCACGTTCATTGGGTCCGTGATGCCATCCAACTAGCTCATCCTCTGTCATATCCTTCTCGTTTTGCCTTCAGTCTTTCCCAGCATCAAGGTCTTTTCCAAGCCCCTGCTGTGGCCAGTATAACTGAGGAACTGAATTTTAAATTTCATTTCATTGTAATGGAAATCAAAGTACAAACAGACATACGTATGACATAGACAGTACAATACTTGACAGTCCGGGACACTCCAACCCAAAGCTTGTACTTATCAATTATCCAGGCTATTTTTTAATAGAACCCTGAAATATTATTACTTTAGGTATAGTAAGCATTTACTTAAAAGCTATGTTCCACACCCTCTTCTAAGTGCTTTAGAAATATCAACTCAGATAATCCTTACAGCGGTCCTATCAGGTAGATGGCAATAGGTTACTACAATAGGTAGGATATTGTTCTAGAGGGGGCAATGAGAAATTAAGTAATTAACCGAGATAATTGAAGAGCCGGGCCTCAAACCCAGGAAGACCTGAGTCCAGAGTGTGTGTGTGCTTAGTCATTCAATCATGTCCTACTCCTTATGACCCTATGGACTGTAGCCCACCAGGCTCCTCTGTCCATGGGATTGTCTAGGCAAGCATAATGAAGGGGGTTACCATTTCTTTCTCCAGGGGATCTTCCCAACCCATGGATTGAACCCATGCCTCTGGTGTCTCCTGCATTGGCAGGCAGATTCCTTATCACTGAGCCATCGGGGAAGCCCCCTAATGACTATGCTAGGTACTAATTGCATGGTCCAATATGGTAGCCAGTAACCATATGTGACTACTTATGTTAATTAAAATCAAAAAGTGCATTCCCTTCACTGCACCATCTACATTTCAGGTGCTCAGTAAACACAGATGGTCAGTGGCTCTTGTATTGGACAGCAACAGGTAAAGAATATTTCCACTTTGTGGCAAGTTCTGCTGAGCAGTGCTGCTCTAGTGCACTGCCAGAGGGTACCAATGTTAGTTTTGAATTTTGCCTCTTGAGTGCTAGGTTCCTATTTATCATATTCTTAATATTCCCTGAGTAGTTTCTAGATTTGAAGGCTATAAATGTAATCCAGTGTCCCCTATTCTACTTCTGTGGAACTTATGGTTGGATGGAGGAGATGGACATGAAACCAAGCCAGTGTTACCTCTCAGAATGTTCACAAACATATATTTGAATCAATCGCTCACATTTCAAAATTAGACTCGAAAGTCTGCATTTTCAACTTCCTTTTGAAAAACAGGAAGATTTGGCCAAATGGGGGCACAATTCCTCCAGCAACAGCTGAAGTGATGCAGCGGCTCCCTGTTTTGCAGGAGGCATGTCCTCTCCAGTCCATGCCGACCCCCACTGAACCTGCTTTACAAAACCTGCCTGACCTTTCAAGACATTTGCCTTTTTAATAATGGCATTCAACCAACAGAAATGGCTTAAGTAATTACCAAATTAAGTGCTTATTAGGTTAAAAAAAAACAAAACAAAACTGGGTATTATGAAAAAGGGAAAAAGAGGAGTTGTACTCTGGTTGGATTGGGGAAGGCAAGTGACATTTGAGCCAGATTGAGTTGGCAGGGCTTCCCTGGTGGCTCAGTGGTCAAGAATCCACCTGCCAGTGCAGGAGATGCAGTTTCAATCCCTGAGTTGGGAAGATTGTCTGGAGTAGGAAGTGGCAACCCGCTTCCATATTCTTCCCTGCGAAATCCCATGGACAGAGGAGGCTGGAGGGCTACAGTTCATGGGGTCGCAGAGTTGGATACAACTGAGTGACTTTATCACACACGCAGGAGCTGGCCGGGCAGGGCGGACGTTCCCCAATCCAGCCAGAGTACACATGTAAACGCAGGCAAAGGGCAAGACCCAGGTGTGATCACACATCCTTTTTTGGGCAGGTCTCACCGTAGTCCTCGTGGTAACTACTCAGTACATGGGGAAGAAAAAGTGAACCCAGTAAGACTAAAAAGGCCATGTTAGCCAGGAGCCATGACCTAGGAATGAGTTTTCAGAGCACAGGTACTTGTAACCAGCAAGTCAAGGACCACAGAAAGGGGATCATGCATGCAGTGAAAAGAACCCTGAGCTTTCTTTCTGTTTAGAAATATGTCTGCCATGAAAATGAGAAACCTGCAGCAGAGACCAGGCTAGCACATGGATCCAGTGATAATGAGCTTTCTGGGACCCTTGTCTACAACAACCCCACACTCTGACTGTGCTCAGCGGTTGCAGAGGCAATTTCTTCTTCCCCTTGAATGACCTGCTTTTTTCTTCCAGACACTGTATATTCTCTCAGAACCAGACAATCACATTTCTCTGCACCCTATAGATCTTTTCAAAGAGAGCTCTGGGCACAAAGGAGATGCATGGGGCATGGAGAACAATATGAATACGGCCTCCAACCTGATGCTGTTATGTGGCAAATGCTCAGTGTTTTAAGAGAATGTCCTAAGGGTGAGAATGTTCACTGAAGCACTGTCACAGAAATAATGTCAGCCTTTCTTAATCTGATATGGTTTTGCATTTTTATGATAGGTTCCATATTCATCAAAAAAGAGACCACACTTTCCATTGTTTAAAAGGAAGAAACACAGCATGGAAACCATCCTCCAGAAATCAGATCTGACAGTAGGAAAGCTTCAAATGCAGGTAGTGGACAAAGGCTTTTTACTTTTGTGTTTCAAAAGTGTCAGAGGCCCAGGCTTAACTGATTGCACAGCTAGAGAGCGCCAAGGTGGGACGAAACTCTTGATTAGCATGAAGGAATCCTGTTAGTGGGGGGCATTCGAGAATGGCTGCAGGATTGCTGAGGGCACCGCGGATGATGCTGTGTGCCTAATAAATATTAAGTGAACTCAATTAAAATGAAGGCACAAACACACGCGGGTTTCTTTTGAGAAGAGAAGAGATGGTCTTGACCACTGGGTGGTAAATGTATGTTTTCAAGCTCTGTTTGCTGTGACTTGATTTTGAATAATACTTTGGGACTTGCTAACATCCAATTCCTGAACTCATCTCTCAGGAAAAACAGCCCTCCCTTGGGTGTGGACGAGGCTTTCTAACACGGAGACTTCGTTTCTTTGTACGGGTTTATCATAGGTGGATGATCTCATAGAAACAGTGACAGATAAATCCATGAAGTTGTTGGCCCAGAGACATGCTGAGCTTCAGCAGTGTGAGTTTCTAGGGGACGAGATTCTTCAGTCTTCTAAGCAGTTCCAGAGGATGTCGAAGCGAACCATGAGGAAGTATAAATTGAAAAGTGTGTGTTTTCCGTGTGCCTGGTGCTGCTTCTGATTTTATTTCTGACGGCCTAAACATTATGTGCATAGGGGTTCTGATCTTTTGGAACAAAATCCTGAATAAATTTCTCTTAGTCAATGGGGGAGGAGGTGGTTAAAAATACTTTGCCCAACAGTCCTTAAAAATCAGTTTTTCCAAAAGAATCCTTTTTTAATTCTGAGTCAATATAAGCAAATGTTTGCCTCAGAATTCTTACTAATAATGGAATATAGAATTATTTATCAGAGCATAGCAATTCTGGAAAAAAATTTCTTCCATGATTTGCCAGATGAAATTAGAGGGAGCACTTAAAGGTATTTTGAGACTTTCACTGTGACTACTATTGAGCTAACTTTAAATCTTCGTTTTTAAACATAAAAGTTCTTATTAAAATTACAAAAATGTAACATTATTACGGTATGATTCATGCAAAGTATCCTCTTTCTGAACTAAAATTAGTGGATAACGATGGAACCTAGCAAGGATTAGACTTATAATTCAATCCTTAAGGAAATTACGAGTGATTCAGACTTAGTTTAAAATTTTAAAAAGATCACGAAATCCTTTTTGCAGACTCTAGAAAATGAATCCTCCAAAAAACTTAGTTTAAAAAAAACAACTAGCTGCAGGATTGCTGAGGGCACATGGATGATGCTGTGTGCCTAATAAATATTAAGTGAACTCAATTAAAATGAAGGCACAAACACACGCGGTTTCTTTTGAGAAGAGAAGAGATGGTCTTGACCACTGGGTGGTAAATGTATGTTTTCAAGCTCTGTTTGCTGTGACTTGATTTTGAATAATACTTTGGGACTTGCTAACATCCAATTCCTGAACTCATCTCTCAGGAAAAACAGCCCTCCCTTGGGTGTGGACGAGGCTTTCTAACACGGAGACTTCGTTTCTTTGTACGGGTTTATCATAGGTGGATGATCTCATAGAAACAGTGACAGATAAATCCATGAAGTTGTTGGCCCAGAGACATGCTGAGCTTCAGCAGTGTGAGTTTCTAGGGGACGAGATTCTTCAGTCTTCTAAGCAGTTCCAGAGGATGTCGAAGCGAACCATGAGGAAGTATAAATTGAAAAGTGTGTGTTTTCCGTGTGCCTGGTGCTGCTTCTGATTTTATTTCTGACGGCCTAAACATTATGTGCATAGGGGTTCTGATCTTTTGGAACAAAATCCTGAATAAATTTCTCTTAGTCAATGGGGGAGGAGGTGGTTAAAAATACTTTGCCCAACAGTCCTTAAAAATCAGTTTTTCCAAAAGAATCCTTTTTTAATTCTGAGTCAATATAAGCAAATGTTTGCCTCAGAATTCTTACTAATAATGGAATATAGAATTATTTATCAGAGCATAGCAATTCTGGAAAAAAATTTCTTCCATGATTTGCCAGATGAAATTAGAGGGAGCACTTAAAGGTATTTTGAGACTTTCACTGTGACTACTATTGAGCTAACTTTAAATCTTCGTTTTTAAACATAAAAGTTCTTATTAAAATTACAAAAATGTAACATTATTACGGTATGATTCATGCAAAGTATCCTCTTTCTGAACTAAAATTAGTGGATAACGATGGAACCTAGCAAGGATTAGACTTATAATTCAATCCTTAAGGAAATTACGAGTGATTCAGACTTAGTTTAAAATTTTAAAAAGATCACGAAATCCTTTTTTGCAAGACTCTAGAAAATGAATCCTACAGAACAAAACAATAGAGAGAAATCATTTCACTGAAACATTTACCAACCACATTGCTCAATTATTAAGGATGGAGATCTAGATTGCATATTGATTGACTCTGTATCTTGTAATTATCTCTTAGCGCAGTGATTCTTAACATCATGGAACCTTTCCCACAGCAAGCCTACACTGCAGACATTCTGAATGTAATTTCACAAGTTCACAGCCCTCCTGAGAGCCTATTCACGGACTTCATTTTCAAAAGTGGTAACAATTTCCAGAAACTGACTCACTTTCTCATGTACATCCCCAAAATGCCACCTTCTCACTATCTTCCGTTTATTTTGTGAGTAAATCAATGTTACCAGTTAAAAACTATCTAGAATGACAATAAGCACAAACATATCTGGCTTAAAAGCATTTTATTAAACATTTTTGTATGTTGCTTCCTACCTTTTTAAGTACAAAAAAGAAATTTCAATAAAAACAAATAGGCGATGACGTCATCTGCCTCTGTGTGAAGAAATAAGAATGCTGCATTAAAAGCAAAATAGTCCACTGCCAAGACTTTAACGATCTCAAGAGCGCAACAAATTCTAAACACACTGAGATCACACTGCTGCTTCGACATTCTTGGGAAAGGTATGTGGTTAGTTGGTCTATGGTTTAGGATTGGTTTCCATCCTTGTTTCTTGAGCTTCCTCCACCTCTGAGAGCTTTTCATCATCTGCAATTGAGAAAGAAACTTCAAACTTTAATCAAATTTTCTTACATTATATGTTTAACGAATACGTGAAAACATTCTTTTTTGGGGGTGGGGTAGGGTGGGGAGGGAGGGGGGCAGGCGGGCCACTTCTATTGGTCTTTCATTTATCTATTTTCATCCGTCTTTGTTCTTTGGCCTGTGTGGGCCTCCCATTGCGGTGGCCTCTGTTGTTGCAGAGCACCGGCTCTTGGCTCATGTGCTCCAGAACTCCGGTTTGGTAATTGGACACATAGGTCCAGCCGCTCTGCAGCACGTAGGATCTTCCCAGGCCAGGGATCGAACCGGCACCCCTTGCACTGCAAGGTGGTGTCCTTACCCACTGGACCACCAGGGAAGCCCATGAAAACATTCTTATTCTTTATTAGTGAATACATTTAAAGCAATTGGGCTTCCCTGGTGGTTCAGATAGTAGAGTCTGCCTACAATGCAGGAGACCTGGTTCTATCCCTGGGTCAGGAAGGTCCCCTAGAGAAGGGAATGGCAACCCACTCCAGTATTCTTGCCTGGAGAATTCCATGGACAGAGGAGCCTGGTAAGCTACAGTCCTGTCACAAAGAGTCAGACAGGACTGAGCAATGAACACTTTCACTTTCATCTAAAGCAAAAATGGCAAAACGGCAGCCTATGATTGCATCTGACCCACCCAAGACCATTTAGTTTTAAGAGTCCTGTTTTAGTTGTTATTATTAGTTGAATCAAATGCAGAATTTATGTGATAGACTTCATTTTTTAAAAAAACTGTCTCTGGTCATTAAAAAATCTACATAGGGACTTCCCTGGTGGTCCAGTGGCTAAGACTCCACGCTACCAATGCAGCGGGACGGTGTTTGATCTCTGGTCAGGGAACTAGATCTCACATCTGCAACCAACAGTTGGCCATGCTGCAAGTAAATCCTTGTGTTGCCAAATAAATTAATTAAATCTTCAAAAAATAAAAATTGACTTAAACATGCATTTTCCAGTCTTGCTACTTACTTTCCAGTGTTTGCTGAAGTTCATGGATGGTACTAAGAAGAACATGAAACTGTTTTCTTCTCAATTCCAGCTGTGTTAATAAGAAAAAAAAAAAACAACCATGATCTATAAACCAATACAGAACACAAAGGGTAATTAATATATATCACATGCAAATACCTTATCTTCAACACTTTCTTTAATATGTGAGAGATGCTCTAATTCTTTTCCCAGAGCCTCTAGCTCCCTGAAGAAAAAAGAACAGTGTCAAATTTTGCTAATTGGGGAAACAGAATTCATAATTTATATTTAACTTTTTAGTTACTAAATAATAGTATTCTTATAAAAATAAAGGATAAGAGCACTCCATTATGGTAAGACTTTTAAAACTAAGGATGATTACTTAACTTGTAAATATGTACTAAATGTCATTAAAATTAAATATTACATAATTCTTAAAGTATAGGAAAACTTGTAATAGGATATCAAATCCCAAGAGCTGGTACCTTTTACCATTTTGTCATACTTATTTCAAGTTCTGTGTTTTTGGTAAATTGCAAATTAACTTACCCTTGAACTTTACCCCTAGTCCTCTGAACCAGGCCTTTTCCCTTCTCTACTCTTCACTCAGGCAATCATTATATCCCTGGGTCAGGAAGGTCCCCTAGAGAAGGGAATGGCAACCCACTCCAGTATTCTTGCCTGGAGAATTCCATGGACAGAGGAGCCTGGTAAGCTACAGTCCTATCACAAAGAGTCAGACAGGACTGAGCAATGAACACTTTCACTTTCATCTAAAGCAAAAATGGCAAAACGGCAGCCTATGATTGCATCTGACCCACCCAAGACCATTTAGTTTTAAGAGTCCTGTTTTAGTTGTTATTATTAGTTGAATCAAATGCAGAATTTATGTGATAGACTTCATTTTTTAAAAAAACTGTCTCTGGTCATTAAAAAATCTACATAGGGACTTCCCTGGTGGTCCAGTGGCTAAGACTCCACGCTACCAATGCAGCGGGACGGTGTTTGATCTCTGGTCAGGGAACTAGATCTCACATCTGCAACCAACAGTTGGCCATGCTGCAAGTAAATCCTTGTGTTGCCAAATAAATTAATTAAATCTTCAAAAAATAAAAATTGACTTAAACATGCATTTTCCAGTCTTGCTACTTACTTTCCAGTGTTTGCTGAAGTTCATGGATGGTACTAAGAAGAACATGAAACTGTTTTCTTCTCAATTCCAGCTGTGTTAATAAGAAAAAAAACAACCATGATCTATAAACCAATACAGAACACAAAGGGTAATTAATATATATCACATGCAAATACCTTATCTTCAACACTTTCTTTAATATGTGAGAGATGCTCTAATTCTTTTCCCAGAGCCTCTAGCTCCCTGAAGAAAAAAGAACAGTGTCAAATTTTGCTAATTGGGGAAACAGAATTCATAATTTATATTTAACTTTTTAGTTACTAAATAATAGTATTCTTATAAAAATAAAGGATAAGAGCACTCCATTATGGTAAGACTTTTAAAACTAAGGATGATTACTTAACTTGTAAATATGTACTAAATGTCATTAAAATTAAATATTACATAATTCTTAAAGTATAGGAAAACTTGTAATAGGATATCAAATCCCAAGAGCTGGTACCTTTTACCATTTTGTCATACTTATTTCAAGTTCTGTGTTTTTTTTTTGGTAAATTGCAAATTAACTTACCCTTCGAACTTTACCCCTAGTCCTCTGAACCAGGCCTTTTTCCCTTCTCTACTCTTCACTCAGGCAATCATTATATTATTTCAATCTTTTCTTACGTGTATTTTTGTATCTCTAGATAATATACAGTATATAAAATAATATTTGGATGGTTATTATTCTGCATGTATTTCAGAAACTTAGGAACAGTTTAAAGTTTACTATATATATCTTTTGCTTTTCTTTTCACTGATTATTTTTGAAGTTTGTGTTTAAAAAGTGTTTATCGAGTTAAACTGCTATTTAGTATTCTGTATGAGAAGACTACATTCTATTTATCTATTTTTGTATTGATGTATATTATGTGCATTTTAGAACTATAGGCAGTGAGGTTTCCGAAAGGAAAAACTTAATCAAATGGTATTAGAATCTGGAATATTAAAGGTCTGATCCCTCCCCTTTGAAACATATGATGTATTCTCAAAGAAATGAAATGTGTAGACTAGTATGTAAACATGTATGTACAAAGATAAGTTCTTTTCACAGTAAAGCTTTAACTTACTTTAATGTCTCATGCCTGTCTGGATGATGCTGGATGACTTTTGCCAGTGCATCATATTCTGAAAGATATAAGAATATTTACCCAAATGTGGCTTTTTTGAACCTGGATATCAAAACAAAGTATCTAAGATCACAAACCTCTCCTAATTATTTTCCAAGTAGGTAAGGAAGTGGAAACAATGAAGGATAGACAGAGTATCGCCAACTTTCCTTATCTCAATTATAACTGCAATGATACATGCCTTCAAAGGTATGTTCCAACAGGGATTTCAGCCCCTACTCTGTCTTTCCAATTCACCTCTCCCTGGGCAGAATTCAAGAGGGTAGCATAAGCGTAAATGAACGTAAGTCATTACTGATCATCAACTGGACTGATTCTGAAGAGAATCTTATTCATTATTTGGCCAGCAGATAGATCAACAAGGTGACCTTACAATTAATTCTAATCTTAGACAACAATAAATTATACTTCTCACTTCAAAGGTAAAGATCTCAAAAACTTAGAAATAAATTGTAATTCAGGAACTTTGTTTCTGCTCCACTGAGACCTCCAAGATAACTGACTTTTCCTATGAAATGATGTATGTCAGCACTTACTTAAAAGAGTCAGCAATCTAACAAAACATTGTAAAAAAATTTTTTAATCACTTTTGAATTGACATTAATTCTTAATTCTTGCTCTAAATTGGCCACTGCAACCTGACCACATGCATTTTAGACTGAATTCAAAAACCATCTTTTAAAAATAAGACATTAGGGCTTCCCTTGTGGCTCAGTGGATATGAACCCGTCTGCCAATGCGGGAGACACAGGTTCGAGCCCTGATCCGGGAAGATCCCACATACCACAGAGCAGCTAAACCCACACAACAACAAAGACCCAGCACAGCCAAAAATAAATAAATTAAAAGTTTTTTAAAAAAATAAAAAATAAAAATAAGACATTAAACATCATCTTAATTAGCACATTAAAAAGTAAAATTCATTGTTGGCAGTATATTAATTCAATATGTGTGGTTTTTAATAATAATTTTTTGGATTACCAAATAATACATATTCAATGTAAACCACAACAAAACCCAAGTTATAAAACCCCATGACTCCAAAATAATCATTAACACATTCTGTATCCTTCATGTGTATGTCACAATTGTGACTGTATATTATAAACCTTTCAATTTACATTATAGGAGGAGCAATGCCTCTGTCATCAAATTATTTTGAAACAGTTGCCATGAACTAAAATATGGCAGAACCTAAATAAACGCAAAAGAGATCAGAACAAAACTGAGTTTTACTGGGCTGAAATTCTTCTTAAATTTTTTTAAAAGTAGTTCCATTAAACAAACAAACAACAACAACAAAAACACAATGCACTAATGTACTTGTATAACATTATTAGGCAAAGAGGTCGGAGGACAGTTACAGAAACAAAATAGAGAAAACAAAAAACAACCAAATACTTAAAGAAATACTTGTTTAACCAACACAATCCAATAACAACAATTTCTTTTTTTTTAACCATGGCCTTCCTTCTCTGCTACTTTAAAGAATAATGTAGTTTTAAAGAATTAGGTTTGACTCCTAATTCTTTTTTTATAATTCAGGTTGATTCTAGCTGAAGGTTTTACCTCATCGCATGAAAAACTGCATGAAAATACTACCAGTAATAAAGTATTTGCACACCAAATCCCACAAAACCCTTACCTTGGCGATTTTTTCGTATTCGTTTTGCTTGAAGAATTTGCTTTTTGCACTCAGCAATTTTTTCATGGGCTGCAGCAATGCTACATTCTATACAAAAAGTTTTTAAAGAGAGTCATAACAACATGTATAACCTCCATTCATTTTCAGTTTTAAAACGTCTTTAAATTTAATCTCATTGCTAATAAAATAGATACTGACATTTTAAAAATAGTTGCAACCCAAAGTATTATATCATATTAGAACATACTGTTTCTTTTAATGTTGGTATTATTATTTTACCACTAAGCAAAGAAAAATGTTAGTAGATTTTGTTTCCTTTAGGGCCATAAAAATTAAAATTACAGATAGAAAGAATTACTTTGTTCCTTACCTATCTCTTCGTAAATTCTTTCATAATTTTCCATTTCTCTGAGATTCATATCATATACCAGCAAAGTTTTGCCCATTGAAAATTCACATTGGGATAGTGTGCTCAGCATACGTTGATATTGACTGTATCTAACAAGACAGAAAGACAATAAACATTTTTGTGGATTTTCAGTTGAATTATAATGCAGGCACAAATGTGTTAAGTAAACTATACCAGGTTCTGAGAGAATCATTTGCTTTATTTGAAATGCTTTGGAATATCTATTCCTTATGTTTTCTTTTTTCAAATATGGTTCACATGAATGTATGTGCTATATCACTTACAAATGTAAAGATGGGACTGTAGTTCTTCATATAAGTTTACTTCAAACAGCTATTTGTTTAATTTTGTTTAATATTCATTTTTAGATATTTTGCTTAAGATGGTTTTATCTTCACAATTCTATTCTTTTAATTTTTCACTCTATATAATTATCTGTGTGAAAAGCTAATTCAAATGATGAAAAAATTCTTTAAGAAATTATCAAATATATAAAACCATACAGCAACTTTATTAGTCTGTTTCTTTTTTTAAAGAAAATTTCACTTAGGTATTTTGTCTTACTAAACCACTTCTCTGCTTTTAAAAGGGAACAAAGTAATGAGTCTGAATTTAACCTTTATTTCTTTTTATCACTGCACCGTATTTTAAATAAACATAAAGCAGGCCTGTGACGTGAATGTCAGGAAAATCTACTCTGGATTAAAAGAGTTGACTCCACTGGACATTTAAGGTGAGTCAAAATGAGAAAAAACTGACAGCACTGTATGTATGGCCTAAAAACACACCAGGAGATTAGTATAGAATCAAGAGCAAAATGAAAATACCCCTCTTCCTGTGATCCAGAGTTGCACCATTTAATGAAACTTTTCACCAGCAGATTAATTCTCCGATCATCTCCAGCGCCATCTCCATCGATGAGGAGACGCTTCCGTATGACTTCGTCTGGAGGAAAGAATAATGTGAAGGAAAACGACTGGTTCCTATCCACTTTCAGGGACAAATAAGCAATACCATTAACAAAAACTACATAAGTGTAAATGTACCTGATGCCACTGAACAGTGTGTAAAATACTGTACTTAAAATAATTAAAATGGTAAATTTTTTGTTAGGTAGGTTCTACTATAATTTCTATATATGGAAAGTTATTGTCTCATGTTAGGTGCTATCTTAGAAGGGCTGCGGTTATAGCAGTGAAAAGCCTTGCCCTCAACAGCTTTTTACTCGGTTGTAGAGTGGAACTAATGTTCAGGTACTACCAGAGAAATAAGTCAATAATTCTTGGAGAGCCTTTTTGGAAAAGGGCTATACCAGGTTCTGAGAGAATCATTTGCTTTATTTGAAATGCTTTGGAATATCTATTCCTTATGTTTTCTTTTTTCAAATATGGTTCACATGAATGTATGTGCTATATCACTTACAAATGTAAAGATGGGACTGTAGTTCTTCATATAAGTTTACTTCAAACAGCTATTTGTTTAATTTTGTTTAATATTCATTTTTAGATATTTTGCTTAAGATGGTTTTATCTTCACAATTCTATTCTTTTAATTTTTCACTCTATATAATTATCTGTGTGAAAAGCTAATTCAAATGATGAAAAATTCTTTAAGAAATTATCAAATATATAAAACCATACAGCAACTTTATTAGTCTGTTTCTTTTTTTAAAGAAAATTTCACTTAGGTATTTTGTCTTACTAAACCACTTCTCTGCTTTTAAAAGGGAACAAAGTAATGAGTCTGAATTTAACCTTTATTTCTTTTTATCACTGCACCGTATTTTAAATAAACATAAAGCAGGCCTGTGACGTGAATGTCAGGAAAATCTACTCTGGATTAAAAGAGTTGACTCCACTGGACATTTAAGGTGAGTCAAAATGAGAAAAAACTGACAGCACTGTATGTATGGCCTAAAAACACACCAGGAGATTAGTACAGAATCAAGAGCAAAATGAAAATACCCCTCTTCCTGTGATCCAGAGTTGCACCATTTAATGAAACTTTTCACCAGCAGATTAATTCTCCGATCATCTCCAGCGCCATCTCCATCGATGAGGAGACGCTTCCGTATGACTTCGTCTGGAGGAAAGAATAATGTGAAGGAAAACGACTGGTTCCTATCCACTTTCAGGGACAAATAAGCAATACCATTAACAAAAACTACATAAGTGTAAATGTACCTGATGCCACTGAACAGTGTGTAAAATACTGTACTTAAAATAATTAAAATGGTAAATTTTTTGTTAGGTAGGTTCTACTATAATTTCTATATATGGAAAGTTATTGTCTCATGTTAGGTGCTATCTTAGAAGGGCTGCGGTTATAGCAGTGAAAAGCCTTGCCCTCAACAGCTTTTTACTCGGTTGTAGAGTGGAACTAATGTTCAGGTACTACCAGAGAAATAAGTCAATAATTCTTGGAGAGCCTTTTTTGGAAAAGTCTGTCCAGACAGAAGGAAGCCTGAAGCTTTCATGTCTCTGACTAGTGTGAGGTACTGGTAATAGGAACAGAAAGAAAAGGAGATTTAAGGATATAACTGCAGACTAGGAAAAGAATGCGATGAGTCAGAGAAAAAGGACCTTTTTAAAAAAGTGTGATTTACTAATTGTATCTGTAATGTTTCTTTCCCCATGAGGACTTTTTACAATTGTCTATCTCCCTTTTGATCCAAGGAAAAGAGAATAAGGAATAGGAAAGCAGTGCAGATGTCAATGATGAGTAACAAGTGGGCCCCAATGGGCCTGCCTGGCAGCCCTAAGCTAGTGTTCTTCCTGGACCAGATAACCCTGGATCAAAACAAGAGAAACACACGTTGAAACCACAATAAGGTATCATTTTCATCTTTCAGACTTGCAAAGATCAAAAGACCTGATAATAAGTGATGCTAAGTGTGTTGAAAAATCACTTACACGCAATGATGGAATGTAAACTGGTGTCCTTTTTGCGAGGCAGCTGGGAAATCAGATAATATTCCAAATGCATATACTTTTTTCACCCCATTATTCCAGTTCTAGGAGCTCATCCTATAGATACTTGTGCACCTGTGCACAGCGATGAATGTAAAGGTATAGTTCTTACCAGTGCTACTTGTAGCAGGAGGACTACAAAGCTAAACATTCACCAGGAAGAGACGGGCTAAGTTATAAAACAGTCATTAAATGTAATACTCTGCAGAGACTTCCCTGGCAACCCAGTGCTTAAGACTCCATGCTACCATGGAGGGCAGGGGGCACCGGTTCGATGTCTGGTTGGGGAACTAAGATCTCACATACTAGGAAGGTTGACCAATAAATGAATAAATACATACATTGATAATTGCTGAGTCCATCTGTTTAAAAAATGTAGTGAGATCCACCAATACAATAGTGTGGATGTATACAGTGATATGAAAAAAAATCTCCTTAGATATGGAAAGTAAAATGAAACTGTGAACAGCCTTGCCCTCAACAGCTTTTTACTCGGTTGTAGAGTGGAACTAATGTTCAGGTACTACCAGAGAAATAAGTCAATAATTCTTGGAGAGCCTTTTTTGGAAAAGTCTGTCCAGACAGAAGGAAGCCTGAAGCTTTCATGTCTCTGACTAGTGTGAGGTACTGGTAATAGGAACAGAAAGAAAAGGAGATTTAAGGATATAACTGCAGACTAGGAAAAGAATGCGATGAGTCAGAGAAAAAGGACCTTTTTAAAAAAGTGTGATTTACTAATTGTATCTGTAATGTTTCTTTCCCCATGAGGACTTTTTACAATTGTCTATCTCCCTTTTGATCCAAGGAAAAGAGAATAAGGAATAGGAAAGCAGTGCAGATGTCAATGATGAGTAACAAGTGGGCCCCAATGGGCCTGCCTGGCAGCCCTAAGCTAGTGTTCTTCCTGGACCAGATAACCCTGGATCAAAACAAGAGAAACACACGTTGAAACCACAATAAGGTATCATTTTCATCTTTCAGACTTGCAAAGATCAAAAGACCTGATAATAAGTGATGCTAAGTGTGTTGAAAAATCACTTACACGCAATGATGGAATGTAAACTGGTGTCCTTTTTGCGAGGCAGCTGGGAAATCAGATAATATTCCAAATGCATATACTTTTTTCACCCCATTATTCCAGTTCTAGGAGCTCATCCTATAGATACTTGTGCACCTGTGCACAGCGATGAATGTAAAGGTATAGTTCTTACCAGTGCTACTTGTAGCAGGAGGACTACAAAGCTAAACATTCACCAGGAAGAGACGGGCTAAGTTATAAAACAGTCATTAAATGTAATACTCTGCAGAGACTTCCCTGGCAACCCAGTGCTTAAGACTCCATGCTACCATGGAGGGCAGGGGGCACCGGTTCGATGTCTGGTTGGGGAACTAAGATCTCACATACTAGGAAGGTTGACCAATAAATGAATAAATACATACATTGATAATTGCTGAGTCCATCTGTTTAAAAAATGTAGTGAGATCCACCAATACAATAGTGTGGATGTATACAGTGATATGAAAAAAAATCTCCTTAGATATGGAAAGTAAAATGAAACAATCCTTAAGAGAAGCACATGGTTCACTCCCACTTGTGTGGCAAACAAGGAGGCCGTATGTATGTGTGTGTTTGTGTATTCAGCGAATATCTTCGGAAGGATCCACAGGAAACTGATAATAGTGGCTATTTTTGGTGAGAGGGATTACAGATAGAGGAGAAAACATTTAAGTTTTATATGCTTTTATAAGACCGTCTTTTTTTTTTTTTTATCATATGCATGCATTTAAAAAATAATTTTTAAAGTGTGAATAATTCCTAGAGAGCTTACATGATGAATCTATAACAAAATCTGTAAACAACAGTTTCTGTGTGTAGGCAGAAGTATTTTTGAGCGCAGGTGCAGTGGAGATGAACTCTGGAAGGTAGATGGCTCCAGTTTAAAAATCTATTCTGGGGCTTCCCCTGGTGGTCCAGTGGGTAAGGACACCGCCTTGCAGTGCAAGGGGCGCCGGTTCGATCCCTGGCCTGGGAAGATTCCCACGTGCCGCGGAGCGGCTGGACCGATGTGTCCAATTACCGAGCCGGAGCTCTGGAGCGCATGCGCCCAGAGCCAGCGCTCAGCAAAGACAGAGGACACCGCAATGGGAGGCCCACAAGAGCCAAAAGAACAAAGATGGATGAAAATAGACAAATGAAAGACCAATAGAAGTGGCCCGCTGGTCCCCCTCCCTCCCCACCCCCCAAAAAATAAATAAATAAGAAATAAATGTATAAAAAAAAAAAAAAATCTATTCTGTGACAGTATCAGATGACCATGTTTAGAACTGGGTTTTGTTCTCAAGAGTCATGGCTGTGACAGACGGCTCAGGCTACGGATTCACTGTTTTCATTTTACACTTTACAATATAAACTCATGGTTTCCTCTTTTAACCATCAACAATGTATTTAAGAAGACTGAGACAAAATACAGTCTTGAAGAGATTAAAAGTCAGAAAATGAAATTGATTTCTTTAAAGTCACAATCAAGTTTTAACTTTGTTAAATTTTAGTGGGGGAGCAGCCCACCTATCAGTTGATGCTGTTTAGTTTTTTTTTGATCTTCCTATACATCTACTCTTCTAAGTCCCCAAGTAATATACCAGTGATATGAAAAAATCTCCTTAGATATGGAAAGTAAAATGAAACAATCCTTAAGAGAAGCACATGGTTCACTCCCACTTGTGTGGCAAACAAGGAGGCCGTATGTATGTGTGTGTTTGTGTATTCAGCGAATATCTTCGGAAGGATCCACAGGAAACTGATAATAGTGGCTATTTTTGGTGAGAGGGATTACAGATAGAGGAGAAAACATTTAAGTTTTATATGCTTTTATAAGACCGTCTTTTTTTTTTTTTTATCATATGCATGCATTTAAAAAATAATTTTTAAAGTGTGAATAATTCCTAGAGAGCTTACATGATGAATCTATAACAAAATCTGTAAACAACAGTTTCTGTGTGTAGGCAGAAGTATTTTTGAGCGCAGGTGCAGTGGAGATGAACTCTGGAAGGTAGATGGCTCCAGTTTAAAAATCTATTCTGGGGCTTCCCCTGGTGGTCCAGTGGGTAAGGACACCGCCTTGCAGTGCAAGGGGCGCCGGTTCGATCCCTGGCCTGGGAAGATTCCCACGTGCCGCGGAGCGGCTGGACCGATGTGTCCAATTACCGAGCCGGAGCTCTGGAGCGCATGCGCCCAGAGCCAGCGCTCAGCAAAGACAGAGGACACCGCAATGGGAGGCCCACAAGAGCCAAAAGAACAAAGATGGATGAAAATAGACAAATGAAAGACCAATAGAAGTGGCCCGCCGGTCCCCCTCCCTCCCCACCCCCCAAAAGATAAATAAATAAAAAATAAATGTATAAAAAAAAAAAAAATCTATTCTGTGACAGTATCAGATGACCATGTTTAGAACTGGGTTTTGTTCTCAAGAGTCATGGCTGTGACAGACGGCTCAGGCTACGGATTCACTGTTTTCATTTTACACTTTACAATATAAACTCATGGTTTCCTCTTTTAACCATCAACAATGTATTTAAGAAGACTGAGACAAAATACAGTCTTGAAGAGATTAAAAGTCAGAAAATGAAATTGATTTCTTTAAAGTCACAATCAAGTTTTAACTTTGTTAAATTTTAGTGGGGGAGCAGCCCACCTATCAGTTGATGCTGTTTAGTTTTTTTTTGATCTTCCTATACATCTACTCTTCTAAGTCCCCAAGAAATCTATGTTCCTCCCAGATGCCCAGAAACCCTACTTTATGAAGGACTGTGGGTTTCAAGTGTAAATGAATGGAGGGAACAAGAAGGGAAATTGAGGAGCACCTAAAGCAAACAGAAGCTAGTACCAGCGCTGGTTTTTCAAGAAATTTGACTAGAAATGGTTCAAGAACATTTTGTAATCATTTAAGCTGTATACTGAAGATCTGTGCACTTTTTACATATGTCTGTAATACCCCAATTACAAAAATTTCTGAAAAGTGTTTAAAGCATGGTTGGATGGCATCACTGGTTCAATGGACATGAACTTGGGCAAACATGGGGAGAGGATGAGGGACAGAGAGGCCTGGCGTGCTGCAGTCCATGTGGTTGCAAAGAGCTGGACACGCCTTGGGGACTGAACGAGAACAGGCCAAATAAACTCGCGGAAGAGGTTCACCGGGGCCCATCCTATGTCCTGTTCATTTTGTTTCCCCTCCAGCCTCTCACACTGTGTCTTTACATGTCTGACACTCAGTAAATATTTTAAATTGGATTTGTGGTGCCTGTCTGGGACCATCTGCCCTCCAAAGAGCTTTGTCTCAATAAGACCCTAACAAGGACTGGCATGCAACCGTCTTATTTTCAGGTCCACTGTAGAGATTTCTCTTTTTGCGCAAAAGACATGAATATCTGATCAATGAGCAGTTTTGTCCATAGGTACCAGACTAAGCTCTGAGGATGTGAAATAAAGATCTGATGCTCCTTCACTCTAGCTAGAGAAATAACAAACGTATGAAAACACACACACATACACAGAGGAGGCTGGGATTGTTAAATAAGTGACACAGACAGCAAATTAGAACCACTTCCTTTAGCTTGGGGAAACAAGGAAAGAGGATTTTTAAAGCAGCTCTTTTCCACTTTGGGCTGTGCCCCTCAGAGTGTGGAATCTTAGTTCCCTGGAAGCATGGAGTCTTAACCACTGGGTCGTCAGAAAATGAAATTGATTTCTTTAAAGTCACAATCAAGTTTTAACTTTGTTAAATTTTAGTGGGGGAGCAGCCCACCTATCAGTTGATGCTGTTTAGTTTTTTTTTGATCTTCCTATACATCTACTCTTCTAAGTCCCCAAGAAATCTATGTTCCTCCCAGATGCCCAGAAACCCTACTTTATGAAGGACTGTGGGTTTCAAGTGTAAATGAATGGAGGGAACAAGAAGGGAAATTGAGGAGCACCTAAAGCAAACAGAAGCTAGTACCAGCGCTGGTTTTTCAAGAAATTTGACTAGAAATGGTTCAAGAACATTTTGTAATCATTTAAGCTGTATACTGAAGATCTGTGCACTTTTTACATATGTCTGTAATACCCCAATTACAAAAATTTCTGAAAAGTGTTTAAAGCATGGTTGGATGGCATCACTGGTTCAATGGACATGAACTTGGGCAAACATGGGGAGAGGATGAGGGACAGAGAGGCCTGGCGTGCTGCAGTCCATGTGGTTGCAAAGAGCTGGACACGCCTTGGGGACTGAACGAGAACAGGCCAAATAAACTCGCGGAAGAGGTTCACCGGGGCCCATCCTATGTCCTGTTCATTTTGTTTCCCCTCCAGCCTCTCACACTGTGTCTTTACATGTCTGACACTCAGTAAATATTTTTAAATTGGATTTGTGGTGCCTGTCTGGGACCATCTGCCCTCCAAAGAGCTTTGTCTCAATAAGACCCTAACAAGGACTGGCATGCAACCGTCTTATTTTCAGGTCCACTGTAGAGATTTCTCTTTTTGCGCAAAAGACATGAATATCTGATCAATGAGCAGTTTTGTCCATAGGTACCAGACTAAGCTCTGAGGATGTGAAATAAAGATCTGATGCTCCTTCACTCTAGCTAGAGAAATAACAAACGTATGAAAACACACACACATACACAGAGGAGGCTGGGATTGTTAAATAAGTGACACAGACAGCAAATTAGAACCACTTCCTTTAGCTTGGGGAAACAAGGAAAGAGGATTTTTAAAGCAGCTCTTTTCCACTTTGGGCTGTGCCCCTCAGAGTGTGGAATCTTAGTTCCCTGGAAGCATGGAGTCTTAACCACTGGGTCGTCAGGGAAGCCCCTGAACTGATCTTTTGATATTTGAAAATCATAAATCAAAAAAAAAAAAGAAAAAAAAAAAAAAGCTGAAAGGCATTTTAACAGTATCTACTGAAATTTCAAATATGTATTCTTTGACCCCAAATCCTAGATATACTTGCCAGGGGATAAATACATTTCAGCACAAGAATATGATAAAATGATATAAAGCTATTTTTAAAAAAAGAAGAAGAAAGAAAAGGCAGGAGGCAGGAGCCAGGGCCAGCACTGGCTGGCAGGAGCACAGTCTGATCATTTCTGGAAGCTCAGGGGACACACTTTCCAGGCCCTCAGAGACTGTTCTTCAGCTTGAGCCCAATTCCTCCTTTCTCTACACAGCATTTCTCCCAGCCAGACCCTGGGCTGGAAGTCAAAAGTTGAGGCCAATGTGCTGGTTAGTCTTCAGTGCTTATTTTATTTTATTTTTTTGGCCACTTCTATTGGTCCTTCATTTATTCATCTTTGTTCTTTGGCCTGTGTGGGCCTCCCATCACAGTGGCCTTTCTTGTCACAGAGCACCAGCTCTGGGCACATGTGCTCCAGAGCTCCGGCTCGGTAGTTGCACACGTGGGTCCAGCCGCTCCGCGGCAAGTGGGATCCTCCCAGGCCAGGGATCGAACCGGCGCCCCTTGCACTGCAAGGCTGTGTCCTTACCCACTGGACCACCAGGGAAGCCCTGCAGTGCTTATTTTGTGTGTGTGACCAACTTTTAACCTCATCTATAAAAATGGGTATAAAACTATCCACTTCATATAGGACAGCTGTGAAACCTTATGGAAATTTCCTGCTCACTGCAGGAAAGCAAAAAAGAAAAGCTCTTCTTACTTATCTTCATGTTAAATTTCATTCACAACTAATGTTAAAAAGTGAAAAAATATTGAGATATATCTGTAGATATACCTATATACTGATATATATATATATATATATATCACCTCCTATACACTGATATATATCGTATGCATACAAAGGTTTTTTTTCCCATTTATTTATTTATTTATTTTGGGGGGGAGGCAGGTTGGGGAGGGAGGGGGTGGGCGTGTCATTTTTATTGGTCTTTCATTTGTCTATTCTCATCCGTCTTTGTTCTTTGGCTCTTGTGGGCCTCCCATCGCGGTGGCCTCTGTTGTCGCAGAGCGCCTGCTCTGGGCGCATGCGCTCCAGAGCTCCGGCTCGGTGATTGGACACATCCGTCCAGCCGCTCCGCGGCAAGTGGGATCTTCCCAGGCCAGGGATCGAACCGGCGGCCCTTGCACTGCAAGGCGGTGTCCTTACCCACTGGACCACCAGGGAAGCCCCACATACAAAGTTTTGACCTGTTATAATTTGTCACAAATTTGCTTGTCTCAAGCTTCGTGCTGTAGTAAGGTTACTGTATTTCAAGCTTAACCCGCATAAGCACTTGCTGCTTAGGAAATTCTTTGGGGATGAGAATGACTGAACTAACATATATAAAGTACAGAGCACAGTTACAACAGCAGCAAATTAAAACAAATGGGTAAATGCCATTTTGAAATGTCTCTGTTCTCTTTAAAGATGGCCAGCTGCTGGGGCTTCCCTGGTGGTCCAGTGGATAAGGAAACTGCCTTGAAGTGCAAGCGGTGCCAGTTTGATCCCCAGTCTGGGAGGATCCCACGTGTCATGGAGCGGCTAGACCGACGTGTCCAACTACTGAGCCAGAGCTCTGGAGTGCATGCGCCTAGAGCAGGTGCTCTGTGACAAGAGAGGCCACTGTGATGGGAGGCCCACACAGGTCAAAAGAACAAAGATGGATGGAAATAAAAAAGGTGGCCAGCCGCTGATGGTTCCTGGCATGCATGACCTGAACCCTGTTTATTTTAATGGTACCTCATCAATTAGCTCTAGACTGGACACACCTAAACATGTTCTGTTTACTATATACATTGACTTCACAAATTATTATCATGCTTGAAGCTCTCTGTAAGCAATCTTAATGCTAATGTTAAATCAGGTGGGCCTTGGGCCACCTGTAAAAACAGTGAAGATGGCTAGAAATGACTTTAGTGATGTTATCAACCTCATTCCTTAGCTGTCACAATTATTTTCTTTATGGAATATGAGGATCAAAACCACCTGGGAAAAGGCTTTAAGCCAAAATACATACGTCTGCTCAGAGAATGGTGGCTTTCCTCCGGACTTGAGGCTTGTTATGAAGATTTCCAAGTGGATGCAGTTACATGGGTGCCATAATTATATCCTACCAAATGCCTGCCATTGAGAATCATTTTCAAATCACTGTGACACAAACATGATGATAAGCTAATATTTATTCCAAAAATTGGGCTGCATTTAGACCCTCTGCTGTCTTACATGCCACCCTCTACCTAGAAGAAATGCAAAACTGCTTAAGACACTAAATACAAAGTCCTTTTAAAGGGCTGGATTTTAATATGCTACTTTTCATAAACAGAAAGGTTGGAAGAAATGACTCTATTACAATTATTAAACCAGCTCTCCATTTCCAAGTCTCTGGCTGGCTGACACAGCCATCGCCAGTTGTGTTCTCATGTTAGTGTGGAAAAGGACAATCTCTTATAAACCCAGACTAATTCTGTTTTCACAACCCTTAATGGTTATTCCCTTAAAATGGCTATTAAAACCTCAATTACAGAACAACTTTCATAGCCTCTTGGAGCAAACAGTCAAGAAAGAGAAGAACAATTTGGAAGATAATAGTGGGCCAAGTTCCAAAACACTTACTTTAGGCTTAGGCCAAGACCTGACAACCTGTGGTAAGAGCCTGTCATGTAACTTCCTCCTAGGGCTGAGCTACTGTCTAATGAAACGTGCCTCCCAATCTGTTAGACCTGACAGCTCTCATTCTCACCTGCTTTTCAGAAATAGCCATTCTGTGATGTCTCAGGGAGGATCAGCATTTCCTTTCTAAAGGCACCAGCAGGAAATTCTGCAGGCACACTCATGCCCCGTTGGCTTTTTCTTAGTGTTCCTAAATACTCTGGATACAAACTGAAAACCACAGGAAGGGATAACGAGATAAGATGTCAGAGGAAAAGAGCTGGCTCCTAGGAAACCAATGTAGCAGTATGTGTTAAAAATACATTTCACTTGTCTTCTGGAAATGTTTCCCACCTTGTACAAAGACAACTATGCAGATATCTCCACTGTGATACTCTTTGTAAAAGTTAAAAAACAAAAAACAAAAAACAAAGCAGGGCTTCCCTGGTGGTCCAGAGTCTGCCTTGCAGTGCAAGGGGCACCAGTTCCATCCCTGGCCTGGGGAAGAGCCCACATGCCGCTGGAACGGTGTGTCCAATTACGAGCCAGCACTCTGGAGCACATGCACCCAGAGCTGGTGCTCTGCAACGAGAGAGGCCACTTCAATGGGAGACCCACACAGGCCAAAGAATGGAGATGGATGAAAATAAATTAAAAACCAATAAAAGAGGCCAAAATTAAAAAAAAAAAAAAAAATGTTTAGAAAGGGAATGAATAGAATATCACAAAAGAATAATGTAGAAAGAGCTCCAAAAGGGATTAGAAAGAACTCAAAGATGTATCATTAACTATGGAAGTATAGTTCAGAACAGCATGTAAATATTGGTGTAACATTTTACATATGCATACTGGCACACCAACATATATATATATATTGCTCACAATGTGCTCAGTTAGTCTCACAAGAGCCCTGTAAAGTGGACACTACTACTCTGATTTTACCAGTGAAGGGACTGGAAGCTACTTATGCAAATTCAATGCCTCAAGAAGGAGTTGAGGTGGGACTTGAACTCAGGAGTTTGATACGAGAGAAGGTGTTTTTTGCTTTTTATGGCATTTGAACATCATTCTGGAAGGGTACAAAAAAACACAGCAATTACTACTGGGGACTGGGCTGAGACGTGGGAGAGGGGAAGGTTTTCACTTGGCCCTTGGTGCATGTCTTCCTGACCTGTATTATTTTTCTTTCTTACAGGATTAACAGTTATTATCTAGATAGAGAGCTTATTGGTCATTTTGAGGTATTTTTCTTCATTTTTTTCTTCTGTATTGAAAATTCTCATCAGTGTCGTTTAGTAAACCCATGATGTGTTAAGAAGAAAAAAGAAAACTGGTTTGACTTGAGCTACTAACACGAGGAGTGACTTAAGGCCATGTCAAAACAACCTGTATGCAGATTCCTATTAGAGTCATCATTAGATCACCATGGCTTATGGGTTATTAAGCTGAATTATCCCCCTGCACTTGATTCCTCCTGGAAAAGTAACATCTAGGCCTTCCTTTTAAGAAGCTTAAAATCCTTAAAACAACTATTAAGGCCACCGATATTAAGACACAAAGTCAGGTGGAAAGAATAAGGAAGATGCTTTGATTCTTCCATTTAGACAAGGATCTCTAGAGAGACACTTATGCCTAGTCTCAATAAATTGCTGATACCAAAGTAAATGACAAAGACCAACATTAAATTAAATTTTTTTAAAAAGAAAGCAGAAAAATGAATGTTAAGGCCCTTTGTCTGTCTCTAGATTTACTTAAATGTGTCGAGTATGGGCCAAATCAAGTCAAGGTTGAAACTCTAGTCTTGTTTTGAGATGCCTTTTATCTTGGCTAAAGAAATATTACTTAATATTGGAACTGCTTCAGTAGCTTTGAGGATACAGAGTCGGCAAATCCACTAGCTCTTGTGAGAGAAAAAAAAAAAATCAAACAAACCCTTTGGCTACACATGTGCAATTAACATTGGATCAGCAATTGAAATCAGAGCAGCAGCAGGCACGGTGTTTGTCCACTCCAGTTTGATGACTATACCTCCTGTTTCCATTCCCTCTGAAAAGGGTCCTGGTTTGGACAATCAATTAAATGGTCACTCAACTCTGAAGTGCTTTACATATATTAATCACACTTCATCCTTGGAAAAACCCTATAAAGTTATGTATTTTTTATGTATTTTTTATCTTCTTTGTACAGATGAACAGTCTCACCTCTACAGTCCGAGGAAAATATACACAATTACATTGTTAGAAAGCCACAGTGGCTTTCCATTATTCTGTCACATTGTTCAAAGGCATGTTAAAAACCGTTATTTCAAGTTTGAACAGGCATATTATCCATGCATTACACTTTCTAATTAAACAAACAAACAAACAAGCAACATTGTCAATACCAACCATTTCTATTAAATCAAGTGTATAGCCACATCCTGCTCCCCAACTGCCCTTCTCATCTCCCATCTGTTGCTCTGGCATATTAAGATATATACCTAACGTTCTCTGTACTGCAAAAAGTGCTTCTGAAACGCTCTCTTATCAGGGTACTAACACTGTTTAACACCCTTTAAATTAACACATACAAATACAAACTGTGAACATAGTTTAAATTAACAGTGACAACATCCAAACTGTTTTCCAGTTAGCCAAAATGCTGGGTGGCAACAGAGAAGGAATGCCTTTGCCCACAACTAGCCACGTGACAATAGCCACTAAATTCCTAGGACCTCTTCTTGTCCAGGTAAAGATGATGGGACTGGTGATAGTATTTATAGCTCAGCTGTGTTGTTCAGTCACTAAGTTGTGTCCAACTCTTTGCGACCCCATATGTTTACCAAAGGATCTCTAGAGAGACACTTATGCCTAGTCTCAATAAATTGCTGATACCAAAGTAAATGACAAAGACCAACATTAAATTAAATTTTTTTAAAAAGAAAGCAGAAAAATGAATGTTAAGGCCCTTTGTCTGTCTCTAGATTTACTTAAATGTGTCGAGTATGGGCCAAATCAAGTCAAGGTTGAAACTCTAGTCTTGTTTTGAGATGCCTTTTATCTTGGCTAAAGAAATATTACTTAATATTGGAACTGCTTCAGTAGCTTTGAGGATACAGAGTCGGCAAATCCACTAGCTCTTGTGAGAGAAAAAAAAAAAATCAAACAAACCCTTTGGCTACACATGTGCAATTAACATTGGATCAGCAATTGAAATCAGAGCAGCAGCAGGCACGGTGTTTGTCCACTCCAGTTTGATGACTATACCTCCTGTTTCCATTCCCTCTGAAAAGGGTCCTGGTTTGGACAATCAATTAAATGGTCACTCAACTCTGAAGTGCTTTACATATATTAATCACACTTCATCCTTGGAAAAACCCTATAAAGTTATGTATTTTTTATGTATTTTTTATCTTCTTTGTACAGATGAACAGTCTCACCTCTACAGTCCGAGGAAAATATACACAATTACATTGTTAGAAAGCCACAGTGGCTTTCCATTATTCTGTCACATTGTTCAAAGGCATGTTAAAAACCATTATTTCAAGTTTGAACAGGCATATTATCCATGCATTACACTTTCTAATTAAACAAACAAACAAACAAGCAACATTGTCAATACCAACCATTTCTATTAAATCAAGTGTATAGCCACATCCTGCTCCCCAACTGCCCTTCTCATCTCCCATCTGTTGCTCTGGCATATTAAGATATATACCTAACGTTCTCTGTACTGCAAAAAGTGCTTCTGAAACGCTCTCTTATCAGGGTACTAACACTGTTTAACACCCTTTAAATTAACACATACAAATACAAACTGTGAACATAGTTTAAATTAACAGTGACAACATCCAAACTGTTTTCCAGTTAGCCAAAATGCTGGGTGGCAACAGAGAAGGAATGCCTTTGCCCACAACTAGCCACGTGACAATAGCCACTAAATTCCTAGGACCTCTTCTTGTCCAGGTAAAGATGATGGGACTGGTGATAGTATTTATAGCTCAGCTGTGTTGTTCAGTCACTAAGTTGTGTCCAACTCTTTGCGACCCCATGGACTGCAGCATGCCAGGCTTCGCTGTCCTTGACTATCTCCTGGAGTTTGCTCAGATTCATGTCCATTGACTCAGTGATGCCGTCTAAGTTCAGTATCTACAAATAACAATTAACCAGTGTGTCCTGCACAGGATATATTTTCTCCTCCAAGAGCTCACAGTCCAGTTGGATAGGCAAACCCAGATGTAAGAATTAGAAGAAAGCACAACACCTGGCCAGGTGGACATCAGCTCTCTTTAAGTCTCTAGAGACAGGTACTGGAACTTCTCCAAGAACTCTTCAGGAGGACAGAGATCATGGAAGCTACCCATTCCACAGTCATCAACCTAATCAGAGCCACCTCATTTCTCATTTGGAATACCTCTCATCAGCCTCCTTGGTTCCATTCTTGCCTTCCTATAATGCATTCTCTACACAGAAACCCAGAATGATCCAAGAGATGCGACTCTTCCACTTGAAACCCTCTGATCACTTCCGAGTGCCCACAGAAGACAACCTGATATCCTTTCCTTGGCCTGCAAGGGCCAGTCTACTTCTCAGACCTCCTTCTGCATCCCAGCTGTCCTGGCCCACCTGCTGGCCGTCCGTATCATCCCTAAAGGGTGCAGAGTGCATTTGTACCAGTTGGTGCCTCTATCTGGAATACTTCTCTGGGCTCTTCACAGAGCGGACTCCTCCAGAACTTACCTTAAACATCACTTATCAGAGGTCACATCTGATTACCTGATTTTTAACCTGGTTGTCCACAGCGCCCCTCTGCCATTACTCTCTCATAGTCCATCAAGTTCATTCTCAGAACCTAAATATGCTTTCTCAGAAATGACCTTATTTGACTACATGTGATTGCTTCCCTCCCCCAAGTCAGAGTTGGGCTTTCCTCTGTACAGTCTACTGTCGTCACCAGCTCTGTGCCGAGGAGCTATGCAGTAGATATTCATTGACATGATATTCATTCATACATGTAGTACTCACTCCTACTTGATTCTTACCAAAAGCTCAGCTGAGGAAAAATGGGTAGCTCATTCTTTCCTCTATGGTCTAGATCTTTTTGGTCACTTCTATTGGTCTTTCATTTGTTTATCTTTGTGCTTTGGCCTGTGTGGGCCTCCCATTTGCCATTGGAGTTTGCTCAGATTCATGTCCATTGACTCAGTGATGCCGTCTAAGTTCAGTATCTACAAATAACAATTAACCAGTGTGTCCTGCACAGGATATATTTTCTCCTCCAAGAGCTCACAGTCCAGTTGGATAGGCAAACCCAGATGTAAGAATTAGAAGAAAGCACAACACCTGGCCAGGTGGACATCAGCTCTCTTTAAGTCTCTAGAGACAGGTACTGGAACTTCTCCAAGAACTCTTCAGGAGGACAGAGATTATGGAAGCTACCCATTCCACAGTCATCAACCTAATCAGAGCCACCTCATTTCTCATTTGGAATACCTCTCATCAGCCTCCTTGGTTCCATTCTTGCCTTCCTATAATGCATTCTCTACACAGAAACCCAGAATGATCCAAGAGATGCGACTCTTCCACTTGAAACCCTCTGATCACTTCCGAGTGCCCACAGAAGACAACCTGATATCCTTTCCTTGGCCTGCAAGGGCCAGTCTACTTCTCAGACCTCCTTCTGCATCCCAGCTGTCCTGGCCCACCTGCTGGCCGTCCGTATCATCCCTAAAGGGTGCAGAGTGCATTTGTACCAGTTGGTGCCTCTATCTGGAATACTTCTCTGGGCTCTTCACAGAGCGGACTCCTCCAGAACTTACCTTAAACATCACTTATCAGAGGTCACATCTGATTACCTGATTTTTAACCTGGTTGTCCACAGCGCCCCTCTGCCATTACTCTCTCATAGTCCATCAAGTTCATTCTCAGAACCTAAATATGCTTTCTCAGAAATGACCTTATTTGACTACATGTGATTGCTTCCCTCCCCCAAGTCAGAGTTGGGCTTTCCTCTGTACAGTCTACTGTCGTCACCAGCTCTGTGCCGAGGAGCTATGCAGTAGATATTCATTGACATGATATTCATTCATACATGTAGTACTCACTCCTACTTGATTCTTACCAAAAGCTCAGCTGAGGAAAAATGGGTAGCTCATTCTTTCCTCTATGGTCTAGATCTTTTTTTTGGTCACTTCTATTGGTCTTTCATTTGTTTATCTTTGTTCTTTGGCCTGTGTAGGCCTCCCATCGCAGTGGTCTCCTTCGCTGCAGAGCATTGGCACTGGGCGCATGCGCGGCAGAGCTCCGGCTCAGTAGTTGGACACATCGGTCCAGCTGCTCTGCGGCACGTGGGATCTTCTCAGGCCAGGGATCGAACCTGTGCCCCTTGCACTGTAAGGCAGTGTCCTTACCCACTGGACCACCAGGGGAAGCCCTAGATCAATCTTAAAATGAGCAAAGAAAAAAAAAAACTTGAGCTGAAGTCAGGCAGACCAGCAGAGTTCTTCACCTACATGACATGGTCTATCTCCTTTGGAATGCCTAAGTTGTGGTTTAGCCTTCTTTGACTTGGTAAGGGAGGTGCTAAGAAACAGTCTTATGATCCTCAATGTTGAAAAGAGATGAAGGATATGACACTCCCTTTTCTCTATGAAGACCCTAAAGATAAACTTTTTTTCCCTCGAGATTAAAGTTTCAAAAAAAATTAAAACGAACCAAAAAAAAAGAAATCTGCTTGTCCTAGGTATCTAATGTTGTCTTCCTGCTCTCCTGAACATCAGATCACAGGATGGACCAGGTCCTGCCCCTTGCTATGAACAGGTAGGAAAACAAGTTGCTTGCAACTTTAATTAACAGAGTTGACCCCCTGATTATGAGGATCTCCCAGTTCTAACTTCCTCTTGTTTTCACCAGTCTTGAATTTATTTATTTAAAATGTTTTTTTTTCTTTTTGCTCTTTTTGTTTACTTTTTGACTGTATTGTGAGGCAGGTGGGATCTTAGTTCCCTGACCAAAGATCTGACCTGCACCCCTTGCATTAGAAGCACAAGCAGTTGCTCTTGGTCCCAGCCCCAGTCCTCTCTCTCTTGGACAGTGGCATCTGGTCCTTTGGCTTGGAGCTCTGTGCCGAGGAGCTATGCAGTAGATATTCATTGACATGATATTCATTCATACATGTAGTACTCACTCCTACTTGATTCTTACCAAAAGCTCAGCTGAGGAAAAATGGGTAGCTCATTCTTTCCTCTATGGTCTAGATCTTTTTTTTGGTCACTTCTATTGGTCTTTCATTTGTTTATCTTTGTTCTTTGGCCTGTGTAGGCCTCCCATCGCAGTGGTCTCCTTCGCTGCAGAGCATTGGCACTGGGCGCATGCGCGGCAGAGCTCCGGCTCAGTAGTTGGACACATCGGTCCAGCTGCTCTGCGGCACGTGGGATCTTCTCAGGCCAGGGATCGAACCTGTGCCCCTTGCACTGTAAGGCAGTGTCCTTACCCACTGGACCACCAGGGGAAGCCCTAGATCAATCTTAAAATGAGCAAAGAAAAAAAAAAACTTGAGCTGAAGTCAGGCAGACCAGCAGAGTTCTTCACCTACATGACATGGTCTATCTCCTTTGGAATGCCTAAGTTGTGGTTTAGCCTTCTTTGACTTGGTAAGGGAGGTGCTAAGAAACAGTCTTATGATCCTCAATGTTGAAAAGAGATGAAGGATATGACACTCCCTTTTCTCTATGAAGACCCTAAAGATAAACTTTTTTTCCCTCGAGATTAAAGTTTCAAAAAAAATTAAAACGAACCAAAAAAAAAGAAATCTGCTTGTCCTAGGTATCTAATGTTGTCTTCCTGCTCTCCTGAACATCAGATCACAGGATGGACCAGGTCCTGCCCCTTGCTATGAACAGGTAGGAAAACAAGTTGCTTGCAACTTTAATTAACAGAGTTGACCCCCTGATTATGAGGATCTCCCAGTTCTAACTTCCTCTTGTTTTCACCAGTCTTGAATTTATTTATTTAAAATGTTTTTTTTTCTTTTTGCTCTTTTTGTTTACTTTTTGACTGTATTGTGAGGCAGGTGGGATCTTAGTTCCCTGACCAAAGATCTGACCTGCACCCCTTGCATTAGAAGCACAAGCAGTTGCTCTTGGTCCCAGCCCCAGTCCTCTCTCTCTTGGACAGTGGCATCTGGTCCTTTGGCTTGGAGCTCTGGCTCTATGACTTTCCCCCTGCACAACCTGGGGCAAGTTAACCTTGTGTTCCAGTGTCATCTGTAAAGTGGGGGTAATAATTAGAACATGTTTGACATACTATCAATATGATATAGATGTCAGAAAAGAGAGGCTTGGGCTTCCCTGGTGGTCCAGTGGGTAAGGACACTGTCTTGCAGTGCAAGGGGCACAGGTTCGATCCCTGGCCTGGGAAGATCCCATGTGCCCTGGAGGAGCTGGACCAATGTGTCCAATCACTGAGCCGGAGCTCTAGGCGCATACGCCCAGAGCCGGTGCTCTGCGACAACAGAGGCCACCGCGATGGGAGGCCCACACGGGCCAAGGAACAAAGATGGATGAAAATGTACAAATGAAAGACCAATAGAAGTGGCCCGCCGTCTCCCCTCTCTCCCCAATTTCCCCAACCGGCTCCCCATGCCCCCCCAAAAAAAGAAAAGAGAGAGTCCAATTAACTACTTGCTTTCCCTTCCCTTCCTCATTATTCACATAGTAGAATGTGCTGGCTGCTTTTAATACACATCTGATAACATCACACCAATGCTAAAAACTTTTTTTTTTTCCTTTTTTCTTCTTTATCTGCTAAAAACTTTTTAAACGGTTTCCTGCTGCCCTCAAAAATCTCTGGCTCCTAACTTTCTAACTTCCAGCTCATACTTATCATCTTCAAGTTCTTCCAAAACTTTGTGGCCTTTGCACAAGTGGCTGTCCACTTGGAATAGCGGTCCAACTGAATACCTCTAGCTATCCTTCAAAAATAAGATTAAGATTTTATCTCTGAGAGATGGTCATGAAAAGAGCAACACCCTTGAAAATAAAAGTTCTTAATTTTGTTACCTTTTGAGGATCTCCCAGTTCTAACTTCCTCTTGTTTTCACCAGTCTTGAATTTATTTATTTAAAATGTTTTTTTTTCTTTTTGCTCTTTTTGTTTACTTTTTGACTGTATTGTGAGGCAGGTGGGATCTTAGTTCCCTGACCAAAGATCTGACCTGCACCCCTTGCATTAGAAGCACAAGCAGTTGCTCTTGGTCCCAGCCCCAGTCCTCTCTCTCTTGGACAGTGGCATCTGGTCCTTTGGCTTGGAGCTCTGGCTCTATGACTTTCCCCCTGCACAACCTGGGGCAAGTTAACCTTGTGTTCCAGTGTCATCTGTAAAGTGGGGGTAATAATTAGAACATGTTTGACATACTATCAATATGATATAGATGTCAGAAAAGAGAGAGGCTTGGGCTTCCCTGGTGGTCCAGTGGGTAAGGACACTGTCTTGCAGTGCAAGGGGCACAGGTTCGATCCCTGGCCTGGGAAGATCCCATGTGCCCTGGAGCAGCTGGACCAATGTGTCCAATCACTGAGCCGGAGCTCTAGAGCGCATGAGCCCAGACACGGCGCTCTGCGACAACAGAGGCCACTGCGATGGGAGGCCCACGCGGGCCAAGGAACAAAGATGGATGAAACTGAACAAATGAAAGACCAATAGAAGTGGCCCGCCCGTCCCCCTCCCTCCCCAACCCGCTCCTCACCTCCCCAACCGGCTCCCCATGCCCCCCCAAAAAAAGAAAAGAGAGAGTCCAATTAACTACTTGCTTTCCCTTCCCTTCCTCATTATTCACATAGTAGAATGTGCTGGCTGCTTTTAATACACATCTGATAACATCACACCAATGCTAAAAACTTTTTTTTTTTCCTTTTTTCTTCTTTATCTGCTAAAAACTTTTTAAACGGTTTCCTGCTGCCCTCAAAAATCTCTGGCTCCTAACTTTCTAACTTCCAGCTCATACTTATCATCTTCAAGTTCTTCCAAAACTTTGTGGCCTTTGCACAAGTGGCTGTCCACTTGGAATAGCGGTCCAACTGAATACCTCTAGCTATCCTTCAAAAATAAGATTAAGAGTAATTCAGGGAGGCTTTCTGATCTCTGAGAATGGATAAGCAGTCTTTGGTACCTGCTTCTCCAATTCCCAACCTTCAGCTTCCTCTGTAGCAACACCTTCCACCATGAAAACTTTATCTCATGTGCCTTGCCCACTAAACTGGGACCTCAGAGGAGGAAAAGGTCTTGCCTGTTGGCTCTGGGCTATAATCCTGAGAATTGGCCCAAAAATTTACCTGGAATGAAGCGGAGTTTTAATGGACCTTGAAGAACCTCCACTTCACTATTCCTTATCACAGTCACAAATTTGGGCCTGTTACTCTTCTGTCCATCGTCTGGTCCTTTAATGTGGAGATTCTATCTGTCTCCAACTCTTCAGAAATGGCCTCCCTATAGGCATCTATGGGCCACACTTCAGATAGACCGAGTGCCGCTGAATCTCCCCTTCCCAAATTTCAAGGGACTTCTTTACTCCATAACTGGACACCTTCTGTCTGCCTTCCCCAGGATGTCACTGGATTTCTGCTCTTACTCTGCAGACCTCCTCCGGGGGCCCCTTCCTACATGAATCCACCTTCCTAAACATCACAACTTTCCAGAAACCCAGCTCCCCCGACCCCCCTCCATTTCAGCTGACAAACCACCCTCCCCAAGACATGCACAAAGTAACCTTTTACTGTGCCTGGAAGAATCCATGATCTACTCTTTTGGATATCATCCCGGCTCCCTCTCCCTACCCCCAACCCAGGGCTCGCTCTCAGGGCTCAATGCGACCCATTGTCTAGGGGCCTTTATCGGTCCAGGACTCCTCCAGGGTCACCCTCTGTCCACTAACACCCCCATATCCCGATCCGGGTGCTGGCTGCTTTTAATACACATCTGATAACATCACACCAATGCTAAAAACTTTTTTTTTTTCCTTTTTTCTTCTTTATCTGCTAAAAACTTTTTAAACGGTTTCCTGCTGCCCTCAAAAATCTCTGGCTCCTAACTTTCTAACTTCCAGCTCATACTTATCATCTTCAAGTTCTTCCAAAACTTTGTGGCCTTTGCACAAGTGGCTGTCCACTTGGAATAGCGGTCCAACTGAATACCTCTAGCTATCCTTCAAAAATAAGATTAAGAGTAATTCAGGAGGCTTTCTGATCTCTGAGAATGGATAAGCAGTCTTTGGTACCTGCTTCTCCAATTCCCAACCTTCAGCTTCCTCTGTAGCAACACCTTCCACCATGAAAACTTTATCTCATGTGCCTTGCCCACTAAACTGGGACCTCAGAGGAGGAAAAGGTCTTGCCTGTTGGCTCTGGGCTATAATCCTGAGAATTGGCCCAAAAATTTACCTGGAATGAAGCGGAGTTTTAATGGACCTTGAAGAACCTCCACTTCACTATTCCTTATCACAGTCACAAATTTGGGCCTGTTACTCTTCTGTCCATCGTCTGGTCCTTTAATGTGGAGATTCTATCTGTCTCCAACTCTTCAGAAATGGCCTCCCTATAGGCATCTATGGGCCACACTTCAGATAGACCGAGTGCCGCTGAATCTCCCCTTCCCAAATTTCAAGGGACTTCTTTACTCCATAACTGGACACCTTCTGTCTGCCTTCCCCAGGATGTCACTGGATTTCTGCTCTTACTCTGCAGACCTCCTCCGGGGGCCCCTTCCTACATGAATCCACCTTCCTAAACATCACAACTTTCCAGAAACCCAGCTCCCCCGACCCCCCTCCATTTCAGCTGACAAACCACCCTCCCCAAGACATGCACAAAGTAACCTTTTACTGTGCCTGGAAGAATCCATGATCTACTCTTTTTGGATATCATCCCCGGCTCCCTCTCCCTACCCCCAACCCAGGGCTCGCTCTCAGGGCTCAATGCGACCCATTGTCTAGGGGGCCTTCCCTATCGGTCCAGAGGACTCCTCCAGGGGTCACCCTCTGTCCACTAACACCCCCGTGCTATTGTCCGGGGACCTCTCCCTTCGTTCCGACCTGGCCCGGATCCCCCGCCACATCCCCGGAGTTTTCACCCCCTTTCAGCACCTTCCATGAGTCCCCGGGACCCCCAAGTGCAAGGCCTCCACCCCTCTGCCTCCCCTTCGCCGCCGCTCGGACCCCAGCGCCCCCACCCCGGGCTCCCCCGCCACATCCTCCGACAGCCCGGACCCCTTCCGGGTACCACCCGCCCGCGCGTCGCTGCCAGCCTACCCAGGCCCCCACGTGTGCTCGCGGCCCCCCGACGATCCTCCCAGCGCACCACCCCCGCGCCCCGCGCGATCTCAGGAGAGCGGGCCGGGGAGCCGCAGGGGCTCCGAGCAGGACGGGAGCGCCCCGGGGAGAGGCCGAAGGGCTCGGGGCAAAGCGTCCGGGAAAGCCCGGGTCTCCGATCGCGGAGGCCGAGGGGCGCCCGGAAGCGGCCGGGGGGGCCGAGGGGTCTCGGGGGAGGCGGCGGCGGGGCCGGGGGCACCGCGCGGCTCCGGGGAGCCGGCAGGGGCGGCGGCGAGCGGGCCTCACCGTCAGTCACGGCTCCCATGGCGTGCGCGGCGGCGGCGGCGGCGGCGGCGCAAGCAGAGGCGGCGGTTGGCGGCGGCGGCGGAGGTCAAACTCCCACAATGCAGCCGGGTAAACAGCCATGGAGGAGGAGGCGGCGGCGCCTGCGGCCGCCCGCTCCGCCGCCTGAGCCGCGCTGCGCCGCCGCCGCCGCCGCCGCCGCCGCCGCGGGATCCGCGCTGCCCGCACTCGCCGGGGGCGGCCGCGGCCGGCGCTTGTGGGGCGAGGCCAGGCGGGCGGCGGCGGCCCCGGCCCCGCAGCCTGCCCCCACCCCGCCGCCCCGCCCGGCCCACGCCCAGAGGCCGCCCCGGAGGCCGCCGCCAGACGCCAGGTGAGCTCGCCCGGGCGCCGCCGGGGCGGCGGGGCCCACGCGGCGTCCGAACCCCCCGCGCCTCCTGGGGGGCGACCCCCGCCACCCCACGCCCGCTGCCGCCGCTGGGGGTGGGTTCGCTCTCCCGGGGGGCGGGGCGGGGCGGGCCGAGAGGGCGCCCGGCCCCGGTGGAGTCTGGGGACTCGGGGCACCGAGGGGGCGCGGCGCGAGGGTCCCCGCGAACTTGACGCCACGCGCGCCGGGGCGGGTCTCGCACGCGGGCACATGCGCGAGGTGCGGTCCTCGAGCGAAAAACGCCCCGGGTTCCAGGGGGCGCGCCGGCGGCCGCCCCCTTCCCCTCGGGGCTCGGGCGGGTGCTGGGAAAACGGGGACGGAGAAGTTTGCCACCTGCGAGCGGAGTTCGCGCTGCGCCGGGGAGCGGGGATGCCCGTCTTCCTCCCCGGGCGCCGGAATCCCGGTTGGTGACCAGGTTGGGGCGGTCTTATTTCTCTCTCCGATTTTCAAAACCTGTCCCCATCTTAAAGGGAAGTCGAAAGTGAAGGGAGAGGGAGGTGCTCAACGAGAAACGTTGACTGGCGTGTAGAGTTACACGTTTCCGGAGCTCACTGCCGGTGGTATTGGCATCTCTTCCCAAAAGTCACTTTGATTGGACTTCGATAGTGGCTCGCAAATGGCAGCGTTTCGACGGTGAGGGGCAAGAGGAAAGGAGCAGCAGTCCGGCTGATTTGAACTCCCCTGGGATAGATTCAGTGAGCCCCCAAAAGCGAGTCAGAGTTTTCAACCCAGGTTTGATACTGAGTTATTTTCCAATATTGCTGCTCCCCTTCCCCCACCCAAATACCCCGCGTCTCGGGATGAAGCATTTATCAAGGACGAGTTTGGTTGTTTCTGTTTCCTTACTCAAATTGGGTTCTTTCTCCTAGTTTTCTCTGTTTCAAGGAGGAAGAGTTGTATATGCAGATATATGACAGTGAAGGGTGTGTCATCTCTAGCAATCAGTATGCATAAAAGCTTATTCATATATAATGAAGTTGAAACTTCAGTCATGCTCTTAAGCAGTGCGCTACAGGGTCAGCACCTGTGACTTTTAGAACTAAGCCGCCCCCCGCCCCCATTACCTTGAGTGAACATTTTGAGGTCTAACTTGCTCTCCCCCACAGTGGGAAATCACCCTTGGCTTTAAAATAATATTGGCGTAAACGCTGGCTGTGCATGAGTTTGTTTGTTTGCTTAGGTTAGAGGGAGAGAAGACACAAACTAAAGGAGAAATTACTTTTATTACCCATTGTAAATTTCAACCGTCAATTGACTGACTATCCCTAGCGGCATTTTGAGAGGGAATCCTTGTTCTTTTGAAAAGGTGAAATGATGTCTTTTTAAGTTGCTTGTTACTTAGTTTTATCATAGTACTGAGGTGGAAGCAGTATCTAGTGACCTAAAGTAATTTTTAATGTTTATTAGAAATTATCTTTGTTCCTCTCCCGCCAACTTCAGTTTTCAAGAGTCAGTGTATCCTTCAGTCATAGATGGAGTCCTGTCTAAACACATGTAAGTTCATTTTGTATTTTGTTGGGCAATGTCAGAAATTATCTGAATCAGTAAAACCAAGAAAGATGAAAAGTCTTTAAAAGTTTGAGGTATACCGGAAGCTAAACTTTCCTGAACATTCTTGACTCAGGTGGTGGTCGGAAGCCTTAATGAACTTTATGAGGCTGACGAAGCTGATTGGCATCTCTTCCCAAAAGTCACTTTGATTGGACTTCGATAGTGGCTCGCAAATGGCAGCGTTTCGACGGTGAGGGGCAAGAGGAAAGGAGCAGCAGTCCGGCTGATTTGAACTCCCCTGGGATAGATTCAGTGAGCCCCCAAAAGCGAGTCAGAGTTTTCAACCCAGGTTTGATACTGAGTTATTTTCCAATATTGCTGCTCCCCTTCCCCCACCCAAATACCCCGCGTCTCGGGATGAAGCATTTATCAAGGACGAGTTTGGTTGTTTCTGTTTCCTTACTCAAATTGGGTTCTTTCTCCTAGTTTTCTCTGTTTCAAGGAGGAAGAGTTGTATATGCAGATATATGACAGTGAAGGGTGTGTCATCTCTAGCAATCAGTATGCATAAAAGCTTATTCATATATAATGAAGTTGAAACTTCAGTCATGCTCTTAAGCAGTGCGCTACAGGGTCAGCACCTGTGACTTTTAGAACTAAGCCGCCCCCCGCCCCCATTACCTTGAGTGAACATTTTGAGGTCTAACTTGCTCTCCCCCACAGTGGGAAATCACCCTTGGCTTTAAAATAATATTGGCGTAAACGCTGGCTGTGCATGAGTTTGTTTGTTTGCTTAGGTTAGAGGGAGAGAAGACACAAACTAAAGGAGAAATTACTTTTATTACCCATTGTAAATTTCAACCGTCAATTGACTGACTATCCCTAGCGGCATTTTGAGAGGGAATCCTTGTTCTTTTGAAAAGGTGAAATGATGTCTTTTTAAGTTGCTTGTTACTTAGTTTTATCATAGTACTGAGGTGGAAGCAGTATCTAGTGACCTAAAGTAATTTTTAATGTTTATTAGAAATTATCTTTGTTCCTCTCCCGCCAACTTCAGTTTTCAAGAGTCAGTGTATCCTTCAGTCATAGATGGAGTCCTGTCTAAACACATGTAAGTTCATTTTGTATTTTGTTGGGCAATGTCAGAAATTATCTGAATCAGTAAAACCAAGAAAGATGAAAAGTCTTTAAAAGTTTGAGGTATACCGGAAGCTAAACTTTCCTGAACATTCTTGACTCAGGTGGTGGTACGGAAGCCTTAATGAACTTTATGAGGCTGACGAAGCAGATTTTTTCACTTAACTGGCAGTGGTATTGACACAGATCTTTTGTGTTGAACATTTAAGAATTCTTTTATTCAACTTAAGAGAACATTTAGGAATTCTTTTATTCACCTTTCCTTTATCTCATACATAGTGAGAGAACATCTTAATAAATTTTACAAGTGGTCTTCTTTTATGCAGTTTATTATAAATTAATGTGTTCATGAATGCCACGTAGAAGAGACTCAAGCTCTATTCCATGTTAATATTTCTTCCTTACCTGGGGAAATCGCTATGAACAGAAAGAAGCTGTACATCTTAAACTCTAATGAAACTGATTTGCAGTTTGAACATATATGACTTTAGGTTTATTGCTTTACTCAAAGTATTAGATTTGGTTTTTGAGAGTGTGAGAGTCTAGCTAAGAAAGTTTCTTTGGGTATTTATTTAATATTAGCCTCTGAAACTCTAAAAAATGATGAGTGTGCTTAGCTATCTAGTCTTTACTCTTGTCCTGTAAAGTAGGCATTTCAGTATTATGCTTTTAGAGCAAGAATTATCCTGGGATCTGTGAGCCTCAAGGGTCATGAATGGGCTTCAAGAGCTTCCTGCACCCCTATAGTTGTGACCTAAACTTTTTGTGTGTGTATTTTTCTGGAGAGGAGTCTGTAGTTGTTTTAGAAGAGAGATCCAGAGCCCCCTAATTAGAGATATATGCTTTTTATTAAGTAAAATGGTAGTTCAAATGCTTAAGAGAAAAAAAAAAGAGAGAGAAAAAGTAGATCTTTTTGCTTTGTATTTGTTTTATCAGAGTACTGAGGTGGAAGCAGTATCTAGTGACCTAAAGTAATTTTTAATGTTTATTAGAAATTATCTTTGTTCCTCTCCCGCCAACTTCAGTTTTCAAGAGTCAGTGTATCCTTCAGTCATAGATGGAGTCCTGTCTAAACACATGTAAGTTCATTTTGTATTTTGTTGGGCAATGTCAGAAATTATCTGAATCAGTAAAACCAAGAAAGATGAAAAGTCTTTAAAAGTTTGAGGTATACCGGAAGCTAAACTTTCCTGAACATTCTTGACTCAGGTGGTGGTACGGAAGCCTTAATGAACTTTATGAGGCTGACGAAGCAGATTTTTTCACTTAACTGGCAGTGGTATTGACACAGATCTTTTGTGTTGAACATTTAAGAATTCTTTTATTCAACTTAAGAGAACATTTAGGAATTCTTTTATTCACCTTTCCTTTATCTCATACATAGTGAGAGAACATCTTAATAAATTTTACAAGTGGTCTTCTTTTATGCAGTTTATTATAAATTAATGTGTTCATGAATGCCACGTAGAAGAGACTCAAGCTCTATTCCATGTTAATATTTCTTCCTTACCTGGGGAAATCGCTATGAACAGAAAGAAGCTGTACATCTTAAACTCTAATGAAACTGATTTGCAGTTTGAACATATATGACTTTAGGTTTATTGCTTTACTCAAAGTATTAGATTTGGTTTTTGAGAGTGTGAGAGTCTAGCTAAGAAAGTTTCTTTGGGTATTTATTTAATATTAGCCTCTGAAACTCTAAAAAATGATGAGTGTGCTTAGCTATCTAGTCTTTACTCTTGTCCTGTAAAGTAGGCATTTCAGTATTATGCTTTTAGAGCAAGAATTATCCTGGGATCTGTGAGCCTCAAGGGTCATGAATGGGCTTCAAGAGCTTCCTGCACCCCTATAGTTGTGACCTAAACTTTTTGTGTGTGTATTTTTCTGGAGAGGAGTCTGTAGTTGTTTTAGAAGAGAGATCCAGAGCCCCCTAATTAGAGATATATGCTTTTTATTAAGTAAAATGGTAGTTCAAATGCTTAAGAGAAAAAAAAAAGAGAGAGAAAAAGTAGATCTTTTTGCTTTGTATTTGTTTTTAAGTTGTCTTTAACCAAGTCATGTAGTCTTAGAAGGTTCAAAAGCTCTGCCATTTTGTTCCCACAGAAGAGTGTTGTTTGTCAGTTGATAATCCATATAACGCGTAAAGGGCTCGAGAGTGCTAGTTCTGCGTGCATTGTGACTGTTTTTAAATTATGTTTAAAAATTTAGACCAAATAGATTTATGGTCAATAAGCAGAGGCTTGAGCTCGACAACCACCTCTAGGGAAGAGTGGTTCATTCAGCTCCACTCGCTTACTGGTCTCCAGCAGAGATTTTGGAAAAAATGAATTGTATTTTCGTTTCCTTAAGCCTTGATGGAAGAGGGGATATTACCTGGCAGGGGTAGTGGGAGCTGCGGGGAATGAATAAAATGCTCATGGCCATAAAAAGAAACTTGCTTCCTATGTTCCTGTTCTCTCCCTTTTCTTCTCATTTATTGCTGGTGAGCATTCTTGCTTTCCAGTTGGAAAGTGGTTGGGAACACAGGCTTTAGACTCCAATCTGGATTTCATTCCCATTTCCCGAGCCAGCCAGCCTCGATGAGTCTGGAGATGATGGCCATTCAGTGAGGTAATAAAAGCAAAAGGCTTTGCTCAGACCTAGGCCCCTAGTAAGTGTTCAAAGGTGGGACTCATTTTGAGAATGGTGTCCTTTGCATTTGAAAGAGATAGCTCATACATTCTTTCAAAGAGAAAATCTTTAATCATACTCATTCCCACATAAACCTTCTGGGACCATCCTACTTCCAAGTCAGGGAAACCTTCCACATATTTCTGATTATCACAGGCAGGTGCCCTGGTCTTAACAATGGAGTTGCAGTCTCTGTTAGACTGGCAGGTTATGCCTTAATCCTGGGTATGTCACGGCCAAACTAATAAGCATCTACTAAGATTTAGAGCTGTGAACCATTCAAAATCAACTGGATTTTATAGCCTAGAACAGATCAACAACTTTCTGTAAAGGATGAGACAGAAGAGGTTTTCAACTTTGCTGGCCACCCAGGTCTCTTTCACACCTACCACCTTGGTCAGTGCATGGAGAAAGCGTGCATAGACAAAAATGGGCATGGCTGTGTTTCCGGCAAAACTTTGTGGACACTGATGTTTTGAATTTCGTATAATTTTTGTATGCCATGAAATATTTAAAAATTTTTTCAACCACTTAAAAAAGTCCTGTACAAGGCTTCCCTGGTGGTCCAGTGGGTAGAGTCTGCCTTGCAGTGCAAGGGGCACCAGTTCAATCCCTGGCCCAGGAAGATCCCACATGCCGCAGAGTGGCTGGATGGGTGTGTCCAATTAGGAGCCAGCGCTCTGGAGTACATGGGCCCAGAGCCGGTGCTCTGCAATGAGAGAGGAAGTGGAAGGCCCACACAGGCCAGGCCAAAGAATAAAAAGATAGATGAAAATAAATATAAATAATAAAAAAAGAGGTATGATGAGGGGAAAAAATGTTTTATACAGGCAGTGCCTCATGGCATGTATGGGCTGAGGCTGGATTTGAGCCTTGTGTGAACCGTAGTTTGCTGACCCCTTGCCTAGAAGAATGTTAGACTTTGTAAGTCCTGTAGTTTTGTGTCTACAAAACAAGCAGCCCTCCTCCCTGCAGTTTGCTTTCTCAGGTATTTAGGACTTTTGGTATGGAGGCTTTATCTCCTGCCCCCATTGTCCTCATTAACAGGAGACTCCAGTAGCTTAATTGTTACTAGTTAACCTTGTGAGACCTTCTCTCCTTAGCAACATGCATTGTATTTATCCGTAAATTATTTATTGCTAAAAAGGTTCTCATCTTGCCCAGTTTTCTGTAGAACTTGGTGACAGAGTCCTGTCTTGTGTGATGGATTTGAAGGAAATCTGTGCCTTTGGAGCTGTCTTAAGTGTCAGGTTCCTGTCACCCTCCCTGTGCCCTTGGTGTTGTAGTTGTTCGGTTGCTAAGTTGTGCTCATCTCTTCGTGACACCATGAACTGCCGCGTGCCAGGCTTCCCTGTCCTTCACTGTCTCCCCTAGTTTGCTCAGACTCATGTCCATTAAGTGCGTGATGCTGTCCAACCGTCTCATCCTTTGTCTCCCACTTCTCCTCCTGCCCTCAGTCTTTCCCAGCATCAGGGTCTTTTCCAAGGAGTCAACTCTCCTCCTTGGAAAAGGGCCGACTGTGTCCTGGAGGGAAAGTAATTGATACTAGGCCCTCAGGCTGCTTAGGGGACACCCTCACTTGTAGGCGGCCTGCCCCGCCCTCCTCTGCATGATATTTGGTTAAGTCAGGCACACAAAGATTCCTCTTGTGTCCTAAGCCCTGGAGAGTAGCTCCAGGATAGGTGTGTTCCCAGCCTGTAGATGTATATGTCTGTGTGTAATTTCATCTGGCCGGAGCTGAAGCTCTTCTAGTCGCTTCTTCCAGTTTTCACCTATTCTGTCTCTTGACCGTTTTTCTCTTGACCATTGTTTAGGATGCAGATTTGGTGACCGGGTGGCTGCTGTACCTGATTATTGTTTTACTTCTCTTCCTGCCTTTTAGAATTCTCTACTAATTGCTTGTTTCGCAGCCAATATGTTATTTTCGGAGTTTAACTTTTCAATACAACACTATACTGAAAATAAAACCGCACACAGTGGGTACTTTAGCACTTTCCCCCTCCAAACATAAACCTCATGCAATTTTATCAGAGGCGTGAATTGATGTTTTGGATAGAGATAAATTGCAGTTTTAAAGTTTTTTGGCCATTCAGTGTGAATATTAGAAATGTAAAATACATTATTCTTAACATGTAAGAGTTTCCTTCTTTTTTTAAAAAAAGGTAAATTTAGTATGTATTTTATGGATGACACTTGGAGCAATATGAATCCAAAGTCATGAAATGGGAAGCCAATGTCTAGGAATTTATCTTAATTAATCAAGGGTACATAGATGTTTTTGTAATAATGAAACATAGAAAGTAATCTGAATGCCTCTTAATAAAGGGATTACTAAGTCAGTTGGAGCCTATACATACAGTAAAATACTGAGCAGTCTTTTTTTGTTTTAAACAAACTATTTTTTTAAAAAACATTTATTTTCTTTTTTATTAATTTATTTTCATCCATCTTTATTCTTTGGCATGTATGGGCCTCCCATTGCAGTGGCCTCTCTCATTGCAGAGCATAGTCTTTAAATAGGATATTTGCTGACATGGCAATGATGTTTAAGAAAGCAGAGAATGGCATAAAAATATGTTTAATGTAATTTTATTTTTTAGTTGAAGTATAGTTGATTGCCAGTGTTGTGTCTGTTCACTTATTTTTAATTGTTGGCCATATCCTGAGGTATGTGGGAATTTAGTTCCCTGACTGGGGATTGAACCCACACCTCCTGCATTGGAAGGTGAAGTCTTAACCATTGGACTGCCAGGGAAGTCCCAATGTGTAATGTTTAAGGTGGACAAAAGCCCTGTGTATAGAAACCTAAAAGAAAGGATCTGGAAACACCAAATACAGATAGGAATGCCAGATACTTAGCAGTAACTGAGGAAGAAGAAGTGGTGGGAGGGATGAAGTGCAATAATCACAGTAATGATAGTGCTAATAGTGCTGCTGATAATGATACTATTAGCTCCTAGTGTTGCACACTTCTGAATACAGGTTTGCATGAGGGCAGAGCCTTGTTTGCCACATTCAGCAACCTAACCCTTTCACCAGACCAGATACCTATACCCTGGTATCACTGTCAAAAAGAAGGAAAAATAGAAAGTGTTCAGAGGCTCAGAGACATAGGGTTGGTGCTCAGTAAATATCAATAGTCGTTGAATGGATGATGACTTAAAGCAACCATTTTCTTTAGACAGTGTTGTGGTAAACTTTTGAGAGAAGGTTTTGATCATCTTTCAAGTATATGGAAGGCAGATCCAGGGACCGTTAAAAGATTGCCATTGTAAAAAATACATTATTCTTAACATGTAAGAGTTTCCTTCTTTTTTTAAAAAAAGGTAAATTTAGTATGTATTTTATGGATGACACTTGGAGCAATATGAATCCAAAGTCATGAAATGGGAAGCCAATGTCTAGGAATTTATCTTAATTAATCAAGGGTACATAGATGTTTTTGTAATAATGAAACATAGAAAGTAATCTGAATGCCTCTTAATAAAGGGATTACTAAGTCAGTTGGAGCCTATACATACAGTAAAATACTGAGCAGTCTTTTTTTGTTTTAAACAAACTATTTTTTTAAAAAACATTTATTTTCTTTTTTATTAATTTATTTTCATCCATCTTTATTCTTTGGCATGTATGGGCCTCCCATTGCAGTGGCCTCTCTCATTGCAGAGCATAGTCTTTAAATAGGATATTTGCTGACATGGCAATGATGTTTAAGAAAGCAGAGAATGGCATAAAAATATGTTTAATGTAATTTTATTTTTTAGTTGAAGTATAGTTGATTGCCAGTGTTGTGTCTGTTCACTTATTTTTAATTGTTGGCCATATCCTGAGGTATGTGGGAATTTAGTTCCCTGACTGGGGATTGAACCCACACCTCCTGCATTGGAAGGTGAAGTCTTAACCATTGGACTGCCAGGGAAGTCCCAATGTGTAATGTTTAAGGTGGACAAAAGCCCTGTGTATAGAAACCTAAAAGAAAGGATCTGGAAACACCAAATACAGATAGGAATGCCAGATACTTAGCAGTAACTGAGGAAGAAGAAGTGGTGGGAGGGATGAAGTGCAATAATCACAGTAATGATAGTGCTAATAGTGCTGCTGATAATGATACTATTAGCTCCTAGTGTTGCACACTTCTGAATACAGGTTTGCATGAGGGCAGAGCCTTGTTTGCCACATTCAGCAACCTAACCCTTTCACCAGACCAGATACCTTTACCCTGGTATCACTGTCAAAAAAAGAAGGAAAAATAGAAAGTGTTCAGAGGCTCAGAGACATAGGGTTGGTGCTCAGTAAATATCAATAGTCGTTGAATGGATGATGACTTAAAGCAACCATTTTCTTTAGACAGTGTTGTGGTAAACTTTTGAGAGAAGGTTTTGATCATCTTTCAAGTATATGGAAGGCAGATCCAGGGACCAAAACTGTTAAAAGAAGACTCTGTCTTGAGTTCTCCAGTTTTTAAACTCAGTTTTCAAACGTAGCAATTTTGCTTTATTTTTCTTCTCTTAGTTACCTTCGGTTACAGCTCAACCCTGTGTGTACCTGCATCCTTGTGGTATAGCTGTGATAATTTGAGAACGTTTTTGCTTGAGTTAGGTTGGCTTTGCAGTATGTTAAACCTGCCTAAACCTCAGTGTTCTGACTGAGATGCATTTGGTTGTTTTTGTGGAATTAGAAACACTGACCTGGCTGCAAAGTATAAGAAATATAACCACATCTGACTGTGTGACATAATTACTTGGAAACATTGGAGTGTTGAGTTCCTTCCTAGGTAAGCTTAAGCTATACATAGGATAAAAAAATGTAGATGTATTATGATAACTCATGAAGCATGTCTATCAGTTATCTATTGCTGAGTAATAACAGCCCAGTCCAAAATTTGCATGGGGCTGGGAGAGACAGTGAAAAGTGGGAGGAAGTACATTTTTAAAAGTCTCAAAAGAAAACTCCAGTATCTTAAACTTCTACATGAATTTATATCCTACTCCATGATCATGCCTTTGTTTTATCGTAAAATAGTCTAAATTACTTGCCAACAAATTAAATTTTGTCTCCCAAATCTTTGAGAAAATTGATTCTTCTTGACTCAAAATAACTAATCAGCTAAGTCCTTGGTGGTAAGCAACAGAAACCCAACTAAATCTGGCCACTTTAAGCAAAAGAGGTTGCTGGAGGAGGCGGACTCAGTGGAGTATGTCCTCAGGGTGCCTCAGGGTACTGGGCTTCATAACTTCTCCAGTTTTGAGGGATGGGGTTGGTATTCATTTTTTGTATTTTTTAATTTATTTTTGACTGTTCTGGGTTTTTCACTGCTGCTGCAGGCTCTTCTCTAGTTGCCGGGAGTGGAGCTACTCTCTAGTTGAGGTCAGCAGGCTTCTTGTGGCGGTGACTTCTCTTGTTGTGAAACTCAGGCTCTAGGGCACACAGGCTTCAGTAGTTGCAGCACACGGGCTCAATAGCTGCGGCTCCGAGGCTCTAGAGCACGGGCTCCATAGTTGTGGCTCACGGGCTTAGTTGCTTCCCAGCATGTGGGGTCTTCCTGGATCAGGATTGAACCCATGTCTCCTGCATTGGCAAGCTATCAGGGAAGCCCCTCCAGTTGTTTTAACCCATCTCTCCACTGAGTGTATTGCTCACGCTCAGAGAGGGTGCTGGCAGGTACCTGGATTCCTGCCTCACCAAAAAAGTACCTGTTCGGCCAATTGTCATGCCTCAGCAGGGGAGTAGATGCAGGGCTGGTAAAACCACAGACGTCTACCATGTGAGCATCTCTCTGAGATTACATTGTGCGTTACCTGTCACCTTTAATACATGCAGCACTCCTCTCCCTGCCAACCCCACTTGCCTCTTAAACCTCGGTTTGAGACCTAGTCTTGTGGTTCCACCCCCACTGATTTCTGTTTCAGATAATCCACATTTATATCTATAAGTGCAGTAGTAAATGTACGTAGCCATTTCTTATGTGGTGATCTTTTGTAAAGCATGCACTTCCCTGATAGTTTAGAAGAAAAGCACGTGAACTGTGATTAAACCCATTTTTGTTGTTGTTGTTTGTTTGTTTGTTGATATTAGAGTGCCTGTTAAGAGCATTTTTACCCACTGCCTAGTGATCCCTTTGGGACACAGTGAGGTATATTCTTATTGGCGTCTGCACTACATGTTGCAGACTGTCCTGTGTGTCTCTTCTCAGAAGCATCTAGCTGCTTTTACTGTCTCCTTGCTTATACCTTAAAATAAACATTTTAGACCTTCCAGATAGGCTGAAGACTCACCCTATGTTTATAGAGCCTTCAGAAGATGAGTTAAACCATGCAGTACAATTTGCAAATACGATGTGATTTCACTCAGAGCATTTTTGCATTTTTCCTGTTTTATACTCTAATCTTTTGAATACAGAGAAGAGCACATTTCCCCCTACATTTTGGTTGAGAATAGAGTTCAGAAAAGGTAAGCAGTTGCCCCTGCAGTGATGACAGTTCTGACAGGAGGACCCCTGAGCACTTCAACTGCCCGTGTCTTTGTGGAAGGTGGTTCTAGAGTGGTGGGTTACCACCCACAGAAGCCCCTTCTCGGGGTTCTCCAGGCCCCAGGCTGCCTTCGAGGTGGGTGGGCCTACGAGTAGCCTCTCTTCCTGTGGGGATGCCGGTGTGTGATGGAGGTGCCTAGTAGCTCCTTGGCAGCCACTTCTGTTTCCTCTTGCTGTGGAGTCCCAGTATATTTTCATTTCCCCACAGAGAACCAGCCAGGGAGTCGATTGACCCCACCTCTTCTTCCCATGATGAGCTGGTTTTGAAGTAGCTCTTGGAGCCCTTCCGTCTGGCCTTTTTGACTTCCTCAGGGTGCAATTACCACCTTTGGTGTAGTCTCTTGTCCTCCTCCCAACCCCTGGACTCTTCTTTTAAATGGTCTGTTCTGTTTTCTGTGGTTCAGGTCCACCGCTCTTTGAGATTTTGAGAGGAACGCTTGACACTTTTGTTTAATTAAGGTCTGCAGGCTGTGTTCTGCTAGCCGTGGGTGTTAGGCTCCTTCCCCTCAGTTTTCAGTTCCATTGTCACCTGAACCGTCAGCATGATCCTAATGGCAATAGGGTGGGTTTTGTTTGGCCAGGACATAGGGATGTGGCAAGACTTTTCTGTGGCTTTAGAGTCTCATTTTAACATTCAGCACTAGTTTTTAAATTGTCTTTCCTTTTCTAATTTGTTTCAAGCACTGATTTTTACGGCTTCTAAACCTATTCTGTTAGTACTAGTCAAGAATGTAGTTTGTCTCACGGTTTTGTTTTTACAGACAGTTTGAATCACTAGGGTCCTTGAACTTAATTGTAAAGAGTGCTAGCAAAGTAGTGCATTGAAAAAATGCATCTTTTTCATTTCTTTGTATTTTATTCACTTTTTTTTTAAGGTTTAATGTACTAAACACAAGAGGAGATTAAATATCTCCTCTTAGCTGCTCTAAAAGGAGATATTTAGAATTCCATTCTCTCCTCCCTCCACTCCTCATCCTGTCGATTATTATTGTCCTGGTAGTTATAACGATGAATCATTGGGAAATCACAGTTAGAAAAGAGACCATTTGCCATAACATTAGGACAGTTCAAAAGGAATCACTTGTTCCAATTTACTAGCTTCCTGAAGCTAGTAAAGATGTTTATGGTTTCCAAGAATCCTTGTTAATTTATTTCAATAGTACAAGACACTGAGTAACACATGTTTAGTTATTATAGATGATGAGAAAGGTAGCTCCTGCAGAAGCTAGTCCATCCTTCAGGTTTCTATTTAGAACTACAAGTGGCACTGAACTGAAGATCCCTTGGCGTAGTAGACAGCAGTCATAATGTGGTGATCGGCAGGCTTCAGATTGTGTCTGCTGTTTTAGCTAACTGCCAGCAATGACTAGCTTTCTCTTCCAGAGATCTGGTGTCGATTAATCAGCTATCAACTGGAAAGTTTTTATTGGCTGGCATTTGTGGTAGAAGAAACACCAGTTGGTTTTTATCTATGGTCTCTTTGCCATATCATTACATATGATACGGTCTGCATGGTATTCTTTAAATGTTTTCTTTCCTAAATTTTGGCCTCTTTTATTGGTTTTTCATTTATATATTTCCATCCGTCTTTATTCTTTGGCCTGTGTGGGCCTCCCCTTGCAGTGGCCTCTCTTTGTTGCAAGAGCACTAGCTCTGGGCACATGCGCTCCAGAGTGCTGGCTCCTAATTGGACACACAGGTCCAGCTGCTCCGGGGCATGTGGGATCTTCCCAGTCCAGGGATCAGACTGGCACCCCTTGCCCTGCAAGGCAGACTCTTTACCCACTGGACCAACCCATGCAGGGAAGCCCCCTGCATCGTATTCTTAGAAAAAGAAACATCTCGTCTCTATCAGGAGTGCTGTCATTTCCTGATTTTTACGGCTTCTAAACCTATTCTGTTAGTACTAGTCAAGAATGTAGTTTGTCTCACGGTTTTGTTTTTACAGACAGTTTGAATCACTAGGGTCCTTGAACTTAATTGTAAAGAGTGCTAGCAAAGTAGTGCATTGAAAAAATGCATCTTTTTCATTTCTTTGTATTTTATTCACTTTTTTTTTAAGGTTTAATGTACTAAACACAAGAGGAGATTAAATATCTCCTCTTAGCTGCTCTAAAAGGAGATATTTAGAATTCCATTCTCTCCTCCCTCCACTCCTCATCCTGTCGATTATTATTGTCCTGGTAGTTATAACGATGAATCATTGGGAAATCACAGTTAGAAAAGAGACCATTTGCCATAACATTAGGACAGTTCAAAAGGAATCACTTGTTCCAATTTACTAGCTTCCTGAAGCTAGTAAAGATGTTTATGGTTTCCAAGAATCCTTGTTAATTTATTTCAATAGTACAAGACACTGAGTAACACATGTTTAGTTATTATAGATGATGAGAAAGGTAGCTCCTGCAGAAGCTAGTCCATCCTTCAGGTTTCTATTTAGAACTACAAGTGGCACTGAACTGAAGATCCCTTGGCGTAGTAGACAGCAGTCATAATGTGGTGATCGGCAGGCTTCAGATTGTGTCTGCTGTTTTAGCTAACTGCCAGCAATGACTAGCTTTCTCTTCCAGAGATCTGGTGTCGATTAATCAGCTATCAACTGGAAAGTTTTTATTGGCTGGCATTTGTGGTAGAAGAAACACCAGTTGGTTTTTATCTATGGTCTCTTTGCCATATCATTACATATGATACGGTCTGCATGGTATTCTTTTTAATGTTTTCTTTCCTAAATTTTGGCCTCTTTTATTGGTTTTTCATTTATATATTTCCATCCGTCTTTATTCTTTGGCCTGTGTGGGCCTCCCCTTGCAGTGGCCTCTCTTTGTTGCAAGAGCACTAGCTCTGGGCACATGCGCTCCAGAGTGCTGGCTCCTAATTGGACACACAGGTCCAGCTGCTCCGGGGCATGTGGGATCTTCCCAGTCCAGGGATCAGACTGGCACCCCTTGCCCTGCAAGGCAGACTCTTTACCCACTGGACCAACCCATGCAGGGAAGCCCCCTGCATCGTATTCTTAGAAAAAGAAACATCTCGTCTCTATCAGGAGTGCTGCAGAGTATGAAATAGTGAATTTTGACCTTGAAGAGTCTAAATTTTCTCAAGTTTGATGCGTTCTAGAAAAAAAAAAATTGCATGTTAAACTCCGTTTAGCTTTCTGTTTTTTTTTACATTACGAACCAGTTGTTCATTTGAAAACATGTTCACAGAATGATTGTAGTATTGAAAGTCTTGAAATACACAAAAACTAAGAAATGTTATTTGGATTTTGAATTTTAAGAATTATAGAAACTTGGTTTTTAGGGAAAACTAGAATGCCAGAACGCATATAGGCTTTTTTTTTTTTTTTGCTGGGGCGGGGGCAGGTTGGGGGGGGAGGGGGCGGGCGGGCCACTTCTATTGGTCTTTCATTTCTCTATTGTCATCCGTCTTTATTCTTTGGCCTGTGTGGGCCTCCCCTTGCAGTGGCCTCTCTTTGTTGCAAGAGCACTAGCTCTGGGCACATGCGCTCCAGAGTGCTGGCTCCTAATTGGACACACAGGTCCAGCTGCTCCGGGGCATGTGGGATCTTCCCAGTCCAGGGATCAGACTGGCACCCCTTGCCCTGCAAGGCAGACTCTTTACCCACTGGACCAACCCATGCAGGGAAGCCCCCTGCATCGTATTCTTAGAAAAAGAAACATCTCGTCTCTATCAGGAGTGCTGCAGAGTATGAAATAGTGAATTTTGACCTTGAAGAGTCTAAATTTTCTCAAGTTTGATGCGTTCTAGAAAAAAAAAAAAAATTGCATGTTAAACTCCGTTTAGCTTTCTGTTTTTTTTTACATTACGAACCAGTTGTTCATTTGAAAACATGTTCACAGAATGATTGTAGTATTGAAAGTCTTGAAATACACAAAAACTAAGAAATGTTATTTGGATTTTGAATTTTAAGAATTATAGAAACTTGGTTTTTAGGGAAAACTAGAATGCCAGAACGCATATAGGCTTTTTTTTTTTTTTTGCTGGGGCGGGGGCAGGTTGGGGAGGGAGGAGGGCAGGTGGGCCACTTCTATTGGTCTTTCATTTATCTATTTTCATCCATCTTTGTTCTTTGCCCCGTGTGGGCCTCCCATCGCAGTGGCCTCTGTTGTCACAGAGCACCAGCTCTGGGCACATGCGCTGCAGAGCTCCGGCTCAGTAATTGGACACATCGGTCCAGCCGCTCCGTGGCACATGGGATTTTCCCAGGCCAGGGATCAAACCGGCGCCCCCTGCACTGCAAGGCGGTGTCCTTACCCACTGGACCACCAGGGAAGCCAATATATAGGCTTTTTACTTAATAATTTTTCCAAAATTGCAGGAATCGTAGGTGTTTGTAGAAATTTTGGAAAAATCTCTCAAATACGTAGAAGGACAGCACTGTTAACTTCGGATGTATAGCCACTCACCTGCTTATAGAATTCACCAATAAAGTGTTCTCTGAAATGAACACCTAAGGGTAACATGTGATGAACATGGGTGTATAACATGTGGTGAACATGGATGTAAGGTGGTGAGGACCAGGTTTTGTTCATCCCACTGCTTCTCTGAGTTACCTTTAGGCTGAAGGGAGGTGCTTCCCCGCTGGGATGGACTGTGGAAACTGTTTGGCTCTTTGGCCAGCCTTACCTGGAGTGGAACAGAGCATCTTTCCCACAGATGGCAGTATATCTGCCTGTCTTTATCTTACTAACTCTTACCCTCAGCTTTGACTGCCTGCTGGTTGCAGAAGGAGACATGCAGAGTCTGTGTTGGAATGCTTTGTTGATGTAGTAAGCCACATGGATTCTTATCAGCCTCCTGGAAGGATTCTGTAAGTCGGCTCTTGATTGATCCAAAGAAGGCCCCGGTATTCAGAAATACAGTAACCTCCAAGGTGCTCGTGCCAAGTGAAAGCAAGGTGCAGTGTTTAGAGACTACCAGGTGATTTCAGCTAACAGCCAACCTCAGGTCCAGTCGCCTTGGTAAAAGAAACCCGGAGGGGCTCAGAGCAGATTATGGTATAAGCATATGCCAGTGCTCTCCATTGGAAAAGAAAAGTGCTAATCTGGTCAGATCTGTTAAAGAGACAGGCGAGGCTGAGCAAAGCAGAATATTCTCACCCTGGTCATCTTTTGCCTCATGCAGAAAATGATTTATCCTAAAAATGCTACTTTCCTGGAAATTTCTTTTTTCCTTGCTGCCATCGGGGGGCCCAGAGCACCAGCTCTGGGCACATGCGCTGCAGAGCTCCGGCTCAGTAATTGGACACATCGGTCCAGCCGCTCCGTGGCACATGGGATTTTCCCAGGCCAGGGATCAAACCGGCGCCCCCTGCACTGCAAGGCGGTGTCCTTACCCACTGGACCACCAGGGAAGCCAATATATAGGCTTTTTACTTAATAATTTTTCCAAAATTGCAGGAATCGTAGGTGTTTGTAGAAATTTTGGAAAAATCTCTCAAATACGTAGAAGGGCAGCACTGTTAACTTCGGATGTATAGCCACTCACCTGCTTATAGAATTCACCAATAAAGTGTTCTCTGAAATGAACACCTAAGGGTAACATGTGATGAACATGGGTGTATAACATGTGGTGAACATGGATGTAAGGTGGTGAGGACCAGGTTTTGTTCATCCCACTGCTTCTCTGAGTTACCTTTAGGCTGAAGGGAGGTGCTTCCCCGCTGGGATGGACTGTGGAAACTGTTTGGCTCTTTGGCCAGCCTTACCTGGAGTGGAACAGAGCATCTTTCCCACAGATGGCAGTATATCTGCCTGTCTTTATCTTACTAACTCTTACCCTCAGCTTTGACTGCCTGCTGGTTGCAGAAGGAGACATGCAGAGTCTGTGTTGGAATGCTTTGTTGATGTAGTAAGCCACATGGATTCTTATCAGCCTCCTGGAAGGATTCTGTAAGTCGGCTCTTGATTGATCCAAAGAAGGCCCCGGTATTCAGAAATACAGTAACCTCCAAGGTGCTCGTGCCAAGTGAAAGCAAGGTGCAGTGTTTAGAGACTACCAGGTGATTTCAGCTAACAGCCAACCTCAGGTCCAGTCGCCTTGGTAAAAAGAAAACCCGGAGGAGCTCAGAGCAGATTATGGTATAAGCATATGCCAGTGCTCTCCATTGGAAAAGAAAAGTGCTAATCTGGTCAGATCTGTTAAAGAGACAGGCGAGGCTGAGCAAAGCAGAATATTCTCACCCTGGTCATCTTTTGCCTCATGCAGAAAAATGATTTATCCTATGAATGAAAGAAGGGAAGGTCACAGGCAGTGACTAGTATTACAAGATGGTTGACATTCTTTCTGTGTGCCTTGGCTAGTGGTAAATAGATCCTTCCATCTGAGAAACTAGCAAAGTGAAGTGGCCCCCAGGACAACTTCCTCAGGCAGTGGTACAATTTCTAGGTGTTCAGCTTAAAAATGCAATGCTGACTTTGATTCCAAGCCCTCGTGGAGAAGAAACCCAGGGAGAAACAGGAGGAAGCTGCATCTCTTTGTAAGCTTTTTATTTTTGACATGTAGCACACTCTGTCTAGAGAATGGTTAAGTGCCAGCCCCTCTATTCTGCCAGCTGTTTTTCAAGAGCGCCCTCCTGTGTTCTCCTGCATGGACCAGTTTTACAAGGTGTCATTTCTGCAGTGCTTGGTGTAAAGGGATTGCTCTGGAAAATGAATAACCTTTGTGATAACTGCTCACATGCAAAGGAGGGAGACGGCTGGTTTTACAGGTCTGTGGTTTGAATGCTTTGTTCTGGCAGGAAATAGTCTACCTCTGACGGTTCAGGGCTTTCATGAAGGGGTTATTTTCAGAGAGTGGACAGAGTTAAAGGTGCTGAGGGGTTCCCGTCACCCAGAAACAACCAGCAGTGGGAAGCCGTTATCACTGCTCGGTCCAGAGGAGCAAAGAGAAGACATAGCATTCATTCCTGGAGTCCGGTGAGAGAGCTGGAGCCACAGAGGAGGGGCTGTCCGACAGGGGTGATAGTCCTGGAGGGATTCAGCCTCTGCCAGAAAATGCATCCCAGGCTAGGGAGGGAGGAGACGCTGTACTTCCCTCCCCCACGTTCTTTCCTCCCGCTTTGATCTCCTTCCAGCGCCTTCTATTGGCCAAACCCACCTGGAAGGCTGCCTGCATGAACCCAGCAGTGCTACCCATAGAGGTCAGCCTTTGGGGCGCAGAGCAGGGCCAGAATGGTGAAAGATTGGTCTGGAGATGGAAAAAGGATCAGACAGAAAATTACTAGCATACCCTAGTAGCATATTCATAATCCCAGTTTCATCATTTTATCTTATCATCCTCATCCCCCGAAATCCCAAAATAAACCCTCAAGTATATGAACTATTGATTATGACTCAGTTCAGTCTTTTAATATAAATAGCCGAAACAGTTACCCTACCTTTATTAGAGTAATTAAATATTCAAAGAGAGAATCTGAACAATAGAATATTTAGAAAATCAATGAAAGACCTTCTGTTGGGGCATTTTGTTCTTGGTTAAAATTAAACTAAGATTATTTTTTTTTAAATGTGTGTGAACTGTAGAAGTGATTTAGCCTAAAATATAAGAATTGTACTTTGAATCACACATTAACAGAACGGGTTTTTGATATTAAAATTATGCTGCAAGCGGAAAGCAGAACTTTTTCTTTTTCCCTTTTTAAGTCCTTGCCAATTATCCCTTCCAGGTCTATTTCACCTGGATGAATATTCTTAGGCAGTCTAGAAATGCAAAATTTTAGCTATTAAAAGAGGATCTGTTTCAATCCATAACTACTGGGAATTTGACTTTGAGAGATAAAAAAAAATAAATAAGATACTTACTCTGCTTTTCAGAAAGTTATGACCAAACAATGAAAAGAGATCCACACCCATCTGTCATCATCAGTGATAGGAACTTTAGTAGAATCATCAGTCGTGGAATTAGAAAGAGGGAGAAATGGTTTGTCTTTACCAAAGATTCTTTCATAGGGCTCACGAATATGTATCAGAAGTATAAATACTGTGACCTAGAATTGCAGACCATAAAAAGATTCCAGATGGCCCTGACCTCAGGGAGCTGGGGTTAGAATAAGCATTTTACTACTGTTTCATCAAAGGTAGCCGGTGTCTTGGTGCCTTGCCATTGCTTCAGTGATGGCTGATGGCCAGTATCCTTACCATGTTCTTCCGTGGCCCTCTGACCTGGCCCCACCTACCTCTCCAGCCTTCGCAGGTGCTCTGGCCTCTTAGTTCCTCAAATATGCCTCCTCATAGTCTTTTCTCTTAGTCCCACTTTGAATACCACCTCTTCGTGGAAGCCTTCCCTGACCTTCCAGACAAATTCCAGGGATCTTGTTACTTGCCGTCAAACCCTTACCTGTTCAGGCCCCCGGCTCTTACTCCTTCGTGCACTTCTCCACTTACTTGTGTAAAGGGTTGATGACTGTCTTTCCTACTAGAAGGTGAGCACCATGAGAGCAAGGCCCACGTCTGTCTTAGTTGTGCCCTTCGCGCCAAGCATGGTGCTTAAAGCTGGTGCTCAGCAGGCTGGTAGACGGAAAGAAAAAGACTGGCTTCAGGCCCACCCCCTACGTTCACCAGTTCTCTGACCTTTGGTGTTTCACCATGTGGAGCCTCAGTTGCTGAACTGTAGCACAGGAGCTGTGGTGAGGGTGGCACTTTCTCTGTGCTAGGCACTGCGCCTTGCTGCCCTCCTCTCCTCCACTCGTCCCTCGTCAGGAGAGGTGAACTGACTTGCTTGAGGTCAGACAGTTTGTAAGTAGAAAACAGGATTTAATCCTGGTCTACTTCTGAAAACGGATGGCTCTTCCCCATGCCTGTGATTGTCCTGGGAGACATTCAGGAGGCAGGAGCCCTGGACACTGAGTGGTTTGGATGCCCAGGCTGGGGTGCTGACATCAAGGAGGAAGCCAGCTGGAGCATGCTTGCACCAGTTTTAGGGAATCAGTGGTGAGATTAGCTCCATTTGGATGAAGAGCTGGTGACTTCTGAACTGAGCCCTGAAGAAGCTCGCTGGGTCAAGAAGCAGGCCTGCGATGTGAATGCTCTGGAGCCAAAGAGTGAAGAACCTTGTGAACTGGGCCAGGGACCGGCTCCTTTCTGTAAAATGCTGTATGAAGACCTCACTGGGTTTTATTTATTGACCACATTTTGGAAGCCAGAAGTCTCAGTTTGGAGTCCTTTTGAGGACAGAAGTGTCTAAAGCCTTCTCTCTTGGTATCTCTGTAGAAAGAGATGCATTTTAGCTGATTTTTTCATTCCACTGCAGTACCCAGCGCAACAGAAGAAATCAGCACTGTGAGGTCAGGGGCAGATGTTTATGTTCAGGTGCTTGATAGCATTCTGTTGTTACGGTTTTCTCTGTAAGAGTAGGTTGCCTAGCCCAGGTGCATGACACCCATGCACAAGTTCCTTCACCTCTCTAGCCTCAGCTTCTCATTTAGAAATTGTTCCTGTTCCATTGCTAAGTTGTGTCTGAGTTTTTGGAGTTAGGGACAATTAAAATAACTATTTCATAGGCCTGTTGTGCAACATCTACACAGTATCTGGCACAAAATAAGCTTTCAGGCAAAGTTAGCTGTCATTGTTCTTAATATTTCCTGTCTATTCTGGTCCCTGCCTCTTGAATGAATGGGCATTGTTTATTTATCAAAGACAGGTTGACAAGGACAGAGGAATTGCCTTTTATGTTGTTGTTTTAAAGATCACGATTTTGGGGTTTACAAAGATAGTAAAATTGTCAATGAGAAAAGGCAATAGAATACTTCAGTTGGGCAGTCCTAGAGTTTCCTAGATGTGACTGATGAAACATAAAGGGTGAACACAAGCTAGTTCTTACAGAATCCATTGTGTGAGCTGGGCCATGCTTTGATTTTATCTGTTTTACAGATAGGAAGTTATGATCTAGATCTAAGATGTTATCAGACACCTGCAGAGGGAGATTCTAAGCCATGCACTTAAACTTCTCCAAGCCACTTTGTGCCTTCAGCCCTGTCAGGGCCTAACTCATCTTTCAACAACTTCAACAGCTCTGCTAAGAGGCAAAAGTGGGAACAGTGTGGATTACTTTTGGATGAAGAGCTGGTGACTTCTGAACTGAGCCCTGTCTAAGAGCCTTAAGCTCTACAAGAGTGAAGAACCTTGTGAACTGGGCCAGGGACCGGCTCCTTTCTGTAAAATGCTGTATGAAGACCTCACTGGGTTTTATTTATTGACCACATTTTGGAAGCCAGAAGTCTCAGTTTGGAGTCCTTTTGAGGACAGAAGTGTCTAAAGCCTTCTCTCTTGGTATCTCTGTAGAAAGAGATGCATTTTAGCTGATTATTTCATTCCACTGCAGTACCCAGCGCAACAGAAGAAATCAGCACTGTGAGGTCAGGGGCAGATGTTTATGTTCAGGTGCTTGATAGCATTCTGTTGTTACGGTTTTCTCTGTAAGAGTAGGTTGCCTAGCCCAGGTGCATGACACCCATGCACAAGTTCCTTCACCTCTCTAGCCTCAGCTTCTCATTTAGAAATTGTTCCTGTTCCATTGCTAAGTTGTGTCTGAGTTTTTGGAGTTAGGGACAATTAAAATAACTATTTCATAGGCCTGTTGTGCAACATCTACACAGTATCTGGCACAAAATAAGCTTTCAGGCAAAGTTAGCTGTCATTGTTCTTAATATTTCCTGTCTATTCTGGTCCCTGCCTCTTGAATGAATGGGCATTGTTTATTTATCAAAGACAGGTTGACAAGGACAGAGGAATTGCCTTTTATGTTGTTGTTTTAAAGATCACGATTTTGGGGTTTACAAAGATAGTAAAATTGTCAATGAGAAAAGGCAATAGAATACTTCAGTTGGGCAGTCCTAGAGTTTCCTAGATGTGACTGATGAAACATAAAGGGTGAACACAAGCTAGTTCTTACAGAATCCATTGTGTGAGCTGGGCCATGCTTTGATTTTATCTGTTTTACAGATAGGAAGTTATGATCTAGATCTAAGATGTTATCAGACACCTGCAGAGGGAGATTCTAAGCCATGCACTTCTCCAAGCCACTTTGTGCCTTCAGCCCTGTCAGGGCCTAACTCATCTTTCAACAACTTCAACAGCTCTGCTAAGAGGCAAAAGTGGGAACAGAGCTCTTACATTTTTTTTTTTAATCCATTGGATTAGTTGGAAGCACTAGACATTGTGTGCTGTCTAGTCTGCAGAGGAAGATCAGGAAATGTTTATTAAATATATGTCTTAATCAGATTGAGTGAGAAAAAGATGACAGGAAAAAAAAATCAGTATTAGGTGCTTGTCCCAGCCTATTTTCTGTTTTAAAAAAGGAGGGGGAGAGCGAGGTCACCAAAGATTTTAGCATAGTCTGTTCACAGAGACTCATGGTTAGACTCAGAGGTAAAGAATTTTCCTGTGTGTATTGCTTGGGATTAACTCCAGTCTGTGTGGTTCAGTTTTCTATGGAAATCTGTTGGCTTCCCACTAGGTGCCACCACTACAGAGCTCCTGGCCCTGTCCTTGTGTTCTCCTGGTTAGTCTCAACAAAGATAAACTATGTATAACATTGACGTGTTCAGACCATAAATAGGAAGGTGTAGCTGCTGTCAAAGGTCATCACTGATGTGTTTCACAGCTAGATCTGATATTTGTGTTTTCCTTTAACTCAGGTAAATGAAGAAAGTACCGTTTAATGGTCATGAGGGCAAATAGGAGACCGTCTTGAGTAGAACAGCAGCCATGCAACATTCAATTCTAGATTTTTCCTCTCTCCTTCCAACAACAGAAAGCAACTCAGTTCTGTTTTTTGTTTTTTGTTTTTTTTTTCTGCACCTGCCCTTTACTCCCAGGAACTTCATTACAGTAAGTCATTTATCGTCATATCAAACCTGAAAGTTTGGCCAGTCAAGTGGTAGTTTGATTACTCAGCATCCTCTTCATGATTTAGCATGTTATGCTGAAAAATGAAGATCTTAATACTTAATGAAATAATTGTGTCAATTTACTGTACAAGTAGTTCATGTAGAAATTTAAAAGTGTCAGACTTTAAAAGAATTTGATGAGGGGCTTACCTGGTGGTCCAGTGGGTAAGGACACTGCCTGGCAGTGCAGGGGACACCAGTTTGATCCCTGGCCTGGGAAGATCCCACGTGCTGCAGAGTGGCTGGACCAATGTGTCCGATCACCGAGACGGAGCTCTGGAGCGCATGCGCCCAGAGCCGGCGCTCTGCGACGACAGAGGCCACCGCGATGGGAGGCCCACACGGGCCAAAGAACAAAGATGGATGAAAAATAGATAATGAAAGACCAACAGAAGTGGCCCGCCCGTCCCAACCCCCCCCCCCCCGAAAAAAAAAAGAATTTGATGAGCCCCAATTTCCAGATCATGATTTCTAGTGCCATTTTCCAGTAAAAGGAACCAGACCTGACTTAATTCTTTGGCTGGGGCAGGTAATAAGCAAGATGAGCCTGGAGCATATTTTAATGCCAGAAACCAAGGAAGCCACGAAACAACCCACACAGACACACAGCACACAATGAGGGGAGGATGTCAAAGGGACACAGAAGCCTGAAAGAGCTCCCAGTGTTCACAGGTGGGATGATTGAACTAAATAATACAGTTTTCAGTTAAAACCCAAGATATAAAATAAACACAAATAAAATATGCAATATACATATAATAAACCCTAATAAAATATATAATATGTAGCAAAATAATAATATAAAATACATAACAAATAAATGATTGAATAATAAGCGAGCTAGATCTGATATTTGTGTTTTCCTTTAACTCAGGTAAATGAAGAAAGTACCGTTTAATGGTCATGAGGGCAAATAGGAGACCGTCTTGAGTAGAACAGCAGCCATGCAACATTCAATTCTAGATTTTTCCTCTCTCCTTCCAACAACAGAAAGCAACTCAGTTCTGTTTTTTGTTTTTTGTTTTTTTTTTCTGCACCTGCCCTTTACTCCCAGGAACTTCATTACAGTAAGTCATTTATCGTCATATCAAACCTGAAAGTTTGGCCAGTCAAGTGGTAGTTTGATTACTCAGCATCCTCTTCATGATTTAGCATGTTATGCTGAAAAATGAAGATCTTAATACTTAATGAAATAATTGTGTCAATTTACTGTACAAGTAGTTCATGTAGAAATTTAAAAGTGTCAGACTTTAAAAGAATTTGATGAGGGGCTTACCTGGTGGTCCAGTGGGTAAGGACACTGCCTGGCAGTGCAGGGGACACCAGTTTGATCCCTGGCCTGGGAAGATCCCACGTGCTGCAGAGTGGCTGGACCAATGTGTCCGATCACCGAGACGGAGCTCTGGAGCGCATGCGCCCAGAGCCGGCGCTCTGCGACGACAGAGGCCACCGCGATGGGAGGCCCACACGGGCCAAAGAACAAAGATGGATGAAAAATAGATAATGAAAGACCAACAGAAGTGGCCCGCCCGTCCCAACACCCCCCCCCCCGAAAAAAAAAAGAATTTGATGAGCCCCAATTTCCAGATCATGATTTCTAGTGCCATTTTCCAGTAAAAGGAACCAGACCTGACTTAATTCTTTGGCTGGGGCAGGTAATAAGCAAGATGAGCCTGGAGCATATTTTAATGCCAGAAACCAAGGAAGCCACGAAACAACCCACACAGACACACAGCACACAATGAGGGGAGGATGTCAAAGGGACACAGAAGCCTGAAAGAGCTCCCAGTGTTCACAGGTGGGATGATTGAACTAAATAATACAGTTTTCAGTTAAAACCCAAGATATAAAATAAACACAAATAAAATATGCAATATACATATAATAAACCCTAATAAAATATATAATATGTAGCAAAATAATAATATAAAATACATAACAAATAAATGATTGAATAATAAGCGAACGAGAGAGCGTACTTTTTCCGTGTGGAAGAAGTCCAAACGATTTTTGTCAATAATGCCCTGAAAGGAAATGAGACGTAACTGCCCAGCACTTAATTGCAGGCTCCGCACTGTGACTTCCTTCCTTCCCCAGAGGACAGTATGGAAAAGGGAGGAGAACTGTTACAGCGGAGAACCCTGACAGGTGCTGCCTCAGCCAGACGATCCCGTTAGCACAGACAGTGACCACCAGATGCCTGATGGGAAGCCATGAGGGTGGCACTTGCGCTCTGTGGTCTCCCTCCCCCAGCCCAGTAATCTCATTAGAATCATGAAAATAGCAATGGACAGCCAGTTCAGCCCTTTCTACCAAATACCTCACCGGTACTCCTCAAACCTTTTGTCAAGGCTCTCAGCAAAGGAAAGGTGAAGATACTGTTACAGTCCAGAGGAGGCCAGGGGCAGGACAACTAACTGTGACCTGATATGGATGGGATCCCAGAGCGGATAAAGGGCATTAGGCCAGAGCTAAGGAAATCTGAATGAAGTGTGGACTTGCATCAATGATAATGAGCCGGTATTCATTCATTCATTGTGATGACTGTGGCTGTCAGAGATGAACCAGGAAACAGGGTGTGGAGTGTATAGAGACTCTCCGTTTAGTCTTTACGGCTTCTCTGTCCATTTAAAATCATTCTACAATTAAAAGTTTCTTAAAAAAAAAAAAAAAAGACTGTGTTAAAGATGAATCTGTGGTTCAGGTTTAGTTTCCATCATGCTGGGAGCCTGAAGTAAATAAAATAGCCCCTAGTGTCCTTGCCTGGTGGAGGGGAAAGTGGGGCAACTTCCTTGCTGTTGTCTTGTGAAGCCGTTGACAGTTTGTTTGCAGAATCAGAGAATACCATGTTTCTAAATGTTCTCTCGTGGAATTTCCTACGGACATGACTTCTTCCCCTTCGCTTTTGCCTGGTAGCAGTCCCTTGAGTGGCATTTGCTGTCCCAGTTAATCAGAGGGTAGGAGAAATGAAAAACTCTCCTCTTCCCCTCCTACGAAGTTTCAATGAGCACTGGAAATGTAGGTCAAATTGCATCACTGTAGAAAGGAGCGAACAGGAAGGTATTTATGAAGTGCTGCCAGCCTCTCTTTAGATTCCGAGCCCAGATGAACCAGTGTTGAGCCAGCTTAGGTGTGAGATACAGGAGGGGATCGGGGAGTCGTGTTTTTGACTGTTACATTTTAATCAGTGATGAAAAGATCCCCATCTAAAGCCCTGGTGAAAATAGCAGACAGTGATCTTGTCTAATTTGCATCTCCCACCTTCTGGAATTCTTTTTGTCTCTTATTTATTACTGGCCTATCGCAGCAGTTTATATTAATTTAACTAGAGAGATGTTTGAATGGTGAAAATTGCCTTGTGTACATAATAAAAAGTAAATCTCCTGTTTGGTAATCACATAAGTCTAAGAATGTGTTTTGCAAATTACATATAATCATATCCTGAATGGGATCTTGATTAGCCCACAGAAATCACTTTTTGTGAAAATAATAAGTTCAGATAACGAGTCCAGAGGAGGCCAGGGGCAGGACAACTAACTGTGACCTGATATGGATGGGATCCCAGAGCGGATAAAGGGCATTAGGCCAGAGCTAAGGAAATCTGAATGAAGTGTGGACTTGCATCAATGATAATGAGCCGGTATTCATTCATTCATTGTGATGACTGTGGCTGTCAGAGATGAACCAGGAAACAGGGTGTGGAGTGTATAGAGACTCTCCGTTTAGTCTTTACGGCTTCTCTGTCCATTTAAAATCATTCTACAATTAAAAGTTTCTTAAAAAAAAAAAAAAGACTGTGTTAAAGATGAATCTGTGGTTCAGGTTTAGTTTCCATCATGCTGGGAGCCTGAAGTAAATAAAATAGCCCCTAGTGTCCTTGCCTGGTGGAGGGGAAAGTGGGGCAACTTCCTTGCTGTTGTCTTGTGAAGCCGTTGACAGTTTGTTTGCAGAATCAGAGAATACCATGTTTCTAAATGTTCTCTCGTGGAATTTCCTACGGACATGACTTCTTCCCCTTCGCTTTTGCCTGGTAGCAGTCCCTTGAGTGGCATTTGCTGTCCCAGTTAATCAGAGGGTAGGAGAAATGAAAAACTCTCCTCTTCCCCTCCTACGAAGTTTCAATGAGCACTGGAAATGTAGGTCAAATTGCATCACTGTAGAAAGGAGCGAACAGGAAGGTATTTATGAAGTGCTGCCAGCCTCTCTTTAGATTCCGAGCCCAGATGAACCAGTGTTGAGCCAGCTTAGGTGTGAGATACAGGGAGGGAATCTGGGAGTCGTGTTTTTGACTGTTACATTTTAATCAGTGATGAAAAGATCCCCATCTAAAGCCCTGGTGAAAATAGCAGACAGTGATCTTGTCTAATTTGCATCTCCCACCTTCTGGAATTCTTTTTGTCTCTTATTTATTACTGGCCTATCGCAGCAGTTTATATTAATTTAACTAGAGAGATGTTTGAATGGTGAAAATTGCCTTGTGTACATAATAAAAAGTAAATCTCCTGTTTGGTAATCACATAAGTCTAAGAATGTGTTTTGCAAATTACATATAATCATATCCTGAATGGGATCTTGATTAGCCCACAGAAATCACAAAATAGGTTAAGTTATATTTCAAGTGTATTATTTCATGGCGCACTCTCTCTCTTTTTAAAATTTTGTTTAATGTTACTTTTTATGTTTACAGAGTTTGCACTGTCTCTTTTTTTTTTTTTTTAAAGATTTATTTATTTATTTATTTTGGGCAGGGATCGGGTTGGGGAGGGAGAGGAGCAGGCGGGTCACTTCTATTGGTCTTTCGTTTCTCTATGTTCATCCGTCTTTGTTCTTTGGCTCCTGTGGGCCTCCCATCGCGGTGGCGTCTGTCGCTGCAGAGCGCCGGCTCTGGGTGCATGCTCTCCAGAGCTCTGGCTCGATAATTGGACACATCAGTCCAGCTGCTCCGCGGCACGTGGGATCTTCCCAGGTCAGGGCTCGAACCGGCGCCCCTTGCACTGCAAGGTGGTATCCTTACCCACTGGACCACCAGGGGAAGCCCTGCACTGTCTCTTTTTAATGGCAGAATCTTACTGATTTTAAAATAAGTCTTTAAATACATGTTCTTATTTTTTATATGTTGTATACTGTCTGCCCTTTGGAAGACAGCTGGATGTTGGCTGTGAGGGTGGTCTGTGTTACTAACATTGTGCTGAACAGCAAGCATCCTGACACAACACCAGTTCTCAAACCTACTCTGTTGTCACTCTCTCCTTGGTTTTGTCAATATAATCGGTAGTTCATCTGTCTACAGAACGGACTGTCAGATGATAAAATATATTTGCACAGGCTTGGGCATTGTTTAATCTTAAAAGGTGAATAATAGATTACTCCATGTATTTTTTTTTTTTTCTTTTCTCCATCATGCCTCTTTTATTTATATTTATTTTCATACATCTTTTTATTCTTTGGCCTGTGCGGGCCTCCTATTGCAGTGGCCTCTCTTGTTACAGAGCAGCGGCTCTGGGCACACAAATTTATAACATTTATTTATTTTTTGTGCCGATTCTTTGTTGCTGCTAAGGCCTTCTCTAGTTGGGGTGAGCAAGGGCTTCTCTTTGTTATAGTGCACAGGCTTCTCATTGGGGGGGCCTCTCTTGTTGTGAAGCAGGGGCTCTAGGGCTTGTGAGCTTCAGTAATTGCATCTCCCTGGCTCTAGAGCAGAGGCTCCATAGTTGTGGCACGTAGGCTTGGCTGCTCTGTGGCATGGGGAATCTTCCCAGATCAGGGATCGAACCCGTGTTCCCTGCATTGGCAGGAAGATTCTTTACCACTGAGCAACTAAGGAAGCTCTAGCTGTTTTTCGTTTTTTAACTTGTAATTTTGAAATAATTCAACATTCACAGGGAAGTTTGAAGATACTACAGAGAGATCCTGGTTGCTCTCCACCCAGTTGCTCCCATTGATTACATCTTACTTAAGTATAGTACCGTAGCGAAGCCAGGAAACTGACATTGGTACATAAAGAATACTTCTGTGTTAGTTTATCTCATGTGTAGACACATGTAACCACTGTGGTAATCAAGGTACAAAACTATCCCGTCACTGCAAAAATCTCCCCTGTGTAGCTTCTTTATAGTCACAGTCATTCCTGTTACCCTCCCAGTTGCTAACTCCTAGCAACCACTAATCTGTTCTCCAACTCTATAATTTTGTTGTTTTGGGAATGTTACATAAATGTGATCTTTTGAGACTGTTTTTTCTCAGTATTTTTCGAAGATTTTTATTTTAAAGAATATTTCCGTTAAACATTTTAAAGGAAAATTTATTATTAAAAGAAGTTATTATCCAGAGTTTGATTCACTGATTTTCAAGCCTGTGTTTTTCTAGCTTGGGTGCTCTATAGTCTGTGTTGCTATATTTGAACAGCAGCTAAAGTCGCACGCGCCGATGTAATAGCTGATTATAGCATTAACCTTATTGCCTACTGTTAAGGACGATACCGTGAAGTTAAAGGGAAAATTACCTCAGGAAAAGCCAATTCCATCAACAAAGTAAATATTATGGTTGATTACTGAGCAGGAGTAAGAAGTCCAAATGTATACTATGTACTTTAATTGTACCAGATAAAATATGTGACCCACAGTTGTGTTCCATTTCATCCTGAAAGAACTCTTTAAAGAAGAGAGATTTTCTGGAACGAGATAGTTAAATGAACAATAGGAACTCTTTACATTAATGACCTAATGTAAAGACTGTTACAGAATTGTTATATGTGGTTGGTGTGAAATGGCACTCAAAGAAAGCCAGTGTGTTAATGAGATTCTTTGGAAATAGGAGTCCTGTGTGAATGAAGGTGGGAACAAATAGCCTCAGAAGGAACAAATATTACTCTGTTATTTTCTTTTTTTTTTTTTTTTAAAGATTTATTTATTTATATTTATTTTGGGTGGGGGACGGGTTGGGGAGGGAGTGGAGCAGGCGGGCCACTTCTATTGGTCTTTCATTTATCTATTTTCATCCGTCTTTGTTCTTTGGCTCCTGTGGGCCTCCCATCGCGGTGGCGTCTGTCGTCTCAGAGCACCGGCTCTGGGCGCTTGCGCTCCAGAGCTCCAGCTCGGTAATTGGACACATCAGTCCAGCCGCTCCGCGGCACGTGGGATCTTCCCAGGCCAGGGCTCAAACCGGCGCCCCTTGCACTGCAAGGCGGTGTCCTTACCCACTGGACCACCAGGGGAAGCCCTACTCTGTTGTTTTCTAACACAATATTTAAAAACAAAACTCTGGGAGCTAGAGGAGGGCACCGTAGTGTTTGGATACAGATAACGATACCATCCAAGGTTCTGGGGAGCCCCACGTGGCCAGACTTACAGAATTGTAATTGAGCAAATAGAAGGTGGCTCTTGGGGCGCCATTCTGAGCTCACTAGGGTTGATGAAGGTGAAGGAGTGAGCCCTGCACCTTGGCTTGCCCCAGGGCCCTGCTCCCGCATGGATGTTTACAGATGGGATGATCTTGTAACTGGCATTTGACTCCAGCACCACTGTAGACAGTTTTCCTCCCAGATAGGAAAATATACTTTGTGATTAAAATCAGCCTCTATTGACTGACGTTTTTCTGTTTTTCTTCAAGCAGTGTGTGACCCTACTTAAAGTAGCTGTTGGGATGGAGGAGAAGGGAGCAATCATTTCTTGATCTGAATATATGCCGGCCACTCTGCTGTGTACACACAGTCATATATGGCTTTACAGTATGGAAAAACTGCATTCATGATCCTCGTTAAGTGATGGGTCTGATATAAACAGCATACTAAGTAACTCTTCATAGGGTATAAGCCAGTTTTCTTGGTCAGGTACACTGAAGAGGCTGTGGCTCAAAACACTGTGTATGTAAAACTTCATACATACATCTATACACGTCTACTCCAGTATACTTGCCTGGAGAATGGACAGAGGAGCCTGGCAAGCTACAGTCCATGGGGTCGCAACGAATTGGACACAGTGGAGTCACTAACACTTTTTCACTTTCACACAGATTATCTTGAGGGATAGTTTAAAGAATATATATCTATCAATTAACTTGGATATTTATACCCTCTATGAAGTGATACAGAATTTAGAGATATAAGATTTGCCCTTTTAGCAGCTTTCTATCCAGAAGAGGAAAATAACTTATAGGTACAAGAAGACTCAACTAAGTACAGGAATGGGAACTACCTAAACTACCAGTGCAATGTATAAAATAAAGTAGTCTGTAATTAATTAGTAAATAAATCTGTCAGGTTATAAATGCTATAAATGCTCAGAGGAGGCAGTGATTATTGATCTATGACCCTGGATTTTTGTCACCTGTGACATGCAGATAATGCCTCCCTCATAGTGAGATGAATAAAATAGGCAGGTATTGCCGATTACTTTGTGTGTGAAAGTGAAAGCGTTAGTCATGTCTGACTCTCTTCGACTCCATCAATTGAAGCCCGCCAGGCGCCTCTGTCCATGGAATTCTCCAGGCAGGAATACTGGAGGAGATTGCCAGTTCCTTCTCCTGGGAATCTTTCCCACCCGGACTGAACCTGAGTCTCCTGCATGGCAGGCAGATTCTTTACTCTCTGAGCCACCAAGGAAGCCCATTACTTAGTGTACTTTCAGTAAGTTATAGCTGTGCCACTGGCAAGGAGAATGAGGAGGACGTAGTAACTACAATGATACTGTATTAGTGTAGGGTGACTGCCTAAAACCTTGATAGTTCAATACAATCCATATTTACTTCTCACTCAAATCACAGCTCAGTGGGTGTTGGCAAGGAGACTTTCACTCTTCCCAGTCACTCAAGGGTGAAATTTTGTGGCTTTGCTCACCTCTAGGTGCTTGGAACCTTCTCCATTTGACCAGTAGAGGGTATGAGAGATAGAGGATTCAGAAAAGGAGGTTTGTATGGGCCAAGCCTAGATTCTATTGATGTGTTAGGACTCAGTCATATGGTTACACCTTATTACAATGCATATTGGGAAATTTAGTCTAATTGTGTGCTCAGGAACAAGAGCATGTAGGTATAGGTGAGCATTGGCCATCTATCATGCATAATCATTAGAAAGGCTTAATGGAAGAGGAAAGATTTTTTTTCCTGGATCTTTCAAAGAAAGATTTATAGTACATTACTCAGCCTCCCTTCAGGTGGCATTCTTTCAAGAGGGAGGCTGATACTTAAAAAGCCTGCAAGCATTGCTCATAAAAATTACTCTTTTGTCCTCTTAGCCACTGCTTTGCTGTAAGCCATTTGGTAGTGACCTTGGACAAGCCATCTAAGTACTGTAGGCCTCTGCTTCCTTACTTACCAGTATTCTTCATAGGACTGTGGTGAAGATTCACTAGGACTGGGCATGTTGAGTCTGTCGAGCCCTGGGTCTGGCCCAGGGTAACCATGCAGTAAAAGCTTTTACTAATAGTATTAACACGTATGATCCCAGAGGTAAATATTGCTAACCATTCACTTATTTGTCATCTTTCCTAGAGGCCCACTTAGAGTAGCAAAGAATAACTTGACTGAGCTTATTTATATGTATTTAGAATTCCGGGACGCCAGTTCAGTAATAAGAGATGAATGTTCCCTGGACATTCAGAGGAGAGAGCTTGGCCTTCCTCCTGTGGTAATCCTCCCATTCAGCTCCACTGGCTTTTTATTCCTCTCGGAAGAGGACAGCAGGGGTAGTGGGCTATAATTTACCCCTTCTCCCTCCTTCCTCGAACTTCCTCAGTGTTGGGCTCTATCGTGAGTTTGTCAGGGAAGCGTGAGGTTCATGTCACAACAGCTACTTTTTGCTGCAGGCTGATGGCAAGTTGTTAGCAAGGGAAGAACAACCTTCCCAGGCCCATGTTAACTGGAGTGGATTGGTAGCTATCAGAGCCTGTGGTTCCGTTTAACCCAGTTCTGTTCAGCAGGCATTTATGAACAGCCCTGGGGAGTCAAGCTTGAAATGGTGCAGATCTTGTATCTAAGAAACCCCCTTAGGGAGGTGAGTTTCTTGGAAGGTAGGAAGAAAGGAATTCAAGGTGGTGGGGAGGGCAGATGGGGGAGAACAGAGGTGGGAAGAAACAGTTCAGGCTCAGCTTGTGCACGCTCCTGCTTCAGGCCTGCTCCTTATTGGCATCTCCTCACAAGCCTCAGTGGTCTGTTAAAGGAATGAGGTAAAAGTTCCAACATCAGAGACCTGGGAGGGTTAAGTAAGATGACACATGGAAAGGGTTAACTGTGCATTAATCGTATTGGACACATAGTAAGTGCTTGGTACTTGTTGGCTGCTGCTGTTGTTACTGCCTTGGTGTGCTTCTGTAAATCGATCTGTTAAGGCCACTGACTTGACCAAGGATTTTGCACAGACAAACTAGGAAACTACTGGGAATTTTATTATAATTTTGGTGAAAAATATAATGAAAGCTACTTTAGCTACTGGTGAAATAGTACACTGTAGTCACAATGGATGGAAAAATGGCCTGCTGACCCTGAGAATCCAATTAATCTCGGTAATGTCTGGGAGAGTTGGGGCTTGAGATGGAAGAGCCGTGAGACCTGAAAGGGAGTGAGGGATGGCTGTGTTGAACCCTTTGGGGAGGAGAGAGGCTGATGTGGGTGGATATGTAGAAGCTGTCAGAAAACAGAGGTGCCCTTAAATGTGTTAAAACTCCATGTGAGGAGTTTTCCAGAGGTCAGGAAAGCCCACAACTGACTGCAGAAACTAAAATGTATCCTGAAACTTAGGCCGAGGGGCTGGAGTCCTTCCTAGCCAATGGCTTCAGCTCTCTCTTTACCTGTTGTGTTTTCAGGACCGACCCTTAGAGGTGTCCCTGTGGCTCAGTAGGTCCAGAAACTCACGGTGTCCATGAGGGACTGGCTCCTAGACTGCATGGTGGACACTCCAGTCCCACGGTACCCACCAGTTCCACATCCATAGTTTTACTGCAGATTGTAAATGTAGTGCCCCGATCCCGCATTTTGCAGGCTGATGGCAAGTTGTTAGCAAGGGAAGAACAACCTTCCCAGGCCCATGTTAACTGGAGTGGATTGGTAGCTATCAGAGCCTGTGGTTCCGTTTAACCCAGTTCTGTTCAGCAGGCATTTATGAACAGCCCTGGGGAGTCAAGCTTGAAATGGTGCAGATCTTGTATCTAAGAAACCCCCTTAGGGAGGTGAGTTTCTTGGAAGGTAGGAAGAAAGGAATTCAAGGTGGTGGGGAGGGCAGATGGGGGAGAACAGAGGTGGGAAGAAACAGTTCAGGCTCAGCTTGTGCACGCTCCTGCTTCAGGCCTGCTCCTTATTGGCATCTCCTCACAAGCCTCAGTGGTCTGTTAAAGGAATGAGGTAAAAGTTCCAACATCAGAGACCTGGGAGGGTTAAGTAAGATGACACATGGAAAGGGTTAACTGTGCATTAATCGTATTGGACACATAGTAAGTGCTTGGTACTTGTTGGCTGCTGCTGTTGTTACTGCCTTGGTGTGCTTCTGTAAATCGATCTGTTAAGGCCACTGACTTGACCAAGGATTTTGCACAGACAAACTAGGAAACTACTGGGAATTTTATTATAATTTTGGTGAAAAATATAATGAAAGCTACTTTAGCTACTGGTGAAATAGTACACTGTAGTCACAATGGATGGAAAAATGGCCTGCTGACCCTGAGAATCCAATTAATCTCGGTAATGTCTGGGAGAGTTGGGGCTTGAGATGGAAGAGCCGTGAGACCTGAAAGGGAGTGAGGGATGGCTGTGTTGAACCCTTTGGGGAGGAGAGAGGCTGATGTGGGTGGATATGTAGAAGCTGTCAGAAAACAGAGGTGCCCTTAAATGTGTTAAAACTCCATGTGAGGAGTTTTCCAGAGGTCAGGAAAGCCCACAACTGACTGCAGAAACTAAAATGTATCCTGAAACTTAGGCCGAGGGGCTGGAGTCCTTCCTAGCCAATGGCTTCAGCTCTCTCTTTACCTGTTGTGTTTTCAGGACCGACCCTTAGAGGTGTCCCTGTGGCTCAGTAGGTCCAGAAACTCTACGGTGTCCATGAGGGACTGGCTCCTAGACTGCATGGTGGACACTCCAGTCCCACGGTACCCACCAGTTCCACATCCATAGTTTTACTGCAGATTGTAAATGTAGTGCCCCCGATCCCATCATTGATGGTTAAAACCATGGATGGCGAACCTGCGGATGGGAGGGCCAACTGTGTAGAATTTCAGCCTTAAATCTGTTTTTCATAGAAGAAAACTGGTCAGGGTGAAAGCAGGGTGGAGCTTGGGTAGAAGGAGAGCGAGTAAACTAGGGACCCTGTTAAAGGACAGTTTTGGAGTATCTGCCCACAGGTGACAGTGCACCTGGCTTTAAAATTTTGGGTTTGTGGTTTTTCATTCCGGAGGAGAGACTTAGGGAAACAACAAAGGCTCAAGGTCACAAGCTTGGCTGCCGACGAGAGAGGCCTGGAAGGAAAACCCATGATGTAGCCAAGTTGCGTACTGCGGGAAGCACATGCCGGGTAGTGAGAGGCAGCCCACGACTCAGCGTCAGCCAGTTACCCCGACGCAGGAGAGTGGGCCTCAGTGGCCACGTTTTTTGGACCTTCCAAGAGAAAGTGAAAGTAGGGAATTTTAAGTGGATTTCCCTACCTTTTTAGTATTAGTAACAAATTCCCCATCTTTCCCTGAAAGATCACTAAGCAAGCATACAGTAGTGAACTATTTTAGGCCCATGGTCTTTGCAGTGAGAGTTAAAGAATGGAGAGAAAAATATGTAGCTTGGGAGGTAACTTAGCTGAATATGCTCCTGGTTCTGGTTCTTCTGGAGCCTAGCACTGGGTACGGGCACAAGCTCCATGTATTTTCATCGAATAAATAAACCTGCTGAGACAGCCCTCTCCTGAGAGGTAGAGAGAGAGAGAGGAGTTGGCCTTCCCTCACCTCCAGTTTAGAAGATAGAATCAAGCCAGAACTTCCATGGCCTTCCCTGTTGGGCCGGCCTTTCCAGCCCTCTCTCTTCCCTTTCAGGGCCTCTGTAAGTGCCCTGGGAGCATTCATTCTCACACTAAAACTCCAGGGTTTGCCTCGAATGGAAGAAAGTTTAAAAAATAAAAATAAAGTTTATACTGTCATGCTGAAAAACAAGACCAATTTCATTGTAGCTTGTATTTCCTTCCTCTGTCATGGTTAGTGCATTTTTGCTTAATTTTGATAGATTCAATTATACAATAGGAAGAGATACAGATTATACCTTAAATTACAACAAAGCTCTCAAAGCCTTAATAAATGCGGATGGGAGGGCCAACTGTGTAGAATTTCAGCCTTAAATCTGTTTTTCATAGAAGAAAACTGGTCAGGGTGAAAGCAGGGTGGAGCTTGGGTAGAAGGAGAGCGAGTAAACTAGGGACCCTGTTAAAGGACAGTTTTGGAGTATCTGCCCACAGGTGACAGTGCACCTGGCTTTAAAATTTTGGGTTTGTGGTTTTTCATTCCGGAGGAGAGACTTAGGGAAACAACAAAGGCTCAAGGTCACAAGCTTGGCTGCCGACGAGAGAGGCCTGGAAGGAAAACCCATGATGTAGCCAAGTTGCGTACTGCGGGAAGCACATGCCGGGTAGTGAGAGGCAGCCCACGACTCAGCGTCAGCCAGTTACCCCGACGCAGGAGAGTGGGCCTCAGTGGCCACGTTTTTTGGACCTTCCAAGAGAAAGTGAAAGTAGGGAATTTTAAGTGGATTTCCCTACCTTTTTAGTATTAGTAACAAATTCCCCATCTTTCCCTGAAAGATCACTAAGCAAGCATACAGTAGTGAACTATTTTAGGCCCATGGTCTTTGCAGTGAGAGTTAAAGAATGGAGAGAAAAATATGTAGCTTGGGAGGTAACTTAGCTGAATATGCTCCTGGTTCTGGTTCTTCTGGAGCCTAGCACTGGGTACGGGCACAAGCTCCATGTATTTTCATCGAATAAATAAACCTGCTGAGACAGCCCTCTCCTGAGAGGTAGAGAGAGAGAGAGAGTTGGCCTTCCCTCACCTCCAGTTTAGAAGATAGAATCAAGCCAGAACTTCCATGGCCTTCCCTGTTGGGCCGGCCTTTCCAGCCCTCTCTCTTCCCTTTCAGGGCCTCTGTAAGTGCCCTGGGAGCATTCATTCTCACACTAAAACTCCAGGGTTTGCCTCGAATGGAAGAAAGTTTAAAAAATAAAAATAAAGTTTATACTGTCATGCTGAAAAACAAGACCAATTTCATTGTAGCTTGTATTTCCTTCCTCTGTCATGGTTAGTGCATTTTTGCTTAATTTTGATAGATTCAATTATACAATAGGAAGAGATACAGATTATACCTTAAATTACAACAAAGCTCTCAAAGCCTTAAAAGGGTATAGAAACGTTACTCTTAGAAAATAAATCAGTTTCTTTAGACTGAAATAATGCTATCCATGTAACAGTGTGGGCTTTTTGCTATTTAAACTTAATGAGAGGGCTTTTCTGAACCATTGGGTAGGATCTTCTTTTATATCAAGTTCTGCTGATATCTGCTCATTTATTTATTAGTATGAAAGTATTACTGTCTTGGACAAGAGTATTTTTTGTTGTTGCGGTTATTAGAAATCAGTTCCAAAATGTTTAAGCTCAGACGAGGAGAGGTATTTACCTGCAGGTCCAGAGAATTCTTAAAACCCTACAGAGGATGTGCTTGGCTCCCCTGGGAGATTCTACATGGGACAGGAAAGCCCTGGAACCCACTGGGCAGACACTGGTTCCCTTTCTGTCCCCTGAGGCCTCCTGGGGCGGTTTACTCTGAGTAGCATGTTCATGCATCAGTCTTTGCTCGCTGGCTTATTCCTAGACGTTGAGAGCACGTTGGATAGCTTGCAGCATAGACCAGAGTGGACCCTCTTCATCCAGGTTTGTAGTTCTCAGGAGAACGAATTGAGTATCTCAGTTTGGGTCATGCATCCGCCTTTGGCCAAAATCAGAGAGGAATTTGGAGACGCATAGTGACTTGACTATGACTCGGCATTGGGTACCATGGTGCTCACAAAAAAGGATCACCGTGGGCTAGGCAGCCTCTCTAGAAGAAAGGCATCACTACCATCTCCAGCCTTAGCCCCAACCAAAAGGGAAAACAAATTTTTTATGCTTCTCATGACTTGGAAAACATTCAAAGAATGTCTTTTCTTGTTTCATCTGCTCTCCTACCTGTAATGGTCTGTCATTAAAAACAAAGAATCTTTTTAGAAAGTTATATTTATTGAATGCTTATTACATAGTAGGAGGTGAATGAGTAAAAGCTATCAGGTTTTATGTTTTTATTGTTTGGAAATATTCTTCACAGAATAAAAGTATGTTGCTGTTGCGGCAGCCTGGTGTACTGAAAAGGGAGCTAAATAACACCAAAGGTCATTTGGATTGATTTAACCTTAAATTTACAACAAAGCTCTCAAAGCCTTAAAAGGGTATAGAAACGTTACTCTTAGAAAATAAATCAGTTTCTTTAGACTGAAATAATGCTATCCATGTAACAGTGTGGGCTTTTGCTATTTAAACTTAATGAGAGGGCTTTTCTGAACCATTGGGTAGGATCTTCTTTTATATCAAGTTCTGCTGATATCTGCTCATTTATTTATTAGTATGAAAGTATTACTGTCTTGGACAAGAGTATTTTTTGTTGTTGCGGTTATTAGAAATCAGTTCCAAAATGTTTAAGCTCAGACGAGGAGAGGTATTTACCTGCAGGTCCAGAGAATTCTTAAAACCCTACAGAGGATGTGCTTGGCTCCCCTGGGAGATTCTACATGGGACAGGAAAGCCCTGGAACCCACTGGGCAGACACTGGTTCCCTTTCTGTCCCCTGAGGCCTCCTGGGGCCGGTTTACTCTGAGTAGCATGTTCATGCATCAGTCTTTGCTCGCTGGCTTATTCCTAGACGTTGAGAGCACGTTGGATAGCTTGCAGCATAGACCAGAGTGGACCCTCTTCATCCAGGTTTGTAGTTCTCAGGAGAACGAATTGAGTATCTCAGTTTGGGTCATGCATCCGCCTTTGGCCAAAATCAGAGAGGAATTTGGAGACGCATAGTGACTTGACTATGACTCGGCATTGGGTACCATGGTGCTCACAAAAAAGGATCACCGTGGGCTAGGCAGCCTCTCTAGAAGAAAGGCATCACTACCATCTCCAGCCTTAGCCCCAACCAAAAGGGAAAACAAATTTTTTATGCTTCTCATGACTTGGAAAACATTCAAAGAATGTCTTTTCTTGTTTCATCTGCTCTCCTACCTGTAATGGTCTGTCATTAAAAACAAAGAATCTTTTTAGAAAGTTATATTTATTGAATGCTTATTACATAGTAGGAGGTGAATGAGTAAAAGCTATCAGGTTTTATGTTTTTATTGTTTGGAAATATTCTTCACAGAATAAAAGTATGTTGCTGTTGCGGCAGCCTGGTGTACTGAAAAGGGAGCTAAATAACACCAAAGGCCTCCATTCTGGTTCCACTTTCAGACCGTTTATTTGCTGGGTAATCTTGAACAAATTATGCCCTCTCTCAGTTTGTTTCCTCGCTAGTAAAATGGAGATCATAATAACATTTCTTTTGAACACAGTGGTATTGTGAAGATAAAATGAAAGAATATATACAAACATGTGATAGTGGTTTTGTTTTTCTTTTTTTTTTTGCTTACTAAAGAAAGATTTTTGACCCCTGCTCTAAGGAGAAAAGGTACTATTTTTAAATGCTTTATTTTTAGTAACTGCCACTGCCATTTTTCTCTAAGAATAGGCTTTCTCTTAAAGCATTTTTACAGTGTTCGGGCCAGTAAATGGTGAATTCTCTTAAAGACAAGCACGATCTTGGGGGAGATTTCCTGGCACTCAAAATCAGATGACTTTTACTTGGAGATATAGCTGAAGTATCCTGATGGAAAACTGAAAACTAGCTTGACCTGGAGAAGGAAGGTCAAGCACACAAGATGCTGGTATTTTGTCTGCCTCTCCAGACTACCTTGCAGGAGTCACTGTCAGGGAACTGGTTATCTGTAGCATAACGTCTTTATTGGCTGCCGCCATCCTGGGAATCCGTAGCTTCCTTGGAGTGGTCTGGCATAGCTCTAAAATGTTTAAGATGCAAAGAAATGTATTTTGGCTCAGGACAAGCATGTTAAACAAGATAGTGACTTTTACTGGAAATAAGGCAGAATAGAACACACTAACATGGAAATCAGAGAAAATTTTTAAAAAGATACGAGACTGGGAAACAGTGAGAGATCTGAGAAAGGGAAACAGCTGGCTTATAAAGATTGGAGAAATGATTACTGAATGATACATTGCTGAATAACATTCTGTGGGTGAATAAAACAAACTGTTTAAAAAAGGGAGGGGGAAGGATATGATCCAGGAGTAACTTAAAAATCTAATGAAGGTAATTATGAATAAATGTTCTAGCATAGCATAGAAGTTCAGCCGCTTACTCTGGAAGAAGCTTTATTAGCATCTCAAACCAGAGAAACATTTGGCGTGCCGTCTTCGAGCGTATGATAATAAATACAAGTGAAGGAAAGCCATCTTCCTGCCTCCCAACCTTGATGAATAGCCAGCGAGGATTCTAGGAAGCGAAGTGTACTGGTTCCACTTTCGTTTAGGTAATGAACTTTTTTAGTTTTTCCTCGCTAGTAAAATGGAGATCATAATAACATTTCTTTTGAACACAGTGGTATTGTGAAGATAAAATGAAAGAATATATACAAACATGTGATAGTGGTTTTGTTTTTTTTTTTTTTGCTTACTAAAGAAAGATTTTTGACCCCTGCTCTAAGGAGAAAAGGTACTATTTTTAAATGCTTTATTTTTAGTAACTGCCACTGCCATTTTTCTCTAAGAATAGGCTTTCTCTTAAAGCATTTTTACAGTGTTCGGGCCAGTAAATGGTGAATTCTCTTAAAGACAAGCACGATCTTGGGGGAGATTTCCTGGCACTCAAAATCAGATGACTTTTACTTGGAGATATAGCTGAAGTATCCTGATGGAAAACTGAAAACTAGCTTGACCTGGAGAAGGAAGGTCAAGCACACAAGATGCTGGTATTTTGTCTGCCTCTCCAGACTACCTTGCAGGAGTCACTGTCAGGGAACTGGTTATCTGTAGCATAACGTCTTTATTGGCTGCCGCCATCCTGGGAATCCGTAGCTTCCTTGGAGTGGTCTGGCATAGCTCTAAAATGTTTAAGATGCAAAGAAATGTATTTTGGCTCAGGACAAGCATGTTAAACAAGATAGTGACTTTTACTGGAAATAAGGCAGAATAGAACACACTAACATGGAAATCAGAGAAAATTTTTAAAAAGATACGAGACTGGGAAACAGTGAGAGATCTGAGAAAGGGAAACAGCTGGCTTATAAAGATTGGAGAAATGATTACTGAATGATACATTGCTGAATAACATTCTGTGGGTGAATAAAACAAACTGTTTAAAAAAGGGAGGGGGAAGGATATGATCCAGGAGTAACTTAAAAATCTAATGAAGGTAATTATGAATAAATGTTCTAGCATAGCATAGAAGTTCAGCCGCTTACTCTGGAAGAAGCTTTATTAGCATCTCAAACCAGAGAAACATTTGGCGTGCCGTCTTCGAGCGTATGATAATAAATACAAGTGAAGGAAAGCCATCTTCCTGCCTCCCAACCTTGATGAATAGCCAGCGAGGATTCTAGGAAGCGAAGTGTACTGCTAGGGAATTTTTCCTGTGAAAGCCTTGTGCTTTATACTTGGACAGCATCTGTGCCGTAGCTGTGTCATTGCCCATATTCACTGTTTTTGCCCTCCTGCTGCCTGTCAGACTTGAAAACCAGTTTAATTTCTAACTCTGGTTTGTTAATCTCCAGTCCCTTGATTCCATAATTCAGTGCCCCTCCTCCAATTAATTTTGAATAGTACCCACATTATACTTGGAATTGTATGTATGTATGCACATACACAAAAATACATAGATAAGGGAATGGGTGTTTTTTTTGTGCTTTTATAGAAAGATGGTTTAACTGAGCTTTTGTTTCCTTTCTGTACTATTATGAATTGCTTTTATAAACTGCTGAATGATAAAGGACAGAGAGAGATCTCCAAATAATATTCTCACTCAGTGTGTGGGGTATGTGTGTGTGTAAATCTGTGATTCAGACAGGTTTCATAGGAGCAGGCTTTCTGAATAGCCATTTTAAAAATTAAGTGAAAACTCATTAGAGGCAAATTATACACAATGATTTTAAACCCCAGGGGGCTGACTCTATGTACATATTGAATAGTCATTTGTTCTTAGTTTATTGTATAAATATAGTCAATTAAGTTCATTGTAAAAAAAAAAATTGAATTGTGTTTGTGGTAAAACTGGTACAGTGCCTTAAATTTTAACACTTTGACATTTTAAAGCACATAAAATAATTTTGGGACATCTGGCAACTAATGAGATTGTCGATTTCTGATTAATTGTATCCACTGTTTTATTACTTTGCCTCTTTTTTTGTAGGTCTGAACAAAATTAAGAAGAAAGAACTTCTACAATCACAGCAGATGAAGATCCGCTAGTAAACTGATCAAGATTTTTGGCCTGCCCTCCAAAGAAAAGGTAACTGGCTCTTTCACCATAGCACAGCTATGAATAAATGCTGCAGTGCCTGTGATTATAATAGTTTGAGTTCTACCAAAGGATGATAATTTTTAAAATTTAAGGTATCTGAGTTAAATCTCCAATTTTAAACATAACCCTGAATTTGATCTTATTAATGTGAAATAGTAGTGAATTCTAGAGTACAATATTTTTAGTCATTTGGCAAAATAAAATTTGCTAAATTTTTAAATTCATTACAATTGTTGGAATACTTTGAAGATAAGACTCCTGCCCCTCATCCGTATTCACCTTTTCCTGCAAGACTGTCTAAAGATGTGGTCTTAGCGTTTTGTCCTGTTGCACTTTTCCAAGCTGCTGTGTTCTTCTTTCCACAAGCAGTGTAGACCCAGGTGCTCAGGGCAGGGGAGAGCGTAAGGAAATTGTAAAACAGGAAGGAGGACCTCAGGTGCTCCCTCTGGGCCCAGCGGCTTTACGCAACCCCCTGGAAGGCTCACTGCTCAGAAGTAGTCCCAGATCTCTATAAAGACAGCAGCCACTGTTGATTGCATTTCTCACTGCATGCTCACGATTACCGTTTACTGTCTGGGGAGGAGGGTGCTAAGTTTCACATAATATGATAAAGAAGAAAAGTTTCTGGAGGACTCTTTATTAAAAATAAAAAACAAACTATCCTCCCGTGTCTACCTTGGAAAGGAATAGGGGCTTCGAGTTAAGACGCAGTTTAGGATGAGTCATTGAAGGATAAAACCGAAAAGAATTCCAAACTGGAAAGACCAAGGAGTTTCCAGCTCTGGAAACTGGTTCTTAGTTTATTGTATAAATATAGTCAATTAAGTTCATTGTAAAAAAAATTGAATTGTGTTTGTGGTAAAACTGGTACAGTGCCTTAAATTTTAACACTTTGACATTTTAAAGCACATAAAATAATTTTGGGACATCTGGCAACTAATGAGATTGTCGATTTCTGATTAATTGTATCCACTGTTTTATTACTTTGCCTCTTTTTTTGTAGGTCTGAACAAAATTAAGAAGAAAGAACTTCTACAATCACAGCAGATGAAGATCCGCTAGTAAACTGATCAAGATTTTTGGCCTGCCCTCCAAAGAAAAGGTAACTGGCTCTTTCACCATAGCACAGCTATGAATAAATGCTGCAGTGCCTGTGATTATAATAGTTTGAGTTCTACCAAAGGATGATAATTTTTAAAATTTAAGGTATCTGAGTTAAATCTCCAATTTTAAACATAACCCTGAATTTGATCTTATTAATGTGAAATAGTAGTGAATTCTAGAGTACAATATTTTTAGTCATTTGGCAAAATAAAATTTGCTAAATTTTTAAATTCATTACAATTGTTGGAATACTTTGAAGATAAGACTCCTGCCCCTCATCCGTATTCACCTTTTCCTGCAAGACTGTCTAAAGATGTGGTCTTAGCGTTTTGTCCTGTTGCACTTTTCCAAGCTGCTGTGTTCTTCTTTCCACAAGCAGTGTAGACCCAGGTGCTCAGGGCAGGGGAGAGCGTAAGGAAATTGTAAAACAGGAAGGAGGACCTCAGGTGCTCCCTCTGGGCCCAGCGGCTTTACGCAACCCCCTGGAAGGCTCACTGCTCAGAAGTAGTCCCAGATCTCTATAAAGACAGCAGCCACTGTTGATTGCATTTCTCACTGCATGCTCACGATTACCGTTTACTGTCTGGGGAGGAGGGTGCTAAGTTTCACATAATATGATAAAGAAGAAAAGTTTCTGGAGGACTCTTTATTAAAAATAAAAAACAAACTATCCTCCCGTGTCTACCTTGGAAAGGAATAGGGGGCTTCCGAGTTAAGACGCAGTTTAGGATGAGTCATTGAAGGATAAAACCGAAAAGAATTCCAAACTGGAAAGACCAAGGAGTTTCCAGCTCTGAAATGGATCAACTTACAAATTTAGATGACAGATGCAGTGCTTCAATCAGACTTTAGGCGTCCGTAGCAAAGATGGAACCATTTTGGACAACGTGAACATGCATCTGCACTGTGACCAAACGGAAACGGGAGCTTCTAGAAGGATGTGGCAGTTATGTTAAGAAGAACCTGAGACTGGGCAGCTCCAAAGTCTCCACCTTCAAAATAGGCCCTTAGGATTTTCCAGCCCAAAGGTGAGAGGCCAGTAATGCAGTGGTCTCTTTCAGTGATCCTCACAGTGGTCACAGAGGATGGCATTCACTGTGGCATCTGCAGAGTGCCAGAGCAGAGTGAAGCAGGGCTTTCCTAGGTGGTGGTCGGCAGCTGGCAGAGGTGGGGTATAAGGAGGGGAAAAGGGAAGGTAGAGAGGAACATACCTGATAGAGATGCTAAAGGGGCTCGTTAGTCCACAGTTATTGACTGAGCTTCTGCCGTGTGCAGAAGAATTGTCCCCAAGGAGAAAAAGAGAGGAATAGGAGGTGATTTTCAGACCTCAATTATGACTTACCTCTTTGGAATAAATAGTGTTCTGATGGTTGGATTGTTTTGTAGGGTTGTTGTTGTTCATTTGCTAAGTCCTGTCTGACTCTTTTTGACCCCCAAGGACTGCAGCATGCCAGACTCCTCTGTCCTCCATCTGCCGGAGCATGCTCAAATTCCTGTCTGTTGAGTCAGTGATGCCATCCAACCATCTCATCCTCTGTCATCCTCCTCTTCTCCCTAGCTAAGGAAATTGTAAAACAGGAAGGAGGACCTCAGGTGCTCCCTCTGGGCCCAGCGGCTTTACGCAACCCCTGGAAGGCTCACTGCTCAGAAGTAGTCCCAGATCTCTATAAAGACAGCAGCCACTGTTGATTGCATTTCTCACTGCATGCTCACGATTACCGTTTACTGTCTGGGGAGGAGGGTGCTAAGTTTCACATAATATGATAAAGAAGAAAAGTTTCTGGAGGACTCTTTATTAAAAATAAAAAACAAACTATCCTCCCGTGTCTACCTTGGAAAGGAATAGGGGTTTCCCGAGTTAAGACGCAGTTTAGGATGAGTCATTGAAGGATAAAACCGAAAAGAATTCCAAACTGGAAAGACCAAGGAGTTTCCAGCTCTGAAATGGATCAACTTACAAATTTAGATGACAGATGCAGTGCTTCAATCAGACTTTAGGCGTCCGTAGCAAAGATGGAACCATTTTGGACAACGTGAACATGCATCTGCACTGTGACCAAACGGAAACGGGAGCTTCTAGAAGGATGTGGCAGTTATGTTAAGAAGAACCTGAGACTGGGCAGCTCCAAAGTCTCCACCTTCAAAATAGGCCCTTAGGATTTTCCAGCCCAAAGGTGAGAGGCCAGTAATGCAGTGGTCTCTTTCAGTGATCCTCACAGTGGTCACAGAGGATGGCATTCACTGTGGCATCTGCAGAGTGCCAGAGCAGAGTGAAGCAGGGCTTTCCTAGGTGGTGGTCGGCAGCTGGCAGAGGTGGGGTATAAGGAGGGGAAAAGGGAAGGTAGAGAGGAACATACCTGATAGAGATGCTAAAGGGGCTCGTTAGTCCACAGTTATTGACTGAGCTTCTGCCGTGTGCAGAAGAATTGTCCCCAAGGAGAAAAAGAGAGGAATAGGAGGTGATTTTCAGACCTCAATTATGACTTACCTCTTTGGAATAAATAGTGTTCTGATGGTTGGATTGTTTTGTAGGGTTGTTGTTGTTCATTTGCTAAGTCCTGTCTGACTCTTTTTGACCCCCAAGGACTGCAGCATGCCAGACTCCTCTGTCCTCCATCTGCCGGAGCATGCTCAAATTCCTGTCTGTTGAGTCAGTGATGCCATCCAACCATCTCATCCTCTGTCATCCTCCTCTTCTCCCCTTGCCCTCAGTCTTTTCCAGCATCAGGGTCTTGTCCAACGAGTGAGCTCGTCACATCAGGTGACCAAAGTATTGGAGCCTCATCATCAGTCCTTCCAATGAATATTCAGGATTGATTTCCTTAGGACTGACTGGTTTGATCTCCTTGCTGTCCAAGGGACTCTCAAGAGTCTTCACCACCACAGTTGGAAAGCATCAGTTCTTCGGCACTCAGGCTTCTTTATGGTCCAACTCTCATATCTGTGCATGACTCCTGGGAAAACCATAGATTTGACTAGATGAACTTTTGTCAGCAAAGTGATGTCTTTGCTTTTTAATATGCTGTCTAGGTTTGTCATAGCTTTCCTTACAAGGAGCAAGTGTCAGTCACTGTCTGCAGTGATTTTGGAAAATAAAAAGAGGGTAAAGTAAAATCTGTCACTGCTTCCACTATTTCCCCTTCTGTTTGCCTTGAAATGATGGGACTGGATGCTGTGATCTTGGTTTTTTTAATGTTGAGTTCGAGGCTTTTTCACTCTCCTTTGTGATCCTCATTAAGAGACTCTTTAGTTCCTCTTCGCTTTCTGCCATCAGAGTGGTGCATATAGTAGGATACCAGAAAGCCAGTGACAAGCCCACAGGGATCAGACATGTGGAGAAGTGAAATGGACCAGGTGGAACTATGAGAAACTGTTAGATTCATGACCAATCTCAGAGTGCTTACCTTTTCAGTACCAGCTGCATGTAGGCCCCCAGATCCATTCAACAAATATTAACGGAGTGCCGGCTTGCATGCTGTGCTCTTCTGGGCACAGAGTATTGATTAGTAAATGAAAGGGATACAAGTCCCTGCCATTGTGGCACTTACCTTTTAATGAAAAGGAACAGATAACAGGTAGCAAATGTAATAAGTAAACATAGTGATCTGCCTTCTGTTTTAATAAAACCACCCTGACCGCTCTCTATCAAGATGGGATATAGGGGGCAAGGGTAAAAACAGTAAGAGCAGTTAAACTGTGGTTACTGAAATGACCCAGACCTGTCATAATGTTAGAAAAATGGAAATCTTAACCTTAGTGACTTTTCTTGATTTTTTTTTTTTTTTTTCAAAGTTAGCAATGTAAGAAAAGAATTTGAGTCAACCTAAATACGTCTATGGGATTCTGCCAAGTGGAGACACTTTTCTATCTTGCGTATAGAAGTGATAAAGGAAGTGAGAGAAAGGTGAAGACTTTGGGCCAAGGCTAGGTTGCAGAAGGTCAGAGTGGATTTGAGCCTCACATGGAAGCTTCATTTTGATTAGCATATGAAGCTAAAAGAAAGGGAAAGATAATAGCCTGCAGCTAGTCACCGGAGCACAAAGGTAGAAAGAACCCAAATGTCCGTCAGAATGGATCAGCAAAGCGTGGTATAACCACATGGTAGACTTTTCTTCAGCTGTAAAGTAGGAAAAATTACAGATACGTGCTCCAACATGGGGGAACCTTGAACCAAAGGCTGACTGAAAGAAGCCAGACCCAAGAGGTCACATACTGTATTGTTTCAACATTGTGAAATATCCCGAATAGGCACATCGGTTGAGAGAGAAAACAGATGTGGTTTCTAGGGGCTGGGGGAGGGACAGGAGATGGGGAGTGACCACCTCATGCGTACAGGGCTTCCTTTCAGGGTGATGAAATGTTCTGGACAAAACAGTGATGATGATTGCACCACATCGTGAGTGCGCTAAGTGTCACTAAGTCCTGGACTTTAAAATGGTTAGCCTGGTGACTTCTATGTTATGTGACAATTACCTCAATTGAAAGGAAAAAAAAGGATGGCATGTGGAGAGGTCTTTGAAGAATGTGTACTTTATATCTTGTTTAGTTGGAGTGGAATCTTTGTAAGGGGGCGTGACAGATGATACAACCAGAAGAAAAAAGGATGTTGAATTGGATAGTGAAAGTTGTTGACTGCCAGGCAAGCAGTTTAGATTCTGTTCTGTTGGTAGCTGAAAACACAGCCGCGTGTGCTCCACCAGTAAGAAGGAAACTGAAGAGAGGTTGGGGCTTTGGGAATTACAACCTCTGGGTTTCGAAGCAGTGCAGAGCAAGTGGCCCCTGGTTTTGTCATTCTGGCATATTTTTGCTCCCTGCATGGAACTTTGTGATAACCTCATGGAAGTCTCAGACAAAATTAATTTAGAATTTTTTCATCTATTAAAAAATATAAAGTCAGCCCTCAACACAACGGTTTGAAATAAAAAAAAAGAGAAAGTACGAAGAATTTTTACGTTTATTTTTTTTAAAAAAAGAAAGACAAAAAAAAGAATTAAAAAAAAAACTTGTTATAGTTCCTTATTATATATAAAGGTAGGTGTGTGTGGGCACTCAGTCGGTCAGTCGTGTTCACCTCTTTGCAGCCCTGTAGACTGTAACCCACTGGGCTTCCCTGCCCATGGGATTTCCCAAGCAAGGATACTGGAATAGGGTGCCACTTCTGACTTCAGGGGAGCTTCCTGACCCAGGGATAGATCTGCATCTCCATGTGATTGGCAGGCAGATTCTTCAGCACTAGAACCACCTGGGAGACCCTATATACCCGTGTTTTGTTTTCTTTTTAATTTATTCATTTTATTTTTGGCTCTTCGGTGTTTTCACTGCTGCCACAGGCTCTTCTCTGGTTGCAGGAAGTGGGGGCTACTCTCTAGTTGCGGTCAGCAGGCTTCTTGTGGCGGTGACTTCTCTTGTTGTGGAACTCGGGCTCTTGGGCACACAGGCTTCAGTAGTTGCAGCACATGGGCTCCGTAGTTGCAGCTCCGAGGCTCTAGAGCACAGGCTGTATAGTTGTGGCTCATGGGCTTAGTTGCTCCACAGCGTATGGGATCATCCCGGATCAGGGATCAAACCTGTGTCTCCTGCATTGGCAGTTGAACTCTTTGCCACTGAGCTGCCAGGGAAGCCGGAGATATAATTTGTATGCTACAAATTTAGCACTAGAATCATTTTTAGGATATTGACAGTGTTGGGCAGACAGCATCTCTGTGTAGGTTTAAAACAGTTTCATCACTCCCAAAGGAAACATATTTTCCATTATCGCTTTCCATCCTTCCCTCTTAGGAGATCCTAGAAGCAGCTCATCTGTTTTCTTGCTGTGGATTTGCCTATTTTGGATATTTGACGTGAATAAATGAAATATAATATGTGGCCTTTTGTGTCTGACTTTGTTTACTTTGCTTGTTGTTGAGGTTTGTCTGTGTTGTAGCATGTGTCAGTATTTCATTCCTTTTACTGGGTGAATAATGCTCTATTGTGTGGTTATACCACTTTTATTTAGGCGTTCTTCAGTTGGTGGACACAGGGGTTGCTGCCACCTTTCGGCTTTGAGTTGTGCCCTCATGAACACTGGTATCTCTTTGCTTTCAGTTCTTTGAGTGTGTACCTAGAAGTGGAATTGCTGGATTATATTGTAATTCTTTATTTAGCCTTTTGTCAAACTGCTTTCCACAGATGCTGCACCATTTTATTTACTTTCCCATCAGTAATGCACAGTGATTCCTTCCCATCCTTACCAACTCTTGTCATTTTCTCTTTATGTTGGTTTACTAGTCATCCTAGTGGGTGTGGCATAGCATCTCATTATACCTTTGGTTTGTATTTTTCTTATGACAAAAGATGTTGAGCATCTTTCCATGTGCTTGTATTATCTCATTTGAAGAAATGCCTATTGAGACCTTTGCCCATTGTGAAAATTGGATTATTTGTCCTTTTTATTTTTATTTATTTATTTATTTTTTAAACATTTATTTATTTATTTATTTATCTTTGGGCGGGGGTCGGGTTGGGGAGGGAGGGGAGCAGGCGGGCCACTTCTATTGGTCTTTCATTTCTCTATTTTCATCCGTCTTTGTTCTTTGGCCCGTGTGGGCCTCCCATCGCGGTGGCCTCTGTTGTCGTAGAGCACCGGCTCTGGGCGCATGCGCCCCAGAGCTCCGGCTGGGTAATTGGACACATCCGTCCAGCGGCTCCGCGGCACGTGGGATCTTCCCAGGCCAGGGATTGAACCGGCGCCCCTTGCCCTGCGAGACGGTGTCCTTACCTACTGGACCACCAGGGGAAGCCCTGTCCTTTTTATTTTTATTATTAGTATTGTTTTTTAAAAACTCTGGTGTTTACTGAGAGTTTATTAGGTACCCAGTATTCTTCAAGTGCTTTACATGAATTATGATGATGATGATGATTATTATGATTTTTGTCTGCACCACTCAGTATGTGGGATCTTAGTTCTCTAACTAGGGATCAAACCTCTGTCTTCGGCATTGGAACACAGCGCCTTAATCATTGGACCACCAGCGAAGTCCCCCTTTTTATTTTTAGATGTAAGCTTTTTTATATATATATACATTCTAGATACAAGTCCCTTATCAGATAAAGGATTTGCAAAAATTTTCTGCATTCTCTGGGTTCTTTTCAATAATGCTCTATTGTGTGGTTATACCACTTTTATTTAGGCGTTCTTCAGTTGGTGGACACAGGGGTTGCTGCCACCTTCGGCTTTGAGTTGTGCCCTCATGAACACTGGTATCTCTTTGCTTTCAGTTCTTTGAGTGTGTACCTAGAAGTGGAATTGCTGGATTATATTGTAATTCTTTATTTAGCCTTTTGTCAAACTGCTTTCCACAGATGCTGCACCATTTTATTTACTTTCCCATCAGTAATGCACAGTGATTCCTTCCCATCCTTACCAACTCTTGTCATTTTCTCTTTATGTTGGTTTACTAGTCATCCTAGTGGGTGTGGCATAGCATCTCATTATACCTTTGGTTTGTATTTTTCTTATGACAAAAGATGTTGAGCATCTTTCCATGTGCTTGTATTATCTCATTTGAAGAAATGCCTATTGAGACCTTTGCCCATTGTGAAAATTGGATTATTTGTCCTTTTTATTTTTATTTATTTATTTATTTTTTAAACATTTATTTATTTATTTATTTATCTTTTGGGGGTGGGGTGGGGAGGGAGGGGAGTGGGCGGGCCACTTCTATTGGTCTTTCATTTCTCTATTTTCATCCGTCTTTGTTCTTTGGCCCGTGCGGGCCTCCCATCGCCGTGGCCTCTGTTGTCGTAGAGCACCGGCTCTGGGCGCATGCGCCCCAGAGCTCCGGCTGGGTAATTGGACACATCCGTCCAGCGGCTCCGCGGCACGTGGGATCTTCCCAGGCCAGGGATTGAACCGGCGCCCCTTGCCCTGCGAGACGGTGTCCTTACCTACTGGACCACCAGGGGAAGCCCTGTCCTTTTTATTTTTATTATTAGTATTGTTTTTTAAAAACTCTGGTGTTTACTGAGAGTTTATTAGGTACCCAGTATTCTTCAAGTGCTTTACATGAATTATGATGATGATGATGATTATTATGATTTTTGTCTGCACCACTCAGTATGTGGGATCTTAGTTCTCTAACTAGGGATCAAACCTCTGTCTTCGGCATTGGAACACAGCGCCTTAATCATTGGACCACCAGCGAAGTCCCCCTTTTTATTTTTAGATGTAAGCTTTTTTATATATATATACATTCTAGATACAAGTCCCTTATCAGATAAAGGATTTGCAAAAATTTTCTGCATTCTCTGGGTTCTTTTCATTCCCTTCAAGATATCCTGTGAAGTGCAGATTTTGTGGTTTTAATGAAATCCAGTTTATCTGTTTGGCCCTGTTTTTAAAGAAATACTTAGTAGGTTGGAGTCTATCTAGCCTTCTTAACCATCCACTTGTGATTGTGGCAGTGCTGCCCCTTCCCCTAGAAACCACTGGGGGAAAATATTCCATGAAAAACCTGTTTCCTGAAGTGAGGACAGGAAGCTCTGGAAGGCAGCAAAGGTCGACTCTCACCAGAATGGTGAGAATAGTTTTGTTTTGTTCCCTTTTGCCACTCTTGAAGTTGCTTCAATTAGAGCAGTTGAGTGGAGAGGAGGATCGATGTCTGTGCGTCCTGCATATTTTATGCTGGTCAAAAGCATAAAGTTGGTTAAAATAAAAGGTTGAAATTTTGCTTTCAGTCATAGATGGTGCTGGAAGTAAAGTAATTGTGTCTTTCTGGGAAGAAAGGTTTAGGGACCATGAAATCTAGAAAGTCTTTTGGGCTCCAGTCTCCTCTGTTTTGTATGAGGAAATGTGCGTTTCATTTGGGTGGGGGTGGGGGGGGCGCTGAGAATAGGGACCTGTATTCACAGCCTTTCCTTCACAGGTTCCTGAAATATAGTTAAATCTGCTCACCATCTATCTCTACCAAGAAAGGAAGGTTTTATGTCAGAGGTGGAAAGGGAATGCCAGCCTTTGTGGAAACAGTCTGGTGGGTTCCTGGATCAGGGTGTACACAAAAGATGTGGAAAAGATAGGGGGGATTGCATTCGCTGGATCTTTGTCTTTGCTTAGGGCTAGAACTTTGCTGCAGAAAAAGGGAAGAAAGAGCTGAGCTGTTCCTTCCTTCATGTACTCACACACTTTCACTGTTAGTCCTGGAGTTTGGCCCTAAGGCAGTTTTTGTGACCAGCCTGGAGACCTGGCCACCACACGTCTTACGGTTTGTGAGGAGGTGGTTTCCATGTTCTAAACAACGCCCTTATGTTGGGAATGCTGTTAATCCATGGGAGACTAAATATATATCTCATTGCCACCATGATTTCAGGACCTATGCTTGTCTTAACTGCAGTCCCGGAGGTCCGGTCTTGATGTAGAGGTGGGGGTAAGGTCCTGTGAACTCAGTGTGAGACGTTAGACGAGACTGTTTTATTAAACAGAACTTGAGGGAGCATGTGACTGAACAGTAGGATTTTTGCCAAAGAAGGGTGGTTTTATAGAAGGTGGGATCCATATGAACAAAGGCTGGAGAGCTGGGCTGTGGAGGAGGGAGCATTTTCAGTGCTATGGATTGGTCTCATGGCTGGACTGTAGGGCACCTGCAAGAGGGAAGGCTGTATATGTGGTGGGGAGGACCCAGTGTGTCTGAGAGGCGTGGGTCAGGGGTTCAGGGCTCCGTGCCGAGCCCCTGGAAGTGTCAGAGCAGGGACGGACGTAACTGGCACCCCCGTGCTTCACCCCACAGGGATGAGGTGGTAGCACAGCAGGGCTAGAGGAGACGTGGGGATTCCTCTGTGGCAGGCGAGGCACAAGTAATGATCGCTGGAGGCTGGGGTGCCACCGCACGACAATAGCCTGCCAGCTCCTCTGTCAATGTGAGTCTCCAGGCAAGAATCCTGGAGGGGCTGCCACTTCCACCTCCAGGGGAATCTTCCCACCTCAGGGATCAAACCCATGTCTCCAGCACTGGCTGGCTGATTCTTTTTTTTTTTTTAAAGATTTATTTATTTATTTATTTTGGGCGGGGGTCGGGTTGGGAAGGGAGGGGAGCGGGCGGGCCACTTCTATTGGTCTTTCATTTCTTTGTTCTTTGGCTCCTGCAGGCCTCCCATCGCGGTGGCATCTGTTGTCTCAGAGCGCCAGCTCTGGGCGCATGCGCTCTAGGACTCCGGCTCGGTGATTGGACACATCAGTCCAGCCGCTCCGCGGCACGTGGGATCTTCCCAGGCCAGGGATCGAACCGGCGCCCCTTGCACTGCAAGGCGGTGTCCTTATCCATTGGACCACCAGGGGAAGCCCTGGCTGGCTGATTCTTTACCACCGTGGCATCTGGGAAACCTGTGGGGTAGGGTGCTTTTTTTGCACTATTGATTTTCTCAACACTCCTCATAAAGTAGATGCTGTTATTTTACATCATTTCATCAGTGAGGAAACAGGGCCAGAGAAGTTCACTTTTCCCCCAAGTTAACAGGTAAGTCAGTGGTCGAGCTGGGCTGCAGCCTGGTGAACTGGCTGCACAGCACAGGCTCTTCACTGCTGGGCCAGAGGACTATGAGAGCTACTGTCTCTTCAACAAGGCTGACAGAGGGGATTATTTTTAACAGTGTGTTTAATCTTTGCATTTGATTGCATCTGAGACAGTGCACCAGAACCACGACTGTACAGTCAGGAGCCCAGTGCTATGGATTGGTCTCATGGCTGGACTGTAGGGCACCTGCAAGAGGGAAGGCTGTATATGTGGTGGGGAGGACCCAGTGTGTCTGAGAGGCGTGGGTCAGGGGTTCAGGGCTCCGTGCCGAGCCCCTGGAAGTGTCAGAGCAGGGACGGACGTAACTGGCACCCCCGTGCTTCACCCCACAGGGATGAGGTGGTAGCACAGCAGGGCTAGAGGAGACGTGGGGATTCCTCTGTGGCAGGCGAGGCACAAGTAATGATCGCTGGAGGCTGGGGTGCCACCGCACGACAATAGCCTGCCAGCTCCTCTGTCAATGTGAGTCTCCAGGCAAGAATCCTGGAGGGGCTGCCACTTCCACCTCCAGGGGAATCTTCCCACCTCAGGGATCAAACCCATGTCTCCAGCACTGGCTGGCTGATTCTTTTTTTTTTTTTAAAGATTTATTTATTTATTTATTTTGGGCGGGGGTCGGGTTGGGAAGGGAGGGGAGCGGGCGGGCCACTTCTATTGGTCTTTCATTTCTTTGTTCTTTGGCTCCTGCAGGCCTCCCATCGCGGTGGCATCTGTTGTCTCAGAGCGCCAGCTCTGGGCGCATGCGCTCTAGGACTCCGGCTCGGTGATTGGACACATCAGTCCAGCCGCTCCGCGGCACGTGGGATCTTCCCAGGCCAGGGATCGAACCGGCGCCCCTTGCACTGCAAGGCGGTGTCCTTATCCATTGGACCACCAGGGGAAGCCCTGGCTGGCTGATTCTTTACCACCGTGGCATCTGGGAAACCTGTGGGGTAGGGTGCTTTTTTTGCACTATTGATTTTCTCAACACTCCTCATAAAGTAGATGCTGTTATTTTACATCATTTCATCAGTGAGGAAACAGGGCCAGAGAAGTTCACTTTTCCCCCAAGTTAACAGGTAAGTCAGTGGTCGAGCTGGGCTGCAGCCTGGTGAACTGGCTGCACAGCACAGGCTCTTCACTGCTGGGCCAGAGGACTATGAGAGCTACTGTCTCTTCAACAAGGCTGACAGAGGGGATTATTTTTAACAGTGTGTTTAATCTTTGCATTTGATTGCATCTGAGACAGTGCACCAGAACCACGACTGTACAGTCAGCCTCTTTTTATAGCTAATTGTTAGTCCAATTTTTAAATTCCATTTCTATAATCTTCTTCCTCTATTTTTAAAAAATAGCTTAGTGTTTAAAGGCTCTAAATAAAAGTTTTAAATGAAATTTGTCAGTCATTTAAAATTGTGGGTCAGTATCAAATTCGTATTCATTTTAAAGTTATGTGTTAATAGCTTTGCTATGTGTGTTGTTAAATTTTCTCTCTCAGGTAGTTTACTATTATTGGTGAATGATTCCTTGGGAGAATTTGTACAAAGTTACATACATATGATTAAGAAAACAAACCAAAACTTAAAAGCTTTAAGCTTTTGGGCAAATGACATAGTTTATAGAGTGAGTACAGATACAGGCTCAATCATATATAATTTTTATTTAGTTATGTAAATATTTTTGGCAGTGCTGCTTTTTTTGTTGCTGCATGAGGGCTTCTCTAGTTGCGACGAGCCAGAGCTGCTCTTTTGTTGCAGAGTTCGGACTCCAAGATACATGGGCTTCAGTAGTTGTGGCTGGATCTCTGTACAGCAGCAGTTCAGCAGTTGTGCACAGGCTTCGTTGCTCCGTGGTGTGTGTGATCCTCCCAGACCAGGGATTGAACCAGTGTCCCGTGTGTTACCAGGCAGACTTCCAGTCAGTGGTCCACCTGGGAAGCCAAGGTTAAGTCTTTAAAAAGATAAATACCTTCATCTTTAATTTTCCACTTTTTCAACTGTCTTTATTAGTTCTAATTTTGCACTTGATTTTCAGCAATTCTAGCTACTGAGCTGACGAATTCAATTTCTTCCATTGTTCTCCCCCTACTGGAATACTCATGTATCCGTAACAGGCCAACGATATTTCACTAGAGGGAGCACAGTTACAGAGGGGCTGGGCCTGCCATACCCAGCATGCAGAGGCGAGCCCTGACTCTGCCTGGAGAAGAAAGAAAGGAAGAAAGAGAGAGGGTCAGAGGAGGGAGAGAGGATGTGCTCGAAGGCACAGCCAATTTTAGGAGGAAATCAAGAAACCTGAGCCAACACATTCCTAATTCAGTGGTTCCGAGTTCCTTGTTACTCAGATCATTGCAGTTGTTTGAGGTGGATGATGGAGAATCTCTTGTTATCAGCCCTGTAGTTTGCACACATAAATATACTGCAGTTACTGGTTTTCAGGTTTATTAAAATGTTGTATTGGGACTAGTGGTTCTTTCCAAACAAAAAGACTGGTTGTGTGGGGTCTTACATCTTAGAAAAGTTTTAGGCAGTTGCAGCCATTTTATGTTAGACTGGATTTAAAGATTGTTTGGTTGCCTTGCTTTGTATTTAGTGATGCCTTTGGCCTTTGAACAAAACATTTTACAAGTGAATCTGCTGCGCAGAGAATCTTTTTGTAAAGAGAGACCTCGTTACCCTTGGCATCTACTGGGAACATCCCTAAATTTGGATGGTGAAGTAAGGCCACCTTTTAAATACATCCCTGGAAGGGATGAACTGCTCAGAACTTGGCAGCGTTTCACTTCTGACGGCCTAGTTCTTAAGCCACATACAGTCTAATTGGTGGTTACAGCTTTTTCCATAAGAGCATTTTGATGAATTAAAAAATTTCTCCTATTTCTCATGTCCTTGGGGAAGTTACTCTGTTGTGTTCAACCCAGTGCCTGGTACGTGGTCGGTAAGCAGAACCTGTTTAATAAACTGAATTTTCATTACTTAGACCTTATACAACCTGTCATTTATCTGTGCAGACAGGTACCAAAGATCTTCAGAGCTGTAAGACATCATCAGAAGTACACTGGTAGGAGAATTGATTGCTAGCCTACAAGGAACACTTTCATATGAAAATCATCATAATAAATGAATGTAAATTGTATTGCTTATGTTTTTTAGGTATTTTTGGGGTGCAGAAGGAGGGGTGTTTATATTAGAAATCATCAAGTTCCTTGTTATCAAAGCAAGTGTTTTCCTGTTGTAATCTTGTTTATACGAAGTGCCTTTTATATAAGAATACTTTTTAAATGTTGCCTAAATTTGAGTTTCAGAACACGGTACTCTCAGCAGTTTTGGATTTTGTTAGTTACTTATTCAAACTATTGGGAAACCCAAACCTACTCCAGATATCAGAAACTGCACGTTCTAGGAGTTAGGACTTTCTCATGAGTGAAGACAGTGTGGTAAAATGCATTGACTTCATGAGAAGAAAATTTGTAGGGGGATGGCCAGGAGTGGCTTATCATTCTGTTGATGCTTCAACTTGATAATGCAGTTCTCCGATGAGAATTGATGTGAATTGCTCCATGTGATATACTTTCCATGGATCTTTTCACGCAGTCCCCAGAAGAAAACTGGCTTTCTCTCTCCAAGTCAATTAGGTAACTGGCTTACATTACACAGTTTGTAAGTGAAAGAGCCAGTATATAAACCCCCCCAAAATTCACAGGGACTGGCTCCAGAGCCCTTATTCATTTTCCTTTCCTGTAAATAATAAACAGTACAACTCCTACCTGATACAGTTGTGAATATTACTAGAGATAATGCAAAAAAGGTATCTCCAGCAATGCTTTGCACCTACCTAGTAGGTACCCAGTAATTGATAGCTGCTGTTAGTAACAGTTTCTCTTAATAACTATCATAATGCTAAGAGGGTATTTATTTTGTTTTAAGCCTTGTGTTTATTAAACCAATCAAAAAGAGGGGGAGAGATGTGAAACTGGAATGAAGACAGAAGCTGAAGTATTATATATTGCCATATTGACCCTCCTTGGCTTGAAGTCCTGTTAGTGAATCTTGAAGTATTTTCATCTGTAAAAAGGGGGAAATCAAGCCATATTTTGAGGAAGTAGGACTGGACTTCATGTTTGTTACTCTTGCCCTTACTTGTGTTTTCACCCTGTACTCTCAGAAGGTTGGAATTCAATAGGCAAGCGCTCTTTTGAACCTACGTACCTGGGTGGCCGTAAGCTTTTCTTTTTAAGGGCACGTCCAAATACCATAAAATTTAGATTTTTGTTTTTTTTAAATGTAGAACATTACAGAATAATCCATAAATTGTGTAATTTAATCCCAGAAAACCAATAATTTAGGTATTTTTGTGTATTTCTGTAATTTTCCAGATTTTTCAGTGCTTTGATGAATGAAAAATTGAAGGTCTACATTGGTGATATCCAAGATTGAGGGCCTTTATTACAAGTTAGGAACTGTATTACTAAGGGGATTATATGTGTGGGGTTTTTTTTGGGGGGGGGCACTTCTATTGGCCTTTCATTCATCTATTTTCATCCATTCATCTATTTTCATCTATCTTGGTTCTTTGGCCTGTGTGGGCCTCCCATCGCAATGGCCTCTGTCGCTGCAGAGCACTGGCTCTGAGCGCATGCGCTCCAGAGCTCTGGCTTGGTAGTTGGACACATAGATCCAGCTGCTCCGCAGCACGTGGGATCTTCCCAGGCCAGGGATCAAACTGGCTCCCCTTGCACTGCAAAGTGGTGTCCTTACCCACTGGACCACCAGGGAAGTCCTGTATGTTTAAATCTATGCATGTTTTTCTCATTGATCCTCTTCTGTAGGAAGTTAAAATTTTAGAAAAGAGTTTTTATGCTACCAATCATTTCTACTATTTCTGGTTTGTTTGTTTTTTCCTGCCTCTTAGATAAGGACAGCAAGCATCCATAGCTTCACTTTTGGGAACTTTTGTTTGCATGCAATCCAGGAAACAGTTTCTCTTAATAACTATCATAATGCTAAGAGGGTATTTATTTTGTTTTAAGCCTTGTGTTTATTAAACCAATCAAAAGAGGGGAGATGTGAAACTGGAATGAAGACAGAAGCTGAAGTATTATATATTGCCATATTGACCCTCCTTGGCTTGAAGTCCTGTTAGTGAATCTTGAAGTATTTTCATCTGTAAAAAGGGGGAAATCAAGCCATATTTTGAGGAAGTAGGACTGGACTTCATGTTTGTTACTCTTGCCCTTACTTGTGTTTTCACCCTGTACTCTCAGAAGGTTGGAATTCAATAGGCAAGCGCTCTTTTGAACCTACGTACCTGGGTGGCCGTAAGCTTTTCTTTTTAAGGGCACGTCCAAATACCATAAAATTTAGATTTTTGTTTTTTTTAAATGTAGAACATTACAGAATAATCCATAAATTGTGTAATTTAATCCCAGAAAACCAATAATTTAGGTATTTTTGTGTATTTCTGTAATTTTCCAGATTTTTCAGTGCTTTGATGAATGAAAAATTGAAGGTCTACATTGGTGATATCCAAGATTGAGGGCCTTTATTACAAGTTAGGAACTGTATTACTAAGGGGATTATATGTGTGGGGTTTTTTTTGGGGGGGGGCACTTCTATTGGCCTTTCATTCATCTATTTTCATCCATTCATCTATTTTCATCTATCTTGGTTCTTTGGCCTGTGTGGGCCTCCCATCGCAATGGCCTCTGTCGCTGCAGAGCACTGGCTCTGAGCGCATGCGCTCCAGAGCTCTGGCTTGGTAGTTGGACACATAGATCCAGCTGCTCCGCAGCACGTGGGATCTTCCCAGGCCAGGGATCAAACTGGCTCCCCTTGCACTGCAAAGTGGTGTCCTTACCCACTGGACCACCAGGGAAGTCCTGTATGTTTAAATCTATGCATGTTTTTCTCATTGATCCTCTTCTGTAGGAAGTTAAAATTTTAGAAAAGAGTTTTTATGCTACCAATCATTTCTACTATTTCTGGTTTGTTTGTTTTTTCCTGCCTCTTAGATAAGGACAGCAAGCATCCATAGCTTCACTTTTGGGAACTTTTGTTTGCATGCAATCCAGGAAACATTTTACATGCTTTATTTCTAAACATTTTTAAAATAAATTCATATATACATATGTATATATACATATATGTACATGGATATAATTTTTTTTTTTCACGAAAGCCTTTAAATTTCAAACCTAAAACAAGTACTTTCTACAGGAGCTTTGTGTTGAGTTTAGGTTGCAATAACATTTCCTTATTTTTTACTCTTCTTTAAACATATTTATATTTCTGAGAGTTGGACTTTGGTTCATTTAGCAGAGAAGTTGGTCACCTTTGTGAGATCAGATGTTCTAGAAAAAATATGAATAATAATTTTAAAAACATGAATAAACTTGCTTTTTCCCCATCTAAAGAAAGCACCTTTAAGTAAGCAGCTCTGACCTACCTCAGGACTGCTGATATTACTGAGTGAAACATGCTGATTAAAATCATTGTTAACGTCTCAGGCTGCAGATTTTTCACATTAGTTTTAAGTAACAGTAATGCCAAGAACCCTTAATTGAAAGTGTGTGGTCTATTGTTTCAAGTACTTCAGGTGCTTCAGTTCATTACGTAGTCCTTTATTTTACCATCTTTATCCATCTTGAGCAAAAGCATTGCGCGCAATATGTGTATTGGAGGAGGGGTGCTAAATTTTGTGGGCCTAGTGATTACTTCGGTGAACAATATCTAACAGAAAAGAGTATTTTCTAGGAATGCCTAGGTTCCTACTCTGCCAGGCAAAGAAATCACAGGGAGGCAAAGACCAACAGCTTGAATGAAAACTACCTAGAGTTGGGGGGTGGGGAGGGGAAGGGATGGGGGTGGTGAGTGAATCACTTCCAGTAGCACTGGAAAGGGAAATAGAGAAATTTAGTAAACGGATTGCACGGTCTCTTCGAACTAGCTCGAGTACGCTGGGAGCACGCGCTCAGCTCTTGTTGTGGGCTTAGGGCCGACACCTGGGGCCGCACCTGGGCCGCGTTTCCTCGCCTTCCAGTGGTTTCCTCCGCGCTCGGCGTCCGCGCCGCGGCGGCTTCCCATTCATGCTTTTGACAGCCGCGCGGCCGCTCGCGAGCGGAAAGCGAAGAGCTCCCTGAACTCGCCCCTGCTCTTCGGGTCGGACCCGGGGCGGGAAGGCCCGACGGCGACGCTGCCCGCTGGTGTCCCGGGGCCGGCTGGCCGGCCGGCTCCTCCGTGGGTCGTTGCGTTTCCGACTCCGCTCTGGCTCCACTCCGGGGGCTTGACGTGCAAACTTCGCCGGAGCGAGCTGAGAGGGAGGGACCGGCGAGGGGGAGGAGGCGGCGGGAGGCGCCTCCGCTTAAGGGAGCCGGCCGGGAGCCGCCGCTCGGACGGACGCGCGGACGGAAGGAAGGAGCGGGGCCGCCGGGCCTGGCCCGGGGATGCAAGCGGCCTCACGGTGGGCAGCCCGAGGGCCGGGGGTGCGTCTAGGGCCTCGCCGGCGTGGCGGGGCGCGGGGCTGAGGCGGGGGCAGCTCAGGGCGCCGGCCTCCTCGCCGGGTCTCCGCGGTGGAGGCCGGCTGGGGACCCTTCGCCGCGGTGGCGGGCCGCCGGCGCTCGTCCCCTCCCCGGAGAGACGCTGGAGGCGAAAGCGAAAGCGAGTCCGCGCCGCGGACTTTGCGCCCGGGGCACGGGGTGGCCCGGTAGGAGGCAAGCTGAGGGTCTGGGCGGCCGGGGGCGCTGTCAGCGCGCCCCACCCGGCCTGCGGGCCGCGCACGCCGCCGGAACTCCCCGGCGCCTCCTTAAAAGCGGCCCCCGCGCGACTCTTTCCCCCCTTTTTTTTGTTACATTGTAGGAGCGGAAAGAATGTCGGAGCGGGCCGCGGATGACGTCAGGGGGGAGCCGCGCCGAGCGGCGGCGGCGGCGGGCGGAGCTGCGGCCGCGGCCGCCCGGCAGCAGCAACAGCAGCAGCCGCCGCCGCAGCCCCAGCGGCAGCCGCCGCCGCGGCGCCTACGGCCGGAGGACGGCGGCCCCGGCGCCGCCTCCACCTCGGCCGCCGCCGCAATGGCGACCGTCGGGGAGCGCCGGCCCATGCCGAGTCCCGAAGCGATGCTGGGACAGTCGTGGAATCTGTGGGTCGAAGCTTCCAAACTTGCTGGGAAGGACGGTAAGTGTCCACGCCCTCCTCTTCCCCGCGCACCCCCGATTCCCGCATCCTCTGACCCTTCTCCCCGCCGCCGTCCGTGGCCCGCCCCCTCGGGGGACAGAGATGCTATCGCCGGGTTGGGGAACACAGAGGTGCCCGCCCGCACCTCCTCCGTGCGTGCGTGAACGTGCGTCACATTCGGCCGCTGACCTGCCTCTCCCCTCCTCCTGTGTGTGTCTCCTAGGGACGGAATTGGATGAAAGTTTCAAGGAGTTTGGGAAAAACCGCGAAGTCATGGGACTCTGTCGCGAAGGTGAGTCCGGCCCCCTGATGGAGTTTGTGCAAGCCTAGGGGAAGTATCCTGACCGGCTGATCAGGGCGGTAGATTGAGACCACCTGACGCACTCCACCCCCCCGCCCCACGCGACGATTCTATGTGATGGAGAAAAGGACCTCGTCTAGGGCCTCGCCGGCGTGGCGGGGCGCGGGGCTGAGGCGGGGGCAGCTCAGGGCGCCGGCCTCCTCGCCGGGTCTCCGCGGTGGAGGCCGGCTGGGGACCCTTCGCCGCGGTGGCGGGCCGCCGGCGCTCGTCCCCTCCCCGGAGAGACGCTGGAGGCGAAAGCGAAAGCGAGTCCGCGCCGCGGACTTTGCGCCCGGGGCACGGGGTGGCCCGGTAGGAGGCAAGCTGAGGGTCTGGGCGGCCGGGGGCGCTGTCAGCGCGCCCCACCCGGCCTGCGGGCCGCGCACGCCGCCGGAACTCCCCGGCGCCTCCTTAAAAGCGGCCCCCGCGCGACTCTTTCCCCCCTTTTTTTTGTTACATTGTAGGAGCGGAAAGAATGTCGGAGCGGGCCGCGGATGACGTCAGGGGGGAGCCGCGCCGAGCGGCGGCGGCGGCGGGCGGAGCTGCGGCCGCGGCCGCCCGGCAGCAGCAACAGCAGCAGCCGCCGCCGCAGCCCCAGCGGCAGCCGCCGCCGCGGCGCCTACGGCCGGAGGACGGCGGCCCCGGCGCCGCCTCCACCTCGGCCGCCGCCGCAATGGCGACCGTCGGGGAGCGCCGGCCCATGCCGAGTCCCGAAGCGATGCTGGGACAGTCGTGGAATCTGTGGGTCGAAGCTTCCAAACTTGCTGGGAAGGACGGTAAGTGTCCACGCCCTCCTCTTCCCCGCGCACCCCCGATTCCCGCATCCTCTGACCCTTCTCCCCGCCGCCGTCCGTGGCCCGCCCCCTCGGGGGACAGAGATGCTATCGCCGGGTTGGGGAACACAGAGGTGCCCGCCCGCACCTCCTCCGTGCGTGCGTGAACGTGCGTCACATTCGGCCGCTGACCTGCCTCTCCCCTCCTCCTGTGTGTGTCTCCTAGGGACGGAATTGGATGAAAGTTTCAAGGAGTTTGGGAAAAACCGCGAAGTCATGGGACTCTGTCGCGAAGGTGAGTCCGGCCCCCTGATGGAGTTTGTGCAAGCCTAGGGGAAGTATCCTGACCGGCTGATCAGGGCGGTAGATTGAGACCACCTGACGCACTCCGCACCACCCCCCGCCCCACGCGACGATTCTATGTGATGGAGAAAAAGGAAAGGACGGAGCGTTTGGAGAAAACCTGGTTTGGGGGAGGGCGTTTCGTGTATCAGGGAGCATCCTGAGCCCTTCAGTGAAGACTTGGTTGGCGGCAGTTTAAGCAGCGTTGCTCAGTGATGAACGCTGGGTACCAGCAGTGAGTTTAATCCAGATCCCTTCAGGTCTGACCCCCTTATGGAGAAATACGAGTGGTGGAGGGAGGAGTTCTCAGCTTTCAAAAGCACTTCCACGAAAGCTTTAGGGGGCTCTGGAAAGGAAACTTTGCTGCCTGAAATTTTCTGCCGGCAATCAAAATGAATTTCGAATTTGAGAAAAGGTGCCAGTTTGCCTGCGCAACTTGTTTTTTGGTTTTCAAATTTTGCCCTCTATTATTGTTTTTTTTTATTTATTTATTTTCATCCATCGTTATTCTTTGGCCCGTGTGGGCCTCCCGTCGCGGTGGCCTCTGTTGTCACAGAGCACCGGCTCTGGGCGCATGCGCTCCAGAGCTCCGGCTCGGTAGTTGGACACAGCAGTCCAGCCGCTCCGCGGAACGTGGCGTCTTCCCAGGCCAGGGATCGAACCGGCGCCCCTTGCACTGCAAGGCAGACTCTCTACCCACTGGGCCATCGTGGAAGCCCTGTGCAACTTGTTTTTATGGGATTTACATGACAACGTTTCATCAAAAAAGTCATCGTAATCAAGGAGCAGTTGGTCAGAATTACTTACTTTTCTGTGTTTTTATGAAGCTGCCAAAGTCAGCGAGGGGGTATGGCATCACAGAATTTTATCTGGAGAAACAAGCCTTTAGTGCTCTTAACTAGTGAAAGTAGAATCTAATTATTGACATTTTTAAACGAAACTGGTTGTTCGAAGGTTATTCCAGGAAAATAACTGTAGCTAAAGATGTGCCTCCAAATGAAAGGTCAGGTATAGAGGAACTGTCAGACTTTTACTTCGGGTTTTATTTTCCTGTGAATTGTCCCCTTTGCTGTCTGAGGACTCTGCGAGTCCTGGGCGCACCTTGTTCAGAAGGGACTAATGGAGGCCAGTCATCTGTAGGCTCAGCTCAGTCTGTTCCTTCGCAGTCGTATGCACAAGGCCTTGAGTGAGGCTTGGTATCCAAAATACTGAGTTTATATTCCCAGTGGAACTGTGTTTCTCAGCGTGGTCATTTATTTTGGCGCAGTTACTGTCAAGGGCCCAAGGATAGGTACAACTCTGGCAAGTGTAACGTTTTAAAGTCCAGAATTGTCCCGTTGTTAACTCTGTCTCCATAATTCTTTTAATGCCTGTCTTGTCCTCACACACAGTTTTGGTTTTTTTGAACCTGCCATTTGTTGGCCTCTTGGCACTAGGAGGAAGAGTAATACCAGTGGCAGCTCTCTGAGAGCTTCCAATTGGAACAGATTAGAGAGCAAATTAGTTGATTTTGCGAATGAGAATTGCTGTTCGAGAGCAAAGGAAAGAGAGGGGAAAAAACAGGACTTGCTGGCGATGTAGCAATAGGAAAAATCAGTTGTTAGTCCGGTTTTAGTGTTGAACTGGCAGCCTGCCTGGGCTTAAAAAATTAAAATCACTAGGTGGTAACTCTCCTAGGAAGCAGTTGGAGTAGAGATTTAGAGGACCTGACCCGCTCCTTTTCTTGATTTTTGTTCACTGGGTGTGGATACATTTCCCATAAGGAGTCTGTAAATCTGTGTGAAAACAGGGTGCTAATTATTGGTAATTCCCCTGTAGAGAATGAGTATGAGTAAGTGTGTTCATCAAAAAAGTCATCGTAATCAAGGAGCAGTTGGTCAGAATTACTTACTTTTCTGTGTTTTTATGAAGCTGCCAAAGTCAGCGAGGGGGTATGGCATCACAGAATTTTATCTGGAGAAACAAGCCTTTAGTGCTCTTAACTAGTGAAAGTAGAATCTAATTATTGACATTTTTAAACGAAACTGGTTGTTCGAAGGTTATTCCAGGAAAATAACTGTAGCTAAAGATGTGCCTCCAAATGAAAGGTCAGGTATAGAGGAACTGTCAGACTTTTACTTCGGGTTTTATTTTCCTGTGAATTGTCCCCTTTGCTGTCTGAGGACTCTGCGAGTCCTGGGCGCACCTTGTTCAGAAGGGACTAATGGAGGCCAGTCATCTGTAGGCTCAGCTCAGTCTGTTCCTTCGCAGTCGTATGCACAAGGCCTTGAGTGAGGCTTGGTATCCAAAATACTGAGTTTATATTCCCAGTGGAACTGTGTTTCTCAGCGTGGTCATTTATTTTGGCGCAGTTACTGTCAAGGGCCCAAGGATAGGTACAACTCTGGCAAGTGTAACGTTTTAAAGTCCAGAATTGTCCCGTTGTTAACTCTGTCTCCATAATTCTTTTAATGCCTGTCTTGTCCTCACACACAGTTTTGGTTTTTTTGAACCTGCCATTTGTTGGCCTCTTGGCACTAGGAGGAAGAGTAATACCAGTGGCAGCTCTCTGAGAGCTTCCAATTGGAACAGATTAGAGAGCAAATTAGTTGATTTTGCGAATGAGAATTGCTGTTCGAGAGCAAAGGAAAGAGAGGGAAAACACAGGACTTGCTGGCGATGTTGCAATAGGAAAAATCAGTTGTTAGTCCGGTTTTAGTGTTGAACTGGCAGCCTGCCTGGGCTTAAAAAATTAAAATCACTAGGTGGTAACTCTCCTAGGAAGCAGTTGGAGTAGAGATTTAGAGGACCTGACCCGCTCCTTTTCTTGATTTTTGTTCACTGGGTGTGGATACATTTCCCATAAGGAGTCTGTAAATCTGTGTGAAAACAGGGTGCTAATTATTGGTAATTCCCCTGTAGAGAATGAGTATGAGTAAGTGTGTTCATATTTCAATGAGCAGCTTGGCCTGGATTGACACCCAACCAAATTTCGTTTCTTGGACCCTGTTTTGTTCTGTTTATTTTCTGTTTGGACACAGTCATGGGCTTATTTTACCAAAAAGATCTAGGATCCCTTAATTCCTGTCTTGAGGGACAGAGGGATCATAGATCTGGCTGTGTGTGTTTCTGCCCTATCAAATTATTAGTGACTCTTAGTGGTACCAGTTTTTTCATATGTTGCTCTACCCATTCAGAGGATGCCGGAACAGGCAAGAGGGCTGAAATTCTGCCTGCCAGTTCCAGTTAGAGACTGAAGTTTCGATTTCAGTCAGTTCTTGATTCATCTGTGACTTTGTGGATTTTCTGGGACAGTTTAAAAATCCAAGTATAAAAATGTCCAGCACTTAGAGCGCTTTAGTTTTGCTAACATAGTTCATGTCGGGCTGTTTAAGAAATCAAAACACCCGTTAAAATTACCAGGAATTATTAGACACTTATCCTTTGTCTTTGGTTGAGATTATTTCCTACCAAGAAAAACATGTTTTGGAATTAAATTCCTACTAATTCCTCTTGTCAACCAAGTTAAATTGAAAAGAAATATAGTAGATAAACTGATACTATGAATGAAACACCAAATCAGAAACTCCTTGGCTTGGAAGATATTTAGGAATATTGACCAGGCTTTTTTAATTCTACAGTTTACGATTGTGCACCTAAGAGTTAGAAACCTGGGTATGAAGTTGCTCAACACTGCATTTCACTTGTCAGAAAGTGAATTCCCCTTTGCCAAAGGAGATGATAATACCTGTTTCCCCTGGTGGTGTAAGGGCTGAAATTAAATTAGATAATGGACAAGGACTCCATACATGCTAATTCCTCTCAACCCTTTTAACTGCTGATAATCGTAGGCCTCATTTTCTAATTTGGTATTTTTTTAGGTCAGAGGTTTTTAACCTGGGTCTTGAATTGGCTTCAGGGGTCACAGTTGCCCAAACTGTGTTCAAGATAGTAGGTATGTCCTCTGGGTTCCCCTTGGAATTGGCTTCCAGGTCCACAGTACATTTCCCATAAGGAGTCTGTAAATCTGTGTGAAAACAGGGTGCTAATTATTGGTAATTCCTGTAGAGAATGAGTATGAGTAAGTGTGTTCATATTTCAATGAGCAGCTTGGCCTGGATTGACACCCAACCAAATTTCGTTTCTTGGACCCTGTTTTGTTCTGTTTATTTTCTGTTTGGACACAGTCATGGGCTTATTTTACCAAAAAGATCTAGGATCCCTTAATTCCTGTCTTGAGGGACAGAGGGATCATAGATCTGGCTGTGTGTGTTTCTGCCCTATCAAATTATTAGTGACTCTTAGTGGTACCAGTTTTTTCATATGTTGCTCTACCCATTCAGAGGATGCCGGAACAGGCAAGAGGGCTGAAATTCTGCCTGCCAGTTCCAGTTAGAGACTGAAGTTTCGATTTCAGTCAGTTCTTGATTCATCTGTGACTTTGTGGATTTTCTGGGACAGTTTAAAAATCCAAGTATAAAAATGTCCAGCACTTAGAGCGCTTTAGTTTTGCTAACATAGTTCATGTCGGGCTGTTTAAGAAATCAAAACACCCGTTAAAATTACCAGGAATTATTAGACACTTATCCTTTGTCTTTGGTTGAGATTATTTCCTACCAAGAAAAACATGTTTTGGAATTAAATTCCTACTAATTCCTCTTGTCAACCAAGTTAAATTGAAAAGAAATATAGTAGATAAACTGATACTATGAATGAAACACCAAATCAGAAACTCCTTGGCTTGGAAGATATTTAGGAATATTGACCAGGCTTTTTGAATTCTACAGTTTACGATTGTGCACCTAAGAGTTAGAAACCTGGGTATGAAGTTGCTCAACACTGCATTTCACTTGTCAGAAAGTGAATTCCCCTTTGCCAAAGGAGATGATAATACCTGTTTCCCCTGGTGGTGTAAGGGCTGAAATTAAATTAGATAATGGACAAGGACTCCATACATGCTAATTCCTCTCAACCCTTTTAACTGCTGATAATCGTAGGCCTCATTTTCTAATTTGGTATTTTTTTAGGTCAGAGGTTTTTAACCTGGGTCTTGAATTGGCTTCAGGGGGTCACAGTTGCCCCCAAACTGTGTTCAAGATAGTAGGTATGTCCTCTTACCAGGACGAGTGTACTTCCCCAGCTTCTGGGTTCTCAAGGATTGTTATGTATCTCTAGTCCCCAGGTTCACAGTTCCTAAGTTAGAATCTCTGTCTTTTTTTCCTTTTCCTATCTTTTTGCTCCTATAGCGTATTTTGGCTGATTGCCTCATGGCGAGACTGCCCAAGGGCTAATGCTGCAGGAGAGGCTGGAACTACTGCCTAGATGGAAGGGAGGTGGTCTGAGGTTTAGCGATGGTATCATCCCTGTATTTTGCTGTTAGCACAGGTAGATAAAATTTAGGAGAAAACTTCAGTTACCTTTCAGAGGTCAGCCTAGTTTTCATTTGCATCTTCACATTTCTATTGCCTTGCTTGTTTTATTCTGTAATTTGTAATAGTATTTTACAGCACTGTTGGTTTTAGTGAGCAAGATTGATAATACATTTGCAAATTTTTCAAAAGACTACAGAAAGTTACCTTTTTCTTAAAGGTGATTTTTGAAATTAACTAGTGTTTAGATGAAATTCATTGATAAGAGTCGCTGACCAAGATTCCATATTAATACCTAAACTTATGGAGAGCCCTAAAAAGTAGAAACATTAAATGTCTTAACTTCACTGCAAATTGAAACAAAATATAGTGTCATTGTGGGAGTCAGCCAGTGGGAACAGGACGTTTTCTTGGGCAAGTCATTCCTAACTTTTCTTAAGCCCACCTAATGTACAATATCACTGTACACTGTGTTTTCTTTTGTTTTAACTCTCTTCCTGTCTTCCTTTGAAAATGTGTTTATGGTTCTTTTACTCGAGTGCAAACTGCTACAGGACAGAGTTGCCACAGATCCAGATATATTTAGCTCCTGCAGATTTCTGTGTTTAGTGAATATTTGCCCCCAGTAATAAACTGGAGGATTGAAGAGTTCAAATGACCAATTATCCGTGTGTTTTGACTTCAAAAAAAGGTACCTGTTCTGTGATAATCGTAGGCCTCATTTCAATTTGGTATTTTTTTAGGTCAGAGGTTTTTAACCTGGGTCTTGAATTGGCTTCAGGGGGTCACAGTTGCCCCCAAACTGTGTTCAAGATAGTAGGTATGTCCTCTTACCAGGACGAGTGTACTTCCCCAGCTTCTGGGTTCTCAAGGATTGTTATGTATCTCTAGTCCCCAGGTTCACAGTTCCTAAGTTAGAATCTCTGTCTTTTTTTCCTTTTCCTATCTTTTTGCTCCTATAGCGTATTTTGGCTGATTGCCTCATGGCGAGACTGCCCAAGGGCTAATGCTGCAGGAGAGGCTGGAACTACTGCCTAGATGGAAGGGAGGTGGTCTGAGGTTTAGCGATGGTATCATCCCTGTATTTTGCTGTTAGCACAGGTAGATAAAATTTAGGAGAAAACTTCAGTTACCTTTCAGAGGTCAGCCTAGTTTTCATTTGCATCTTCACATTTCTATTGCCTTGCTTGTTTTATTCTGTAATTTGTAATAGTATTTTACAGCACTGTTGGTTTTAGTGAGCAAGATTGATAATACATTTGCAAATTTTTCAAAAGACTACAGAAAGTTACCTTTTTCTTAAAGGTGATTTTTGAAATTAACTAGTGTTTAGATGAAATTCATTGATAAGAGTCGCTGACCAAGATTCCATATTAATACCTAAACTTATGGAGAGCCCTAAAAAGTAGAAACATTAAATGTCTTAACTTCACTGCAAATTGAAACAAAATATAGTGTCATTGTGGGAGTCAGCCAGTGGGAACAGGACGTTTTCTTGGGCAAGTCATTCCTAACTTTTCTTAAGCCCACCTAATGTACAATATCACTGTACACTGTGTTTTCTTTTGTTTTAACTCTCTTCCTGTCTTCCTTTGAAAATGTGTTTATGGTTCTTTTACTCGAGTGCAAACTGCTACAGGACAGAGTTGCCACAGATCCAGATATATTTAGCTCCTGCAGATTTCTGTGTTTAGTGAATATTTGCCCCCAGTAATAAACTGGAGGATTGAAGAGTTCAAATGACCAATTATCCGTGTGTTTTGACTTCAAAAAAAAAGGGGTACCTGTTCTGTGGGGAGATGTGCTTTCTGGCCCCAGGGAGGCCAGAGACTGTTTTTGAGCTCTTCCTGTATCTCTCTCCTGACGTTAGCACTCCATTTACACTTTCCAGAAAGAGTGTAGGCAGGGGACCACCTTTCTTGTTGCTGATATTTAGGCAAGGGAGTAGGATGGCAGCCTAGTGGTGCCCACACTTCGCAACAGGTGACTTCCCTGTCAGAATCACACGGTCAAGATGGAGGAGAGGATGGCTGGCACCTAGCCGCCAGCTAGGTTACCAAAGAAAGAAAAAGACAAGATCAGGAAGGTGAGTAGCCTTATCAACATGGACTGAGTCAACATAGCAATGTCATCTTTTTTCTTTTCTAGGGGAAGAAAATTGTTCATAATCAGTTAACTGAAAACAAATAGGCCTTGGTAGGAAGGACTATTAAAGTAACTATATTACAGACATAACAACCTCTCTGTAGTAAAGATTATTTCTGTTTTACTCCGGGGTTTCTCTTATGTTCCTCTCCATCCCGCAACTTTTGCTGTGCACAATTTGAAACACCAAAGTAGAGATAGTATTTTAATGAGCCTCCTGATGTCTTTTCCACAGCTTACACAGCTGATGAGTCCCTGCCCAAGCTTGTTTCACCTCTCCGCTCCTCCCTACACTGAAGCAGGTCGCAAACACTATATTTCTGTTGGTTTTCTTGTTTATGCTTGTGTGGACCACAGCTTGTCACCTGCAGAATGGAGCCTTCCTGTACTCTGTGCCTCTTTGGAGGCAAGCCCGGCTGAGGGGAGGGGGAGGGGTCTGCAGGTGGAGGAAACAAGTCATTCCTAACTTTTCTTAAGCCCACCTAATGTACAATATCACTGTACACTGTGTTTTCTTTTGTTTTAACTCTCTTCCTGTCTTCCTTTGAAAATGTGTTTATGGTTCTTTTACTCGAGTGCAAACTGCTACAGGACAGAGTTGCCACAGATCCAGATATATTTAGCTCCTGCAGATTTCTGTGTTTAGTGAATATTTGCCCCCAGTAATAAACTGGAGGATTGAAGAGTTCAAATGACCAATTATCCGTTGTGTTTTGACTTCAAAAAAAAAGGGGTACCTGTTCTGTGGGGAGATGTGCTTTCTGGCCCCAGGGAGGCCAGAGACTGTTTTTGAGCTCTTCCTGTATCTCTCTCCTGACGTTAGCACTCCATTTACACTTTCCAGAAAGAGTGTAGGCAGGGGACCACCTTTCTTGTTGCTGATATTTAGGCAAGGGAGTAGGATGGCAGCCTAGTGGTGCCCACACTTCGCAACAGGTGACTTCCCTGTCAGAATCACACGGTCAAGATGGAGGAGAGGATGGCTGGCACCTAGCCGCCAGCTAGGTTACCAAAGAAAGAAAAAGACAAGATCAGGAAGGTGAGTAGCCTTATCAACATGGACTGAGTCAACATAGCAATGTCATCTTTTTTCTTTTCTAGGGGAAGAAAATTGTTCATAATCAGTTAACTGAAAACAAATAGGCCTTGGTAGGAAGGACTATTAAAGTAACTATATTACAGACATAACAACCTCTCTGTAGTAAAGATTATTTCTGTTTTACTCCGGGGTTTCTCTTATGTTCCTCTCCATCCCGCAACTTTTGCTGTGCACAATTTGAAACACCAAAGTAGAGATAGTATTTTAATGAGCCTCCTGATGTCTTTTCCACAGCTTACACAGCTGATGAGTCCCTGCCCAAGCTTGTTTCACCTCTCCGCTCCTCCCTACACTGAAGCAGGTCGCAAACACTATATTTCTGTTGGTTTTCTTGTTTATGCTTGTGTGGACCACAGCTTGTCACCTGCAGAATGGAGCCTTCCTGTACTCTGTGCCTCTTTGGAGGCAAGCCCGGCTGTCATTTGTGGTCCCCTCTGTGAGCGGGCGAGGGGTCTGCAGGTGGAAGGACATGCAGTCAGCCATCATCTCGAGTCCCAAAGGAAGTCTCCCACAGGAATCAGCAATCCCAGTTCACTGGCTCCGAACCGCTCACACACATTTAAGGAGCGAGCAGATGACTGGGTTGCAGGGCACCCATGCTTGACTCTCTGAATGAGCATTGCGGCTGCAGTAGACAGTGTCCTTGCTCGCAGTTCTGTTTGTAACTCTCTGCCTGGAAAGGCAGTTCCAACCCAGGAGTGAGAGCTCAGGTAGACCTAGAGACACTCCTAGAGGAGGATTCTTTCCCCTGGCCTGAGCGTGGCTCCTTAACTGCAGATTGCAGCCCAGCTAAGAAAGTCTTTTCTTTTTTAAAATAAGTTTATGTATTTATATTTATTTTTGCTGTGCTGGGTCTTAGTTGTTGTGCAGGCTTTCCTCTAGTGCTGGCGCACAGGCTTCTCATTGTGGTGGCTTCTCTTGTTGCGGAGCACAGTCTTCAGGCACATGGGCTTCAGCAGAGATACTCTGTGGGCCCGGGAGTTGTGGCTCCCAGGCTCTAGAACACAGGCTCCAGTGGTTGTGGCACAGGGACTTAGCTGCTCCGTGGCATGTGGGATCTTCGTGGATCTCGGCTCAAACCCATGTCTCCTGCATTGGCAGGCAAATTCTTTACCACTGAGTTACCAGGGAAGCCCCTGAGAATGAATGGTGGAAATAAACTCTCCAAAGGAGACGATTAGTTTTGTGCCATGTGGGAAAATACGCGAAATTCAGTTGTCAGAGTCCACGAGTAAAGTTTCACTGGAACGTAACCACCACCGTTTGTGCACTTACTGTCTGCGGCTGCTTTCTCCACACAGTGAACTGTGGAGTGGAGGAGGTGTGACTGGGGCCAGACAGTCCTCCGAGGCCTCAGTTCACCATCTGACTCTTCACAGAAAATGTTTACCCTCCCTGGTTTTTTTTTTTTTTTTAAAGATTTATTTATTTATTTTGGTGGGGGTGGGATGGGGGTGGGTGGGAGGGAAGCAGGTGGGCCACTTCTATTGGTCTTTCATTTGTCTATTTTCATCCATCTTTGTTCTTTGGCCCGTGCGGGCCTCCCATCGCAGTGGCCTCTGTTGTCGCAGAGCACCGGCTCTGGGCGCATGCGCTCCAGAGCTCCGGCTTGGTAACTGGACATGACAGTCCAGCCGCTCCGCGGCACGTGGGATCTTCCCAGGCCAGGGATCGAACCAGCGCCCCTTGCAGTGCAAGGCGGTGTCCTTACCCACTGGACCACCAGGGAAGCCCCTACCCTCCCTGTTTTAATGGGTTTCTTGTTTAATGGAGAAAGTTCCAACCCAGGAGTGAGAGCTCAGGTAGACCTAGAGACACTCCTAGAGGAGGATTCTTTCCCTGGCCTGAGCGTGGCTCCTTAACTGCAGATTGCAGCCCAGCTAAGAAAGTCTTTTCTTTTTTAAAATAAGTTTATGTATTTATATTTATTTTTGCTGTGCTGGGTCTTAGTTGTTGTGCAGGCTTTCCTCTAGTGCTGGCGCACAGGCTTCTCATTGTGGTGGCTTCTCTTGTTGCGGAGCACAGTCTTCAGGCACATGGGCTTCAGCAGAGATACTCTGTGGGCCCGGGAGTTGTGGCTCCCAGGCTCTAGAACACAGGCTCCAGTGGTTGTGGCACAGGGACTTAGCTGCTCCGTGGCATGTGGGATCTTCGTGGATCTCGGCTCAAACCCATGTCTCCTGCATTGGCAGGCAAATTCTTTACCACTGAGTTACCAGGGAAGCCCCTGAGAATGAATGGTGGAAATAAACTCTCCAAAGGAGACGATTAGTTTTGTGCCATGTGGGAAAATACGCGAAATTCAGTTGTCAGAGTCCACGAGTAAAGTTTCACTGGAACGTAACCACCACCGTTTGTGCACTTACTGTCTGCGGCTGCTTTCTCCACACAGTGAACTGTGGAGTGGAGGAGGTGTGACTGGGGCCAGACAGTCCTCCGAGGCCTCAGTTCACCATCTGACTCTTCACAGAAAATGTTTACCCTCCCTGGTTTTTTTTTTTTTTTAAAGATTTATTTATTTATTTTGGTGGGGGTGGGGTGGGGAGGGAGGGAAGCAGGTGGGCCACTTCTATTGGTCTTTCATTTGTCTATTTTCATCCATCTTTGTTCTTTGGCCCGTGCGGGCCTCCCATCGCAGTGGCCTCTGTTGTCGCAGAGCACCGGCTCTGGGCGCATGCGCTCCAGAGCTCCGGCTTGGTAACTGGACATGACAGTCCAGCCGCTCCGCGGCACGTGGGATCTTCCCAGGCCAGGGATCGAACCAGCGCCCCTTGCAGTGCAAGGCGGTGTCCTTACCCACTGGACCACCAGGGAAGCCCCTACCCTCCCTGTTTTAATGGGTTTCTTGTTTAATGGAGAGAAACCCTTTCCTATTTATTTATTTCTTTACTTTTGACCCTGCCGAAGCTTCATTGCTGCTGGGGCTCTTCTCTAGCTGCGGGCAATGGGAGCTCACTCGTCGTTGTGGTGCACAAGCTTCTCACTGCAGTGGCTTCCCTCATTGCAGAGCACAGACTCTCCGGCACAAGGCCTTCACCATTAGCTCAGTCACTGGGGTTCGTGGGCTCTCAAGCACAGGCCCGGGAGTACATGGGCTTAGTTGCTTCATGGAGTGTGAGATCTTCCCCGATCCAGAATCGAACCTATGGCAGGCGGATTATTTGCCGTTGGACCATGAGGGAAACCCAAGGGCACCTATAAAGGTCAGACTTTTCCCTTATAACCACATGCTGCGTCCTTCCTGCAGAGTGTGATTCTAGTACTCCTTGAGCTTTCTGTTTTGAGGGGTGGAATCTTCAGAACAGAAAAAACCAGCATTCAACCGGAGATTAATTCAACATTGATGAACTACATTGAGCTAGAAAGAGATGCCTGTGAGACTGTAACGTTTTGTGTAAGGAGGTTCCTATTTTTGTCACTTTTGTCACTGCTGCCACTTTTCTAGGGCATATTACGGTGTCTGGTCAGTGCAAATTTAGGACATCAGCAGAGCTGTTGCTGTCTCCACTTGCCAGAGCCTTGGACTCTGAGGATGGGGCTGGTTGTGCAAAGCTCCTGTATAATACGTGTGTAGATAGTACATCCATACTCCCTAAGTCCACTGGAGGAGGAGTCTAAAACTTGCATGGGATTTTCAAAAGGGGACCTGACATAGATTCTTGAGAATTTCTGTCCTTGAATTAACTTAGAGAAGCTGAAGCCCTGTCAGAGGCCTTGGAACTTGACTTACAAGGCAGATTCACCAGGAAATACGTATACATTTTGATTAATGAGGAGGGCATCCCACGTACTTCCATCTCACGTCTTTGATTTTGTGCTTGCTGAGAAGTGTCACCTGGCACGGTTCAAGGTGAGTTCCTCAACCCACAGAGCTTCACAGTAAAGGAAACCATGCACATTTCCCATGTAGGATAAGGCTTCCAAGCTGAATGTCCCCCATTTGAAGTTTTGATTGGTACTTGTAAACTCTGATCTGTGGAAGGAAACATAGGGCGTTTATGCCTCTTTATTGAGTAAGACCTGTATGTTATGTGGTCCGATTTTTCCCTTATAACAACATCCTTCTTCCTCTTGTCCACATCTTAGGGCGTTCCTATGTGTATCTTTTTCTTTTTTAAATTTTGGCCTCTTTTATTGTTTTTTTATTTATTTATTGTCATCCATCTCCACTCCCCAACCCATCCGGGTCTTCCCACCACAGTGGCCCCCACCACCGCAAAGCGCCGGCTCTGGGCGCACGCGCCCCAGAGCTCCGGCTCGGTAGTTGGACACATCGGTCCAGCTGCTCCACGGTCCGTGGGATCTTCCTGGGCTAGGGATCGAACTGGCGCCCCCTGCACTGCAAGGCAGACTCCTTACCCACTGGACCACCAGGGAAGCCCCCTATGTGTATCTTGACAACTCAAGTTCATTGAGAACTTTGACTCTGTGCCAGCACAGGTTTTACCTTAGGTATTCTCCACAGGTGTCATGAGATCTAGTTATTACCATTATTCCTACTTTAGGGATGAGCAGACTGAGGCCCAGAGGAGTGAGATACCTCACCAAGACCCCAGAGCAGGTGTGACACCCTCAGGTGACACTCATGTCTGCCTAACTCCAGAGCTCACCTGCTTAGCACTCTGTTGCACTGAGCCCATTTCAGGGTGTGCATCCCCATTACAGGTTGCTGTGACCTTTGTTTTCCTTATCTTTGGCTAGAAATGCTGACTTTAACTCCAAAGGGTGGAAGTTTTTCTTTTTTCTTTTTTTTTTTAAGTAAGGCTATTGAGAGCTCTTCCTTTGGTGTGCTTTACTTCAACCTATATGTTGTATGTAGCGGTTCTTTCATAAAATCTTTTCTTTGTGGGTGAGGGGAACTATGCACTGTTTGCATTAAAAATAATTGGCTTTAAAAAAAGATTAAGTGAAAGCTAAAGTTGCAACGGACAGCAAACACAGTCCTCTGGGATTTGTACCGTTGGGGAAGAAAACTCCTTTAAAAAAGGAGAAATGAAAGTTCACTATTTAAATAATGTTTCAGTTCAAGATTGCTTTCAGTTACATTGATATTCATACTTTACGGCAGTATTTCTAATAAATGTACCCCTCTGATTATTGAAGTATTTCTTGATTGAAGTTCTAAGAAGAGAAAGAAGCCCTTTAGTAGACTTAACAGTTGGAGTTACTGTACTTCGGAGAGGAAGGCAGAGGATTACATTTATATTCATCGTGTACAGCAGGGATCATAATAAATGAGCAGCAGCAGAAGAATGGTTTTTGCATTTCAGGCATTCATAACATAAAACTAGGTTAAGTGTTCTTGTTCCTCTTTGTAATAAAGACCCTGCTAACGTGAAATACTTTTCCTCTTTGTATCAACTTATGGCATGGAGAAAGTAATAGTTCATTATCAGTTAGACTCATAATCTTAAATATAGAAAATATTCCCATCCCGGGTGATACTGATGTTTTGTATAGCCCTGAACTCCAATAATGCAAGTAGAAGAAAGGAATGCTTTTCATCAGTGGTCACAGGCTTTTGTATTTCAAACGAGAAAGTTTCTAGAATAAGCTAGGGCCCAAATAAACAGTTTCTAGCATTTTATTTTATATATATATATATATATAATTAGACATTAGAACATATGTAATTCTTGCCATCGTAAGAGTGTGAGGCTTGTTCTGGTATAGGGGCCAGTCCTTTAAATTTGAAGAAAATTTAGATTTAGGAAAGACTCATTTTACTGTCTTTATTTTTCACATTTCTTTGTAGATCAGTGTGTATTTTTGTGTTGGATAATCATTGCTTTCAGTTAGCTTCCCTGAGAATCTTGCAACCCTGCTTCCGTGTGGTGTTACTAGTAGGCGTTATACAGAGAACAGGCTTCCATGTGGTAAACTGGCAAACAGTAACTTTAAAGGCAGGCTACCCTGAGAACTCCAGTTGTGGAGTTAAACCAGCCTGGGTTCACATCCCAGCCCCATTAGGTGAGCCGCTTGAGCAACACTGACACAGCTCTGCTTAGCCTCAGGTGACTCCCCTGTGCAGTGAGAACTGTAGCTGCGCCTCACGGGGGCTCGGAGGATGAAGTGGTGTCATGGGGGTTCCCACCTTTTGTATAATGTCTGGCAGGGTGACTGTTCACTAAACATTCCTTGCTAAGTTTATTATTTTTATCAGTCATGAAAGCGCGGTGTTGTGGTTAGTCAGGATTCTCAGGGGAGCAGCAGGAAGTGGAATGCCCTCTTTGCGTTTGCAGGCAGTCTCTCGACAGTGAGAGCACCCGTGGGGCCCTCAGGGTGCTCAGGACAGCAGAGCGAGCGTAGCGTGTGAACCCCAGTGGATTCATGAGCAGAAGAAATTTTTGGTACTCATAATAAATGAGCAGCAGCAGAAGAATGGTTTTTGCATTTCAGGCATTCATAACATAAAACTAGGTTAAGTGTTCTTGTTCCTCTTTGTAATAAAGACCCTGCTAACGTGAAATACTTTTCCTCTTTGTATCAACTTATGGCATGGAGAAAGTAATAGTTCATTATCAGTTAGACTCATAATCTTAAATATAGAAAATATTCCCATCCCGGGTGATACTGATGTTTTGTATAGCCCTGAACTCCAATAATGCAAGTAGAAGAAAGGAATGCTTTTCATCAGTGGTCACAGGCTTTTGTATTTCAAACGAGAAAGTTTCTAGAATAAGCTAGGGCCCAAATAAACAGTTTCTAGCATTTTATTTTATATATATATATATATATAATTAGACATTAGAACATATGTAATTCTTGCCATCGTAAGAGTGTGAGGCTTGTTCTGGTATAGGGGCCAGTCCTTTAAATTTGAAGAAAATTTAGATTTAGGAAAGACTCATTTTACTGTCTTTATTTTTCACATTTCTTTGTAGATCAGTGTGTATTTTTGTGTTGGATAATCATTGCTTTCAGTTAGCTTCCCTGAGAATCTTGCAACCCTGCTTCCGTGTGGTGTTACTAGTAGGCGTTATACAGAGAACAGGCTTCCATGTGGTAAACTGGCAAACAGTAACTTTAAAGGCAGGCTACCCTGAGAACTCCAGTTGTGGAGTTAAACCAGCCTGGGTTCACATCCCAGCCCCATTAGGTGAGCCGCTTGAGCAACACTGACACAGCTCTGCTTAGCCTCAGGTGACTCCCCTGTGCAGTGAGAACTGTAGCTGCGCCTCACGGGGGCTCGGAGGATGAAGTGGTGTCATGGGGGTTCCCACCTTTTGTATAATGTCTGGCAGGGTGACTGTTCACTAAACATTCCTTGCTAAGTTTATTATTTTTATCAGTCATGAAAGCGCGGTGTTGTGGTTAGTCAGGATTCTCAGGGGAGCAGCAGGAAGTGGAATGCCCTCTTTGCGTTTGCAGGCAGTCTCTCGACAGTGAGAGCACCCGTGGGGCCCTCAGGGTGCTCAGGACAGCAGAGCGAGCGTAGCGTGTGAACCCCAGTGCCCAGCTCTCACCAGTGCTGGTGACAGTGAGAAGTGGATGCTGACGTTGCCTGTTTGCTCTGTTGTCTCTTTGGACTTACATGGGGAAACTTGGTGTGGGATTCGATTTCCCTCCGCTGTATAAAACTGTACTTGGTCCTCTCCTGAAAGCCGTAGTTTGTGTCTTTTCTTGGAATGTTCTGCAGAGTTCTTTTGGGGGCAAGAAAGATAAACTGTAGCCGCCGGAGTAAAGTCATCCTAGGTTGCAAAACGGGTCAGAGATAACCAAGGCTACCACTGTTAGGACTTTATGTATGCGTGGTGGTAGTCATGGAGTTTTCTGCCAGATGAAGGGTTTTTTTTTCTTTTGTTTTTAATTTATTTTGGCTGAGCTGAGTCGTTGCTACTATGAGGACTTTTCCTCCAGTTGGAGCCAGTGGGGGCTACTCTCTAGTGGCCGTGCTCAGGTTTCTCACTGTGGTGGCTGCTCTTATTTCAGAGCACGGGCACTAGGGCATACAAGCTTCAGAAGCTGCAGTGTATGCGCAGCGTGTGGGCTCTAGAGCACAGAGTCACTAGCTGTGGCTCACGGGCTTAGTTGCTCTGCGCTGTGTGGGATTTTCCTGGGCCAGGGATTGAACCCATGTCTCCTGCATTGGCTGGCGGATTCTCTACCACTAAGCCACAAGGGAAGCCCCTGATGAGGGCACTTTAAAAATTGCCTTTTCAGTTCTTGGAACCAGCCTGGGTTCACATCCCAGCCCCATTAGGTGAGCCGCTTGAGCAACACTGACACAGCTCTGCTTAGCCTCAGGTGACTCCCCTGTGCAGTGAGAACTGTAGCTGCGCCTCACGGGGGCTCGGAGGATGAAGTGGTGTCATGGGGGTTCCCACCTTTTGTATAATGTCTGGCAGGGTGACTGTTCACTAAACATTCCTTGCTAAGTTTATTATTTTTATCAGTCATGAAAGCGCGGTGTTGTGGTTAGTCAGGATTCTCAGGGGAGCAGCAGGAAGTGGAATGCCCTCTTTGCGTTTGCAGGCAGTCTCTCGACAGTGAGAGCACCCGTGGGGCCCTCAGGGTGCTCAGGACAGCAGAGCGAGCGTAGCGTGTGAACCCCAGTGCCCAGCTCTCACCAGTGCTGGTGACAGTGAGAAGTGGATGCTGACGTTGCCTGTTTGCTCTGTCGTCTCTTTGGACTTACATGGGGAAACTTGGTGTGGGATTCGATTTCCCTCCGCTGTATAAAACTGTACTTGGTCCTCTCCTGAAAGCCGTAGTTTGTGTCTTTTCTTGGAATGTTCTGCAGAGTTCTTTTTGGGGGCAAGAAAGATAAACTGTAGCCGCCGGAGTAAAGTCATCCTAGGTTGCAAAACGGGTCAGAGATAACCAAGGCTACCACTGTTAGGACTTTATGTATGCGTGGTGGTAGTCATGGAGTTTTCTGCCAGATGAAGGGTTTTTTTTTCTTTTGTTTTTAATTTATTTTGGCTGAGCTGAGTCGTTGCTACTATGAGGACTTTTCCTCCAGTTGGAGCCAGTGGGGGCTACTCTCTAGTGGCCGTGCTCAGGCTTCTCACTGTGGTGGCTGCTCTTATTTCAGAGCACGGGCACTAGGGCATACAAGCTTCAGAAGCTGCAGTGTATGCGCAGCGTGTGGGCTCTAGAGCACAGAGTCACTAGCTGTGGCTCACGGGCTTAGTTGCTCTGCGCTGTGTGGGATTTTCCTGGGCCAGGGATTGAACCCATGTCTCCTGCATTGGCTGGCGGATTCTCTACCACTAAGCCACAAGGGAAGCCCCTGATGAGGGCACTTTAAAAATTGCCTTTTCAGTTCTTGGAAATTTCTATTTAAATTTGAAACAGAGGTGTCCCTGGTGGCCCAGTGGGTAAAGAGTCCACCTTGCAGTGAAGGGGGCGCCGGTTCGATCCCTGGCCCGGGAAGATCCCCATGCAGCTGGCCCGGTGTGTCCAATTACAAGCCAGCCCTCTGGAGCACATGTGCCCAGAGCCAGTACTTTGCAAGAAGAGAGTCCACTGCAATGGGAGGCCCACACAGGCCAAAGAGCAAAGATGGATGAAAGTAAATAAACAAATAAATCAACGAGGCAAAAATTAAAAAAAAAAAAATTGAAACTGTTCTCCATTTACATGACGTTTTTCTTTCTGAAAACTATATCGACAGATAAAAATTTTTTTTTTTTTTGGCCACTTCTATTGGTCTTTCATTTATCTATTTTCATCCATCTTTGTTCTTCGGCCTGTGTGGGCCTCCCATCACAGCGGCCCCTGTCACTGCAGAGCACTGGCTCTGGGTGCGTTTGCTCCAGAGCTCCCACTCGGTAGTTGGGCACAGCTCCGCGGCACATGGGATCTTTCCAGGCCAGGGATTGAACCGGCGTCCCTTGCATTGCAAGGCGGTGTCCTTACCCGTTGAACCACCAGGGAAGCCCACAGATAAAATTTAATGAGGGAAAATGTATTACTTGAGTTAATACATATTCATTGTAAAGATTTCACTAATAATTTTAGTGGCTATTTTTCCATACTAATCGTAGTGTGAAATATGAAAGCCATCATTCTCTGTAGTCACACTCTAGGCCAGTTTTGAAGTCTTCTGTTACAGGATTTGGACGTAAGACAGTTCATACCTGGTCAAGGACACCCATGTGACTAACTGGGACCCTTGCTGACAGGCAGGACTCCTTACCAGCTGGGTCATCTAACTTCCTGTCAGAGTGGGCAGGCCTCAGGATATCTTGTCTAGCCACCATTCCTGCCTTGAGAATCCTGTTTTGCCTTTGTGCGTTGCTTTGTCCCACAGATGTTTGACAGGCCTCTGATTATGGCAAAATCTGGTGGGCAGCCCTAGTGTCGGGCAGTTGGTTAGCAGTTGTTTCTGGAGTTACCTGTAGTGTTTAAAATTGCCTTTTCAGTTCTTGGAAATTTCTATTTAAATTTGAAACAGAGGTGTCCCTGGTGGCCCAGTGGGTAAAGAGTCCACCTTGCAGTGCAAGGGGCGCCGGTTCGATCTCTGGCCTGGGAAGATCCCCATGCAGCTGGCCCAGTGTGTCCAATGACAAGCCAGCCCTCTGGAGCACATGTGCCAAGAGCTGGTGTCTGCAACAAGAGAGTCCACTGCAATGGGAGGTCCACACAGGCCAAAGAGCAAAGATGGATGAAAGTAAATAAACAAATAAATCAACGAGGCAAAATTAAAAAAAAAAAAATTGAAACTGTTCTCCATTTACATGACGTTTTTCTTTCTGAAAACTATATCGACAGATAAAAATTTTTTTTTTTTTGGCCACTTCTATTGGTCTTTCATTTATCTATTTTCATCCATCTTTGTTCTTCGGCCTGTGTGGGCCTCCCATCACAGCGGCCCCTGTCACTGCAGAGCACTGGCTCTGGGTGCGTTTGCTCCAGAGCTCCCACTCGGTAGTTGGGCACAGCTCCGCGGCACATGGGATCTTTCCAGGCCAGGGATTGAACCGGCGTCCCTTGCATTGCAAGGCGGTGTCCTTACCCGTTGAACCACCAGGGAAGCCCACAGATAAAATTTAATGAGGGAAAATGTATTACTTGAGTTAATACATATTCATTGTAAAGATTTCACTAATAATTTTAGTGGCTATTTTTCCATACTAATCGTAGTGTGAAATATGAAAGCCATCATTCTCTGTAGTCACACTCTAGGCCAGTTTTGAAGTCTTCTGTTACAGGATTTGGACGTAAGACAGTTCATACCTGGTCAAGGACACCCATGTGACTAACTGGGACCCTTGCTGACAGGCAGGACTCCTTACCAGCTGGGTCATCTAACTTCCTGTCAGAGTGGGCAGGCCTCAGGATATCTTGTCTAGCCACCATTCCTGCCTTGAGAATCCTGTTTTGCCTTTGTGCGTTTGCTTTGTCCCACAGATGTTTGACAGGCCTCTGATTATGGAGCCAGAGTGGAGGGTATATCTGCGGGTGAGAAAGGCGCAGCCCTTAGTGTCGGGCAGTTGGTTAGCAGTTGTTTCTGGAGTTACCTGTAGTGCTGGGTTCTCTTGTGGTGCTGGGATGGAGTGACTCAGGTCAGAAAGAGCCCTTGCCCTTGAGTGAGTAAACATTGCCCAAGGACACTGAGTGCTGTAAAATCAGCACAGAGTATGCTAGTGAATTAGCGGTGAAGGAGAGGATTCAGGCTGACACGATCAAGGGCAGCTCGTCTGAGCTTTCACGTTGGAGCTGAGGTGGAGTGTTAAGAAGGAAGTCGCCACCGGGTCATCTGGAAGGAGGGGAAGGGGTGTTCCAGGTGACAAGAGAAAGCAGGTATATGGCCTCAGAGACAGACATGGAGCAGAGCAGAGGGAGATGACGCTAATAAAGGTTAGATCACAGAGGACAAGGTCAGGAATTTGGGTTTTTCTGAAATGTAATGAGAGACTACTGAGGTCTCATAGCTTCTGCCAGGGAGTGGCCGGATCTAGCTGGGTGATGAATGGACTGGGCACCAGGTGTAGGGACATGGCCAACTACGTGAGGAGTGATCAGAGCTCAGGTCCTGGTGATGGTGCTGGCATGGCAGGAAGGTTCTCCTCTGCAGGATTTAATTTGGAGGCAGGTTGAAGAATCAGATGTGGGTGAGAGAGGGAAGTGAAGATGGGGATCTGAGACTTGAGCAGCTGAGTGGTACCATCTGATGAGCTGAGGCAGGGGGCGAACGAGGGGACAGGGTCAGCAGCTATTTCCAGCCACGCTGTGGAGGCCGTCGGCAACCCTGAGCAGGGGTTGAGCTTACAGCCCAGAGCTGAGGAGTGGCGAGCAGGACTTTACCAGCTTGGGTCATTCGTAAGACAGTTCATACCTGGTCAAGGACACCCATGTGACTAACTGGGACCCTTGCTGACAGGCAGGACTCCTTACCAGCTGGGTCATCTAACTTCCTGTCAGAGTGGGCAGGCCTCAGGATATCTTGTCTAGCCACCATTCCTGCCTTGAGAATCCTGTTTTGCCTTTGTGCGTTTGCTTTGTCCCACAGATGTTTGACAGGCCTCTGATTATGGAGCCAGAGTGGAGGGTATATCTGCGGGTGAGAAAGGCGCAGCCCTTAGTGTCGGGCAGTTGGTTAGCAGTTGTTTCTGGAGTTACCTGTAGTGCTGGGTTCTCTTGTGGTGCTGGGATGGAGTGACTCAGGTCAGAAAGAGCCCTTGCCCTTGAGTGAGTAAACATTGCCCAAGGACACTGAGTGCTGTAAAATCAGCACAGAGTATGCTAGTGAATTAGCGGTGAAGGAGAGGATTCAGGCTGACACGATCAAGGGCAGCTCGTCTGAGCTTTCACGTTGGAGCTGAGGTGGAGTGTTAAGAAGGAAGTCGCCACCGGGTCATCTGGAAGGAGGGGAAGGGGTGTTCCAGGTGACAAGAGAAAGCAGGTATATGGCCTCAGAGACAGACATGGAGCAGAGCAGAGGGAGATGACGCTAATAAAGGTTAGATCACAGAGGACAAGGTCAGGAATTTGGGTTTTTCTGAAATGTAATGAGAGACTACTGAGGTCTCATAGCTTCTGCCAGGGAGTGGCCGGATCTAGCTGGGTGATGAATGGACTGGGCACCAGGTGTAGGGACATGGCCAACTACGTGAGGAGTGATCAGAGCTCAGGTCCTGGTGATGGTGCTGGCATGGCAGGAAGGTTCTCCTCTGCAGGATTTAATTTGGAGGCAGGTTGAAGAATCAGATGTGGGTGAGAGAGGGAAGTGAAGATGGGGATCTGAGACTTGAGCAGCTGAGTGGTACCATCTGATGAGCTGAGGAATGGGGGGAACGGGGAGACAGGGTCAGCAGCTATTTCCAGCCACGCTGTGGAGGCCGTCGGCAACCCTGAGCAGGGGTTGAGCTTACAGCCCAGAGCTGGAGGAGCCGCCTGGTCTGGAGCCACTGGGTCAGTCTGTGTCAGTCCGCTGTGCGGAGGGCTGGGAGAGCTGGGTGACAGGTGCGTTCCTCCGGGATGCCAGGGCCAGTGAAGAACAGCAGAGCGCTGGCAGCTTGGCGCACATCAGGGGTATGTGTGGTGAGGAGGAGTCAGCGGGAGCCGTGAGGAGTTTCCAGTGAGGTGGGGAGGGAAACCAGGTGAGTGAAGTGTGTAGGATTCCGGAGAAGAAGCAGGTAAGTGAGGAGTGATGGCCCAGGCCACCTCCTGCTGTGAAGTGGCGTGAAGTCAGGCCGGGGAATTGACCTCTGACTGTGGCAGTCTGGAGGGCAGGGAGGCCCTTAGGGACCTTAATCAGGGAGGCAGACGCCTGGTTGGAGAGGGGTCAGAGGACCAGAGCTGCAGGAGTAGAGAGGGCAAGTGTGCGCAGGTCTTGAAAGGATTCTGTTTACGGAGAGTGGAGGAAGGAGTTAGCAGCAGGATGGGGGCATGGATAGAGGCAGTACGGGGAAGGTTTGTTCTGTTTTGTTTTGTGTTTTTTATTCTGGATAGTATTAGGGCACATTTGTCTGCCGCTGGGAATGATCCAGGAGTGAAAGAGAATTGACCACATGTGAGAAGATGGAGCCTCGTGAAGAAATAGGAAAAGGCGATGGGATCACAGTGTAAGTGGACAGATCAGTTCCGGCTTGTATCACAGACTCATTCCTATAGTAAGGAGAGAAGGAGCAGGTGGATCAGTTGCAAGTAAGAATGTGGAAATGTGGGGAGATAAGGTAGGGAATTCTTTCCTGTCATTTCTATGTCTTTCTGTGCAGTTTTTGCATAAACTTTGGAGGCCTCCTATTGTGTGCCTCCCAGGTGCCTCAGTGGTGAAGAATCCGCCTGCCAATGTGGGAGACCCAGGAGATGCAGGTTCAATCCCTGGGGCAGGAAGATCCCCTCGAGGAGGAAATGGCAACCCGCTCCAGTATTCTTGCCAGGAAAACCCCATGGACAGAGGAACCGGGGTGGCTACAGTCCACAGGGTTGCAAAGAGTTGGACATGACTGAATGACAGTGCACACACACGTTGGATTTAGAAGAAAAGTGAAACTTCCTAACAAGACCTCTGAGGCCTTGAATGGTGGAATTGTGAGCCCTGAAATGCAGGGATCTCAACAACTTGAGGTGGAGTGAAGTCAGGGCTTGGGGTAGTCAGGCAAGGAAGGCTTCCTGGAGGTGGTGAAGGGAAGAATTGGAGTTTTGTTAAGGCATGAAGTTAACTGGTGTGGTATGGGAGCAGCCTCTTGAGGCTGAGACATTTCTGAGGGGTGGGGGAGCAGGAACCTGGCTGCCGCCCTGGGAGGCCAGTGCTGGAGGGCGGGAGGTGGAGCTGGGTGCCGCAGGAGGGAAGACATCGTGAAAAGAGCTCTGCACTTCGTCCAGAGGGTGAACTCTGACAGGTTGCCGTGATCGTAGTGTGGATGGTGAATTGGCAGTGGCTGAAGTAGAAGCTGGAAGCCGTGAGACGGGAAGTGGACCTCCTTACTGTGAAATTCTCAGGGGTTTATTTAGGTCATCGTAAACTGAGAGAGTGAGGTTTTAAGATACAGCTGTAAAATGTAAAGTGGATTATTTCTTCCTCCTAAAACTCTTAGGTGTTTTGGTTTGTGTTCTTTTGGTTTGTGTTCATTTATTCATTTATTCATAGTATCAGTGTGTTATTGAGCTGCTACTTTGAACAAAGTATTGTTCTGGTTTTCAGAAAAACAGCAAGCGTTCTAGAACCGTCCTCACAGAGTTTCTACTTTAGTCGTGGAGAAAGATAATTAAAAGGAGAATGAAGTGTGTGTGTATATATATATGTGTGTGTGTGTATATATATGTATACACATATATAGATATGACGGTTGGTGATGGTTGATCTGGAGAAGGATTAAGTTGAAGGCATACAATTTAAAATAGGTTGAAAAAATAAAATAGGGTGAGGAGTTTTATGAATAAGATCTGTAGAGTATGAAGGCTTGAGCCATGTGAATATGGCGAATGAGCCTTGGGCAGAAGGAAGAGCAAATCAGAGGGCTGTGGTGAGAGAGAGGGTTCTGGAGGCCGCTGAACAGCGAAGGCCGGAGGGCTGGAGGAGTGTGAGTGGAGGGAGTGAGGCCCCAGAAACCAGCAGCGGAGGGCTTGGGAAGGAGATCACTCCAGGGCCTTGTAGCCCACTGAAATCCAGCTCTCTTCTCTGTGGCCCAGCAGGCTCTGCTGGGTCTGCCAGCACCACCACCTGCTTTCCCCTGGGCCTTAGGCAGGTGGCCTCTTCCAGTTCCAGGGCTCTTCCCCGCTCTGACCCCTTACATGGGCCTTTGCTCTCCCTTAGCCCCGACCCCTTCCGTAAGTCAGGTACCGTCTTGAAGGAATCTTCTGTGTCACTGTCGCTTGGTGACCCTTCTCAAAAACTATGTGTTCGTATCTCGTATTGATATAAAGTAAGCCGTCATTCCTAATACGATGCATCATTACCGTTAGATTTGGGATATAAATGCTGGGGAGAAGGAATTATCGTGGCCAGTTTTTACATAAGTCTTGTCTGAATTTGTGAATTTGACCTAAAGGGGAGAAATAGTATAGAATAACCACTAATGATACTGTTCCGCCTCTGGTTGGTGGTGTTCACTGCAGTAACCTTTCATTCCCCGGTTGAGTATAGAGCCTGATAGACCATTGTTCATCTTTTTTCCCTGTGTTCCAGCACCCTCTTTCTGGTCGAGTAACCATGTGCTGTGAAGAGAGAAATGGTTTTGGTTTTAGAATCACTGGTTATGTACAAAGAAATGACCGCGTGCCCGAATCCTCCCGTTACATCACTGGGGTTTTCTTTCCCAAGATAAACTCTGGGCTTTTTTTTTTTTTAGCCTCTGAATAGGAAATTTATTTTCTGCCCTCTCTTTATTCCTGTTTCTAGGCCTTTTTCTGTCTCACGACTGTCCTGGGGACAGGCTCGGAGTTTACTGTAGACGCTGTGTGCTGCGCTTTCTGTTCCTCTTATCTCACTGAGCCTCACGTCTCATGAGCTTTTCATTGTTCACTGGCAGCTGCAGTGGCTGTTCCTTTAAAAGAGCGTGTGTTTGGTAGATGTTTTCTGAAAAGCTGGTAACTGTGGCTGATAATAATCTGTGTTGTGTGAGTTTATAATCTATCCATGAATCATAATCTTCTCACTGAAGATAGAGTTATGGCAGGGTAACAAATAAACAGCTGATTTTTTTTTTTTTTTTTTTTATCATACAAAAGCCAAACCCTCCAGATAGATTAATAAAGTTGGTAAGCTCTTATATTCATGAAATGCTGGGTAAAGTTAGGAAATACTAGTATTCATCAATTTCTTTTAGACATTTCAAACAAAGATTCTTGTGTATTTTCACTAGTTGTTCTGAAATAAAAACAACTCCCTAAAAACAAGAATTTGATAGATGGCGTTTTTAAGATGTAAGAAAACATGTCAAATCCTGATAGCTATGGGGTTTGTATACCAGTTTTATTTGAATGGGAAAATGCTTTGTAGAAAGTACTAGAGAGGGCTTCCTGGTGGTCCAGTGGGTGAGGACACCGCCTTGCAGTGCAAGCACCGTCCGATCCTGACCTGGGAAGGAATTATCGTGGCCAGTTTTACATAAGTCTTGTCTGAATTTGTGAATTTGACCTAAAGGGGAGAAATAGTATAGAATAACCACTAATGATACTGTTCCGCCTCTGGTTGGTGGTGTTCACTGCAGTAACCTTTCATTCCCCGGTTGAGTATAGAGCCTGATAGACCATTGTTCATCTTTTTTCCCTGTGTTCCAGCACCCTCTTTCTGGTCGAGTAACCATGTGCTGTGAAGAGAGAAATGGTTTTGGTTTTAGAATCACTGGTTATGTACAAAGAAATGACCGCGTGCCCGAATCCTCCCGTTACATCACTGGGGTTTTCTTTCCCAAGATAAACTCTGGGCTTTTTTTTTTTTTAGCCTCTGAATAGGAAATTTATTTTCTGCCCTCTCTTTATTCCTGTTTCTAGGCCTTTTTCTGTCTCACGACTGTCCTGGGGACAGGCTCGGAGTTTACTGTAGACGCTGTGTGCTGCGCTTTCTGTTCCTCTTATCTCACTGAGCCTCACGTCTCATGAGCTTTTCATTGTTCACTGGCAGCTGCAGTGGCTGTTCCTTTAAAAGAGCGTGTGTTTGGTAGATGTTTTCTGAAAAGCTGGTAACTGTGGCTGATAATAATCTGTGTTGTGTGAGTTTATAATCTATCCATGAATCATAATCTTCTCACTGAAGATAGAGTTATGGCAGGGTAACAAATAAACAGCTGATTTTTTTTTTTTTTTTTTTTATCATACAAAAGCCAAACCCTCCAGATAGATTAATAAAGTTGGTAAGCTCTTATATTCATGAAATGCTGGGTAAAGTTAGGAAATACTAGTATTCATCAATTTCTTTTAGACATTTCAAACAAAGATTCTTGTGTATTTTCACTAGTTGTTCTGAAATCAACTCCCTAAAAACAAGAATTTGATAGATGGCGTTTTTAAGATGTAAGAAAACATGTCAAATCCTGATAGCTATGGGGTTTGTATACCAGTTTTATTTGAATGGGAAAATGCTTTGTAGAAAGTTCTAGAGAGGGCTTCCCTGGTGGTCCAGTGGGTGAGGACACCGCCTTGCAGTGCAAGGGGCACCGGTCCGATCCTGACCTGGGAAGATCCCACGTGCCACGGAGTGGCTGCACTGATGTGTCCAGTTGCCGAGCCGGAGCTCTGGAGCGCGTGCACCCAGAGCCGGCGTTCTCTCACCACAGAGGCCATCGAGATGGGAGGCCCACAGGGGCCAAAGAACAAAGGCGGATGAAAATGGACAAATGAAAGACCAATAGAAGGAGCCCGCCGGCACCCCACCCTCCTCACCCCACCCCCATCCAAAAATAAATAAAAAAATAAATCTTTAAAAAAAAAAAAAAGAAAAAAGGTACTAGAGAGCTTGAAATACTCCTTTAGAAATTGGAATCACTAGTTCTTACTATCTCACTCACCAGACCATGGTCTGGCTGATACTCAGTTGCTCAGTTGATTGGTCTTAACTCACTCTTTCTGGATTCATCTCTGCTTGTCTTACTGGTGACGCTTCCCCCGAAAAAGGAAATAGGTTTCAACAGCAGGACTGTGTATTACGTATTTTGCTCTGCTCTGGTCATGTCACTGTGGCCTTGCCTGCCTGTGCAAGGTCGGCACGAGGCAAGTGGGACTTGGCTTGAACACCGGGGTGCCAGCTCCCCCAGCCGCGGAGCCCCTCACGGCGTGCTGGCCGCTCTGCACACAGGGGCTCGCACAGCCTGCTGTCGGCAGCCTGCCTGACACGTGCAGAGATGGTGAGTGCTCCCCGTCCGTGCACGGGGACTGGGAATCAGTGGCTCAGGAGCCTCTGGCAGGAATCTAGGGCTTGGTTCTTTTTTTAAGCATACAAAAGCCAAACCCTCCAGATAGATTAATAAAGTTGGTAAGCTCTTATATTCATGAAATGCTGGGTAAAGTTAGGAAATACTAGTATTCATCAATTTCTTTTAGACATTTCAAACAAAGATTCTTGTGTATTTTCACTAGTTGTTCTGAAATAAAAACAACTCCCTAAAAACAAGAATTTGATAGATGGCGTTTTTAAGATGTAAGAAAACATGTCAAATCCTGATAGCTATGGGGTTTGTATACCAGTTTTATTTGAATGGGAAAATGCTTTGTAGAAAGTACTAGAGAGGGCTTCCCTGGTGGTCCAGTGGGTGAGGACACCGCCTTGCAGTGCAAGGGGCACCGGTCCGATCCTGACCTGGGAAGATCCCACGTGCCACGGAGTGGCTGCACTGATGTGTCCAGTTGCCGAGCCGGAGCTCTGGAGCGCGTGCACCCAGAGCCGGCGCTCTGTGACAACAGAGGCCACCGCGATGGGAGGCCCACATGGGCCAAAGAACAAAGGCGGATGAAAATGGACAAATGAAAGACCAATAGAAGTGGCCCACCTGCTCCCCTCCCTCCCCACCCCACCCCCACCAAAATAAATAAATAAATAAATCTTTAAAAAAAAAAAAAAAGAAAAAAGGTACTAGAGAGCTTGAAATACTCCTTTAGAAATTGGAATCACTAGTTCTTACTATCTCACTCACCAGACCATGGTCTGGCTGATACTAAGTTGCTCAGTTGATTGGTCTTAACTCACTCTTTCTGGATTCATCTCTGCTTGTCTTACTGGTGACGCTTCCCCCGAAAAAGGAAATAGGTTTCAACAGCAGGACTGTGTATTACGTATTTTGCTCTGCTCTGGTCATGTCACTGTGGCCTTGCCTGCCTGTGCAAGGTCGGCACGAGGCAAGTGGGACTTGGCTTGAACACCGGGGTGCCAGCTCCCCCAGCCGCGGAGCCCCTCACGGCGTGCTGGCCGCTCTGCACACAGGGGCTCGCACAGCCTGCTGTCGGCAGCCTGCCGGACACGTGCAGAGATGGTGAGTGCTCCCCGTCCGTGCACGGGGACTGGGAATCAGTGGCTCAGGAGCCTCTGGCAGGAATCTAGGGCTTGGTTCTTTTTTTTAAGACTTTATTTCTATATTTATTTATTTATTTTTACAGAGTTTTGTTGCTTACTGCTACGCATCAACCTGAATCCGCCATAGGTATACATGTGTTCCTCCCTCCCTTCTCCGTCCCCAGAATCTGGGGTTTTGAAGTGGTTATGACTAAATTGGACGTAATTTGGTTTCTTTTGTTGTTGTTGTTGTTCTTACAGAAGAAAATAGGCCTTAATGTGCATTTTAATGGTTTTTGAGGCGTGCTGGTTACTTGGAGAGGTCAGACTTCAGTAAAATTTAGCCACCCCTGTTCAGAGACAACTTTTCCTTCCATTTAAAAAGATAACAGGGGCTTCCCTGGTGGTCCAGTGGGTAAGGACACCGTCTTGCAGTGCAAGGGGCACCGGTTCGATCCCTGGCCTGGGAAGATCCCACGTGCCGCGGAACGGCTGTACCGATATGTCCAACAACCAAACCGGAGCTCTGGAACGAGAGAGGCCACTGCAATGGGAGGCCCACACAGGCCAAAGAACAAAGATGGATGAATATAAATAAATGAAAGATCAATAAAAGTGGCCAAAAATTAAAAAAAAAAAGATAACAGGTTTTTATATTTACTCTCAAATCCACAGGAAAAATTTTTAAAATGCTGTCAGTTTTATGATAAGGCAATTAAGGAGTGCATAGGGACCATGTCCTGTGAGCAGTTGGTTTGGTACCATCCGTGCCTGATGAAAATGTCTCATAATAAGGTCCCTGTATGTGCAGCCCCTCCACAGCTGGAAGGCCTTGGCCATCTGTATGTGGGCACTGTCAAGTGGGGGGGGAAAAAAGGGACCATCTGCTGTCCCTGTTGTTTGGAGGGGTGACCCCAAAGGGCCCGGGGATTTTGCTCTGCTCTGGTCATGTCACTGTGGCCTTGCCTGCCTGTGCAAGGTCGGCACGAGGCAAGTGGGACTTGGCTTGAACACCGGGTGCCAGCTCCCAGCCGCGGAGCCCCTCACGGCGTGCTGGCCGCTCTGCACACAGGGGCTCGCACAGCCTGCTGTCGGCAGCCTGCCGGACACGTGCAGAGATGGTGAGTGCTCCCGTCCGTGCACGGGACTGGGAATCAGTGGCTCAGGAGCCTCTGGCAGGAATCTAGGGCTTGGTTCTTTTTTTTAAGACTTTATTTCTATATTTATTTATTTATTTTTACAGAGTTTTGTTGCTTACTGCTACGCATCAACCTGAATCCGCCATAGGTATACATGTGTTCCTCCCTCCCTTCTCCGTCCCCAGAATCTGGGGTTTTGAAGTGGTTATGACTAAATTGGACGTAATTTGGTTTCTTTTGTTGTTGTTGTTGTTCTTACAGAAGAAAATAGGCCTTAATGTGCATTTTAATGGTTTTTGAGGCGTGCTGGTTACTTGGAGAGGTCAGACTTCAGTAAAATTTAGCCACCCCTGTTCAGAGACAACTTTTCCTTCCATTTAAAAAGATAACAGGGGCTTCCCTGGTGGTCCAGTGGGTAAGGACACCGTCTTGCAGTGCAAGGGGCACCGGTTCGATCCCTGGCCTGGGAAGATCCCACGTGCCGCGGAGCGGCTGTACCGATATGTCCAACAACCAAACCGGAGCTCTGGAACGAGAGAGGCCACTGCAATGGGAGGCCCACACAGGCCAAAGAACAAAGATGGATGAATATAAATAAATGAAAGATCAATAAAAGTGGCCAAAAATTAAAAAAAAAAAGATAACAGGTTTTTATATTTACTCTCAAATCCACAGGAAAAATTTTTAAAATGCTGTCAGTTTTATGATAAGGCAATTAAGGAGTGCATAGGGACCATGTCCTGTGAGCAGTTGGTTTGGTACCATCCGTGCCTGATGAAAATGTCTCATAATAAGGTCCCTGTATGTGCAGCCCCTCCACAGCTTTCCCTGGAAGGCCTTGGCCATCTGTATGTGGGCACTGTCAAGTGAAGAGAGGAGTCCAGGTGGAAGAATAGCCACCGGATCCTTTTGAAGCCCTCACTTTAACATTGGGGCTGGTTCTGACATACCCTTGTTGCTTTAGGACTTGGGTGCCAACTTCCAGGGCCCTGGGCAGGTGGCTGATTCTCTCAAGACGTAGTAAGCCCTTGCTCGTGAAGTTTGTGGGACCTGGCTGTTGAGTGTCATGTGAGGCTGGGACAGTGGAGCAGTGCTGTTGCCAAGAACTTCGAGGAGTTAAAGTGAAACAGGGCCACAAGAGCTCGGGAATCAAGGGAATGTGTGGTGGAAGTTTTAACACCTTATTTCTACTGCCAGTCTTCTTCCTGTGACTTCCTTATAAGCAACCCCTGCAAAAGTGGAGGGGAAACCATGAAGCTTACTAACTCAGAGTTGAACGGAGCTCCAACAAAGACTTGAAGAGCAGTGCCTGTGGATGCTCATGTGTGGAATCAGTGCTTATCTGATGTCTGGCCTTGACTAGGGTGTCAGGAAGGGAAAGTCCCTGAAGACCAGAGAGGGCCCTCATGGAGTTTCTCTTGCTGCAGAAAACAAGCCTATGCCTTGGCCTGTGAGGCCAGTGTCAAACTGACCTGATTAGGATTCCCTCTTCCTTTCAGCCTTTTTGCTTTCTCTTCAGAAAAAAAGGTACAATATTACCTTTTTTTTCTTTTTTTGCTTTGTTTCTAGTGCTCTTGGCTGTATATCTTCGATTTAGATAGTCTCCTTTATGAAAGTGCTAGTTGCTCAGTCACGTCCCAATTCTTGGACCCCATGGACTGGAACGAGAGAGGCCACTGCAATGGGAGGCCCACACAGGCCAAAGAACAAAGATGGATGAATATAAATAAATGAAAGATCAATAAAAGTGGCCAAAAATTAAAAAAAAAAAGATAACAGGTTTTTATATTTACTCTCAAATCCACAGGAAAAATTTTTAAAATGCTGTCAGTTTTATGATAAGGCAATTAAGGAGTGCATAGGGACCATGTCCTGTGAGCAGTTGGTTTGGTACCATCCGTGCCTGATGAAAATGTCTCATAATAAGGTCCCTGTATGTGCAGCCCCTCCACAGCTGGAAGGCCTTGGCCATCTGTATGTGGGCACTGTCAAGTGAAGAGAGGAGTCCAGGTGGAAGAATAGCCACCGGATCCTTTTGAAGCCCTCACTTTAACATTGGGGCTGGTTCTGACATACCCTTGTTGCTTTAGGACTTGGGTGCCAACTTCCAGGGCCCTGGGCAGGTGGCTGATTCTCTCAAGACGTAGTAAGCCCTTGCTCGTGAAGTTTGTGGGACCTGGCTGTTGAGTGTCATGTGAGGCTGGGACAGTGGAGCAGTGCTGTTGCCAAGAACTTCGAGGAGTTAAAGTGAAACAGGGCCACAAGAGCTCGGGAATCAAGGGAATGTGTGGTGGAAGTTTTAACACCTTATTTCTACTGCCAGTCTTCTTCCTGTGACTTCCTTATAAGCAACCCCTGCAAAAGTGGAGGGGAAACCATGAAGCTTACTAACTCAGAGTTGAACGGAGCTCCAACAAAGACTTGAAGAGCAGTGCCTGTGGATGCTCATGTGTGGAATCAGTGCTTATCTGATGTCTGGCCTTGACTAGGGTGTCAGGAAGGGAAAGTCCCTGAAGACCAGAGAGGGCCCTCATGGAGTTTCTCTTGCTGCAGAAAACAAGCCTATGCCTTGGCCTGTGAGGCCAGTGTCAAACTGACCTGATTAGGATTCCCTCTTCCTTTCAGCCTTTTTGCTTTCTCTTCAGAAAAAAAGGTACAATATTACCTTTTTTTTTTTCTTTTTTTTTTTGCTTTGTTTCTAGTGCTCTTGGCTGTATATCTTCGATTTAGATAGTCTCCTTTATGAAAGTGCTAGTTGCTCAGTCACGTCCCAATTCTTGGACCCCATGGACTGTAGCCCATCAGACTCCGCTATCCATGGAATTCTCTAGACAGGAATACTAGAATGGGTTGCCATGCCCTTCTCCAGGGGATCTTCCCAACCCAGGGATTGAACTTGTGTCTCCTGCATTGTAGACAAATTCCTAACCATCTGAGCCACTATGGAAGCCCTTTTTATACCCATACCTTCTTTAAAATGACCCCCTGCCCCTCTAAGTCTTATTTCAGGTAAATAATTGACAATCAGTCCTGCTTGTTTTTCATGTCTCTCCTCTTATGTCAATGGGAGATAGATGTAAATAGTCACTGTGGTAGACCATTGTCAGGGGGAAGAAAAGCGTTGAATGTAAAAGTGGAAATAGACACACAAAGAACTAGTTTGTGGGCTTTGGAGTCAGATTCTCAAACAGGGTTTGTGTGAGAACTGCAGAGTCCTTGAACCCCTTCATAGGTCTGTGCATAATATTGTCTGTAGTTGAATAAATACAGTTTTCAGCAGATATTCAAAAGCCTTCACGATCCAGCAGTGTTCAGCATCACCCGTGAAGACACCACAGTCAATCTATAAGGTCTTAGAAAGTCTCTGTTACTACTTTATTTGGAGTTAAAGCAAGTTTTGTGTGCCATTTCCAATAATCAGGATACACGGTCTTGTAAACTTGGGTTTCTAAATTTTTTGTTTTGCCTTGTTAATGGTTTCACAACAGTATTGTTTTCTATTAGTATACTTTTCATTAGAAAATATAGTATTCTGGCTCCATTAAAGGTGACGAGTAGCACGTGGGCCAGCCTGGGAAGGTGGCTATTTCTTTTGGAGCTGCTTCATTTCAGAGAGACAGACAGATGTAAACCGTACCTGAAGTCTTGTACCTGAACATGTTCATAAATAAGGGCAAGTGAGGGAGAGACTTGGACGTACGTGGCAGCCAGAGTGATCTATGTGGAATTCACACCAGATAAGTGTTCATTATGGCTTACATGATGGGGTCCTGCCTAACCGACTTCACTCATTGCCCTTGCTCTTAGGGTGGAGCTGAAACTATGTGGTGTGTCTGCTGGATAAGGTTCTGTTTGCCTGAGGTCACCCCAGCCTCCCCACTCCTCCCTCCAGGTTCTGTGCTGTCCCTGTGTGGGGGACACTGTCCCCTTCGCTCCCTTGTTTCCCCTAACCCTCCTCCTCAATAGAAGGAAAACTGACCTTTGTCTCTCAGGTCCAGGCTTCAGCATCAGATCTTCCAAGCAGCCTTCCTGGGCGCCTGAGCTGGCTTTTGTCTGCCGTGTATGTGCTTTCTGGGTTCATCCACTATCACAGATCCCATGCCATTGCGTAAATCTCTGCCTAGACTTGTTTAAATTAGCACATAGTATTTTCCTGTGGCTATGTAAACCGGACCTTTCTGAATGGACACTTAGGCTGTTGGCATTTTTTTACCAAGAGTGCCACAGTTGAAGTACTTCTATAAGCTTCTTGACACTGGTCAAGTTTTTATTTGCCTTTTTTCTTTTCTTTTCTTTTCTTTCATAAATAGGCAGAGAGACCATGTAAGTAGATACTGCAGCAGTGCCCTCTGAGAAGGCTTTTCAGGTGTCAGAGTCCATCAGTGTGACAAAAGCATGTTGACGGCTGGGGGTGCGGTTTATTCTCTCCGAGTTTGTCTCTCCTTTAGGAATTGGCAGGATCCAGCTATGTTCCCTGTGTTCCTTCTCCCCAAGTTTTGGGCTGTTGAAATTGCAGTCTTCTGTCCTGTAGATAGAGCTCTGTGGTTTGAAAGTGCTATCTATCTAATTGTCAAAATGTTTTTGTTGAGCAGACTTCCAGTTACAGTAAGGTTCATCATCTGAGATTCATGAAGCACTACCTAAGATATTCACTCTTATTCCATACAGATTCCAGGGTACGGTTTTTGCCACCTTACTGTTGACTTTCTTCTGGTCTATAAGCCTTACCCTCCACAGTCTCAAAGGTGAAAGTTGTTCCATGATGAGTGAACAATCTTATAACAGGATTTGGGGTGGAATAAGAAACAGAATGTCAAGTGACTGTAGTCTAAGCTATTTTTCTTTCACAAAAAAAGAGGAACTGGAATTTCTCTGTGACTGACAATCTCCCTTGTGCTCCCTTTTGATAAAATGATATCCCTTATTGGGTATTGAACAAATCTCCAGAAAGTAGTTGGTTAGATAGCCTTTCCAGGGAGAGGGGTGTTGCTTCCTGCTGAAGGAAGAATGAAGTTGATGCCTCCCAGATACCTATCGGAGGGAATACCTAGTTTTTTTTTTTTTTTTTTTTTGGTTTAGTGTTTGACATATTGCCATCCGTTTTTCCAAAACAAGGTTTTAAAAGAGTTTTTCATTAAAAAAAAAAAAAGTTCAGAATTCATTCATAGATGTAGTACTTAAAAAGTTACTGATGCTCATCCTTATTTTCAGAATCCTTGATTGCCCTAACTCCTTTGCAGCTGATGGCCAACTCTGCATTCATCTCGAGAGGCCACAGACTAATTCCTCCAGGAGCTGGGAAAGCCTGAAAACCACCCCGTGTGTCCTGTCCTTACATACTGGCCTGTCAGCTAGTGGCTTCCCACCTCCCGCAGCCTCTTCATTCCTACCTACTGAGAGGCTAAGATTGAGTCTGGCTTGTTTGGTGGATTCACAGAGAGAGAGAATTGCCTGGGTTCCTGGGGGCAGGGGAGGTTTTTGTTGATGCTTATGGGAAGCATGCTGCGCAGTGAGTGGAGAAAGCAGAGATGAGACCGTCCTCCTCCTTGCACACTGTTTCTAAAGATAGAGAGGAGGGAGTGCCTGAGGAGATGGCCTGTGTGAGAGGCAGAAAGGGGTACTTCTGGATGGGAGCTGAAGCAAGAGAGGGTGAATGAGTATTAGGCCCTGGTGACTCAGTGTTTTAAGTACTTCCTCTCTGGGTTTCTGTCGTCATATCAGGAGTGGTGCAGGGTGCTCCTGCTGGCTGCACAGCATTGCATTTCCTGGGTCACTGTCCCTGCTCCGTAGCTTCTCTGATGGGCAAGTCATGTAGCTCCTCCTGGCCTCAGTTGCCTCACAGGTGGGTATGGATCAGAATAGTTTCTCTCCCCTAGGGTCGTTTTGAAGGTGCAGGGTTTCTCAGCTTCAGTACTGCTGACATTTGAGATGAGATTATTCTTTATTGTAGGGGGATGTCCTGTGCCATGTAGGACATTTAGGAGCGGGTGGCCTCTGCCACTGGATGCTGGTAGCACCAACCCGTCCATTTGTCACAAAGAAAGAAAAAGAATACCATCTCCGAACTTTGCTAATGCCCCCAGAACCATCGCTGTAAGGCCCCCCACTCAGCGCTTGACATACAGAAACGTTGCTCAGTGTTGACACATAGGAGCTGCATGATAAACAAGTGAACCAGTGAACGCACGTTGGTGTTGCTGGGGCTGTGGAATTGGAAGAGGGCCAGCTCCTCCTGTAGGAATCATGTGGAGGAGGGTCCTTGGTGAGATTCTTGAGGGGGTAGGTATTTTCAGAATCCTTGATTGCCCTAACTCCTTTGCAGCTGATGGCCAACTCTGCATTCATCTCGAGAGGCCACAGACTAATTCCTCCAGGAGCTGGGAAAGCCTGAAAACCACCCCGTGTGTCCTGTCCTTACATACTGGCCTGTCAGCTAGTGGCTTCCCACCTCCCGCAGCCTCTTCATTCCTACCTACTGAGAGGCTAAGATTGAGTCTGGCTTGTTTGGTGGATTCACAGAGAGAGAGAATTGCCTGGGTTCCTGGGGGCAGGGGAGGTTTTTGTTGATGCTTATGGGAAGCATGCTGCGCAGTGAGTGGAGAAAGCAGAGATGAGACCGTCCTCCTCCTTGCACACTGTTTCTAAAGATAGAGAGGAGGGAGTGCCTGAGGAGATGGCCTGTGTGAGAGGCAGAAAGGGGTACTTCTGGATGGGAGCTGAAGCAAGAGAGGGTGAATGAGTATTAGGCCCTGGTGACTCAGTGTTTTAAGTACTTCCTCTCTGGGTTTCTGTCGTCATATCAGGAGTGGTGCAGGGTGCTCCTGCTGGCTGCACAGCATTGCATTTCCTGGGTCACTGTCCCTGCTCCGTAGCTTCTCTGATGGGCAAGTCATGTAGCTCCTCCTGGCCTCAGTTGCCTCACAGGTGGGTATGGATCAGAATAGTTTCTCCCCTAGGGTCGTTTTGAAGGTGCAGGGTTTCTCAGCTTCAGTACTGCTGACATTTGAGATGAGATTATTCTTTATTGTAGGGGGATGTCCTGTGCCATGTAGGACATTTAGGAGCGGGTGGCCTCTGCCACTGGATGCTGGTAGCACCAACCCGTCCATTTGTCACAAAGAAAGAAAAAGAATACCATCTCCGAACTTTGCTAATGCCCCCAGAACCATCGCTGTAAGGCCCCCCACTCAGCGCTTGACATACAGAAACGTTGCTCAGTGTTGACACATAGGAGCTGCATGATAAACAAGTGAACCAGTGAACGCACGTTGGTGTTGCTGGGGCTGTGGAATTGGAAGAGGGCCAGCTCCTCCTGTAGGAATCATGTGGAGGAGGGTCCTTGGTGAGATTCTTGAGGTACTGTGGTCGCTGAATTCTTTGGGTCCAGCTACCAAGAGGGGCCTTCCCTCCCCATCCTGAGTTTCACTTGTGCTGCACAGTGGCACCCACAAAGTGTGAGTCACTACTACTGTATATCCTTGATGATGAGATGCCTGTTTTTCTCACGTTTCAGAATTTCTGAAGTCAGAATGGATTATGAAGTTGAAGGGTACACTTTTTCTTGCTCAAAGGTTGGCATTCACATACACATTTGACGCCAACTTTGAAATTAAGGAGCGTGGTATTTCTGTGTATGTCTGGGCTTTGCAGCTAGATAGGAACCACTTTATGGGCAGAGACTGGCTTTGCCACTTTGTCCAGGATGCAGCACAGTGCTTCACACACAGTCTGCAGTGTTGGAACAGCCTGCACTTTTCACTGTTCTGTGATGATGCCCTTAGACAACCTTTCCTGTGGTTTTGGACCTTGCACAGCTCGGGGCAAAAACCAGTGCAGTCTCTCTCGTGTTGTCAGCTCCAACAGCCCCTATTTTGCCCTGGCAGCCATCTGAGTGTTTGAGGCTTTACTATGTAAAGGATGAATATACAGAACAAACGAGTTTTCCAACACCAGTGGTAAGAAACATACCTCCCAGATGTTTACAGGAGGGTTACATCATAAGTGCTTCAAAGTTACGTGAATTCTGCTCTATGATGGCGCAAAAGAGAACAGTGGTGTGGCTCATTTCACCAATCATTTGAGTGCATATTCACTCCAGATGTACTTGAAATAGGAGATGTGACTCGGCACAGAGGGAAGTTGCTTGAGAACAGGGTTTTGCTCACTGCTCTATCTTCAGCATCCTGAAAGAATGCTCTGAACATAGTAATAAACACACAGAGAATGATGGAACATTGATGGCTGTCCTGTATTTGGTTTCCTTTCTTGCAAGTATCTCATGGTGTCAGCATCCAGTCTCCTGTGATCGTGGTGTTTAATTACTGAGATTTTTTCATACAAGAAGTGCCCTAAACGCAAGCCAGCTCTTTCATCTGGTGGAAACTGCCATCTGTTCTGATATCAGTGACACAACTGGCTGTTGGGACTGACTGGTCAGGCTCCATGTGGTGTCTGAGAGATTCTCAGCGATGACTTCAAGTGACTTTGGAAACTAACCAGCCCATTCCTCTCTTAAAATGGAACCATCCACCGTCACAATCCAGCCATATAAAGATCAGTAGGCAAGCAAAAAGCATTGACATCAGGTGTATGTAGGTTAAGAGGACTTAAGCCGGTCAAGGACTGTTATATTGATCTCAAAAGAGTTAGAACTGTGCCCCTGTAGATAGGCTTTCCAAAGTGATACCTAATTAGAAATGTTGTGACTTGTGACGCTCAGTACGGATGCCACTGATTTTCTGTTTGGCTTTCTCATGTATGGTTTTGTGTAGAAAAGAAGCGGCCTGCATGTAGTAGGTTCTAGGTAAATACTTGTTGATAGATTAAGCTCCGATTTTTAACATGATGAAAGAGTTGAAGGTCTCTCCTGAAATTGAGGAGGCTGTTTCTTCATTCACGATTCTACTCAGCCCATTTTTTGTGCCTTTGGCTGGTGGGTCAGCTTTCTCCTCTGCCCCTTTCGTTCCCAGTTGGTGGGTTCACGCTGTAGGGAAGAATGGAAACATTGTCATTTTGTAATGACCTTAATCTGATTTGCTGAGTGTTCTACAACTGAAATCCACGTAGAAGGCAACAGGCCTCCTGATAAGAAATTGCAAGAAGAGTGGAAATGTTCCCTCTTTAGCCTCGTGTAATTACTTCTGCTGTTCAGTTGTGTAGGCAGGCTGCCAGAGATAGGGGTACAAATTAATTAACCAACTGTTTGCAGAGATATGGCCATGTCATTACTGATAAGCATAGATGTAAGTAAGGCAGTGTGCCAGCTGTTTTTCTAAAATGTGGGAGGAAAGAAATATGTTACCTCAACTAAAACAGCGCACATGCTTAGTGGGGGAAAAACTATAGTTTCTGTTAGTTCCCATTAATAATCACATGTATTTCTTTCCCCTTGTTGTCTGAAGTGCTTCCTAATGTGCTGAATGGAAGGAGGACATGTGGATTGTTCTCTTAGTCTTTTAAAAATTGAGTTGAATGCATTGTGTACCTCAGTTGAACATATTTTGTTTCTGCACGCTGCCCACTAAAATCATTTCCATGTACAGTATATTAACACATATATATGGAATCTAGTAGGATGGTGCTGATGGCACGCAGTGAAGCAACAGAAAGACAGACATGGACAGTGGACATAAAAACCCTGTTGGGACTGACTGGTCAGGCTCCATGTGGTGTCTGAGAGATTCTCAGCGATGACTTCAAGTGACTTTGGAAACTAACCAGCCCATTCCTCTCTTAAAATGGAACCATCCACCGTCACAATCCAGCCATATAAAGATCAGTAGGCAAGCAAAAAGCATTGACATCAGGTGTATGTAGGTTAAGAGGACTTAAGCCGGTCAAGGACTGTTATATTGATCTCAAAAGAGTTAGAACTGTGCCCCTGTAGATAGGCTTTCCAAAGTGATACCTAATTAGAAATGTTGTGACTTGTGACGCTCAGTACGGATGCCACTGATTTTCTGTTTGGCTTTCTCATGTATGGTTTTGTGTAGAAAAGAAGCGGCCTGCATGTAGTAGGTTCTAGGTAAATACTTGTTGATAGATTAAGCTCCGATTTTTAACATGATGAAAGAGTTGAAGGTCTCTCCTGAAATTGAGGAGGCTGTTTCTTCATTCACGATTCTACTCAGCCCATTTTTTGTGCCTTTGGCTGGTGGGTCAGCTTTCTCCTCTGCCCCTTTCGTTCCCAGTTGGTGGGTTCACGCTGTAGGGAAGAATGGAAACATTGTCATTTTGTAATGACCTTAATCTGATTTGCTGAGTGTTCTACAACTGAAATCCACGTAGAAGGCAACAGGCCTCCTGATAAGAAATTGCAAGAAGAGTGGAAATGTTCCCTCTTTAGCCTCGTGTAATTACTTCTGCTGTTCAGTTGTGTAGGCAGGCTGCCAGAGATAGGGGTACAAATTAATTAACCAACTGTTTGCAGAGATATGGCCATGTCATTACTGATAAGCATAGATGTAAGTAAGGCAGTGTGCCAGCTGTTTTTCTAAAATGTGGGAGGAAAGAAATATGTTACCTCAACTAAAACAGCGCACATGCTTAGTGGGGGAAAAGCTATAGTTTCTGTTAGTTCCCATTAATAATCACATGTATTTCTTTCCCCTTGTTGTCTGAAGTGCTTCCTAATGTGCTGAATGGAAGGAGGACATGTGGATTGTTCTCTTAGTCTTTTAAAAATTGAGTTGAATGCATTGTGTACCTCAGTTGAACATATTTTGTTTCTGCACGCTGCCCACTAAAATCATTTCCATGTACAGTATATTAACACATATATATGGAATCTAGTAGGATGGTGCTGATGGCACACGCAGTGAAGCAACAGAAAGACAGACATGGACAGTGGACATATGGACATTGTGGGGAAGGAACAGAAGGTGGGAGGCGTAAAGGAAGTAGCGTGAAGGCCTGTACTATCATATGTGAAGAAAATAGCTATAGTCGTCACTCTGTGAGAAAAGGGGATCCTTCAGGGGTGCTGTTTGATGGTTGGGAGGGGTGGGATGGGGGGGATATACATATGACTAATCTGGGAACATACATATCTGTAAACAACAAAACTCTGTAAAAGTTAAAAGCAAAATAAAGGTTTAAAAAAAAATCATTTCCATGATAAATTTTACACTTCATGGTTTAGACTAATTGGAATTTATTAAGTCAGTGGAGAGTTTTCAGAAAAGAACGTATGTGTATGTGCATAGCCCAGTCGAGGGTGTTAAAGGACACAGTTCTCATGATACAAGCAGTTCTGCCCGTTCTCTGAGGACTGGCACTCGGTGTTTCTTGTTTGTTCTTCCTTGGGGGTGACAGTGCTAGGACCCCTAGGTCGCACGTGGAAGCGCGAGGACTGAAGCTCTGTGACCAGTGACATGTCACAGCATGCTAGTTAGGCACTGCGGTCTGCAGTCAACTAGATGTAACCTTTAACCCCAGCCCCACCTCTTCCCATCTGTGTGATCTTGGGCCAGTTACTTAATCCTTCCATACACATATTTCCTCATCTGTGAACTTGGACTAATAATAGTACCTACACCACAGGGTTGTTGTGAGGATTGCATAAGGTAAAGCATGTGGAGCACTCAGCACTGTGTGGACTAGTAAGTTCTCCCTGAACACTTGACAAGGTGGCTAGTGTTCCTGTATTGTATTTTAAACGCTTGTGTGACCTTTTACTTTAAAAGCTGTAGAAAACAAGCACACCGACGACTGGGTAGACTTGGATGTTGAGCTCCAGGCAGCTCTCTGAACTGTCCCTGCACGCAGGGTGTTACCTGCCAACCACATCTGTTTGCATACGGTTTTGGTCAGTGAGCTTTGAGTTCTTTGTTCAGGTATGTTCACCAGTTTCCTCTGGAAGGACGAGGAGTGAAACTGCCAAGTCTGAAGAAGCAAAACTGAGATAAGAGAATGCACAGAGCTTTCTTATGAAAGTACTGCGCATCAGGCCAGTAACGAGCTAACAGTCCAAACAAACCTGAAATGCTTGAATGTTTCCCAGTGGTAATAAACTGCACCTCAGCTGTTTTAAACAGAACAAACTTTTGTAACATTAAGAGATGAGGAGTAGAAGTAATTAAGCAGCAGTCCGCCCTTCCCTTTCCTCCCCTAGGCTTCCCTTACACATGTAACCCTGCCCAATTCTGACCAGAAAAAGCAGCTGTACAGTGAATTCCATGCATGAAAGAGAGGCCTAACAGAAAGGATTACAGAAGTAAAAAACTATGATATTCAGATAAGTTGTTGTTGAGACCAAAAGAATTCACGCTGCAGGACCTGGACTGACCTATTGCCAGCTGTTTCCCAGGTCTGACCCAGTGCTGCCACAGGAGGCACTTGAGTATGTGTGGAATGAGCAGAGGCATGAATGACTCTGGTTGATTTGCTGTCGCAGGTATCAATGAGAACAGTGAAGTGGCGTGTGCAAGAGAGCAACAGAGTCTTTTTAGTCATAGGGGAGATTTATCTTTATTTTTATTGTAGCTTCTCTTTAAATAAAGCTGCCTTTGGGGAAGCTTTAATTCCCTTGTGTGTAAGCAGTCAGTGGTTTCATTCATTTATGCCTGGTTCTTACCATTCTTGGAACCATATTTTTAATTCCTGGGTGACTGAATTATTGGCATTTAGTATATAAGCCTTGTCTTTTATTTTTTTTTTTCTTCCCTTCATATAGAGAAAGTAAGGTTTTAAAACTGATTTGTAAAGCATTTCTGTCAAACTAGAGAGTTTTTAAGATGATGACTTCCTTGATATCTTCTTGGACATCTCAGAGTCACCTGGCTCTTAAATGTTGCCAGTGCATGTTCCTCCTTCTCAGGAGCTGGCATTCTTTCAGGATTCCTTCTCAGAGAGTGGCCCCACCCATTCATCCTGTTCGACAAGACAGGGAGCTTGGCATGGTTCTCTGCACCACCCCTGTATCCAGGCCATTACCAAGTCAGGTCCTTCTAAACATCTGTGAGTCATCCTTGTGCCATCTCACTGTGATCTCCAGGCCCACTGTGCCCCCTCTCACTACTGTACTATTGCAGATGCAAGTGACTAGCCTTCTCACTTTTGAAGCATGAACTTTTCTGTTCTGCGGTCTGAGTAAGGTTGAAAATAATAAAAACTCTGATGATGTTGTTCTCCATTCCAGTAAGCATTTCCAGGACTTCCCAAAATATTTTCCCCTATCAAAACAGGGGGAACACTGGCAAGAACTGACAAACTTTTCCAGAATTCTAAAAATTAAAGTCTTGCAGGATCTGTTGAGCACTTATACAAGAAAAAGAACTGAATCTCTGTAAGGATGGCAAATGCTGAGGTGTTTTAACTGAGAGTATGTTAATGCTGCCACACCCCACGCCCAGCTTCACAGTAACTTTGAAAACCTGTAAACTTCACAACTATGGTAGCTGTGAAAACCACTAGCTTAAAAGCCATCAGAAAGGAAAGAATGGGTTTGAAGCCTCCCTAAAGTCATGTGCCCAGAAAATTGTCAGTTTGAAGTGTCTAGTAGGTCCCTAAAAGCTCCATTCTCAGAACTTGTCTGTATAAGAACTTACTCTGTACTCTATGCTTAGGGTGTCTGTTTAAAAAAAAAAAAATTAGCACTTATTGTGCGTTGCAGTTGTCTGAGGTGGGAACAGAAGTTTCCCAAATAGGGAAATCCTAGGAAATGAGACGTCCTTTTAGATTTTTGAGCATTTCAACATTTTCAAGGTTCCTGAGATTCTAGAAAGCCATGCAAATTAAATCAGCTATACTTCAATTTAAAGAAGAAAACAGTGTGCTGGTATAGGGCTGTCCACGTACCCACGGATGGCCTGAGGAAACCTCTCTGACTTCTGGCTGACTTTGATGTTCTGTGCGAGCCGGAAGTGAAGGCTAAGGCAGAGCTGTACATGGTTGCTAGAGCATTGAAGATGTGTCCCAACATAGGCACAGAGCCCCTCAGCAAAGCTTGGGAGACTTACTTGTTCCAGATATTTAAGTAACTCCCTGTCCAATAATTAGGTAACTAAGCACACAGACAGCAGAGAATAGACTTTACACAATTAGACAAGGCAAATCCCTAAACAGACCAGAGGGGCAGGTGAATCTCATTTGTATGGTTGTCACGTTATATTGCCTATATTGTAATAGTTTTCAACCAAAAATTACAAGATAGGCAGAGAAATGGCAAAATATGGCCCATATGTTGGGGGTGGGGAGAGTTGGAGATCACAAAATGGAGGCCTCTCAAAGCAAAGCATTTGTGAAATTGTGTTGAAACTAAGTTGGTTTCATTCAGACAACCTTCGCCGAAGTTAAAATGTTAACTGTAATACTCAGGAAGCTGCTAAGAAAATGACTTGGGTAGAGAGGAGTAAAAGAGAAGAATGAGAACTAAAGAGGTATGTTAGAATCTGTCAGTTTAACAGAAAAGGATGCAGTAATAGAATAGGGGAACAAAAAAAAAAAGAAGTCTGTATTAAACAAATAGCAAAATCACAAACAGAATTCCTACCTCATCAGTAATTACATTAAATATAAATATACTCAACACTAGTCAGCAGGCAGAAACTGGCAGAATAGATTTAAAAAATGATTCAGTGATACACTATCAACAGGAGACATTTCAAAGTTGGAAATATCTTGCAAGTTAATAGAAAATATAGCATGCAAACAAATGGTAGTTGAAAGAGAGCTAGCCTAACTGTACAGATATCAAATAGACGTTTTTTAAAAAATCATTAAAGATAGAGGAGAATGTTTTATAATGATGAAATGAGTCAGTCCATTAGGAAGAAATAGCAGTTATGAAGACACCTAACAATAGAGCTTCAAATATGAAAGGAAAACTGGACAGCTTAATAGGAATAATTGGAGATTTCAATAACTCATTTTAAAGACTGGATACAGCAGCTAGGCAGAGGAGCAGCAACACAAAGACTTGGGAGAAAAAAAAAACCTAGTTAGACACAACCAACAACAGTGGACTATGCATTCAAGTGCAGATGGAATATTCTCAGGATTGTATGTGAGGCCATAATAACATAAGCATAAATAAATGTAAAAGGAGTGAACTCATACCAAGTGTGTTTTCTGGCCATATTGTAGGAAATTAGAAATTAACAACCAAAGGAAATTTGGTAAAGTTACAAGCATGTGAAAATTAAACAACACATTCTTAAATATGCAGTGGGTCAAAGGAGAAATTATACTTAGAAATTAATGAAAATGAAACACAGCATACTAAGACATACATACAGCAATTGAAACAGAACCTAAGGGAAAATTTATAGCTGTCTATAGTTACATTAAGAATAAGAACCTTTCTTCCTGAGAAACTGGGAAAAGAACAAGCTAAAACCAAAGCAACGAGAAGGAAAAAGAGAATAAATTATTGATAGATGAACTGGACTAGTAGGAAAACAGGATAAAAAGCACTGAAACCAAAGGTTAATATTTTGACAAAATTGGAGTGCTTTGATTTTGATAAAACAGACAAACCTTTATCTGAATCTCACCATATTACTCATTAAAATCAGAAGTTAAATATGTGACGTCACTACCTACCTGACAGAAGTCGAGCATATATGTTCAATATACCTTTGATAGATGGATGAATTGGAAACAGTCTGCATAACATATGAATAGTTTCTCCAGTTTGGTCACAATTTTCAAGTTTCAGTCCAGATTATATGACATATTGTTTCTATCACTTTTCAAACATGTATGTAAGTCACCTGGGAATCTTGATCAACTGCAGATTCTGATTTGCTGGGTCTGAATTGAATCTTGAAGCAGTTTGCCTGTGAATAGGATTTCAAGCAGTGAGTCTTTATTATTGAGGAGGAATATACCTTGAGTGTACCTTCCTTTTCATTGTGAGCATTAGTACAGAAGATCTGAAGGCCTTTGCCTCTGACTTGAGGGATCTGAAGCAAACTCAGGTATTACATTTTGATTTTCTGTTAAATGTTCTGTATTTTTTGGCAGGATATTTAGAGATTTTATGAGGTAATTTATAATACCCCTTTTGAGAAAGTCATGAAAGATACAGATCGCTACCTTGCTACATTCATCATAGCCACATGGCTGTTGAGTAACACTCAGCTATACCTTAAAGCAAATAACTTGCTTAACATGCCAGCAACAGACTAGACATTTGAACTTGGTTTTCCTGTGTTCACTATGAATGTATACAGAGATGGTTGACGTTTCTGTGTAGATCTTGTGCACAGACTGAAGGTGCGTGCCCTCCCCTCCCCACGACAAAATTCACCTGTTGAACTGGAATCCCCAGTGGGATGCTTTTTGGAGGTGGGGCCTTTGAAAAGCAGTTGGGTCATGAGGGTGGAGCTCTCACGCATGGGGTCAGCGAGGGAGGCTTCAGAGAGCTCCCTCCCCTTCCTCTGTGTGGAGGGCGCAGTGAAAGGAGGACTCTGGACCGGGAAGCAGGCTGTCACCGAAGACTCCCTGTGCTGGGGTCTTCATCTTGGATTTCCCAGCTCCCAGGACTGTGAGAAGTAAATGTATGGTGTTCGTAAGCCACTCAGCCTATAGTGTTTTATTAGAACAGGTCAAACAGACAGAAATTTTGTGTCCTGTGATATTGCTAAACTGGTGATTCTTGGAGGTTTTTTGGTAGATTTTTTGTGGTTTTCTGCATAAGACCATGAAGTCACCTGCTGATGGAGAAAGTTGTATTTCTTCCTTTCAAATCTGTATGCTTTCCTTTTCCTTTTCTTGCCTGCCTTCTCTGGCTAAAATTTCAGTGCTTTGCTGAGAACGAGTATCCTTGCCTCATTCCTGACCTTAGGAGAAAATCATGAAGCCTTTCTCCATGAAGTACGATATTAGTTGTAGGGTTTTTTGGTAAATGTTCGTTAGCAAGGAAACCCTCTCTATTCCTACTTTTCTGGATTTCTTTTCAAAAAAATCGTGCGATTTTTTCTGCGTCAACTATTACAGTAGTGTTATTTTCTTTCACCTGTTAATATCATGGATGACACTGTTTGCTTATGGATTATTTGAAGTATCTCTTTCCAGGTGTTTGTAAATTTTCCAGTATGTTTCTGTTACTGGTTTCTAATTTGATCCCGTTGTGGTCAGAGAACATACTTGGTATGATTTTAATATCTTTTAAGTTTGTTGAGGTTGGTTTCCTGGGCTAGGCGATGGTCTATATAAAGCTAACCACTTAAAAACTGAAAGCTAGATTAGTAGGTAATAGCTTTCCATAGTTAACATTGTATTTAGTTATACGAGAATTGTGGGCTTTCTGCATATGAGATACTTGGCCGATGTTGTGTCGCTGTATTGCCTGCCTTTTGAAGAAAAGAACTGTATTCTTAACTGAGTCTTTCACTATGAATGTATACAGAGATGGTTGACGTTTCTGTGTAGATCTTGTGCACAGACTGAAGGTGCGTGCCCTCCCCTCCCCACGACAAAATTCACCTGTTGAACTGGAATCCCCAGTGGGATGCTTTTTGGAGGTGGGGCCTTTGAAAAGCAGTTGGGTCATGAGGGTGGAGCTCTCACGCATGGGGTCAGCGAGGGAGGCTTCAGAGAGCTCCCTCCCCTTCCTCTGTGTGGAGGGCGCAGTGAAAGGAGGACTCTGGACCGGGAAGCAGGCTGTCACCGAAGACTCCCTGTGCTGGGGTCTTCATCTTGGATTTCCCAGCTCCCAGGACTGTGAGAAGTAAATGTATGGTGTTCGTAAGCCACTCAGCCTATAGTGTTTTATTAGAACAGGTCAAACAGACAGAAATTTTGTGTCCTGTGATATTGCTAAACTGGTGATTCTTGGAGGTTTTTTGGTAGATTTTTTGTGGTTTTCTGCATAAGACCATGAAGTCACCTGCTGATGGAGAAAGTTGTATTTCTTCCTTTCAAATCTGTATGCTTTCCTTTTCCTTTTCTTGCCTGCCTTCTCTGGCTAAAATTTCAGTGCTTTGCTGAGAACGAGTATCCTTGCCTCATTCCTGACCTTAGGAGAAAATCATGAAGCCTTTCTCCATGAAGTACGATATTAGTTGTAGGGTTTTTTGGTAAATGTTCGTTAGCAAGGAAACCCTCTCTATTCCTACTTTTCTGGATTTCTTTTCAAAAAAATCGTGCGTATTTTTTTCTGCGTCAACTATTACAGTAGTGTTATTTTCTTTCACCTGTTAATATCATGGATGACACTGTTTGCTTATGGATTATTTGAAGTATCTCTTTCCAGGTGTTTGTAAATTTTCCAGTATGTTTCTGTTACTGGTTTCTAATTTGATCCCGTTGTGGTCAGAGAACATACTTGGTATGATTTTAATATCTTTTAAGTTTGTTGAGGTTGGTTTCCTGGGCTAGGCGATGGTCTATATAAAGCTAACCACTTAAAAACTGAAAGCTAGATTAGTAGGTAATAGCTTTCCATAGTTAACATTGTATTTAGTTATACGAGAATTGTGGGCTTTCTGCATATGAGATACTTGGCCGATGTTGTGTCGCTGTATTGCCTGCCTTTTGAAGAAAAGAACTGTATTCTTAACTGAGTCATGAGTTGATAACTGTAACCTTACCAATAATAGTGATAATATTAACACTACTCTTCATTAAGTCTTTACATACACTCAGCTTACTGTGTTGAGACAGATACTGACCTAAGCATTATATATCGGTTATCTCACTTAGTCCAAAAATCTCCTGACAATAGATACCACTGTTTTCACTGTTCTTCGAATGCAGGAAGTGCATTTTAGAGTTAAGTATGTCTTTTGAGGTTATAATATCAGCAAAATGGTAAACTTTCTTACAGCCCATATCCTACCATCATCTACAAACTTAGCTGTAGGGTAGTGATACAGTTAAGATTCCCTAAGGGTTTAGGAAGGTGCTTCTTGATTTAGGACACCTTTCAGGTTTGATTTCTGATTGAAAAGTCAGAATTTGCTGACTGTATTTCGAGTAGCTAAAGGTACTTGTGAGGTACTCTGTCATGTACATCATCTCTGTAGCCCTGCCCTGCGTTCCCAAACCCAGGTCCCCTAGGGGTTTTGATGTTTGCTTCCTCTGTTGTTAGCCGGGTACCGTGTCTCACTGGCAGTACAAGTAGTGAGCACAGTAGCACTTACAGCCTATCACTGAAGGGTTGCTGGGAGGTTGGGCACTTGGAGCCAGGGATTAGACAGGACTGTGCTCTTCTAACTTTGGTCTTTGGTTGCTTTCTAACTGGAAGTGTCTCCTTTTTGGTGTTTTTTTTTTTTTAATATAATTTTATTGACTGCTTTTACTTCAGACAGGGTCCTGAACCATGTATGTTTTGGCAGGTTGTCGATTGGCCTTTTGTTGTGTCTGGTTGGGTTCATCATTTAACATCTTATGGTCAAAGGAAAGTCCAGGTACCCTCTTAGAGCAGAGAAGCAGAGAATATGAACTTGGGAGAAGTGTGTGTGTGTGTGTGTGTGTGTGTGTGTGTGTGTGTGTGTGTAAGTCGCTCAATATAATTTTATTGACTGCTTTTACTTCAGACAGGGTCCTGAACCATGTATGTTTTGGCAGGTTGTCGATTGGCCTTTTGTTGTGTCTGGTTGGGTTCATCATTTAACATCTTATGGTCAAAGGAAAGTCCAGGTACCCTCTTAGAGCAGAGAAGCAGAGAATATGAACTTGGGAGAAGTGTGTGTGTGTGTGTGTAAGTCGCTCAGTCATGTCTGTCTCTTTGTGAAGTGTGTGTAGAAGCTAGAAATAAAATTCTGTTTTATCTTTTCGCAGTTAAGATATTAAGGCTTATTTAACAGCAATTAAAACTTTTTTTATTATATCATTGATAGTTCCTTTTGACTGCCCAGAATTGATAGTTACCGTTTGAAATAAATGTGAAACTGACTATACTAAAAGCTCAGTTATGTGGAGACCAGCCCTTCAAGTCAGTCCATCAGGTTACTTAGAAGTGCTTCAGACATTAATGGAGCTGAGTGTCCTGGCATCTTAAGGACACCCTTGGGTAGAGTGAGACAGCTCAGAGGTCTGCTGTGTGAGAGAATGCCTTGATGGACTCTGACTGGACCGGGCAGGCGAGGCAGGGAGGGCGCTGGGCAGGGGTGAGGCTCCTGTGAGGTGGGGAGGAGCACATTGTTGAGAGTGGCCTGCCTTTGGCCCTCAGCTCCTCCGGGCACCGGCTGTGTGACTTCAGGCCGGTGATCTTGTTCCTCACTTGCTTAATCTGTGAAGTGGTGATGGTGAGCCTGCAGGGCGGATGGTGGTGTGAAGAGGAGGTGAGCTGAACTCAGTCCTGTATCTGGACCCTAGGAAACACTCAGTAACTGCATGGTTTATTATTTTTGTTGTATGTATTGCTTCTCAGGTGTGGTTGCTGTTGAGATTTTTCATTCATGATGTGCGCCCAGTACCTTGAATCGAGTCTAGGCATACTGGATGTTCGATGCATGGATGAATGATGTGGTTAGAGCACTTGCACAGTACCTAACACCCAGTGAGCCCTTGATACCTTGAGGATGCAAGAGGGGGTGGCTGTGGACCAGCAGAGATTAGAAACTGTGGCCAGTGTCACCGACTGACAGTGCATGTGGAAATAATTGTCCTCGTTATAGGTAAGAGAGCTAGTACATGCTCTGAGCCAGACACAGTTCTAAGAGCTTTGTATGTACCAGCCCATTTCATCCTCACAGCTACCCATGAAGGCAGCTACTGTTGTCATTCCCTTTTTGCAGAAGAGGATACTGAAGCCGATGACCTGCCCAACTTCTCCTCGTGACTGATGGCAGGGGAACTTGAACTCAGGAAGTTTGATCCAAAAGTCTTACTGAAAGTCTTTTGTTGAGAATGTCGAGTGTGCAGGCATGGTGCTGTGCAGACTCCGCCAGTGTCCTCTGGGAGTTTATATCTCAGGGTGATAGCGAAACAACAGAAAAATTCCAACTGGGAGTCTTTTCGCAGTTAAGATATTAAGGCTTATTTAACAGCAATTAAAACTTTTTTTATTATATCATTGATAGTTCCTTTTGACTGCCCAGAATTGATAGTTACCGTTTGAAATAAATGTGAAACTGACTATACTAAAAGCTCAGTTATGTGGAGACCAGCCCTTCAAGTCAGTCCATCAGGTTACTTAGAAGTGCTTCAGACATTAATGGAGCTGAGTGTCCTGGCATCTTAAGGACACCCTTGGGTAGAGTGAGACAGCTCAGAGGTCTGCTGTGTGAGAGAATGCCTTGATGGACTCTGACTGGACCGGGCAGGCGAGGCAGGGAGGGCGCTGGGCAGGGGTGAGGCTCCTGTGAGGTGGGGAGGAGCACATTGTTGAGAGTGGCCTGCCTTTGGCCCTCAGCTCCTCCGGGCACCGGCTGTGTGACTTCAGGCCGGTGATCTTGTTCCTCACTTGCTTAATCTGTGAAGTGGTGATGGTGAGCCTGCAGGGCGGATGGTGGTGTGAAGAGGAGGTGAGCTGAACTCAGTCCTGTATCTGGACCCTAGGAAACACTCAGTAACTGCATGGTTTATTATTTTTGTTGTATGTATTGCTTCTCAGGTGTGGTTGCTGTTGAGATTTTTCATTCATGATGTGCGCCCAGTACCTTGAATCGAGTCTAGGCATACTGGATGTTCGATGCATGGATGAATGATGTGGTTAGAGCACTTGCACAGTACCTAACACCCAGTGAGCCCTTGATACCTTGAGGATGCAAGAGGGGGTGGCTGTGGACCAGCAGAGATTAGAAACTGTGGCCAGTGTCACCGACTGACAGTGCATGTGGAAATAATTGTCCTCGTTATAGGTAAGAGAGCTAGTACATGCTCTGAGCCAGACACAGTTCTAAGAGCTTTGTATGTACCAGCCCATTTCATCCTCACAGCTACCCATGAAGGCAGCTACTGTTGTCATTCCCTTTTTGCAGAAGAGGATACTGAAGCCGATGACCTGCCCAACTTCTCCTCGTGACTGATGGCAGGGGAACTTGAACTCAGGAAGTTTGATCCAAAAGTCTTACTGAAAGTCTTTTGTTGAGAATGTCGAGTGTGCAGGCATGGTGCTGTGCAGACTCCGCCAGTGTCCTCTGGGAGTTTATATCTCAGGGTGATAGCCGAAACACAGATTACAGATCACTGGTGAAGTGATCTGTAAAGAATCTACCCGTAATGCAGGAAACGCAGGTTCAATCCGTGGGTCAGGAAGATCCTCTGGAGGAGAAAATGGCACCTCACTCTCTCTCTTGTCTAGAGAGTCCCATGGGCAGAGGAGCCTGGCCAGCTGCAGCCCATAGGGTCACAAAGAGTCGGACGTGACTGAAGCAACTGAGCATGCAGTGAGTGGAGAAGGAGAAATGCCTGAAGAGGTAGAGGGAGTCTTGCTTTAAATTGAGTGGCCAGAGAATGTCTCTGAATGAAACGCAAGCTGTGATCTGCAGCCAGCCAGGCAAAGCGTTTTGTACAGAGGGAACAGAATGAGCCTCGGCCGTGAGATGGGAAAGTGACTGGCCTTTGGGTGTAACTGTCAGGGAGATACAGTTCTGGCATGGATGAGGAGCGACCGTTTCTTGAGGCTGCAGAGACCAGGCTGGGCCTTCTAAGCACTGGTTTTCATTCTGACTACATTGGAGTCGTGTACATTACTACTACAGAGCTGTTAAAGGGCTGAATCAAGCTAGGTGATGTTTGTGATTTAGAAACATCACTTCGTTGCATGTACATGGGTGGGGAGTTGGAAATAAGCTGAGGGCAGAAGAACAGTCACTGTTTAGATCTAACACCCAGTGAGCCCTTGATAGGGCCTGTGGACCAGCAGAGATTAGAAACTGTGGCCAGTGTCACCGACTGACAGTGCATGTGGAAATAATTGTCCTCGTTATAGGTAAGAGAGCTAGTACATGCTCTGAGCCAGACACAGTTCTAAGAGCTTTGTATGTACCAGCCCATTTCATCCTCACAGCTACCCATGAAGGCAGCTACTGTTGTCATTCCCTTTTTGCAGAAGAGGATACTGAAGCCGATGACCTGCCCAACTTCTCCTCGTGACTGATGGCAGGGGAACTTGAACTCAGGAAGTTTGATCCAAAAGTCTTACTGAAAGTCTTTTGTTGAGAATGTCGAGTGTGCAGGCATGGTGCTGTGCAGACTCCGCCAGTGTCCTCTGGGAGTTTATATCTCAGGGTGATAGCCGAAACACAGATTACAGATCACTGGTGAAGTGATCTGTAAAGAATCTACCCGTAATGCAGGAAACGCAGGTTCAATCCGTGGGTCAGGAAGATCCTCTGGAGGAGAAAATGGCACCTCACTCTCTCTCTTGTCTAGAGAGTCCCATGGGCAGAGGAGCCTGGCCAGCTGCAGCCCATAGGGTCACAAAGAGTCGGACGTGACTGAAGCAACTGAGCATGCAGTGAGTGGAGAGGGAGAAATGCCTGAAGAGGTAGAGGGAGTCTTGCTTTAAATTGAGTGGCCAGAGAATGTCTCTGAATGAAACGCAAGCTGTGATCTGCAGCCAGCCAGGCAAAGCGTTTTGTACAGAGGGAACAGAATGAGCCTCGGCCGTGAGATGGGAAAGTGACTGGCCTTTGGGTGTAACTGTCAGGGAGATACAGTTCTGGCATGGATGAGGAGCGACCGTTTCTTGAGGCTGCAGAGACCAGGCTGGGCCTTCTAAGCACTGGTTTTCATTCTGACTACATTGGAGTCGTGTACATTACTACTACAGAGCTGTTAAAGGGCTGAATCAAGCTAGGTGATGTTTGTGATTTAGAAACATCACTTCTTGTTGCATGTACATGGGTGGGGGAGTTGGAAATAAGCTGAGGGCAGAAGAACAGTCACTGTTTAGATCAAAGAGCAGACGACAGTGATCTGGAAGATGGTAACAAATGACTCATGTTTACAAAATACTTTGTGCTCCTAGCGTTTTACATCTCTCGTTCGTTCTTCCTACAACCTGTGAGGTAGGTGCTCTTACTTTTCCCACTTACAGATGAGGAAATGGAGCTAAGGCTCCCACGAGGCTGGGGTTTGAGTGCAGCCAGTGCCTCTCGCAGCTGCGCCACTCCCGCCAGGCTCTGTTCCCTTAGCAGGCTGAGTTCTTCATCTGTGTCTCCCACCATCCACGCAGCCACGTGAGCTGCAGTGAGCAGGGAACAGACTGCAGCCCAGCTTTGGCTGCCTCCCCGAGCCCCGCTCTCCCTCCGGCTCTCCACATAGTTCTCCAGAGCATGTCCTCAGTCTGGTCTCTCCCCCATTTTCATGGCGACTTCCTGCCTCTGACTTTCGCATCAGCCCTTGGAGACCTCCCTTCCACCCTCTTCTGTGGGGAGATCCACACTTATGCCAGAGTGACAGTTTGTGTCATGTGGCTTCCCTCCTTAAAACCGTGGCTTCTCCCACACTTGCAGGGTAGAGCTTAAACTCCAAAACTAGGACCTTGACCTGTTGCAGCGGGGCGGGGTAGGGGGCAGCAAGTCTCCTCTGCCTCTCCCCAGCCTCTCTCTTCTTACAGGGTGGAGCAGCGGGGCAGAGACGATTGCAGAGTCAAGCTCACCTTGTAAATTAGTCGGTTGCCATTTGTTGTGTGTATCAGTCTCCTGTGAGCTTCCTCAGTGAGAACTGTGGCCTTGCAGCAGAACATGCCTAGTGTGCGCATGTTGTGTGTTCTTGCTTATTTTGCTGAGTGTTTACTATGTGTTCAGCACGGAGTGCTCTGCACAGATTAGTTCATTCCATCCTCACCAGAACACTGTGAAGCGTCGGTCCTGTGGACTGTGTTTCACAGATGCGAACACCGAAGTTCAGAGAGGTTAGTAATTTAACGGTGTTCACCCAGCTAGGAAGAGAAGAACTAGGGGCTTGATCTCAGTCGTCTGTCTCCAGGGCTGCTCGGAGCTACTGACTGCACACGCTAGCAAGAGAGATTCGCCAGTGTACGCGTTTGAGAGTCAGACCCGGAAGCACACAGTTTTACCAGAAACTGTCCCTGGGAGCCAGATCATGTGTTCACGGGAGGCTTTGTCACCCTTGAAGTTTTGTCTTACTGAATGGACACCCCATTCTAGTGGGCGACTGACTTTATGGACTTTTGGCGGCACCACAAGGGCTTTATCTGGTACTTCAGTTACTGCCCACCCAGTAATGCTGGTGCACTGACGAGCTGCTTCTGATCGGTCAACTTGGGCATTGTTAGGCACTGTCACTGGAGCAGGAAACAAGATGGATGTGGAAATTAGTGTAGCAGGAGGAAATTAAAGCTGTCACAGTTAGGTAGAGGTGGCAAGGCTAAGTCAGTGCTGTGCGGGCAGACAGCAGGGCCTGACCAGCCAAATCCCCAAGGCCATGACACTGAGGCTGAGACCAAGTGAAGTGAAGCAACCAGCCAAGCCCAGCTCCGGAGGAAGGGGGTCCAAGCAGAGGGGACAGCAGGCACCATGCAGCTGTGACGGGAGACCGCATGGTATGCATGAGGGACAAAACCAAGGCCACAAGGGCCGGGCGCAGGGAGCCAGCCTCGTGAAGCACCTCAGTTTTTATCCAAAGAGCAACTAGAAGCTACAGAAAGCTATGGAAAGTCCCAGACGCTGGTCATTGATTCACCATCACACATGAGAGCTCACCTCTCAGGATCTGCTGGGCCAGGCAAGGGGTCTGCTGTCACACGGAGCTGTGCAGACGTCCATGTACACATCCCTGTCAAGGTGCTCAGTCAGTGAGCGAAGGATGGCGATGGAGGGGTGATGCTGTGAGCTCACATGTAGCTCATGTGGAGCGGTGGGGACCATGGAAAGAAGAGAGGAAAGCTCTCTGTGCCGGAGGCACACTCGTGTCCTTGTAGCACGGCTGCAGAGAACAAGGCAGTTTCTGGGAAGACCCACACAGTCTTGCATCTGGAGCAGGTTGACTCCTCCCAGAGAGATGGGAGGACTCAGGGCGCGAGGGCTGTGCAGTCAGAGAAGTAGGTCAGGGGTCCTGTCCCACTGTGGAGGCAGCAGAATGGAGTAGGCCGAAGAGGGAAGAATGGCAGAAACTGCTTGTCCAGAGCTCTGTACTTGGGTGTGAAGGCCGCTGGGCTGTGGCTTTGGGCACCGGCAGTGGGAGTGCATGGAGGAGGCAGGTTCTGGCTGTGTTTCTGGGAGAATGTTGAGAAGTGCCTGGACTTTAGAGGCCAGGTCAAATCTTGACTCTGCCTCTCACTGGCTTGTGAGATCTCAGTGCCTAGGTGCCTTAGTTCATTGAGCAGTCCAGAGTGGGGGATGCATGACTCCTGCCTCCCAGGCTGTTGGGGGACACTGAGCCTGAGTTTTCTAAGGCCTTTCTACCCTCAGAGGTGCCTCGTAAGTTAGGTGCTGTGATCATCACCATTTGCCACAAGAAAACTGAAGTTCAGGGAGGTTAGAGAACTTGTCTGAGATTACATTGGATTCATAGTGCTGGGGAGTGGCCCACACCGTTGGCCACTGTGTTTACGACGTCTGTGACGGAGTACTTGGGGAGGGGCTGGAGATAGTCTGTGACGTGCTGACAGCTGAGCTGAGCCCATATGTGTGAGAACGCACCAGGCATCCTCTGAAGAGCAGGGGCGGTGCCCGGCCAAGAAAATGCTTTCTGAGGAGAGGATCCAGGTCAGTGTGCCTAGAACAGAGTGAGCCTAGGAGAGGGGAGCAAGGGCTGAGGGGACAGGAAGTGCAGGGCAAGGAATAAGGTTCTGGCCATGCTCTGGGGGTCATGGGGAAGACTGGCATTTTATTCCATAGGAGTGGGAAGTACCTGGGGAAGTTATAACAGTAGTCATGTGGTGATGTGTTGGGGGATTTCAGAGACTCACTCTGCTTCTGTGTGGAAGGGATTGTCGACGACATGGGCGATGTCTTACACGATCCACAGGAAGGGTGCTGGGGCCAGGCTTTACAGTGGTGGCCTAGACAGTGGACAGAGGTGGACGGAGGTGTTAGAGTGATCTCTGGTGGCCTGGGTGTGATGAGGGCAAGAGGAGTCAGAGGTGACGTCTGGGGGTCAGCTTGAGAAGCGAGTAGGGTCCTTTCCCTAAAAGGGGAAAGATGGGGTGGTGGGAGACAGGGCAGTGTGAGAAGCACAGCTCTCTTGGACTTGCTGTTTGGTCTGAGCTGTATGAAAGGCATCCAGATGGCCGTGTCTGGTAGGCAGTTGGATATGCGAGTCTAGACGGAGCTCAGGAGCCGTCTGGGCTAGAGAGAGAAATGTGGGAGTGATTGGCGTGTAGAAGTTCGGGTGCGTGGGAGAGAGGAGACGCACAGAGTACTGCAGAGGTGAAGTGTTCTGTGGCGGCACCTGCTCTGTTGCTGAGGGCAGTCCTCTGGCCGCATGGAAGCCACCGGTCAGGACTGGCTTTCATCAGCGAACTTTCATTCTGCACGGGACTGGGAGGCTCCGCACACGTGTGCTCATGTGTCCAGTGCTTCCTTCCCTGCTGGCTTAGGTCTCTTGAGTATTGTTGCATGATGGCCTAGCTGTGGATGCCTGGCCACTCACTCACTGGAAGGTTGAGGTGACCCGAATCCTGAGAAAAATTTAGAGCTTTACGCAATAAAATCCATTCTTTCGAATTAGGTCAGAGTCCATGGGATCAAGTATAGTTTTAAAACTTTTCATTGTATTTCATATAATGGTTTAAATTGTGTATTTAAAGACTATCTGTAAACTTTTTTTTTTCTTTTTTTAACTCAGTAGGAACTCATTTTAACTTGATAAGAACTCTTTTTCTGTCATAAGTGAAGCTTTTACTTCTTGGCATTTGGGCAAGTTTCCCTATGTTAATTTGTAGATGGGTTGATTGTGAACTTACACTTTAAAAATATTCAGAAATACACAAACTGTCTCTCACAAAAATTATTTCATTTTCTCTGTTACCACAACATTCCACACGCAGTTCCTGTTGCTAAGGCCTCTGGAATGTCCTAGTGTAGAAAAAAAGGTACAGAACTCCTTTTTCTTTTTTTTTCCTGAAGAGGACATTTAAGTTATTTTGTATCCTCTAGTTTGCGTCTAAATATGGATATCTGAAAGAATTTAGAAAGCTGAAATTCAAGTTGCTTGAGATTCTCCTAACAGGAACTCGATTTCATATGATAACATGAACTTCACCTCAGTGTACCATGTTTCTTTCCACAGGGATGGTGTGTGTGCATGTGAGCACACGTGCCAGCTTTTTAGGGAGGTGTGATGTGCTGCTGAGAGATTAAGAACTGAGAGTTCAAGACGGAACAGACCTGAGTTTGAGTCCTGGTAGTAGTTTCCTGCAGGGTACTGGACAGGTTCTTGTTGCCTTCAGTAAAATCACAATTATATTATAGGATACACCTTATAACCTTATAGAAAGTGCTTAATTAGCTCTGAACCTAGCATATAGTAGTGCCTGAGAAAATGCCACATGATTATCATCATTATTGTCACCATCAGTTGCAAATAATTTTAAGTTATTGAGGAAATTGAACTTTTTGCAGAAGTGGATTCCTGGTGCCTCACAGAGTGACCCCCTCCTCACCGAATCTTATTGGTGTTTCCAAGTCTCACAAAAGGATCAAAGGACTCAGGACAGAGAAAGAACAGTTTTCTGTATAAGCCTAATTGGGGCCAGTTGCATTCTTATTATTTGCAAGGATTGATACAGTTTATTTTTTACAATTTCTAAAGGGGAGGGTGCTCATTCCCAGCAGTGTCTACTCTCTGGCAAAGTGACCTAAACACACAACTTGGCGCAGGGTTCTGTGAGGAACCACACGCGCCGGGCACATTGCCAAGGCGCAAGTCTACACCGAAATCCTAACTGAAACCACTCAACTAATTTTTTTTAAATTTGGGCAATGTTTACTTTACAACATTGTGTTGGTTTCTGCTGTATAACAGTGCGAATCAGCCATAATTGTCTATGTGTATTTATATCTCTGTGTATCTGTATCTCCTGCCTCTTGAGCCTCCCTCACACCCCCACCATCCCACCCCTCTGGATCATCACAGCGTGCCAGGCTGGGCAAGACCACTTAATTTAATGCTTTAATTACTGTTTAATTACTAAAACTAATCAAGTTGATTTTGTGAATGAAACTGTTGATGCTTATAGACATTTCGTGTTTTTCTCCTTTAAAAAGGTTATTTTGTATCCTCTAGTTTGCGTCTAAATATGGATATCTGAAAGAATTTAGAAAGCTGAAATTCAAGTTGCTTGAGATTCTCCTAACAGGAACTCGATTTCATATGATAACATGAACTTCACCTCAGTGTACCATGTTTCTTTCCACAGGGATGGTGTGTGTGCATGTGAGCACATGTGCCAGCTTTTTAGGGAGGTGTGATGTGCTGCTGAGAGATTAAGAACTGAGAGTTCAAGACGGAACAGACCTGAGTTTGAGTCCTGGTAGTAGTTTCCTGCAGGGTACTGGACAGGTTCTTGTTGCCTTCAGTAAAATCACAATTATATTATAGGATACACCTTATAACCTTATAGAAAGTGCTTAATTAGCTCTGAACCTAGCATATAGTAGTGCCTGAGAAAATGCCACATGATTATCATCATTATTGTCACCATCAGTTGCAAATAATTTTAAGTTATTGAGGAAATTGAACTTTTTGCAGAAGTGGATTCCTGGTGCCTCACAGAGTGACCCCCTCCTCACCGAATCTTATTGGTGTTTCCAAGTCTCACAAAAGGATCAAAGGACTCAGGACAGAGAAAGAACAGTTTTCTGTATAAGCCTAATTGGGGCCAGTTGCATTCTTATTATTTGCAAGGATTGATACAGTTTATTTTTTACAATTTCTAAAGGGGAGGGTGCTCATTCCCAGCAGTGTCTACTCTCTGGCAAAGTGACCTAAACACACAACTTGGCGCAGGGTTCTGTGAGGAACCACACGCGCCGGGCACATTGCCAAGGCGCAAGTCTACACCGAAATCCTAACTGAAACCACTCAACTAATTTTTTTTAATTGGACAATGATTACTTTACAACATTGTGTTGGTTTCTGCTGTATAACAGTGCGAATCAGCCATAATTGTCTATGTGTATTTATATCTCTGTGTATCTGTATCTCCTGCCTCTTGAGCCTCCCTCACACCCCCACCATCCCACCCCTCTGGATCATCACAGCGTGCCAGGCTGGGCAAGACCACTTAATTTAATGCTTTAATTACTGTTTAATTACTAAAACTAATCAAGTTGATTTTGTGAATGAAACTGTTGATGCTTATAGACATTTCGTGTTTTTCAGCTGTAAGTTATGAATGTTAGGCCATTTCTGTCATTCAGGTATTCCATCTTAATTGCCCTGTATCAGAGTCGTTTAGCATAGGGATATAAGGAACCTAAGGTAAACTGCTGTCAGTTTTTATTTATAAAAATGAAACGTCATGTCAAATGTAGCCATGGAAAGTAGCTCATTACATGTCGTGTTAATCACTGCATGGAAATGGCCTTTCCCCTCTCCCACATGTACTGTTTTTAACTCAGCGTGGGCTTGCTTTCAAGGGAAATAGCACATTGTCTGGCTCTTACTTCTCATGAAATTGTTAAGCTTAGTCACGGAAGTCGCAGTGTCTTAGAAGCTTCTCATGTTCTCTTACCAGTTTATGCCATCAAAGGTATTCAGCCCTGACCGTCAACTTATTGGAGTTGGAATCTGGAAAGAATTTCTAGAAATCATATTCCTCTGGTCTTCGAGGGACCAAATTCAAGCCACTGTTGTGAGGAGTCAGAATCAGATCTCAGCTATTGGTTTAGACAATGTCGTTCACCAACTTTGAGGTCCGGAGTCAGTCTCCTCTCCTCCAGAGCGGCGTTCTAGTGGCATCTGTCTTAGTAGCTGTGAGCATAATGTGAGATCGTGGCACCTAGAACCTGCCCCTCGTGCATCCCGGAGTCGTGACCGTCCCTGGTGTGTTTGAGATGCACGGGCCGTCTGTGCAGTTCTGTGTTAATAGAAACTGTTTAAGAAAATCCGAGCTATAGCCACGTGTAGATATTGGATCGCTAATTTGGTGGTTTAAAGAGTATCAGCACTTTGCATCACCTCAGGGCATTTTCTGTTTCCTTTAAAACCACCAAGTTCACCCAGGCTGGAGAAAGTGTGAAATTAAATCTTACAGGAAAGAAAGCAGATGCTAATCAGCTTTGTGGATCTTTTTCTCCGCTTTAAACTTGGTGTTTGGTCTACTAAAATAGTGCCTAATTGGCACATATGAAATGTGCTAGTTATGCATTCATAACAGATGTTGTAAACAGTGCATACCAATTTTGATATATTTAAACAATTTAAGGATCTGGATTTGAAATGATAGCTCTGTTCCCTAGATGGTTGCTAATAATTAATTGTCCGCAGTTAGGATTTTTTGGTTAACCATATGTTTCCAGATATCAAGTAACTGTACTGTGCTTTCAGTTTTCAGATATATGTAGTTATACTTGTTTTATATTTACCTTCTCACTGTAAAAAACATCCAACTTGTGTCTTGCCCTGTTCTGGTAACTGAACTGAGATTAATATAAGGAATATTATGCTTGTGCTAATACTGTGGAACCTTTCCCTCTCCCACATGTACTGTTTTTAACTCAGCGTGGGCTTGGTTTCAAGGGAAATAGCACATTGTCTGGCTCTTACTTCTCATGAAATTGTTAAGCTTAGTCACGGAAGTCGCAGTGTCTTAGAAGCTTCTCATGTTCTCTTACCAGTTTATGCCATCAAAGGTATTCAGCCCTGACCGTCAACTTATTGGAGTTGGAATCTGGAAAGAATTTCTAGAAATCATATTCCTCTGGTCTTCGAGGGACCAAATTCAAGCCACTGTTGTGAGGAGTCAGAATCAGATCTCAGCTATTGGTTTAGACAATGTCGTTCACCAACTTTGAGGTCCGGAGTCAGTCTCCTCTCCTCCAGAGCGGCGTTCTAGTGGCATCTGTCTTAGTAGCTGTGAGCATAATGTGAGATCGTGGCACCTAGAACCTGCCCCTCGTGCATCCCGGAGTCGTGACCGTCCCTGGTGTGTTTGAGATGCACGGGCCGTCTGTGCAGTTCTGTGTTAATAGAAACTGTTTAAGAAAATCCGAGCTATAGCCACGTGTAGATATTGGATCGCTAATTTGGTGGTTTAAAGAGTATCAGCACTTTGCATCACCTCAGGGCATTTTCTGTTTCCTTTAAAACCACCAAGTTCACCCAGGCTGGAGAAAGTGTGAAATTAAATCTTACAGGAAAGAAAGCAGATGCTAATCAGCTTTGTGGATCTTTTTCTCCGCTTTAAACTTGGTGTTTGGTCTACTAAAATAGTGCCTAATTGGCACATATGAAATGTGCTAGTTATGCATTCATAACAGATGTTGTAAACAGTGCATACCAATTTTGATATATTTAAACAATTTAAGGATCTGGATTTGAAATGATAGCTCTGTTCCCTAGATGGTTGCTAATAATTAATTGTCCGCAGTTAGGATTTTTTGGTTAACCATATGTTTCCAGATATCAAGTAACTGTACTGTGCTTTCAGTTTTCAGATATATGTAGTTATACTTGTTTTATATTTACCTTCTCACTGTAAAAAACATCCAACTTGTGTCTTGCCCTGTTCTGGTAACTGAACTGAGATTAATATAAGGAATATTATGCTTGTGCTAAGGTTTTTTCTGTCCAGTGGCATTAGTATGTAAACAAAAGGACTAGAGGCTAGTTGTAACCTGAAAAAAAAGGATGACTATCATTTTCTTTACATCACATGCTGACAGAACTAGCAGTTTTAGTCCTAAGTGAAGCCTCTGCTTCCTTTCTTAACTGTTCCATAGAACTCAGAGACCAGATGACTGGACTAGAGTGCATAGACACATAGCACCATTAGGTGGTACCGCTTTGTGAATTGGTGGGCATTTTCTGTGGTTGCAATTCTTCCTCGTATCTCTTGGCAGAGTTCTTCCAAAGTTGCTTTATTGTGTGAAGGTATTCATTGCTCGCATTGTAATAGATTTGTCTCTTTTACCCCATACTAATGATTTCCCATGTATTTTATTTCGACCCTTGATAATGTGTTTCTGTAAGCCTGATTTGGTTTCCCCCTTGATGATCACTGTGGGTCACATCAGTTACTTTTCAACTGGAGTAACTTTTCTCCTGGGCACTTTTTCATAAGGCAGCCCCTTTAGGAAATACCACCACCACCACCACAGGTAGTTTCCTGTCCATGAGAACCACTTGGGTGAGTGATGCTCTCTTTCTTTATTGCAGACATGCCAATATTTGGTCTCTGTCCAGCCCACGATGATTTCTACTTGGTGGTGTGTAACGACTGTAATCAGGTTGTCAAGCCGCAGGCATTTCAATCACATTATGGTAAGTGCTCACCCATGTAAAAATCCTTATCACAGGGTACAAGGTAGATCAGGATGCAGCTGTGAACAGCAGGGGAGGGCATCACACCCCTCCCCCATCAGAAAGTAGGTTTTGTCATTCATTGAACGGGGATGTTGGGGTTTTTCTTAATTTTCCTGAAAGAGATGTACATTTGCTGATTTTTATTAAAATTAGGGGGAAAATGTATTTCATAAAATCTTGGTTGAAATATTGCATCACTGTAGTAAAAGATTTGTTTCCGTCTAGATGCCATGGTTGTGAATTCAGTGGCTGGTAAAATTATATGTGGACATACACAGAGTATAGGAACGTGGTTCTTTTAAAGGAAATCTGGGGCTCTGATCTGTGAGTAGGATGATGCTGTGCTCTCTGCCCCTGTCGAATGCTCATGTGCTTAGAGTGAGGCGTGACTTCAGGGGTTTCATGAACTTGGAAGCCTCTCCTGGGCTTGTAGGCTCCAAGCCTGTTGTTGTAGGTATCACTCATGGGAGAATCCAAATAAGGTGGTTTTGCCTTGTCATAGTGTTGAACAAAAACAATTCTGATCATAAAACTTAATCTCATACCCGGTTAGAGTCAGAAACAACTCAGAAGTATTTGAATGTGCACCTTGTTTCAGGTAAGGGGTGAGTGTGATGTCATTTCTACCTCCGTGGAGTTTAAAATCTCGCTGGAGAGAAAGCCGAAACTAACTCGATGTTTCATTATTGTCCTCACGAATACACATGCAGACTTGAGACAGAGAATAGCATCTGGGTCTTTCTAGTGTTCGTGTAAGGCCTCTAAGGAGATGACCCTGGTGACCTGAGCCCCGAGTGAAAAGAGGGAGGCACCCCGGCGGTGATCTGGAATTAAGAGTGTGTGACACAGGGGAGCGCTGGTGCCAGACCTGCCGAAGGGTCAGGAAGTTAGGGAGGGAAGCAGAGACTTGGGAAGCCAGCCTTCTGGGCCGAGATTTTGTTCCTGTACCAGCCCACGATGATTTCTACTTGGTGGTGTGTAACGACTGTAATCAGGTTGTCAAGCGCAGGCATTTCAATCACATTATGGTAAGTGCTCACCCATGTAAAAATCCTTATCACAGGGTACAAGGTAGATCAGGATGCAGCTGTGAACAGCAGGGGAGGGCATCACACCCCTCCCCCATCAGAAAGTAGGTTTTGTCATTCATTGAACGGGGATGTTGGGGTTTTTCTTAATTTTCCTGAAAGAGATGTACATTTGCTGATTTTTATTAAAATTAGGGGGAAAATGTATTTCATAAAATCTTGGTTGAAATATTGCATCACTGTAGTAAAAGATTTGTTTCCGTCTAGATGCCATGGTTGTGAATTCAGTGGCTGGTAAAATTATATGTGGACATACACAGAGTATAGGAACGTGGTTCTTTTAAAGGAAATCTGGGGCTCTGATCTGTGAGTAGGATGATGCTGTGCTCTCTGCCCCTGTCGAATGCTCATGTGCTTAGAGTGAGGCGTGACTTCAGGGGTTTCATGAACTTGGAAGCCTCTCCTGGGCTTGTAGGCTCCAAGCCTGTTGTTGTAGGTATCACTCATGGGAGAATCCAAATAAGGTGGTTTTGCCTTGTCATAGTGTTGAACAAAAACAATTCTGATCATAAAACTTAATCTCATACCCGGTTAGAGTCAGAAACAACTCAGAAGTATTTGAATGTGCACCTTGTTTCAGGTAAGGGGTGAGTGTGATGTCATTTCTACCTCCGTGGAGTTTAAAATCTCGCTGGAGAGAAAGCCGAAACTAACTCGATGTTTCATTATTGTCCTCACGAATACACATGCAGACTTGAGACAGAGAATAGCATCTGGGTCTTTCTAGTGTTCGTGTAAGGCCTCTAAGGAGATGACCCTGGTGACCTGAGCCCCGAGTGAAAAGAGGGAGGCACCCCGGCGGTGATCTGGAATTAAGAGTGTGTGACACAGGGGAGCGCTGGTGCCAGACCTGCCGAAGGGTCAGGAAGTTAGGGAGGGAAGCAGAGACTTGGGAAGCCAGCCTTCTGGGCCGAGATTTTGTTCCTGTCCAGGCTTGTAAGCCTGAGGAAGAAGCCGCTCGAGGGCACTGGAAGGTTTCTGTATGAGAGCAACAACGCAGGGCTGTCTCTCTCACTGGGATGGACTGTGGGAGGAGGGCGGAAGCAGGAGAGCGGTCAGAGGTGAGCTAACCTGAGGGGAGGAGCAGAGCTGAACCACAGCCCAGCTTGGAACCTGCAAGGCTTTCTGTCGGGCCAGAGAGCAGTTGTTTGAAAAGTCACACCTTGATAACCACATCCCACCTTTTCTTCCCCTAAGGAATCTTTTATGTAAGTATAAAGAGGTCCTTTGAGTGTCGGCTTCTGGGTGAGGCCCCAGAGGAGGCACCAGAGTGAGCACAAAACACTGAATACGGTGTCTCCCTGCTTAAGACTCCAGGTGGCTAGTATGGGAAAAGACAGCCAATAGCTCAGTGATTTGGAGTTGAGGATTTTGAAGCCACACCAAACTGGATTTACATCTAAATTTGCCAGAATGCTAGGTTAGTTTTTTACCTTGAGAAAGGCTTCCTTTGTTACCACTGGGGACAGTGATAGCAGCCTTGTAGGCTCCCAGACAGGATGAACTGCAGCAGCTGGGGGGAGCCCCTCGGGCAGTGCCCGGCACTTGCCAGGCCTGCGACAGAGAAGAGGAGGAGCACAGACTGCTTCGTGCATTGTGACTCAGGACAGCCTTCTTAAAGGAAGTGCTGTGCCGAAGATTCTTCTTCCCATGTGCAGATTTCCCCCCTAGTTTTTTTTTTGGTGGGAAGTGGGGGTGAATTTTTTTTGACCACTTTTTTGTTGGTCTTTCATTTATTTATTTTCATCCATCTTGTTCTTTGGCCTGTGTGGACCTCCCATTGAAGTGGCCTCTCCTGTAGCAGAGCACTGGCTCTGGGCGCATGCATTGCAGAGCACTCACTCGCAATTGGACACACTGGTCCAGCCGCTCAGCGGCATATGGGATCTTCCCATGCCAGGGATCAAACCAGTGTGCTTGCAGTGCAAGGCAGACTCTTTACCCACTAGACCACCAGGGAAGCCCTTCCCCAGAGTTTTTAAGTGTGGAATACATGCTCACTGTGAAACATGCAGTAAGTACTTTCAAAACAATCTCCTAGGATCCCTTGAAATGGGATGTGTTTGATGGGGATGGACAGGGCCCTCACATACAGCTGCACAGTTTGGGCACTACACAGCCAGAGTTGGTGGCTGCAGGTTGGCCACAGGAGAGATGGGAGCAAGTGCAGAGGCAGGAAATTCCAGGCTGTCTGGAATGTACTTCACCGCGTCTCCATTGGCCGGAGCTGATGTACCCTGGTGGGTAAAGCTGGGTGCACGGTCAAGGCTGGGGCCGCTCAGAGAGACTCCATGCCACCCGACGCCCGGCCTTGATATGTCGGGAGGAACCTGTTGTTGGTTTTTTAGCATCTGAGAGATGTGACTTAGTGCTGCTCTAGATAATGGGCTAAGTGGATTGGAAAGGAGTGTGAAAACAGCCGCTGTTTGTGCCAGGGCTCGCTTGAAGGTGCTACCTCTTCCAGGCCTTCCCCAGGCAGGAGGAGGCTCTCTTGGTCCCCTCTTCAGCAGCACTTCTCTCAGTTACAGCAGGGTTCATGGAGATGGTTTTCTTTATCTTCCTCTGTCTCTCTCACAGAATGTCTGTGTACTGGGGGTGAGATTGAGGAGGGGAAAGTGTCTTAAAATCATATTTCTGGGGGCTTCCCCTGGTGGTCCAGTGGGTAGGGACACCGCCTTGCAGGGCAAGGGGCGCCGGTTCGATCCCTGGCCTGGGAAGATCCCACGTGCCGCAGAGCGGCTGGACTGATGTGTCCAATGACCGAGCCAGAGCTCTGGAGCGCATGCACCCAGAGCCGGCGCTCTGCAACGACAGACGCCACCGCGATAGGAGGCCCACAGGAGCCAAAGAACAAAGACGGATGAAAATAGAGAAATGAAAGACCAATAGAAGTGGCCCGCCCGTTCCCCTCCCTCCCCACCCCACCCCCCAAAAGATAAATAAATTAAAAAAAATAAATGTTTAAAATAAAACCAAACAACTATATTTCTGCTCTTTTTCTGTACCAGTCTGTAACTATGACCACCAGGAATGGCTTCCCATGCCAGGGATCAAACCAGTGTGCTTGCAGTGCAAGGCAGACTCTTTACCCACTAGACCACCAGGGAAGCCCTTCCCCAGAGTTTTTAAGTGTGGAATACATGCTCACTGTGAAACATGCAGTAAGTACTTTCAAAACAATCTCCTAGGATCCCTTGAAATGGGATGTGTTTGATGGGGATGGACAGGGCCCTCACATACAGCTGCACAGTTTGGGCACTACACAGCCAGAGTTGGTGGCTGCAGGTTGGCCACAGGAGAGATGGGAGCAAGTGCAGAGGCAGGAAATTCCAGGCTGTCTGGAATGTACTTCACCGCGTCTCCATTGGCCGGAGCTGATGTACCCTGGTGGGTAAAGCTGGGTGCACGGTCAAGGCTGGGGCCGCTCAGAGAGACTCCATGCCACCCGACGCCCGGCCTTGATATGTCGGGAGGAACCTGTTGTTGGTTTTTTAGCATCTGAGAGATGTGACTTAGTGCTGCTCTAGATAATGGGCTAAGTGGATTGGAAAGGAGTGTGAAAACAGCCGCTGTTTGTGCCAGGGCTCGCTTGAAGGTGCTACCTCTTCCAGGCCTTCCCCAGGCAGGAGGAGGCTCTCTTGGTCCCCTCTTCAGCAGCACTTCTCTCAGTTACAGCAGGGTTCATGGAGATGGTTTTCTTTATCTTCCTCTGTCTCTCTCACAGAATGTCTGTGTACTGGGGGTGAGATTGAGGAGGGGAAAGTGTCTTAAAATCATATTTCTGGGGGCTTCCCCTGGTGGTCCAGTGGGTAGGGACACCGCCTTGCAGGGCAAGGGGCGCCGGTTCGATCCCTGGCCTGGGAAGATCCCACGTGCCGCAGAGCGGCTGGACTGATGTGTCCAATGACCGAGCCAGAGCTCTGGAGCGCATGCACCCAGAGCCGGCGCTCTGCAACGACAGACGCCACCGCGATAGGAGGCCCACAGGAGCCAAAGAACAAAGACGGATGAAAATAGAGAAATGAAAGACCAATAGAAGTGGCCCGCCCGTTCCCCTCCCTCCCCACCCCACCCCCCAAAAGATAAATAAATTAAAAAAAATAAATGTTTAAAATAAAACCAAACAACTATATTTCTGCTCTTTTTCTGTACCAGTCTGTAACATACAGAGTAAAAGTGTAGTATGAACACAAAACTCACATACATAATCCAGTGCCTTCTGGAGGCGGGCAGATTTTGAAATGGACCTGGCACAAGCCACTGGATGTGGGTTTGGTCACTCTAGTGGCAAGAGAGACAGTCAAGCTGGAAGAGGGAAGAGGGTCTTTGGCAGAAAGATGAGGCCCAAGTGCCAAGAGAGGAATTCCTTTGGGAAATGAAGAAGGAGGCTTATCTTTGGGGCAGCCGCCAAGGGAAGGCTGATGGAATAAGCAGGAGGTTTGGGGCTGACTAGGTGTGTGGGTTTGAGGACACTATCACTAAGTGGAGGAGGGCCCCTTGTGATGGCTCGGGGCTAGTTTGGGGCTCACAGCTCAGGCACCTGAGAAGGAACAGCGGTTGGGGGACCAAGGACCAAGAACCATTCCCAGGGTGGCAGGTGTCTCTTCTGTCTTCTGGGTGAGGGACGGTAACAGGAAGAGGTGTTTGGAACCCATTGTCCTTTGTTGTAAGGGCCTTTTGCTACAGGTTTGTTTTCCAGAGTTAAAAACCTAAACCTGTTTTTGAAATTCAGGAAATTTCAAAGTAGCCATTGTGATCTGTTTATTACTTTCTTAGGAAGAACTCGAACCTGCCAAAGGGGACATTCTACTGTCTTTTGATGAACTTGGTGAAAATGTGTGCACTGTCTTCTGTGAATTCTTGTCTTACTGGTATTACTCATCTGTGACTTTTGTGAACGAATGAGCAGTTGCTACAAAATTCAGTAGCTGATTCCTTTAAAACCCCTGCTTCCTGACAGCGACGAGGAGGAAGCGACAGTAGCAGCAAGGCTCATCACTCGGTTCACATTGGTAATATTCTGAATCGGTGAGCAGGTTGTTACCCAGCGTAGTGAGAGCCGTACAGACAGAAGTCACTTCTTCCGCTTTGATTTAGTGTTGTTCACAGAGAGTGCATCTTCTACAGACGGAAAGTTGGGGGCAACCCTGCATCAAGCAGATTCATTGGCTCCATTTTTCCTACAGTGTTTGCTGGCTTCATGTCTCTGTCACATTTTGTGAATTCTTGAAACATTCTGACTTTTTCATTGTTACTGTGTTACCGTGCTCTTTGATCAGTGATTTTAGAAACAGAGTATTTTAAAATTAATGTACGGACGTTCTTGTAAGTCATAATACCGTTACACAGTTAGGCTACAGTATAGGGTAAACATGACTTTAAGTACTGGGACCTCCGAGAGTTCCCGTGACCTGCTGTATTGCGTGCTCACTTGACTGCGGTGGTCTGGAGCCACACCCGCAATGTAGCCTTTGCAGAGTGTGCCTGTACTGAAGCCAGCCAAGCTGCCTTTTGGTGAGTTAACTGTTAACCAGGATTTCCATCGGAGCAGTGATGGTGAGTGAGTGAAGTGTCGTTCTGGCATTGCGATTTCGTAGTCTTATCGCTCTTATCGTATAGACGGCTTTCTCTCTTGGGAACTTTCTCTCTTGGAAACAATAGCATGCGTTCTTGGTGGTGGTTTAATGTTTTGAAAGAGTCCAGGCTGCCTCATATTTCTCTTTGATTACTCAGTGTTTTTAGGAGTGTGAGGTATTTCTTACTGCTGATTTCAGATTTTAAACAGGTAACTGAATCATTGGATCCAAACCTCCTCTGCCTCCAAATCAAGGGGGAGCGTGGCCCCTTCTGCTGGCCCACTGTGGACAGGCTGGCCAGGAGGGGCCCGAGATGGGACCCAGGAGCCCACGCTCCACGTGGCCCCCTCTGCTGATTCTGACCCTCAGGCTGGCCAGGATGCATTGTGCTCAGAGCAGATCCCCCCGTCCCCCCCGGTGGCGACTGCTGCTCTGCCTTCCTGTGCTTGGCATGGAGAATGATGCAGACCGGCGCTTAGAGATTTGTTGAGTCTAGCAAGGATGGCACGAAAGGAGGCCCCTGCTTTTTTTAAACGAATTTTTAATGTTTTATATTATGTGCTGGAAATCTAGCAGTTGTTGCCTCTAAAACTTTCATGGATGAAAGAGAGCTGAGATGCTGACATTCCCTGGCGCCAGAAGCACCTTTCTTTTGAGGCTGTGTTAACCAAGTTAGAGATCTGAGAATAGCATAAGCCCTGTATGCCTGCTTACATATATTTACTATGGATCTGAACTGGTAGGGTCAGCTGATAACTTAGTGGGGGGGCTCTGGGCTTCTCTGCAGAAAGAGCATCAAGGGTGATTTTGAGAAGCTATATGCTGACTACTTTATGCCCTGCCTCTTCTATTTGAATTTGCTCGTGAAGAAGACCTTAACTTCTCTCAACCCGGCCTAAGCAGACATGGCCTGATCGTACCTAGGTGAAACATACAAGTGATGTTAATTCCGCTTGGAAAGGTCCTCTGTTGAGCATCTCTATAATTAATGGAAGCCCTGCTCGCGTGTCACCTGCTGAGGTATGCTGCCTCACATGAGTTCGGCTGACCTACTTTTTGACCTCGTGCCTCAGCCCTGAGTCCTGTGCACGTGGGCTTCGGCCACCTTTTCCAAGTTGTGCTAGATCGAGCTCCATCTTCATGATTTGTTTATTTAATCCCATTTAATTTTTCCTTAAAATCAACCCACTTTCATTTAACGAGATCTTTCACAAAGAAAACCTTCCTAGAATTGTCCACGGGAACACTGATGTCCTTTGCTGTAGGTGCTAAGCGTGAAAATAAAGACAGTGGAGAGATGGGGTTCCTTGCTGCTGCTCTTGCCAGTGCCAGCACTGAGCCCCGAGGGCTACCGCCTCGCTTAAAGGGAGGCCAGCACGTTTGGAGCGAGTGTGAGCCACAGAGTAGCATGATGTTACCAGAAGGAGTTTACGAGGCTTAGGGAGTAAGTTTTCACTTGCGATGTAATGTTGTTAGTGCTGGAGAGCGGTACCCGCTCCATGTTTGGGGAAACACCGGCTCAGGCTGTTGGATTTGATTTCCTCTGCTGTTCAGGGAGCTGCCTCCCGAGGCCCACCCTAGTGTAGAAAATGCCTTACCTAGGGAGCGGAATTCGCAGATCTCCTGTTCTGCAAAGGGTTCCGAGATAAATAGGTTTTGCCATTTCTCCATTAGTAATAGGTGTTGCTCGCCTCCCTGTGGCTGTAAGTGGCGTGGAAGTCTGGGCTCAGGATAAAACATGGGCCTGTCTCTCAGAGAGCTTTCTTCAGGCAGAGGGCAATGTCCTAAATCTGGCTTTCTCATAGCACTCTGTGCAAGTCCTTTTAGCAGAAACACCTCTGCAGTCTCAGAGCTTTCTCCACTGGCAGATACTGTGAATCCTGTTAAGTGGGCAGCCACATACACAGCTGGTGCCTAATGTTCCTTCAAGTGCATTGAGGTAGTTTGGATTCTTCTAGGTGCTGGCTTACATTATGTGTCTCTGAAATGTCATTTTCATCAGAGGATGAGTAAACAGACATAGTTTTTTGAACGAATCAATTGGTTTCAAAGGATGTAAGCATATGAGCAGAATGAGTCACTCGGTGATATCCCATGGGCTGGCTCTGGCAAAAATGCTGATCCCACTGTTCACAATGATTTCACATAGTTGTGACTACCAATTGTCATTGTGTAGTTAAGTTCATCTGCATCACAGAGAAGAGGTTTTACTATTTAATAAAGAACACCCTCCCTCTTGTCATTTGGTGGACTTAGGCATGGAAAGTAACAGGTTCAGGCATTTGGAATGAGTTGCTTTAATTGCCTGTTAAGTAGCTTTGTTTTTGAATAAAGCAAAAGATGTTTCTGTTTTCTCTCCGTTGTTTGGATCTTGTTCCACTTGGAAACGTCCAGTGACACTTCATCTTTTTAGAATCGATAGTCAGTTGAAAACCCACAGAGTAAATGATCATTTGTAATACCTGATGCTTCCTAAAGGGTTTTTGCATGTGTCATCTTATTTCCTGTCCTCAGCGAGTCAAAAATGTAAATTGATCATTTCGGTAAATAGAAGTTTTCCTTGCGATTAATGTGAGCTGACGGCCGCTCCATGTTTGGGAAACACCGGCTCAGGCTGTTGGATTTGATTTCCTCTGCTGTTCAGGGAGCTGCCTCCCGAGGCCCACCCTAGTGTAGAAAATGCCTTACCTAGGGAGCGGAATTCGCAGATCTCCTGTTCTGCAAAGGGTTCCGAGATAAATAGGTTTTGCCATTTCTCCATTAGTAATAGGTGTTGCTCGCCTCCCTGTGGCTGTAAGTGGCGTGGAAGTCTGGGCTCAGGATAAAACATGGGCCTGTCTCTCAGAGAGCTTTCTTCAGGCAGAGGGCAATGTCCTAAATCTGGCTTTCTCATAGCACTCTGTGCAAGTCCTTTTAGCAGAAACACCTCTGCAGTCTCAGAGCTTTCTCCACTGGCAGATACTGTGAATCCTGTTAAGTGGGCAGCCACATACACAGCTGGTGCCTAATGTTCCTTCAAGTGCATTGAGGTAGTTTGGATTCTTCTAGGTGCTGGCTTACATTATGTGTCTCTGAAATGTCATTTTCATCAGAGGATGAGTAAACAGACATAGTTTTTTGAACGAATCAATTGGTTTCAAAGGATGTAAGCATATGAGCAGAATGAGTCACTCGGTGATATCCCATGGGCTGGCTCTGGCAAAAATGCTGATCCCACTGTTCACAATGATTTCACATAGTTGTGACTACCAATTGTCATTGTGTAGTTAAGTTCATCTGCATCACAGAGAAGAGGTTTTACTATTTAATAAAGAACACCCTCCCTCTTGTCATTTGGTGGACTTAGGCATGGAAAGTAACAGGTTCAGGCATTTGGAATGAGTTGCTTTAATTGCCTGTTAAGTAGCTTTGTTTTTGAATAAAGCAAAAGATGTTTCTGTTTTCTCTCCCGTTGTTTGGATCTTGTTCCACTTGGAAACGTCCAGTGACACTTCATCTTTTTAGAATCGATAGTCAGTTGAAAACCCACAGAGTAAATGATCATTTGTAATACCTGATGCTTCCTAAAGGGTTTTTGCATGTGTCATCTTATTTCCTGTCCTCAGCGAGTCAATGAAAGGATGGTTATATTCCCAGTTTACAGATCACACTCCTAAGTTACATTTCCATTCACACGGCTAAAATGTCCCAGGCTGAATTTTCTGTAAGTTTTTTTTTTTTACATGGGTTCCTTTTGCATATAATAAGGATTATAGCTAGCTAAAAGAAAATCTGGAGAATATGTAATAAACTCCACATGTCACAAAACTGTCATTGATGGCAGATGTCCTAGCTCAGGTAGAATTGTCAGCTTGCCTCGTGTGGCTGGGTCCACATTGTAAACCCGTTACCTCTGAAAGGACATTTAGTAATTTGAAGACGTAATGGTAGTAGGTGGGTATTTGATTTAGCATAGTCATTGGATTTCTCTCTGGCCTGTTCTACTTTATTTAACCTTAAATCATAGTAGCTATCCAAAGCCAGTCTCCTCCTCTTTTTGTTCCAGCCTCATGACATTTTGTAGCTTCTTTAGTGAATTGGTTGGCATATTTCTGCAGTCAGTATAAAGATTGAAGTTTGTTGCGGAGCCAAGAATACGTCACCCTTTTGCTTCAAAGACATATGCTGGGCCTTTCTCCAGTAGTCAGGGGCTGAACCAGCGAAGGGAGCAAACCAGAGCAGGCACATCGGAACATGAGCAGTGTCAGGGTAGATGTAATTCTCAAAGGAAATTCCAAGCTGACTATTTGATCTAAGCTTCTTGTCACTGATTTGCATGATATAAAACTAGTGCAGTGAATTCAGTTTTTATCTCCCCCAAGCCAAATAGTGCTAATTAAAATTTTTAAATAACTTCAGTAGCATCAGATAAAGGATCCCTTTCTCCCTAACTAATAGAATTTTATCTTTTGTTTTGGTTATGTAATAAGCAAGTTTATTTTAAATGTCGATGTTTATGCCCTTTGTAGAAACAATGTTTTAATTTCTAGTTTTAAAGTGTATTGATTTTCCTTTACACTGGAATCTGTGTGTTGGGGCTTTTTAAAAATAGAAAAACACAAACTTGCAGTGATCCTCCTCAGCATTTAACAACTGTTTCTTGAGTACCCACTGCCTAGGCACTGCTCTCCCCTGAACTAGGAGAACGGTGTCTTTCGTTGGTGCAGCCTCCATTCTGTTCAGGGAGGATGGAGTGAGGAGGATGAAATCAAGTGAAACACGGTGATTTCTCATAAAGGCATGGGGTAGTGTGGGAAAATAGCTGGGGCAAGACACTTCAGGCACGACTCGTCCAAGAAAGCCACTCTGATGAGTTGATGTGTGAGGTCAGTGATGAACGCGTGCCAGCCGCGTGAGGGTCTGGAGGAGCAGTGTTCCTAACAGACAAAATGCCAGGTGCCAGGATCCTGCAAGAAGGCCAGAGAGATAGGAAAGTGGGGTGCAAGGCGGCGAGGGCTCCAGGTGGAGGCTGGAGAAGGGGATGCTGGGGCCAAATGTAGAGAGTCAGGCTCGGCCAGTGCAGGCCACGCAGGCAGTCACCAGAGGAGCCGGCAAGGGTGTTGGTCTGCTTTGCGGTTGCTCTGGGAAACACGACGAGGACAAGACCAGGGGCGGGAGGGGGCTCGTGGCTGCACTGGACTAGGTGAGGGCGGGGTCTGGAGAGAGAGCTTGGGGGAGCATGGCAGCGGCCGAGACAGAGAGAGGTGTGGGTGGAGCAGGGGTCCACACAGAGGCGGGAGGCCAGCAGGGCCGGCGGGTGGACTGGAAAAGGGGGAATGAGGAATGGCTCATGGGCTTTTGGCCTCAAAGAACTGGATAGATTTCCTTAGCCTGTGTCTCATGGGGTTATTCCAGTTTGTGTATAGACTTTTTTCTTTTTTTTTTAAATAAGGTTCATAAGAAATACATGAACCCACAACAAAAGGATAGCTACACAGTCAGAATAAATAAATCTCTTCCATCTTATTTTTCAGGGGCACAGGTTGACATAAACCCTTGGAAGGTTTCTAAACCCTGGACAAAGCAATATTTGGCTCTGTGTTTCTTGTTCCTCACACACATGAAAAACTAGATTTATTATCCGTTCCCCCCCTTTTTTTTTTCAGCCACTTCTGTTGGTCTTTCATTTATTTCCATCTTTGTTCTTTTGGCCTGTGCGGGCCTCCCATTGCCGTGGCCCCTCTCGCTGCGGAGCACCGGCTCCGGGCGCATGCGCTGCAGAACTCCGGCTGGGTAGTTGGACACATTGGTTCAGCCGCTCCACAGCACGTGGGACCCTCTCAGGCCAGGGATTGAACCCTCGCACTGCAGGGCAAGATGTCCTTACCCACTGGACCACCAGGGAAGCCCTATCCGTTCACTTTTTTAAGTTTAGTGACCTAGTTTATTTTTCCATATTACTGTACATTACTTCCTTCTTTTTAAAGATTACCTTGTTCCTCGTTTTTAATGTATTTAATTTGACCCATCTTTCCCCTATTGGTAGACATTTAGATCATTAGTGCTGCATTATCACATACATTCTTTGGGAATGTCTGTCAGTATCTCAGTATATTCATTTTCCACCTGGAGGCTGATCACAGCTGCTCTCCAGGTTGGTGTTGCTCTGAAGTAATGAACGGCTTCTGATTGCTGTCACCAGATAAGGCAGTGAAAATGTGACTTTCCAGCAGCATCAGTCAGTCAGTAAATGTTTAATATTCAGCAGTACCACTCTTGACTTGTCTGCTGCGTATATAAATCATTAGGGTGGCTGTGCTTCAGAGTTTGAAGGGGACATTTCAGGTTATAAATCTGTATTTTAGTTCCATTTGTTAAAAGGTGTTTTGCCTGACAGTCATTTTACAAGGCTAATTTGTGCGGTGACTGGTTGAGATACATACACATGCCATGTCAGTCCTGTGAAGCTGTGGTCACGCATCTGACCAGAAGAGGGAGTTTTTAATCACTTCTTTATGCTGGAGTACCTACTCTCTGACTGGGGTACTTCTTTCTATGCAGAGGTTTGACTGGTTTGGGTCAGGGCACAATGGCTGAATTCATCTGTTTCCTTCCTCACTGATTATTGTGTGTATAGAAATTACAGTCTCAAGTTTACTTCTGTGGTTTGTTTTTAAGTCAGCATTTCTTAAATTGAACTTCAGAGAAATCGTATAACTTTTCCTCTTGTGTGTTTGAAAGTTAATAAAATGAGAGGGAGATCGAGGAAGGTAATTATCTCACTTTAAAATAAGGTGTGCTGTGCTTCGTTGCTCAGTTGTGTCCGACTCTTTGTGACTCCATGGACTGTAGCCCGCCAGGCTCCTCTGTTCATGAGGGTTCTCCAGGCAAGAATACTGGGGTAGGTTGTCATGCCCTCCTCCAGGGAATTTTTCCAACCCGGGGATTGAACCCTGGTCTTCTAAATTGCAGGAGAATTCTTTACCATCTGAACCACCAGGGAAGCCCAAGAACAGTGGAGTGGGTAGCCTATCCCTTCTCCAGGGGATCTTCTTGACCTAAGAATTGAACTCGGGTCTCCTGCATTGCAGGCAGATTCTTTACAGTTGAGCCATAAGGGAGCTAGTCAGCCCTAATGCAGGATTTAGTTCCTGATTCGTACTTTTCTAGGGTCAAAAATAGCCTTAGTATGAAATTTGTTTTATTACTTCCTAGGCTTGATATTTTTAAAAGATTGCTTAAGCTCCTAATAAAGACTTGTAGTGAGCTTTAGAAAATTAAGGTGTTGTTTCGCAAGAGTGGCTAACAGACCTTTTTCTGTGTTTCTTACTGTGCTCAGTTGTGTTACTGGAATCCCTGTCTGTGTAGGCAAAGAGATGGGTACCGTAGTCAGAACAAAGTACTTTGATAGAATACCAGAATTTCATGCTGTTTAAATTTTTCTTCTTTGTTCACAGTGCATTTTCTATAACAAACACTTCAGTCAGTTTCTTCATAGATTTTTTTTTTGATTGACACATAAGTGTGTGAGGTGCAAAAAAAACAGATATTTCATGGCTAATTTGTGCGGTGACTGGTTGAGATACATACACATGCCATGTCAGTCCTGTGAAGCTGTGGTCACGCATCTGACCAGAAGAGGGAGTTTTTAATCACTTCTTTATGCTGGAGTACCTACTCTCTGACTGGGGTACTTCTTTCTATGCAGAGGTTTGACTGGTTTGGGTCAGGGCACAATGGCTGAATTCATCTGTTTCCTTCCTCACTGATTATTGTGTGTATAGAAATTACAGTCTCAAGTTTACTTCTGTGGTTTGTTTTTAAGTCAGCATTTCTTAAATTGAACTTCAGAGAAATCGTATAACTTTTCCTCTTGTGTGTTTGAAAGTTAATAAAATGAGAGGGAGATCGAGGAAGGTAATTATCTCACTTTAAAATAAGGTGTGCTGTGCTTCGTTGCTCAGTTGTGTCCGACTCTTTGTGACTCCATGGACTGTAGCCCGCCAGGCTCCTCTGTTCATGAGGGTTCTCCAGGCAAGAATACTGGGGTAGGTTGTCATGCCCTCCTCCAGGGAATTTTTCCAACCCGGGGATTGAACCCTGGTCTTCTAAATTGCAGGAGAATTCTTTACCATCTGAACCACCAGGGAAGCCCAAGAACAGTGGAGTGGGTAGCCTATCCCTTCTCCAGGGGATCTTCTTGACCTAAGAATTGAACTCGGGTCTCCTGCATTGCAGGCAGATTCTTTACAGTTGAGCCATAAGGGAGCTAGTCAGCCCTAATGCAGGATTTAGTTCCTGATTCGTACTTTTCTAGGGTCAAAAATAGCCTTAGTATGAAATTTGTTTTATTACTTCCTAGGCTTGATATTTTTAAAAGATTGCTTAAGCTCCTAATAAAGACTTGTAGTGAGCTTTAGAAAATTAAGGTGTTGTTTCGCAAGAGTGGCTAACAGACCTTTTTCTGTGTTTCTTACTGTGCTCAGTTGTGTTACTGGAATCCCTGTCTGTGTAGGCAAAGAGATGGGTACCGTAGTCAGAACAAAGTACTTTGATAGAATACCAGAATTTCATGCTGTTTAAATTTTTCTTCTTTGTTCACAGTGCATTTTCTATAACAAACACTTCAGTCAGTTTCTTCATAGATTTTTTTTTTGATTGACACATAAGTGTATGAGGTGCATACATCCATCATACATATTTATATAGATACGCAAGTGCAATAATCTCAAACGTACTGTTTTCCTTCAGCATGCAGCCTCCTAATCTCATTGGCTGTTTCTGCTCTCCTATGTTCTCCAGCTGAGCCGGTCCTCTCCACTCTGTAATCCATCTATGTAACTTGGCACAGTCTTCATATATAACTTAGTATTGTTCAGTTGCACAGTTGCGTCTGACTCTTTGAGAACCCATGGACAGCAGCACACCAAGGACAGCTTCCCTGTCCTTCACCATCTCCCCCTCCCATTGCTTTCTCAAACTCATATCTATTGAGTTGTTGACGCCATCCAACCATCTCGGCTTCTGTTGTCTGCTTCTGCCTTCCATCTTTCGCAGCATCAGGGTCTTTCGCGAGTCGTCTTTTTGCTTCAGATGGCCAGAGCATTAGAACTTCAGCATCAGTCCTTCCAATGAATAGTCAGGGTTGATTTCCTTTACGACTGACTGGTTTGATCTCCTTGCAGTCCAAGGGACTCTCAAGAGTTTTCTCCCAACTGTGGTTCAAAGAAATCAGTTCTTTGGCTCTCAGCCTTCTTTATGTTCAACTCTCACGTTCTCCTATATTTTTCACGTGCTTATGACTTTTTACAGACACGTATAATCCCATGTTTTATTAGCAGGAGCTACAGATCACAATTTTAGCAAAAGATGGATCCTGTTATGCACACTTCTGCTTCTCTACTCAAGAAAACTACAAGAAATGTATTCATATGCCAGGGTAATATGAGTCCCCTTTTTAATGACTGCATACTCTTCTAAGGTGTGGCTGTGCAGTAGCTTCCTCAGCCAGGCCCTCTGTCTGTGGACCTGCTTCATTTTCTGCAGTAGGCACCCTGCTGCACAGGTCCTTAACTACCGGTAGACTTGTTTCCATGGGATGAGTCTCAGGAAGGGATTCTGGATCAGAAAGGATACTTACTTGCCTTGTTAATAGCTTTCCTCGATTGTTTTCCCACATTGCCTCCAGGAGTAGGTGTTCTATTTTTCTAAGCTTTTAGTTTTTTCCCCCTAAAGCTTCCTGGGTGTTTTACACATATATGTGCACATGTGATTGTCACATATTTGTCACTTTGAAGTCAGTTTCTCAAAGAAGTGGAAATTTCTTTGGTACCAGTGTAGCATGTATCTTCTGAGTGTGATTCCTGATGATATGAGGCAAGATAGCCTTTCAAAACAAGTGATGATTTTTCAGATAGTCATATAAACAATTACAGGCGATTTTTCTGGCATTTATGGAAGGTTTCTTTTCATTCTGAATGGAATAAAAATCTTAGGGCAGAAATCTAGTCCTGTTAGGCTGAGATTCCTCTCTCCACAATGTGTAGCCTTATAGAAGACAACAATTTCTCCCGGGATCAGTTGCAGGGCCAGTGAAAAACTATTGTCAGTTTTATTCCTGATCTCATTATCCTCCTTGAGTTTGGTGTGATTGCTCGTCTTTTAACAGTATTCACTTTGTATATCAAATAATGACTGGACTGGGGTCAGACCATGGTTCACCCAAGGCCAATGTAAATCAGGCCATGAGGTTATATACTTTATTTGGCTGCCTTTGAACAATCTGAACAGCTGAAAAGGCACACACACACAAAGTGTGGCTGAGCCCTTAAGGCGCTTCCACCAAATAGAGCGGACTACGCCAACCAGAGGAAAGGCTGCGTGCCGTGGGCCCCCAAGGTGAATGATCCCATTTAAGCTCCATCTCCCACCTCTCCTGATCCGGCAGGAGCACCTAATGAGCGCTGGATAATAACACAGCGGCGTTTCTTAGTGCAGCTAATCTGATTCTGGACAGCAGGCTTCCCGGCCCACAGCTGAATGAATTGCTTGGTATTTTCAAGTTTGAAAATACTTTCTCCCCCTTTCAAGTGCTCCTTGGCAGCAGGTAAGGAATGTTAAAGCTCCTGTAAGTGCCAATTAAGGCCAATTATAACTTGCCCGGCCTGCTGGGACACTGAAGTGGAGTGAGTGGAGGCTTGTTGTGTTCCTGTAAGCAGGAGAACCGGCCGCTGCCGGTGACAGGAACGCAGGACAGGACCCCAGGATTTGCCAACTGCCGGCCGCGTGTATGTTGGCCTGCAGAACACCAGATGATGCCGCCGCCGGCTCCTCCGGGCTGGGTTTAGGAAATCCCAGGGTGTGTTGGGGCCCTCACCAATCTCCATCACAGAAACCACTGTCTCTCAGTCTGGCTTTGTCTGAGATGAGGTCCCGCTCCAGTTTCTCCTGCTTCCTCGTCGTAAGAGCCAGCGTTGACAGAGCGTTTAAGACGTGCCTCCTTTCCTCCTCAGCAAGGCCCCAGGAGTGCTGCTCAGGGGAGGCCACAGACCGAGGGACAGCAGTCCCTTGCCCCAAGGCTACCCGCCGAAAAGTACAGAGACTGGGCCCAACCCGAGCCGTCACAGCCCCTCCTGGCTGCTGCCGGTTTGCATTTCCCGAGTGTCCTTATGAAGTTTCTCCCGGGATCAGTTGCAGGGCCAGTGAAAACTATTGTCAGTTTTATTCCTGATCTCATTATCCTCCTTGAGTTTGGTGTGATTGCTCGTCTTTAACAGTATTCACTTTGTATATCAAATAATGACTGGACTGGGGTCAGACCATGGTTCACCCAAGGCCAATGTAAATCAGGCCATGAGGTTATATACTTTATTTGGCTGCCTTTGAACAATCTGAACAGCTGAAAAGGCACACACACACAAAGTGTGGCTGAGCCCTTAAGGCGCTTCCACCAAATAGAGCGGACTACGCCAACCAGAGGAAAGGCTGCGTGCCGTGGGCCCCCAAGGTGAATGATCCCATTTAAGCTCCATCTCCCACCTCTCCTGATCCGGCAGGAGCACCTAATGAGCGCTGGATAATAACACAGCGGCGTTTCTTAGTGCAGCTAATCTGATTCTGGACAGCAGGCTTCCCGGCCCACAGCTGAATGAATTGCTTGGTATTTTCAAGTTTGAAAATACTTTCTCCCCCTTTCAAGTGCTCCTTGGCAGCAGGTAAGGAATGTTAAAGCTCCTGTAAGTGCCAATTAAGGCCAATTATAACTTGCCCGGCCTGCTGGGACACTGAAGTGGAGTGAGTGGAGGCTTGTTGTGTTCCTGTAAGCAGGAGAACCGGCCGCTGCCGGTGACAGGAACGCAGGACAGGACCCCAGGATTTGCCAACTGCCGGCCGCGTGTATGTTGGCCTGCAGAACACCAGATGATGCCGCCGCCGGCTCCTCCGGGCTGGGTTTAGGAAATCCCAGGGTGTGTTGGGGCCCTCACCAATCTCCATCACAGAAACCACTGTCTCTCAGTCTGGCTTTGTCTGAGATGAGGTCCCGCTCCAGTTTCTCCTGCTTCCTCGTCGTAAGAGCCAGCGTTGACAGAGCGTTTAAGACGTGCCTCCTTTCCTCCTCAGCAAGGCCCCAGGAGTGCTGCTCAGGGGAGGCCACAGACCGAGGGACAGCAGTCCCTTGCCCCAAGGCTACCCGACGAAAAGTACAGAGACTGGGCCCAACCCGAGCCGTCACAGCCCCTCCTGGCTGCTGCCGGTTTGCTTATTTGCCGTGAGCGAGCTAATGCACAGAAGGATTTGTGTCCCTTCAGGACTCCCTTTGTGCAAGCAGAGGCAGATTGATGAGTGCACACCATCCACACCACAGCCTGTACCGATAATTTTTGGTCTGTAAGGCAAGGATGTTGCTCTATTAAAATGATATTTTAGTCTGTAGTCTTTTTTTAGCCTGTAGTCTGTGTGTTTTTTCACAAGAAAAAAGAAATGTGACCATGTCCCCTGACCTAGACACCAAAATATGAGCCATCATTGGGAGATTTAATATCAATATAAACTTTATTTGGATAGGGTTTGTTAAAAAGGAATACTGCTTTCCAAGGAGAGTGGGTTGGCTTTAGGTTAGACGTTTTTAATTACGGCCTTAAAGAGAAGTGCGTGCTTGAAAGTTCACATGCCCAGTTTTTGTGTACTCGTGTGTATTGTTACTCCACCAGGTTCTAATTTTTTTGGTTTGCACTGTCATTCTTCCCTTTTGATGTAGTTCTTCAAAACATATTTGGATTCTTTCTTCTTGTTTGCATATGGAAATAAATGTCGATGTAGTATTTAAGAATACTTTGTAGTTTTTAAGAACATCTGTATTGTGTAGTGTGTAAGAACATTTGCTGAAGTTCGCCCTGAAATTTCTCAGGGTTACAGAAAGACTTCATTGCCCAAATTGTCTTGCATTGGCTGGTTCTCATAGGAATTGTTTTCCCCAAGAGCACCAGCACCCTCTACGTAAGTGAACTTCAGAAAAGCAGGTGATTGTGCTGGAAGACCAGCAGGGAGTCTGGCGTCCTGGCTGAGGGGTGCATTTGATGTGGAGCTGAGACTTTAGTTTGAGTAAGGTCCTCTGCCCTCAGTGCATTCTGCCATTGAACTGAACTGAGGGCAGAGCTGAGAAGTCAGCTCTCCCTTGGTGGTGGCCGGGGGTGGGGGTGAGGCACGCAGTGAAGGATGCTACGACTTGCTTCTTTTGTTTGATTTTTCTGCTACCTAAAGAAAGCCTTCCATGAATTAACCGTAATGTCTTATTTTTTACAAATTAACTTTGGAAAGATTTGCTCATCCTGTGCTTCTGCGTCCTGCTGATGGCTCTTTCCTTGTGTCCTTCTGATGTCTCCTAAGAACCACTGTAGTTTTGCCTTGTTAGAATCCGAAGTCTGGAGGTGGGGGGAAACGGTTTCAGAAAGCCCTCTAGATCCTAATATCGCTGCCATGGTTAGGATATATGAACGCTTGCTGTGAAAATAAAGCATTGTGGCTTAATTTTATCTTTGGTTTTACAGTAAATTTAGAGTTTGTGTCTGGTCTAACAGAAGCCATTTCCTATGCCTCACAACTCTTTCCCACCCCTTACAGGCTAAATCTTTTCCACACATGTAATACATGACTTTCTGCCAAATAGTCTTTTGGGTGATGGTATTTTGTAGAGGAATTCCACCTCCCCCCGCCCCCTGCCTTTTTTGACATTTAAAAGTGTTCATTCTGAACTTTCAGGCATCTGAGTCTGTTTGTGTGTACAACCTTTATTATCATATAACTCAGATCAGTTGGCCGCTTTTTCTCCATGTCTGTTTGATAGTAAGACTTGGCGATTGACAAGACCGGAGGAGTGGTGCGGGGAGCATAATACGGCTGAGACAGGCTAGCAGCTTAACAGGAAGACAGGGTTTTCAAGGATCCACTTAGAGAAGTTAGGGCGTTAAAAGCCTAAAAAGCCCCCATTTTTCGTCAGTCATCCAGTGATTGAACTCTAGACAATAACATGTATGTTGTTCTGAAAGTAGATGTATTTCACAAATAGACACAGAAAATGGGTTAAGATTTTTCTTGCTAGATAGAAGGAAAACTGTTTTTAGACATAGCACACTTGTCTGCTTAAAATATAGATACTGGAGAAATAGAATGTGGAGAAAGACTGCTGATATTTGTAAAAATGTATAACGTGAAAAACATTCAGGTCTGTTGAGCCTTAACATATAGATATATAATGGATCTTGTAAAATTTCTAGTTTACCTGGTAGCGGTTGTCAGTTCAGAGTTACGCAGGAAAATCAGGTGTGAGTAATTCACACTCCAGTAGGTTAAATTCGTAAATTCCATCTTCCTCAGTTTTGGCCAGCAGCCTTTCCAAGAGAAGGATTAATTTATACCAGCCAGGACGCCTTCTATGACCATATTAGAAGAAATTAGACTCCACCCCTTGGTTTCTGTTGATCTGCCAGGACCTTTGTAATTCAAGTGCTTTTCACAGTAGTAGCAAATGTTACATAAGACCCAACATGGAGCATATTTGGAGGTGGTGGGCAGACCCAAATCATGATGCAAACCTGCAGTAGCAAGTGTGCAATGAAGCACAACCAAGTTCTGTGAATGGAAGATAACAGGAAGCCTCTTCAGAGCAGCCCTTCCTCCGCACGGGGGCTGGAAGCTCCACCGGGTAAGTTCTCTCAGGCAGTTTTCAGAGGCTGGGCTTGGCTGGGGGCCCAGTCCTGGACAAGCCTGCGGAAGGTGGGCTAGGTCTTTGGGAGCAGCACGGAGACCCACGCCGAGCAGAGCAGAGTGGGACGAGCTGGCGCAGGCCCCGTCCTCTGGCGGCCGTCCTGCCCCGCCGCAGGCCCAGGGAGCTTCGGGCTGAGCATGGGGAGAGCGCACTGTGCAGACCGGCCGAGCAGGGGTGATCGCAACAGGAGGGATTAGCTGCCGCCGGCCGCCCGCAGGAGCCATGCTGAAATGTCACTCGAGTGATCTGGCCAAAGGTCAGGCGCAGGCTGGAGTTGAGTTTGCTATTAACTCCCACAAAATGCTGAGGTTTGCACCCACCGGTTCCCGTATCTCCAAACAGGGAGAGCAATGGTTACGCTGCCCTCTAAAAATGGAGGAACATTGTAGCACGCTTTGACTGTTTGTTTTTTATCTCACTTGCGGTGAGTGAGGTTTCATGACAGGCAGTTCACAGTGTTTCCTGTAGAATGTGTTTGAAAGCCGTTTTGTCGGATACTTCAAATCCGCAGCAAAGTTTCAAGCAGAACACTGTGTCAAGAGGAAGAACAACTTCAAAATAAAAACAGTAACCCTGGGAAGTCATTCAGTAACTTAAATTGAGTGTATAAAAATTTAATTACTGACTGACTGCCAGAAAAGACTTTTTTTTCTCAGTTGTGTTATTAAGGTGGCCAGTACAGCCAAGCAGATTCTGCTTGGGTGGGTTGGGTGGCTGGTCTCAAAGATACCTTAACTCTCGGATGCCTCCTCTGCAAGCAGGAAATGCGGGGACAGTTGAGATCTTTACTTTTCACTGGATTCACATTTCATGCCTCCTGCAATAATGTGCTTGACCGGATGGTTTTAATTGAGGGTGAAAATTTAGCTGCCGGTTTTGCAGGACTTGAAATACAAACAGGACTATAAACCTTTATTCAAATTGCCATTTTTTTCTTTTTTTTTCCTTAAAACTCTTACTTCTCGCCAGGCAGTTTTACAGTTGCTATTTTCTGGTTTCGTTTTTGAAGATCCGCTTTGGTGTTGATTAGTGGACGGCCCCGCCTGTAGGTGGGGCAGATGCTGTTTTCTGTCTTGGGGGAAAAAAAATAAAACACGTGCTGCAAACTCATCAAAACATTGGCATTGTTCAGTGGTGAATCACCCATTCCTTATTAACCAAGCGCGTTTAATCTAAGAGCTGTCTTTTGGTGCGAGGCTGTTGTTACTCCCAGGTCCGCAGTCTTCTCACCTCTTGCTTCCGCCCCAGTGAAGTGGAGTAGAGGGCTCGCAGGAGGCGTGGGGCACAGGCAGGGATGAGGCTCACAGACGGGCACAGCAGATGGTGCTGTCATTCCTCTGCACCCTGGACTCCCGGCTCCTTCTGGCCTCCTAGGACAGCACTCCCCGAGGGGGCTCCAGCACACAAGTTTTCTTTTGAAAAAGCAAATTAAACAAACAAGATTCCTCTACTTTGAGTTCTACCAGGTTCCTTTAAAAATGGAGGAACATTGTAGCACGCTTTGACTGTTTGTTTTTTATCTCACTTGCGGTGAGTGAGGTTTCATGACAGGCAGTTCACAGTGTTTCCTGTAGAATGTGTTTGAAAGCCGTTTTGTCGGATACTTCAAATCCGCAGCAAAGTTTCAAGCAGAACACTGTGTCAAGAGGAAGAACAACTTCAAAATAAAAACAGTAACCCTGGGAAGTCATTCAGTAACTTAAATTGAGTGTATAAAAATTTAATTACTGACTGACTGCCAGAAAAGACTTTTTTTTCTCAGTTGTGTTATTAAGGTGGCCAGTACAGCCAAGCAGATTCTGCTTGGGTGGGTTGGGTGGCTGGTCTCAAAGATACCTTAACTCTCGGATGCCTCCTCTGCAAGCAGGAAATGCGGGGACAGTTGAGATCTTTACTTTTCACTGGATTCACATTTCATGCCTCCTGCAATAATGTGCTTGACCGGATGGTTTTAATTGAGGGTGAAAATTTAGCTGCCGGTTTTGCAGGACTTGAAATACAAACAGGACTATAAACCTTTATTCAAATTGCCATTTTTTTCTTTTTTTTTCCTTAAAACTCTTACTTCTCGCCAGGCAGTTTTACAGTTGCTATTTTCTGGTTTCGTTTTTGAAGATCCGCTTTGGTGTTGATTAGTGGACGGCCCCGCCTGTAGGTGGGGCAGATGCTGTTTTCTGTCTTGGGGGAAAAAAAATAAAACACGTGCTGCAAACTCATCAAAACATTGGCATTGTTCAGTGGTGAATCACCCATTCCTTATTAACCAAGCGCGTTTAATCTAAGAGCTGTCTTTTGGTGCGAGGCTGTTGTTACTCCCAGGTCCGCAGTCTTCTCACCTCTTGCTTCCGCCCCAGTGAAGTGGAGTAGAGGGCTCGCAGGAGGCGTGGGGCACAGGCAGGGATGAGGCTCACAGACGGGCACAGCAGATGGTGCTGTCATTCCTCTGCACCCTGGACTCCCGGCTCCTTCTGGCCTCCTAGGACAGCACTCCCCGAGGGGGCTCCAGCACACAAGTTTTCTTTTGAAAAAGCAAATTAAACAAACAAGATTCCTCTACTTTGAGTTCTGCCAGGTTCCTTTAATGTTTCTCTCTCTACCTGCTGCCCTGTGTGTGTAAAAATTGGGTTGGAGTGGTAAAGGCACAGCCTGTTTTTCTTAATTCTCTTTCGGTCTTGTTGATAGCCTGGTATCTTTCATTAGAGGAAAAACTAGGACCCAGACCCAAAACATGACCGCTGAGGGGTTTGCGTGAGAACTGAGGGTGTCGCTGCTTGACCTGCACAGTAGAAGGCCCAACTTCATAGTGACAGTTAACTGAATGTATGGGATGCTTTTGTTGTTGTTCCCCAACAGATAAAGGATTAATCCAAAAGGAGCTGGGGACTGGTCGGTTTCTGGTCTTGCCCTTTTGATCCTGCTCACATGTTGATTACCTGAAGCGTTCAGGCCTGTCAGGTCAGAAGGTGGGAGGAAGACCAGGGAGTGAATTAGGAGGATGCTTGGACATCGCTCAGACCAGGAGATCAGGTTTGTTTCAGGTGGAGTGAGTGCTTGCTGTCCTCTGTCAGTATCTGTTGCTTAACACCGTGCATCTGGAGGACAGCAGAGAGGGGTGCTTGTGACTGTTAGCAAAGTAGACGTGTCGGCCAGCGTGGTGCTCACCGCGTGATACCCCGCAGTCAGGAACAAATGGTGACGGCAGCGTCACAGAGGTGGCGTCGTTGGGTGGCTGTGTTCTCCTCAGAACGGTTAACAGCCTTTTCCCCAAGGTTACATTTACTGAAAAACATCTGTGTGTGTCTGTCTGAGATCATGATGATAAGTCTCGGTTCAAAGTCTGCACCTTGAGCAGGAGCGTAGGAAGGCCCCCTGGAGGAAATGAACTGGTTATTCAGACCATCCACTTCGCCTTCCACAAGATGTCTTAAGAAAACAGTTACGAAGAACTGATACTTACTGTTCTCCTAACTGAGGTGGTCCATTACGCCATTTGGTCTCCCCTCTCTTTTCTCTATCATTCCATCTCCTTTAATAAAATATTTGGGATTTTTAAAAGTCATTCCCCCCCCCCCCCGCCAGTGTTTGCACAGAGTTACAAGATGGCGTGGGGTGAGGGGACCTCCAGATATTCAGTGAGGTTTTCATATTTCTCACATACTTGAAAGCAGAATTCAGAAAGAGCAGTCCCCCTGGGAAGAATTCCTGGCAAGAGGATTATGTGAGGTTGCCATATTTGTGGTCCTTTCTTAGCAACATTATTTACAATCCATTCACGCCTGTCCCTTCCCCCTCCGGAGTTGGAGTCGGTCTCCCTTGTAATCTGCCCTTTGTGATCTGTTCTCTTTCATCAGCCAGTGTGAATAGGGATGCTGCAGGGCAGCCCTGCCCAGAGACGTGGAAATGCCAAGGGACCTGGAATACTTTAGTGGGCCTTTTATTTCCGTCATAAAGCACTGACTTCAAGAGCTTGATAATTTGATTACAGACCTTGGCGAAAAGTTGTTTCAAGTGGCCCAAGTGCTGTAAATGACTCTCTTTTCTGCACTTTCCCCTTATGTTTTAATTTTAAAACACCTCTGCATTAGGGGGAGGAGAAATGCATTTGGCAGAAGTCGCAGTTGGAGACTAATTTGTTAGAGCAGCCAGTGTTGAAATCATCCTTTTCAGTTAAGTCTCTCTAGTGGAAATGATGCCGAGTGCTTTGTGGCAAAGCCTTTTCCGTCCTCGCTGTTTTCCAGGGCCGTTGGTAACCCATCTAAGCGTGCTCTGAGGCGGCCTCCTGGCTCCAGTTTTGGCTTTTGGCTCATTGCCCTTTGAGACACTGCGTGTCAGAGGTCAGGCCTGGATTCCCCAACTTGAGATTTGACCGTTCCGGCCGAGTCCCTCAATTTGCTTCCTTTTCAGCATCACACTATGCCTGGCTTGCTCTGGAGTGGTCAAGTCCCTGGGGCCCTCCAGAAATTGGATCAACACAAAAGCAGGTTTAGGATTAAAAAAGAATATGTAAGGAGTGAAAGTGGAATGTATTTGTCGGTCAGACACCTGAGACTGCTTTTAAGAAAGAACAAGAACATTTATAGGGAGAAGTTGACAGCAGTGAGGAGACATTGTTAAATGCATAGTGTCCACACATGGTCCCTGCTGTGACGTTAAAAGCGTGCTAAATTTTTCTTTTAGTAGTTACTACGAAAAGAATAGATACGTCAAACCCAAGTCATGGTTTCACAGATACTGCTTACGATATTGATGGATTGGGTATGCCTGGTCAGTCACTGTAACGTGTCTGCCTCAGGTTCCGTCTTAGATGTTTCATAGGAGGTCATGATCCTTATGAAAGGCAAATGCTGCCAGTTCGACCCCTCGTGAGTTGTCTGGTGGCCCAGAACTGAAGTATGATGTTTATTTTGGTTTAACTGGGAGCGGAGAGTAGCACATAACAGTTCTTGTCCGCCTGGATGTCAAAGTGAGCAGTGTAATTTTTTGAAAGGGCTGGTTAACAGATGACCCAGTGTTTCTAAGATGAGCTTTTGGTATATGCATTTATTACTTGCTATGCCTGGACAAAGGATCTATATATGTTTACCTGTGTTTTACTTTTTACAGCCATGTGTAAGCTTGATTATGAAAAATCCTTGCTTTAAATGGGAGCAGTTATAGAGTATGAAGGGAATGGGACTGTCAGAGATCCCATGAAGTGACATTCCCACAAGTGATATTCCTTGACGTGGGGCTTGGTAGTTGTCATAAGGCATTTATAGGACTTGTTGATGGTCCAGTCATTAAAACTCCACACTTCTACTGCAGAGAGCGTGAGTTCAATCCTCGTTTGGGGAACTAAGATCCTAAAACCTGTATGGCTCAGCCGAAAAAGAGGAAGTAAAAGGCCTTTCTGTAACAGAGTATGTACTCTCTTTAACTTTCCATGACATAACCCACCCAAAATTGGGAATGCCGCTTAGAGAAAAAGTTGGGAGTTTTGGGAATCCAAATTGCCACCTTTGGATCTGTAAACTTGATCTTCACTTTCTTCCTTTTCACCTGCAGTTCTTCAGAAGTGACTCAGTTCTTTCAGGAAAATGGGCCAACTTTTTAGTTAGTAATTTTTAAAAAAAAAAAAATGGCCTCTTTTATTGGTTTTTCATTTATTTATTTTCATCCACCTTTTTATTCTTTGGCACATGTGGGCCTCCCATTGCAGTGGCCTCTTTCAGTGCAGAGTACCAGCTCTGGGCGCATGCGCTCCAGAGCGCTGGCTCATAATTGGACACACTGGTCCAGCTGCTCTGTGGCATGTGAGATCTTCCCGGGCCAGGGATCAAACCGGTGCCCCCTGCACTGCACGGAGGACTCTTGACCCACTGGACCACCAGGGAAGCCCTAGAAAGTACTTTTTAACTTGAGTAGGTATCTTTTTTGGTTGGTGTGTGGGTTTATTCATTTTTAATGAATTGTAAAAAATCCAAACTCTTGACAAGACAAGAACTTGGCATCTTTCTGGACGGACATAAGTTTATAGATCTATGAACTTAAGTTTTTACCACACCAGAGCAGGTAAAGTAGGTTTGGTTTGTTCTTCAGGGGTTTCTGCCTGCTTGAATAATCAGGACGCCTTTCCCACTTGGCATCCGTAACTGTCACCATTGGACTAACTGAAGTCTTCCTCCCTGTGGAGTTCCCATTTCCAGTCCACGGTCGGCCCTGGACTACAGGCTGTACAACTCTGTCCCTTAATCCCAACAGTCCTGCAAGGAAGGCTTGACAGATGACGACTCTGGCAGAGCAGATAGTCAGATCTTTGCCCGGGGTCACCCAGCTCCTTAGTGACAGAGCAGGGATTTGAACCCATGTGTCTCTAACTAGCTCCAAAGTTCTTGCGCCCTTTCAAGTGATTTTTTTTTTTTTTTGGATTCTATTCAAACCGATCAGTTAATTAAGACTGCGCCCAGCAGCCTCTGTCAGGAAGGTGACCAGGAGCAGAGCATGACGGCACACGTGCCTGACAGGCAGATCAGTGAGGCCAGCCTCCTCTGGTGCAACAGGCGTCTGCTGCTGCTCCGCGTGGGTTCTTTGTAGAGCATATCCACCTGGGGACTTTGTTCAGTGATTCTTTTTAGCCAAGCCAGAAAGACAGCCTGACAGGTACTTTCTAGAAAAATCACTGTTAAAACCATCTTTAATGTTGCCCTCAGTGGGGTGGGGGAAGGTGAATACAACACTAACCGAGAGCATAGCTAGCTAGCCTTTCCGTTAACAACTTCCAAAGTAGACCATGGCAACCTGGCTTTCTCTTGAAGGGATTCTGGCTCCCACCCTGACTTTACCAAAGCTTGGTCTTAATCTTGTTGTGGGTTCTGACTGTGCAGCCCTTTATGCTGACAGCCTGCACTTGCGGAGCTCTGGGAAAGATGACGTGTGAGCCGCCGTTACCCGCCCTTCCACCTGCCCGTGGACCAGGCATCGTGGCCTGCTCAGAACACTGCTTACGGGCAGGTGAACCCTCACGGCTTCAACCTGCCTGGGGCTCCATTCTGACCCACTGGACCACCAGGGAAGCCCTAGAAAGTACTTTTTAACTTGAGTAGGTATCTTTTTTGGTTGGTGTGTGGGTTTATTCATTTTTAATGAATTGTAAAAAATCCAAACTCTTGACAAGACAAGAACTTGGCATCTTTCTGGACGGACATAAGTTTATAGATCTATGAACTTAAGTTTTTACCACACCAGAGCAGGTAAAGTAGGTTTGGTTTGTTCTTCAGGGGTTTCTGCCTGCTTGAATAATCAGGACGCCTTTCCCACTTGGCATCCGTAACTGTCACCATTGGACTAACTGAAGTCTTCCTCCCTGTGGAGTTCCCATTTCCAGTCCACGGTCGGCCCTGGACTACAGGCTGTACAACTCTGTCCCTTAATCCCAACAGTCCTGCAAGGAAGGCTTGACAGATGACGACTCTGGCAGAGCAGATAGTCAGATCTTTGCCCGGGGTCACCCAGCTCCTTAGTGACAGAGCAGGGATTTGAACCCATGTGTCTCTAACTAGCTCCAAAGTTCTTGCGCCCTTTCAAGTGATTTTTTTTTTTTTTTTGGATTCTATTCAAACCGATCAGTTAAGACTGCGCCCAGCAGCCTCTGTCAGGAAGGTGACCAGGAGCAGAGCATGACGGCACACGTGCCTGACAGGCAGATCAGTGAGGCCAGCCTCCTCTGGTGCAACAGGCGTCTGCTGCTGCTCCGTGTGGGTTCTTTGTAGAGCATATCCACCTGGGGACTTTGTTCAGTGATTCTTTTTAGCCAAGCCAGAAAGACAGCCTGACAGGTACTTTCTAGAAAAATCACTGTTAAAACCATCTTTAATGTTGCCCTCAGTGGGGTGGGGGAAGGTGAATACAACACTAACCGAGAGCATAGCTAGCTAGCCTTTCCGTTAACAACTTCCAAAGTAGACCATGGCAACCTGGCTTTCTCTTGAAGGGATTCTGGCTCCCACCCTGACTTTACCAAAGCTTGGTCTTAATCTTGTTATGGGTTCTGACTGTGCAGCCCTTTATGCTGACAGCCTGCACTTGCGGAGCTCTGGGAAAGATGACGTGTGAGCCGCCGTTACCCGCCCTTCCACCTGCCCGTGGACCAGGCATCGTGGCCTGCTCAGAACACTGCTTACGGGCAGGTGAACCCTCACGGCTTCAACCTGCCTGGGGCTCCATTCTGATCCTGCCTCTGGGTTAGTTGGGTGACCTTGCTCAACCAACTTGAGTCCTTTAAAGCCTTGGCTTTCTCATCTGGAAAGAGCGGATCATGGCAGAGTCTGCTCTGTAGGAAGATGGTTAGAACTAAGCGACCTAATCCTTCTAAATTTTGTAGCGTGGCGCCCAGCGTTGTGGTCTCTGCCCAGTGAACAGTAGTTGCTGCTGCTGCTGCTGAAGGTGAAACTTAGCATTCAGCACTTGTTCAGATCATAAAAGATGAGCAAAAGGTTTATTAATAAGATGCCAGAGGAGGGCATGGAGTAAAAATCCTGGGTGGGGTTTTCTGAGCCGTTTACCACTGTGCCTGCTCTTGCACGGTGCTCATTCAGAGTGAGACAAATTGATCCTATGCTTGTGAGTGATCCTAGGCCCGGCTTTCTTCTGACGTGTGTGAAATTGAGGCCAGAAGACCAGAGGATCTCTCTTTTTCAAAAGTAGGTTTGACAAACAAGTAAGCCATATTTGTTGTATAGAAAACCATATACAAAAGTTATTCAAAAATAGCCCTAAAGGATGAGGGATAGCCACTTAACAGATTTGACAGATATTTGGGGGTTGTTTTTAGATTTTTTTCACGTATGAATGATTTGAAGTTACTGTGCGCTTTGACTGCATTTTAGGTCTGTGCTCTTTGACGCAATTGTTTTCACGTATTTGAATTTTTATTTTTACATAATGGTACTTTCTAGAAAAATCACTGTTAAAACCATCTTTAATGTTGCCCTCAGTGGGGTGGGGGAAGGTGAATACAACACTAACCGAGAGCATAGCTAGCTAGCCTTTCCGTTAACAACTTCCAAAGTAGACCATGGCAACCTGGCTTTCTCTTGAAGGGATTCTGGCTCCCACCCTGACTTTACCAAAGCTTGGTCTTAATCTTGTTGTGGGTTCTGACTGTGCAGCCCTTTATGCTGACAGCCTGCACTTGCGGAGCTCTGGGAAAGATGACGTGTGAGCCGCCGTTACCCGCCCTTCCACCTGCCCGTGGACCAGGCATCGTGGCCTGCTCAGAACACTGCTTACGGGCAGGTGAACCCTCACGGCTTCAACCTGCCTGGGGCTCCATTCTGATCCTGCCTCTGGGTTAGTTGGGTGACCTTGCTCAACCAACTTGAGTCCTTTAAAGCCTTGGCTTTCTCATCTGGAAAGAGCGGATCATGGCAGAGTCTGCTCTGTAGGAAGATGGTTAGAACTAAGCGACCTAATCCTTCTAAATTTTGTAGCGTGGCGCCCAGCGTTGTGGTCTCTGCCCAGTGAACAGTAGTTGCTGCTGCTGCTGCTGAAGGTGAAACTTAGCATTCAGCACTTGTTCAGATCATAAAAGATGAGCAAAAGGTTTATTAATAAGATGCCAGAGGAGGGCATGGAGTAAAAATCCTGGGTGGGGTTTTCTGAGCCGTTTACCACTGTGCCTGCTCTTGCACGGTGCTCATTCAGAGTGAGACAAATTGATCCTATGCTTGTGAGTGATCCTAGGCCCGGCTTTCTTCTGACGTGTGTGAAATTGAGGCCAGAAGACCAGAGGATCTCTCTTTTTCAAAAGTAGGTTTGACAAACAAGTAAGCCATATTTGTTGTATAGAAAAACCATATACAAAAGTTATTCAAAAATAGCCCTAAAGGATGAGGGATAGCCACTTAACAGATTTGACAGATATTTGGGGGTTGTTTTTAGATTTTTTTCACGTATGAATGATTTGAAGTTACTGTGCGCTTTGACTGCATTTTAGGTCTGTGCTCTAACTTTGACGCTTGTACATCATACATTATTTTTAGTTTTTTGTTTGCTTGTTTTCAAAGCAACGTATATGGCTTTTAAAGATCTAATTATTTGTTTTGAACTCCTTTCTGGTTTGTACCTAGATGTCAACACGACATGTAACTTTTTGTTAAAGCTCAGCATGAATCCAAAATTATAAGCTGAGTATTCTTGGCTGCTTCCTATTGTGGAAGACTTAAAGCTGTCCTCTCTCTTACCCTTCCCGGTATCCTGCCCTGGCAGGCAGTGGTGTCACGTGCTCAAGCCACAAGCGGAAGGCAGGCCAGTGCGCCTGTCTCTTGCGCTCTCTGTCTCTCCTGTCTCTGACTCCACATCTGTCTGTCTGTGTGATCACCCCCCGACCCCTCTGCTGCTGCACAGATACCACACCTGCAGCCACCCGTGTCTGTCTTGCTGTCTCTGCTCTGTCTTTTCACTGTATCTGTGTCTGTCTGTCTGTCTGCTCATCTCTTCCTCTTACTGGAGCCATTCCACGGTGCCCTTCTCACTCAGGGACGGAGTGTGCTTTCTCTGGGCTGGTGCCAGGCCCTGGAGAGAGGAGGACTTTGAAGACTCCACTTGGACTCCTCACCACCAGACCACACTGCAGCTATGCTTAGCATCTGGCCACCAGTCTGTCCATTGAGTATAAGGTCCCCGACCCTAGCCGTAACTTTTGCCTGTTTCCTTCTTGATCTAAAGACAAACAAAGAAATAAAAAACCGTTTTTAAAAATCTTAAGAGAATTAAGGGCCCAGTGTGAAAGGTTGGGGAGAGTCCAGTGCAACTGTAATTTAATTTGGGTTTTGCTTTCTTGTGAGAGAAAGCCAGATGTTGCCCTTTGCAGAGAATAAGTTAGCAGACCATGATGTGAAGAAGCAGCTTAATTCAGCAGCGTGACGAGGGTTAGAGTTGGCACTTTTCAGCCAGAGTCACAGTTACACACACATAGTCTGTTTCAAGTTTTAGTGAATGAAAGGATAAAGCCACTTAACAGATTTGACAGATATTTGGGGTTGTTTTAGATTTTCTTTTTTCTGTGTTTTTCTAAACCCTTTGACGCTTGTACATCATACATTATTTTTAGTTTTTTGTTTGCTTGTTTTCAAAGCAACGTATATGGCTTTTAAAGATCTAATTATTTGTTTTGAACTCCTTTCTGGTTTGTACCTAGATGTCAACACGACATGTAACTTTTTGTTAAAGCTCAGCATGAATCCAAAATTATAAGCTGAGTATTCTTGGCTGCTTCCTATTGTGGAAGACTTAAAGCTGTCCTCTCTCTTACCCTTCCCGGTATCCTGCCCTGGCAGGCAGTGGTGTCACGTGCTCAAGCCACAAGCGGAAGGCAGGCCAGTGCGCCTGTCTCTTGCGCTCTCTGTCTCTCCTGTCTCTGACTCCACATCTGTCTGTCTGTGTGATCACCCCCCGACCCCTCTGCTGCTGCACAGATACCACACCTGCAGCCACCCGTGTCTGTCTTGCTGTCTCTGCTCTGTCTTTTCACTGTATCTGTGTCTGTCTGTCTGTCTGCTCATCTCTTCCTCTTACTGGAGCCATTCCACGGTGCCCTTCTCACTCAGGGACGGAGTGTGCTTTCTCTGGGCTGGTGCCAGGCCCTGGAGAGAGGAGGACTTTGAAGACTCCACTTGGACTCCTCACCACCAGACCACACTGCAGCTATGCTTAGCATCTGGCCACCAGTCTGTCCATTGAGTATAAGGTCCCCGACCCTAGCCGTAACTTTTGCCTGTTTCCTTCTTGATCTAAAGACAAACAAAGAAATAAAAAACCGTTTTTAAAAATCTTAAGAGAATTAAGGGCCCAGTGTGAAAGGTTGGGGAGAGTCCAGTGCAACTGTAATTTAATTTGGGTTTTGCTTTCTTGTGAAGAGAAAGCCAGATGTTGCCCTTTGCAGAGAATAAGTTAGCAGACCATGATGTGAAGAAGCAGCTTAATTCAGCAGCGTGACGAGGGTTAGAGTTGGCACTTTTCAGCCAGAGTCACAGTTACACACACATAGTCTGTTTCAAGTTTTAGTGAATGAAAGAAATTCACATGAGGAAACTGTTAGTTTTTAAAGAGTTTTTATTATTGCAGTAGGAAATACAACTTTTTGACAGGTTATTGGTATATCAGCTGACTTTTAGTGTTAGAAAGGTTTGAATCTTGATTTTCTAATGTAAAATCCCATATCAGGAGTTAATAGACAAAGGGGGAAAAAAAGCACTAACCGAAGAAAACAGGGAGCGTGGACTGTGATGAGAATAGAAAACTGGAAGGACAGGGCTTCCCTGGGTCCAGTGCTTAGAGCTGTGCACTGGCTCTGCACAGGGCTTCAGTGCCTGGTTGGGGAGCTAAGACCTCACATGCGATGCGGCTTGGCCAGAAAAGAAAAAAAAGGAAATTGAAAGAGCAAACTTGAATTTGCAGTCAGTTCTGCTATAACAAAACCAACATTCTTAAAAAATGACTGCACTGTGCAAAGTTGTGCAATAAAACCCACAGGACGCTCCTTAGAAAAATGGGATAATGGGTACAAACCCTCAAAACTTGATCAGGGACACACTGTGAAAGAGAGGAACCTAACGAGAAGAGTAGCACTGCTGAATGTCTAGTAAATGTAAAAGTACATAAATATTCTAATGGGAAAGTTTTCTTGAAGACAACTTGGCGTGTGCTTCAGAAGGTAGGGGTCAGAGGTCTTAGCTGGAGAATGGCTGTGAGGTGGGGAAGGGAGGTCGTCCGCACCACACTGCAGCTATGCTTAGCATCTGGCCACCAGTCTGTCCATTGAGTATAAGGTCCCCGACCCTAGCCGTAACTTTTGCCTGTTTCCTTCTTGATCTAAAGACAAACAAAGAAATAAAAAACCGTTTTTAAAAATCTTAAGAGAATTAAGGGCCCAGTGTGAAAGGTTGGGGAGAGTCCAGTGCAACTGTAATTTAATTTGGGTTTTGCTTTCTTGTGAAGAGAAAGCCAGATGTTGCCCTTTGCAGAGAATAAGTTAGCAGACCATGATGTGAAGAAGCAGCTTAATTCAGCAGCGTGACGAGGGTTAGAGTTGGCACTTTTCAGCCAGAGTCACAGTTACACACACATAGTCTGTTTCAAGTTTTAGTGAATGAAAGAAATTCACATGAGGAAACTGTTAGTTTTTAAAGAGTTTTTATTATTGCAGTAGGAAATACAACTTTTTGACAGGTTATTGGTATATCAGCTGACTTTTAGTGTTAGAAAGGTTTGAATCTTGATTTTCTAATGTAAAATCCCATATCAGGAGTTAATAGACAAAGGGGGAAAAAAAGCACTAACCGAAGAAAACAGGGAGCGTGGACTGTGATGAGAATAGAAAACTGGAAGGACAGGGCTTCCCTGGGTCCAGTGCTTAGAGCTGTGCACTGGCTCTGCACAGGGCTTCAGTGCCTGGTTGGGGAGCTAAGACCTCACATGCGATGCGGCTTGGCCAGAAAAGAAAAAAAAGGAAATTGAAAGAGCAAACTTGAATTTGCAGTCAGTTCTGCTATAACAAAACCAACATTCTTAAAAAATGACTGCACTGTGCAAAGTTGTGCAATAAAACCCACAGGACGCTCCTTAGAAAAATGGGATAATGGGTACAAACCCTCAAAACTTGATCAGGGACACACTGTGAAAGAGAGGAACCTAACGAGAAGAGTAGCACTGCTGAATGTCTAGTAAATGTAAAAGTACATAAATATTCTAATGGGAAAGTTTTCTTGAAGACAACTTGGCGTGTGCTTCAGAAGGTAGGGGTCAGAGGTCTTAGCTGGAGAATGGCTGTGAGGTGGGGAAGGGAGGTCGTCCGCAGTGGAGCTGCAGCACCAGCTGTGCCGACGCGGCTCCTTCCGTCCGCGGTGGACTGGTGTGGATGGTGGGTTTCAGTGGGGTCGAGGGCGTGTGTTTTATTCCCATGTGGCTCCGTTCAACCACGTGTAGTGCTCTGTGTTCACCTAGTACACCTCACAGTTGAAATCTCGCAAAAGCAAATGCAAAAATTCTTGATGCTGAACCTGTTTCTTAGGACATCGGTGGCTTCAGAGTAAGTTTATGTTTTCAAAACAGCCATCACAGCAGAACTGACTGTACTTCAGTAGATTGTTTATTTTAGTACATCCTTTGACATAAGAGAAAATACATCACTTTCATACTGGGATACTTGAGAATTCTGATATTCCCCCCCTACCCCCGCAGATAGTAAAAGGAATGTATTTTGTAGAAGTTGAAGTCAAAGTCCTAGTTGGAATTTTTCCCCCTTTTGTACTACAGGCCTGGTGGTATTCTTGTAGTACCCTTTGACTCGGGATACACAAGATGATTTGGGGGGCTGAATATGGATGAATATTTTGATTTTAATATTTAACATATATCAGAAATATATGTATAAAACTTTTTTTTCCTTTTCCCCCTCATGCTTCTTTTTTGTTTATATTTTCATCCATCTTTATTCTTTGGCTTCTGTGGGCGTCCCATCGCAGTGGCCTTTCTCACTGCAGAGCACTGGCTTGCAATTGGACACACCGGTATAGCTGCTCTGTCGCACGTGGGATCTTCCCAGGCCAGAGATCGAACCAGTGCCCCCTGCACTGCACGGTAGATTCTTTAATGACTAGACCACCAGGGAAGCCCCAAAACTTTTAAAACCTCTTATTTTATGCATGCATTTGTTTTGGAAAAATCTCTCTCAATGGATAGTGATGCCTTGCTTCATGTTGGGCCGTCTGAAAATAGATTGGGGGACAATTTTAGGGAATTTCATTGCTCCTGTGGAGGGTACTCTACCTTTAACGAGAAGAGTAGCACTGCTGAATGTCTAGTAAATGTAAAAGTACATAAATATTCTAATGGGAAAGTTTTCTTGAAGACAACTTGGCGTGTGCTTCAGAAGGTAGGGGTCAGAGGTCTTAGCTGGAGAATGGCTGTGAGGTGGGGAAGGGAGGTCGTCCGCAGTGGAGCTGCAGCACCAGCTGTGCCGACGCGGCTCCTTCCGTCCGCGGTGGACTGGTGTGGATGGTGGGTTTCAGTGGGGTCGAGGGCGTGTGTTTTATTCCCATGTGGCTCCGTTCAACCACGTGTAGTGCTCTGTGTTCACCTAGTACACCTCACAGTTGAAATCTCGCAAAAGCAAATGCAAAAATTCTTGATGCTGAACCTGTTTCTTAGGACATCGGTGGCTTCAGAGTAAGTTTATGTTTTCAAAACAGCCATCACAGCAGAACTGACTGTACTTCAGTAGATTGTTTATTTTAGTACATCCTTTGACATAAGAGAAAATACATCACTTTCATACTGGGATACTTGAGAATTCTGATATTCCCCCCCTACCCCCGCAGATAGTAAAAGGAATGTATTTTGTAGAAGTTGAAGTCAAAGTCCTAGTTGGAATTTTTCCCCCTTTTGTACTACAGGCCTGGTGGTATTCTTGTAGTACCCTTTGACTCGGGATACACAAGATGATTTGGGGGGCTGAATATGGATGAATATTTTGATTTTAATATTTAACATATATCAGAAATATATGTATAAAACTTTTTTTTCCTTTTCCCCATCATGCTTCTTTTTTGTTTATATTTTCATCCATCTTTATTCTTTGGCTTCTGTGGGCGTCCCATCGCAGTGGCCTTTCTCACTGCAGAGCACTGGCTTGCAATTGGACACACCGGTATAGCTGCTCTGTCGCACGTGGGATCTTCCCAGGCCAGAGATCGAACCAGTGCCCCCTGCACTGCACGGTAGATTCTTTAATGACTAGACCACCAGGGAAGCCCCAAAACTTTTAAAACCTCTTATTTTATGCATGCATTTGTTTTGGAAAAATCTCTCTCAATGGATAGTGATGCCTTGCTTCATGTTGGGCCGTCTGAAAATAGATTGGGGGGACAATTTTGACTGCGGGATAATTTCATTGCTCCTGGTGGAGAGGGTACTCTACCTTCTGGTGATTAAGCCTGGGTAAAAGAATTCTAACCACTCTGAAATCCTGTACAAGAGTCGTGGTTTCCGAAATACCACTGAGATCCCTGTGAGAGACTGGTAAATACTAGATTAGGGAGGAACCATAGTGCAGATCATTTAAATAGAAGTGCTGAGTAAAAGATAGTATTTTTGGGGGGGCGGGGGGGCACTTCTATTGGTCTTTCATCTATCTACTTTCATCCATCTTTGTTCTTTGGCCCGTGTGGGCCTCCCATCACAGTGGCCTCTCTCGTCACAGAGCACCGGCTCCGGGTGTGTGCACTCCAGAGCTCCAGCTCGGTAGTTGGACACATCGGTCCAGCCGCTCTGCGGCACATGAGATCTTCCCAAGCCAGGAATTGAACTGGCGTCTCTTGTACTGCAAGGTGGTGTCCTTACCCACTGGACCACCAGGGAAGCCCAAAAGATAGTATTTTATCTGGTTTCCATTAAAATGATGAAAACAGTTTGCAATTGAGGGAAGTTTGGAAAACAGGAGTTGAGGGTAAGTTGTAGCTGTGAGCTCCGTTTAGCAAAGGCTGGTATGGAGTGCCGCATTCTGGGCAGTGTTCTCATTGCCATACAGATGTGGACTCAGCTGTGGTTAATGGTTCTGGAGGCACTGGCCTAGTCTAAGGCAGACTCTCACCACTGGGTGTGCACTGGAATCACACAGAAGAACTCATAAACATCTGGATGCCCAGGCCATAGATAAATCAGAATCTATAAGAGGAATTAAGGCATTGGTATTTCTTAAGCTCATTAGGTTATGCCAGCATGTAGCAGAGGTTGAGAACCACTGGTCTAGGCTTGAAAACCACTCTTGCCATTAGGAGGTGTACTGTCGGGCAGATGTTAATTGAAGGCTTACAGTTGAGCCATGCTGTCTGGGGCAGCTGACCAAGACGAGAGGCCCCGCCATCCAAGTGAGTCGGCAGAACTGGAAACAGATTTTCAACAGTCCTGGCTGACAAGTGCTGATGTTTGAAAGTCTATTCAGAGTGCTTGGGGGTCATAGAAGAGAAGGCAACTCATTTTTTTGTTTCTTTTTTTTTTTTTTCCTTTAAGAAAATCTCAGATGCCAAATTACCTTATTTTGGCTTTCTTTTCCTTACCCACGACTTTCATAATCTGGGGGGAAAAGGGCAGGAGGCACTTCTAAATGACTGTCATTCCTAACTTGGTTGTAGCCTCTGTGTGTTATCGTTGCAGAATTTGAATTCTGCCTGTAGATAGTGTAATACTTTTATCCTGGTGTAGAGCAGCCTCTTAGTCCCTCATGGAGCATCAGTGAGCTAATGTCCTGGGAGTAACTCAGCACAGTTTCTCAGAGAGTCTTCGGACAGGTTTAAAAAGACCTTTGGAAATAAAGCATTTACATGACGTTTGTAGTCAGATTGATTCTAATACCTTTAATTTAAAAAATATTCATATGGCTCCCCTGTTGTGATAAATAGATGTTGACTCACATACATTTTAAAACTTAGAGGTAAGCAAACATGTCATTTTAAAGTACAGGTTTAACTGAAGGTAGCTACTAAGCCACAGGCATAAGGTACTTAAATAGATAAAGTTACTGAATAATTTACTTGTTTCCGATGGTAACATTCTTCAGCAGCTCTCGGTTTATTTAGTATGGATTGCCTTACCCAAGAAAACCTGATTCTCGAGTGGATAGACTTACTTTCAGTTAAACCTGTGTAGTCTTTGCTTAACCATGAATTCCTTCCTGGTTTGTAAGACTGACTGGCGAAGCTCTTTGCGGTGTGTTTGTCTTGCCCCTTTGGCATCTTAGTGGTGTGACCCAGAGCTGTGCCGGCTCTAGTCAAATAAGATTGTTTTAAAAGGGGCGTGGGGGTGGGGAGTGCAGTGATTTCACTGGGAAATTTCAGCACAGATTCTTAAGGAAGGATAAGATAAACTAGAAACATTCCTATTTGGTGTCATATGCTGGTGGGTCGTGACCAAAAGAAAAAAAGTACAACTTGTTTCATAACATTTTGCTGTTGTGAAAATTAGAGAGGTCCTAAGCTAGAAAGGAAGAAAGAATTCCCATGCAGTGTCAGCAGAGCGCTGGAGATGAATGAATAATTTCCCCTCTCTGAGTCCAGTTTGTAGTCAGAGAGGTTTATTTTTCAAACGCAAAAGCCAGCGTTCTCAGGTTTAGAAGGACTGTTTAGTTTCCTCGTGGTTATCTATATATGATAAACTTCCTTATGCTGAGATGCTTCTTAAGCAGAAGGACCAGTTCCTAGAATCCAAAATAAGTCTGTGGGGCCTAGATAAGCCATTGCTGAAAACCGCTGTGCTTCATAGACTTTCACTTAGTGCCACGCTATTGGAACGTAAGCGTGTTGATTTCAGGGGACTCCTCGGGGGCACCATTGGAGCCTTGCCTGAAACAGTGTCTTTTCTTTCCCCCTTTGTTTTCCTTTTCAGAAAGAAGACACAGCTCCTCCAGCAAGCCTTCTTTGGCGGTTCCTCCCACTTCAGTATTTCCCTTCTTCCCTTCTCTGTCCAAAAGCAAAGGAGGAGGCGGAAGCGGAAGCAGCCGTTCTTCCAGCGGAGGTGTTCTAAGCACGTCCTCATTAAGTTCCAAGTTGCTGAAATCGCCCAAAGAGAAACTGCAGCTCAGGGGGAACAGGCCAATGCATCCCATTCAGCAGAATAGAGTCCCCCATGGTAGAATGTGAGTATGGCCCAGGGGTCCTTAAAGCTCACCGGCTGCAGGTAGAGCTGTGTGCAGAGGCAGCCTCTGAGGGTGTCTGTGGGTAGCGGGACCAGGGGCCCCCGTGGGGAAATCCAGACAGATGCTGGTGTTTCTTTCTGCTGCCCTCTGCTCGGGAAGCTTGACAGAGTCATGATCACAATAATAGTAATCAGGTAATAATGCTTATCTATTGATCTTTTCTTGTGTGCCACCTACTAAGATTCAGCCATGTATGTTGTCATTTACTTATCACAACAGTCCAGTGAAATGGAATATTGTTGTTACCTCCATTACCTGCCTGAGAAGAGGGAAGCAGGATGAGATGTAGCCACGGGACTCTGAGGCCAAACAGGCGTGGGGTTCAAATCCTGCCTCTGTCACTTCCTAGCCAAGCAGCCTCAGCCAACGCGCCATTTTTCTCAGGCTCGAAGCCTACGGCCGCTGTGCGGGGTCATTGGGGTGGTGGGATTCATGGGTTAGAGTCAAGCCCCTGGCTAGTGTCAGGCCCACAGGAGACCATAAAGGAGAGGGTGCTGGTGCTGCCTCTGCTGATGAGACGAGTGGGCATAGAAAGGTGAAGAGATGGCCAGAAGCTGTTCTAGGATTTTCTGGGGCCTCTAAGGCCAATAGGGAAGCAGCTTTTCCTCCCACCCCCATGCTTGGGTTCCCATCCGAGCATGATGAGGGAGAGGAGAGTGGAAGAGGGTCCCAGCGGCAGGCCAGGCAAGGCCTCGACCAGTTTCTGCTGTGGGTCCGTAGTCTGGCAGACTCTGTGTGGTCCTGTGAGGCTCAGCGGTGTCTGCTCATGGAGACCCCTCCTGCCTGGTCACGGCGTCCCTCGGCCTTGGTGGCTTGGCTTTTCCTTGGCCCGCCTTCCCTGTGGAGGGTATGCCGCACGTCTCAGCCCCAAGGTCTGAGAACTGGGTTAGTCTTCGGCCAGTGGCCAGCACCTGCTCTTGTGCAGGGACCCTGCCAGCCTGGAAAGGCCAAGGCATCTGGCGGTGTCTCTGCCGCGGTCGGGCTGTTCCAGGTACAGCTGTTTGGTGCTATTTGTCCCGGTTGCTAAGCCCGCAGCCCCCGCTCATCTGTCAGAAGCACAAGTACAGCGAGCTTGGCTTTCGTTCCTGGAGCTGTCAGAGAGCCAAAGAAAATGCCAGTGCAGTGTGTAAGTCACTCGCCAGCTTAACAGCTGTCAGAGCACTGACTCCACTGGAACACGTTTGTAAAACCTTGTCCTTCCAAGTCTTGTGTATCTGTAGCTGCGCTTTAGACGGGGACCAGGCCAGCTGTTAGCCTTGAATCAGCATTTACCACCCAAATGATCGTTATCGGTGAGACGCCAAGAAAAATCACTTCCTGGTTCGTGATCCAGGTATTCAGTGCTCACCAGCTGGGTGCCAGGCACGTAGATCCCAGGCTTCTAACAGAGGAGCCTTCCTCAGGGCCTGGGGAATTAGCGCTTCAGTGGCACATGGTATCCTGGGTAAACCTCGGTCCTCCTCACGGACGGAGGCAGTCTCTCTCCTTGGAGATGAACTGTTAGGCACTTCCTAGTTCTTCAGGTTCATACCGACCTTTCTTTGAAACTTTCTGTAATTTCAGTTGCTCTCATCTCTGCTCACTCCTTTTTCTTTACTTTGATGGATCATTTCTTTAAAATGGCAGTTCTCAAAAGACAACCTCTCAGGAGCCTGCAGTGGTCTTTGGTCCTTAGAGACCTCTTCATATTTCGCTGCTTGCCGGGGTCGCACTGGGCAACAGGCTCATGTGTCAAGATTGGTCTGGAATGATGAAAGGCCAAATGTGATCATTCCTCTGGAGCTCTCTGCCTCTCCAGAAGGGCTTAAGGACTGAATACAGCCTCACTGGGTTTTCCACATAGTGCTAGCAGATTTTTCTAAGGGGCCTTTGGGAGCTGTCCTCTTTGTGGCACACAGGTGGACAGAGGCTCTGCTTCTTCCCTCTGGCTCCCCAGTCTGCTGGAGCCGTGGGCACTCAGGCGCTGGTGTTCTCACTTCCCCCACGACAGCATGACGCCCTCTGTCAAAGTGGAAAAGATTCATCCGAAGATGGATGGCACACTACTGAAACCCGTGGCGGGGCCCACCTGTCCTGCTCCCGTGAGCTCCTCAGTCAAGCCTGGCCTTAACTGTCCCTCAATACCAAAGCCAACCTTGCCTTCACCCGGACACGTTCTGAATGGCAAAGGGCTTCCCGCGCCACCTGCTCTGGAGAAGAAGTCAGAAGATTACTCCAATAACAGGAAGTTTTTAAATAAGAGATTATCAGGTAACTTTGTATTTTCTCTCAGTATTTCTTTCGGTATTAATTGGGCATAAGAATTCTTAGGGGAGGAAATCAGTGGCTGTGTAGAAGTCCTCTTCTTTAAAACTAGCCAACTTCAGCTCTCAGATGCAGTTCCTTGAGTAGTGTCCACGCCTTCTTCCTTCTTGGTTTTAAAGTATCACGTACGTGTGTGTAAGTGACGCACAAGTAGCTCTCTAGGGGTGTGGTCCTCAATAAGTCATGAGGAATGCCGGCTCACACGGTCTCTCCTGGCATCTGATGGCTAGAGTCCCCACTCTGTAAGTGATGTTGCGACTTGTTTGCAGCTCTCAAGCATTATATATCTTAGATTTATTGATATTAAAAAAGGAGAATCTTAAGATTTCTCTTATTTTCAAAATAAATGAGGATGTGTCTGCACCCATTGTAATGTCTGTGTGCTTTTGACAGAAAGAGAGTTTGATCCTGACATCCACTGTGGGGTCATCGATCTCGACACCAAGAAGCCCTGCACCCGGTCTTTGACGTGCAAGGTAGGGAGGGGCCCAGGGAGAGCCCGGCGCTCCTGAGGGCTGGCAGGCTGGGGTTGTGGAGGGCTGCCCCAGGCCTCACCTCCCCCCCAGGGTCTCTGCCCTGAGGATGTTTCTAAGGAAGGCCGTGACCCTGTTTTGATGGAAAACGCCTTAAATTCAGAAAATATGGGGCCTGCAGTTACAAACAGCTGTTTTCTGAGGGACTTTGTCCCCCTCAGTGAGTAGTGTTGTATCCAGGGAGACCGTGTTTCCTCCTCATTAATCTGGGTTTTTTTGGTGCTTTTAATTTGAGACTATCTCTTTTACTGTGCTTTGACTTGGACCGATGAAGGATACACACAGAACTTTTGTTTGCGTGTATGGGAGTATTCTTAAAATGTTTGTGTAATCTCTGGTTCTTTACGCTCTGGAGAGAAGCCTGGCCTTAACTGTCCCTCAATACCAAAGCCAACCTTGCCTTCACCCGGACACGTTCTGAATGGCAAAGGGCTTCCCGCGCCACCTGCTCTGGAGAAGAAGTCAGAAGATTACTCCAATAACAGTAAGTTTTAAATAAGAGATTATCAGGTAACTTTGTATTTTCTCTCAGTATTTCTTTCGGTATTAATTGGGCATAAGAATTCTTAGGGGAGGAAATCAGTGGCTGTGTAGAAGTCCTCTTCTTTAAAACTAGCCAACTTCAGCTCTCAGATGCAGTTCCTTGAGTAGTGTCCACGCCTTCTTCCTTCTTGGTTTTAAAGTATCACGTACGTGTGTGTAAGTGACGCACAAGTAGCTCTCTAGGGGTGTGGTCCTCAATAAGTCATGAGGAATGCCGGCTCACACGGTCTCTCCTGGCATCTGATGGCTAGAGTCCCCACTCTGTAAGTGATGTTGCGACTTGTTTGCAGCTCTCAAGCATTATATATCTTAGATTTATTGATATTGTGTAGATCTGCATTGTTACAGTTTGTCTGAAAAAGGAGAATCTTAAGATTTCTCTTATTTTCAAAATAAATGAGGATGTGTCTGCACCCATTGTAATGTCTGTGTGCTTTTGACAGAAAGAGAGTTTGATCCTGACATCCACTGTGGGGTCATCGATCTCGACACCAAGAAGCCCTGCACCCGGTCTTTGACGTGCAAGGTAGGGAGGGGCCCAGGGAGAGCCCGGTGCTCCTGAGGGCTGGCAGGCTGGGGTTGTGGAGGGCTGCCCCCAGGCCTCACCTCCCTCCCAGGGTCTCTGCCCTGAGGATGTTTCTAAGGAAGGCCGTGACCCTGTTTTGATGGAAAACGCCTTAAATTCAGAAAATATGGGGCCTGCAGTTACAAACAGCTGTTTTCTGAGGGACTTTGTCCCCCTCAGTGAGTAGTGTTGTATCCAGGGAGACCGTGTTTCCTCCTCATTAATCTGGGTTTTTTTGGTGCTTTTAATTTGAGACTATCTCTTTTACTGTGCTTTGACTTGGACCGATGAAGGATACACACAGAACTTTTGTTTGCGTGTATGGGAGTATTCTTAAAATGTTTGTGTAATCTCTGGTTCTTAGTTTTACAGCTACTTAAAAAGTCAGTGACTTTGAGATAGTGTTACTTTTTTAGTTAAAAAAAAATACTAGGTAACATGTAATCTTGTATGTATACACACACACATATGTGTACACAAGTGTGTGTCTTATATACACAAGTATATGTATTATATACACATGCGTATGCACGTGTGTATCTTTTATAGATGCATGTATGTTTGCATGGTAATATGTATATACACGTGAGTGTGTCTTATAACACGTATGCATGTGTGTATACACACATGCATGTATCTTATATATACAATGTTTGTCTGTATCGTGTATACATGTATGTATGTATCATATATGTACACCTATACATGTATACATACGCACATATATACACACACAGCGAAAATGTAGAGAGTCCCCTTTTCCTTTTCAGAGGGAAACTCAGCCAGTGTGCTCATGAGAAGGTGGTCCGTTTGCTATAAAGTTAGTCTTGGTGTGGAGTGGCCTCAGTAGACCCTGTGCATAAATTAGCATACGCATTTACGTTCCCAGCCGCCCTGCACACGGGGTCAGAAAGTATGCAGAATCATTGCCCTGAAGTGATTTTAAAACACTTATTTTGAGAAGGTTAAAACTTGTAAAAATTAGTGGTTTTCACGCAACGTAAGTAAAAGTTTTGATGTATTAAATTTTACCAAAGCTTACGTTTGAATAAAGAAATTTTGGACTCCCCTTCACCCACTAAACAGTGGAAGAATATTAAGATCTTCAAAAATGGGACCTGTTATTTCTAAGCTAGTTCGTACTAATATTTGATTTTAGTGTCTGGATTTTATCTTGCAACACTGGTGCTGAATTGTTTGAGGAAACTGGTTCCCTAGCCTTTTCTCAGGGTACTGCGCCAAGGGAGGCTCTTCTGTGTTAGGACCATGGAGCTGGACTCCGTGGGGTTCGTAGGGGCAGAAAGAGGCAGGCGTGGCAGCAGAGGCGGCCAGTGTGGAGGCTCTGGGCTGGGGCAGAGCAGACAGCTTCGGGTCCGCCGGGCAGCCCAAGAGCAGCAGAGGGAGGAGGAGGTTCCTGGTGTGTTAGGGGAACCCGGGCCTGGGCTGTCTTAGAGTGAACGAGTCTTGGTCCTGGGCCTCAAGCAGTCCCGCTGAGTTCTGATGGCAGGAAGGGGTGTCACAGTTGTGATCTGACAGTTCTCCACCGCTCAGTGGAAATGCTATTTAGTCTTCAAACTAAGCTTTGAAAACACCACAGTCTCTGCCCCCTTTCTTCACAGGGTGTTGCTGCCCCGGGCACCAGGGCATGCCCGGAGATGACGAGCGGCATCTCCATCATCTCTCTGGAGGGACGGGCAGGTGGACCAGTGACGTGGTACCTTCATTTGTTCATTCAGAACATATTGGAAGGCCATTATTTTTATCTGCTTTGTGTCTGAGGCATCTGTGGTATGCTGGATGTTGTCCTCGGTGCTGGTACAGCGAAAATGTAGAGAGTCCCCTTTTCCTTTTCAGAGGGAAACTCAGCCAGTGTGCTCATGAGAAGGTGGTCCGTTTGCTATAAAGTTAGTCTTGGTGTGGAGTGGCCTCAGTAGACCCTGTGCATAAATTAGCATACGCATTTACGTTCCCAGCCGCCCTGCACACGGGGTCAGAAAGTATGCAGAATCATTGCCCTGAAGTGATTTTAAAACACTTATTTTGAGAAGGTTAAAACTTGTAAAAATTAGTGGTTTTCACGCAACGTAAGTAAAAGTTTTGATGTATTAAATTTTACCAAAGCTTACGTTTGAATAAAGAAATTTTGGACTCCCCTTCACCCACTAAACAGTGGAAGAATATTAAGATCTTCAAAAATGGGACCTGTTATTTCTAAGCTAGTTCGTACTAATATTTGATTTTAGTGTCTGGATTTTATCTTGCAACACTGGTGCTGAATTGTTTGAGGAAACTGGTTCCCTAGCCTTTTCTCAGGGTACTGCGCCAAGGGAGGCTCTTCTGTGTTAGGACCATGGAGCTGGACTCCGTGGGGTTCGTAGGGGCAGAAAGAGGCAGGCGTGGCAGCAGAGGCGGCCAGTGTGGAGGCTCTGGGCTGGGGCAGAGCAGACAGCTTCGGGTCCGCCGGGCAGCCCAAGAGCAGCAGAGGGAGGAGGAGGTTCCTGGTGTGTTAGGGGAACCCGGGCCTGGGCTGTCTTAGAGTGAACGAGTCTTGGTCCTGGGCCTCAAGCAGTCCCCGCTGAGTTCTGATGGCAGGAAGGGGTGTCACAGTTGTGATCTGACAGTTCTTCAGAGCTCAGTGGAAATGCTATTTAGTCTTCAAACTAAGCTTTGAAAACACCACAGTCTCTGCCTCCTTTCTTCACTGGGTGTTGCTGCACCGGGCACCAGGGGATGCCCGGAGATGACGAGCGGCATCTCCATCATCTCTCTGGAGGGACGGGCAGGTGGACCAGTGACGTGGTACCTTCATTTGTTCATTCAGAACATATTGGAAGGCCATTATTTTTATCTGCTTTGTGTCTGAGGCATCTGTGGTATGCTGGATGTTGTCCTCGGTGCTGGTACAGCACGAAGGAGACGAAGATCCTTGTCTTCGTTTAGATTACCTTTTTGTGCGTGTATTGCATATTAAAGAAAACCAAGTAAAAATGTAAGGAAAAAAAACCCCAACACATTTTTGTAGACTGTATGTGCCAGGGTAGGTTTGGAGCAGACAGTTGCAGTGGGACTGATCAGGACGTTGGTTATGTTAATGAATTGCAAAGGGTAATTAGAAACCTAACTCTCCTTAAACCTTTTACATTGTAGCAAACATGTAAGCCATAGACGTCTGTATAATGGGTGGATAATGAGCACACAGGATGTGTGATTTGTAGTGTTGTAACATAGACAAAGGAAGCCCTCACCTACCTGAACTCACTCATATTTAAGGGTGTGATTTGGGGTTGCAGTGGGGGTGCAGTACCTAGCAGTGGGGGTGCAGTACCTAGCTTTAACAGACAGAGGTTCTGGCAGGATGGAATGGTCATGTTTGTTTGACCTTACTTCTTCTCAAGAGCAATTTCAAATTTCTAAAGAATGTGACCATTTTTGCTTCTGAGATTAGATACTGCCTCCAAATCCCAAAATGCCGTCTGGCCCATTTTCTCGATTTCCACAGTGAGCGTATGTTTGTAGGGTTTCACGCTGCTGTGCCTTGTCTCCTGGTGGCAGCCAGCCTTCCCTTGGCCAGGGCTGCCTCCGCAGTGGCAGCCTCTCTCCCAGTGTGCCTCAGGCCGCTTCCTCCCTGCTTATGGCTTTGTCCCTGGAATAAAGAAATAATGGTTGTTAACGGTGCTCTCTGGCAGTGACTGAAAAACTTTCTGATACATGTTTTACGGCGTAAGTGTTTCTTCCCTTTTAATATTGAAGGCTCTGAGTGGCCCAGAGAGAGACTTTCTCTGTGGAGCTGGTGACAGCCCTGATCCGTGACTTGCTTCTGTGACACGGGACTTGAGCCCTGTCACCTGTTTGTCTCTGCTATTTCCCCCTCAGACCGGGTGGCACAGTTTAACATTTTTTATTTCTTCTGGTGGAAGTGACATTGCCGGGTTCTTAAACATTTGCAGCCTGGAGTATCTGCTGCTAGCGTAAAAAAGAAAAAAAAAGTTCATACTGTTAAGATTGTTCCCTTATCAAATGCTGAGCAGCCATTGAATATGCTTGTTTTTTTTTTTTTTTTTTTTTTTTTGGCATTGGTGTTTTTTTGATCTATGACAGAAAAAATTACTACTGAAATTCCTCCATTTCTGTTTGTTTTGCTGTTTCTGGCCTATAGACACATTCCTTAACCCAGCGGAGGGCTGTCCAGGGTAGAAGAAAAAGATTCGACGTGTTGTTAGCCGAGCACAAAAACAAACCCAGGGAAAAGGAGTCGACTCGCCATCCGGACTCTCAGCCACCAACGCAGCCTCTCAGGGACCCGCACCCCACCCCTCCCAGGACGTCACAGGAGCCGCACCAAAGCTCTCACGGCGTGATTCCTTCTGAATCAAAGCCTTTCGTAGCTAGTAAACCTAAACCTCACACCCCCAGTCTTCCAAGGTAAGCCGCGTCCAGCAGCTTTCCGGCCTTCAGAGAACAGATGGGCAGATGCTAGAGTCCAGTCTGTCTTGCTGTCCAGGATAGACGTCAGGCTCGCTAGGAGGAAGGGGGATGTTTTCTAATTGGGTTTTATTTTAAGGAAAAAAAAAATGTTCATCAGTGAGTCTCAGGCGGGGCTGTCGGTTGCCTGCTCCAGCCCTGCTCGCGTGCGAGGCTCCGGACCTGTTGAACTGGGCTGGGGCCTGCGTCCTGCCCGCGGGGTAGCGGGGAGCTGCTCACCTGGCTTTGGCAGCAACTTCCCACTCACTGGTCTCGCTTCTTGCAAAACGCAGTAGGTGGGATTCTTGCAGGGGATAGGCTTTCAGGCTGAGTTTTTACAGCATCCATTTACAACATGTATCTTCATTCATTCATCCATCTGGGACTCTGGCCAGAGCGTGTGTTCGACATTGGAGCTGGCTAGTGAGTTCTGTGAAGTCGGAGCTTAGCCACGTCCCTCAGACAGCGATGGTGGGCTGAGCATATGTATACCTGTGCTTGTATATTTAATCAGGCTTAAGTAAAGGACGTTGTATCCACTTTCCCAAGAGAAGGGGGAGAGAAAGGTATTGAGAATGAGGATCTTAAGCCTGGGCCTTCAGCAGTGATGCCTTCTGCTTAGGAATGTGCCAACCCTTGGCTGCTGTGGCTTCATTAACCTTTTCCTCTCAAGTGTCTGATTCTTGAAATGGACTCCTGAGGGGTGGAAGTGCCTCCCTCGTGGAAACCTGAGCCTGTCCCCACAGGAGCCCCTGTTTCTGAACAGCACGGTGGAGGCGTATTCAGAGGAGATGCCCCAGAATGTGGCAGGGCCAGGCTGCCGATTGCTTAGCAAGTCCTTTGTCTGGCCACCTTTTCATTAAAGTGTTTCCATCTCTGACAAAGTAGGCTGAACTCCAGAGACAGCAAGCCTCTGTGTGTTGGAAAAGCACACCGTTGGCCTTGAGTCACACACTCCAGGCCCCCCGTGCCAGCCCACCGTCTCGCATCCCCTCCTGTCCCTGTGAGCTTAGAGTGCATTGCCCGTGCTTGCGTGGGTCGCCTTAGTAACCCCGTTCCAAGAAAAATCTGAAGAGGAATTAAAGAATTCTCTGAAGTTTCCCGTACCTCTCACCTTCTTCGGGGGCAAGTAGGAGGAGAACTAGATGGCTGTAGGAAGGAGAATGGTTGTAAGTTACTTTGGTTAGTCCTGGCACGCGGCTCCATGGGACGTCTTGCAGTGCGGGAGAGAGGCCCCTTTGCTCCAGGCGCCTGGATCCCTGTCTGCGTCCCCAGGCCAGCGCTCCCGCGGTGGCTGTGGATACACTGTTGTATCTGAGTAGCGGTGGCTGCTTCCCGGACGTGTGGTGTGATCTGATCAGTGCTGCCCTTTCTGCTCACCAAGGCCTCCAGGCTGCCCTGCTCAGCAAGGTGGGAGTGCCCCCATTGACCCTCCTCCAGTCCATGAGTCTCCACACCCTCCCCTGCCTGCCACTGAGCCAGCTTCTCGGTTATCCAGTGAGGAGGGAGAAGGCGAGGACAAAGAAGAGTCTGTTGAAAAACTGGACTGTCATTATTCAGGTCATCATCCTCAGCCAGCATCTGTAAGTTCCACATCCGCCCCCACGCCGACCCTCCCCACTCAGCAGGGCCAGGGCAGTGCAGGGCGGGGGACCGCAGCATGCCCTCCGCCCGGCCGGGCGCCCCGAGGCGGCATGCACTCTGGCAGGCGTGTCTGCTGCCGCCCCCGGTCTCTGCCATGGCGCTCTGGGCCAGGCATTGTCACGCTCATGCTTCACAGCCCGCGGTCCTCTGTCAGCACTGTCCGTCCTGGCCGCTCCTTCCTGGGCCGCGTGCCCTGCGGATCCACGAGCCCGAGCGTGTGCTCTCTGTCTTGCAGTTTTGCACATTTGGGAGCCGGCAGATTGGAAGAGGCTATTACGTGTTTGACTCCAGGTGGAACCGGCTTCGCTGCGCCCTCAACCTCATGGTGGAGAAGCATCTGAACGCGCAGCTGTGGAAGTGAGTGCCCGCCTCCGCCTCTGGAGGCGGGGCTCAGGGTTGCGTCTTGTTCCTTTCTTAGGGGCTGGTTAAGGAAGGTCATCATCTCCGGTGGACACGTGGGCTTTGACCAGCCCTGGAGCAAGGACTCGTCATTTATCCACTCACTCCCGCAGCGAATATGTCCTGTTCTCTGCGCTGCCCCAGGGGCCTAGCGCTCTCACCTTCTTCGGGGCAAGTAGGAGGAGAACTAGAGCTGTAGGAAGGAGAATGGTTGTAAGTTACTTTGGTTAGTCCTGGCACGCGGCTCCATGGGACGTCTTGCAGTGCGGGAGAGAGGCCCCTTTGCTCCAGGCGCCTGGATCCCTGTCTGCGTCCCCAGGCCAGCGCTCCCGCGGTGGCTGTGGATACACTGTTGTATCTGAGTAGCGGTGGCTGCTTCCTGGACGTGTGGTGTGATCTGATCAGTGCTGCCCTTTCTGCTCACCAAGGCCTCCAGGCTGCCCTGCTCAGCAAGGTGGGAGTGCCCCCATTGACCCTCCTCCAGTCCATGAGTCTCCACACCCTCCCCTGCCTGCCACTGAGCCAGCTTCTCGGTTATCCAGTGAGGAGGGAGAAGGCGAGGACAAAGAAGAGTCTGTTGAAAAACTGGACTGTCATTATTCAGGTCATCATCCTCAGCCAGCATCTGTAAGTTCCACATCCGCCCCCACGCCGACCCTCCCCACTCAGCAGGGCCAGGGCAGTGCAGGGCGGGGGACCGCAGCATGCCCTCCGTCCGTGCGGGGCGCCCCGAGGCGGCATGCACTCTGGCAGGCGTGTCTGCTGCCGCCCCCGGTCTCTGCCATGGCGCTCTGGGCCAGGCATTGTCACGCTCATGCTTCACAGCCCGCGGTCCTCTGTCAGCACTGTCCGTCCTGGCCGCTCCTTCCTGGGCCGCGTGCCCTGCGGATCCACGAGCCCGAGCGTGTGCTCTCTGTCTTGCAGTTTTGCACATTTGGGAGCCGGCAGATTGGAAGAGGCTATTACGTGTTTGACTCCAGGTGGAACCGGCTTCGCTGCGCCCTCAACCTCATGGTGGAGAAGCATCTGAACGCGCAGCTGTGGAAGTGAGTGCCCGCCCTCCGCCTCTGGAGGCGGGGGCTCAGGGTTGCGTCTTGTTCCTTTCTTAGGGGGCTGGTTAAGGAAGGTCATCATCTCCGGTGGACACGTGGGCTTTGACCAGCCCTGGAGCAAGGACCCTCGTCATTTATCCACTCACTCCCGCAGCGAATATGTCCTGTTCTCTGTGCTGGAGTTTTGGGCGAGGAACTCCCAGGTGGATGGAGCTCAGGTTCTAGGTCAGGGAAAAGCATGAAAGCCAGTCAACAGAAAGTAGGTAGACATCGTAGGTTGCCATCAGGGAAACAACAGAAACACTCATCATCTGTAGCTCTTACTGAGATCACGGTAGACCAGGAACCTTGGCTGTGGACATAACAGTTTTCCCAGCTCCAGGCCAGAGGGATTCATGGAGAACTTGCTGGAAGGAGCCCTTGAGCGGAGATGAATGGATGAGAAAGAGTAGCCGTGGGTCTGGCCAGGAGGAGTGGGTTCCAGGCAAGGAGAACGGTGTGTGTGAGGGTCTCGAGTCAGAAAAGAATGTGGCTGATCTGAGAAACAGCACAAAGCCTCTTGGTCCAACAAGAGGCTATCCAAGAGGGTGGCTGCCACTGAAAGGGATTGATGGCACTGGCGGGCTGCTGAGGGTTTTAGATAGTCGAGCTGTTTGCTCTGGCTTACATTAGAAAGCGACAGTCATCTCCTGTGGCTTTATGCATGCTCCTGTCTCCCCAGCGTGGTTGTAAGTTGAGGCAGACTTGTGGCCCAAAAGGTTTATTAGCCCAGCCTTTCTGGAAGGAAAACTTTCGTTACTGCAGAACTTCTCAGAGCCTTTAATGGGTGCGGTCCATTGCGGCTCTCAAAGCAGAGGGCATCATGTGTAATGTGGACTGTCTCTCAAGCTCTTGTGACCTGGGAAGCTCTTTTAGGAGAGCATCTTGGGAATTAGGATTGGGTGGAACCTTCTTTGGGAAGCACTGAGCTTTGCTTCAGGGAGGCTTTCCAGTAGTACATGGTCACCCCAAACCCTCCATTTGGGCGTCATTTACTGGGACCTCCCTGAGTAGCAAGTACATCTAGCGCCCCTCTGCTTGGGTCTCCTGGTGGAGTCAGAGCAGGTTATCAGAGACCTCCGGTAGCCCATAGTCCAGAGAACCGTCTCCATGGTCGTTAGTAGGAGTTTATTTGTTCAAGGGGAGGACCAGCCCCTCAGCAGTTTTACTCTGCTTTACTTCATGTTTCTTCTTGGTTCTTAACTAGATATGAACCCTAACGAAGAAACAGTATTCTGACCCAGAGACAGACTTGGGCAGTGGTTTGTTGGGATTTTGGCAGGGCTGGGGTGGGGGGTGGTAGCCTCACATCAGAAAACTTTGAGATGCGTGACTTCTCAGCTTCTTACCTGGTGGCACCTAGAGAAGTCACTGAGGTCACAGATCGGTGGGTTTAGCGTACTCCTTAGAGTTTAGAAGGGTCCGCGAGATTTTTATTCCCGTTATATTGATCAGTGATTTACAGCCAGCAGTTTCGGTTGGGAGGCTTACCGTTTGTCCTTGGTGGCTTGTGTGGCAAGGCGCCTTCTGTGCTGTGACTTCTGAAGGAACAAGATCCTTGGGGTGACGAAAGAGTATCCAAGAAAATGGGGGGCTGGGGGAGAACAGCACAAAGCCTCTTGGTCCAACAAGAGGCTATCCAAGAGGGTGGCTGCCACTGAAAGGGATTGATGGCACTGGCGGGCTGCTGAGGGTTTTAGATAGTCGAGCTGTTTGCTCTGGCTTACATTAGAAAGCGACAGTCATCTCCTGTGGCTTTATGCATGCTCCTGTCTCCCCAGCGTGGTTGTAAGTTGAGGCAGACTTGTGGCCCAAAAGGTTTATTAGCCCAGCCTTTCTGGAAGGAAAACTTTCGTTACTGCAGAACTTCTCAGAGCCTTTAATGGGTGCGGTCCATTGCGGCTCTCAAAGCAGAGGGCATCATGTGTAATGTGGACTGTCTCTCAAGCTCTTGTGACCTGGGAAGCTCTTTTAGGAGAGCATCTTGGGAATTAGGATTGGGTGGAACCTTCTTTGGGAAGCACTGAGCTTTGCTTCAGGGAGGCTTTCCAGTAGTACATGGTCACCCCAAACCCTCCATTTGGGCGTCATTTACTGGGACCTCCCTGAGTAGCAAGTACATCTAGCGCCCTCTGCTTGGGTCTCCTGGTGGAGTCAGAGCAGGTTATCAGAGACCTCCGGTAGCCCATAGTCCAGAGAACCGTCTCCATGGTCGTTAGTAGGAGTTTATTTGTTCAAGGGAGGACCAGCCTCAGCAGTTTTACTCTGCTTTACTTCATGTTTCTTCTTGGTTCTTAACTAGATATGAACCCTAACGAAGAAACAGTATTCTGACCCAGAGACAGACTTGGGCAGTGGTTTGTTGGGATTTTGGCAGGGCTGGGGTGGGGGGTGGTAGCCTCACATCAGAAAACTTTGAGATGCGTGACTTCTCAGCTTCTTACCTGGTGGCACCTAGAGAAGTCACTGAGGTCACAGATCGGTGGGTTTAGCGTACTCCTTAGAGTTTAGAAGGGTCCGCGAGATTTTTATTCCCGTTATATTGATCAGTGATTTACAGCCAGCAGTTTCGGTTGGGAGGCTTACCGTTTGTCCTTGGTGGCTTGTGTGGCAAGGCGTTCCTCTCTGTGCTGTGACTTCTGAAGGAACAAGATCCTTGGGGTGACTCTGCTGTCTGTCTCTGTCATGTCAGAGTCTGACTGCCTCACCAGTCACTGGCTCCCAGTGAGGAGGAAGCTTGCTTTCTGTCACTGTGACCTTTGGTTTTGAAGAGGTCAGTTCAGCAGAGGCAGATGGGCCACTCACTCAGTGATGAGCTGGTGCACGGGCTTGGGGCAGGCGGGAGCTTGGAGAGAGGTGCCAGGCCAGATGCTCCAGGAAATGAGTGCTCTCAACACGGGAATGAGGACAGGCGGGCGCTGGCAGCCCCTGGGGTTTGCCAGGGTCGGCTCAGCACCTCTCAGCTGGAGAGACCTGTTCTTTAGATGGCATCTTTGAGACCCTCAAAAACACTCTTGAGATGCTCTGGATCCCCCTCCCACTGATGCATCTGAAAGCCCTGCCTCCCGGGAAGAGCCCCTTCCCCTCGGATTATTGTGGATAGCTTGGAGGGGTATGTGGAGGGGGTCCTCCGCTGTGTGTGGAGTCTCTGGACAGCGCCGAGGGTGGGCTAGCTCTTGCTCTGACTCTGCCCGAGGCTCCCTGTGACGGGACACCGCTGTTGCACCCCCTCCTAAGGAGGGGCTGGCATGGTTTTGATGGAGGGATGTGTGTGGGGGGTTTTTTTTCTAATTTAATTTTTCAGATTGGCTATCAAAGGAAAAATGAATATAGAGAGGCACTTATGGAAAAGCTTTAGTTCCACCAACCCCTACACCTCTGTTTCCACTCACCTCTCACAAACAGAAACAGTGTGATGAGTTGCTTGTAGGTCTTTGAGTTCATTCATGCCAGCATAGGTCAATATGACAGTGTGTGTTTTTGTTGTCTCTTCTTTATGTAAAAGGTAAGAAAGAAAAGACGTAAAAGAAATTTTTAAAGAGAAACTTACAGTGTCCAGTGAGGTCCACATCCCTGCCTCTAGGGAAGCCCTTGCTTTTCCTGGGGTTTGGTCCCAGCAGCCTGGCCTTGAGGCTCCCGCTGCCCGAGCCACCTGGTGGCCGGAAGACGCCACTGCACGCAGCGAGGAGGAGCCCTGCGCTGCATTTCCAGCCGGGCTCCTCACAGGGCCAGAGCCCCGGAGTCTGGTTGAGACGGAGAGTCTGATGAGGAGGTCTGGGTGCGCCCAGGGGCTCTGCACTGCCCGTAGGCCCCTCCTGTCACGTCAGCGCTTACCCTTCGTGACTAGCACGGGGATAGAGAGAGGATAGAGGCCCAGCTTCTCGACTTCCCGTGAGTCTGGTGTATGGCCTGAACGTGCAGCCACAGTGGGGAAGCACAGTCCTAGGGCCAGCGCCGCCCTCTCGAGCTGCGATGTTTGAGGCTGTGAACACTTGCCCTTACTTCATTCCTCTTATGAATAACACAGGTCTTCTCAGGAAGCATCGCGAGAGAGCTGGCAGCAACGTCGGCCGACTCTCACTTAAAGGATGGGGACGGGCCCCCCTGGGGCTGGGAGCAGCCCACGCTGCCCGGGGAGTCTGGGGAGGACCGTCTTGGCACGTGGCTTCTCCCCGGGCCACGTGCTGTTTTGCCACGTCCGTGTTAGTTACGCCGTAGGGGTCTTCAGTAGTTCGGTGCCGTCTCATTTTTCAGTCACAGCTAAAGGAGACGTGGGGATGGTCCCCTGGTTTGACTGTTTGAATACATAACTGTAGAGTATTAACATTGTCAGAACACTGAGGGCAAATCCCCTGAGATCTGAGGGCTTCATCCCCTTCTACGGGCATTCAGGCAGGGTCTGGGCCCTGGCGATGGCGATGAACCAGCTGTGTCCTTCCTTTTCCCCGTTCACTTATCGGCTCTCTCACCCTTGGAGTGCCTTCTTCTGTGTCCTAGGAAAGTCTGGGAGCTGGGGACAGAGTAGGAACCCAGCCACGTGACGGTGGCCCAGACGAAGGGTGAGCAGAAGTTGGGGTGAGCAGTCTCTAGGCAGAAGAGCCGCATCATGACCTGGACCAGGAGCTGAAGGAAAAGCAGTAGGCAGAGTCGGGGAGCCGGGGGTACGGTGTGCACCTCCCAGCACGGCACATGGTCTTACAGGCTGTTACTCTCAGAGCGCAGGAAGGCACAGAGAATTTGAAGGGCAGAAGTGATGCTCCGTCGAGCCCGGCATCGCCGGGTGATCCCTCTGACCGAGGGCTGTGTCCAGTGCCAGAGGCGAAGGGGCCTCCTCCTGCAGGTCTCCCTGATGGGCCGTGGTGGACACTGCTCACACCCTCTTCTCTCTTGCAGGAAGATCCCGCCCGTGCCCAGTACCACAGCGCCCGTGTCCACACGAGTTCCTCACCGGACAAACTCTGTGCCGACTTCGCACTGTGGGGCCAGCTTCCTGGCGGCCGCCACCGTGTCACCCTCCCCCGTCCCGCTGGCGGCCACCTGCGTCTCCCCCGGCAGTAAGGCGGTGCCAGCCCACGGAACCACGCTGAACGCCCAGCCAGCCGCCTCCGGGGCCGTGGACCCCGTGTGCAGCATGCAGTCCAGACAAGGAAGCATCGCGAGAGCTGGCAGCAACGTCGGCCGACTCTCACTTAAAGGATGGGGACGGGCCCCCCTGGGGCTGGGAGCAGCCCACGCTGCCCGGGGAGTCTGGGGAGGACCGTCTTGGCACGTGGCTTCTCCCCGGGCCACGTGCTGTTTTGCCACGTCCGTGTTAGTTACGCCGTAGGGGTCTTCAGTAGTTCGGTGCCGTCTCATTTTTCAGTCACAGCTAAAGGAGACGTGGGGATGGTCCCCTGGTTTGACTGTTTGAATACATAACTGTAGAGTATTAACATTGTCAGAACACTGAGGGCAAATCCCCTGAGATCTGAGGGCTTCATCCCCTTCTACGGGCATTCAGGCAGGGTCTGGGCCCTGGCGATGGCGATGAACCAGCTGTGTCCTTCCTTTTCCCCGTTCACTTATCGGCTCTCTCACCCTTGGAGTGCCTTCTTCTGTGTCCTAGGAAAGTCTGGGAGCTGGGGACAGAGTAGGAACCCAGCCACGTGACGGTGGCCCAGACGAAGGGTGAGCAGAAGTTGGGGTGAGCAGTCTCTAGGCAGAAGAGCCGCATCATGACCTGGACCAGGAGCTGAAGGAAAAGCAGTAGGCAGAGTCGGGGAGCCGGGGGTACGGTGTGCACCTCCCAGCACGGCACATGGTCTTACAGGCTGTTACTCTCAGAGCGCAGGAAGGCACAGAGAATTTGAAGGGCAGAAGTGATGCTCCGTCGAGCCCGGCATCGCCGGGTGATCCCTCTGACCGAGGGCTGTGTCCAGTGCCAGAGGCGAAGGGGCCTCCTCCTGCAGGTCTCCCTGATGGGCCGTGGTGGACACTGCTCACACCCTCTTCTCTCTTGCAGGAAGATCCCGCCCGTGCCCAGTACCACAGCGCCCGTGTCCACACGAGTTCCTCACCGGACAAACTCTGTGCCGACTTCGCACTGTGGGGCCAGCTTCCTGGCGGCCGCCACCGTGTCACCCTCCCCCGTCCCGCTGGCGGCCACCTGCGTCTCCCCCGGCAGTAAGGCGGTGCCAGCCCACGGAACCACGCTGAACGCCCAGCCCGCCGCCTCCGGGGCCGTGGACCCCGTGTGCAGCATGCAGTCCAGACAAGTGTCCTCCTCGTCCTCCGCCTCGCCCTCCACGCCCTCCGGCCTGTCCTCCGTGCCCTCCTCCCCCATGGCCCGGAAGCCTCAGAAGTTGAAATCCAGCAAGTCCTGGCGACCCAAGGAGTCTTCCAGCAACAGCACGAACTGTCACAGCACCAGTAGCAGTGCCGGCGGCGGCTCAGGAAAGAAACGCAAAAACACCTCCCCCCCGTTAGCTCCCTCGTCCCTGTCGTCCTCCTCGTCGTCGTCCTCCTCTTCTTCTCATTCCATGGAGTCTTTCAGGAAGAACTGCGTGGCGCACCCCGGGCCCCCCCACCCCGCGGCGGGAGCCTCTGCCCAGGGCGTCGGCCTCAACTGTGTGGCCGGCCGAGCCAACTCGGTGGGCGGCCGGCACGAGCCGCCGGGGGGCCGGGGGGCCCCGAGCGGGAGCCCCGGCGAGTCCATCAAGAGGATGAGCGTGATGGTCCACAGCGGCGACTCCACGCTCTCGCTCGGGCCCTTCGTGCACCAGGCCGGCGCCGAGCTGCCCGTCAGCTCCCACGGTGCCTACCCGCACTCGCACACTCCCCTGGACAAGCTTCTAGGAAAGAAAAGAAAGGGCTCCCCCGGCTCGGGCGGCGGCAGCAGCAGCAGCGCTGGCGGCAGCGGCAAGCCCAAGGTCGCCAAGCTGCCGGCCGTGAACAACGTCCACGCGAAGCACGCGGGGCCCGGCCCGGGGGCGCCGGGGCTGACGAACAGTGCCCTCCTGCAGCAGGTAGGACAGGGCCTGGGGGCCCCGTGGGGCGGCCCGTGGCCTCTGCCTTGAGGTGGTTCCTCGGCTCGGAGATCTGTGCGGGCAGGTTGGTGGCGGCGCCTAAAAGCGAATGTCCAGCTTCACAGTGTCTTTTAAGAAACGGCCGAGTGGATGGCCGGATGAAGGTCACACGGGCTCCTCTCTGCCAGACTCTCTGACGACTCGGAAGGCGCTCCTGGCTCAGGGGGCGACGCCAAGCGCGTCTCAGCAGCCGGGGCCGCGGCCGGCATCCCGCGTGCCGGCGGGGCCCTTCCCCGAGACCGATGGCTGTGTTTCCCGAGTGCAGTCCTCTCGTAGGTTTTTCTGAAGAAAGCTGGGCTGAAATCAAGCTGATCTAGAAAAGGGATGGTTTAAATTTGAAATAGGCCACTTAATATTTTTCCCATCAAAGAATTTCCAATTTTCTGGAGAATTCCTTCCCTATGTGTTCTCTTCCCGGTTATCCACGGAGGCAGGGAAACCGCATTGGCTGTGGGCGGAGCAGAAGACTGAGATCTCATTGCAGTTAGCAAATTGCAAAGAAACCTGAATGTGACCCGTCGGTAGAGAAGGGCCTGTCGGGCGTCGGGTTCTTGGCTGACCGCGGCTTCTCGGGCTGTGCCTCGTCTCTTCCCCGCCTCCCCCGGCGGCCGCGTGCTCCTGTGGCCGGCGCCTCCGCCTCCCTCCCCGTCCCGCCCGGCGCCTCTCTCAGCTTGTCATTTCGGTCAGCAGGGCACCTCCTGTCCTTTTTACAAGCAGAAATGTGAGCAGTTTTTCCCCCGGGTCCCTGCTTTAAAATGTGAGGCTCTTTCCGTTTTTCTTTTCCCCTCCCTCATCTTCAAAGCTGAACTGAAATGTCAGGCTAGGCCTTGTCCAGAAGAGACTTGTGGGCCGGAAGTTCCCCTCCAGTGTCTGTGTGAATGAGTGCTCAGCGCCAGAGGTGTGAGGGAGGTCATGACGCACGGAGTCAAGTAGCAGCTGCTTCACTCCTTCTCTTGGAGCCACAAGGACGTAGGGGCTTATCTGTGTGTCATGTGGGTTTGGGGACACAGGGTTCCTGGACAAGTGAAAACTTGGCGATTTGCAGTTAATGATAAGCATGAAAAATGCCGTGCAGACACTGTCAGGCTCCATCCCTTAGGAACCCCCTTCTGAGCGTAGTTTCCCGATGCATGTGAATCCCGGGAGGGAGGGCCCGCGTGTCTCGGGGCGCGCCGTCCTCACGTGGACTCCGCTGCAGGCCCGCCCGCCCGCGTCCGTGCAGCCTAGGAGAACTGGAGAGCGGGGCCTCGTCTCCACAGAGCCGCTGCTCGAGCCACTGCACCTCCAGACCTTCCTGGGAAATTGGACCATTTTCCAAAAGCTCTATAGGTTTGTTTTCCGTTTTGTTTTGATCCAGGTGAGGTCTGCACGTTTGTCAGCCGAGTCTGGCTCAGGAGCACCTGGTTTCCACCTCCCGTTTCCACCATCTCAGGGGGACTCTGTCTCCCCACCTGGGCGAACAGCCTAAGTTTGGGTTCTTTTCCTTAAAAGCAGTTTCATGTCAAGTGTGTATTTGAGAAAGGTTTTCTCTGTGCAGTGGAATGCTTCCTATTGGGCTACACAGACCCCAGGGTGGGGGGCCATATGGCTGTCGATTAGAGGATGGAGGATCCCCCCCCACCCCACCCCCCGCCGCCAAAATATGTGTTGAATTTTGTTACATTCATGATCATTTATCTGCAAGGGGGAACCTGTAGATATCTTGAGACTCTCAGAGGAACCTGTGCCTCCAAAATGCTGTACAGAAGCCCGCGGCGCCTCTCTCAGCTTGTCATTTCGGTCAGCAGGGCACCTCCTGTCCTTTTTACAAGCAGAAATGTGAGCAGTTTTTCCCCCGGGTCCCTGCTTTAAAATGTGAGGCTCTTTCCGTTTTTCTTTTCCCCTCCCTCATCTTCAAAGCTGAACTGAAATGTCAGGCTAGGCCTTGTCCAGAAGAGACTTGTGGGCCGGAAGTTCCCCTCCAGTGTCTGTGTGAATGAGTGCTCAGCGCCAGAGGTGTGAGGGAGGTCATGACGCACGGAGTCAAGTAGCAGCTGCTTCACTCCTTCTCTTGGAGCCACAAGGACGTAGGGGCTTATCTGTGTGTCATGTGGGTTTGGGGACACAGGGTTCCTGGACAAGTGAAAACTTGGCGATTTGCAGTTAATGATAAGCATGAAAAATGCCGTGCAGACACTGTCAGGCTCCATCCCTTAGGAACCCCCTTCTGAGCGTAGTTTCCCGATGCATGTGAATCCCGGGAGGGAGGGCCCGCGTGTCTCGGGGCGCGCCGTCCTCACGTGGACTCCGCTGCAGGCCCGCCCGCCCGCGTCCGTGCAGCCTAGGAGAACTGGAGAGCGGGGCCTCGTCTCCACAGAGCCGCTGCTCGAGCCACTGCACCTCCAGACCTTCCTGGGAAATTGGACCATTTTCCAAAAGCTCTATAGGTTTGTTTTCCGTTTTGTTTTGATCCAGGTGAGGTCTGCACGTTTGTCAGCCGAGTCTGGCTCAGGAGCACCTGGTTTCCACCTCCCGTTTCCACCATCTCAGGGGGACTCTGTCTCCCCACCTGGGCGAACAGCCTAAGTTTGGGTTCTTTTCCTTAAAAGCAGTTTCATGTCAAGTGTGTATTTGAGAAAGGTTTTCTCTGTGCAGTGGAATGCTTCCTATTGGGCTACACAGACCCCAGGGTGGGGGGCCATATGGCTGTCGATTAGAGGATGGAGGATCCCCCCCCACCCCACCCCCCGCCGCCAAAATATGTGTTGAATTTTGTTACATTCATGATCATTTATCTGCAAGGGGGAACCTGTAGATATCTTGAGACTCTCAGAGGAACCTGTGCCTCCAAAATGCTGTACAGAAGGCTGCTCTTAGACCAGGAGGGGCCTGAGCTCGCTGTTCTCCCTGGAGCAGATTTTAAAGCAGATGACTAGGCTGGCTGGAGCCCCTCAACAGTGGGATCAGTGGGGCCCACTGGGGAGCCTGCGAGAGGTTGCTGAGTGCCAGCCCAGCCTCCGCAGCGACCTGTGGGCTCTGCCCCCGCGGACCTACAAATAGCTCCCTGCAGGCTGGCCAAGGCCAGAGTTCCCTCTCCCTGCCTCCCTACCGCCTTGGGTGTGAGCTTTCACACCTGTGTGCTGGCCCCTTTGGCCTTGCTCACGTCTCAGTTGACCACCTGGAATACCTTCAAGGAAACAGCATCCGGAAATAGAACCAAAAGGCAAACATGTGAGCCGTTCCTCTCAGCTAGAAAAGCCAGGCTGCATCTCTTCCAGACAGTTCTCTGAAAGCCAGTCTCTTAGAACGATTGTGCCCAAGGGTGCTGGAGGCTGTTGAAGACTAAAGCCAAGTTCTCGAGCCGCCTGCCCCTGGCGCGGCCCGTCAGTGGAGACATGGGCGGGAATACCTTGTTCAGAATCAGGGCAGGGCCGGCTACAGCCACCTGCTTACCTTTCATGGCCGCCCCACCCCCTCTCGTTTTGAAAGCCAAGGGCCCGTCCCTGACGGCTGAAAATAGCATGGGGAGGACTAATCTGGACACCAGTGAGGCCGGGCTGCCCCTCCACCCGCACTCTGGACTCCACGAAGCCTCCGAGTCTGTCGTCCCAACCTCCTGCGGGCCTTGCGGGTGGGAACCTGCCGGCCGTTGTTCTAACACGGATGCCCCTTTAGCTTTGTGTGTAGCAGCGAGTGCTCGTTAAAGGACACTGGATCAGGTCCAGCCACCGAATTGCTTTTATCCGTGTTAGAGTGGTCTGGACGGCTTGCCGCAGGCTGTGAGAAGCTCCTGTCTTGTGAACCAGCAGTGAGCCAGCACGGGGGAGGTCGGCCGGCATGATGGTCTTGGCAGGAGCCTGCCTGCAGACTTAGCTCCCTCCCTCCCTCCTCTCCCCCCTAGGGTCTTCCCTCACCCCAGCGTCTGTAGGTCCCTCTCCAGCAGTCAGGCTCCGTCGCTGGAGACACTTCCGGGGGCCAGCAGCCCTGCACCCTGAGCAGCACCCTGGGGAAGGGGGTCTGCGGCGAGGTGTTCGTAGCAGAGGCCGGCTGTGGAGTGTTAGAGCGAGGCGCCGTGACAAAAGAGTCTGTGTTTCTGCCCAGCCTTTTGCAAGTAATTTGGGATCAGAAGCCATCAGAAGTTTCTCATGTCCAAACTGGTTTAAAAGCTGCTGATGGCCAGAGAGCAAGGATACGTTGGTTTAGAGGCTTACTTCTCCTGGTACAAAAGCACTTCTGTGTGAATCTGTGTTTTAAAAAAGAAAATGCAAATGCAAACCATTTTAATTACGGAAAGCCAAATTTTGGTGGGCGGGGAGTGGGGGGGGGGGCAAATAAAAATCACTGTGGGAGGGGGGAGCTTTTCCAAGATTTCCAAAGAGTTTGAATTTTTTTAAAACTTGATTTTCATCTTAAACAGTACGAGGTTGGTTGTCCTGCCTCAGCCTCCTGATTTTAAAAATGGCCTTTGTAATGCTGAAATACTGGGGATGCAGCACAATCTGTCATTCATTAGGTCCCTGGAATAACTGAGATCTTCTTAAGCCACACTGTGCGTTACCCTCAACCTCTCCTTCAGGTCCTGTTCTAGGACTGAGTGTGAGTTTCCGCTTGGCACACTCCCCGTGCTGTGTGTATGCACACCCCCTCCGGCCACTGCACGTGTTTCTGAGGATGCTGGTGAGGGGCGCAGGCACCCAGGGAGGGGCATGGGGGACAGAACCCGTGCCCATGCAGAGGTGATGGGATGCTCCCCCAGGCACCCACTTTCTGGGGACTGATGCCTGCCGTCTTCCTGAGGGTTCCAGAGACCCTCCACCCCCCTCCCCCGGATGTGTTTTCTAGAACGCCACCCCAAAGGACACTGGATCAGGTCCAGCCACCGAATTGCTTTTATCCGTGTTAGAGTGGTCTGGACGGCTTGCCGCAGGCTGTGAGAAGCTCCTGTCTTGTGAACCAGCAGTGAGCCAGCACGGGGGAGGTCGGCCGGCATGATGGTCTTGGCAGGAGCCTGCCTGCAGACTTAGCTCCCTCCCTCCCTCCTCTCCCCCCTAGGGTCTTCCCTCACCCCAGCGTCTGTAGGTCCCTCTCCAGCAGTCAGGCTCCGTCGCTGGAGACACTTCCGGGGGCCAGCAGCCCTGCACCCTGAGCAGCACCCTGGGGAAGGGGGTCTGCGGCGAGGTGTTCGTAGCAGAGGCCGGCTGTGGAGTGTTAGAGCGAGGCGCCGTGACAAAAGAGTCTGTGTTTCTGCCCAGCCTTTTGCAAGTAATTTGGGATCAGAAGCCATCAGAAGTTTCTCATGTCCAAACTGGTTTAAAAGCTGCTGATGGCCAGAGAGCAAGGATACGTTGGTTTAGAGGCTTACTTCTCCTGGTACAAAAGCACTTCTGTGTGAATCTGTGTTTTAAAAAAGAAAATGCAAATGCAAACCATTTTAATTACGGAAAGCCAAATTTTGGTGGGCGGGGAGTGGGGGGGGGGGCAAATAAAAATCACTGTGGGAGGGGGGAGCTTTTCCAAGATTTCCAAAGAGTTTGAATTTTTTTAAAACTTGATTTTCATCTTAAACAGTACGAGGTTGGTTGTCCTGCCTCAGCCTCCTGATTTTAAAAATGGCCTTTGTAATGCTGAAATACTGGGGATGCAGCACAATCTGTCATTCATTAGGTCCCTGGAATAACTGAGATCTTCTTAAGCCACACTGTGCGTTACCCTCAACCTCTCCTTCAGGTCCTGTTCTAGGACTGAGTGTGAGTTTCCGCTTGGCACACTCCCCGTGCTGTGTGTATGCACACCCCCTCCGGCCACTGCACGTGTTTCTGAGGATGCTGGTGAGGGGCGCAGGCACCCAGGGAGGGGCATGGGGGACAGAACCCGTGCCCATGCAGAGGTGATGGGATGCTCCCCCAGGCACCCACTTTCTGGGGACTGATGCCTGCCGTCTTCCTGAGGGTTCCAGAGACCCTCCACCCCCCACCCCCGGATGTTTTTTCTAGAACGCCACCCCCAAAGAAAGAGCTTGATAGGCTAAGACATCACTGCTTGAGAAGATGCCACTGAATTTGAGGGGGTGAGCTGGAGCTTTTCAAGAGATGATTCCACCTGCGCAGCTCCCGAAAGGAGAGGCAGGCACTTTGGCTCAGAGGAACACACGAAGTTGCCAAACAAACACAGGGTAGATATCGCAAGGCTCCGACCATGGCCCTGGTCGGGACAGAGCCAGTCAGCACATCTGTTTCCATGCAATTCTTGGGTTACAAACTTCAGTTTCAGGGATTTTCAGTCAACAGTAGGTAGAATGAATAAATACTTGGTTACCAGCCTAATAATGTGAATTGCTTACAGAATCATTATGTAAGATAACAAAACATTTAAGGAGATACTTTAGCTATAAATTGATGTACAATATTGATTTTTTTTTTTTTAAGGAAGGGTAAACCAGGATCTTGTTCAATTATTATGCAACCAATCAATAAATGTTTTTTAAATGATACTGTAAGAGAGCTTGTAAGAAGAGCGGACAGATGGGCCAGTTGGTGCAGTCAGGAGAGGGTGGTCTGGTGGTTCGTCCCGGGAGAAGGAGAGGAGGAGGGGAGAGGGGATCAGGACAGGCCGTACCTGGTTGATTCCTCGGTGACAAGTGCAATGGGGGATGGGTAGACTTTATTTTCAGAGCCAGGGGGACTTGATGGTTACAAATAAAGTTGCTTTTAGTGGTGGAATTTGTAGACAGATTATGTTGTTCCAGAAGATGTGAATAGGATCCATGATAGCAAGTTGACTCAGAATAATGTAGATAATTAGGTCCCTGGAATAACTGAGATCTTCTTAAGCCACACTGTGCTACCCTCAACCTCTCCTTCAGGTCCTGTTCTAGGACTGAGTGTGAGTTTCCGCCACACTCCCGTGCTGTGTATGCACACCCTCGGGCCACTGCACGTGTTTCTGAGGATGCTGGTGAGGGGCGCAGGCACCCAGGGAGGGGCATGGGGGACAGAACCCGTGCCCATGCAGAGGTGATGGGATGCTCCCCCAGGCACCCACTTTCTGGGGACTGATGCCTGCCGTCTTCCTGAGGGTTCCAGAGACCCTCCACCCCCCACCCCCGGATGTTTTTTCTAGAACGCCACCCCCAAAGAAAGAGCTTGATAGGCTAAGACATCACTGCTTGAGAAGATGCCACTGAATTTGAGGGGGTGAGCTGGAGCTTTTCAAGAGATGATTCCACCTGCGCAGCTCCCGAAAGGAGAGGCAGGCACTTTGGCTCAGAGGAACACACGAAGTTGCCAAACAAACACAGGGTAGATATCGCAAGGCTCCGACCATGGCCCTGGTCGGGACAGAGCCAGTCAGCACATCTGTTTCCATGCAATTCTTGGGTTACAAACTTCAGTTTCAGGGATTTTCAGTCAACAGTAGGTAGAATGAATAAATACTTGGTTACCAGCCTAATAATGTGAATTGCTTACAGAATCATTATGTAAGATAACAAAACATTTAAGGAGATACTTTAGCTATAAATTGATGTACAATATTGATTTTTTTTTTTTTAAGGAAGGGTAAACCAGGATCTTGTTCAATTATTATGCAACCAATCAATAAATGTTTTTTAAATGATACTGTAAGAGAGCTTGTAAGAAGAGCGGACAGATGGGCCAGTTGGTGCAGTCAGGAGAGGGTGGTCTGGTGGTTCGTCCCGGGAGAAGGAGAGGAGGAGGGGAGAGGGGATCAGGACAGGCCGTACCTGGTTGATTCCTCGGTGACAAGTGCAATGGGGGATGGGTAGACTTTATTTTCAGAGCCAGGGGGACTTGATGGTTACAAATAAAGTTGCTTTTAGTGGTGGAATTTGTAGACAGATTATGTTGTTCCAGAAGATGTGAATAGGATCCATGATAGCAAGTTGACTCAGAATAATGTAGATAATTAGGTTAGCGAGCCTTGATCCTTTGATTTCTTAGACTGAAGTTTTAATTGAGTTTCCTTATTGTCTCCCGGTAGTACATGGAGCGTCGGGATTAGGAAATTAGCCATTTTGGACTCTGCCTGCCACAAACAGACCTATTCTAAACAGTGCTATTAAATTCTAGACTGTTGTGCAAATATTTTATTTGCAACTACTTTAATTATGATGAGCAATTGTGACCATTTAAAACATGGGAGTACAAGTATTTTTTTGAATTAAATTAACTTGCAGAAACCAAATTTGCAGTGGTTGGGATGTTTCTAGACAGACTTTGGTATCAATTTAAAACCAAGATAATTTTTTATATGCTTTCCAATAGAATTTCGTGACAACTCCTGCAGTTTTCTTAACCTACAAAAAAAAAAAAAAAGTGCTGCAATGATGAACAAAGAATTATACAAAAGCCTACTTTTGTATCTTTATTTTGGAATTTCTTGTTCTATTATAAATATGGAAGTATCCCTATTTGAGAAGACATATTTTGTTAAAAATGAACTGTACATATTTAAATATGTATTTTTGCACAGGTCTTTTTTTCTGATATCCTGTTTTGGTACAATTGAGATCATCTAGTATTTATTTATTAATTAATAAAAGTAAATACCTTTTTATAATTTGAAGTGGTTCACTGCCAAGCCAATAGCTCTAGGACCTGCCTCCTTTACCGTGTAAGGGATGCCTCTGTTCTGTGAAAGTCTTTTGTCCCTTTCAGTGTCTCGGGAGTAGGTTCGTGCAGATAAAGTGGGCATCGCTTCTCCCCTAGTTGCTTGATTTCCCTATAGACTACATGTAGTTAGTGACACACTGCTTTTCTTTTTGTTGTTACGTGTGTGTGAGAGAGAGAGAGTGTGTGTGTGTGTGTCTGTGTGGGCCCCAAGCACACGGGTGTTAGTATGTGATGTGATTAAAACTAATGGGGGGGGGAATACTGAAAGTGCCTGAACCTAGTTTTAAGCTTAGACAGATACTTTAAAAAGACTTGAATGTTCAGTTGAACTTTTTTGGAGTTTGCTTTTTTCCACCTAAATATTGGTATGTAAATTTTAGAGGAGGAGTTGAAAAACCACCAAATGCTGGTAATTGTATAAGGTATTTTAAAATTAAGACCTTTGGGTTCACAGGAATTCAGCTGGTGATGGATTGCCCAGTGGCACCAAGGGTTACAGATCTTCCTGTCAGCCAGCAACTGAACACAGTGTGTCCGTTTTGTTACTCACTCATGAGATGCAGAGTTTAAAATAGAATATTTAAAAGATTTTGTATTCCAAAAATATAATACAAAGTACCTCTGAGAACAGTGAAAAAAAATATGTATAATTTGAAAAATGTAACTTATAAAGGCAGCTGTCTTCCTGCAAGAGTTCTGTTGCCAAGGAATCTCTTAATGTCTCTCATTCTGTCCTGCGGGGGGAAAACGTTGGGCTTTGGAAGGTGATTGTTAAAAGTTTCACTGTTTAGCAGAAAAAGAATCATTTTTACATTTTGTGTAAAACCTTCTACATGTTCAGATCATTTAAATGAGCACTACATACTGTCATTGTGAGTGTAGGGCTTTGAAAGCATTTTGCTGGTTTCTTTTTTTTTTTTTTTCTTCTTTGAGCTTGGTTATAAAAGCAATCTCCTGTGTTAAAATGTGTGAATAGTTTGATCATTTGTACACATAATCAAGAGCATCTCAGCTGGACTTTGTGTTGGCTGCTGTGTAGAACATGAACAAATGTCAAGGGATAGAAGATTACTTTGGATATTTAAAAGAGAAGAAATATATAGTCTATTTGTTTTGTAACAAGTTCTGTAAATAAAATAATTTATACTATTTATAAGAAAAAGTTGTGCTTTGCTTTATGAGAAATTAGTTTGTGGAACAGACATGTTAACAGGCAATAAAACTAGGATTTCTCAATAAATGAGGTTGGCTGCATGGACTGATTTCCATCTTTCTGCCTCGTGATATGGAACCTCTTGCGGTCTAGTCTGACTCTTGTTCATTTTTCACATCAGATACCCTTGTAAAGCATCTTCCTTCACCTTTCCTTCCATACAAGCTACAAACTTCTAAGGACTTCAGATATTTCCATTCTGGGGCACAAAACTTCATCCTGGGTCAAGGAATAACCAGGTAAAGAGTGAACACAACTGGGCTTCCCCTGGTGATTCAGTGGGTAAGGACACCGCCTTGCAGTGCAAGGGCGCCGGTTCGATCCCTGGCCTGGGAAGATCCCACGTGCCGCGGAGCGGCTGGACCGATGTGTCCAATTGCCGAGCAGGAGCTCTGGAGCACGTACGCCCAGAGCCGACGCTCTGCGACGACAGACGCCACCGTGATGGGAGGCCCACAGGAGCCAAAGAACAAAGACGGATGAAAAATAAATAATAAAAAGAGGCCCAAATAGCTTTAAAAAAAAAACTATTAAAAAAAGTGAACACAACTGTACGCCTACCTGGTAGGTTTGTCAGCAGAAGGAAATTGATAGGTTGAGAAACACATTCTGTTTGTACTGTTTGATGGTATGTGCTCAGTTTGGATTTCAGGTAAGTCTCTTGTGTATGTGTGTGTTTTAATCTTGATTTTACATTTTGTGTAAAACCTTCTACATGTTCAGATCATTTAAATGAGCACTACATACTGTCATTGTGAGTGTAGGGCTTTGAAAGCATTTTGCTGGTTTCTTTTTTTTTTTTTTTCTTCTTTGAGCTTGGTTATAAAAGCAATCTCCTGTGTTAAAATGTGTGAATAGTTTGATCATTTGTACACATAATCAAGAGCATCTCAGCTGGACTTTGTGTTGGCTGCTGTGTAGAACATGAACAAATGTCAAGGGATAGAAGATTACTTTGGATTTTTAAAAAGAGAAGAAATATATAGTCTATTTGTTTTGTAACAAGTTCTGTAAATAAAATAATTTATACTATTTATAAGAAAAAGTTGTGCTTTGCTTTATGAGAAATTAGTTTGTGGAACAGACATGTTAACAGGCAATAAAACTAGGATTTCTCAATAAATGAGGTTGGCTGCATGGACTGATTTCCATCTTTCTGCCTCGTGATATGGAACCTCTTGCGGTCTAGTCTGACTCTTGTTCATTTTTCACATCAGATACCCTTGTAAAGCATCTTCCTTCACCTTTCCTTCCATACAAGCTACAAACTTCTAAGGACTTCAGATATTTCCATTCTGGGGCACAAAACTTCATCCTGGGTCAAGGAATAACCAGGTAAAGAGTGAACACAACTGGGCTTCCCCTGGTGATTCAGTGGGTAAGGACACCGCCTTGCAGTGCAAGGGCGCCGGTTCGATCCCTGGCCTGGGAAGATCCCACGTGCCGCGGAGCGGCTGGACCGATGTGTCCAATTGCCGAGCAGGAGCTCTGGAGCACGTACGCCCAGAGCCGACGCTCTGCGACGACAGACGCCACCGTGATGGGAGGCCCACAGGAGCCAAAGAACAAAGACGGATGAAAAATAAATAATAAAAAGAGGCCCAAATAGCTTTAAAAAAAAAACTATTAAAAAAAGTGAACACAACTGTACGCCTACCTGGTAGGTTTGTCAGCAGAAGGAAATTGATAGGTTGAGAAACACATTCTGTTTGTACTGTTTGATGGTATGTGCTCAGTTTGGATTTCAGGTAAGTCTCTCTGTGTGTATGTGTGTGTTTTTAATCTTGATTTTATATTGCAGTATAGTTGATTAACAATGTGATTTTTGTTTCAGGTGTGCAGCAACATGATTCTGATATACAGACACAGGTAGCCTTTTTCAAATTCTTTTCCGATTTAGGTTATGAGAGAATACTGAGGAGCGAGAGAAGTTTTTTTTTTATTTTATCTATTGATTCTTTAATATTATTTATTTATGTATGTTTAGCTGCTCTGGGTCTTTTGTGTGGGGGGGCTTTCTCTAGTTGTGGCGAGTGGGGGCTGCTCTTCATTGTAGTGCGTAGGCTTCTCATTGCAGTAGCTTCTGAGGCTCTAGGGCTTTCGGGCTTCAGTAGTTGGGGCTCCCCGGCTCTAAAACACAGTCTCAGTAGTTGTGGTGCAGGAGCTTCTTTGCTCCGCAGCACGTGGGATCTTCCCAGACCGGGAATTGAACCCCTGTCTCCTGCATTAACAGGCAGATTCTTTACCACTGAGCCACCAGGGAAGCCCAGGATAGGTTTTTTTTACCCAGGGTGGGACTGGTCTCTTCGTTACTTTTAATGTCCCTCCCTCACTGGCGACACAAGTGTATTTTGGTATTAGGCACAGCAGAATCTTTCATCCCCGGAATAAACGTGCGTGATTACAGGAAGGAGTCGGGCTGGCTGCTGTCCCCACTGCCCTGCCCCATGGGCTTCCCTTCCCTGCTTGGATCCACTGGCTGCTCCCCCTCGTTCTCACTCAGCTCCCTGTAGGTGACTCCTTTCACTTTGGCTGTCCCCCTTAAACGTCCCAGGGGACGTTCACTCACTCACCCTCTCGCGTTCTTTGCTTCCCTTCTCTTGCAGGAGACCAGGCCAGGGTTCACCGGATGGAGGGTGCGCCGTTTGGCATCTCGACCTGATGGATCGACCTGCAGGAAGGCAGGTGAGATCATTCTAGACAGAGGGGGCCGAGGAAGCCAGCACCGGTGTGAGGACCCGCGGGCTGGAGGACGCTCCTGGGTGACGCTTGCGGCGAGGGAGGGGCTGACAGAGCCGCAGAAGGGGGCGTTAGATCGTTCAGGATCTTCAGTGTCCTGGAGTCTTCCTCCTCAGGAACGTACTGTTGAACCAGACTTAATGGTCAGAGCTCAGTCCCAGCACATGCAGCTGCCAGAGGTACTGGTGACCGTGAGAAGTCACTGCAGCCTCTTTGCCTTTGTCTCCCATTTTCACTCTTGCCTAAACTCTGTCTTCCGCCTTTACTCCCCACCCCCCAAGTCCTCATCACGAGACTCTGCCCTAGGTCAGACCCCAGGTCCTCCGCCTTCTGCCTCCACTGTCTTCTCTGTCAGTCTTCTCTTTCTCATAAGAAACTTGGTCCTGTTGCCAGTGGGGCTTCCCGAAGGCGTCTAATGTGTATATATTTAATCCCTACCACATAGGGCCTTTCGAGGACAGAATGGACAGGTGAGACGCTTGGGGCAAAAATAATTTATAAAGCTGTTGTCGTGATCCAGGTAACAGCTATTAAGTTTCTAAACCAAGACAGTGACCATGTGGATAAACCAGGAAGATTCCAGAGATCTCTTAAAAGGTAGAACCAATGCAGCTTTGAGGCCTCGTTGCGTTGAACGTTCAGGGGAAGAGTGAGTCTAAGATAAATAGCTGAGAGGTTTTGGCTCGGCCAGTCTGGCTGAGGAGCCTTAAGTGGAACACACGCTATGATGATAGAGAAGGAAGACATGACTGAGTTACCATTGTAGGACCCAGTGGCTGTGCTCACAGTCTGGAGCTTAAGAGAAAGATTGGAGCCTAACGCGGAGTTGCAGGGTTGTCTGTCACTGGCCGTGGATGGATTCACCTGGGAGAAATGGGTGGCATTATTAAGAATAATCTGGCTTATTCTTAGTTTGCAATAATGCTTGTCAGCTTGGAGGCCTCCTGTGCCAGATGTGGTCCTCGGCTCTCCACGTACCTGCTCTCTCTCATGCCCTGACAGGGCCCCAGCTTTGGGGCTCCTTCTGGTGAGGAGCTTCCAAGGAGGCCCGTGTCTTGCTTGAAGTCCCACAGTGAGTGGGAGGTATCGCCAGCCTTGGAATTCAGGTCTCCCAGCTCAGTGGATCTTAATCCCCCCGCCCCACAGACTCTCAGGATCCCATAAAGGAAATCGTAGGTTCTCTCTGACGGACGCACAGGCACCCCTCGGTCTGTGTTCCGTCTCCAAGATTTCCCAACCTTGAAGCCCACGCCCCACAGCCACGGAGAGAGAGCAGCCCAAGACAAAGCCAGGAAGAGGAGAGGGCTTGGGGTGAAGCAGTGCCAGGGAAAGAAGAGAAGGCAGACTTCAGCTGGTTTCGTGAGAGGACAGATGGCTCCTCTCAATTGTCTGCCCTATCCACCCACTTAGGTATTTGTTTTTCTTCTCCTTCTTTCTCCAGGATAACTGGGATCAGTATTGAGATGAAAAGCTGGACCCTGGGCAGGGAAACTGCCGAAGAATTCAAAGTATGAGTGTGGCCAAGTGACGACCTCGCCTGGGAATTCAAGGAAGACCTGGGAGCTGCTACTGGAAGCCTACGTAGGCCCCTGCAGATGGGTCTGCAGCTTCCCTGGAGCTGGAGCTCAGCCCCCTCCCTCCCGTGACTGACGCACAGAGTTCCAGAGCACGGTCCACGCTCAGCTCGATACGGCCAGTAATGGAGAAGGGCTCTGCCCAAGGCAGGCCCGGGGTTAGCACGCTGACACAGCCGTGACGTGGGTAGGGCTGGGGACAAAGGATACAGCGGTAGGGTCCGGGTGGCCGTCCATATTTCACCTTCAAAAGCAGGGCTGTGGCGATGGGCTTGTGGTTCCTGGGTCCTGAGCGAGGCCCTGGCAGTGGATGGCCACGGAGTGGAGGCAGAGCGTAGGAGTCCGGTGGCTCACAGTCTGGAGCTTAAGAGAAAGATTGGAGCCTAAGCGGAGTTGCATGGTTGTCTGTCACTGGCCGTGGATGGATTCACCTGGGAGAAATGGGTGGCATTATTAAGAATAATCTGGCTTATTCTTAGTTTGCAATAATGCTTGTCAGCTTGGAGGCCTCCTGTGCCAGATGTGGTCCTCGGCTCTCCACGTACCTGCTCTCTCTCATGCCCTGACAGGGCCCCAGCTTTGGGGCTCCTTCTGGTGAGGAGCTTCCAAGGAGGCCCGTGTCTTGCTTGAAGTCCCACAGTGAGTGGGAGGTATCGCCAGCCTTGGAATTCAGGTCTCCCAGCTCAGTGGATCTTAATCCCCCCGCCCCACAGACTCTCAGGATCCCATAAAGGAAATCGTAGGTTCTCTCTGACGGACGCACAGGCACCCCTCGGTCTGTGTTCCGTCTCCAAGATTTCCCAACCTTGAAGCCCACGCCCCACAGCCACGGAGAGAGAGCAGCCCAAGACAAAGCCAGGAAGAGGAGAGGGCTTGGGGTGAAACAGTGCCAGGGAAAGCAGAGAAGGCAAACTTCAGCTGGTTTCGTGAGAGGACAGATGGCTCCTCTCAATTGTCTGCCCTATCCACCCACTTAGGTATTTGTTTTTCTTCTCCTTCTTTCTCCAGGATAACTGGGATCAGTATTGAGATGAAAAGCTGGACCCTGGGCAGGGAAACTGCCGAAGAATTCAAAGTATGAGTGTGGCCAAGTGACGACCTCGCCTGGGAATTCAAGGAAGACCTGGGAGCTGCTACTGGAAGCCTACGTAGGCCCCTGCAGATGGGTCTGCAGCTTCCCTGGAGCTGGAGCTCAGCCCCCTCCCTCCCGTGACTGACGCACAGAGTTCCAGAGCACGGTCCACGCTCAGCTCGATACGGCCAGTAATGGAGAAGGGCTCTGCCCAAGGCAGGCCCGGGGTTAGCACGCTGACACAGCCGTGACGTGGGTAGGGCTGGGGACAAAGGATACAGCGGTAGGGTCCGGGTGGCCGTCCATATTTCACCTTCAAAAGCAGGGCTGTGGCGATGGGCTTGTGGTTCCTGGGTCCTGAGCGAGGCCCTGGCAGTGGATGGCCACGGAGTGGAGGCAGAGGACAGTGGAGGGAAGGCTCGGGGGCTGGGCTGGCACTGTGCAGGCCGTCTGCTCCAGAGGCGTTAGGGCTGAGAGGGAGTCAGGGCCAGCTGCTCAGGTCTGGAGCGAACAGGACGTGGTGGCTTCGCACAGCGAGCAGCTCCGCAGAGAGGGCACTGTGCACCTGGCTGGACAGGTAACGGCCAGGGGAGAGAGCAAGGCAGTAAGGAACGTGGACGTCCTCTTGGCCCCACATTCCTGGAGGGTAGATGAAAGAAGAGCCTCTAAGGCGGAGGATTTCAAGAAAAGCAGGGCCCTCACAAACCTGGTGTGGAGTGTTGGCAGCATCCACGCGCTGGGGAGACATTTGGGAAAAGCAGCTCTGGTAAATTCTAAGAGAGGGTTGATGCGGCTCTCAGGGCGCCACCTACTGGTCGTCTTGAGAGGTCACTTGCCCAAGGCAATGTTACTGTGTTCACAGAATTGCGGGTCTGGAGGCTGAGTCGTTCACTAGCAAGTTGTACCTTTTATTTCTTAGGTCCACGGAAAATTAGGCCGTTACAAGTGATTTCTAAACGGCAAGACATCAGCCTCCCCCTTGACCATGTCCTTCTAGGTTGTAATGGCCTGGGGTAAACAGACACACATTCTTTATTGTTTTATTACTTTTATTTTTAATTGGAGGATAATTGCTTTACAGTGTTACGTTGGTTTCCCGCATGCATCAGCATGGATTAGCCACCGGTTTACATGGTCTGCTGCCTCTTTTGTTGTTGTTAATTTTGGCCTCTTTCATTGTTTGTTTGTTTATTTATATTTAAATTTTTGGCCTCTTTTATTTATTTCCATCCATCTCTATTCTTTGGCCTGTGTGGGCCTCCTATTGCAGTGGCCTCTCTCGCTGCCGAGCACCAGCCGTGGACGCACGCGCTCTAAAGCACCCGCTCGCAATTGGACACACCGGTCCAGCTGCTCCGTGGCACGTGAGATCTTCCCAGGCCAGGGATGGAACCAGTGCTCCCTGCACTGCAAGGCGGACTCTTTATCCACTGGACCACCAAGGAAGCCCTATTTATTTATTTTCATCCATGTTTATTCTTTGGCCTGCGTGGGCCTTGAACCTCCCTCCTACCCCTCACCCCACCCCCACCCCACCTGGTCGTCACAGCGCACGGGTGGCGCTCCCTGTGTCGTCATGCTGCCCCTCCCCGCTGTGCTACGTGCGGTGGGGCGTGTGGCTCCCGGCTGCCCTCTCCGTTGGTCCCGCCCTCGCCTTCCCACCCTGCGTCCACGGGTCTGTTCTGGTTCTGCCTCTCCACTGCTGCCCTCCACATGGGTTCATCAGTACCAGTGTTCTAGATGTCATATGTGTGTGTGTGTTAATATATGGTCATCATTTTTCTCGTTCTGACTTGACTCTGTGTAACAGGCTCCAGATGCATCTGCTTCACTGGAACTGACTCCAGTGAATTCCTCCTTGTGACTGAGTAATGCTCCACCGTGTGTGTGGACCACAGCTTCTTAATCCTTTCCTCTGCTGACGTACGTCTGGGTGGCTTCCATGTTCTAGCTGTTGTAAACAGTGCTGCAGTGACCGTGGGGGTGCATGTGCCTTTTACAGTTATGGTTTCCTTGGGGTATTTGCCCAATAGTGGCATGGCTTAGTTGTGTGGTCGTTTTTCTCTAGTTCTTTAAGAAGGTCTCCAGATTGTTCTCCATAGTGACTGTATCCATTTATGTTCCCACCAGCAGCATGACTCACGTTCTTGCTCTCCTTTGTAGGTCTTCAAAAACAGAAGACTGAGGCAAGCCTGTGGCTCTGTGGCTTGGAAACCAAAACCAGTGATTATTCGACTGTGTCATGTTTTCAACACAGGAAAGTCTCTTCATTTGCCCAGAGCTGTTGTGGAGGTAAGAGGTTTGTTATTAACAACTGTGAGTTTTTTGGAGCATAATGAACACGCAGGGTCATATAGCCCCTCTCTGTTTTTGTCCTGAACTCAGGCACAGATGTCAAGTGTCACCTCATAATCATCTTCAAAAGCAGCTTTTTTTTTTTTTTCCTTTTTCTTTGTTTTTTTGTTTGGTTTTTTCTGTATAAACTGCATTGTTTAAAATTGAAATATAGTAGATTTACATTGCTGTGCCAATCTCTGCTGCATAGCTCAGTGGTTCCGTCTTACACATAAATACATTCTTAAGTATTCTTTTCCAGTATGGTGTATCCCAAGAGGTTGGATATAGTTCTGTGTGCTGTCTAATAGGACCTTACAGTTCATCCATTCTAGGTACAATACTTTGCGTCTCCCAACCCCGAATCATCTTTACACCGTCTCCCATCTCCCAACTTGGGCAGCCAGAAATCTGATCTCTACGTCTGTATGTCTATTTCTGTTTTATAGTTAGGATCACATGTGACATACTTTGGATTCCTAATATTGAGTAATCTTTTGTCTTTCTCATTCAGAATTACTTTATGTAGTATGATAATCTCCAATAGTATCTGTGTAGCTGCAAGTAGCATTATTTTATTCCTTTAGAGGACTCAGTTGTATTCCATCATATGTTTATATGCCACAGTCTGAAGAGGGACACTGTGGTGACCTAGGTCTTGGCTAGTGTAAATACTGCTGCAGTGAAATCGCGCTGTGTATGACTTTTTGACTTAAATTTTCTCTCTGCGGTGAGGCCTGGGAGTGAGATGATCAGTCAGTGTGGCAGCTCCATTTTTGGTTCCTTCCGGAAGCTCTGCACTGTTGTCTGTTGTGGCTGTTACGGTTGACATTCTTGAGTGACCTCAGAGGGTCGGTTTTCTTTCATCCTACTGTCTCCAACATTTGATATTGGTAGTCTTTATGAGGGCGGCCCTGCTGAGTGGTGCTCGATGATGTCTCTTTATAGTTTTTTTTGTTTTTTTTGCTTTTACAGAGTTTTGTTGTTTACAGATTTATATAATCCCAGAGTAGTCATACGTACATCCCATCCCCTCCACCCACCCAGCCTCTTTATAGTTTTACTTTGCAGTTCTCCAATAATGAGATACATGGAACCTCTTTCAATGTAACTTCCAAATACAAGGAAAGAAAAATAACACTCTGGATTCAATTCTGGAAAAGTTCGCCATGTTTTGAGCGGGTTTTCTGATACCTACTCCCTGGACATACTTAAAAAGGCGTCCTTCCTTTATAGCCCCAGGTGCTCAGGCCGCAAGTCCTGTCTGACTCTTCATGAGTCTGTGGAATGGAGCCTAACAGCTCCTCTTGTCTGGCGGAGTTTCCAGGCAAAAATACTGCAGTGGGCTGCCCTGGCCTATTCCAGGAAATTCTTCTGACCCAGGACAGACCCATGGCTCCACATCTGTGAAATTGGCAGGAGAATTCTTGACCGCCTGAGATGACCTGGGAAGATCTTAAACTAACCCAAAGGCCTTGTGAATTTAAAGGAATCCTAAGCTACCATTTTTAGGCTGTGTTACTAGAGGTGTCCACAAGGAGGCAGCACTTCCTCAGGTCCATTTGAGGATTTCTTGGCAAACAGAGCCGGAGAAAAAGTCAGGATCCCAGGTTGTGGATAAGAGCGGAGTGTGGTAGGGCTGAGGACCTTGCATCTTCCTCCTTCTCTGCAGGGACCCAGAGACATCCCAGACCTGCACAGAAGCTGAAGATAGGGAGACTGTGGTGATAAGGTGGGAACATGCCAAGCTCGGGGGCTGCCATGGGATCCACCTTGGGGAGACTAGAGAACAGGTGCCGTTGAGAGCTATCTCAGCCCAGAGACTCGGGCATTCTTACATAGTACTACACGAGCTGAGCTATGGGAAGATCCACCGAGATCTCGAGAGTGCAGTCCCAAACTCCTGCCCCGTGCATTACCGATTCAAGGAGGGCTTGTTTTTGCTGCATCCTCTCCAGCTGCCTCAGAGGCAGCTCTGTCCAGCCTCGGGTCCTAAGGCTGCCCGTCGTCCCGGAGGAGGGCGTGAGTGGAGGACAGGACCCCTAGGCCTCAGGGGAGTACTCTCCACATTTGGTTATTTGAAAGTGAATGTTTCTTGTATAGTGGAGAAAATACATTTGCATTGTCATGTTTATTTTGGGTTTACAGCCAGTTGACTTGCTTATTATATACATGTCTGCCTCTTGGGATTATTTTTCCCAGTAGGCAGTTATAGTCTGCTAAGTAGAATTCCATCTGGTGTATGCTAGGTTGTGAAGGATTATTTTATGGAAAGGACTGTCTGTAGGTAAATCCCAAGATCCTAATTTATAAACCATGGTTTGTAAATGTTTTCATTGGTATCAATTTCTTTTTTAATTTTGGTTTAAAAAAATTAAAAATCGATACCAATGAAAGCATTTGCAAACCATGGTATCAGTTTTCAGATGGCACCCAATGGAGTTATCTTAGGTAATTGGTCCTTGTCTGACTTCAGTCACTTAGGATCCTGGTCACAGGAGCCGTTTTGCTGCAGAAGGCATTTTCGTGCTTCTGATAGATGTGTCATACGCCAGTGAATTTATATGTGAATTCGTGTGTATGTATGTCTGTGTATGCATGTGTATTTGTGTATGTGATGTTGTGTGTGTTTACCACAGATTTGTCCATCCATGCTGAATTTGGGTTCGATGTGCCCGTGCAGCCTTGGCCTGGGATGAAGTGCTGCCGGGAACCCTGGCCGGCAGGCGTCTTCTCGGATGAGCCGCGCTCCGCCTGGAGAGGGCCGGCAGGGAGGAGGCCGGACAGTGAGGTAGCGCCTCGGTGGTTCTAGAAGGACGCTCCCTCCTGTTCTGTGTCCTGTTTTCACCAGTTGAATTGCTGTAAACAGTTACATGTGAGATTTCTGTTTTGTCCAGGTCCGCTCCAGCGTCTTTTGCGGTACCTTTGAGACCAAGCATTGTAGTGGCGGCAGGTGGCACGCTATTGGAGTTTGATGTGCACCTTTCTGTATAGCAGACGTGGGGCATCTCTTTCTCTGTGTTCTGTAAATTAAAAGAAAAACAAAAACTAATGTCTCTTACGGCGACATCTTAAGATTGTCTTGTTCAAGGTGCCTTTTTGTTTTCTATTTTTGCCTATTACACAGCCAAGCACATCTGTTTATAGAGAATATATACATAAAGCTCCACAGGTTTGTGAAAAAGCAGATTTTTAAGCGGTTGTTACAAGACGTGTCCACCAGGTGGCAGCACTTCGTGGGGCCTTTGTTCTCCTGGCAGTCAGAGCCCTAAGAAGTCGTGCTCCTGGGGGGCAGATGAACGGGGAGTGTGCCGTACGTCTCCCCTTTTTGGCACCTCCCAGACAATTCCCAGGCCTGCACGGAAGACCATCTAGGGGTTCCTGCTAGTCATGTGTGGAGATGGTTAGGAGGCTCCTTTCGGAACCTCCCCATGGGTTGACTGGAGACCAGGTATGTTCTCAGAGCTCGCTAAGCCTAGAGGATCCATGGAATTTGGGGTGTACTAGGGTTGGTTGAGCTGTGCAGTGGCCCGCCTGGATCTGGACTTTGGGTCCCCTCCCTCGTGGACCAGGGATTCCAGGTCTGAGGCGGGCCTGTTTTTTTCCCCGGGTCATAGCAGTCTCGTGCCCCCAGGCCTGAGGGGAATACTGCTCACAGTTAGCTTATTTTGGAAGTTAATTTTCTGTGCTTGGTGAATACAGCTCATTTCCACTATTGTTTTGTTTGGGGTGTGCAGTGAATTGATTCACTTACACATGTACGTCGTCTTCTTGGGATTGTTTTTCCCAGTAGGTAAAGGCGGCTGAGTAGAATTCTCTGTTGCAGGTAGGTCATGGTGGATTACTTATGTATATGGCCGTCCATAGGTTAATCCCAAGATCCTAATTTACAAACCCAGTTTTTAAAATCATTGGATATCTGTGTATAATTGTGCCCAGTGGAGCTAACTTAGGTAATTGGTCTTTTTCTGAGTTCCTTCATGTAGAATCATTATCACCATGTCCGGTTGTGCTGCTTAAAAGGCATTTTCCATTTCCCTGATTGCTGCCTCACATTCCAGAGAGCATTTGTATATTCATGAGCGTATGTATGTATGTGTGTGACTCTGTAAGGTTCATCCATCCATCTCTGAAAATGGACCCTTCCGGTGCATGCAGCTTGGCGGTTGTTACAGGCAGTGCCCACCGGGTGGCAGCACCTCTCAGGCTGGCTTGTGGTGTTCGGAAGCATGAGCCTCAGGAAAGCTGTGCTCCTGGTGGAGTGGAGTGTGCCATGGTGTGGGTCTCGCCATCTTCCCCCTCCTCCTGCACCCCACAAGCAAATCCCCGGTTACCCAAGGGATGATGCTGGGTTACTGGGTTTAGTTAGGTGGCCCTCCACCTATCAGTGGGAACCCCACATATTCTAGGTAGATGCCTGTCCTTAGGCTAATCCTTTCACATTCAGAAAACCCAGGCTGTAAATGCTGTCATCGGCACCGATTTTTAGATTCTGCGCACACAGAATTTGTCTAAGCTTTGGTCCTCTGACTTCCCGTCCTCAGGGTCACCACAACTCCATTCGTCCCATTGGAAAAGGCACGTTCATGCTGTTTTGATTGCTGGGTCATAGTCCAGTGTAAGGGGTAAGGGTGTGTATCTGGGCTTGTGTAGTCATATATAGACACGCACGTCTGTACTTTCCGTCCACCTCTGACAGTTAACACTTCATGTTTGCCGTTGGTAGGTGATAAATGTTGTTTTGGTGACTGTTGTCTTGTAGGTATCTTTTGGAATTTTGGAGACCCAGGAGAATCCGCGCGTGAGACCAGAGTATGTGGTGCGTCCCTTTTTAGTTTAAGAGGCTCCCTACTGTGTTTCTTTGGTGTTACCAGGTTACATTCTCTGAAGACAGGATAGGAGCGTTTCATTTTCTCCATGGCCTGTGACCTGATGGAGAAAGGTTTTTTGATGGTTCCCTTTGTGACTGACTGGCAGAGAACTGATAGGTGTCCCACTGTAATCTAGTCTGTCTTGGTCTGATACTGTCTTTTGGGGCATCTGTCTCCTTCCTCCATTTGTTTTTATCTTTTGAGAAATGCCTATTAAGGTTTTTGCTCATTTTTAAATTGTGGGTTTTTTTCTTTGCTCTGAAATTTTAAATTTTATTGGAGCGTTGCTGCTTTACAGTGTTTAGTTTTTGCCGTACCACATGGACGAGGTAGGTAAGGGTCCACATATCCTCTCCCTGCCCCGCCTGCCCCTCAGTCCCTCAGAGCAGAGCTGGCTGCCTGCAGGCCCCCTCCCTCTTGTCCAGCTGTAGCGTCGTGTCTGTCAGTTTACTGTCTCGAGTCGTTCCATCCTCCTCTTGCTGTTTTCACAAGTACGTCTCTACATCACTATTCCCACCATGCAGATAGGTTCACCAGAAACTTAGTAACACAGAGTTCTACATAGTACACCAGGTTTGATTAAAACAGTCTCCAAAAGAGTTTTACCCATATCGAAAAGGGCCTGAACACAATTGTTTTATAGACTCAACGTGCTATATCCCATAGCAAATGAAAGCACCATTTGATGATCATCCTAGTTTTGTATTGTGACGTGTATATCTGTCGTGGATAAAACCCGCAAATGAACATTTTTTTTTTTTCAAGATTTATTTATTTATTTATTTTGGGTGGGGGTCGGGTTGGGGAGGGAGGGGAGCAGGCAGGCCACTTCTATTGGTCTTTCATCTCTCTGTTTTCATTCGTCTTTGTTCTTTGGCTCCTGCGGGCCTCCCATCGCGGTGGCCTCTGTCGTTGCAGAGTGCCAGCTCTGGGCGCATGCGCGCCAGAGCTCCGGCTCGGTGATTGGACACATCCGTCCAGCCGCTCCACGGCACGTGGGATCTTCCCAGGCCAGGGATCGAACTGGCGCCCCCTGCACTGCAAGGCGGTGTCCCTACCCACTGGGCCACCAGGGAAGCCCGCAAATGAAGATTTTAATTCTTGGGATGCTTCTTCCAGATGGTGGAGTCTGCTGACCATCAGGCCTGGGTGTACAGGACAGACGTGCGACCTGGACTGGCGGCTCCCAGTGGCAGTGGGGCCAGGGACTCGGCCAAACCACGCCTGCCCGAGCAGGTGCGCCAGCCATCTGCCTGCACTGGGAGCCCAGGGGGAAGCGCATCTCTTCTTCCAGCCACGCTGGATCATAGGTTATTTGTGAACTGTCTTTTCAGTTTTAGATGGCAACCACACATTTTTTTTCTTCAGAACCTGTCGGGCGTGGGGTGGGGAGATGGCAGTTGTGGCTGGCAGGTACCAGTCTGCAAGGTGGTAGCCTCTGGCAGCCTCCTTCGTCATTGCGAGTTGCTCTGGGGTTCTGAGCCCTTTTTCAGGTTTAAAAGAACTCTCACTGGTGAAAAATCAGAGAAGCAAGGTGGGAAGTTAGCATTTTATGTAATCTTAGTATGTAACAATCAAAAGTGATTTTAAAAATCCTGGTTGTGTATAGAAAATGTAGTTGAAGTGGACCAGTCTACTAATTTTATGGACAGGTGCTTTCTACCAACACTCCTAGTAATGTACTGAGAAATGCATGTTGGTTTGTTGGAATGTTTTCACGTAAATGAACTTGATAATAAGCTTGATTTTCCTCCTCCAGGGGACGACCGAGGAAGCAGTTCTTTCAGCATCAGGTCCCCGGTATGAAGAGAGACCAGAGTCTGGTGTCTGGGACCATCTGTCCTGTACAGTATGGCCTCATTAAGAAGTGTCAGGTTCCAGTTTTGTTTTCACTTCCAAATTGATACTTTGAAACTAACAGAGACTTTGATTTTATAGGATTACAGGCGAGTCCACTTTAGTATCTTGGATTTCTTTTGTGCTGAGCGTATTTTGTTTTACAGAGAGAAAAGACAAGCTGGAATCACTCACCTCAGAACTGGAGTGCTTATTCATCATAAGGCAAGTTCCCCGACACCCTTATCTGCAGGTATGGCGATAACCTGGAGTTTTCAGGTTTCCTATCTCGTACTCCTGTACTAAATTTAGGTGGCAGGTCTAAAATGGTAACAACAAGAAAAAGCAAGTGCATTTTGGGCTTGGGGGAAACAGAGGGTTAGGGACTTGGCTGTCTCTTCTAGGCCAACATTCAGTCTCCCATCTCAGCTGAAGAGCTGCTTTAGTCCAGGTGGTTTTAGAGGTGGGGCTGGAGGGAAAGTTATTTTAAGCAGCAGACGTTTTAATCCTACCTCTCCCTCCTAGCGTGGACTGCAGGGAGGTAACTGACTGAAAACAGGATCCTACAGAAGGCACGCAGCAGTGCCTCCAGGGCTGTGGGCTCTGCGAAGGGGACGCATGTTCTCTGTTTTTCACGCAGTGATAGCAGTCACTGTTTATATAAGGTCTGGTAAGGAAGCATGTTCACAGCCTCTCTGCCCGCTCCCTCTGCAGACAGCTGTGGCTGCTCTTTGACCACAGCGCCAGCTGCCACAGTCGTGCCTCTGCCGCTAAGTATCACCATCTGTAGGAGGGTTCTGCTTTACCCATCTGTTAGTATTCATAGTTTAACTCGAGTGTTTGTTTAATCAAGAAGGACTGCTGAAGGCTTCCCTGGTGGCCCAGTGGGTAAGGACACCGCCTTGCAGTGCAAGGGGCGCTGGTTCGATCCCTGGCCTGGAAAGATCCCAAGTGCCGCGGAGCGGCTGGACTGATGTGTCCAATCACCGAGCCGGAGCTCTGGTGCGCATGCGCCCAGGGCCGGCGCTCTGCAACGACAGACGCCACCGCGATGGGAGGCCCACATGGGCCAAAGAACAAAGACCAACAGAAGTGGCCCACTCACCCTCCTCCCTCACCCCCTGCAAAAGAAATTATTTAAAAAAAAAAAAAAGGACTGCTGATTAGTTTATGTTCAGATTATATACTAAGATCATGTGTTTTTTAGTGTTACTAATAAATCATTCCTATCAGCACGGAAATATTCTCCATTCAAAAAAATGAAGCAAATCCTCCTGCTCTTTTCCCTCTGCTGTCAGGGTAAAACACCATTTCGTGTCTGCTGCTCTTGCAAACCTCCTGTCAAGATGGCCCTTCAACAAGCCTGGAGGCTCTCATTTAGCAGATCCGGCTGCGTCTGCAGGTATCCACCGGAAGTGAGCTCCGAGCCCAGTGACCCTCAGAAGGTGAGTCAGTCAGTGGAGGCTTTCAGCCAAGAAATGGCCAGACTTTCTTCTGCTCAGCAGTGGTTTCTAGGGGCTCTCTCCTTTTCATTTAGACTCCCCTCCCTGGAGAGGCTTCTGTGATACCCGAGAGTAGAGCCCTCCTCACTTCCCTGTCCACTTCCCCAGGCTTTATTTTTCCAGAGCTAACCCCACCTCACTAAGTTTACATAACTGAGGAAGAAGTTGTTCAAACTCCACCATTAGTGTAAGACTGGCTGGGGTAGACTCTAGGGTTAAGGGAGCCTGCAAAACTCAGTCCTGTCCTGGGTGCAAACTTCTCTCAAGATACTCAGCGCTTATGTGCGATGGACCACCGTGCTGCACAGCTGCTGTCACCCTGTCGCCTATCACCCTCGTGTGACTGAAGAGCCGGCACACTTGAACTCCAGTTCCGCAGTCTCTGTGAGTATTACAGCAGAACCCAGAGAGGGACATGATCTAAGGGTAACAGTACGCTCTATGTTTAAGACACAAAGTTAGTTCAAAGCAGCAATGCAGTATTTATTTTACATCGTTGAACTGGCTAGAAAGTAAGGTAAAGAGAAAAATCCCCGTAATATTTAGTTTTACATATTAATTACTCTGGAGAGCTTCTGAACTCTGTTTAATAGCAAGTCTCCTTTCTTGATAGTTTCTTGGTACTGCCAGTTCTTGCTGTCCGGTCTGTAAATAAATTCAGGGAAAACATAAACTAGTACCAGTCACATTATAACAACAACTGACCTACTTTCAAAAGAAGGCAGTCTTTAAAGAATGCCCTCTGTTCTGAGAAATATTACAAATGATTCACAAACTTGAGAGTACCTGTTGGTTTCCACTATTTCATTCACTTTGTCTATCTTGCAGTGCAGCCTCCCAGCAGCAATAAATCTCGAGAGTTCCCTAGTGGAGAGAGAAGCGGGGGAGTAGTTAGCATCAGCCTTGTGGAGAATTCTTACAAAAGTGCCTCCACTACATAACATGCTCCATTTGCCTCTCAGGGGAACATCTGGATGCACCGCAGCTGGGCCGATGGGTGGACAGCAGGACCGTCTTCTCTTCAAGAATGAATACAGCCCTATCAATTTCTACGACGGGTAAGGACAGTTTCAAGGTATTTTTAAGACACAATAACATGCCACACACAATACAGTAGGAATGAGAAAAAAGTCACAACCACACAGCAGCAGTGCCTCTCCACAGCTACGTGTTCCCCTGGACCAGGGAGAAGAGGGCTACGGGAGCTGCACGGAGACAACTTTCCAGAACCTCCAGGGAGAACATCTGGTGAGTAGACACCTTAAAATAGACTTCTGTTTGCAACAGAATTAGGTTGAGAGACTAACAGAAGAAGGACTCCGAATGAGGTAAAATCACATTTCACCTCAACATGATTTGATAAATAACTGTCCCAGAGGTTACAACTGTTTTGCTCCTAGCACATAAACACCCACAGGTAGGACTCTCAAGAACCAAGCGCCGTTTCAAGTCAGTGGGGAAAGGCGGCTGAGGGGTGGAGGCAGCCCCCTGCTCCCCGAGCCCAAGTAAGCAGAACAGGAGACGCTGCGAGGGAGGGGGCCTCTCCACAGCTCCGTACCACCCGTCTCCTCACGTGTGGACAGGAGAGTGCACAGGAGGTCGTGCCCTGCTCCGTTGGTGATAAAAGTCACATTTGCTCATTTTTAATAAGAAAATGTAACCTATTAAAAAATCTGGTGGGGGGCTAGTACGATGAAAATGTTATGCTACTGAAGCTAGGTAAGTAAGACCTGTGTGTTTAGAGTGTGCTCTATGTCTATATTCTCATTTAAAATATGTTTGATTGAATTATTTTAATAGCCATCCTTTGAACTATTAGTTTTTGAGTTACATGACTGAGGGGCTTTAGGTAAACACAAAAGCTCACTGGTTCTAAGCAACCGTGTGTTTGTTCAGGTTGCAGGTACTTACATCGTTGCATCTCCAGACTGCAGCTGCAGCCCTCCTTTGGGACTGAAGACCAGACAGGAAACTACACAGCCAGCCTGAGCCGGGCGAGTCCTACTATGATCCAAAGAAGAGCACTGCCCTGCGATTCCAGCAAGGTGAGACCTGCTGCGCCACGGCAGCCACCAGGTTCAGGTGCACGCAGGAGACCCTTCCCCTCTCACCTCACCTTCCATCCACTACAGCAAGGCTGCTCGGTCCTCCTGGTTCACAACGCTTCCTGAAAAAAATCCCAGACCCAGTGCCATCCGCTTCCAAGGTCCAGGAAGCCCCTGTGAGCCAACAGTAATCTCCGCACTGCCTCCTTTCTGGGCACAACAATGAAGTTTAACTACTTCATGGCCTAAGTTCCCTAAATCCAAACGACCTTTTTTGTGACATGTCCCTGGGTGGTAACAAACACAACGTGACTCAATTTCCTCAGCCGCATGTCCTTCTCAAAGCCTCCTGCATGCTGTCTCTCAAGTGTCTGGTGAGAAAGAGCAAAGTATTTGCTGGGTAAACAGAACCTAAACACCAGATTCAAACCGAAAGGATAGAGTACAGCTCAAGGTTATGGTTAAATCGTGCACTCACATCATGCAATGGTCCTTTTCGCCAACAGTACCCTATCAAGTCTAAGGAAGTGGAAAAACGAAGTACAACTGTCTACACTGATAAGGTAAGACATAAATTTAAAGCAAAGCCTTTCTAGGTAACAACTACTGCTCAGTATGTTGTCAAAACCTATGCCTCAAAGGCTGGTCTGAGAACACAAAGGGAAAAACCTAACTCAAATACCACCTGAAACGCACTACACACCGTCAGTTCACATGCCCCCCTAATGACTTACAGAAATGCTGCAGGGTGCCTGGCAGTGCTTGAAGAGAGCCACAGCTTCCACTGAGCCTCGCCCTGCTCCAGACGTTATCACTACCACGTGGTTAAGAAACTGGAAGGTAAGACGCCCCACTATCCCTTTTCATTGTGCTGCTTCCACAGGGAGCCCCGTCGCACACAGCCCCCCGAGGGCCACATCAACAGTGTCCCCAAACGACTTCATTTCAAACACCACCGCAGTCTAGAGGATGCAGCCTCAGTCTGCCTTTTAGCTTTCAAAGGAAGAGAACGAGAAAACTTCTTGTAAGTTCTGCAACTTCTTTCTAAGTCTTTTAACATACTTGCTTTATCTTTATATTCAGTAAAAATGACTCAAGGATATATGGGATGTCACTGCTGTTAAGAAGAACTTCATAATAAAATCTTACAAAAATCAAACTGGTTAAAGAGTATGTTCTTTTAACAATTAAATTCATGAGAAGCTATTCTATAACCACCACTCCTTTCCCTTTCACAGACCACACCTCTCAAGTTAAAGGTAAACACTTGGGACACCTCGTACTTTAAGTGTCCACTTCTCCTACTCTCTGGAAGTGTCTGGACACCTCGCCTCACTTACCTGAGGCTGAACATCCTGTGGGGACTGTCACGGGCCCCGCACGCCTGACTGCCCTAGGCTGCAGCCACTCCTGTCGGTGGACTCACTTCTGCCTGAGACGATGGGCACTTCCAGGTGCCTACCTGCCAACTCTCCCTACACCTAGAATCAGACTCCACAAAGACCACGCTGGAACAACGCCCACCATACATAACAGCTTACCACCTACCTGTCTGATGAACCTTCGAGGGCTCCAAATCCCTGAAGGCATTCTCAGAGGAGATAGGACCTAATGCGAAATATGAGTGAGCTAAGAGTCACTCCTGCAGTGGCAGCGTGCACCACACAGGTCTAACAGAGAGCACGAGTGCAAAGGAGAAACTCATCAGGAAGGCAGAGATAAGACAGGATTGTGTGGATAATCTAGGAACTTGTTTAAAAATGGTTTGACAGTAGAGGGAAGCAGTGTAAGTGGAGAAAGTGTGTAACACCACACATTAAAGGTGTAACTGCAAACCAATCAATACGATGTAATCCACACTTACTGATCGATGAACTCCACACCGACACCCAAGGCTTCTGCCATATAGCCCAGGGTTAATGACCTGTACGATTCCAGCAGCTGGCTGTACGCGTGGATCCGCATTTCTCTTACGTAGTATCGATAATGAGGCGCAAAAAGCCAGTCCTTTTTCATTTCCTGTTCCACAACAGCTGCAAAGAATAAGATGAATTACAACTCCCCCCTTTGGATCAACTGATAAACGGGAGGGCAGGGTTATAACACAATAAAAATAGCCTTGATTTATAAATTACACATGGAATATGACTGGGCAATCCACAGAAGTCCCAATGTTTTCACTAACTAGCACCTGTCACTGTTGTAAGCAGCGAGCTCACGGAAGGAAACGCACCCAAAAAAATCATAAGACTTCATAATAAAATCTTACAAAAATCAAACTGGTTAAAGAGTATGTTCTTTTAACAATTAAATTCATGAGAAGCTATTCTATAACCACCACTCCTTTCCCTTTCACAGACCACACCTCTCAAGTTAAAGGTAAACACTTGGGACACCTCGTACTTTAAGTGTCCACTTCTCCTACTCTCTGGAAGTGTCTGGACACCTCGCCTCACTTACCTGAGGCTGAACATCCTGTGGGGACTGTCACGGGCCCCGCACGCCTGACTGCCCTAGGCTGCAGCCACTCCTGTCGGTGGACTCACTTCTGCCTGAGACGATGGGCACTTCCAGGTGCCTACCTGCCAACTCTCCCTACACCTAGAATCAGACTCCACAAAGACCACGCTGGAACAACGCCCACCATACATAACAGCTTACCACCTACCTGTCTGATGAACCTTCGAGGGCTCCAAATCCCTGAAGGCATTCTCAGAGGAGATAGGACCTAATGCGAAATATGAGTGAGCTAAGAGTCACTCCTGCAGTGGCAGCGTGCACCACACAGGTCTAACAGAGAGCACGAGTGCAAAGGAGAAACTCATCAGGAAGGCAGAGATAAGACAGGATTGTGTGGATAATCTAGGAACTTGTTTAAAAATGGTTTGACAGTAGAGGGAAGCAGTGTAAGTGGAGAAAGTGTGTAACACCACACATTAAAGGTGTAACTGCAAACCAATCAATACGATGTAATCCACACTTACTGATCGATGAACTCCACACCGACACCGAAGGCTTCTGCCATATAGCCCAGGGTTAATGACCTGTACGATTCCAGCAGCTGGCTGTACGCGTGGATCCGCATTTCTCTTACGTAGTATCGATAATGAGGCGCAAAAAGCCAGTCCTTTTTCATTTCCTGTTCCACAACAGCTGCAAAGAATAAGATGAATTACAACTCCCCCCTTTGGATCAACTGATAAACGGGAGGGCAGGGTTATAACACAATAAAAATAGCCTTGATTTATAAATTACACATGGAATATGACTGGGCAATCCACAGAAGTCCCAATGTTTTCACTAACTAGCACCTGTCACTGTTGTAAGCAGCGAGCTCACGGAAGGAAACCACAAGATCTGCTGCAACAGCAAGTCCGTTTCCTAAGAGAAGATATAAGCAGTTTCCTAGAATAACAAGTTCTGTGAAGAAAAATGCCACACAACAGTAGAGAGAGCAGGAGGCTTAGAGCAGTGGACGCAGAGCTGGCTCCGCCCAGGAACAAAGGATTCAGAGTGGAGCCGGGAGACAGCTACGCAGACAGCGGGGGTGAGCAAGGCCAGAGAGTCAAGCCTGCACTTAACGTCTCAGGCTTAAACAGGATTGGAATCCTTGAAGGAGAGCTTTTCTTTTGGGAGTTGTGCCTGTATAGGTGGAGTGGGGAGGGGAAGGATTCAAACAGTACACTTCGGCAAGGCTGAGGTGATTCTTCTGTTTGGCCTCCAAGAGGAAGATCCCAAGGCTTGAGGCTGCCGTTCACTGGCAAGCGTGGGGCTGGAGGCTCACACGTGCAGATAAGAGCTTCCATATAACTCAGCGACAGGAGACCGAGACAAGGGCAGTGACGGAGCCTAAGCAAGCCAAGGGTAGACAGCCCTGTTCTTTATATCATACCTTGGGAGTCTGGGGGAGAGTGGTGTTTTCTAATTTTTAAAATATGTAGTAATGAATAAAAGTTCCGGAAAGGTATACAACTGTCTTAAAGTAGTTCCGGAAGAATTCTGTGTAAATGAATGTGTATGAATTTGGACATTAACACTTTCTCATCTTGATTAACCATTAAACTTCTGAAAAGCAACTTTTACCTAGAAAAGGATGCTATTTCCTCTATCAAAATACTTTAAACAGTCTGTGAATACCTGGTGAAGCCAAAAGCTGACAAACACGAATGCGACGCTCTCTCTACACAAGTGTAGGTGGTAAAGGATACACCTGATAATCACGTATCTGTCCTCTGCATTTAAGATACCAGAAATGAGAGCAGGTGCCAAGCCCAGCCTCCTGTCCCAAGAGAGCACAAGGGCTGCCAGCCCTGCACCCTGCTCTCGAGTGAGTGGACAACCAAACTGTGACACAGACACAGCAGAATGCTGCTCAGCAGGGAAACAGAATGAGCCACTGCAGAGAGCACTGCCATGGACTTCCAACCTAGTACAAGTACCACGTTTCTGACTGGACGACCAGGCTACACGACTGACGGTGCAGTCCTGGCACGGACACAGAAGCAAAGATCAGTGCAATATAATAGTGAGTCCAGCCCCCACACGTCTGCGAACGAAAGGAGCTTTCCCTCTTAGAGCAGTGGACGCAGAGCTGGCTCCGCCCAGGAACAAAGGATTCAGAGTGGAGCCGGGAGACAGCTACGCAGACAGCGGGGGTGAGCAAGGCCAGAGAGTCAAGCCTGCACTTAACGTCTCAGGCTTAAACAGGATTGGAATCCTTGAAGGAGAGCTTTTCTTTTGGGAGTTGTGCCTGTATAGGTGGAGGGGGGAGGGGAAGGATTCAAACAGTACACTTCGGCAAGGCTGAGGTGATTCTTCTGTTTGGCCTCCAAGAGGAAGATCCCAAGGCTTGAGGCTGCCGTTCACTGGCAAGCGTGGGGCTGGAGGCTCACACGTGCAGATAAGAGCTTCCATATAACTCAGCGACAGGAGACCGAGACAAGGGCAGTGACGGAGCCTAAGCAAGCCAAGGGTAGACAGCCCTGTTCTTTATATCATACCTTGGGAGTCTGGGGGAGAGTGGTGTTTTCTAATTTTTAAAATATGTAGTAATGAATAAAAGTTCCGGAAAGGTATACAACTGTCTTAAAGTAGTTCCGGAAGAATTCTGTGTAAATGAATGTGTATGAATTTGGACATTAACACTTTCTCATCTTGATTAACCATTAAACTTCTGAAAAGCAACTTTTACCTAGAAAAGGATGCTATTTCCTCTATCAAAATACTTTAAACAGTCTGTGAATACCTGGTGAAGCCAAAAAGCTGACAAACACGAATGCGACGTCTCTCTCTACACAAGTGTAGGTGGTAAAGGATACACCTGATAATCACGTATCTGTCCTCTGCATTTAAGATACCAGAAATGAGAGCAGGTGCCAAGCCCAGCCTCCTGTCCCAAGAGAGCACAAGGGCTGCCAGCCCTGCACCCTGCTCTCGAGTGAGTGGACAACCAAACTGTGACACAGACACAGCAGAATGCTGCTCAGCAGGGAAACAGAATGAGCCACTGCAGAGAGCACTGCCATGGACTTCCAACCTAGTACAAGTACCACGTTTCTGACTGGACGACCAGGCTACACGACTCGACGGTGCAGTCCTGGCACGGACACAGAAGCAAAGATCAGTGCAATATAATAGTGAGTCCAGAACAAAACACACACCTGACGTACTCTGCTGGTGGCAATGTAAACTGGTAACAGCCACTATGGAGAACAGTATGGAATTCCTTAAGAGAGTAAAAATGGTCTTTTTGTTGATCCACAGGCCCACTCTGGGGCATGTATGTGTGTGTGTATTATATTTGGAGAAAGCCATAATCTGAAAAGATACCCCCTGTCTGCTCACGGCAGCAGTATTTATAATAGCTAAGACAGGGAAGCAGCCTATCAGCCAACAGAGGAATGGGTACTATGAAGTGTGCAAAAGCAATGGAATGTTACCTCAGCCACAGAACAGAATGATGGCTTTTCTAGTGATGTGGATGAACCTGGAGATGATCACACGAAGTGATCAAACTCTTGCTCACCATACGGGGAAGGCAGGTCGCGTTCTACACATACCCGGGGACACATGTAAAACAGACGCCTGACAGGACCTCCAGTGTGACACGGAGCTCCACCCACCACTCTGTAATAAGCAAGCAGGAAGAGAGTCTGAAGCAGCAGACTTACAGAGTGTGTCTCTGTATAATGCAGTCCGGTTGCTTAACACGAAAAACACCACACTGTACATCAACTCTACCCCTGCATACAGTAAAAATACATTTAAAAGGAAAACTGACCCGAAATGTCAACCATTTTCCCCTCAGCCTGGGTGACCTGGGCTGCGTCAGATCCCTGGAGCCCAAGCAGCCTACGGTCTCAAGGCAGAACTGCAGTGGACCTGAGGAGGCGGGGATGATGTACCTGAAAAGCAGCCCCCTCACCACCCCAGACACTGTGGATGGAACCCCTGTCTCCAGACCCAGGGGAGGGGGACCCTCTGACAGCTCAAGAAAGCCTAGTTGATTCTCTGGGTAGGAAGAGCTCTCAAGTGTCACCTGGTCTCCAGGTCTCCAGGTGGTAGGGTTCCACCAGCGGCTAGCCCCCTGGGTACAACGCCCTCAGTTCAGGGAGGGCCTGGGAACGTTACGGGAATGTTACTTCAGCCACGAAGCAGAATGAACTAATCGCTGCCTTTTCTAGCAATGTGAAAGGACCTGGAGATGATTATACAAAGTGAAGAAAATCAGAGATGGACAAGTCTAGGACATCACTTATGGGCAGCATATAAAGATCATACAAAGAAACTCCTTTACAAAACAGACACAAAGACTTAGCAAACTTTTGGTTAACAAAGGGGGAAGGTAGGGAAGGTAGGGTAGGGAGAGAGGAAGCATAAATTAGAAGGATGAGGTTTATGTATACCCCGTAATATATTGCCCTTCCTGCAAAATTCAGGCTTAAATTGAAGAAAATAGAGAAAACCACGAGGTCATTCAGGTATGACCTAAATCAAATCCCTTATGATTACATGGTGCAGGTTACCAAGAGATTCAAGGGATTAGGTTTAGCAGAGTGGGGGAACCCTAGACAGACATTTGTAATATTGTTCACGAGTCTGTGAACAAAACAACCTCAAAGAAGAAGAAATGTCAACCGAGTCCTGTAAAAAAAAGTGTTTAGAAGAGCAAAAAAACAATGCAGGACTTTCCTACCCAGTCCACTCCACCCACCACTCTGTAATAAGCAAGCAGGAAGAGAGTCTGAAGCAGCAGACTTACAGAGTGTGTCTCTGTATAATGCAGTCCGGTTGCTTAACACGAAAAACACCACACTGTACATCAACTCTACCCCTGCATACAGTAAAAATACATTTAAAAGGAAAACTGACCCGAAATGTCAACCATTTTCCCCTCAGCCTGGGTGACCTGGGCTGCGTCAGATCCCTGGAGCCCAAGCAGCCTACGGTCTCAAGGCAGAACTGCAGTGGACCTGAGGAGGCGGGGATGATGTACCTGAAAAGCAGCCCCCTCACCACCCCAGACACTGTGGATGGAACCCCTGTCTCCAGACCCAGGGGAGGGGGACCCTCTGACAGCTCAAGAAAGCCTAGTTGATTCTCTGGGTAGGAAGAGCTCTCAAGTGTCACCTGGTCTCCAGGTCTCCAGGTGGTAGGGTTCCACCAGCGGCTAGCCCCCTGGGTACAACGCCCTCAGTTCAGGGAGGGCCTGGGAACGTTACGGGAATGTTACTTCAGCCACGAAGCAGAATGAACTAATCGCTGCCTTTTCTAGCAATGTGAAAGGACCTGGAGATGATTATACAAAGTGAAGAAAATCAGAGATGGACAAGTCTAGGACATCACTTATGGGCAGCATATAAAGATCATACAAAGAAACTCCTTTACAAAACAGACACAAAGACTTAGCAAACTTTTGGTTAACAAAGGGGGAAGGTAGGGAAGGTAGGGTAGGGAGAGAGGAAGCATAAATTAGAAGGATGAGGTTTATGTATACCCCGTAATATATTGCCCTTCCTGCAAAATTCAGGCTTAAATTGAAGAAAATAGAGAAAACCACGAGGTCATTCAGGTATGACCTAAATCAAATCCCTTATGATTACATGGTGCAGGTTACCAAGAGATTCAAGGGATTAGGTTTAGCAGAGTGGGGGAACCCTAGACAGACATTTGTAATATTGTTCACGAGTCTGTGAACAAAACAACCTCAAAGAAGAAGAAATGTAAGAAAGCAAACTGCTTGTCTGAAGAGGCTTCACACATAGCTACGAAAGAGGAGAAACAAACAGTGTGGGAGAAAGGGAAAGATGTATTGAACTGAATGCAGCAAGGAAAGATAAGAAGGCTTCATAGATGAACAGTGCAAAGGAGGAGGAAAACATAAAATAGGAAACTACAGAGGTCTCAAGAAAATTGGAGATACACAGATAACATTTCATGCAAGGATGGAGATGATAAAGGACAGAAACGATAAGGACCCACCAGAAGCAGAGGAGATCAAGAGGAGGTGCAACAAAGAAACAGAAGATTGTACAAAACAGATCTTGTCCACACATGCCTGTGCAGTCATGTCTAACTCTTGGCAACCCCATGGACTGTAGCCCAGGTTAGGCTCCTCTGTCCATTGAATTCTCTAGGCAAGAATACTGGAGTGAGTTGCCATTTCCTTCTCCAGGGGATCTTCCCTACTGTGGGCTGAACCTGTGTCTCCTACCTCTCCTCCGTTAACAGGCAGAGGCTGTACCACTATGCAACCCGTGGAGCCTTACTAGCATGTGAAGTTAGAAGAACTGGGCTGTAGTTTGAACATCAGTGACCTGGTTAACCACGAAAGTGTGGACACTCACTTTGAGCCTGACATCCAGGAGCGTGAAGTCAATGGGCCTTAGGAAGTATGACTTACAAACAAGGCTAGTGGAGGTGATGGAATTCCAGCTAAGCTATTTCAAATCATAAAAGATGATGGTGTTAAAAGTGCTTCACTCAATATTACAGCAAAATCAGAAAACCCAGCAGTAGCTCAACAGGACTTGAAAAGGTCGGTTTTCATTCCAAGACCAAAGACAGGCAATGCCAAAGACTGTGTAAACTACGACATAATTGCACTCATTTTCACATGCTAGCAAGGTCATGGCTCAAAATCCTTCAAGCTAGGCTTCAAGAGTATGGGAACCGAGAACTTCCCAATGTACAACTGGATTTAGAAAAGGCACAGGAAACAGGGATCAAACTGCCAACATCCGCTGGTTGGCAGGAAAAGCAAGAGAAATCCAGAAAAACATCTACATATGTTTCACTGACTACTTTAAACCCTCTGACTGTGTGGATCATAACAACTGTGGAAAATTCTTGAAGAGATGGGAATACCAGGCTACTTAACCTGCCTCCTGCAAAACCTGTATGCAGGTCAAGAAGCAACAGTTGGAACCAGACATGGAAAAATGGACTGGTTCCAAACTGGGAAAGGAGTACCTTAGGTTGTATACTGTCACTCTGCTCATTTAATTTATATGAAAAGTGTATCATGTGAAAAGGCAGGCAGGATGAAGCACAAACTAGAATCGACTTTGCTGAGAGAAGTAGCAATAACCTCAGGTATACAGATGACACCATCCTTATGGCACAAAGCAAAGAGGAATTAAAGACCCTCTTCATGAAGGCCAAAGAGAAGATTGAAAAGGTGACCTAAAATTCAACATTCTGAAAACATAGAGCATGGCATCCAGTCCCATCACTTCATGGCAGATAGATGACAAAACAGTGACAGATTTTATTGTCTTGGGCTCCAGTATTAATGAGGACTGGGACTGCAGCCATGAAATTAACAGATGCCTGCTCTGGAGCCTTACTAGCATGTGAAGTTAGAAGAACTGGGCTGTAGTTTGAACATCAGTGACCTGGTTAACCACGAAAGTGTGGACACTCACTTTGAGCCTGACATCCAGGAGCGTGAAGTCAATGGGCCTTAGGAAGTATGACTTACAAACAAGGCTAGTGGAGGTGATGGAATTCCAGCTAAGCTATTTCAAATCATAAAAGATGATGGTGTTAAAAGTGCTTCACTCAATATTACAGCAAAATCAGAAAACCCAGCAGTAGCTCAACAGGACTTGAAAAGGTCGGTTTTCATTCCAAGACCAAAGACAGGCAATGCCAAAGACTGTGTAAACTACGACATAATTGCACTCATTTTCACATGCTAGCAAGGTCATGGCTCAAAATCCTTCAAGCTAGGCTTCAAGAGTATGGGAACCGAGAACTTCCCAATGTACAACTGGATTTAGAAAAGGCACAGGAAACAGGGATCAAACTGCCAACATCCGCTGGTTGGCAGGAAAAGCAAGAGAAATCCAGAAAAACATCTACATATGTTTCACTGACTACTTTAAACCCTCTGACTGTGTGGATCATAACAACTGTGGAAAATTCTTGAAGAGATGGGAATACCAGGCTACTTAACCTGCCTCCTGCAAAACCTGTATGCAGGTCAAGAAGCAACAGTTGGAACCAGACATGGAAAAATGGACTGGTTCCAAACTGGGAAAGGAGTACCTTAGGTTGTATACTGTCACTCTGCTCATTTAATTTATATGAAAAGTGTATCATGTGAAAAGGCAGGCAGGATGAAGCACAAACTAGAATCGACTTTGCTGAGAGAAGTAGCAATAACCTCAGGTATACAGATGACACCATCCTTATGGCACAAAGCAAAGAGGAATTAAAGACCCTCTTCATGAAGGCCAAAGAGAAGAGTGAAAAAGGTGACCTAAAATTCAACATTCTAAAAACATAGATCATGGCATCCAGTCCCACCACTTCATGGCAGATAGATGACAAAACAGTGACAGATTTTATTGTCTTGGGCTCCAGTATTAATGAGGACTGGGACTGCAGCCATGAAATTAACAGATGCCTGCTCTTAAGAAGGAAAGCTATAACAAACCTAGACAATGTATTAAAAAGCAAAAACATCACTTCGCTGACGTAAGTCCTTATAGTCCAAGTTATGATTTACCCAGTAGTCATGTATGCATGCGAGAGTTGCAGCATAGATAAGGCTGAGCCCCAGAGAACTGATGCCTTTCAACATGGTGTTGGAGAAGACTTGAGCGTCCCCTAGACTTCAAAGAGACCAAACCAGTCAATCCTAAAGGAAATCAACCCTGAGTATTCACCGGAAGCAAAGATGTTGAAGCTAGAGCACCGCCTGATGTGAAGAGAGAACTCACTGCTAAAGACCCCGATGCTGGGAAAGACTGAAGGCAGAAGGACAAGGGGGCGAGAGGACGGACGCCTGGGTGAGAGAGAGATGGCTGGATGGCATCACCGACTCAATGGACAGGCGTGTGCGCGTGCTCCGGGAGGTGGTGAAGGACACGGAAGCCCAGCCGGATGCAGTCCACGAGGTCCCAGAGAGTCAGACACGACTGGACAACTGAACTGAACTAAAAGAGGGTTGGAGGATGAATCAGGAAATGAACACTAACCTAGATGCCGACATCAGCATCTGCATAGATAAATCACAAGGATTATGTCTCCTTCCCTCCCTCCCCCGTACACATAGAATTCTGTAAGTCTAACTAAACACTGGAATCTATAATCGGTAAGGTACAAAGATGACCTCCTTCCTTCCTCATAGACACAGTCACTGCTGTGTGACATAAAGAATCTGTAAGGACTGATGCTCAGCACATTGCCTGACCTTCTGCAATGAGCTCTGTCCCAGAACCATCCAAAAAAAGAAGAGACTAGAGAGACTCCACGCAAATATCTGGCCTGAATCCATGGCTGACAAGAAGCAAGTCCAGCGGTTCTCCAAGAGAGCAGCAGCCCGACGTGAAAAGAAAGGAAGGCCACGCCGCTTTCCAACCTCTGACCTTCCTGTCTTGCACTGAAGCCCATCCTTGGGCACAAAAGGCTGGACCGGGGTGGGGTCCACAGGGTCTGGCAGGGTGCCCTTCTTAGAGCCCCTGTGGAAGCTTCTACTGCCTGCTTGGCTCTGGCTGGGACCAGAGTCGCGAGCGGCAGCCAGGCGTGGAGGATCTGAGAGCCACAAGTCAGGCGGCCTCAATCTCTCCTGCTGCTGGGGTTTCCAGCTGCAACCTTCCCCCGGGTACAGCCTCACTGGCACCCTCAGCGGGCTGCCGTGGTCCCACTTAGGATGAATCCCATAGAGGCAGGGACCTGTGGGTGGGGCATGAACCTTTAGGGGGAAGAGGCTGTGAAACACAAGCCCTGAAGGGCTGGCTCGGGCACATCCCACTTGAATTCACAGCCCACAAGGCCCACTCTCCCTGCGGCTCTGCTGGGTCACAACAATCAGAGGTGGGGATGGCAAAGTGCTGCCTTCTTGTGGACACTTCCTGTAACTGACTGGACCACAGAGGCCAACCTGCACCTGTAATTCACAGGCCCTGGGGGCCTTTTATAAAGCTCAGAGAGATGGTGAAGGACAGGGAAGCCTGGCTTGGTGCCTTCCATGTAGTGGCAAAGAGTTGGACACCACTTAGCAAATGAACAATAATAAAATAAAATAAAGAATTCACAAGGAGTTACCTAGTGAATTCTACTCCACACTCTGTAATAACAGGAAAAGAATCTGAAGAATACATATGTGTATCAGCATAACTGAGGCAGGTTGCTGAAAACCCAAAACAAAACCACTGTGCACATCAACTCCACTCCAGCAGAGTAAAATGACATTTAAAAGAAAAGAACAGAAATGTCAACACTATTCCCTCAGACCAGGGTGACCTGGGCTGCTATCAAGTCCCTGGAGCCTGAGCAGCCCTGAGACCCAAGCGTGGACTGAAGTGTGAGAGAGGCGAGCTGGGGGGAAGGCCCCCCGGGGCCTGGCCAAAGGCGCTCCGGCTGACCATGCTACGAAGCAAGTCCAGCGGTTCTCCAAGAGAGCAGCAGCCCGCGTGAAAAGAAAGGAAGGCCACGCCGCTTTCCAACCTCTGACCTTCCTGTCTTGCACTGAAGCCCATCCTTGGGCACAAAAGGCTGGACCGGGGTGGGGTCCACAGGGTCTGGCAGGGTGCCCTTCTTAGAGCCCCTGTGGAAGCTTCTACTGCCTGCTTGGCTCTGGCTGGGACCAGAGTCGCGAGCGGCAGCCAGGCGTGGAGGATCTGAGAGCCACAAGTCAGGCGGCCTCAATCTCTCCTGCTGCTGGGGTTTCCAGCTGCAACCTTCCCCCGGGTACAGCCTCACTGGCACCCTCAGCGGGCTGCCGTGGTCCCACTTAGGATGAATCCCATAGAGGCAGGGACCTGTGGGTGGGGCATGAACCTTTAGGGGGAAGAGGCTGTGAAACACAAGCCCTGAAGGGCTGGCTCGGGCACATCCCACTTGAATTCACAGCCCACAAGGCCCACTCTCCCTGCGGCTCTGCTGGGTCACAACAATCAGAGGTGGGGATGGCAAAGTGCTGCCTTCTTGTGGACACTTCCTGTAACTGACTGGACCACAGAGGCCAACCTGCACCTGTAATTCACAGGCCCTGGGGGCCTTTTATAAAGCTCAGAGAGATGGTGAAGGACAGGGAAGCCTGGCTTGGTGCCTTCCATGTAGTGGCAAAGAGTTGGACACCACTTAGCAAATGAACAATAATAATATGTAAAATAAAGAATTCACAAGGAGTTACCTAGTGAATTCTACTCCACACTCTGTAATAACAGGAAAAGAATCTGAAGAATACATATGTGTATCAGCATAACTGAGGCAGGTTGCTGAAAACCCAAAACAAAACCACTGTGCACATCAACTCCACTCCAGCAGAGTAAAAATGACATTTAAAAAGAAAAGAACAGAAATGTCAACACTATTCCCCTCAGACCAGGGTGACCTGGGCTGCTATCAAGTCCCTGGAGCCTGAGCAGCCCTGAGACCCAAGCGTGGACTGAAGTGTGAGAGAGAGCGAGCTGGGGAGGCTGTGCCTGCAAAGGCGCCCCTCCTCTGGACCCACAGTGCCTGGCACCTGTAGATGGGACCCCACAGGTGGGCGCTCCTAGAATTCACCCATGCCTAGTGAACCCATAAAATGGTGGGCCCGCTTGGCTCAAAGAGGATGGACAGTCACCTAGCCCCCAAGTCTCATGGTGGTGGGGCTCCCACCAGCAGCCTTCTTCCTGAGTTTCCCCCACCAAAGCACCACAGCACCCTTAGCAAGGGGTATCTGAGGTTTCTCTGGGGAGAGGGGTGCCAGGGGAAGGGGGAAGAGGGCATGAGACCACAACTCTGGTACATTTCCACTCTCATCTACAATTCTGGAACTGGACTTTCTCCAGGCCTCCCACTGCCCAAGGGAACCTAGGAGGGGCATAAAGAAGTGCTGCCACCTTGTGGACACTCCCTATAACAACCACCTGAACGCTGGTGCATAAGGGCAACTCTGCAAACTCACAAGGCCTGCAGGGCTGTAAATAGGACACCTGCTCTTAAGCAATGTCCTGGGGCAGGTGATCAAAACCATTTCAAAGCCCGCTACACCTTCAAGAAGCCAATCTTATGGGGTCAGCTTAAGGCACACCACCTTTTTCCCATTTTTTTTTTTTTCCCTGAAAAATAGGAGAATATGCTCCACATTGCTAATTATTCAAGAAATGTAAATCAAACCAACAAGGATTAACTCACATTGGTCTGAATGGACATCATCAAAATGTCTACAAACAATAAATCCTGGAGAGCGTGTGGAGGAAAGGAACCCCTCTTACCCACTTGGTGGGAATGTAAACTGATAACAGCTCCCATGGAGAACAGTATGGGGTTGCTTAAAAGAACAAAAATAGTCTTTATGGGGATCCAGTAAGCCCACTCTGGGCATTCATACACACACACACACACACACACACACACACACACACACACTTGGAGAAAGACATTCACTAAAAAAATGCACCCACCCCAACGCTCCCAGCAGCGCTACTCAGCTAAGACAGGGAAGCAGCCTCCTGTCGACAGAGGACTGGATGTGTGCACAAGGGAATGTGCTTCAGCCACAGAACAGAATGAACTCGTGCCTTTTCTAGCAATGTGGATGGATCTGGAGCTGACCGAGTGAAGGAATTCAGAGAAGGACAAACAGCCTTGGATATCACTTATGGCTAGAATTTTAAAACTCCATGCAAATAAATGCACTCATTACGAAACAGAAAGATTCAAACTTACAAAACAAACTTCGGGTTACCAAAGGGGAAAGGCTGCGTGAGAGGAGGCATAAATCAGGAGGTTGGGTTTTCCATATTCACAGTAATATATTGCCCTCATTGCAAATTCAGGGTTAAAGTGAAGAAAGTAGGGAAACACTAGGCCTTTCTGAGAATATAATAAAATCCCTTATGATTATACAGTAGAGGTAAAGAAGACTCGAGAGAAAACATCTGGAATTCCAACTGAACCCCTTAATATCCTAAAGATAATGTTGTTAAAGTGATGCACTGAACATGTCACAGCACATTTGTAAAACTAGACTGTGGTCAAAGGACTAGAAAAGGGCATTTTTCATTCCAATCTCAAAGAAGAGCAAAGCAAAAGAATGCTCAAACTAATGCACAATTGTGCTCATTTCACATGCTAGTAAGGTTATGCTCAAAATCCTTTAATCCCTTATGTTTCAGCAATATGTGAACCAAGAACTTTCATACATTACAAGCATTTAGCAAAAGCAGAAGAACTAGAAATCAAACTGCAAATTCACTGCAGCACAGAAAAAGCAAGGACAATCCAGAAAAACATCTACTTCTGCTTCACTGAGTACGCTAAAAAGTGTAGTCTGTGTGGATCACAGCAAACTGTGGAGCATCTTAAAGAGACAGGAATCCCAGACCACTTTTACCTGTCTCCTGAGAAACCTGAATGCAGGTCAAGAAACAGAACCTTACATGGGACAACTGACTGGTTCAAAACTAGGAAAGAAGTGCATACAAGCTGTACAGTGTCACCCTGTTTAACTTTTGTGCGCAGTAAATCATGCAAAATGCCAAACTGGATCACTTAGGCAGAATCAAGATTGCCAGGAGAAATATCAAAAACCCGAGATAGGCATATGATATCACTCTAATGGCAGAAAGTGAAGAAGAAGAACCTCTTGATGAAGGTGAAAGAGGAGAGTGAAAAAGCTGGCAGAAAACTCCCTATTAAAAATACTAAGGGCTTCCTTGGTAGCTCAGTGGTGAAGAGTTCGCCTGCCAATGCAGGAGAAACAGGTCCGATCCCTGATCCGGGAAGATCCCACATGCTGCGGACCAGCTAAGCCCATGAGCCACAGCGATTTGTGCTCTAGAGCCTTGGAGCTGCAACTATTGAGCCCACATGCCCTAGAGCCAAAGCTCCACAACAAGAGAGGTCGCTGCCAACAAGAAGCATGCTCACCTCGACTAGAGAGTAGCCCCCATTCCCTGCAACCACAGAAGAGCCTGCAGCAGCAGTGAAAACCCAGAATAGCCAAAAGTAAATATTAAATAATTTTTAAAAAATCTTAAAAGAAGAAAAAAAACCCTAAGATCATGGCATTTGGTCCCATCTAGCAAAGAGATATGGAAACAATGGAAACAGTGACAGAGTTTATTTCCTTGCGGACAGTGAATGCAGCCATGAAAGAAAAAGACACTTGCTCCTTGGAAGGAAAGCTATGACAAACCTAGACAGCGTATTAACAAGCAAAGACGTGACTGTGCTGACAGAAGTCCATAAAGTCAAGGCTATGGCTTTGCCAGTAGTCATGTATGGGTGGTGATTTGGACCATAAAGAAGCCTGAGCGCCAGAGACTTCACGCTTGTGAACTGTGGTGCTGTAGAAGACTCTTCAGAGTCCCTGGAGACCAAGCTGCTCAAATCAGTCAATCTTAAAGGAAGTCACCCTGAATATTCCCTGGAAGGACTGATGCTGAAGCTGAAGCTCCAATACTTTTGGCCACCTGATAAAAGAGATGACTCACTGTAAAGATCTTGATGCTGGGAAACACTGAGGTAAGGGATGAGATGATTGGATGGCATCATCAACTCAATGGACAGGAGTTTGAGTAAGTAAACTCTGGGAGACAGTGACAGAGAAGCCTGCCTTTCTGCAGTCCATGGGGAGGCAGGGTTGGAAACAACTTAGTGACTGAACAGTAACATTCTGTCAAATAGATAATTCACAAGGACCTACTGTACAACACAAGGAACTCGAATCAACACTGTATCAACACAAAAACAAACAGAATCTGAAGAAGAATGCACATATGTATCCATATATTGAGTGAGGCTACTTGACACCAAATAATACAACACCGTGGGGCTTCCCTGGTGGTCCAGTGGGTAAGGACACCGCCTTGCAGTGCAAGGGGCGCCAGTTCAACCCCTGGCCTAGGAAGATCCCACATGCCGCGGAGCGGCTGGACCGATGTGTCCAATTACCGAGCCGGACCTCCGGAGCACATGCACCCAGAGCCGGTGCTCTGCGACAACGGACGCCACCGCGATGGGAGGCCCACACGGGCCAAAGAACAAAGATGGATGAAAATAGATAAATGAAAGACCAATAGAAGTGGCCCGCCTGCTCCCCTCCCTCCCCAACCCGCCCCCTCCTCAAAAAAACCACTTAAAATAAAAAAACACCACCATGTAAATCAACTCTACTCTAGCCTACAATAAGGGGTCACTTTAGCACACATTACATTGCCCCTCCCTCTTTTTGAAAGCACGTGCGAATACGCTCCACAATGCTAATTATTCAGGCAATGATAATTAAATCTACAAGGATGCATCAACTCACACACGAATGGACTGAATGTACATCATCAAAATGTCTACAAGCAATGAATCCTGAGAGAGTGTGAAGGACAGGAAACCCTCTATCCAGTGGGAGGGAAGTAAACGGGTTACAGTCATTTTGGCCAATAGTACGGAAATCTTTAAAGACTATAAACAGTCTTTATTTAGATCCAGACATCCCACTCTTGGGCATGTATATATTTGGGGTAAGAAACAATCTGAAAAGATACATGTACTCCACACACAGCAGCAGTGCTTAAAATAACTAAGACGAGGAAATCAGCCTAAGTGCCAACAAAGGAATGAGTAACTGTGATGTGTACATACATACAAAGGAGTGTTACTTCAGTCACAAAACAGAACCAACTCAAGCCTTTCCTAGCAATGTGGATGGACCTGTAGACGATCATATGAAGTGAAAGAAGTCAGAGAAGGACACAACGTCTAGGGTATCACTTATACATAGAATATAAAAATCATACAAAAGAACTCCTTTATGAAACAGCCATGACTCCCAGACTTAGAAAACAAACTCTGGTTACCAAAGGAGAAGTGGAGGAAGGCATAAATTAGGAGGCTGGGTTTTATGAAAAACAGGCTGACAAGGACCTGTAGTATGGCAAAAGGAACTCTACTTAACACTCTGGATTAAGCAAGATATGAAAAAACCTCAAGAGGAATACATATAGAATGTATATCTATATAAGTGAGTCAGGCTGCTTAACAATAAAAACACCACTGTGTAAATCAACTATACGCCGTACGTTAAAAATTAAATTTAAAAAGAAAACAGGAGAAAATAAATGTCAACAGTATGCCCCTCAGGCCTGGGTGCCCTGGGCTGCTGTCACATCTCCAGAGCCTGAGCAACCTTTGGTCTCAAGGCGGGACTGCAGTGGAACTGCGGAAGCGGGGGGAGGATGTGCCTGCAAAGGAACCCTCGAACCTTGGACCCTATGGATGGGATCCCCATCTCCAGATCCAGGGGGGCCCGCCGAGAGTTCAAGCAAGCCTACTGCTCCTAGAGTACGGTAGACCTGCTGGATAGAAAGAGCTCTGAAATGTCACATGGACTGCAGTTTTCCTGAGGGTTCCACAAGCAGCTAGACTCCCCAGAGTTGCACCACCTAAATACCCCAACATCTGCAGTAGCACAGTTCAGAGAGGGACTGGGATTTTTGGAGCATACAGAGGAAGCGGAAAAAGGTCAAAAGGCCCAACCTCCAGACCATCTCATTCTCCACAACCCTGTAACGCGGCTTTCTGTAGGAGTCAGGCAAAAAGAACCTGGAGGGAAATAAAGTGCTGCCACCTGGTGGACACGTCCTATGACAACAACTTGAGAACCCCCGTACAGTGGCAACTCTTCAAATTCACAAGGCCTGTAAAGGACACCTGCCCTTGTGCAATGCACATGAAAAAACGTTTCAAAGGATGCTCGACCTTCAAGAAGCCAATCTTAAGGGGTCTGCTTAAGGCACACTTTTTTTCCCCCTTTTTCTTTGAAAGCACATGAAAATTCACTCCACATTGCTAATTATTCAAGAAGTGAAAATCAAACCTTCAAGGACGTATCAACTCAATTCGGTATGAATGAACATCATCAAAATGTCTACTAACAATAAATGCTGGACAGGGTGTGGAGGAAAGAAAACCCTCACACCCTGTTAGTGGCGATGTAAACTAGTAAGAGTCACTATGGAGAACATTATGGGGGTTCCAAAAAGACTAAAAGTCTTTATTCTGATCCAGCAATCCCACTCTGGGCATATATATATAAGGTATTTCAATCTGAAAAGATGCACGCACCCCAACGTTAACAGTAAAACTACATACAACAGCTAAGCCAGGGCTTCCCTGGTGGTCCAGTGGGTAAGGACACCGCCTTGCAGTGCAAGGGGCGCCGGTTCGATCCCTGGCCTGGGAAGATCCCACGTGCTGCGGAGCGGCTGGACCGATGTGTCCAATTACCGAGCCAGAGCTCTGGGGCGCATGCGCCGAAAGCCAGCGCTCTGCGACAACAGACGCCACCACGATGGGAGGCCCACACGGGCCAAGGAACAAAGATGGATGAAACTAGACAAACCTGTGCAAGTGGCCTGCCCACCCCCCTCCCTCCCCACCCCCGCCAAAATAAATAATTAATTAAAAAAAAAAACAAACAGCGAAGCCATGGAAGCAGCCTACCTGTCAACAGAGGAATGGATAAATACGTGCACAAACAAAACGGGGTGTACTTCAGTCACAAAACAAAATGAACTGATGTCTTTTCTAGCAATGTGGATGGACCTGCAGACGAGCATACTAAGTGAAGGAAGTCAGATAAGGACAAAAAGCCTAGGAATATCACCCTCTGGTAAAATATACAAATCCACACAAAAGAACATAAATCAGTGGACACATAAATTAGGAGACTGGGTTTTACATACACACAGTAACATATTGCTCTTACTACAAAATTTCAGGCTTCAACTCTTAAGGGGCTCTGCTTAAAGGCACACTCTTGTTTCCCCTTTTTCCTTTGTGCAATGCACATGAAAAAACGTTTCAAAGGATGCTCGACCTTCAAGAAGCCAATCTTAAGGGGTCTGCTTAAGGCACACTTTTTTTCCCCCTTTTTCTTTGAAAGCACATGAAAATTCACTCCACATTGCTAATTATTCAAGAAGTGAAAATCAAACCTTCAAGGACGTATCAACTCAATTCGGTATGAATGAACATCATCAAAATGTCTACTAACAATAAATGCTGGACAGGGTGTGGAGGAAAGAAAACCCTCACACCCTGTTAGTGGCGATGTAAACTAGTAAGAGTCACTATGGAGAACATTATGGGGGTTCCAAAAAGACTAAAAGTCTTTATTCTGATCCAGCAATCCCACTCTGGGCATATATATATAAGGTATTTCAATCTGAAAAGATGCACGCACCCCAACGTTAACAGTAAAACTACATACAACAGCTAAGCCAGGGCTTCCCTGGTGGTCCAGTGGGTAAGGACACCGCCTTGCAGTGCAAGGGGCGCCGGTTCGATCCCTGGCCTGGGAAGATCCCACGTGCTGCGGAGCGGCTGGACCGATGTGTCCAATTACCGAGCCAGAGCTCTGGGGCGCATGCGCCGAAAGCCAGCGCTCTGCGACAACAGACGCCACCACGATGGGAGGCCCACACGGGCCAAGGAACAAAGATGGATGAAACTAGACAAACCTGTGCAAGTGGCCTGCCCACCCCCCTCCCTCCCCACCCCCGCCAAAATAAATAATTAATTAAAAAAAAAAACAAACAGCGAAGCCATGGAAGCAGCCTACCTGTCAACAGAGGAATGGATAAATACGTGCACAAACAAAACGGGGTGTACTTCAGTCACAAAACAAAATGAACTGATGTCTTTTCTAGCAATGTGGATGGACCTGCAGACGAGCATACTAAGTGAAGGAAGTCAGATAAGGACAAAAAGCCTAGGAATATCACCCTCTGGTAAAATATACAAATCCACACAAAAGAACATAAATCAGTGGACACATAAATTAGGAGACTGGGTTTTACATACACACAGTAACATATTGCTCTTACTACAAAATTTCAGGCTTAGGGCTTCCCTGGTGGTCCAGGGGGTAAGGACACCGCCTTGCAGTACGAGGGGCGCCGGTTCGATCCCTGGCCTGGGAAGATCCCATGTGCCGCGGAGCAGCTGGACCGATGTGTCCAACTACCGAGCCGGAGCTCTGGGGCGCAAGTGCCCAGAGCCAGCGCTCTGCGACCACAGAGGCCACTGCGATGGGAGGCCCACACGGGCCAAAGAACAAAGATGGATGAAAATGGATAAATGAAAGACCAACAGAAGTGGCCCGCCCACGCCCCTTCCTCCCCAACCCGTCCCCCGCCTCCCCCGCCCCCAAAAATTTCAGGCTTAAATGGAAGAAAGTAGGGAAAACCACTAGGCCTATTAGGTAAGATCCAAATTAAAATCCTTTAGGATTATACAGTGGAGGTAGCGAACAGATTCAAAGGATTACATATAGAATTCCAGGTGAGTTCTTTAAAATCCTAAAAGATGATGCTGTTAAAATACTGTACTCAATCTATCAGGAAATTTGGAAAATTCAATAATGACTACAGGACTGGAAAATGGGAGTTTATAGATTTCCATCCTAAAGAAGGGCAATGCCAGAAAATGTTCAAACCACCATACAGATGTGATCATTTCAAATGCTAGTACGGTTATGCTCAAAAAATCCTTTAAGCTAGGCTTCTGCAATATGGAATCGAGAACTTTCAGATGTACAAGCATTTAGAAAAGACAGAGGAACCAGCGATCAAAATGCCAACATTCACTGGAACACAGAAAAAGCAAGGGAATTCCAGAAAAAACATCTACTTCTGCTTCATTTACTATGCTAAAGCATTTGTCTGTGTGGATCACAACAAACTGTGGAACATTCTGAAAGAGATGGGAATTCCAGACCACCATACCTGCTTCCTGAGACACCTGTGTGCAGGTCAAGAAGGAACAGCTGGAACCTTACATGGAATGACTGACTGGCTCAAAACTGGGAATTCTGGAGTAGGACAAGGCTGTACACTGTCACCCTGTCTGTTTAACTTCTATGGCGAGTAAACCACGTGAAATGCCAAGCTGGATAAATCACCAGAAGAATTAAGATTGCCAGGAGAAATATTAACAACCTCAGACATGCAGATGATACCACTGTAATGGCAGAAAGTGAAGAGGAAGTAAAAGAGCTTTTTTTTTTTTTTAATCTGATGACCATCTTTTTTTGTTTAACATCGAAAACATTTTTATTGGGGTATAGCCAATTAACAATTTTGTGATAGTTTCAGGTGAACAGGGAACAGGCTCAGTCATACCTATACATGTATCCATTCTCCCCCAAGGCCCCCATCCCATCCAGACTAGTACATAGCACTGAGCAGAGTTCCATAATAGATTTTTGGTGGTTACCCATTTCAAACATGGCAGTGTATGTGTGACTTTCCTGAACCAACTCCTCCACCCTGCAACCACAAGTTCATTTTCTAAGTGAATGAGTCTCCGTTTTGTAAATAAGTTCATTTGCATCATTTGCAAAAAGGCTCTAGATGAGGGTGATAGCAGAGAGTGAAAAAGCTGGGTTAAAAATCAATATTAAAAACACTAAGATCATGACATCCAGTCCCATGACTTCATGGCAAATGGAAACGGTGGAAACAGTGACACAAATTACTGTCCTGGACTTCAGAATCACTGCAGATGGTGTCTGCAGCCATAAAATTAAAAGATGCTTGCTCCTTACAAGGAAAGTTATGAGAAATCTAGACTACATAAACAAAACAGAGACATCACTATGGGCAACCGTCCATATAGTCAAAGCTATGGTTCTGCCAGTGGTCATTTACAGTTCTGAAAGTTGGACCATAAAGAAGGCTGAGTGTTGAAGAATGGATGCTCTCCGAGTGTGGTGCAGAAGAAGACTCTTGAGAGTCCCTTGGACAACAAGTTGATCATACCTGTCGATCCTAAAGGAAATCACCCTGAATATTCTCACTGGAAGGACTCATGCTGAAGGTGCACCTGATAAAGAGTCGACTCACAGCAAAAGAGCCTGATAGCAGGAAAGCATGAGGGCAGGTGGAGAGGGGAGCGACAGAAAAGGAGATGGTTGGATGTCATCAGCAACTCAATGGACATGAGTTTCAGGAAACTCCAGGAGACAGTAAAGGGCAGGGAAGCGTTTGGCAAAGAGTTTCACACAACTTAGCAACTCAACTACAATAATATGTAACATGGATGATTCACAAGGACCTTATGTATAACAGAGGGGAAATCTACTGAACACTCTGTAACAACCTTAATAGGAAAAGAATCTGAAGAATACATATATGCATCTGTGAACCTAAGACAGGTTGCTTAAAAAACCCTGAACAACTCATCTAGTTTCAGGTGAACAGGGAACAGGCTCAGTCATACCTATACATGTATCCATTCTCCCCAAGGCCCCATCCTATCCAGACTAGTACATAGCACTGAGCAGAGTTCCATAATAGATTTTTGGTGGTTACCCATTTCAAACATGGCAGTGTATGTGTGACTTTCCTGAACCAACTCCTCCACCCTGCAACCACAAGTTCATTTTCTAAGTGAATGAGTCTCCGTTTTGTAAATAAGTTCATTTGCATCATTTGCAAAAAGGCTCTAGATGAGGGTGATAGCAGAGAGTGAAAAAGCTGGGTTAAAAATCAATATTAAAAACACTAAGATCATGACATCCAGTCCCATGACTTCATGGCAAATGGAAACGGTGGAAACAGTGACACAAATTACTGTCCTGGACTTCAGAATCACTGCAGATGGTGTCTGCAGCCATAAAATTAAAAGATGCTTGCTCCTTACAAGGAAAGTTATGAGAAATCTAGACTACATAAACAAAACAGAGACATCACTATGGGCAACCGTCCATATAGTCAAAGCTATGGTTCTGCCAGTGGTCATTTACAGTTCTGAAAGTTGGACCATAAAGAAGGCTGAGTGTTGAAGAATGGATGCTCTCCGAGTGTGGTGCAGAAGAAGACTCTTGAGAGTCCCTTGGACAACAAGTTGATCATACCTGTCGATCCTAAAGGAAATCACCCTGAATATTCTCACTGGAAGGACTCATGCTGAAGGTGCACCTGATAAAGAGTCGACTCACAGCAAAAGAGCCTGATAGCAGGAAAGCATGAGGGCAGGTGGAGAGGGGAGCGACAGAAAAGGAGATGGTTGGATGTCATCAGCAACTCAATGGACATGAGTTTCAGGAAACTCCAGGAGACAGTAAAGGGCAGGGAAGCGTTTGGCAAAGAGTTTCACACAACTTAGCAACTCAACTACAATAATATGTAACATGGATGATTCACAAGGACCTTATGTATAACAGAGGGAACTCTACTGAACACTCTGTAACAACCTTAATAGGAAAAGAATCTGAAGAATACATATATGCATCTGTGAACCTAAGACAGGTTGCTTAACACCCAAAACATACACCTGTGTAAACTAACTCTATTCTAGCATACCATAACAATTAAATTCAGAAAGGAAACAAGAGAAATGTCAACAGGATTCACCTCACAACTGGGAAACCTTGGCTGCTGAGCAGCCTTTGAACCCAGGGCTGGATATGGTAGAACTAAGCAAACTGGGGAGCATATGCCTGCAAAGGCACCCCCCTCTGGACCCTCAGTGCCTGGTCACCTGTGGATGGAATCTAAACCTCCAGATCCCGGCAGGCACTCTTAGTGCTCAACCAGTCTAGTGCACCCCTAGAACGGTGAACCCGCTTGGCTAGAAGAGCTTTAAATAGTCACTTGGTCTCTCAAGTCTCCCAGTCGCAGGGTTCCCACCAGCAGCCTCCTTCCTGAGCTACCCAACCTAACTGTCACAGGACTCTCAGCAGAGCTGTTTGGGGAGGGCTTGAGATGTCTCTGGGGGTGCAAGGTGTGGGGGAAGAAGTCATTAGATCGGAAGTCTAGCACATTCCACTCTCATCTACGACCCTGGAACATGACTTCTCTAGGGCTGCCACTGCCCAAAGAACCCGAGTGGAGCGTGAAGAAGTGCTCCCACCTCATGGACATTTCCCGTAACAACAACCTGAAAACCCAGGCACAATGGTAACACTAAACTCACAAGGCCTGCAGGGCTGTAAAGGACACCTGTTCTTAAGCAATGTCCCAGGGCAGGTCATCCGAAAACATTTCAAAGCATGGTGCACCTTCAAGAAGTCAATCTTAAGGGGTCAGCTTAAGGCACATTGCTTCCACTCCCCCCCCCCCTTTATTTTTGAACTTTTATTTTACTTTTAACTTTTACAGAGTTTTGTTGTTTACAGATATGTATGTTCCCAGATTAGTCATATGTATATCCCCCCCATGCCACCCCTCCAGTCCCCTTTCTTCTTTTTTTTTTAAAATTTATTTATTTATTTATTGGAGGGGGCGGGTTGGGGAGGGAGGGGGCAGGTGGGCCACTTCTCTTGGTCTTTCATTTGTCCATTTTCATCCGTCTTTGTTCTCTGGCCCCTGTGGGCCTCCCATCACAGTGGCCTCTATTGTCTCAGAGCACCAGCTCTGGGCGCATGTGCTCCAGAGCCCCGGCTCGGTAGTTGGACACATCGGTCCAGCCGCTCCGCAGCACATGGGATCTTCCCAGGCCAGTGATCGAACCGGCGCCCCTTGCACTGCAAGGCGGTGTGTTTACCCACTGGACCACCAGGAAGCCCCCCCTTTCTTTTTGAAAGCTATGAGAATATGCTCCACACTGCTAATTGTTCAAGAAACGAAATCAAACCTAAAAGAAAGTATCAACTCTCCCTGGTCTGAATCGACATCATCAAAATGTCACACACAATAAATGCTGGAGAGGGTGTGGAGGAAAAGAGGATCCTCTGATCCTCTTGGTGAGAACATAAACTGATAACAGCCACTACGGAGAACATTATGGGGGTCCCGTGAAAGATGAAAAATGGTCTTTATTTTGATCCAGCAATCCCACTCTGGGCATATATATATATATTATATATAAATTTGAAGAAAACCACAATACAAACAGATTTACACACTCCAGAACAATTTACAATAACCAACACATGGAAGCAGCCTAAGCAGCAACAAAGGAATGGATAAATATGATGTGTATGCACACAACGGAATGTTACTTCAGCCACAAAACTGAAAGAACTGCATTTTCTAGCAGTGTGAACCTAGAGATGATCATACCTAGTGAAGGAAGACAGAGATGGACAAGCAGCCTAGGATAACATACAAAGAAACTCCATACATACAAAATCCATACAAAGAACCTCCTTTACAAAACAGAAAGACTCACAGACTTAGAAAACAAACTTCTAGTTACCAAAGGGGGGAGTTAAGCTAGGGGGAGGGGAGGCATAAATTAGGAGGTTGGGTTTTACATATACACAGTAATATATCGCCATTACTGCAAAATTCAGGCTTAAACTAAAGAAAGCAGGGAAAACCACTAGGCCATTCAGGAACAGCCTACATCAAATCCCTTATGATTATCCAGTGGAGGTTACAAATAGACTTAAGGCATCAGATTTGGCAGGAGTGCCTGAGGAACTATGAAAAGAGATTCATAACACTGTACACAAGCCAGTGACCAAAACCATCCCATAAAAAGAAATACAAGAAGGCAAACTGGTTTTCTAAGGAGGCTTTACACACAGGTGAGGAAAAAAGAGAGGCAAAAAAGAAGAGGGGGATTCCCTGGTGGTCCAGTGGGTAAGGACACCGCCTTGCAGTGCCAGGGGCGCCGGTTCAATCCCTGGCCTGCGAAGATCCCACGTGCTGCAGAGTGGTTGGATACTCCACAGTGGTAGTGTCCAACTACTGAGCCGGAGCTCTGGAGAGCATGCACCTGGAGCTGGTGCTCTGCAACGAGAGAGGCCACTGCAACGGGAGGCCCACACAGGCCAAACGAACAAAGATGGATGATGAAAGACCAATAGCAGTGGCCAAACCAAAAAAAAAAAAAAAAAAGGCAAGAAGAGAAAGGAAAAGATATACACATCTGAATGCAGAGTTCCAGAAAACAGCAAGGAGAATTAAGAAGGCTTCATAGATGAACAAAGAAACAGGAAAGTAATAGAAGAGGAAAGACTAGAGACTGTTCAAGAAAACTGCAGGTATCCAGGTAACATTTCATGCAAGGATGGGCACAATAAAGAACACAAATGACAAGGACCGATCAGAAACAGAAGAGATAAAGAGGAGGAGGAAAGAATACAAGGAAGACTATACAAAACAGATCGTCTGCATACCTGAGGGGTCGTTGAAACGGAATTACTTCAGCCACAAAACTGAAAGAACTGCATTTTCTAGCAGTGTGAACCTGGGAACATAGAAGGAATGGCATAGAACTTCCATACATACAAAATCCATAAAAAGAACCTCCTTTACAAAACAGAAAGACTCACAGACTTAGAAAACAAACTTCTAGTTACCAAAGGGGGGAGTTAAGCTAGGGGGAGGGGAGGCATAAATTAGGAGGTTGGGTTTTACATATACACAGTAATATATCGCCATTACTGCAAAATTCAGGCTTAAACTAAAGAAAGCAGGGAAAACCACTAGGCCATTCAGGAACAGCCTACATCAAATCCCTTATGATTATCCAGTGGAGGTTACAAATAGACTTAAGGCATCAGATTTGGCAGGAGTGCCTGAGGAACTATGAAAAGAGATTCATAACACTGTACACAAGCCAGTGACCAAAACCATCCCATAAAAAGAAATACAAGAAGGCAAACTGGTTTTCTAAGGAGGCTTTACACACAGGTGAGGAAAAAAGAGAGGCAAAAAAGAAGAGGGGGATTCCCTGGTGGTCCAGTGGGTAAGGACACCGCCTTGCAGTGCCAGGGGCGCCGGTTCAATCCCTGGCCTGCGAAGATCCCACGTGCTGCAGAGTGGTTGGATACTCCACAGTGGTAGTGTCCAACTACTGAGCCGGAGCTCTGGAGAGCATGCACCTGGAGCTGGTGCTCTGCAACGAGAGAGGCCACTGCAACGGGAGGCCCACACAGGCCAAACGAACAAAGATGGATGATGAAAGACCAATAGCAGTGGCCAAACCAAAAAAAAAAAAAAAGGCAAGAAGAGAAAGGAAAAGATATACACATCTGAATGCAGAGTTCCAGAAAACAGCAAGGAGAATTAAGAAGGCTTCATAGATGAACAAAGAAACAGGAAAGTAATAGAAGAGGAAAGACTAGAGACTGTTCAAGAAAACTGCAGGTATCCAGGTAACATTTCATGCAAGGATGGGCACAATAAAGAACACAAATGACAAGGACCGATCAGAAACAGAAGAGATAAAGAGGAGGAGGAAAGAATACAAGGAAGACTATACAAAACAGATCGTCTGCATACCTGAGTGTTTTGTCGTGTCTGACTCGTTGCAAACCCCATGGACTATAGCTTACCATACTCTCTGTCCATGGAATTTTCCAGGAAAAAATACTGGAGTGGGTTGCCATTTCCTTCTCCAGGTCTTCCCTACCCAGGGATTTACCATGCCTCCTACCTCTCCTGCATTGGTAGGCAGAATCTTTACCACTGTGCAACCTGGGGAGACTTAATAGCATGTGCAGTTAGAACACCTGTGCTATAGTCTGATATCAATGACCTGGTTAACCATGAAAGTGTGGACACTCACTTTGAGCCTGACATCCTGGAGTCAATGGGCCTTAGGAAGCATGACTTACAAACAAGGCTAGGGCTTCCCTGGTGGTCCAGTGGGTAAGGACACCGCCTTGCAGGGCAAGGGGCGCCGGTTTGAGCCCTGGCCTGGGAAGATCCCACGTGCCGCGGAGCGGCTGGACTGATGTGTCCAATCACTGAGCCGGAGCTCTGGAGCGCATGCGCCCAGAGCCGGTGCTCTGCAACGACAGATGCCACAGGAGCCAAAGAACGAAGACGAATGAAAATAGAGGAATGAAAGACCAATGGAAGTGGCCCGCCCACTCCCCTCCCTCCCCAACCCGACCCCCACCCAAAGTAAATGAATAAATAAATCTTTAAAAAAAAAAAAAAAAAACAAGGCTAGTGGAGGTGATGGAATTCCAGCTAAGCTGTTTCAAATCCTAACAGATGATGCTGTTAAAGTGCTAAATTCAGTAAGGCAGCAAATTTTGGAAAACCCAGCAGTAGCTCAACAAGGCTGGAAAAAGTCATTTTTTATTCCAAGAACAAAGAAGGGCAATGCCAAAGAATATTCACACTACTGCATAACATGCTAGCAAGGTCATGCTCAAAATTCCTCAAGCTAGGATTCAACAGTATGTGAACACAGAACTTCCATATGTACAAGCTGGGAAAAAAAAAAAAAAAGGAATCAGAGATCAAATTGCCAACAGCCACTGGATCGCAGGAAAAGTAAGAGAATTCCAGAAAAACATCTAATTCTGTTTAACTGACTATGCTGAAAGCTTTGTCTCTGTGGATGACAATAAAATGTGGAAGATTCTTAAAGAGATGGGAATATCACCTTACCTGCCTCATGAGAAACCTGTATGCAGGTCAAGAAGCAACAGTGAGAACTGGATATGGAACAACAGACTGGTTCCAAACTGGGAAAGGAGTATGTCAAGGCTGTATATCATCACCCTGCTTATTTAACTCTGCAGAGCACATCATGCAAAATTCCAAGCTGGATGAAGTACACGTTGGGATCCAGATTGTTGGGATAAATATCAACAAGCTCAGATATGCAAATGACACCACACTTTTGGCAGAAAGTGAAGAGGAACTAAAGAGTCTCTTGATGAAGGTGAAAGAGGAGAGTGAAAAAGCTGGCTTAAAACTCACATTGACAAAACCAAGATCATGGCATTCAGTCCCATTACTTAATGGCAAAAAGATGGAGCAACAATGGAAACAGTGACAGACTTTATTTACTTGGGCTCCAAAATCACTGTGGCCAGTGACTGAAGCCATGAAATTAAAAGACCCTTTCTCCTTGGAGGAAAAGTTATGACAAACCTAGAAAACATATTCAAAAGCAAAGACATCACTTTGCTGAGATAAGTCGAGGTAGTCAAAGCTATGGTTTACCCAGCAGTCATGTATGGATGTGAGAGCTGGACCATAAAGAAGGCTGAGCGCTGAACAATTAATGCCTCTGAACTGTGTAGTTGGAAAAGACTCTTGTGAGTCACTTGGACTGCAAAGAGATCAAACTAGTCAATCCTACAGGAAACCAACTCTGAATATTCACTGGAAGGACTGAGCAAATTTTGGAAAACCCAGCAGTAGCTCAACAAGGCTGGAAAAAGTCATTTTTTATTCCAAGAACAAAGAAGGGCAATGCCAAAGAATATTCACACTACTGCATAACATGCTAGCAAGGTCATGCTCAAAATTCCTCAAGCTAGGATTCAACAGTATGTGAACACAGAACTTCCATATGTACAAGCTGGGAAAAAAAAAAAAAAAGGAATCAGAGATCAAATTGCCAACAGCCACTGGATCGCAGGAAAAGTAAGAGAATTCCAGAAAAACATCTAATTCTGTTTAACTGACTATGCTGAAAGCTTTGTCTCTGTGGATGACAATAAAATGTGGAAGATTCTTAAAGAGATGGGAATATCACCTTACCTGCCTCATGAGAAACCTGTATGCAGGTCAAGAAGCAACAGTGAGAACTGGATATGGAACAACAGACTGGTTCCAAACTGGGAAAGGAGTATGTCAAGGCTGTATATCATCACCCTGCTTATTTAACTCTGCAGAGCACATCATGCAAAATTCCAAGCTGGATGAAGTACACGTTGGGATCCAGATTGTTGGGATAAATATCAACAAGCTCAGATATGCAAATGACACCACACTTTTGGCAGAAAGTGAAGAGGAACTAAAGAGTCTCTTGATGAAGGTGAAAGAGGAGAGTGAAAAAGCTGGCTTAAAACTCACATTGACAAAACCAAGATCATGGCATTCAGTCCCATTACTTAATGGCAAAAAGATGGAGCAACAATGGAAACAGTGACAGACTTTATTTACTTGGGCTCCAAAATCACTGTGGCCAGTGACTGAAGCCATGAAATTAAAAGACCCTTTCTCCTTGGAGGAAAAGTTATGACAAACCTAGAAAACATATTCAAAAGCAAAGACATCACTTTGCTGAGATAAGTCGAGGTAGTCAAAGCTATGGTTTACCCAGCAGTCATGTATGGATGTGAGAGCTGGACCATAAAGAAGGCTGAGCGCTGAACAATTAATGCCTCTGAACTGTGTAGTTGGAAAAGACTCTTGTGAGTCACTTGGACTGCAAAGAGATCAAACTAGTCAATCCTACAGGAAACCAACTCTGAATATTCACTGGAAGGACTGACGCTGATGCTGAAGTGTCAATAATTTGGCCACCGGATGCAAAGAGACACTCATTCCAAATGACCTTGATGTTGTGAAAAATAGAAGGCAGAAGGAGAAGGGGACGACAGAGGATGAGATAGTTGGATGGCATCATCAGTTCAATGGATGTGACTTAAGCAAGCTCTAAGAGACAGATGAAGGACAGGAAGACCTGCTGTGCTGCATTCCATGGCGTCAGACAAGAGGGAGCGACTTAACTGATCTGAAACAAGAGTAAGCGATGAATCAGGAAATGAAGACTAACCTAGGTGCTGTTTATCTGTAGAGATAAACCACAAATATCATCCCTCCTTCCTTCCCTGCTCCACTCACAGGGATATCTGTATGTCTACCACAGTCACAAAAATCTGTAATCAAAAAGGCACAAACATGATCTCCTTTCTCCCACACAGACACAGAAACCGCTATGTGACATAGAGAACATGCAACGACCGATGCTCAGCATGTTGCTAAACCTTCTGCAATAAGTTCTGTAACAAAACCATCCAAAAAAAGAAGAGACTAGAGGCCCCATGCAAGTGTCCTGCCTGAATCCACGGCTGACAAGAAGCAACTCCAGCTGTCCTCCAAGACAGCATCGGCTTGACATGAAAGGAAAGGAAAGAAAAGTCATGGCTACTTGACTGCCTCTGACCTTCCTGACTTGCACTGAAGCCCATCCTTGGGGCCCACAGCTAGAATGGGGTGGGGTCCACGCAGCCTGGCAGCGTGCCCTTCTAAGCGCTCCTGTGTTAATCTCTACTGATGCTTGGCTCTGGCTGGGGCCAGAGTCTCAAGTGGCAGCCAGGCCTGGAGAATCTGAGATGCAAGAGTCACTTGGCTTCCACCTGTCCTGGTGCTGGGGTTCCCAGGTGCAACCTCCTTCTCTGGAGTGCAGATTCCTAAACACCCTCAGCAGGCCGCTGCTGCTCTCCTTGCTATCAGTCTGGTATAGGAGGGACACCTTTAGGGGGAAGAAGCCGTGAAACACACGCCCTGAGGGGTTGGCTCGGGCACATCCCACTTGAATTCACAGCCCACGAGGCCCACTCTTCCTATTGCTCTCTTTTGTCAGAACAATCACAGATGGGGATGGAAAAGTGCTGCTTTCTTGTGGACACTTCCTGTAACTGTGACTGGACCACAGGAGCCAACTTGCACCTGTAATTCACAAGCCCTGGGGGCCCTTTATTAAGCTCAGAGAGATGGTGAAGGACAGGGAAGCCCGGCTTGCTGCAGTCCATCGGGTGGCAAAGAGTTGGATGGGAACTCTATTCCACACTCTGTAATAACCTATACAGTAAAAGAATCTGAAGAAAACATATATGTATCTGCATAACTGAGTCGGGTTTGCTTAACACCAAAAACACACACCACCGTGTAATCAACTCTACTTCAGCATTGAGTAAAAATTAAATTCAAACAACAGAAATGTCAACAGGATTCCTTCATCCCTCTGGGCTGCTGTCACATCCCTGGAGCCTGAGCAGCCCTGGAACCCAAGACTGGACCAAGGTGGTGTTGAGGGAAATGAGGATGTGCCTGCAAGCTGCCCCCTTGCAACTCACAGTACCTGGCGCCCTGTCTATGGGATTCCATCTCCAGATGCAGGTGGGCGTGGCTAAAGCTCCACCAAGCCTAGTGCACCCCTAAAACAATGGACCTCTGGCCTGAAAGAGCTTTGATTAGTCACCTTCTATAAGCCAATCTTAAGGGGTCATCTTAAGGAACAGCATTTTTTTTTCTCCCTCTTTTTTGAAAGCACAAGAAAATCTGCAACACCTTCGCAAATCCAAGGCCATGCCTCCCTTAAGCATCACCACTCGGTAGTTGTAATTCCTCCTTTTTATCAGAAGCTGACCCATCAGAAGCAGGTAATCCAAAAATATTTCAAACCATGCTGCACCTTCAAGAAGTCAATCTTAAGGGGTCAGCGTAAGGCACAATGCATTTTTTACACCCCTTTTCTTGCGGGGAGGGGGGGGGGACATGAGAATATGCTCCACTTTGCTAATTATTCAAAAAATAAAAATCAAAACTGCAAGGAAGGATCAACTCACATTGCTTTGAATGGACATCGTCAAAATGTCTACAAACCATAAATGCTGAAGAGGTGTGGAGGAAAGGGAAACCTCCTACCACGTTAGTGGGAAGTAAATAGATAACAGCCTCCATTGAGAACAATATGGGACTCCTTAAAAAACTTTAAAAAGTCTTTATTTTGACCCGTAATCCCACTCTGGGCATACATATATGGAAAAGTCACAATCTGAAAAGATGCATGAACCCCAATGCTCACAGCAGCACTATTTACAATAGCAAAGACACGGAAGCAGCCTAAGTGGTAACGGGAATAGATGTGTACGAACATACAATGGAATGTTACTTCTGCCTCAAAACAGAATAAACTGATGCAATGTGGATGGATCTGGGGATGATCGTACTAAGTGAAGGAAGATAGAGATGGACAAACAGTGCAGATGATATCACTTATGGGTAGAATATAAAAATCCATACAAAGAAACTCATTTACAAGACAAAAAGACTCACAGACTCTGAAAACAAACTTCTGGTAATCACTGTCACATCCCTGGAGCCTGAGCAGCCCTGGAACCCAAGACTGGACCAAGGTGGTGTTGAGGGAAATGAGGATGTGCCTGCAAGCTGCCCCCTTGCAACTCACAGTACCTGGCGCCCTGTCTATGGGATTCCATCTCCAGATGCAGGTGGGCGTGGCTAAAGCTCCACCAAGCCTAGTGCACCCCTAAAACAATGGACCTCTGGCCTGAAAGAGCTTTGATTAGTCACCTTCTATAAGCCAATCTTAAGGGGTCATCTTAAGGAACAGCATTTTTTTTTCTCCCTCTTTTTTGAAAGCACAAGAAAATCTGCAACACCTTCGCAAATCCAAGGCCATGCCTCCCTTAAGCATCACCACTCGGTAGTTGTAATTCCTCCTTTTTATCAGAAGCTGACCCATCAGAAGCAGGTAATCCAAAAATATTTCAAACCATGCTGCACCTTCAAGAAGTCAATCTTAAGGGGTCAGCGTAAGGCACAATGCATTTTTTACACCCCTTTTCTTGCGGGGAGGGGGGGGGGACATGAGAATATGCTCCACTTTGCTAATTATTCAAAAAATAAAAATCAAAACTGCAAGGAAGGATCAACTCACATTGCTTTGAATGGACATCGTCAAAATGTCTACAAACCATAAATGCTGAAGAGGTGTGGAGGAAAGGGAAACCTCCTACCACGTTAGTGGGAAGTAAATAGATAACAGCCTCCATTGAGAACAATATGGGACTCCTTAAAAAACTTTAAAAAGTCTTTATTTTGACCCGTAATCCCACTCTGGGCATACATATATGGAAAAGTCACAATCTGAAAAGATGCATGAACCCCAATGCTCACAGCAGCACTATTTACAATAGCAAAGACACGGAAGCAGCCTAAGTGGTAACGGGAATAGATGTGTACGAACATACAATGGAATGTTACTTCTGCCTCAAAACAGAATAAACTGATGCAATGTGGATGGATCTGGGGATGATCGTACTAAGTGAAGGAAGATAGAGATGGACAAACAGTGCAGATGATATCACTTATGGGTAGAATATAAAAATCCATACAAAGAAACTCATTTACAAGACAAAAAGACTCACAGACTCTGAAAACAAACTTCTGGTAATCAAAGGGGAAAGGCTGGGTAGGGGGAGCAAAGGCATGAATTAAATGGAGGGTGGGTTTGATGGTCAGTCGTGTCTCTTTGCCACCCCATGGACTGCAGCACACCAGGCTGGTCTGTCCTTCACCATCTTCTGGAGTTTGCTCAAACGCATGTCCACTGACTCAGTGATGCCATCCAACCATCTGGTACTCTGTTGTCCCCTTCTCCTTTTGCCTTCTATTTTTCTCAACATCAGGTTCTTTTCCAATGAGTTATCTCTTCCCATCAGGTGGCTACAGGACTGGAGCTTCACCTTCAGCATCAGTCCTTCCAGTGAATATTCAAGGGCAATTTCCTTAGGATCAATGAATTTGATCTCTCTGCAGTTCAAGGGACTCTCAGGAGCCTTCTTCAACACCACAGATCAAAGGCATTAATTGTTTGGTGCTCGGCCTTCTTTATGTTCCAAATCTCACATCCATACATGATTACTGAAAAAACCATAGCTTTGACTAAATGGACCTTCGTTGGCAAAGTGATGATGTCTCTGCTTTTGAATATGCTCTCTAGGTTTGTTTTATCTTTTCCACCAAGGAGCAAGAGTCTTTTAATTTCATGGCTTCAGTCACCGGCCACAGTGATTTTGGAGCCCAAGTAAATAAAGTCTGTCACTGTTTCCATTGTTTGTCCATTTGCCATGAAGTAATCAGACCCAATGCTATGATCTTCAGTTTTTGTTTTTTTTAAACAAGGATACTAACAATTTAACGTAAGGCATTTTTTTTTCCTTTGTACACTTCTATTGGTTTGGTCTTTCATCTATTTACTTTCATCCATCTTTGTCCTTTGGCTTGCGTGGGCCTCCCATTGCAGTGGCCTCTGTTGCTGCATGTGCTCCAGAGCTCCAGCTCGGTAGTTGGACACATCAGTCCAACCGCTCCACAGCAAGTGGGATCTTCCCAGGCCAGGGATCGAACTGGCACTGCTTCCACTGCAAGGCGGTGTCCTTACTCAGTGGACCACCAGGGAAACCCTGGTATTTGTTTTTTAAATATCGAGTGTTAGGCCAACTTTTTCACTCTCCTCTTCAACCTTAATCAAGAGGCTCTTTAGTTTCTCTTCACTTTCTGCCGTTAAGTGTGGTAGTATTTGCATACCTGAGGTTACTGATATTTCTCCCAACAATCTTGATCCCAGCCTGTGCTTTATCCAGACCGGCATTTGGCATTATGTACTCTGCATATAAATGAAATAAGCAGGGTGACAATATACAGCCTTGATGTATTCCTTTCCTAATCTGGAACTAGTCCGTTGTTCCATGTCCAGTTCTAACTGTAGCTAAGGTGGTCTGGTATTACCATCTCTTTCAAAATATTCCACAGTTTGTTGTGATCCACATAAGCAAATGCATCAGTGTAGTCAATGAAGCAGAAGTAGATGTTTTTCTGGAATCCTTTAGCTCTTTCTATGATCCAAAAGATGGGGGAAATTTGATCTCTGGTTCCTGTGCTTTTCTAAATCCAGCTCGTACATATGGAAGTTCTGTGTTCACATACTGTTGAAGTCTACCTTGAAGAACTCTGAGCATAACTTTGCTAGTGTGTGAAATGAGTGCAATGGTCCAGTAGTTTGAACATTCTTTGGTATTGCCCTTCTTTGGTATTGGAATGAAAACTGACCTTTTCCAGTCCTTTTATATATACACAGTGATACACAGTGATATACAGTAATATATTGCCCTTATTGCAAAATTCAGGCTTAAAGTAAAGAAAGTAGGAAAAAAACAGAAAGGCTTTCATATAATCCAAATAAAATCCCTTATGATTATACAGCAGAGGTAATGAAGATTCAGGGGATTACATCTGGATTTCCAGCTGAGCTCTTTAATAGCCTAAAAGATGATGCTGTTAAAGTGCTGCACTCAACATGACAGAAAATTTGGATAACTAGGCAGTGGCCACAGGACTGGAAAAGGGCAATTTTCATTTCAATCCTAAAGAAAGGCAATACCAAAGAATGTTCAAACTAACATACAATTGTGCTCATTTCACATGCTACTAAGGGTATGCTCAAAATCCTCTAAGCCAGGCTTCAGCAGGATGTGAAGCAAGTACTTTCAGATGTACAAGCATTCAGAAAAGGCAGAGGAACCAGAGATCAAATTGCCAACATTCGTTGAAGCACAGAGAAAGCAAAGGAATTCCAGAAAAACATCTACTACTGCTTCAGTGACTACACTAAAGTCTTTGTGTGGATCACAACAAATTGTGGAATATTCCTAAAGAGATGTAAATACCAGGCCACCAAACATGTCTCCTGAGAAACTGGAATGCAGGTCAAGAAGGAACAGTTAGAACCTTACATGGAATGACTGACCGGTTCCAAGATGGGAAAGGAATGCATCAAGGCTGTATAGTGTCACTCTGTTAAACTTCTATGCAGAGTACATCAAGTGACATGATGGCCTGGATGAACCAGCAGGAATCAAGATGCTGGGAGAAATATCAACCTCAGATACGCAGATGATAGCACTCCAATGCAGACAGGGAAGCGGAAGATTTCAAAATATTCCACAGTTTGTTGTGATCCACATAAGCAAATGCATCAGTGTAGTCAATGAAGCAGAAGTAGATGTTTTTCTGGAATCCTTTAGCTCTTTCTATGATCCAAAAGATGGGGGAAATTTGATCTCTGGTTCCTGTGCTTTTCTAAATCCAGCTCGTACATATGGAAGTTCTGTGTTCACATACTGTTGAAGTCTACCTTGAAGAACTCTGAGCATAACTTTGCTAGTGTGTGAAATGAGTGCAATGGTCCAGTAGTTTGAACATTCTTTGGTATTGCCCTTCTTTGGTATTGGAATGAAAACTGACCTTTTCCAGTCCTTTTATATATACACAGTGATACACAGTGATATACAGTAATATATTGCCCTTATTGCAAAATTCAGGCTTAAAGTAAAGAAAGTAGGAAAAAAACAGAAAGGCTTTCATATAATCCAAATAAAATCCCTTATGATTATACAGCAGAGGTAATGAAGATTCAGGGGATTACATCTGGATTTCCAGCTGAGCTCTTTAATAGCCTAAAAGATGATGCTGTTAAAGTGCTGCACTCAACATGACAGAAAATTTGGATAACTAGGCAGTGGCCACAGGACTGGAAAAGGGCAATTTTCATTTCAATCCTAAAGAAAGGCAATACCAAAGAATGTTCAAACTAACATACAATTGTGCTCATTTCACATGCTACTAAGGGTATGCTCAAAATCCTCTAAGCCAGGCTTCAGCAGGATGTGAAGCAAGTACTTTCAGATGTACAAGCATTCAGAAAAGGCAGAGGAACCAGAGATCAAATTGCCAACATTCGTTGAAGCACAGAGAAAGCAAAGGAATTCCAGAAAAACATCTACTACTGCTTCAGTGACTACACTAAAGTCTTTGTGTGGATCACAACAAATTGTGGAATATTCCTAAAGAGATGTAAATACCAGGCCACCAAACATGTCTCCTGAGAAACTGGAATGCAGGTCAAGAAGGAACAGTTAGAACCTTACATGGAATGACTGACCGGTTCCAAGATGGGAAAGGAATGCATCAAGGCTGTATAGTGTCACTCTGTTAAACTTCTATGCAGAGTACATCAAGTGACATGATGGCCTGGATGAACCAGCAGCGGAATCAAGATGCTGGGAGAAATATCAACCTCAGATACGCAGATGATAGCACTCCAATGCAGACAGGGAAGCGGAAGAGCCTCTTGAGGCTTAACGAGGAGAGTGAAACAGCTGACATAAAACTCAATATAAAAACAACAACAGGGCTTCCCTGGTGATCCAGTGGGTAAGGACACCGCCTTGCAGTACAAGGGGCGCCGGTTCGTTCCCTGGCCTGGGAAGATCCCATGTGCCGCAGAGTGGCTGGACCGATGTGTCCAAATACCGAGCCAGAGCTCTGGAGCACATGTGCCCAGAGCCAGGGCTCTGCGACAACAGAGGCCACCGCGATGGGAGGCCCACATGGGCCAAAGAACAAGATGGATGAAAATAGACAAATGAAAGACCAATAGAAGTGGCCCGCCCGCCACCCTCCCTCCCCACCCCATCCCCCCAAAATAAATAAATGTTTAAAAAAAAACAACAGGGCTTCCCTGGTGGTCCAGTAGGTAAGGACACCGCCTTGCAGTGCAAGGGGCGCCGGTTTGATCCCTGGCCTGGGAAGATCCCATGTGCCGCGGAGCGGCTGGACCGAAGTGTCCAATTACCGAGCCAGAGCTCTGGAGTGCATGCGCCCAGAGCCGGTGCTCCACCGCGATGGGAGGCCCACACGGGCCAAAGAACAAAGATGGATGAAAATAGATAAATGAAAGACCAATAGAAGTGGCCCGCCCGCCACCCTCCCTCCCCACCCCATCCCCCCAAAATAAATAAATGTTTAAAAAAAACAACAGGGCTTCCCTGGTGGTCCAGTAGGTAAGGACACCGCCTTGCAGTGCAAGGGGCGCCGGTTTGATCCCTGGCCTGGGAAGATCCCATGTGCCGCGGAGCGGCTGGACCGAAGTGTCCAATTACCGAGCCAGAGCTCTGGAGTGCATGCGCCCAGAGCCGGTGCTCCACCGCGATGGGAGGCCCACACGGGCCAAAGAACAAAGATGGATGAAAATGGACAAATGAAAGATCAAGAGAAGTGGCCCGCCTGCTCCCCTCCCTCCCCACCCCACCCTCACCAAAATAAATAAATAAATTTAAAAACAACAACAACAACAAAAGGCACTCGATCCCATCCAGCAAGCAGATGGGGAAACAATAGAAACAGTGACAGACTTTTATTTTCTCGGGCTCCAAAATCACTGTGGACCAGGACTGCAGCTATGAAATTAAATTGCTTTCCTTGAAAGGAAAGCAATAACAAACCTAGATAGAGTATTAAAAAGCAGAGACATGAGTTGGCTGACAAAAGTCCATGTAGTCAAAGCTATGGTCTTGCCAGTTGTTATTCAGGGATGTGAGAGCTGAACCATAAAGAAGGCTGAGCACCGAAGACTTAATGCTTTTAAATTGTGATGTTGGAAAAAGACTCATGAGAGCCACGTGGACAGCAAGGAGATCAAACCTGTGAACCCTAAAGGAAGTCAACCCTGAATATGAACTGAAAGGACTGATACTGAAGGTGAAGCTCAAACACTTTAGCCACCTGATACAAGTAGCCGACTCAGTGCAAAATGCTGGGAAAGCCTGAGGGAAGGAGGAGAAAGGGGCAACAGAAGATGAGATGGTTGGTTGGCATCACCAACTCAATGGACATGAGTTTGAGCAAACTCTGGGAGATAGGGAAGGACAGGGAAGCCGGGCATGCTACAGTCTGTGGAATGGTAAAGGTGGACACGACTTAGTGACTGAACAATATGTAAAACAGATAATTCACAAGGACCTAAGGTACAACACAGGGAACTCTACTCAAAATGGTAAGAACATAAATACAAAAAGAATCAGAAGAACAATACATAAAACATATTTGTATATTGGGGTCCAAGCCTGGACTGAGGGAGGTGAAGATGCGTGCCTGCAGAGGCGCTCCTGCTGGACATCAGTGTCTGGTCCCCTGCGGACGGAACCCCAACCTCTAGATATAGGAGGCCACTGCTGGAGTGCATGCGCCCAGAGCCGGTGCTCTGCGACAATGGTCACCGCGATGGGAGGCCCACACGGGCCAAAGAACAAAGATGGATGAAAATGGACAAATGAAAGATCAAGAGAAGTGGCCCGCCTGCTCCCCTCCCCCCCCACCCCACCCCCCCCCAAAAAAAAAAATAAATTTAAAAACAACAACAACAACAAAAGGCACTCGATCCCATCCAGCAAGCAGATGGGGAAACAATAGAAACAGTGACAGACTTTTATTTTCTCGGGCTCCAAAATCACTGTGGACCAGGACTGCAGCTATGAAATTAAATTGCTTTCCTTGAAAGGAAAGCAATAACAAACCTAGATAGAGTATTAAAAAGCAGAGACATGAGTTGGCTGACAAAAGTCCATGTAGTCAAAGCTATGGTCTTGCCAGTTGTTATTCAGGGATGTGAGAGCTGAACCATAAAGAAGGCTGAGCACCGAAGACTTAATGCTTTTAAATTGTGATGTTGGAAAAAGACTCATGAGAGCCACGTGGACAGCAAGGAGATCAAACCTGTGAACCCTAAAGGAAGTCAACCCTGAATATGAACTGAAAGGACTGATACTGAAGGTGAAGCTCAAACACTTTAGCCACCTGATACAAGTAGCCGACTCAGTGCAAAATGCTGGGAAAGCCTGAGGGAAGGAGGAGAAAGGGGCAACAGAAGATGAGATGGTTGGTTGGCATCACCAACTCAATGGACATGAGTTTGAGCAAACTCTGGGAGATAGGGAAGGACAGGGAAGCCGGGCATGCTACAGTCTGTGGAATGGTAAAGGTGGACACGACTTAGTGACTGAACAATATGTAAAACAGATAATTCACAAGGACCTAAGGTACAACACAGGGAACTCTACTCAAAATGGTAAGAACATAAATACAAAAAGAATCAGAAGAACAATACATAAAACATATTTGTATATTGGGCTCCAAGCCTGGACTGAGGGAGGTGAAGATGACGTGCCTGCAGAGGCGCTCCTGCTGGACATCAGTGTCTGGTCCCCTGCGGACGGAACCCCAACCTCTAGATATAGGAGGCCACTGCTGGAGCTCAACCAAGACTGGTGCACCCCTAAAATGGTGAGTTTGGCTGGAAAGGCTCTGAACAGTCATCTGGTCCCCAATTCTCCCAGTGCTGGGGCTCCCACCAGCAGCTTCCTTCCTGAGTCTCCCTACCAAAGTACCACAGCACTCTCAGCAAGGCCATTTAATGAGGAGGGCTTGAGATTTCTCTGTGGAGTGCACAGTAGGTGGGAAGAACTCTGGCACGTTCCACTGTCATCTACAACCCTGGAACAGGACTTTCTCTAGGGATCCCATTGCCCAAGGAACCCGGGAGGGAAATACAGAAGTGCTGCCACCTCGTGGACATTTCCTGTAACAACAACCTGAAAACCGGTGCATAATGGTGACGCCTCAAATTCACAAGGTCTGCTGGGCTACATACAAAAGAACCTGCTCTTAAGCAACGTCCTGGGCAGGTAATCAAAAAACATTTCAAAGCATGCTGCACCTTCAAGAAGATAATCTTAAGAAGTCAGCTTAATTAATGCACATTACCTTGCTTCCCCTGCCTTTTTGTGAAACCACATAAAAATAAGGTCCACACTGCTAATTATTGAAGAAAGGAAGATCAAATCTACAAGGAAATATCACCTCACACTGGTCTGAATGGAAATCATCAAAATGTTTACAAACAATAAATGCTGGAGAAGGTGTGGAGGAAAGGGTCCCATTTACCCTGTGGTTGGGACTGTAAACTGATGACAGCCATTTGGGAGGACAGTATGGAAATATTTTTAAAGACTTTAAAGGACAGGGAAGCCGGGCATGCTACAGTCTGTGGAATGGTAAAGGTGGACACGACTTAGTGACTGAACAATATGTAAAACAGATAATTCACAAGGACCTAAGGTACAACACAGGGAACTCTACTCAAAATGGTAAGAACATAAATACAAAAAGAATCAGAAGAACAATACATAAAACATATTTGTATATTGGGCTCCAAGCCTGGACTGAGGGAGGTGAAGATGACGTGCCTGCAGAGGCGCTCCTGCTGGACATCAGTGTCTGGTCCCCTGCGGACGGAACCCCAACCTCTAGATATAGGAGGCCACTGCTGGAGCTCAACCAAGACTGGTGCACCCCTAAAATGGTGAGTTTGGCTGGAAAGGCTCTGAACAGTCATCTGGTCCCCAATTCTCCCAGTGCTGGGGCTCCCACCAGCAGCTTCCTTCCTGAGTCTCCCTACCAAAGTACCACAGCACTCTCAGCAAGGCCATTTAATGAGGAGGGCTTGAGATTTCTCTGTGGAGTGCACAGTAGGTGGGAAGAACTCTGGCACGTTCCACTGTCATCTACAACCCTGGAACAGGACTTTCTCTAGGGATCCCATTGCCCAAGGAACCCGGGAGGGAAATACAGAAGTGCTGCCACCTCGTGGACATTTCCTGTAACAACAACCTGAAAACCGGTGCATAATGGTGACGCCTCAAATTCACAAGGTCTGCTGGGCTACATACAAAAGAACCTGCTCTTAAGCAACGTCCTGGGCAGGTAATCAAAAAACATTTCAAAGCATGCTGCACCTTCAAGAAGATAATCTTAAGAAGTCAGCTTAATTAATGCACATTACCTTGCTTCCCCTGCCTTTTTGTGAAACCACATAAAAATAAGGTCCACACTGCTAATTATTGAAGAAAGGAAGATCAAATCTACAAGGAAATATCACCTCACACTGGTCTGAATGGAAATCATCAAAATGTTTACAAACAATAAATGCTGGAGAAGGTGTGGAGGAAAGGGTCCCATTTACCCTGTGGTTGGGACTGTAAACTGATGACAGCCATTTGGGAGGACAGTATGGAAATATTTTTAAAGACTTTAAAGACTTCAGACTATTATATATTTGGGACATTATATATTTGGGTAAGAAACAATCTGAAAAGATACACGCACTCCAATGCTTACAGCAACAATATTTAAAATATTTAGACATGGAATCAGCCTAGCTGCCCAAAGAGTAACACATTAATTGTGATGTGTACTTACACACAATGGAATATTACTTCAGCCACAAGACAGAATGAACTAATGCCTATTCTAGCAATGTGGATGGACCTGGACATGACCATATTAAGTGAAGGACGTCCAGAGATGCACAAAAAGGCTAGGCTATCATTCATGGGTAAAATACAAAAATCCATACAAAGGAACTCCTTTGCAAAACAGAAAGACTCACAGCTCTTAATTGGTAGATATCATTTCCGGTTTCTATTCGCCAGATTAATCTATGGTACTGTGTTTTGGGGGGGAACTGTTTGGGTTTTTATTATCAGTGTATATGCTTGTGTGTATATTCCATTATGCTAGATAATATGTGCAAGATATTTTAATTGCCATTTGTCAGGGGCATACCTTCTGTTCCTCATTTGTGTATATTTGTTTCAATACCATTTAATGCCATAACAAACCAAACATGGACTCTCCATTCCCCAGCCAGAGCTCAAGCCCTGGGACTTGAGAGAGGGAGCACTGATTCCAAGACCCTATACTACCAGTGAACACCTAACATTAGAGCATTAAACAGCAAGTACCACAAAGGTAATTAAGCACTTGTATGCAAGACCTGGCATCACCAAACCACCAGCAGCAACCTGTGTAACATGCTTCATCCAAACAACACAAATATATTAAACCAATCATCTGCAGACCTAACTCAGGTCTGCTCATCTGAAGGAAAAAATAAAACCTCACCTCATCCCACACCCACAATCTTACACAAACCACTGGACAAACCTTACGAGGGCAGAAACCAAAAGCAAGAGTTTAGCCTAAGAAAAGGAGACCTCAAACATAGTAAGATAAAAAAAAATTAATAATAATAATACTAAAAAGGCAGCAAAATACTGCACATATGAAGGAACAACCCACAAACACAGAAGTCCAAATAAATGAAGAGGAATTAAACAAACTATCTGAAAGAGAATTCAGAATAAAGATAGTAAAGATGGGAGGAGGGGACCAGGGATATGTGCATGATTGATCTGGAAACATACATATCTGCGAACAACAAAACTCTGTAAAAACTTTAAAAATAAATAAATAAATAAAATTTAAAAAAATATATATATATATACACATAGAGCAAATATGGGGAAAAAAGAAAAAAAGATAGTAAAGATGATCCAAACCCTCGAAAACAGAATGGAGAAAATGCAAGAATCATTTAACACATTGAACAAAGGCATACAAGAAATTAAGAATTAACATACAGAGATAAACAATACAATTACTGAGCTTAAACATACTCTAGAAGGAAAGAATACTAGAGTTTCTGAGGTAGAAGTGATAGGACAGTGAGGCAGACAAGAGAACTGGATGATAGAATGGTGGGAATAACTGCCGAAGAACAGAATAAAGTTCAAAGAATGGAAAGAACTGAGGATAGTCTCAGAGGCCTCTGGGACAATACCATATGCACCAACATTCAAATTTATAGGGGTTCCAGAAAAAGCGAGAAAGAAAGGGTATGAGAACATTTTTTGAGGAGGTTACAGTAGAAAACTTCCCCAACATCACAAAGGAAATAGTCAATCTAGTCCAAGAAGCACAAAGAGTCCCAGGAGAAACCCTAGAAGAAAACAGGCCAAGACAGATACTAATTAAGCTAACAAAGATTAAACACAAAGAAACAGTATTAAAAGCAACAAGTTACAAGGGAAGCACCATACATTTAACAGCTGATCTTTCAGCAGAAACTCGGCAGGCCAGAGGGAATGACAGGACATATTTAAAGTACTGAAAGGGAAAAATCTAAAACCAAGATTGCTCTACCCAGCAACAATCTCATTTAAAATTGATGAAAGAAATCAAAAACTTTACAAACAAAAGTTAAGAGAATTTAGTAGTACCAAACCAGCCTTACAACAAATGTTAAAGGGACTTGTACAGTCAGCAAACACAAGAGAAGAAAAAGATCTACAAAACAAAACGCAAACATTTAAGAAAATGGCAACAGGAACATATGTGTCCTATTACACATGTATACACATCACATGTGTAATTACATGTAATTACTTTACATGTAAATCAACTAAATGCTCCAACCAAAAGACACAGGCTGGCTGAATGAATTATGCTATTTAAGAAACCCACTTCAGACCCAAAGATACATACAGACTGAAAGTGAGAGAATGGAAAAATATATTCCATGCAAAAGGAAATCAAAACAAAGCCGGAGTAGCAATCCTCACACCAGACAAAACAGACCTTAAAATAAAGAACATAAGAGACAAGGCAGGACACTACATAATGATCAAGGGATTAATCCAAGAGGAAGACAAAACAATTGTAAGTATCTACGCACCCAAAATAGGAGCACCTCAATACATAAGGAAACACTGTCAGACAGAAAAGGAGAAATCAACAGTAACACAAAAATACTAGGAGACTTTAACACACTACTTAACCAGTGGGCAGATCATGAAAACAAAAAATAAGGAAACACAAGTGTTAAATGACACATTAGACAAGATAGATCTCATTGATATCTTTAGGACTTTTCATCCAAATGCAGAAGAATATACTTTCTTTTCAAGTGCACATAGAATATTCTCCAGGACAGACCACATCTTTGGTCATAAACTGAAACTCAGTAAATTTAAGAAAACTGAAACCATATCAACCATCTTTTCTGACCACAATGCTATAGGACTAGCAATTACCATAAAAAAAAAAAAAAAAAACAGTAAAAAAAAAACCACAAACACATGGAGATCAAATGTTTCTAAATAATGAACAGCTTACTGAAGAAATCAAAAGGGAAATAAAAAAATTACTAAAAACTAATGATAATGAAAATGCGACAACTCAAAACCTTAGAAGAACAAAAGCAGTTCTAAAAGGGAAATATACAATCCTACTTCAAGAAACAAGAAAAACATCGAACAGACAACCTAACTTTAAAACAACTGGAAAGAGAAGAACAAAAAACCCCCAAAGTTAGCAGAAGAAAAGAAATCATGAAGATCAGAGCAGAAATAAATGAAAAACAAATGAAACAATAGTAAAAATGAATAAAACCCAAAAGCTGGCTCTTTGAAAAGATAAAATTGACAAACCTTTAGCCAGACTCATCAAAAAAAGAGAAAGAATCAAATCAACAAAATCAGAAATGAAAAAGGAGAGGTTACAACAGAGAACGCAGAAATACAAAAGATTGAGACTATTATGAAACAACTATATGGCAGTAAATTGGACAACCGCGAAGAAATGGACAGATTCTTAGAAAAGTTTGATCTTCCAAGACTGAACCAGGAAGAAATAGAAATTGTGAACAATCCAATTACGAGCACTGACATTAAATCTGTGATCAAAAATTTCCCAAAAATAAAAGCCCAGGGCAGATGGTTTCAGAGGTGAATTTTATCAAACATTTAAAGAGCTAATGTTGATCCTTCTAAAACTTAAAAAAAAAAATTCCAGAGGAAGGAACAGTTTCAAAATCATTCTATGAGGTCACCATCATCCTGAGGCCAAAACAGGCAAAGACAACACAAAAAAGGAAAATTACAGGCCAACATCACTGATGAATATAGATGCAAAATTGCAACAGAATTCTGCAAATAGAATTCAGCAACACATTAAAAAGCTCATACACCATGATCAAGTCAGATTTATTTTAGGCACACAAGGATTCTTCCATATTTGCAAATCAATGTGATACTACGCCATATTAGTAAGTTGAACGATAAAAATCATAGGATAATCGCAACAGATGCAGAAAAAGTCTTTGACAAAACCTAGCACCCATTTATGAGGAAAAAAAATCTTCAAAAAATCGGCATAGAAGGAGTCTACCTCAACACAGAAAGCCATATACATTAAGCCCATAGCAGACATAATTCTCAATGGTAAAAAACTGAAAGCATGGGCCTCCCTGGTGGTCCAGTGGGTAAGGACACTGCCTTGCAGTGCAAGGGGCGCCAGTTTGATCCCTGGCCTGGGAGCATCCCATGTGCCCTGGAGCGGCTGGACCAATGTGTCCAACTACCAAGTCGGAGCTCTGGAGCGCATGGTGCCCAGAGCCGACGCTCTGCAGCAACAAAGGCCACCGGGATGGGAGGCCCACACAGGCCAAAGAACAAAGATGGAAATGAAAGACCAACAGAAGTGGCCAAAAAAAAAAAAAAAAATGGAAAGCATTCCTTCTAAGATCAGGAACAAGACAGGGATGTCCACTCTGACCACTATTATTCAACATACTCTTGGAGGTCCTAGCTATGGCAATTAGAGAAGAAAAACAATAAAAGAAATCCAGATTGGAAAAGGAAAACTCACAGACATTATCAGAGAATTACTAGAGATAATCAGTGAATTTAGCAAAGCTGCAGGATACAGAATCAATACACAGAAATCACTTGCATACCTACATACTAACAATAAAAAATCAGAAAGAGAAATCCAATAATCAATCCCATTCACCACTGCAACCAAAAAGAGATGATATCCAGGAAAAAACCCACTTAAGGAGACAAAAGAACTGTGAACAGAGATCCAATTACGAGCACTGACATTAAATCTGTGATCAAAATTTCCCAAATAAAAGCCCAGGGCAGATGGTTTCAGAGGTGAATTTTATCAAACATTTAAAGAGCTAATGTTGATCCTTCTAAAACTTAAAAAAAAAAATTCCAGAGGAAGGAACAGTTTCAAAATCATTCTATGAGGTCACCATCATCCTGAGGCCAAAACAGGCAAAGACAACACAAAAAAGGAAAATTACAGGCCAACATCACTGATGAATATAGATGCAAAAATTCGCAACAGAATTCTGCAAATAGAATTCAGCAACACATTAAAAAGCTCATACACCATGATCAAGTCAGATTTATTTTAGGCACACAAGGATTCTTCCATATTTGCAAATCAATGTGATACTACGCCATATTAGTAAGTTGAACGATAAAAATCATAGGATAATCGCAACAGATGCAGAAAAAGTCTTTGACAAAACCTAGCACCCATTTATGAGGAAAAAAAATCTTCAAAAAATCGGCATAGAAGGAGTCTACCTCAACACAGAAAGCCATATACATTAAGCCCATAGCAGACATAATTCTCAATGGTAAAAAACTGAAAGCATGGGCCTCCCTGGTGGTCCAGTGGGTAAGGACACTGCCTTGCAGTGCAAGGGGCGCCAGTTTGATCCCTGGCCTGGGAGCATCCCATGTGCCCTGGAGCGGCTGGACCAATGTGTCCAACTACCAAGTCGGAGCTCTGGAGCGCATGGTGCCCAGAGCCGACGCTCTGCAGCAACAAAGGCCACCGCGATGGGAGGCCCACACAGGCCAAAGAACAAAGATGGAAATGAAAGACCAACAGAAGTGGCCAAAAAAAAAAAAAAAAATGGAAAGCATTCCTTCTAAGATCAGGAACAAGACAGGGATGTCCACTCTGACCACTATTATTCAACATACTCTTGGAGGTCCTAGCTATGGCAATTAGAGAAGAAAAACAATAAAAGAAATCCAGATTGGAAAAGGAAAACTCACAGACATTATCAGAGAATTACTAGAGATAATCAGTGAATTTAGCAAAGCTGCAGGATACAGAATCAATACACAGAAATCACTTGCATACCTACATACTAACAATAAAAAATCAGAAAGAGAAATCCAATAATCAATCCCATTCACCACTGCAACCAAAAAGAGATGATATCCAGGAAAAAACCCACTTAAGGAGACAAAAGAACTGTATATAGAAAAGTATAAGACACTGATGAAAGAAACCAAGAAGACATAAACAGATGGAGAGATATTCCATGTTCCTGAGTTGGAATAATCAATGTGAAAAGAACTATACTACCAAATGTAATCTACAGATTCAATGTGCTCCCTATCAAATTACCAACAACATTTTTCACACAACTAGAACAAAAAATATCACAATTCAAATGGAAACACAAAAGACCCCGGACAGCCAAAGCAGTCTTGCGCAAGAAGAAGAGCTGGAGGAATCAACCTTCCTGACTTCAGACTATACTACTAAGTGACCATCATCAAGACAGAATGGTACTGGCACAAAAACAGAAATATCGACCAATGGAACAAGATAGAGAGCCCAGAGGTAAACCCACACACTTAGGGGTACCTTATTTATTTTATTTTATTTTATTTATTTATTTATTTATTGGAGGGATGGGTTGGGGAGGGAGGGGGCGGGGGGGCCACTTCTATTGGTCTTTCATTTATCTATTTTTCATCCGTCTTTGTTCTTTGGCTCCTGTGGGCCTCCCATCGCGGTGGCCTCTGTTGTCGCAGAGCTCTGGCTCTGGGCGCATGCGCTCCAGAGCCCCGGCTTGGTAATTGGAATCGGTCCAGCCGCTCTGCGGCACGTGGGATCTTCCCAGGCCAGGGATCGAACCGGCGCCCCTTGCACTACAAGGCGGTGTCCTTACCCACTGGACCACCAAGGAAGCCCAGGGGTACCTTATTTCTGACAAAGGAGGCAAGAATATACAATGAGGCAAAGACAGTCTCTTCATTAAGTGGTACTAGGAAAACTGGACAGCTACATGTAAAAGAATGAAATTAGAACACTTCCCAATACACAAAGATAAACTCAAAATGGGTTAAAGACTTACATTTAAGACCAAAAATTATAAAACTCTTAGAGGAAAACACAGGCATAAAACTCAATGACATACATCAAAGCAAGATCTTCTATGACCCACCAAAAAAAAAATAAATGGGACCTAATTAAACTTAAATTTTGACTATCCAGGAAAACCCACTTAAGGAGACAAAAGAACTGTATATAGAAAAGTATAAGACACTGATGAAAGAAACCAAGAAGACATAAACAGATGGAGAGATATTCCATGTTCCTGAGTTGGAATAATCAATGTGAAAAGAACTATACTACCAAATGTAATCTACAGATTCAATGTGCTCCCTATCAAATTACCAACAACATTTTTCACACAACTAGAACAAAAAATATCACAATTCAAATGGAAACACAAAAGACCCCGGACAGCCAAAGCAGTCTTGCGCAAGAAGAAGAGCTGGAGGAATCAACCTTCCTGACTTCAGACTATACTACTAAGTGACCATCATCAAGACAGAATGGTACTGGCACAAAAACAGAAATATCGACCAATGGAACAAGATAGAGAGCCCAGAGGTAAACCCACACACTTAGGGGTACCTTATTTATTTTATTTTATTTTATTTATTTATTTATTTATTGGAGGGATGGGTTGGGGAGGGAGGGGGCGGGGGGGCCACTTCTATTGGTCTTTCATTTATCTATTTTTCATCCGTCTTTGTTCTTTGGCTCCTGTGGGCCTCCCATCGCGGTGGCCTCTGTTGTCGCAGAGCTCTGGCTCTGGGCGCATGCGCTCCAGAGCCCCGGCTTGGTAATTGGAATCGGTCCAGCCGCTCTGCGGCACGTGGGATCTTCCCAGGCCAGGGATCGAACCGGCGCCCCTTGCACTACAAGGCGGTGTCCTTACCCACTGGACCACCAAGGAAGCCCAGGGGTACCTTATTTCTGACAAAGGAGGCAAGAATATACAATGAGGCAAAGACAGTCTCTTCATTAAGTGGTACTAGGAAAACTGGACAGCTACATGTAAAAGAATGAAATTAGAACACTTCCCAATACACAAAGATAAACTCAAAATGGGTTAAAGACTTACATTTAAGACCAAAAATTATAAAACTCTTAGAGGAAAACACAGGCATAAAACTCAATGACATACATCAAAGCAAGATCTTCTATGACCCACCTCTGGGAGTAATGGAAATAAAAACAAAAATAAAAAAGTGGGACCTAATTAAACTTAAAAGCTTTTCCACAGCAAAGGAAACTATAAATAAGGTGAAAAGAGAACCCTCAGAATGGGAGAAAATAATAGCAAATTAAACAACTGACAAAGGATTGATTTCCAAAAAATGTAAGTAACTCATACAACTCAATACCAAAAAAAAAAAAATCCAATCAAAAAGTGGGGAAAAGACCTAAAAAGACATCTCTCCAAAGAAGACATACAGATGGTCAACAAACACATGAAAAGATGCTCGTCACTCATTATTAGGGAAATGCAAATCAAAACTACAATGAGATATCACCTCACGCCAGTCAAAATGGTCATCATCAAAAAGTCTACAAACAATAAATGCTGGAGAGGGTGTGGAGAAAAGGGAACACTCTTGCTTTGTTGGTGGGAATGTAAACTGATACAGCCACTTTGAAAGACAGTATGGAGATTCCTTAAAAAAAAAAAAAATAGGAATATAACCATAATATGATAAAGCAATCCCACTATTAGGCATATACGCTGAGGAAATCAAAATTCAAAGAGACACACGTACTCCACTGTTCACTGCATCACTGTTTACAACAGCCACAACATGAGAAGTAACCTAGATGTCCATCGACAGATGAATGGATAAAGAAGCTGCATTACAGATATACAATGGAATATTACTCAGAAATAAAGAGGAATCCATTTGAATCAGTTTTAATGAGGTAGATGAACCTAGAGTCTATTATACAGAGTGAAGTAAGTCAGAAAGAGAAAGACTAATATTCTATACTAACACATAAATACAGAATCTGGAAAGATGAAATGCCCGTTTCCTTACCCACTGGACCACCAAGGAAGCCCAGGGGTACCTTATTTCTGACAAAGGAGGCAAGAATATACAATGAGGCAAAGACAGTCTCTTCATTAAGTGGTACTAGGAAAACTGGACAGCTACATGTAAAAGAATGAAATTAGAACACTTCCCAATACACAAAGATAAACTCAAAATGGGTTAAAGACTTACATTTAAGACCAAAAATTATAAAACTCTTAGAGGAAAACACAGGCATAAAACTCAATGACATACATCAAAGCAAGATCTTCTATGACCCACCTCTGGGAGTAATGGAAATAAAAACAAAAATAAAAAAGTGGGACCTAATTAAACTTAAAAGCTTTTCCACAGCAAAGGAAACTATAAATAAGGTGAAAAGAGAACCCTCAGAATGGGAGAAAATAATAGCAAATTAAACAACTGACAAAGGATTGATTTCCAAAAAATGTAAGTAACTCATACAACTCAATACCAAAAAAAAAAAAATCCAATCAAAAAGTGGGGAAAAGACCTAAAAAGACATCTCTCCAAAGAAGACATACAGATGGTCAACAAACACATGAAAAGATGCTCGTCACTCATTATTAGGGAAATGCAAATCAAAACTACAATGAGATATCACCTCACGCCAGTCAAAATGGTCATCATCAAAAAGTCTACAAACAATAAATGCTGGAGAGGGTGTGGAGAAAAGGGAACACTCTTGCTTTGTTGGTGGGAATGTAAACTGATACAGCCACTTTGAAAGACAGTATGGAGATTCCTTAAAAAAAAAAAAAATAGGAATATAACCATAATATGATAAAGCAATCCCACTATTAGGCATATACGCTGAGGAAATCAAAATTCAAAGAGACACACGTACTCCACTGTTCACTGCATCACTGTTTACAACAGCCACAACATGAGAAGTAACCTAGATGTCCATCGACAGATGAATGGATAAAGAAGCTGCATTACAGATATACAATGGAATATTACTCAGAAATAAAGAGGAATCCATTTGAATCAGTTTTAATGAGGTAGATGAACCTAGAGTCTATTATACAGAGTGAAGTAAGTCAGAAAGAGAAAGACTAATATTCTATACTAACACATAAATACAGAATCTGGAAAGATGGTCCTGATGAATTTATATGCAGGGTAGCAACGGAAAATCAGACATAAGAGAACAGACTTACGGACACCGGGGAAAGGGAGGAGTGGGTAAGATGTATGGAAAGACTAACGCAGAAACTTACTTTACCATGTGTAAAACAGACAAGCAATGGCAATCTGCTGTAACACTAAGGGAATTCAAGCAGGGACCCTGTAACAACCTAGAGGGGTGGAACAGGGACAGAGACCGAAGGGAAGTTCGGGAGGGAGGGAACATATGTATATCTATGGCTGATTCAGGCTGATGTTTGGCAGTAAACAACACAACTCAATAAAGCTATTATCCTTCAATTTAAAAATTTTTTAAAAAAGAACTATGGACAGAGGTTTTATAACACTTTACATGATCAGTGACCAAAACCACTGCAAAGAAAAAGAAATCCAAGAAGGCAACCTGGCTGTCTGAGGAGGCTTAGACATAGGTGAGGAAAGAAGAGAAGCAGGGCTTCCCTGGTGGTCCAGTGGCTACGACTTCATACTCCCAATGCAGGGGGCCCGGGTTCCATCCCTTGCCAGGGAACTAGATCCTATGTGCTGAAACGAAAGATTTCACTGCTAGGAAGACCAGGTACAACCAAGTAAGAAAGAAATAAATAGTTTAAAAAAAAAAAAAAGAAGCAAAAAACTAATAGAGAAAGGGAAAGAAAAAACCCAACTGAATACACAGTTCCAGAGAACAGCAAGGAGAGGTAAGAAGCCTTCTTAGATGAACAGTGAAAAGAAAAAGGAAAACAACAGATTAGGAAACACTACAGATCTCTTCAAGTAAACTGGAGATAAAAAGATAATACTTCATGCAAGGATGGGCATGATAAAGCACAGAAACAAGAGGACCTAAGAGTAGAAGAGATTAAGAAGAGGTGATAGGAATACAAAGAAGAACTGTAGAACACAGATCTTAATGACCCAGATAATCATGATGGTGTGCTCACTCACCTAGAGCAGACATGGAGTATGAAGTCAAGTAGGTCTTAGGAAGCATTACCACCAACAAAGCTAGCAGAGGTGATCAAATCCTGTCTAAGCTATTCAAAATCCTAAAAGATGATGCTGTTGAAGTATTGCACTGAATATATCAGCAAATTTGGAAAACTCAGCAGTGGCCATAGGAGTGGAAAAGGTCAGTCGTCATTCCAAGACCAAGGAAGGCCAATGCCAAACAATGTTCAAACTAGCGTACAATTGTGCTCATTTCAAATGCTAGTAATGCTATGCTCAAAATCCTTAAGCTAGGCTTCAGCAACATGTGAACCTAGTACTTTCAGACGTACAAGCATTTAGAAAAGGCAGAGGAACCAGAGATCAAACTGCCAACATTCATTGGAGCACAGAGAAAGCAAAGGAATTCCAGAAAAACATCTACTTCTGCTTCACTGACTATGCTAAAGAGTTTGTCTTTGTGGATCACAACAAACGGGAACATTGTTAAAAAGATGCAAATACCAGGCTACCTTTCCTGCCTCCTGAGAAACTGGAATGCAAGTCAAGAAAGAACAGTTAGAACCTTACATGGAACGACTGACCGGTTCCAAACTGGGAAGGGAATGCATCAAGGCTGTATAGTGTCACCCTGTTTAACTTCTATGCAGAGTACATCAAGTGACATGACGGGCTGGATGAACCAGCAGCAGAATCAAGATGTCGGCAGAAATATCAACCTCAGATATGCAGATGACACCATTCGAATGGCAAAGAAGGAAGAGGAAGAGCCTCTTGATGGGGGTGAAAGTGGAGAGTGAAACAACTGACATAAAATTCAATATAAAACAACAACAACAACCTAAAATCAAGGCACTCGATCCCATCCAGCAAATAGACTGGGAAACAATGGAAACAGTGACAGACTTTAATTTTCTCGGGCTCCAAAATTACTGTGGACCAGGACTGCAGCCATGAAATTAAAGACGTTTGCTCCTTGGAAGGAAAGCAATAACAAACCTAGATACAGCATATTAAAAAGCAGAGACATTCCTTGGCTGACATGTTATAGTCAAAGCTATGGCTTTACCAGTAGCCACGTATGGATATGAAAGCTGGACGAAAAAGAAGGCTGAAGAATTGATCTTTTCGAACTGTAGTGCAGGAGAAAACTCCTGAGAGTCCTTTGGACTGCAAGGAGATCAAACCTGTGAACCCTAAAGGAAATCAACTCTGAATATTCACTGGAAGGACTGATGCTGAAGGTGAAGCTCCAATACTTTGGCCACCTGATACAAAGAGCTGGCCCACTGGAAAAAACCCTGACGCTGGGAAAGACTGAGGAATCGAGGAGACTGAGGAACGGAGGAAAGGAATGGAGATGAGATGGCCTCATGGCATCACCAACTCAACAGTCATTAGTCTGAGCAAACTCAAGGAGATCGTGAGAGAGTGGTAAGCTTGGCTTTCTGCAGTCCATGGGGTGGAAAGAGTGGAACACCACTTAGGGACTGACGACAGCAACATGTAAAACAGATAACTCACAAAGACGTAATGTGTAACACAGGGGGGGACCCTGCTCAACACTCTGTAGTAACTTAAATAGGAAAAGAATCTGAAGAATACATGTGTGTATCTGTATAACTGGGTCAGGTTTCTTAACAGTAAAAACAAACATCATCAGGGTATAAGTCATCTCTATTCCAGCATACAAATTAAATTTAAAAACAAAATGATATGTCAACAGGACTCCTTTCAGATCTGGGAAACCTGGACTGCAGTCACATACCTGAGCCTGAAAAGCCTTGGAAACCAAGGCTGGATTTGGTGGAGCTGAGGGAACTGAAGAGTACCCCTGTGGAGAATCAAATGTCGGCAGAAAATAACCTCAGATATGCAGATGACACCATTCGAATGGCAAAGAAGGAAGAGGAAGAGCCTCTTGATGAGGGTGAAAGTGGAGAGTGAAACAACTGACATAAAATTCAATATAAAACAACAACAACAACCTAAAATCAAGGCACTCGATCCCATCCAGCAAATAGACTGGGAAACAATGGAAACAGTGACAGACTTTAATTTTCTCGGCTCCAAAATTACTGTGGACCAGGACTGCAGCCATGAAATTAAAGACGTTTGCTCCTTGGAAGGAAAGCAATAACAAACCTAGATACAGCATATTAAAAAGCAGAGACATTCCTTGGCTGACATGTTATAGTCAAAGCTATGGCTTTACCAGTAGCCACGTATGGATATGAAAGCTGGACGAAAAAGAAGGCTGAAGAATTGATCTTTTCGAACTGTAGTGCAGGAGAAAACTCCTGAGAGTCCTTTGGACTGCAAGGAGATCAAACCTGTGAACCCTAAAGGAAATCAACTCTGAATATTCACTGGAAGGACTGATGCTGAAGGTGAAGCTCCAATACTTTGGCCACCTGATACAAAGAGCTGGCCCACTGGAAAAAACCCTGACGCTGGGAAAGACTGAGGAATCGAGGAGACTGAGGAACGGAGGAAAGGAATGGAGATGAGATGGCCTCATGGCATCACCAACTCAACAGTCATTAGTCTGAGCAAACTCAAGGAGATCGTGAGAGAGTGGTAAGCTTGGCTTTCTGCAGTCCATGGGGTGGAAAGAGTGGAACACCACTTAGGGACTGACGACAGCAACATGTAAAACAGATAACTCACAAAGACGTAATGTGTAACACAGGGGGGGACCCTGCTCAACACTCTGTAGTAACTTAAATAGGAAAAGAATCTGAAGAATACATGTGTGTATCTGTATAACTGGGTCAGGTTTCTTAACAGTAAAAACAAACATCATCAGGGTATAAGTCATCTCTATTCCAGCATACAAATTAAATTTAAAAACAAAATGATATGTCAACAGGACTCCTTTCAGATCTGGGAAACCTGGACTGCAGTCACATACCTGGAGCCTGAAAAGCCTTGGAAACCAAGGCTGGATTTGGTGGAGCTGAGGGAACTGAAGAGAACGTGCCTGCAAAGGCACCCCCTGTGGATCTTCAGTGCCTGGTCCCCTGTGGACAGGACCCCAGCCTCCAGATCTAGGCAGGCACTCTTAGAGCTCGATCTAGAGCACCCTTAAAACGGAGGACCCTCTACGTGGGAAGTGCTCTGAATGGTCACCTGGCCTCCCGGTCGTGGACGTCCCACCAGCAGCCTCCTTCCTGAGTTATGCCACCTAAGTACCACAGCACCCCCATCAGGGCTGTTGGGGGAGGGCCTGGGATTTTTCTGGGGGTGGGGGTGCAGGCTAAGGAGGAAAAAGTCATGAGACCAGAACTCTGGCCCATTCCACTCTCATCTGCAACCCTGAAACTAGACTTTCTCTAGGCCTCCCATTGCTCAAGGAACCTGAGTGGAGCAAGAACTGTTGCCAGTTCGTGAATATTTCCAGTAACACCAACCTGAAAACCAGTGCACAATGGTAATTCTTGAAATTCACAAGGCCTGCAGGGTTGCAAAGGACACCTGCCCTTAAGCAACGTCTTGGGGCAGGTAATCAAAAAACAATTCACAAAGCACAGTGGCTCTTCAAGAAGACAAGCTTAAGGTGCTGGTTCAGGGCACACTGCTTATTTTCCCCCCCTTTTTTTGAAAGCACCTGAAAATATGCCCTACATTGCTATTATTCAGGAAATATAATTAGGACCAGCTGGAACAGTCATCATCTACCAACAGCAGTGTGGGGAAGAAAGGATACGTGTGAACAGATGGTGCAGTTGCTCTGCTGTGCACCTGAAACTATCACAACTTGGTTATCAGCTCAACCTCAAGACAAAATAAAAAGCTAAAGAAGGACTACAAACAGTAAATGTGGGAGAGGGCATGGAGAAAATGGAACCTGCCTATGCTTTTGAGGGGACAATGTACATTGGCGAAATTCACCATAAGGGACACTATGGAGGTTCCTCAAAGAAACTACATGCAGAGCTGCCGCGTGACTGATTCTCACTCCTGGGCCTCCAAGTGGAGAAAAACCACCCTTCAAAAAGACACATGCACCCAGCATCCACTGTGGCATTATTTACAGTAGCCTAAGAGGGAAGCACCCGAAGGTTCCATGGAAGATGAATGGATCAAGAACCTGTTTCATGCATGTACAATGGAGTACAACTCAGCCACAGAAAATAAGCCAGTGTCATTTCCAGCAACACAGGCGGACCTGCAATGATCATACTTAGGCGATGAAAGTCAGAGAAGGACAAAAAACCTATGATGTCACTGACTGGTCAAACCTACAAAATGATAAAAATGAACTCATTTATAAAACAGTAACAAACTCTGAAACTTAGCATAGAGACTTCTGGTTATCAAAGGGAAGGGAAGGGTGGATAAACTCAGGAGTCTGGAAAGAACACAGACACACTACTATAAGATAGTCAACAACCAACAAGGACCTACTGTATAGCACAGCGAACTCAGGCCTCCCATTGCTCAAGGAACCTGAGTGGAGCAAGAACTGTTGCCAGTTCGTGAATATTTCCAGTAACACCAACCTGAAAACCAGTGCACAATGGTAATTCTTGAAATTCACAAGGCCTGCAGGGTTGCAAAGGACACCTGCCCTTAAGCAACGTCTTGGGGCAGGTAATCAAAAAACAATTCACAAAGCACAGTGGCTCTTCAAGAAGACAAGCTTAAGGTGCTGGTTCAGGGCACACTGCTTATTTTCCCCCCCTTTTTTTGAAAGCACCTGAAAATATGCCCTACATTGCTATTATTCAGGAAATATAATTAGGACCAGCTGGAACAGTCATCATCTACCAACAGCAGTGTGGGGAAGAAAGGATACGTGTGAACAGATGGTGCAGTTGCTCTGCTGTGCACCTGAAACTATCACAACTTGGTTATCAGCTCAACCTCAAGACAAAATAAAAAGCTAAAGAAGGACTACAAACAGTAAATGTGGGAGAGGGCATGGAGAAAATGGAACCTGCCTATGCTTTTGAGGGGACAATGTACATTGGCGAAATTCACCATAAGGGACACTATGGAGGTTCCTCAAAGAAACTACATGCAGAGCTGCCGCGTGACTGATTCTCACTCCTGGGCCTCCAAGTGGAGAAAAACCACCCTTCAAAAAGACACATGCACCCAGCATCCACTGTGGCATTATTTACAGTAGCCTAAGAGGGAAGCACCCGAAGGTTCCATGGAAGATGAATGGATCAAGAACCTGTTTCATGCATGTACAATGGAGTACAACTCAGCCACAGAAAATAAGCCAGTGTCATTTCCAGCAACACAGGCGGACCTGCAATGATCATACTTAGGCGATGAAAGTCAGAGAAGGACAAAAAACCTATGATGTCACTGACTGGTCAAACCTACAAACTGATAAAAATGAACTCATTTATAAAACAGTAACAAACTCTGAAACTTAGCATAGAGACTTCTGGTTATCAAAGGGAAGGGAAGGGTGGATAAACTCAGGAGTCTGGAAAGAACACAGACACACTACTATAAGATAGTCAACAACCAACAAGGACCTACTGTATAGCACAGCGAACTCAGCTCAGTTTTTTGTGATAATCTATATGAGAAAAGAATCAAAAAAGAATGAAAAGATGTGTATAATTGATTCGCCCTGCTATACCCCTGAAACTAGCACAACATTGTAAGTCAACTATACTCCAATAAAATTAAAGTATTTCTTTTAAAAATGTAAAATGTCTGGGAAACGACTAAATCTGGTACATACCCCATTTGTCTCTTAAACGACAGACATTTACACAAAGCACTCATTAACATACAAGCACTGTACTGGTGTCAAGATCATTACGAAGAAAACGAAGCATAAAGTCTGCTCCTTCTAATTCTAAGTAGCAGCAGAGAAAAACTGTTATGAAGCATCACAGAGTAAGTTGTAGTTTTAAGACCAAGGCATATATATGTCCAAAAAGCACATGAAACGATATTCAACATCACTAGTCATCAGAGAAATGCAAGTCAAAACTGCAAGATATCACTTGACACCCACTAAGATCCAAAGGACACGCCCACTAAGATGCCTATAATCAAAAAGATACACAATACCAAGTATTCTCTGTGGGAACACTGGAACTCTCACACCCTACTGGTGGTAAGGTAAAATGGTCTAGCTGCTCTGGAAATCAGTTTGGGCATTTCTCAAAAAGTTTATCAAACAGTCACCATATGACCCAGCCATTCCATTACCAGGTATACACCAAGGAGAAACTAGACACTGTCCACACAGAAACTTGTACATGAGCATGCGTTACAGCACTTTTTGTAACAGTGTGCATCACCTGGCCAAATGGCTAACTAAAACACAGTCTATATACCACACACGCCATGGTGCGTCACTCAGTGGTAAACCAAATGAAGCTCTGAAACGTGTGACAGCCAGGACAGCCGTGCTGCCCAGGTGCTGGGCACAGAAGGCCACACACCAGACAGCTCCACTTAATGTGCAGCGGGCCAAGACGAGCAAATCCACGAACATAAAAAGATGAAGAGCTGGGGGCAGAGCGGAAAGTGACTGCTAAGAGGTACATGTCGGTTTTTAGGGCAATGAAGATCTTTGGAACTAGTGGTGTGGTCATGCACCTTGTCAATAGATAAGGCATAAGATAAGAACTCTATGAATGCCAGAAAAGGGTTTTTAAAAAAAATGTTTTGACTGAAGGAATAAGGGAAAAGCTCCACATTTGAGCAGAATAACGACCGGGAGATCTACAACCATCAAAAAGGGAGAACGGCAATTCCACAGTACAAATGTGTGTGCAAACACACAATACAAAGACAGCACCAAGCAGGTCGTTCCACACCTGAGGAGCCCTGTTCCCACACGGTGTTTAGAGGAATAGTATGAATTCCCATGGGGCTTTCCGGGTGGCTCAGTGGTAAAGAATCCACCTGCCAAAGCAGCAGACACAAGTTCAATCTGGGAAGATACCCTGCAGGAAATCACAACCCACTCCAGTATTCTTGCCTGAAAAATTCCATGGAAAGAGCCTGGCGAGTTGCAGTCTATGTAGCTGCAGAGAGTCAGATATGACTGAGCACCCACACATGAATTCCCACAAGGCAGCCTAACTTTCTATGCACAGAGAAAGTACACCATAAACACCGGGCCAACTGCCATTCCAAAAACAGAAGATCATCCTTTGGAGTCCTCCTTTACCAAATTCTGTAAATGCTTCCTATTTTTTAACCAAATACTATCTGAGACTTGTAGCAGACAGGAGAATTATCAATGCCAAGTTCTTTTAAGTTTTAGGAAAATCTGGGAAGGACTCCTGGGTTGAACACCACAAGCACTTTCAACAGATTATTTTCTCAAACAACACCCCTTGAAAATGATTTGCAAATCATCACAAAGATTGCACAGATAATCTAAGATAGCTGTTGCACAGATAATCTAAGTTGAATTCAGGATTCAATTAATTCCAACTCAATCAAAAGGCGAGTTAAATTCCTGCATATCCGACCTGTAACACTCAGTACGCTTTGCTAACTTCTGCTTTACATCCCCTAAGACTCTCCAAACTAGGGGTCAGGCACACTTCGTTGGCAAAGAACTGAACTGCTGATCTTTCTAGCTGGTGAGTGCCACAGAACTGTCACACATTGTTCTTTGCTGTTTTGTCACACAATCCTTAAAAAAAAAAAAGTGAACATTACTCTTACCTTATGGAGCACACAAGAAACACTTGATCAAAGTCTAAACAAGCATGGGCGAAAGATGAGCCATACTGACCAAAGACCTAATGCTACCCGCACTTTTTATTTTTCAAGTATGTGAAAAATCATCTAAGGTTATCTGCAAACAGAGTCAAGAATAATTAAAACAAGCAACTCCATCCTTACCTAGTGACTGGAAGAAAACAGAGTAACGGCATTCGTAGAGTGAAAACAGATACTGACGAACGGCTGGAAGGCTGTGCAGCACTTCAAGAATCTCGGCTCCTTTAATTACCTAGGAATTAGAAGTAAATGTACGCTGTAATGATTTCTGCGTATTTAAGTTGGAAAAGAGTGGTATATTCGTAAAATACGAGTACTGAAGATTTAGTCAGTACCTTTTCCCTGAGATCTGGTCTTTCTAGGGCAATCATGCTGACATAGACAGTGTAGGTCACGAAGGTTTTATAGTCCATGAGCTCGTAGGATGTAAATGTTGAAACGGTGTCAAGGAAGAGTTCAGCTGCCTGCTTGAAATCACGGACAAGGCAGCCTAACTTTCTATGCACAGAGAAAGTACACCATAAACACCGGCCAACTGCCATTCCAAAAACAGAAGATCATCCTTTGGAGTCCTCCTTTACCAAATTCTGTAAATGCTTCCTATTTTTTAACCAAATACTATCTGAGACTTGTAGCAGACAGGAGAATTATCAATGCCAAGTTCTTTTAAGTTTTAGGAAAATCTGGGAAGGACTCCTGGGTTGAACACCACAAGCACTTTCAACAGATTATTTTCTCAAACAACACCCCTTGAAAATGATTTGCAAATCATCACAAAGATTGCACAGATAATCTAAGATAGCTGTTGCACAGATAATCTAAGTTGAATTCAGGATTCAATTAATTCCAACTCAATCAAAAGGCGAGTTAAATTCCTGCATATCCGACCTGTAACACTCAGTACGCTTTGCTAACTTCTGCTTTACATCCCCTAAGACTCTCCAAACTAGGGGTCAGGCACACTTCGTTGGCAAAGAACTGAACTGCTGATCTTTCTAGCTGGTGAGTGCCACAGAACTGTCACACATTGTTCTTTGCTGTTTTGTCACACAATCCTTAAAAAAAAAAAAGTGAACATTACTCTTACCTTATGGAGCACACAAGAAACACTTGATCAAAGTCTAAACAAGCATGGGCGAAAGATGAGCCATACTGACCAAAGACCTAATGCTACCCGCACTTTTTATTTTTCAAGTATGTGAAAAATCATCTAAGGTTATCTGCAAACAGAGTCAAGAATAATTAAAACAAGCAACTCCATCCTTACCTAGTGACTGGAAGAAAACAGAGTAACGGCATTCGTAGAGTGAAAACAGATACTGACGAACGGCTGGAAGGCTGTGCAGCACTTCAAGAATCTCGGCTCCTTTAATTACCTAGGAATTAGAAGTAAATGTACGCTGTAATGATTTCTGCGTATTTAAGTTGGAAAAGAGTGGTATATTCGTAAAATACGAGTACTGAAGATTTAGTCAGTACCTTTTCCCTGAGATCTGGTCTTTCTAGGGCAATCATGCTGACATAGACAGTGTAGGTCACGAAGGTTTTATAGTCCATGAGCTCGTAGGATGTAAATGTTGAAACGGTGTCAAGGAAGAGTTCAGCTGCCTGCTTGAAATCACGGATGGCGACACAGTAAAGACCTTGATACACTTTAAGGCGGTTTCTCCGGTCCCAGTCTCCTCCTTCCTCTATCAAGCTACAAAATAAAAAACAGGTCATAATCTGGAAACAAACACACGTTTTACAAGTTTCCATTCTTACGAAAGAGAAAACAGCTTGTAACAACTTACACGAAAAAGTCGAATTTAAAGGGAGTATTTAAATTAGGCACATTAATTATTTGGTCAAATTTACTAGTTGGAAACAAAATAAAACCGACAAATTTCTTGTATCAATTTCTTATTTATACTTTAATTTAGAGGGAGTAATGCCTTCACTGCTAAAATGTACCTTTTGGCCTTTTCTGTGTTCCGTGTGATGAGGTCATTATCCATGTAAAATAAGCCGATTCTAAGGAGATAGAACACAATATCCAGCCGGTGGCCCAGGGCCACGGTTTTGTCATAAGTCTTGCGAAAGGCTGTCAGAGCACCTTCCTGTTGAGAGAACCAAGGGAACAAGGTGAGAAAAGGTTAAAAGTTTCAGAGGCTACAGCTCTCTAGGATTTTCTTAGCAAACAGTAGGGACTGGGAGTGGACGTACAACACTGTGGCCATAAGCAGCTCACTGTTAAAGCCGGGTGGGAACCACATGAGGGCTCCTCATTCTACTCACTCCACTTGTACAAAGTATAAAAAATGGTCAAATGTGTCTCAGCATATACTTATATTCTAAAAAAAAAAATACAAGAAACACATTCATAACTTATTCACCATTGTTTCAGTGTTCTTTGTTCTATATATTTATTTTTTTTCCTTTATCTGCAATACACTACTTTAAAATCATTTACTGTAAATTATCAATCCTAACAGAGTATTAAAAACTTTGTCTTCATCACTATTAGAACACAACTGACTATTTCAATATGCAATTCTACCTCGAATCATTGCAGAATAAAATGTTTTTATTGCTTTAAAAACATAAATATGTGGGACTTCCCTGGTGATCTGGTTAGGATTAAGACACTGCGCTCCCACTGCAGGGGGAATGGGTTTGATCCTCGGTCAGGAAACTAAGATTCCACATGCTATGTGATTTGGTCCAAGAAAACCCAAAAAAACAACAAAAAAAAGGAAAAGGGAGAAAGAAAGGACTGAGCCTCAAATTTACTAGTTGGAACAAAATAAACCGACAAATTTCTTGTATCAATTTCTAATAGTTTAGTACTTACGAGAGAAAAAAGCTTGTAACAACTTAAACGAAAAAGTCTAATTTAAAGGGAGTATTTAAATTAGGCACATTAATTATTTGGTCAAATTTACTAGTTGGAAACAAAATAAAACCGACAAATTTCTTGTATCAATTTCTTATTTATACTTTAATTTAGAGGGAGTAATGCCTTCACTGCTAAAATGTACCTTTTGGCCTTTTCTGTGTTCCGTGTGATGAGGTCATTATCCATGTAAAATAAGCCGATTCTAAGGAGATAGAACACAATATCCAGCCGGTGGCCCAGGGCCACGGTTTTGTCATAAGTCTTGCGAAAGGCTGTCAGAGCACCTTCCTGTTGAGAGAACCAAGGGAACAAGGTGAGAAAAGGTTAAAAGTTTCAGAGGCTACAGCTCTCTAGGATTTTCTTAGCAAACAGTAGGGACTGGGAGTGGACGTACAACACTGTGGCCATAAGCAGCTCACTGTTAAAGCCGGGTGGGAACCACATGAGGGCTCCTCATTCTACTCACTCCACTTGTACAAAGTATAAAAAATGGTCAAATGTGTCTCAGCATATACTTATATTCTAAAAAAAAAAATACAAGAAACACATTCATAACTTATTCACCATTGTTTCAGTGTTCTTTGTTCTATATATTTATTTTTTTTCCTTTATCTGCAATACACTACTTTAAAATCATTTACTGTAAATTATCAATCCTAACAGAGTATTAAAAACTTTGTCTTCATCACTATTAGAACACAACTGACTATTTCAATATGCAATTCTACCTCGAATCATTGCAGAATAAAATGTTTTTATTGCTTTAAAAACATAAATATGTGGGACTTCCCTGGTGATCTGGTTAGGATTAAGACACTGCGCTCCCACTGCAGGGGGAATGGGTTTGATCCTCGGTCAGGAAACTAAGATTCCACATGCTATGTGATTTGGTCCAAGAAAACCCAAAAAAACAACAAAAAAAAGGAAAAGGGAGAAAGAAAAGGAGCTGAGCCTGTGACATTTTGTTGTATGAAAAAATAGGGAAGACCAACAACATCATGTCCGAAGGACAAAGAAACCATCTTGAAGGAACCTGCACCATCAAACCTGTAACAAACTGAGCACCCAAAAGAATATCGACTGTATTCAATACAGCACCATGAAAAATCAAAATCCACCAAGCTGGTTATTCAGTAATAGTAAATAAAATAAAACATTATAAACAACAAAGTAGGGCTTCCCTGGCGGTGCGGTAGATTGAGAATCGGCCTGTCAGTGTGGAGACACGGGTTCAATCTCTGGTCTGGAACGACCCACATATGCTGCGGAGCAACTACACCAGTGCATCAGAACTACTGAGCCCGAGAGTCTCTGCACCACAAGAAAAGCCACTGCAATGAGAAGCCTGCGCCCCACAACAAAAAGTAGTCCCTGGGCTTCCCTGGTGGTTCAGTGGGTAATGTCATCGCCTTGCAGTGCAAGGGGTGCCAGTTCGATCCCTGGCCTGGGAAGATCCCACGTGCCGTGGAGCGGCTGGACCCATGTGTCCAATTACCGAGCTAGAGCTCTGGAGCGCATGCGCCCGGAGCCGGTGATCTGTGACTACAGAGGCCACCGCGATGGGAGGCCCATACGGGCCAAAGAACAAAAATGGATGAAAATAGATAAATGAAAAACCAATAGAAGTAGCCCGCCTGCTCTCCTCCCTCCCCAACCCGCACCCCCCACTCCCTGATAAATAAATAAATAAATAAATAAATAAATAAATAAAAATTAAGGAAAAAAAAAAAGTAGTCCCTGCTAGTCGCAACTAGAGAAAGCCATGCACAGCAAAGAAGACACCCCCCCACCCCCGGCCCATGAAGTACAGCCAAAAATAAATAAACATTAAAAACACAATAAACAAGAGCAGAAAACAACTCCATTTTAAAAGAATGCTACTTAATAAATACGGAATGTATTGTTAGAACATCATCAATGTACAAATGTGGATTCAAGCATATCCCTGCTGAAATTCCTCAAGGCCGGAATCAAAAGTTTTAAAAAACAAACTAAAGTAAACCACAGACACAAAACCTAGAAAAATTCAACAAACTATTCAAGCGAAAGAAAAGGAGCTGAGCGAACTGATCGACATTTTGTTGTATGAAAAAATAGGGAAGACCAACAACATCATGTCCGAAGGACAAAGAAACCATCTTGAAGGAACCTGCACCATCAAACCTGTAACAAACTGAGCACCCAAAAGAATATCGACTGTATTCAATACAGCACCATGAAAAATCAAAATCCACCAAGCTGGTTATTCAGTAATAGTAAATAAAATAAAACATTATAAACAACAAAGTAGGGCTTCCCTGGCGGTGCGGTAGATTGAGAATCGGCCTGTCAGTGTGGAGACACGGGTTCAATCTCTGGTCTGGAACGACCCACATATGCTGCGGAGCAACTACACCAGTGCATCAGAACTACTGAGCCCGAGAGTCTCTGCACCACAAGAAAAGCCACTGCAATGAGAAGCCTGCGCCCCACAACAAAAAGTAGTCCCTGGGCTTCCCTGGTGGTTCAGTGGGTAATGTCATCGCCTTGCAGTGCAAGGGGTGCCAGTTCGATCCCTGGCCTGGGAAGATCCCACGTGCCGTGGAGCGGCTGGACCCATGTGTCCAATTACCGAGCTAGAGCTCTGGAGCGCATGCGCCCGGAGCCGGTGATCTGTGACTACAGAGGCCACCGCGATGGGAGGCCCATACGGGCCAAAGAACAAAAATGGATGAAAATAGAGAAATGAAAAACCAATGGAAGTGGCCCGCCCGCCCGCCTCCCTCCCCAACCCGCACCCCCCACTCCCTGATAAATAAATAAATAAATAAATAAATAAATAAATAAAAATTAAGGAAAAAAAAAAAGTAGTCCCTGCTAGTCGCAACTAGAGAAAGCCATGCACAGCAAAGAAGACACCCCCCCACCCCCGGCCCATGAAGTACAGCCAAAAATAAATAAACATTAAAAACACAATAAACAAGAGCAGAAAACAACTCCATTTTAAAAGAATGCTACTTAATAAATACGGAATGTATTGTTAGAACATCATCAATGTACAAATGTGGATTCAAGCATATCCCTGCTGAAATTCCTCAAGGCCGGAATCAAAAGTTTTAAAAAACAAACTAAAGTAAACCACAGACACAACCTAGAAAAATCACAAACTATAAGCTATTTTAATCTATTTCCGTATTTTTCAGCTTTTACAATAACCAAATCTTAAATTTAAATTTACAGAAGACAAAAAAACTACTTGTTTTAACTTGAAATTAAATAATAATAGTTGGATCATTTAACATTTCAGCACCTGGCCAAGGTACTAGTCTAAGCTCTCTGCCCCTGGGAACTCTGATTATTCCTATGCAACAGCTGAGGAAACTCATCCAGGTGAGTAAATCATGATTACTGAAGCCAGAAACAGAAGCCAGTCAATCTGAGCCAAGAGCCCACAATATTCAGTTTTTTTTAAGTGACACCATGTTATCCTGTATCTGAATACTTCAGGGTGCTTTGCTTAAAATTAAGGATGTCCAAAACCCATCCTCTTAACCTCTATTATACAACGACTAAGTTAAAAAGCTTAAAAGAACCAGTACTGGGATTTCCCTGGTGGTCCAGTGGCTAAGACTCTCTGCTCCCAATGCTGGGGACCTGGGTTCAATCCCTGGTCAGGGAACTAGATCCCACATGCCGCAACTAAGACCCAGTGCAACCAAATAAATACATTCAAAAAAAAAATTAAAACAAACAAAAAAGAACCAATACTTGTGAGAACCACTCTTACACCCTGATAGCATAAATTAGGTTGGCTGCTGTGCCAAAGAACAGTCACAGACATTAAGGTAAAAACTGTTCTCCGACCCAGAGATTTCGCCTCAGAACACACCCTGGAGAGACGTGAACACATAGACACAAAGAGGCATACACAGGCGTATTTTTTACAACAGCAGCTTGTCTTATCAGACACAGCTGAGAACAACAAACAGATGCACCCACTGAAGAGCGAACTCAAGCAAGGCATCACCCTACCAGGGCCTACCAGCTAGCAGTTAACCAAATGAGCAAGAAGTAAGCGCACTAATATGCAAGTTTCTCAAACATACTGTTGAATAAAAATGTTCATACGACACAACCTGAGTATAGTTTGATCCCAGTAATTTAAAACAACCTTTTTAAACCAATACTGCCTAATTCCTACAAGTACATATATATGACTATCAACGTCAATAACAGAATTAAAAGGCTAATCTCTGAAGAGGTAGGAAAAAAAAAGATCAACTAGAACTTCAGCATTAAATATAATAACGATGTTAGTTTATATGTGCAGTTTTATAACTATGTTACTTTCTTACAAAGAGAAGATTACTTGTGTAAACAGTAACTTTCAAAATGCACATGATCCAATGCTTCCCAACCAAGACACGTTACAAAAGTAAACTACTGAGAATGATCCAAAGTTGGTAAAAGCCGTAGACAAACATCTCTGCACAAGCAGTTGGTTTAATCACACGGGGAAAGGTGGGGAAGAATACACACCCGGCTGCTGGATGGCGGTAGGTGATAGAAAGGATGTAGCAAGAAAAGCACTGACTTTTCTTTATTCATTTTGCCCTGATTCGCTAGTTCAGGGAAGCAACTGCTGTGGCACTTCGTGGAAGACAGTAGCTAATTTTTAAAGACGGAGCCTGAACGGTGCCCATTTCAAGTACACAGCCAGGAGAGGCCGCCCCAACGCACCTTGTCCCCGATCCGGCAGAGGTACTCCGCCTTCGCCATCATCGCGTCTCGGATTTCGCTCTCTCCCAAATTCTTCTCTGCATCCTCCAGCTCCTCGTCCAAACGCTTCAGCTCGTCTTCATTCGCCTTCTTCATTTTATTGAGCAGCTCCACGTCCATCTGCCAGTCAAGGGATTTGCACAAGGCTTCGTAATAAGGAGCCATGTCTGGAAGCGGACAAGAAGGGCGTGACTCAGGAGTGGGGCGCCTCTCCTGCCCTCAAGTGTCTACCCGCTTCTTCCTCGGACACACGCTGTGAGGTCATCCTCCAGACTCCTACCCAGAAGGGCCGCCGCGACCCACCTTAGTAAAAGGCTGGGCCCTACGGGGTGCTGGCCGCTGGAAGGCCAGCGTCAGGACCAAGCCAGGCCGGGGGAATCGGGGGCTTCTGTACCCAAACATACTGTTGAATAAAAATGTTCATACGACACAACCTGAGTATAGTTTGATCCCAGTAATTTAAAACAACCTTTTTAAACCAATACTGCCTAATTCCTACAAGTACATATATATGACTATCAACGTCAATAACAGAATTAAAAGGCTAATCTCTGAAGAGGTAGGAAAAAAAAAGATCAACTAGAACTTCAGCATTAAATATAATAACGATGTTAGTTTATATGTGCAGTTTTATAACTATGTTACTTTCTTACAAAGAGAAGATTACTTGTGTAAACAGTAACTTTCAAAATGCACATGATCCAATGCTTCCCAACCAAGACACGTTACAAAAGTAAACTACTGAGAATGATCCAAAGTTGGTAAAAGCCGTAGACAAACATCTCTGCACAAGCAGTTGGTTTAATCACACGGGGAAAGGTGGGGAAGAATACACACCCGGCTGCTGGATGGCGGTAGGTGATAGAAAGGATGTAGCAAGAAAAGCACTGACTTTTCTTTATTCATTTTGCCCTGATTCGCTAGTTCAGGGAAGCAACTGCTGTGGCACTTCGTGGAAGACAGTAGCTAATTTTTAAAGACGGAGCCTGAACGGTGCCCATTTCAAGTACACAGCCAGGAGAGGCCGCCCCAACGCACCTTGTCCCCGATCCGGCAGAGGTACTCCGCCTTCGCCATCATCGCGTCTCGGATTTCGCTCTCTCCCAAATTCTTCTCTGCATCCTCCAGCTCCTCGTCCAAACGCTTCAGCTCGTCTTCATTCGCCTTCTTCATTTTATTGAGCAGCTCCACGTCCATCTGCCAGTCAAGGGATTTGCACAAGGCTTCGTAATAAGGAGCCATGTCTGGAAGCGGACAAGAAGGGCGTGACTCAGGAGTGGGGCGCCTCTCCTGCCCTCAAGTGTCTACCCGCTTCTTCCTCGGACACACGCTGTGAGGTCATCCTCCAGACTCCTACCCAGAAGGGCCGCCGCGACCCACCTTAGTAAAAGGCTGGGCCCTACGGGGTGCTGGCCGCTGGAAGGCCAGCGTCAGGACCAAGCCAGGCCGGGGGAATCGGGGGCTTCTGTACCCAAGGAATCTTCCAGTAAGAAAAAAAAAAAAAGGCAAGCCTATTTACATACATACACACACCCCCTCAGACTGTGCCCAAGTCTTCCAGTAAGAAGAAAAGCAAGCTTGTTAACACACACACGCCCAGACCCGTGCACTGTGCCCAAACAGTCTTCCAGTAAGAAGAAAAGCAAGCTTGTTTACACACACCCCAGACCCGTGCACTATGCCCAAAGTATCTACAAGTAGGAAAAGAAGCAAACTTTGTTACGCACACACGCACACATACCACTACCAACCCCAGACCCGTGCACAGGATACAGAAGCCAGTGCCATTCACTGCTGGGAAGGGCGAAAGGAACCCACCCCAAGTTTCCACCCGCGATGCTCAAGTCCCCGAGACCAGTCTCTAGTGACAGCAAGTCCCGTCTGCTCCCTGCCTGGCACGGGGTTCAACAACCGGGGACACCCTCAAGCTGATTCAAGACGGGCAGCGCACGGGGCCGCACACCACTCTGAAAGGCTGGAGGTCCTGAGAAAAGGCAAGCCCCGAGGTGCGGGTAAGTCAGGTATGGTCTCGGGGTTGGGGGCCCCGTCGGAAAACCCCCGCAGGCTCGGGAGCCCGGGGCCGCCCGGGCCTAGGCCGCTGACTCGGCGCTCGCGCGGGCCTCACTATTATCGCGGACAGCTGCCATCAGCTCGTCGCGCACGGCCGCGTCCCCGCGGTGCTCGGGCAGGCTGAGCAGGAAGCGCAGCTGCGCGATGCGCAGGTCGGGGTTCTTGGGCAGGCCCTCCTCTTCCAGGTTCTCCAGCGGCATCGCAGCGGCGAGAGCGGCGGCTCGAAACAGCACCTAGCCGAGGCCCGCGGCGGCGGCGGCGGAAGTGGAAGGAGTCCGCGACTGCGCGCGGACGACTCCAGCCCGGCTTCCGGTCTCAGGCCGGCCTCCGCCAGCAGCGTCCCCTGCTGGACACGAAAGGGTATGTTCACCCGCGGGTATCCCTAACTCACCTAGCAATGTCCTAGAGTGGGTGGTATCCACCTCCATAGTTGGATTTCCTGAACAATTCCTCCTATTTCTATTTTTTAGCTATTTTTTTTCCAATCCGTTTGCAATTAATAAAGGCTGGCAATCTTTTGAGAATTTTGAAAATATAGTAATAACAACAAAAAACTCCACTACAGTCATCTGTCTCGTCCTTACGTCCTTTCCCTGGCTTTTTCCTTTTTTTATATTCATTTTTTTAATACAGCGCTGTATAAATACAGTTATTGTACAAGATTATATAAGTTATAGGTATACAATATAGTGATTCACAATTTTTAAAGGTTATATACTCCATTTATAGTGGGCTTCCCTGGTGGCTCAACAGTAACGAATATGCCTGCAATGCAGGAGACAGGGGTTCGATCCTGGGGTTTGGAAGATCCTCTGAAGGAGGAAATGAAAACCCAATCCAGTATTCCTTCCTGGGAAATTCCACGGATAGAGGAACCTGGCGGGCTACAGACCATGATATCGCAAATGAGTCAGACACAACCTAGCAACTAAACAACAATTCCATTTATAGTTATTATAAAAGTTGTATTCCTCATACTATACAACAGATCCTTGTAGCTTATTTTATACCTAATGGTTTGTACCTCACTCCTCTCTTAACCCCAAATTAGCCACCGGATGTGTTTCACTTTATGATTTCGTCGCGCCGGCCGCGTCCCGCGGTGCTCGGGCAGGCTGGGGGCTCGGGGTTGGGCCGTCGGAAAACCCCGCAGGCTCGGGAGCCCGGGGCCGCCGGCCCAGGCCGCTGACCGAGCTCGCGCGGGCCTCACTATTATCGCGGACAGCTGCCATCAGCTCGTCGCGCACGGCCGCGTCCCCGCGGTGCTCGGGCAGGCTGAGCAGGAAGCGCAGCTGCGCGATGCGCAGGTCGGGGTTCTTGGGCAGGCCCTCCTCTTCCAGGTTCTCCAGCGGCATCGCAGGGGAGAGAGCGGGGGCTCGAAACGGCACCTAGCCGGGGCCCGCGGCGGCGGGGGGGAAGTGGAAGGAGTCCGCGACTGCGCGCGGACGACTCCAGCCCGGCTTCCGGTCTCAGGCCGGCCTCCGCCAGCAGCGTCCCCTGCTGGACACGAAAGGGTATGTTCACCCGCGGGTATCCCTAACTCACCTAGCAATGTCCTAGAGTGGGTGGTATCCACCTCCATAGTTGGATTTCCTGAACAATTCCTCCTATTTCTATTTTTTAGCTATTTTTTTTCCAATCCGTTTGCAATTAATAAAGGCTGGCAATCTTTTGAGAATTTTGAAAATATAGTAATAACAACAAAAAACTCCACTACAGTCATCTGTCTCGTCCTTACGTCCTTTCCCTGGCTTTTTCCCTTTTTTTATATTCATTTTTTTAATACAGCGCTGTATAAATACAGTTATTGTACAAGATTATATAAGTTATAGGTATACAATATAGTGATTCACAATTTTTAAAGGTTATATACTCCATTTATAGTGGGCTTCCCTGGTGGCTCAACAGTAACGAATATGCCTGCAATGCAGGAGACAGGGGTTCGATCCTGGGGTTTGGAAGATCCTCTGAAGGAGGAAATGAAAACCCAATCCAGTATTCCTTCCTGGGAAATTCCACGGATAGAGGAACCTGGCGGGCTACAGACCATGATATCGCAAATGAGTCAGACACAACCTAGCAACTAAACAACAATTCCATTTATAGTTATTATAAAAGTTGTATTCCTCATACTATACAACAGATCCTTGTAGCTTATTTTATACCTAATGGTTTGTACCTCTCACTCCCCTCTCTTAAATTGTCCCTCACCTCCCTGTCCCCACTGGTAGCCACCGGATGTGTTTCACTTTTATGTTACATTATTTTAACACTAGGAAGTATAGCCCATCTCGTAGGTAAGAAAAACAAAGTACAAAGAAGTTAGGGAACATGATCAACCAAGGTTACGCAACAGCTACCCCTGAATAAAAAAGCTCTG